>CM038038.1:124535368-125804118 GCA_021397845.1 Areca catechu | reverse complement strand
TTCATTAATCATGTGCAGAGAGAAGGAAGGGACTCTTTGCCTCCTATCATCTTCTTCTTCTTTCTTCTTTCTTTTTCTTTTTTTTTTTTTTTTTTTTTTTTTTTTTTTTTTTTTTTTTTTTTGAGCCTGTGAGGTAAAAGAAGACTGATTGGACATAGTGTTTGAACTGGTTGGTTCTAATATTTTATTTTTCCAACCCCACAGGTCTTCAAGCTTTCCCAAGCATCCCAAAAAAGGATGGATTTCTTGATTACTCAAACTTTGATTTCACGATCCTGTTTAAATATGGAAAGCAAAGTTGTCATAACTTCCACAAAGCAGCACTTCAAAGAAAGTGGTGGAGAGAATCATCTGCTGGGGCACCCATGACTTCACAAAGCATCATCAACGATGTGGCTGCTTCAAAGAAAGAGGTGAGGAGAATCACCAGTAGGAGCACCCATAAAGCTTGGAAAACGCCTTTTTCTAAAACTTCGACAAACAATTCCTCGAAAGTAATTGATATCCCAGCAGCCTTAGAAACTAATATTGCTCTTGTACATCGTCTTTCTGGAGAATAATAATTGACTTTACAATATATTCTGAAGCACAAAATTAACATGCAGCATCGGATATTACAAAATGTAAGGTTTCGTAAATCAAAGAACTCAACAAAGGAAAGAATATAAAAAGCAAAAGAAAGAGGAGGTCTGGTGCTGCAACGCCGAACAGACAGTTGCTTTGCCATGAAGGAAAGAGCTGAATGTCTTACATGGCAACTAAGCTCGATAATATTGGGAGTTACTTGAAGGTGGAGAGACGAGGTAGCTTGTCCCTCAAGTAGTACAGCCTCGCCCTCCGCACCTTCCTGTGATTAACAACCTTGATTTCCTTAATATTCGGTGAGTACCTGAAGTAGAAGCAATGCTCTATTATTAGTTTTCTACTTGCATCTGTTGTCACAATGCCTCGTATAAAAGCAAATAAAAGCGTAACCATGAACCAACACAAAGCTGGCAGCAGCACTATTTCTTCGGCATGAGTATAAGAGTTCCTCCTAGAGTGGTGAAGTTAATTTCAGCATTCATTTTGGATTGCACTAAAAAAAAAAGAAGAAGATTAAATGGCACCATTTTGATAGGTTAGGATATGTTCTAAAGCGGGAGTATCCCATGCCTACATGACTGATGAGGATGAACTTAAGAGAAAAAAAGATTAGATAAAATTTAAAGGGCAACATTCTTATAGACACTAGGATTTGAAAGAAGACACAGCTGACAAGACTTATGAGAAAAAAAGATTAGATAAAATTTAAAGGGCAACAGTGAATGCTATGCCTCATGAGTAGGTTGTTTTGATTATATACTTACCCATGAATGTAATGGTGGGACACATCAATATCCCGGATTAGTTCATATAGCTCAGTTCTTGGCAAAAAGTTTTCAGTCTCATCTGTGCCGTAGATTGATGATTGAGTTGATAGACAAAAATCCACGATAATATCAATTAAAGCAGGAAGATCTACAATTCAAAAGTATTGGACCCAGGAAAATAGCATGGTGAGTAAATGAGAGAAGAGAAAGCTTTAAGTAAGGATTGGGTCTGGTATGATGAAGCTAAATATGCTACCTAGCAGAACCTAGTAATTTGATATCTCAATGGAATTAACTGGGAGCATTAAGATGGGAAAATATTGGATCTAGAAATTTTTTACAAAAAACTCTTCTTCTCAATTTAACCATGGAAATTAGGGTGGCAATCAAGTTGAGCGGGACAAGATATAGGTCAGATCAGATACAGGATAGAAAATCTTTCAATCTGAACTTGATCTATTTATAAAACGGATCAAAAACCCGGATCAGAACTTGACCATTTTATTAAACAGGTAGTTTAGCCTGATCTATAATAGGTTGTGTTGTCGCCAAGATCGCCGTGGCCTATAATTCCGACATGTCGTGAATGCGTCGGATTACCGTGGGACGCTCGTCTCTCTCTTTCCTGACTGGCTCCTTGGTCCGACTGCCCTGCAAAAAAAAAAGAGACCTGGGCCGGGATTCCTGCGGGGACACTCCAACGATCAAGTCAGACGAGACGATCAAGAGGAACAGAATCTCTGTGATGGGAGCTTGAGGGGCTCTCCGAGTAGAAGGTAAAAGGTAGAATTGAGATGGAAAGGACAAGCGAAGATGGGAACGGAGAGCTTGGAAGGGTCTGCTGGAGGTCCCTTGCTCGCTTGCTCTCCATCTCTTTCTCATCTACTTGTTTCTTTTTATCCTTTGCTTTTCCTCTCTCTGACCTTGTGGGATGATCCAGAGCAAGTCTGGGACTTTGTCTAGGTGTTCCTTTTCGTGTGCCTTCTCTGAGAGAAGCTTACCGTTGCATGCGGCCTTCCTCTTGTCGGACCAATCCTTAGAAGGAGATCCTTTCATTGAGGGTGTATGCCGGCGTGGCACAAATTCTGTCCCTCTGGTGGCACAATTTCCCGTGAGAGGGGCGGGCGTCGTGTCGTTGAGCCCCGTTGGGAAGCTTCCATTTCTGGAAGGACCGCTGGAGCATTGCAGGGCCCTGGGGCCTTAATGGGATACTCCTCTTAGGGGGAGGTTCAGGCTCCGTGTCGCGGGGGTTGAAGTTCCTGGTTGCACGGTTGTCAACATGGCGGCGCGTAACAGGATCCGGGACTTGGCAGAGCACAGGCCGTCCAGAGCATGCGGGTGGCGTGTTGCAGAGCCCGGGTTCATGGCCGAGCATGCGCCATCCCTCAGAGGTTGCAGGCGATCGGGAACCTCCTTGTTGCGGTTCGAATTCCTGTCAATCCTTCTTGCCACTGGCGGGAACTTGACCCCGACAGGATAGGATGGAGCTCGACCTCAGGGAGCATGAGCATGACCTCGGCCGGGAGATGACCTCGACAGGAGGGCTTGCCTTGGCAGCATGAGCATGACCCCGGCCGGGAGCTGGTCTCAGACGAAGGGCTCGTCCTATGAGCACGATCCTGGCTGGGAACTAACCTCGGCAGGAGGGCTTGCCTTGGCAGCATGAGCGCGACCCCGACCCGGAGCTGATCTCAGACGGAGGGCTCGCCTTATGAGCACGACCCCGGCTGGGAGCTGACATCGGCAGGAAGGCTTGCCTTGGTAGCATGAGCATGATCCAGGTTAGAAGCTGACCTCAAACAGAGGGCTCGCCTTATGAGCACGACCCCGGTTAGGAGCTAACCTCGACAGGAGGGATCGCCTTGGCAGCATGAGCATGACCCCGACCGGAAGCTGACCTCAGACAGAGGGCTTGCCTTGGCTCTTCATTTGGCCACCGTGCCCGGGTGGCAGACTCTTTGCCAGCAGGACCGCCGATAGAGACTCCACGTCAACGGATATGCCACATCAGGCTGAAAAAAGTTAAATGGGTTAAACAGGCATTGTCACCCCTAATGAAAATCCATGGAGATCTCCGCTTCTTCTTATGTACTATTAAATCTTGACATTGATACAGTATTGGTTGATGAGATTATGGAAGGAAGATATTTATGATGGAATCCTCTTAGATAAAGACAGCCAAGAAATTAAAATTAGTCAGAGGCAGAAATTACATGGTTCCCCAAGGAATCTGTTTTCAAAAAGCACCAAGTGGCAACATAGAGATTAATGCTAAAATAGCAAATGTGAAGCTAAGTATTAGCTGACCAAAATATAATAGGATATGAATCACCATATAAATCAAAGCATAAGGGTTGAAATATTGTCATGATGGATCCATGGCAGCAAATAACAAGAAGAGTTGGAACAAGTACAAAACCAAAACATTCTAATTTATTAAAACATATAGCAGATATTTAGACCACTGATATTGTGCTCTGCATATTCATCCCTTAAATTGCCACCTTAACGTCAAAACCAAGATGCACATGCACACGAAAGGACCAAAACCTACAAAAAATTGCAGGTAACTAAACTTTAACATTTTTATGATAAAAGTGATATTTTCTTTCAGTGAAAGAGTTGAAATAGCAAAATCATCTGGCAATAATACCTGGTCACAGGTGGCAACCATGATGTGTCAAGCTGTCCAACAAAATATAAATGCAACCTAAAAAGGGTATAGCAACCATACTCTGTATCTGGCTGTGTGACATATGAAACATTTATTATTCATACTAGTTGTATAACACTCACAAGTTCACAGTTCTGGTTTCCCTGAGATGATGTCATTAAGAAACACCCACATAATTTGCCAAATTAATCACCATCTAAGGAACAAATCCAAGACTTTAGATTCCACCTAAAAGCAATAATAACATTTTCATCACATGAAAGAGGTGGGACCTGAAATTAGCTTCAACAGAAAATTGTGTGAATCTGTGATTAAAACAAGTGTGGTCTTGTTGAGCTGTACCAGTCGAAATAAATCTAACTTATAACAGAAAGTGTAATCTCAAAACTACATGCTGCTCCCAAAAGACTTCTAATACACCAAGAAAAAGTTGGCACACAATCTAAAACAGATTTAGCAAATATAAAGTCTATAACAATAAAACCTTAGTGGACTACGCATGACTGGTAACATCTTGTTTGGCCTCTAGAAATGTCTGATCTTAAGATCAATTTCTATTATTGGATCCCCAGAACCAGTTTGTTGTAAGCCAACCACAGGATGTAATATAAAGAAATTATCAAACTAACATAAAAAGAATTTCGAACCATCAAACTTAGTTCCTCATTAAAAAATAAAAAAAAAAAAAAGAAAGGGAAAAACATCAAATTCAGCTTTCAGTTATAAGATGGAGGAGTGGAAGGTGAAAGGGCCATCAACGCAAATTGGAAATTTCAAGAATCCTTTGCTATAAGTATATTGCCAAAAACATTCCTAAGTCTAAAAAATGCTTCGCTGAATCTTCAACAATCCTTTGACCATTTCTCTCGTATCTTCAAGAATATTGTCTATGCTCCCTTGTAAATTTTCAAAATCCATGTGAATTTTACATCTGGAACCCAAGGACGACTCCTGATTATTTCTGACCGGAGCAATAAGATCCGACTCTTCTGTTATTTCCTTTATTGGCTCAATGACAATCACAAAACAAATATTGGACAAAAGCATTCTTTACTGCCTTTTATTTTAATACAAACAAATTTTGAACTCTTGCTTAGATTTTGTCCATTAGATCAAACACTCCAAAGTGTCGAACGCATCAGTACTCAGTCCACATGAACCTCATTAGCAGCATCATGGAACTGGTATGGTTTATTCCCCTATTATCAAGCATAATCTAACTACTAAATTCTATAATAATGCAAACTAAAATTCTACTCTGGTCTTGTTTTAGCTTCCAACTAGTAAACAATCACCATAAAATAAATGTGGACTAAATCGATCTTGTGCATATTGAGTAACAAACCCAGAAAAAAGGCAACTAACTTCCTTTGCAAAAAAATCGAACTCATGTATATTGAGTAACGAGTCCAGAAAGGGAATTGAGTACCACAAGACTACAATTCCTAAGAGCCTTCTAACACCAGAAAACAATCAAAAAAACCCCATGACTTGATTTGAACTAAGCAAAAGAAAGACTACAACAATAATATCCAGTATACAGCATTGATGCATCGTCTGCAATTTGGATACTGCTCTCAAAGTACATTATTGGCACTTCCCCGCACGTTAAGTACCCACCATTTAATAAGTCTTCTTTCTTTAACTATTCCCCTTCCCCACACACATTCACCGAATGCAATCCAATGGTGGAAAGCCACGTTCGCATATGCGAATGGGCTTTCTGAAGTCCAACCCTTTTTATTATACTAATATCAAAATCTAATACCCCATAAAATAGCTCAGTTAGTTACTGCATTAAATTCAGGTAAAAATGCATCATCATTCTCCCTTCCCCCCAAATTGGGCGGGAGGATAAAACCCCCAGAAGTAATTTAAGGGGAAAAAAACATCTAAGTTTCACAGGGGAAAATACTTACACGGGGAAGACAATCTCAACACCGATGCCCGCAATAATTCTCCGAATTCGAATTGTGGTGTGTATCCCTGCATTTTGCTTCGACATAACTATACCCTTGTAAATGGACAACCGGCGCCTATTCTCCGGCACTTCCTGCACCCAGTTGCATAAAATTTCATTTTTTTCCCCGCATTAAAGAAACAACAAAAGGGGAGGGGGAGGAGCGCATATACCAGTTTAATCTCCACAATATCTCCAGTCCTGATGTCTGGCACCGGCCTTTCCTTCTCAGCAGCCTCGATTGCTCTCTTATTCAAAATCTACCCACCAGTTTGAATCAAAAAAAAGAAAAAAAAAAAAAAAAAATCTACACATCAATCCACACCCTCCCATAGCAAAATTTTTCGACCATATAATTAACGAAAACAGAGCGCCTTAAAAAATTACCCCCATGATATCTCCAAGCTTGATTCTTGGTTTCCTCGGAGGCCTGGGCTCTGCTTCCTCGATGGAGACCAGCGACTCTTCCTCCACCTCTGACTGATTCTCTAGGGTTTCCCCTTCCTCCACTGGGACCTCCTCCGCATCTCCCGCCGCAGCCGCCTCTTCCTCGGAGCTCGATTTCGCGACAAACACCGCGGACTCCCTGCTCCGGCGGATCAGAGGGAAGGAAACGATGGACCCGAATCCGCGAGGTGGAGCCCTAGATATGGAGAGACGGCTGGAGGTAGAGGAGCAAAGGTGGAGAGAAGAGAGGACGGGGAGCCCTAGTTTTGGGGAGCGAGGAGGGGCCTTGGGGAGAGAGACCAGCGGGTGGGGGAGCGCGGTGGAGCCCATATGGCCTATGAAATCGTTATGGAAGGGAGAGATTTTGGGAGAAAAAGGCTAGCATTCAGCGAAGGGAGGAGGCGGCATGGGAATGGAACCTTCCCGAGGGGAGGAAAGGGAAGGGATTGGAGGGAATGGGAAGATAGTGAAGCTGGGGATGGGAACTGGAATTGTGTTAGGAGAGACGAGAGGATGAGGGCGGCTATGTCATCGTCCGTAAATCCCGTTGGGATAAAAGGGAGCCTACCGAGAGACCTGGCGCTCCACCGGATGGGCGGTGGAGAACGGATGCCCGCATCCATCCGTACCCAAGTCGAGTGTCGATCAGAATCGAACCGTAAGTCCCAGCTCCCGTCCTTTAATACGGAATCGAAATGGGTCGGATTTTTTTTAATAAAATCAGATAATTAGATAGGATAATATTATCAAGCTGTACAACATATTTTATAAATAAGATTACAATATAAAATATAAGTGATTAGCATCATAGAATGCCATTCAATCCACTGCTGAATTGATTTTTCTATAAATTGGCGAACATCAATATAAACACAGCCATATAAAAGAAAACTAATATACGTATAATTGGATGTGCAGACGGTGATTTCAGCATCCGTGGAATCCAAGAAATTATTATCGTAGAATCATCCTTAATAATCAGACGGTTCAAATGAAGGATCCGACAGGCATACCTGATACCTGTTAAACAACTTTCCTTTCTAAGGGATCTTCTATATTTAGATGTCTTTACTTGGAATATATTGGATGGGACAACTTTCATATTTAGTTGCTCTCAATTATCTTGTATTCAATATTAATCTATAATTAAAGGGATAAAATCCAAGCATAAACATATGAATGAAGAGAGATCTCTTACCTTCAACATGGTATTAGAGCTAGGCTTCCCACCCTAATCCCTAATCTCTCTTCCCAGAACCCACCACCTCTTCAACTGTCTTCCAACAGAGCCGCTCCGTCCTCCAACCCCACCGTCCGGATTCAACTCCGGAGCCATTCTCCTCATCTTTCCACGCTGTCGCGTCGCCTTCCACATGGTTGCATGGCCTCTGCGTCCGACCGAGAGCTCCCACGGGCGAGTCGCCCCCCTCATGACGCTGAATCCCACCATTTGCTACTGCCCGTGAGCTCTCTGGCCTCTCTTCACTACCGACCGATGCTTCGACACCGGATCTTCATCCTCTGGCTCTTCTCTTTTTCGGTCGGATCCAGCCCCAGAGACCCATGCGACACCGGATTTGCCAGTGCGGCCTCCTCCTCCGACCTCGATGAGCCCTCCCTCCTCTCCAACTGACTGCGCGTCTATCCACCGGTCGGATCCGACTCCGGCAACCGCTCCACTGTTAATGGTGCCATACTTCCTTTCCTAGGCCCGATCCGCACCCGACGACCCTATCCATCTCTCTCGTTGTCGAAGCGGAGCACCACTACTCCTTCACCTTGCTGATTGGCGCCGTTGATCATCTCCGCCGGGCTCTGCAGTCGTGCCACCAGTCACTATTTTGTGTGGCCCCCTCCCTCCCTGTTCCTCAAGCTTATGTGCATGGATTTCAGTACTTCACCTTTATCAGAGCAGACCCAGGTGTTTTTTTTTTTTTCATGATCATCGAGCCTGCTATCTTCCTCCCTGTCCATAGCGGCTGACCTCGCACAACCTATTATTATCAAACTAGATGGGGCCAATTACAGTCAATGGTCCTATATGATACGCATTTTTTTGAAAGGTCGAGGACTATGGAAATATGTCGCGGGTGCACTTCCATGTCCAGTTGGATCTGGGGATGCTTTTGATCAATGAGAGTTCAACAACAACAAGATCATGACATGGATTTTCAATTCTGTGAGTATAACTATCAGCCTGCATTTCAGTAAGTTTGATACTGCACAAGCAATTTGGGACTTCCTAGCCAAGCGGTACAATCAGACAAATTTTGCCCTGAACTACAAACTTGAATTGGATATTCGTAATCTCAAGCAACAACCGGCGCAATCTGTAGCTGATTTTCATTCTCAGATGTCTCTGATTTGGAATCAACTTGTTCTAATGGAGCCCAATTGGACCCATGATGCAGAACTTTATTATCAGTTTCGAGAAGAGTTTGCCTTATCCAGTTCTTAATGGCTCTTCGTGATGAGTTTGAACTTGTTCGAGCATCGATTCTGTACCGCTCTCCTCTTCCCTCTGTTGACACTGCTCTTTCTGAGTTGATTACTGAAGAAACTCGCAGGCAGATTGTTTCTTCCAATTCTAATGCCCCTATGATTTTATTTGCACGGTTCAAATCGAAGGGATTGTCTCAACTCCAGTGCCACTCATGCAAGAAATTTGGCCATCTTGCTCGGAATTGTCTAGGCTCTGCTTCTCGCATTCCGGATACATCTTCCATGCAGTGCACATATTGTAAGAAGGTTGGACATGTTTTGCATTGTCCCCATCCAAACTCCAACAACATGCGAGCTAAGACTCGAAGTTCTGGAGATCGCCCTTCCTCTATTGCTGCTACTATCATGCTTGCCCCTCCCGCACAGGCGACCACTTCTCTTACTCACGATGATTCATTAGGCTCTCTCTGTTGGTAATCCTGTAACTTCTTCTTCTGACACATCTCTTTTGCCAGGTAAGTGGTTTTTTGATTCCGGTGCCTCAAACCATATGACATTCCACTCCGATATTTTTCAGCATGTTTTCCCTCTTCCTTCTCCATCCCAGGTTCAAACTGTAAATGGTTCCCTCATTACTGCTAGCCATAGTGGAACCATTCATTCTGACACCCTATGCCTTTCTAATGTTCTCCTTGCTCCACAACTCTCTTTGAATCTTATTTCCATTGGCCAATATGTGAGCAAGGACTTACCATTATCTTTTCTTCTTTTGGCTGTGTTGTGCAGGATTGCTCTACGGGAAAGGAAGTTGGGACTGGCCATAAGGTTGGTCGTCTTTTTGTTCTCGATCGACTTTATGTTCCTCTTACCTTTGGTATTCATTCTATTGCTACTGTTTCTCTCAATAATTCCTCTTGGCACAATCGTTTAGGTCATCCTTCCTTTTCCAAGTTATCCCACTTACTTAATAAAGTCTTATTAGGCTCTGTCTCTGAAGCAAAAGAATCATCCTATATTCATTGCAAGTTATCTAAACAAGCAGCTTTACCTTTCTCCTTGAGGCACTCTACTGCTACTGCTCCTTTTGATCTTATTCATTTTGATGTATGGGGTCCTGCCCCTGTATCTTCTATGGATGGCTCTAAATATTATATTATTTTTATTGATGATTTCACACGTTTTACATGGCTCTATCTTTTTCCTTTTCGTTCTGATGTTTTAAAGGTCTATATTGAATTTGCCACCATGATTAGAATCCAATTTTCTAAACCTATCAAAATTTTTCGTTCTGACTCTGGTGGCGAATATCTCTTGAAAACATTTAACGACTACCTTAAATCCCAAGGCACACTTTTGCAATTATCATGTGTTGAGACCCCTCAACAAAATGGTGTATCTAAATGCAAACATCGTCATATTGTTGAAACCGCCCGTACCTTGCTTCTTTCCTCTTCTGTTCCAAAAGCCTTTTAGGGAGAAGCCATGAATACTGCAGTATATCTCATCAATCATCTTCCCTCTAGTGTCATTTCTAATCTCTCACTCTATACCTGCCCAGGTGGCATACAACTCCGCCTCAGGGACTGATGGGTCATGGAGTGAAAAAACCCCTGCAACCAGAAAGCCGAGCCAAGAGTCTCGGATGATGAAGGCGGCACCCCCTGCCTATCCCCAAGACTTCCATCAAAATTGACTATGAAGTAATGTGGAGGAGGGGGTTCCCAAGAAATGAAAACTCAACGGGGCACTTGCAGAGTGGAAGAGGAACCCCAGATCTCCGAAGACCACACAATTGATCTCCAATAATCTTGGGCATAGGCCCAAGCTCTCTCAACTATCATCCGGGTAGAGGATCTGACCGAACTAAAGACTAGCTCATTCCGAGTAAGCCAGATATGATAAGTAATATATGTAAGAAAAGTAGCAAAAGGAAAAGCTGTACCAGGGCTCAGTAAGCACAAGAATGTATCCTCTCTATCCTCCGCATGAGAGAATAGCTCTTCAAAACCCGCTATCCGCCACACCAGCCTCACCAGGCGGCAAAGAAACAAAGCATGCACTTGCATCTCACAATCTACCCCACAGGCTGGGCAACCGGGAGGCAAGTTGAGACCTCTCGCCATCGAGAAGTCTCTAATAGGGAGGCGATGGTAGACAAGTTTCCACAAAAAGAGGAAAACCCTGGGATGAACCGGTAGAGACCAAATCCAACCCATAGTACGGGGCATGGGAGGCTCCGGACCGAAAATGGTCATCAACTTAGACATTCGCGCTCGAGGAGTGGTAGAATGCCTCCAAACCCTGATATCCGGGTAGGGATAGACCGGCAAAATAATAGATAAAACCCGGTGACCAAAGATATCCTCAAAGATCAAAGCGACCATATCTTGATCCCACTGAGAATACCCCGGGACTAAAAGATCAGAGATAGATATCGTGTCTGGAGTCTTCATAGAAATGAAGGTAGGCCACTTGATTAATGGAACATCAAAATCCATGGATCCAACATGAACATGATCGATCTACCATCCCCCACCACCCAAGAAAAATGAGGAATAATAAGTGGTGCCCTGGCAGACATCTCCCTCCATAATGCAGAGCAATGTCTAGCTGCATGTTGATTGCCCTCAAGAAGGCAGGAAAGTCACAATATCTGGCCCTCATCATAGATGACCACATACTATCCGGACATAAAAAGAATCTAGCGACATGCCCCCCCAATAAAGCCTCCTTTCTGAAAATAAGAGAGTGAATCCCCAAACCACCATGTTGAGTCGGCTGACACACAATCTGCCACCTCATCAAATGGATCATCCGACGGGCTAAAGCTGAATTCCACAGGAAAGCTCGGATCATCTGCTCCAGCTTGAGAATGACGGTCTTAGGGATTACAACATTAGAAAGAAGATAAATAGGAAGAGAGGTGAGGACTGATCAAATGAGAGTAATACGGCCTATGGTAGAGAGAGATCTGCCCTACCATCCATCAATTCTCTCATAAACAGCCATAACCATTAGGACACATTCTGCCCTACCGAGTCTAGTGCTTGAGATGGGCACGCCCAAATATCAAAGAGGTCCCTAGCGCTTAGCAATACCAAGAATGTCAATTATCTTGCGACGGAGCAAATGGATGTCTTCAGACTAAAATAAAGTCCAGATTTTTGCAAATTTACTTTCTGCCCCGATGCCGAACAATTGTCCTCCATAACTCTCCGAAATCCCTAAGCACAGACAATTAAAGTCTGGTCGAGAGACAAACAATCATCTACAAATAAAAGATACGAGATCGAAGTAGATCTAGTAGTGGGAATATATGGCTGGATGATCGAATCCCACACCGCTGCTTGAAACGCTCTCGAGAGGGAGTCAGCGCAAATAATAAAAAGAGTTAGAGAGAGAGGACAACGTTGACGAAGGCCGACACTTGAATAGAAAAACTTCATGGGGGAACCATTTACAAGAAGAGAAAAAGGAGGTCGGATAATGCACGCCAGTATCCTGGAGATCCATGATCGATGAAAGCCAAAGTCCTACAGAGCTTTCGAAAGAAAGTCCCAGTTCATGCAGTTATATATCCTTTCCATATCAAGCTTAATTGGAGGAGCTCGTTGGAGATCAGACATAAATTCCTAGGCAATAAGCACATTGTCAGAAATACACCGGGCATCAACAAAAGCACCATGCTATGGACTAATTAACTACAGGAGAATCGGCTTCAACCTGTTGGCCAACAGTTTAGCACACAATTTGTAGAGAGTATTACATAAATTGATCGACCTAAAATGGCTCAGCTCAGAGGCATCTGAGTGCTTGCAGATGAGTGCCACATAAGTCTACTTCCAATAACTAGGCATCCTCCTAGAAATAAAAAATAATTGCACAGCTGCAACAACATCAGAGCGCAGGGATATCTCAATGTTTCTGAAAAAAGAAAGAAGGAAACCCATCAGGACCGGAAGCTTTATCCTCCCCTAGAAACCACAGGATGGATCGAACCTCCTCGTCAAAAACTAGAGCCAGAGGCATAGAGTTGTGGAATGCAGAGACTGTATCCATGGAGGATGAGAAGAGAGTGAGTGAGAGACTTTGCTAGATACAGTCCATCTAGATCTAAAGTACATCAAAATCTCCCTCCTTATGGCTTCCTCATCCTCAAGCCACTGACCATCAACAGAACGCAAAGCTCTGATTCTATTTCTGTGTCTGCAGATGATGGTGGCTTAGTGAAAGAAACAGGTGTTCCTATCCTCCTCTTGCAACCATTGTACTCTGGATTTTTGTCTTCAGATTACCTCCTGATTATTTAGAAGAGAATGATGCAATGATAGGTGAGACTGAAGCACCTCCATGTCCTCCTCCGATAAGCTCCATGTCCTCTCCTCCTTATCCTGTAGAGCATTAATAGTACTCTCCATAGATTCTAATTTGGCCATCACATTACCCACCTAAATCCTATTCCACCGGAGTAATCGCCTCCTAAGAAGCTTCAATCTCTGGGAAATACGGTAAGAGGCATCGCCCCGAACATGAATCCTCCATACGTCCCTGATAATATCCCTGGACTCAGATAAGAAAGCTAGAACTTTTCAAATATGAAAGGAGTGGGCCCCCAATAAAAGCATCAGTAGATAAAAGAAGCAGGTAATGATCTGAGGCTATTCGGCTGAGGTGCCGAATAATATGATCAGGGTACAAGCTGAGCCAAGAGGGAGTAGCATAAAATCTGTCAAGTCTCTCCCACACTCTGGCAGCACCAGTATGGTTATTGTACCAAGTGTAGTGAGGCCCAAAAAATCCCATATCCACCAATCCATTGTTATGTATAAAGTGGGCAAACTTCCTGGAGGCAGCATCCTTCATAAAGGGTCTACCATCTTTCTTATCTTCAGCCCGATCGACACATTTAAAGTCCCCGGCAATCACTGTTGGGACTCCCTGATTAATCAAAGCCGAAGCCTCCTCTCAGACCACCCTTCGCTCCCAATACACCGTGTTGGCATAGACACCACATAAAAGCTAAGTTGGCCAATTCGATTCTGACACTACTATAGCCACCAGCTGAGATGAGCAATGAAACACATTCACTCTGACAGCCCCATATCCCAAGTAACTATGATGCCACCAACCAGACCCTGAGAATCAATCGAATAAAAATCCCAGTCACAGAAAAAAAGGTGCCGAATATGCTCCATACTAGGCCCAGAAAGCCTAGTCTCCAGAAGAACACACATCTGAGGATGAAACAACTAAACAAACCTACTACAAGTAGATAGAAAGGAGGGTTTTCCTGCCCCCCGCACATTCCATACGAAGGTTTTCATTACAATCACTTAAGAAGACTTGGATGATCCAGACCCCTATCCAGCCTCATCCCTAAACCCATCAAACATAGAAACCTTCTTTATGGATCTGCCAGACCCCTGTCCAGCATCCTCCTCTAACTCATCACACTGTATAACTCCAACATTAGTCCCCTTACAGACCTTAGAGCAAGCTTCAGCTTGTCTGTAATAACTTCATGCCCTTGTTGTCCTCCAACAGGTCCAGTGACAGGATTCCCCTTCAAGGATGATAGATTCTGCACACTAAGCCGACCACCCTGAGGAAGCTCCCTAGATTCCCCATCACCACCTTCCTCCTATGCCCCACCGACTCCCGTTCCCCTATAATGACCCTCCCTGAGACCCCTGAGACCCTTGCAACCCTCGAGCCCACTGTGACCCTAGAGACTTGTTCACCAGCCATATCCCTCCCTGAGACCCCTGCAACCCCAGAGACTCCAGAGACCCCTAAGGCCTTCACCCCTTCCTTCTCTTCCCTTAAGACCCCTGACTTCACCCCTTCCTTCTCTTCCCTTGAGGCTCCTGCCTTCACCACACCTTCCTTCCCTTCCCTTGAGATCCCAAGCTTCACCCCAACCGTCCTAAAGCCTTTCCTTTTATCCCATGTTTTTCCCCTGACTCCAGTTGAACCATCAGAAGAGGTCACATTGGATTCCAGAGATCGAGTCCCCTCAATTTTTGCCTTCCACCCCTTTCCCCTCACATACAAGGTACAAGGGAGCTAACGTGGTTAGCTGAAGCAAAGGCGGACTTTGGAGAGGAAGAAGTGGATGAACTTGGAGGGCTCCGGGTTCGCTTCAATGAGAGAGTCCCATACTCCAGCATCTACTGACCTTGCTGACCTGCATCATGTGGAACCAGTTCCATGTAGTCAGCTAAGGGATTGAAAATCCCACCGGTAGCAACGAAGCTCCACCGCTCTCTGACAGATTAGTTAAACCGGCATCAGGAGATCGACGTCTTGCCACCTTCTATGGCTTCTACCATCCATCAGAGTCGGGCGACAAGTTAGAGAATGAGGAGAAAGGCATCGGAGAGGATCGAGGCGGAGATGAGGAAGGGGGATCAGAGGAGGACATAGGTGCCTTACCCTTGTCCGTCTCTCGCCAAACCTTCACCAAAACCCCTGCCGGTCGAGGCTGACAGATGCGCGAGGTGACAAGCCATGATCCAAACCTCAGTCGCCCCCCGCTTACAGCCGACATCCCCTCCAATCTCTCCGAACCCTGCTTTTGCTTGCCTTCATCCCTAGCATCGGCAACAAAGTTCTCCGGGCAAAGATCATAGCTCCCAGTACTCGCCTGCTGTACCTCCTCCGAGAATCAACAACCTTCGACTGTATGCCCCATCCGCCCGTACTGAAAATAGACCGGAGGAAGATTCTCGTAGACAAATTGTTGCCAGAAGACTTTCCTCTTCTCTTGGATCAAAATGCTGGGTTTCAATGGCTTAGACGCATTCAGCTCCACCCGAATCCTCGCATAACCTGTCTTCCACAGCAGATTAGTGAAGTTGTCAATTGATAATGGATTACTAGCTTCCACAGCCACCACCATGATCGCCGATGGCACCCAATACTCGAGGGAAAGCTTCGAAAGGCATAGCCAAACTACAGTTTTTTGGATTGGCTTGCGACCTGGGAGGAAGTCAGGCTCCCAAGAGTCCAGATCCATCAATTGACCACCGACAAACCAAGGCCCTCCCCCCATCACCCTCGCACAGTCCCCCTTTGAGCTCAGTCGCAGAACGAAGTGATCTTCCACGATCGGGGACACCTCGGGATCGAACTCCAGTTTCAGCCTCGTCCGCACTTCCTTGGACAGCAAGGCTGCCAGGACCTGTATTCCCAGGCTCTGGAAGACCACTGCTATGCCCTCCCTCTGACGGTGGGAGTCATTAAACAACGACCCTGGCAGTTTGAGGACCTTTGAGAAGAATTGGAGCTGGTCTATCTCCGTCTTCGAGATCTTGTAAGAGGTCCAAACAAAAGCTTGAGACGAGCCCTGTACCACCCTCGCCCATGATTGCTCTCCTTCTCCCCTCCCGTTCGTGTCTGTACCATCAGTTTGTCGTTGATTTCCCCGTTGGCCATTCGATCACCAAGTGCTCGGAGTAAAACCAGTGAGAAAACCCAGTGAGGACGATGATGCACACTTCCCAAGCTATAGCACTAATGCTGACCGCACTCAACGCACTGCACTAATAGGTCAAATCTTTAACCCCGATCCACATAAGACTATGAGAGAGAGAGAGAGAAAATTTAAAAAAAACAAGAAAAGAAACGTAGAGAAGAAGATGGAAAAAAGAAGGAAATAAAAGAAAAAAAAGGAAAAAAAAGAAAAGAGAAAAGAAAAAGAAGAACCAAAAGTAAAAAAAATAAAAAGAAAAATAATAAAGATAGAACATGAAAAAAATGGAACAAAGAAGAAAAAGGAAAGAAAAAAATTTCAAATCCAAATAGCTAAATATGATCTATATAATAAAAAAATAAAATTATATATTTTTATATTTTTTTTGGATTATATATATATATATATTGTTACCGTGATCTTTTGATTTAAATAAAAGATAAATAGTCTACTAGAGCTTTATAGTATTTTAACACAACAAATATTCAACTAATTTTGGATTCCAAAATATAGAACCGGACGTGAGATTTCATTCTTGGTAGAATATAATAGAGGTTATAGATTATCGACATATGATCTAACCTAGCCTTTAGCCATCATGATATAACCTTTAAATTTTATTTTACTATTTTATTTTTTCTAAGAATTCATTATTTGATGAATGAATATTATGAAAAAATTAATCTAATTTTTTATTGATAAATTTATCTATGTTCTTGTGCTTTTTCTTATGTTTCTTTACATGGTAAATTATTTTTTTATAGGTATCTATTAAAAGAGAGAAAAATCTTACTGGCTTAAAAAATGTGTTAGTCATTTTTTATGTCACAAAATTAAATTTTTTATTTTATTCTCAATATACTCTTGACTATATAATAATATAATCATATAGTAATGTAATAATAATGATATAATATACATTACAAATTATTATATATTATATTATATGTAATCTAATACCTTAATGTATAACATATTATATGATATATATGTATATATAAATATAATAAATATATTTATATAATAAAAGATATTATGCAAAATATAAACAAATCTTGGTATCTTATCCGAAAAAGTATTAATATAAAAGAATGGGAATAATAAATTTCTCACCTATTTTCTAATAAAAAATATAAATAAATTATATTTTTATTTAAATATTATCTGAAAATCATTTATCCCACGAATACAAAAACTTTTAAGTAAATTATTTACCCTCCAAAAACAAAAAAGGCCCTAAAATTCTTCACCATAAGGTGCTCCAGCAATTGCAAGGCGGGAAAGGATCCTTGGCAAAGAGACACGTCCAAGAGAACCGGGTCAAAATCTGGTTCGCGTATGATCTCACAACGGAGGGGGTTATTATTATTACCATTACTCTCAACGAGGCCTGCAGTCTTGCAAAAAGAAATACTTAACATCCAAACTTGGAATGCACATCAACTGCAACCTCTTGAACGCCATCAAGCCCACACCAAAAAATCAAGGCACACTACCACGTCTCCAATCAAACTGCTGCAGAATGTACACCCTAACAGGAATGCTAGCACCTGCTTCCCATCGTAATCACACACATGATACGGTGATCCTTTTACAGGAAAATTTATGGAATATCACATAGCTGGGATTTGCAGCACCAGCAACCATGCAAATCCTCAAGCATCGGGACACCATATGGCGTAGACAACTGGACGTCCAAATAACCCTTCATCGCATACCAAGATTCCACCACAACTCAAATGAGTGCAACAAAAGATAAGAATGACTCCAAGTAGCAATTCATCCATTACAAGGAGTAACAGTAACACAGTAGTCTCTCCATTTACCACATTGGGCCATGGATTGTCCATCACTCCGATATTACATGACAATCAAAGCATACAAAGACAATTACAATAACCCCTTGCTGATCATACCCATGCCTAAGAAAACATATCATGAAATCAACCAGACGGAAAACATGATACGGTAATCCATTTACAGGAAAATTTATGGAATATCAGATAGCAGGGATTTGCAGCACCAGCAACTATGCAAATCCTCAAGCATGGGACACCATATGGTGTAGACAACTGGACGTCCAAATAACCCTTCATCACATACCAAGATTCCACCACAACTCAAATGAGTGCAACAAAAGAGAAAAATGACTCCGAGTAGCAAATCATCTATTACAAGGAGTAACACAGTAGTCTCTCCATTTACCACATTGGGCCATGGATTGTCCATCACTCTGATATTAAATGACAATCAAAAGCATACAAAGACAGTTACAATAACCCCTTGCTAATCATACCCATGCCTAAGAAAACATATCATAAAATCAACCAGACGGAAAAACCCAATTGGTCTCATGAGTACCTCACAAGACCAACTGTACACATCTCCCACAGCTGAAGCAGAGTTCAATGCTAAATATGCAAAACTAACCCTGTAGATCTCAGGATTGGATGGGCTTAATCTTGAAGTGCAGTGAAATTAGAGAGAACACAAAGCATTTAAGGTCCTGCAAGCAATAGAATTGTACCAAGGTGAGCATGCCAGTAACCAACTTTAGATTAAAAAACATCTATGACATGTTCGCTCAACATAAAATTCCAATAAAAACCCTTGAAAAAATCATCATGACTAATCTTGCAACATTTAGCAAACTGGACAATCAGTTGTTTAGGACTATGAGACATGGCTGACTCAAACCAAAAGCCTCCTAGCAAATAATAGCAATCATTTGCACTAATGTCAATAATTTAACTGAAAGTGTGTAGCCAAGCACCACAACTGAAGTTCCTTTTTCCAGTCCACCAAGTAGAACTTAAAATCAAGGATATCAAGAAAGGAATTGCAATATAAATCATAACATGGGTCAGAGTGGACCATAGCACAAGCAGACAATGGATGGCCAGATGCCTTCCAGTTTTTTTCTCCAAAAACACAAATTACGTAACTTGAAAAAGATCAAGAAAATCATTAAATTGTACATTAGAAAAATGAGAAGCAACCACATAAACATATGAAACAAACATCGCTTTGAAAATTTAACACATTTCCAATATCAGACATCAGTGCATATGTTGAAGTCCAAGAAAAACCCATCAAGCCTAGTTACTCAAAAATATTTGGAGGTGTGTCATAAAGAAACATGCAACCATGCACCTTGTCTACCATGTGAATCCTTTATGCGTGTGACAACAAATATCAAGTATGGCCTGCACAAATACAAGATTGCATCCGCATGATGCAGTTAGGCAATGCCTACCTACAAGCATGTGCAAGATTTCAGGTGCTGCATGTCCATGTCAAGCAGCACCAATGCTTGTCATATAGCGGGACACAATCGCGCCATATGTAGATCAAGTTTACCATCATAAAAGTAGGCTCATGCCAACTGGCATGGTTGGCACTTCAATTTTAGAGGGCATTTGATATGGGGTGATGACCCTAAGATCAAAGATGATCTATGTAAAGGTAATGGAATCACCTTGTTTAGTTGCATCATAGTAATCATAGCAGTGATCTTGGATCATTCCATTTTTTAAATCACCGTCCAACATGATAATCGGAAACCAGCTCTCGAGGATGGGTATCCAAAATCACTGTATTGCGGTAATCTTAAATTAAAATACGTTAACCAAATATCCCACGTAATCCCAAATCTCATGGAAGAGCAAACTATCTTTCTTTTTTTGCCATGGATGGTTAGGGCATCATATTCACGGAAAATGAAAAATCTCTTCTTAGCATCATCCCCTTTCTTGATTAGAAAGATGAGAGCCCGTGGAAAAAGAGAAAACCACATTTGTAAAAATAGCAGGAGAAGTATTATCTTTTTTTGATCACAGATTTTTTGATTTTTTTTTATAGAAAGGAAGAAACAAGAAATAAATAATTTTTAGTTTCTCTCATTTTAGCTTTGTGAAACAAAAGATTTTTCATTTCTTAATTTACATTCATTTAAGTTTAGCTTTATCAAATGGCTTTGTCAAGGATATTTTTGGTATTATACGCTTTGTGATCTATTTCTATAATATACTAAACAAATTACTCATATATAATCGGGGATCTTTAATCACTGCACCATGACCAACCAAACATATTGATCTTAGATCCCCAAGGATCGGATCACCTCAGGATTTGGATCACTAATGATCTTCGATCACCATGGTGATCCTATCTAGGTCATCAAATGCCCCCTTATTGCATGCACACAAAATACCAAGGCATTGTTTATATGCAACCACATAAGACCATATAATCCCTACTTTGACCCAAAAAATGTATACTGCCTTACTACTAGCTAGCAAAAACAAGTGGGAAAAAAAATCTCTCATCACACGATCATGATACTTGTTATTCAATTGAATATGCAAAATTGCCTCAGCTACTGATGGAAGGAACATAATCCTTTCTGCATCCAACAGTTAGTTCTCTTATGGCAACAATATGTGTGAATTTTCTCATCCACATGGACAAAGTAAACCACAACTTTTGAATAAGCTTTAATCAAACCATGATTTACTGCTACAATATAAATAAATGAATCATCTTTTAAAGTCTATGTTTTTCAAAGGAAACAAACCAAATTTCAATGATTTAAGAATAAGAAAATTTATCACTAGCTTATAGTTCCCATAACTGTCAAATCTCTCTTCCATTACTCTTAGGATCTAAAAAAATAGCCTTTAAAAGATCTCCAGTTTTATGCGCTAATTCTAATTAGCAGTAATAGATAATCATCCAAAAAGGCTAAAAATTGAAAAAGAACCCATGTAAGTAACTTTCTGCTGCTATTAATATATATAAACTACATGATAAAGTTGGATATATGTGTCAAGGGATTGTGTGATCCATAATACAGCTCAAGATTGAAATATTACTTAATCCAATATACGTATGGTAACCAGCATTAGGCCATTCTTACCCAAATATCAGGATTAAGAATGTGAATCATAAAATCCTAACAAAAATACAAATAACCAGAAACTCAAAATATTTCGATCAGACCTGGAACATGATTAAAATAGAAGAAAAAAAGGAAAGCCATGAGGGAAAAAAGAAAACCTAACCCTGGTGTCCCATCTGAAATTTTGATTGCATCAATTTGCTCACAATTATATGAGTTAGTAATGCAATTGTCATTGTTGCATAGAGCAATATGTACAACAATAAAGAGGATGGAAGTATAATGGATATAGAATAATGGAGAACTAAGGCTGAACACTCATTCACAGCTGAAAATCAAGAAAATCCAACAAGGGGACTAGCATTTTCATCAAGGTTTAAGAGGGAAACCTTTGATTTAAGAAAGCATAGCGGGCATAAGCGAATGCTAAACTGCCAATACATATTAATAGCTTCAAATAACAAAATTAAATATACAATAACTGATGATTTTTTGACAAATGTGAGGGTTTAAGGGATCATTTCTGAAACCCCATGAATCTGACTTCATCACTAATAAGATCAATATGCCTGAATATCATGTTTTGACTTCTATTTTCAAAAAAAAAAGAAAAGAAAAGAAAATCATGATGACAAGTTTCATGAATCCACAGATCACACTGCATATCGCAAAACAAAACTAGAAGACGAAACTAATGATGATTAGTGACCAATATGCTTTGATGACTCAAGAGAGCATTTCATATTTTGATATCAAGTCTTCACATTACATAGCTTGGCATGTTAGGCAATAATTAAAAAAAAGGCTCAATCAATGAAATTAAACATGTGAGAAATGAAAATGTTGGGACGTGTGTATGATAAAGCTAAGAAAGAATGAGAAACAGTGAATATCAGCAAAGACAAAAGTCATACTAAAGGACATAGTGATCGCAAACCAAGATAACATGGGCATCTGCAACAAAGGTCAGGGAAGCTTCAGGGGATGAAATCTGTGTGGGCATGTCTGGAAAGCCTAGGGGATAATTCCAGCTGGCTTGGGTAGATACGATTGCGCTTGAACAAGTAAAGATGAAATATGATAGTGAAACTTCCATGTTTGCAGTGACATCCAAGGAGCAAAGCAACTGGAACTATGGATAAATTTGGGATTTGATTGGCTTTTGTAATGGAAGGAGCAATATTTCAGATTTGTTGGAAATTTTTATTAGATTTGAATTGAAGGTTTCAAAGATACACAAGAATTTCTACTTCCCAAATTGTAAGTCCAAATACTCTCTCTCATGCACGCACACACAAACACACATTGAGCACGTTTATGTTCGTTAGTAGGTGTTGACATGCATATGGCAAACACCTGCAAGAACATATCCTTGAATCTATAATGAGAAAATTTAGGTCATAGTTTGCATGAAGATGTAGAACAAAGGGCTAGAATATAAGAAAATTCATTTAAAGAAAATATATACTAATGGCTCTGTCTGACTATTGGAAGTTAATACAATAGATAATAACTGAGAAGGCTTTATGCATCTTTAAAAGATGGACTTGATAGATCCATCTCCATTTTACAATTGAATTTATAGAACCTATAACCAAACTACTAGTGCTATCATGACACATGCTTGTAATTACTTATCCAGCTGCAGAGAACATATGTAGACAATATCCTAATTTAACCATTGACTGAGATTGATGAGCACTGATCTTTTTGGTACCATTCTTTATTTTAGTAGGGAAAGAGACAACTGAATTCACGTGACAGAACAGAGTTCATATGAGTTTCATTTAGAATTATATAAAAAAGAAGAAGAAACTTAACCAAGCATGAAGCCCAATAATTGTTTTACCACCAGCAGGGTGCAGTCATTGTTGAACCAATAACCAAGCACATATGTTTTTAACCTCCTAATGTTTGTACACATATGACAATACTCTAATGCCAACTGATTACTACATGTTCAGAACACCTAGCATATTGCATTGGACTATGTTAATAACATTACAAATAAGATCGATCACAATGGGTGCGAATATGGTGTAAAAATGCTGAGTGCGCAAGTAAAAACCTGAACAAGGTAATAGAAGATGCGAAGGCCTTCAGGATCTTTGCTGGACTGCACATCAACGAGAGATCCGATCTTAGACGTGGTGAAAGAGATGTGCTCATTCCCCATCACAATCTCCAGCTCCTGCCTCCCAACCCGGTCCGGCTCGGGCCAGTTGTTATCATCTTCCTTCATTATCTGTATCCCAGCCAAATAAAAGAGCATTTACCCTCTAACTATTCAATAAATAAACAAGCAAATAAAATCAATTTCCACAGCACCCTGATACCAAAAAAAAAAAAAAAAAATTCTGGCAGCCCAAGATTCACGATCAAACCTGCAAAACCCTAGAATTCCAAAACCCCGTCGATACGAGCAATCGAACAGTACAGTTAAAACTAAAACCTAAGATCCAGATATTCGACAAAATATGAAACAGAATGGCCAAATTTCGGCAGGATGACCTCTTATAATTGAGGAGAGCAAGCCGATCCAGAACCAGGCAAAGTCCCAAAATCTAGAACAAGAATCCCTAAGAACCTCGAACACTACGAAATCTCAGCCTATAATATAAAGAAAAGATGAAATCCTTGAGAGAAATCCATCAGGCCCTGTTTCTGGCGAAACCCTGAAAGAAGGATGGGAAAGGAAGGGAAGGGAATGGAAGGATGGACGATGGAAAAAGGAGACCTCGCTTTCAGCGATGATGCGGCGGCACTCGCGGAGGACGGCGGGGGTGACGAAGACCTCCTTGCGTATCATGGTGTCGTTCTTGTAGTTCGAGTTGTTGGCATAGCGGAGCTTGCCGTCGGGGCGGAACTCGAACTCCAGGAACTCGTGCCCAAACTTCCCCTTGTGCCCCACGTAGTACCGCAGGTAGAACTCGTCCTGCTCGACGCCGTTCCCCGCCATTGCCGACCTTCTCTACTTCCTTTTTTTTTTCCCCTTCACCCTTCTCCTTCGCGTTCCTGCAGCGTCTGGTCCGTTCCGGGGCCGCCCTTTGCCCTACTTATTGGGTGACCGGGTGAGGTTGGAATTATGCATTTTAGCCCACACGGGGCAACAAACATAAAAACTTACTGGCACCGTGGCACGTTTCTCGCACGTGATAATTTTGCTTTCCTACGAACGTGATAAAGGTGTGGATTTTTAGCTTTCATTGACTAGAACTTGATGTCGGGTCTCCGACAGGATACTTTAAATTTCAAATATATATATATATATATATTTGAAATTTAAAGTATATATATATTGATAGAAATGATTTGAGATTGTTAGGAGTATGATGAAAAGACTAGTGCTAGGCTAAATTCATGGTGCGATTATAAAATAATAATAATAATAAATAATATTTAAATTTTTTTGGCATGTTTTTCATGATTGAATAGTTAATAAAATTTTTAATCTTATTTATTCTAAAAGGACAGGTCGAGAGATAACCGAGCACACCGCAATCCATACAGTACATAAACACAGAAAAATATATTATTTTATAATAAAAATAAATTTGAACAAGCCAAAAAATAAAAAAAAGATAATCAAATAATATAAAATAGAAAAAAAAAGAGCACATAAGATATAATATGGTTCAATCTATCAATCGTTGGCTTTGAGCAAGACATCCCGATGATTCTTTATTAAATTCATGGTACAAAAAATATAAAATAAAAAATACCAAAAAACTCTAACTTTTTAATAAAAAGCTTTTTTTTTTTTTTATATATTATCTCTCTCTCTTCTAAGAAAAGCCCCCCTTGGATCCCTTGGTGCATACCCACAGCGAAGTCTTAAAGACTCTTTAAAAGACCACGGAAGACTCTAAAGAGTCCCGTTAGGACTCTCAAATAGAGTTCTAATTTAACAAAGTCAAAACCCACCATGAAATAAATTCTTGTGGCCTCCCATGCATGCCCGTTGCGAGAAAGAGGGGCAAGAAATATGGCTTCAAATGTCATCAATTCTTTTTTTGAAGATATGTGCCGAATTACAAAGAACGTCATTTCTTGAAGCTTTACTAACCTCCACTCCTCATGTAGCTCCAAGACCGAGAAAAGTTTTATTTTAATTTAACTTCTCTCGAGTCACCGGCTTCGCCAATACATCTACTGGATTTGTATTGGTATGAATCTTCAATGATATGACTAAACCATCATCCATCACATCTTTTACAAAATAATAGCGAATATCAATATGCTTTGTCCAAAAGTGAAACACTGAATTTTTCGTCTAAGTGCAATGCATTTTGACTATATCAATTCATCCTCATCACATTATGCTTCACCTTCAAGTCTCCAAGAAGCCTCTTGAGCTAGATATTTTCTTTTTATGCATGTGCCACAGCAATATACTTTGCCTCTATCATTGATAGTGCAACCACTGATTGAAACTTAGATTCCCAGCTTATAGCACCACTACCCATGGAGAATACATAACTTATGATAGATTTCCTCCTATCTTGATATGCTGCAAAATCAGAATTCATATATCTAACTCCAAACCCGTAAAATTATAATAGAGTGAATAATCAGATATTCTCCTTAGATACTAGAAGATCCATCTCACTACTTTCCAATGGTCGCTATCTATATTTGATATATACTGACTTACAACTCTCACTGCTTGCACAATATTCGGTCTTGTGCATACTTGGCAAATATAAGACTCCCTATTGCTGATGAATCTGGCACCGGGGCCATGTCAGCATTTTTTACTTCAATGCTGGATAATCGCTTGGCTGATAATTTTAAATGAATGGAAAATATGATAGAAATCGGCTTTGCATTCTGTATAATGAAACATCACAGAACTTTCTCTATATATTCATTTTGTGAAAGCCAAACCTTCCTATTCTTTCTCTCCTGTAGCACCTTCATCTCGAGTATTTAGTTTATGGCTCCTAAGTCGTTCATTAGGAACTCCCTAACCAATTAAGTTTTTAGATTTGATATCTAACTCGTGCTATTCCATGTGATCATCATATAGTCGACATACAACAGCAAGATACAGAAGCTCCCATCATCATGACCGTAGAAATATGCATAATAATCTGTCTTCAATTGATCAAATCTCAAATTTATAATGAATGAATCAAATTGCTTGTACCAATACCTTGGTGCTTGTTTGAGATTGCACAATGATTTGTTCATCTAACAAACCAACTCCTTGTTGCCTTTTCTGACAAAACCTTCAGGTTGTGCTATATACATCTCCTGCTCTAAGTCACCATTCAAGAATACTATCTTTATATTCATTTTCTCGAGTGCCAAATTCATGACTACCATGATCACCAAGACAACCCGAATGGTAGTTAAATGAATTATCGATGAGAATATTTCATCAAAGTCAATACCTAGCTTCTGAGCATAACATTCACCACTAAACGTGCTTTGAACCTCTCAACACTTCCATCTGTATCCTTCTTCACCTTATAGACCCACAGATATCCGATAGGACTCCTTCCCTTCGGTAGAACTACAATTTTCTAGGCCTTGTTCTTCCGAAGTGACTCCAATTCCTTCTCCATAGTACAATGCCACTTTCTAATATTGGTAGACTCATAAGCCTCCCTATATGAAGTCAGCTCATCTTCCTTCATCAAAGTAACATAAGCATAAGTATGGTTAGTAGAAAGAATAAAAGAAGTGAGTAGTTATTATACCTCACGGGAGGTCTAATGATCCTCATATGCCTCTCGTACTTTGTTGGTAGCTCTTCATATGAGATAGTATCTTCAAATGATTGTGGAGACTTCGTGCCTGGTTCATCATCAACTACTTGGTTATCAACTTGTGCTTGCTTTATTTGTACCTCATCCGTGCATCAAAAAACTTAATAGAAATAACGGTTTCATTATCGTGCTTCTTCTCGATACCTTGAAAAGATTCTTTATTAAAAATGACATCACGGCTAATAATAATCTTGTGGGTAGTAGGATTCCACAATCAATACCCCATCACTCCTTTAGCATAGTAGAAAAAGATGTACATTCAATAGTTCTTGTCCAATTTTGTTCTCTTCTCTTTTTGGATCTATGCATAAGCATCACATCCAAAGACACGGAGATGGAAATAATTTATGGGCTTTTTATTTTAAGTTTTTTCTAGAATTTTTAATTAAAGTGATTTTATCGGTGCTCTATTGATCAAGTAATAGGCCATGCTTACAATCTTTGTCTAAAATTTCTTATCAAGTTTTATGAAACTCAGCATACTTCAGACTCTCTTCATGAGCGTTCTATTTAACCTCTTAGCCACACTATTTTGTTGTGGTGTACCAAGAACCATGAGATGCCATCGAATTCTATGCCTGCCATAAAATTTCTTAAATTCTTTGGAGCAATATTCTTCTCTATTATCATAACGTAGAACTTGATCTTCAAACCCTTTTCAATTTTCACCAGAGTCTTGATTTTTTTGAAAGTTTCAAAGACATCTAACTTTCACTTTAGAATATATATCCAAGCCTTTCAAGAATAGTCATCAACAAAGGAGACAACGTAGGAACACCCGTCCAATGACATATCAAGCGACTTCCAAGTATTTGAGTAAATCAACTCAAGAAATTCTTTACTCGACTATTGCATGAAGAGAAAGAAAACCTTCTTTGCTTATCATAAATATAATCTTTATAAAATTCTAGTAGCGCTGACTTATATCTCAAAAGAAGCTCCTCATTTAATAATACCTATAGCCCGTGCTTACTCATATATCCCAAATGACAATGCCAAGCTATCAGAGACACCATCTTTGCACTTGCTACTGCCACCTCTCCCATCTGAGTCTCGTCCACCAATTTATAAAGATCACCTATAGGTTGTTCCTTCATTACCACCAAACACCCTCAGCACACCTTCAATTGATCTTTTCTTTGATAAACTTCAAGCCTTCTACAAAACTTTACAAGTAATAGTAGACTCTTGCAAAGTGTGATTATAGGATACAATTCATGCTTAGCGAGATAGGCTATGCTTGGAATATGATTATAGGAAACTTTATTTATATGATTAGACTTTGAATAGGCTATGGCTCCATAGGAGTAGATCAAGGTCTGTATCCAGCAAGATAGGCTATGCTCAGGGATTAATCATAATTTATGATATGGCTATTATGCTGACGTGGCGTGTCTCAGGTCCCGCCGGACGTGGTCCGAACCACATGGAATTTTTTTCGGCGAACGAGAGCAGAGGGGTCCACCTTGGCCGAAGCTGGCGGCCCCTTGCTCCCTCGCCGGGTGGCGCCCGGAGACGGGTCCACTTCTGTCGAGGTCGATCCAGGTCCTCCTGCTCCTTCGCCAGTTGGTGCCCGGAGACGGGTCCACCTCGGTCGAAGTCGAGCACTTCTCTGTCGCTCCGCCAGGTGTCCGCCCAGGAGGGGTCCACCTCGATCGAAGCCGGCGGTCCCTCGCTTTCTCGCCGGGTGGCGCCCGGAGACAGGTCCACCTCGACCGAGGTCGAGCCGGGTCCTCCTGCTCCTTCGCCAGTTGGCGCCCGGAGATGGGTCCACCTCTGCCGAGGTCGATCCGGGTCCTCTTGCTCCTTTGCCAGTTGGTGCCCGGAGACGGGTCACCTTGGCCGAAGTCGAGCACTTCTCTGCCGTTCCGCCAGGTGTCCGCCCAGGAGGGGTCCACCTCGGCCGAAGCTGGCGGCCCCTCGCTCCCTCGCCGGGTGGCGCCCGGAGACGGGTCCACCTCGGTCGAGGTCGAGCCGGGTCCTCCAGCTCCTTTGCCAGTTGGCGCCCGGAGACGGGTCCACCTCGGCCGAAGTCGAGCACTTCTCTGCCGCTCCGCCAGGTGTCCACCCAGTAGGGGTCCACCTCGGCCAAAGCGGGCGGCCCCTCGCTCCCTCGCCGGGTGGTGCCTGGAGATGGGTCCACCTCGGTCGAGGTCGAGCCGGGTCCTCCTGCTCCTTCGCCAGTTGGCGCCCAGAGATGGGTCCACCTCGACCGAAGTCGAGCACTTCTCTGCCGCTCCGCCAGGTGTCCGCCCAGGAGGAGCCCACCTCGGCTGGTGCCGGCCCTGCTTAGTGAGGCCTCCGGGAAGTGGGGGCACGAGTTTCAAAATCGCCACTCGGGAAGCGCACGCCGTGCCTCATAAGGAGCGCCGGTACGGTCCGCAGTGACGCGTGAAACCTCGTTTACATCGGCTTGACGGGCCCCGCAGTCGAGAAGCGTAGTCCTGGCGGGCAGGAGCCCGCAATGGACATCGTCAATGCCTGGGAAGGAGAGCGCCCGTGCTCGGCCCAAGGCCTCGCCAGTATCATCCCTCCCCCCTTTTTTCTCGCTAGGCTCGGCAAGCAAGACGATGGGGCCACCGGGTCCCCGGACCCGAAGGGGAAAAGAAAAGGGGGGGAGGGAGAGAAAGGTAAAAGCCAAGAGGGAGCCTCCCGAGGGGGAGCTGGAGGCAACGTGATGGCATAAAAGGATGGGAAGAGCGGGCAGCAAGGTAGGTGAAAAAAAGGCAGGGGAAAAAGAAGGCACCGGGAGAAGGATCCAGGGATCCGAGAGGGGTCCTTTGGCGTGAGCTCGGTGAAGGAGCTGGGCCCAATTCCATTCTTTTTAGCACCTCTTTTGTTAATATCATCTCTAAGTCTGGGGCTCCTTCGGGAACCCACCTTAGGGGTCTGTTCCATCTCGTCGCTCTCTAACTTGATCGTCGAAGCTCCCTCGCCGGAACCCCCGGCCAGGGTCTCTAACCTTGTTTTGCAGGACCGGACGCTCGAAGATTTCGAGGGGAGACGGTCTGAGACCGGTACCAGCTCTGAAGCTACAGGCCACCGCGGTGAGATCGGCAACAGATTGGCGTGCCAGGTAGGGGGGCAGGACAGCAACCCCAGTGCGAGCCAGCTCTCCGCGGGCGAAAGCGCGCTCCGACCATGGTGGTGACACGTGGATGCGAAGTGTCCACCAGTCGAGTAGGGGAAGTCCCTTCCTCTCAAGGGCCGCATAGCCCGGAGAGGGAGCTTCCTGCTCCACCTCCTCTTCCTCCGCAGCCATCCCCGGTGGACGGACCTTTCGCAGCTGTCATCCAACAGCTGCAAACCCTGACCATAGCAGTGCGGCAGCTATAGCACCAACAGCGGTCCCTGGCCACTCAGCCCCAGCCAGGGACCCCCGCGGCTCGGGCCGCGGGGCCCCGCAGAAGCCTGCTCTCCATCCAAGCAGGCCCTCTCATTCGCGAGCAGTCTCCAACCCCTGCGAGAGCCACCAGACTCCCGCGAAGAGGAATTACTCCGGTTCCGCGGATCACGAGAGTCGATCCCCGGTCGAGACGGCGCGGCGCAGCAGGCGACGTCGGGGCAAGGCCCCCCGTCGAGACCGGTCGGCACCCCCTTCGCCAGCAGCCTCGGTGGAAGATTCCACCGACGAGGCCATCAGGTGCCAGGCCGAGAGGCGCCTGGAGGAGCACGAGCGCAAGCTGGCGGAGTTCTTCCGTCGCTTTGCCGACATGCAGAACTCCTCGGCGGACCCGGCGGGCTATGACGCCCGGCCACCCTTCTCCCGAAAAATCCAAGAGGAGCCGATTCCGAGTCGGTTCCGCATGCCACAAGTAGATCCCTACGATGGGACCACCGACTCCTTGGATCATCTGGAGAGCTACAAGGCTCTCATGAGGGTCCAGGGGGCCACGGATGCTCTTTTATGCGTCGCCTTCCCCGCTACCCTCCGGAAGGCCGCTCGAGTCTGGTTCACTCGCCTCGAGCCCGAATCTATTTGCTCCTTCCATCAACTGGAAGGAAAGTTCGTGGCACACTTCGACGCTTGCCGGAAGGTGCCAAGAGAGGTGGACAGCCTCTTCTCCATCTGTCAGCAGGACTAGGAGCCACTTCGGGACTACGTTACTCGCTTTAAGATCGCTGCCCTAGAAATCTACAGTCTGGACGAGCCCGTTGCCATGCTGGCATTGAAGCGCGGGCTCAAGACCTCTCGCTTGACCTATTCCCTGGATAAGAACCCCCCCAGGACGTACTCCGAGCTCCTCCTTCGTGTCCACAAGTATATCCGAGCGGAGGAGGCCGATCGCACCAGGCGAGAGCTGGACGGGAGGTCCTCGAAGAAGCCGGCCCCGAGGGATGCCCCCGGGACTCGAAGGCCTGGACCACCTGCTGATCTCCGTCTAGGCCCGAAGCCGAAGAGCAATGTTGCCCAGAGCGAAATTTCACCCCTCTCCTTGCTCCTAGGACGAAGATCCTCATGGAGATTGAGGGTGAGCACTACCTTCGCCGACCTCCTCCTCAGAACCCAAGGAGTATCCGCGAGAAGACAAAATAGTGCCAGTTTCACCGCGAGCACGGCCACGACACAGAGGAGTGCCGCAATCTGAAGCGGGAAATTGAGGAGCTGATTAAAAGGGGCTACATCAGGAAGTTCGTGAGGAATGAAGCCCCGATAGAGGGATAGCCGCTCGCAGCCCTTCCTGCGATTGATAACCGTCCAACGGAGAAGCCGGTGGGCATGATCTCCTGGGGGATCGGACGTGCGGCGAAAAGAACCCGGGAGGCGGGAGACCCGGAGGATGTACCCCCCTTTGAGAAGGGGAATGAAAACAAAAATGTAAACAATGATGCGGTGGTGGTCAAGATGACCATCGCGAAGCATCCTGTACACCGCATTATGGTAGATAGTGGGAGCTCTATTGACGTGCTTTTTTATGATGCTTTCTCCCGAATGAACCTGTCTCATGATCAATTAAGGCCGGTGTACACCCCTCTTGTGGGCTTTACCGGGATTCGGTAGGGGTCGAAGGGGAGATCACTCTCCCTGTCACTGCTGGATCCCCACCTCGGCAGACTACTGTCATGATGACGTTTACTGTTGTCAAGCTCCCCTCACCTTATAATGCCATCCTTGGCCGTCCGGGGCTCAACCAGCTGGACACTGTAATTTCCACCAAGAGGTTGCTGGTGCAGTTCCCTACGACCTCTGGGACTGGGGTAATGAGGGAGATGGCCCAGCCCGTCCAGCATTGCCTTCAGATGGTCCCGGGTGCCCGGGGTGCTGAGCTCGGCCCCGATGTCAGCGACCTCGACCTAAGGGAGAAGGACCCCAGGGGAGGACCTGTAGAACACCTGTTGACGTATTCCCTTGGTTCGAACCCTCATAAGACTGTACATGTGGGAGCCCAGCTCCCGGAGGAAGAACGGATCCGCCTGTTGGACTTCCTCCATGCAAACGCGGATGTGTTTGCCTGGTCCGTAGCCGACATGCCAGGCATCCCCTCAGAAGTCATCACCCACAGGTTGAATGTTGACACGAGGAGTCGCCCGGTCCGCCAGAAGAAGAGGAGTTTCGCTGCAGAAAGGCAGAAGGCCATCAATGAAGAAGTGGAGAAGCTCCTCGCCGTCGGCTTTGTGCGGGAAGTACAATATCCCAGTTGGCTGGTGAATGTGGTCATGGTGAAGAAGAGTAGTGGCAAGTGGAGGATCTGCGTGGACTACACCGACCTCAATCAAGCTTGCCCGAAGGACAGTTTCCCTCTTCCGAAGATTGACCAATTGGTGGACACCACTTTGGGGCATCGCCTCCTCTCTTTCATGGATGCCTTCTCCAGGCAAGGAGCACACCACTTTCATCACCGACCGCGAAACTTACCATTATAAAATGATGTCATTCGGCCTCAAGAACGCCGGGGCCACGTACCAACGGCTGGTTAACAAAGTTTTCAAAGATCAGATCGGCCGCAACATGCAGGTGTACGTGGACGATATGCTGGTAATGAGCAAGCCTCTTTTGGACCATGTCACCGACCTGGCGGAGACCTTCGACAATCTTCGGCTTCACCAGATGAAGCTGAATCCAGCGAAGTGCGCCTTCGGCGTGTCCACCGGGAAGTTCCTGGGGTTCATGGTGACCCAAAGAGGGATAGAAGCCAACCCGAAAAAGGTCCAGGCTATTCTGGACAATGAGCAGCCCACCTCCAAGAAGCAAGTGCAGCGACTCACCAGCCGGATAGCCGCCTTGAGACGATTTATTTCGAGGTCTGCCGACCGTTGCCGGCCCTTCTTCAAAGTGCTGAGGAAGATGAACAACTTCACCTGGACTGAGGAGTGCCAGGAAGCATTTTATAAGCTGAAAAGGATGCTTGCATCACCGCCACTGCTCTCCAGGCCCGAAGAAGGAGAGGAGCTCATCCTGTACCTGGTAGTCACCCCAGAGGCCGTCAGTTCGGTCCTAGTTCGGACCGACAACCAGGAAATGCAGAGACCGGTGTACTACACAAGCGGAGCTCAGGTATTCCCGGTCTAAAAACTCATTTTTGCACTAATAGTGTCCGCCCAGCATCTCAGGCCTTATTTCCAAGCACACCCCATTGCCATCCTGACGGATTAGCCACTGAAAGCGATACTCAGCCGACCTGACACATCCGGGCGATTGGCGAAGTGGGCACTTAAGCTAAGCGAGTTTGACATCACTTATCGACCAAGGTCGGCCATGAAGGTGCAAGTACTCGCTGACTTCTTGGTCGAGTGTGTGGGCCTGGGCAAGGGGACGGAGGAAAGCCCTCTAGACCAGCGGCCGGAACCAGGACTCGATGGGGACATTTGGGGCCATGGGAGAAGAGAGTGGCGTACTTGCCCTTGCCAAAGGAGAGAAGGAAGAGGGCGGAGGAGGCGGCATGGCAAGCGGTGGAGGTGCCGAGCTCGATAGCAAGGGCTTTTCGTCCCCCCCTCTCTCTTTTTTTCTTTCCCTTCTCTTCCTCTTTTTCTTCTCCTCTCTCCTCTTCTTCTTCTCTTGGCCGAACAGGGGTGGTTCCCCTTTTTTTTTTTTCTTCTCTTGCTGTCTGCTGTAAGGAGAGACGGAGAAAGGTTTTGGTTCTGGGATTCTAGGACTTTTTAAATCTATTTTAAGTAAGAAATCTTCTCATCTTCAATGAAGATTTGAGTAAGAGGAGGACTCCCACCGGGAGTCTTCTTTCTTCCATGTTTTTTTTTTTTTTTTTTGAGTGGGATTTACCCGATGGATTGGATATACCCATGATTTTTTTTTTATTTGAATGATAAGGAGAAAGTAAGATATTACTTCTAATTTTTTAATATATTAGATAATGTTGCAGACCGCGAGGCCTGGGTCCCATAAAAGATACGAATAGAAGGACTTTGACTATATAAACAGTTGATGGATTTTCTCATAGACCATATGACCATGAAATCTTCTAGTATTAGGCACTGTCCCTATCTATTTTCAGATTTAATAATTATATCTGGAACCTTTTTACTATATTATAATATAATTATGCTCCAGGAAAAGAATCTCCTTTTTGTGTCTATTAAAAAATAATACATCGGAAAGGTTCAACAGACCTGCAACTAGAACAGCTCCACCGCATCATATTCAATTATCACCGCATGGAAGTTTTCCCTTTTTTTTGATATATCAAATGGGGCAAATATGCATTTATTATAATTATTCTAAAATTATATGAATGCTCCGATTTATAAAAAAAAAATAAATATTAATAATTTTTATCAAAAATATTAATTTTAATTAAATTTCCTGAATAGATGACATACCGATCGATCACCTGATTAAAATGTGTACAGGGTCGAAGGCCATTTGTGGCGGTGCCAATTTAGAGTTGCTTTAGAGAAAATGATTGCTTGAGGACCTTACTTCCTAAATCAGTGAGGTAAGTAGGCGATCTATCTTAAGTAAGCCCATTCTACCGCCGCGTCCAACCCAACGAAATCCGATGTACCGTATATTATTATAGAGTTGATCAGGTCATCATTTGTTATCTAAATCCACCATGTAAAGCAAATCTATTAGGAGGTCAGCAAGCCGTCTCATTTTTTAGTCCCCTGCCCCACTCGAGGGCTGCACGTCGGAGGAAAAGTTCGCTTGGCCTCTCAATTGGCAGCTGCCTTTCCTGGTTTATGGCAAGTGCCAAAACCCTAATTCTCCGAACAGTTTCCTCATGCAAAGCCATAAATATATTCCCAATATTTCAAATAAAAGGAATGGCCTACTACATGAAGATCACCACGAGGCCCTCGGTATATTTAGTTTCTTCACACGTGCATCTCAATCAAGACTGGACATTGACGATCCAATCTTGTCTGTCCCACCATTTTACTTCGACAAGAACCATGACGACATCGTGTAGACACGTAACAGATGGTTACCTTTCTAACGACTGGTCAACAACGATCATTAATTAATAAGCCGGACACGGACATGCATCCGGGGTCGGTGGATATATGAACCGGCCTCTTTTGTCGGCAATTATAAATTGAAGAGATTCACAAGATTATAATTAAATAATACCACATCAATTATCATACCAACCTGCAGTTATAAAAACTGAGATCATAAACTCGACGTAAAAGACATTAATTTAAGATTTAAATTATAATAACATGACATAAACTAAACGATCGAAATAGTATTAATCCGTCCATCCATAATTGATGATTATTCTCCACTGATATTTATTGTATTGAAACACATCTCGCAAAGCCAGCTATTTCTAGTGGCCGCTGTTGGACTCTCTATCTTCCTCTGTGACGGAGTACCGAAACCTTGGGAGAGCAGGGGGTATCTATTGGGGTAACTCCAATAGATACATCTTCTCCCGAAGAAAAGAGCAGTAGGAATGGAAGACCGTGGGGGTAACATTCAGTTCGAAGCCCATGCCGAACAAGAAATTTATTTCCAAATTGTTCATCTCCGTCAAGCTTATCCCTCCCACCACTGCAAAATAAGCGTTGACGTCGTAGTGTCTATGAAGGCAAACAAAAAATAGCAATTAGCTATTCTTTGTTTTCGGTTAAATAACTCAATTGGAGATATTTAATAAAAAATAACATTGTGGAATCATCGTTTGCCTTGGCATCAATGCTAATGGTAGAATTAACTACTGCGCTACGTATGCACAAAATGCACTATGAGCATGACAGACGACATGCTGCAGCAGTGGACCATGCACCAATTCAATTGGATGTAGCTTTTGTTCTATGACCATGGAAGCGATCAATGGGACCTAAACACCAGGCCGAAATCTCCTCAAGATTTACTCCCTCCTCTCTCTAAAGAATTGAAAGGAAATTAAAAGCGTTCTGGGCTCAGGTAAGACCACGTGGCCGTCAACTTGGGAAAGGAGCCAACTTCCCAGAAGAAGAAAAGGACCATAAAATAACTCTCCAAATCAACCCAAAAATGGCAGAAGGAAAAAGAACAGCATATATATAGACAACAACAAGGAATAACCATTACGGAAACAAGACCACGAATTTAATATGTTATACCTACTTGAGAGAAATCAAGAAACTCAAATGCATATCAAGAAAACCCAAGAACACTACTCGAGTTTTAAAGGACGAAGTGCTGTTAATTAGTCGGGAAGTAATTTATTGAAGTACCAGACTGGGGGTCAAAACTTACATGGGCTCCTCAAAGAACTTGACGGCGACGAGGATGGAGGTGAGGAGGAGACGATGGGCATTAAAGGAGTTGATGGAGACCGGCGGGTGGCGCCGAGTGAAGCGGTCGAGGTAGATGAAGGCAACGACGTAGCATGCAGGGCTGCAATTGACATTGCAAAAGATGCGCTCGAGGTAGCTGTGAATCGAGATACCAGGCATCCAGGGGTCATAGAAGGCAGAGGCCCGGTTGTGGGGGGCTTCACGCAGGTTTGCAAACGCGTGAAGGTCGTTGTACTCCGACACCCTCCGTAAAGTAGCGGAGATCACCCTGACCACTCCTGGCATGGCATGGTCGGCCATGGGGGCGGTCTCTAGGAGAGAGAGAGAGAGAGAGAGAGAGAGAGAGAGAGAGAGAGAGAGAGAGAGAGAGAGAGCGAGCGAGCTGGTGGGTGATACGAAACTGATGAAGCGGGGAAGGAAGGGGGTACACATGTAGGGCGGGGATTGACCGCATAGCAGTGAAGCGTGCGCTGCACGGCGGCTTCGAACGAGGCGGTGCAGTGGAGGGGATAAATCTTCGGGGACGTGTATTGGTCATGCTAGTCGTAATTGGGATTGTGGTGGGGACTGTGATCTGTGATGGCGATGGTTTCTTATAACCTCTAGCCATTACCACTAGTAGCGTGGGCATAGCGGTTTCTTTTCTTCTTTAGCTAGAAGATACAGTAAAATTTTTATCATATATATATATATATATATATATATATATATATATATATATATATATATATATATATATCGAATGGAATAATTCATAGTCGATCTCCCCTATATCCAGATTATTAGTCCGAACCCCTAAACAGGAACAATAGGAAGAGGAGGGGAACAATGGGAGACGTGAAGGAGAATTGTTTTAAAAAACATTGGTACAGGGGCTTTTCCAAAAAATGTAATCAAAGGGGATGCTGGAATTGTTCTACTTTTTAAGGTGCACATCACTCGCAAAACATGGAAAAAAATATTTGTAGAAATGGTACATTTTCATTTTCCCCGTACAATCTCTTCTTCTTTATATATGGTATTTTAAATCTCTATAATCCTATGGAAAGAACTATCTAGATTGAATTCATATGGTTTTGGATTCCTTTAATAATGCCCTGCTATGAAAAGATATGGGAAAATAGTAGATCCAGATATGAACTTAAAAGCCTGTCTCTAAAGAATTTAAAAGTCTAAGAATCAAAGGATCTGTTCAAACCATTGTTATTACTTATTAGCCCCTTGAATAATCCTGAAGTCTTGGACTTTTGCTTGGGAAAAGTAATATGGGGAAAGGGAAAGGGCATATGGATATATTTTATTCTTAATAGATCGTGATCCAGAGAGTAGTTGACGGAAGCCGTCCACTATGGATAAAGCCACCGGGTTATTAATTAGACGTGTCTTGAAGCGTTTGCTGCAAGTAAATTAAAGAGAGGCAACATCCTTTGGAGCCGTGATGTTGGCACGAATGAAAGGAAATTTTTTTTTTTGTTTCTTGCGGTAGCTATATCAAGGTTTATTTCCTATTTTTTTTTTATAAAAAATAAAGCAACGAACTTTCAAGAAAGAAAAGATTGATAAAGACAACAACAAAATATCGGTAATTAAAGGAAAAAACAAAGAGGTGAATGAAAAGTGAGATTCTATTTGAATTATCAAGAATCTAAAATATCTAAAATGTTCTAACTATTTAAGATCAGCTATAGATTTATTAACTAGTTGTTACTACCATTATTTACCGGTGATATTATTTTGAACTTTTGCAAATTCTATTTGAATACTCTACCTCATATTAACTTAGACCTTTCTCTTACGGTTCTTTTATCTTTTAACACATATTTGCATGGTAGGCCTCATGTTTATTATGGTCATTAAAATCTTTGCTTCAAATATGCAAATTACCTTAGCCGGTCCTTCATTGTTTTATCTCTAATTGATGCAATTTCTATGCTTTTTCACACATATTTTTCCCTTGCTTTAACATTCTTAATTTTTACTCCCAACATTTTTCTGTCCCTAATTATCATCTACTTGGCATGGCTGCATGGATTTTTTTTTTATTGGACAGAGTAATTAAGAAACTGTCCTGAAATAAATATAGTTTTTTTGATTGAATAGAGCAATTAATAATCTCTTTTAAAATAAATATAGCCAAAAAAATTCAAAAACAAAATATCTCTAAAAAATTTAGATATATTTTTAATATAAAATTAAGATACTTTATTAAAATGATCGGTGATAATCCTCTTAACCGCCTGCATGTTGGATAATGCAACATTGTGGGCCACATTGACTTTTTATATAGATATCTCTCGAGAGAGATAAGACATGTGTCGGTTACGTATTAGCCCGTAAGAACATCTCCTCTTCCCCAACCAACCGCCTCTAGGTTTTAATAGGTATGTTCTTATGCATTCCTTTGTTTGTTTGTTTATTTATTTTCTTTTTTTTTAAAAAAAAAAAAAAGGGAAAGGGGGAATAAATTTTTGTCGTAGCTATCCTTACTGGGCTCCCTCCTCGTTACGATGCGGGCCATATTTTTCACTCGCCCTCACCTTCAAGCCTGACCCCTCCCTCCTCGTCAGATCATGTTCGATGCGGGCCATATTTTTCACCCGCCCTCATCTTCAAGCCTGATCCCATTAAAGCACTAGAGTGGAATGCTCGCTCTCCCCACATGAAGGTGTGTACATTCGCCAGAGACCCTACAAAGTGCCAGAGTGGAACGCTCGCCCTCTCCACATGAAGGTAAGCACGAAAGCCTGACCCTCACATGAAGGTGAGTACGTCAGCCTGACCCTACTAAAGTGCCATAGTGGAACGCTCGCCCTCCCCACATGAAGGTGAGGTACATTAAGGTAAGCACGTAACCTGATCCTCACATGAAGGTGAGTACGTCAGCCTGACCCTACTAGTAGGGTTAGAGTGGAACGCTCGCCCTCCCTACATGAAGGAGACATCAACCTGACCCTACTAAAACCTCCCCACATGAAGGTGAGCACGTAAGCCTGACCCTACTAAAGAGTCAGAGTGGAACGCTCGCCCTCCCCACATGCAACCTGACCCTACTAAAACTCCCCCGTGTCCCATAAAAAAATGTTGGATTTAATTAAGTAACCTCACAAGGCTTAAACCTCGAACCCGTGATCAGGATGACAGGAAACAAAGCACCCACCAACTACACTACCATCTTTCTAATTATTCATTTATTTATTTATAGTTTAATAATTCCATCGTAACAGAAGCGGTCACATCATTATGATTTTTAGCCATCCAGACCGCTAACAGTTTCCATTCTACTAATTTTTAAGCCATACAAGCTAAGTGCCATATCTCTTCAGCCTTATCCTTTCTTATCAATCTGCAGAATCTGACATATCAATAGCCTACACCATCGTACATCTTACTATATATTTCTAGTAATTTCATCCATACCTAATATTATGATAAACTGGCTTAAAAAATAATTACGGTCCAAAAATTCAATTGATCCCATTTAGACAAGTAGAACAGATAAATTGATACGAGGATACTTCCGAAACCTGACGGAAGAACGAATTGACACTACGCTTCATGATGGGGATCCAGGGCAGGTCCAGATTTTTTTTTCTATTTTTATTATTTTCTCAATTTTTTTTTTATTTTTTCTATTCCCGCTATTCCACCTATTCATGCTATTCCATCTTTATCTTGATCTTATTCTCGCTTTATTCTTACACTATTCCATCTTCTCCTGTGAGTTTTAAAAACATCTTCCAAACCCTAACCTCTGACCCGCTGGCCCCAGATCCGGGCCGCCTGACCCCCGGCCGCCCCAGCCGGAGCCCGCCGGCCCTAGATCCGGGCTGGAAAAGCAACCCGCCGTCGCCCACGCCCGTGGGAAGACGAACGGACGCGGGAGGCGTCCGTCTGCCCACGTGTGGTCGTGCCGCCCTGCACCGTTGCCGCCGCTGCCCACGCCCATGGGAAGACAAACGGACGCGGGAGGTGTCCGTCCGCTCACGTGCGGCCGTGCCGCCCTGCACCGCTGCCGCGGCCATCTCGCCACCCACCGGCTCTCGCCCGGTCGCAGGTGGGGCCCTCGCCGGCATCCAGGAGTTCCCACATCGAGGGAAGGCCAAACGACACGCATAGGGCATGCCGTGCCCTACCTTGTGCAGCCTCGCCAGCAACCCACGGCCAGCCGTCCGCCGGTCTCGTCCACCGCCCGCTTCCCGACCGTCCGCTGGTGCCCCCCCGGAGTTGGTTCCCTTCCTGTCCATGACCGTGAGTTTGAATTTGCATGGATTTCGGAGCAATCCAGTTTTCAGAGCAGCATGCTTTTCAGTGCAGATCATCAAGCCGACTGCTTCTCAGAGCAGATCAGCACTACTTTTGATGTAACACGAATTTTGATGTAATTTATTTTTTTTTATTTTTCTTAGAGACTAAGAAACTGAGAGTTTTGGTTTTTCTATATAAAGGCCCCCCCTTCCCAATAATAATTAATGATTTGATATAAAATTTTGGATTTTCCATTGGTTCTGGTTTTGGGCTGAGGCCCATTTGCCTTCGTTCCCTGCTGTGTGCATTATGGGTTCGATGAGGGGTGTAAGGCGTTCCCTGCTGTGTGCATTATGGGTTCGATGAGCACCCTAGTTATCCCCTATCCCATCTTCTTATCCCCTCATATCCCTTGAGAGTTACCCTAGCAGGATGCCCTTTGAGAGCCCTGCTGTGTGCATTATGGGTTTGAGGAGAGTTCCCCATTAGAGTGAGTCTCAGGGCCATGAGTTCCAGTTCCCAGTCCCCCATTTCCATCATTCCTTCACCACTCCACCAAGAAAATTGAAAACAAAAGAGATCAGCTGTTTTAGGATTTTGGTTTCAGTGTTACCCTAGTCCCGGGAGGCTTCTTAGCCCTCCCACGGTCCTAGTTTGTTTAGTTGTTTCCTTTTCCCAAATAATCCAGGGTTATATCGAGTCTGTGTCCCGCATCAAATTTGGTATCAGAGCGAGTTATGGATTAGGGTGTACTCCATTTTTTCGAACTCGACGGAGTCGAGTTCTTCACGGTCGAGGAGAATGATAAGGATCCAAGGCAGGTCCAGGTTCTTTTTCTATTTTTTCTTATTTTCACGGATTTTTTTAATTTTTCCTATTACTGCTATTCCACCTATTCCTGCTATTCCATCTTTATCCCGATCTTATTCCTGCTTTATCCCTACACTATTCCATCTTCTCCCGTGAGTTTAAAAAACATCTCCCAAACCCTAGCCTCTGACCCGCCGGCCCCAGATCCGGGCTGCCCGACCCCCGACCACCCCCGCTGGCCCACCTGCCTGATGCGGGATGACTCTAAGACTGCTAAACATGCATGAAAAAGAGTAAAATAATTTTTTTTGTGATTTTTATAATTTTATGTGCAGGCTAGATTCCCAAAATAAAGTAAGAACTAGCGAAAAGACTAGCAATGCAAAGAATCATAGGGTCGCAGGCATACTCATGCAAACCAATGAAATATCCAAGACCCGAGAGTTGAGAAACTCCCGGTTTAGGATAGCTTTTCTTCATTAAATCAGATAATAAGAGAAGGGAAGGTTTCTTACCGGTCAGAGATTGAAATTCAATTGCAGAAGAGATCACTCACAACTTTGATCGGAGCCTGGAACAAGAAGCCTTGTTTCTCTTGAATTTGATGGTTGATCTGGGCGGTCTAGGCAGCAAAGAAGGCCTCCTCAGGGGAGGGGAAGCACCTCGGGGATCCCTATCCTGTATTCAAATTCAAATGAGGGTTATGGAGCTTATAAAAACCCCTCATTCCTATTGTAAAAAGGTAGATGAAATTGAATTTTTGGAATTTGGTTTGTCAGTTGGTTTGGCAGTTGTTGTTCAGGGCTATGGCCCATTATGTCTTCACCTGCGGGTGTTGATGTTGTCTTTGTCCTTCGGGACATCGTAGGGGCGTGATGCCCTAGTTATCCCCCCATCTTCGTTTTCCTCCACGTTCTTTGAAATTCCCCTCATGGCTCCAGGAGTGACCTGGGTGGCAGGTGAAATACCCTGGGCTCCGCGTGTAGTGAGATGGGTGGTAGGTGAGATACCCTAGACTGCATGTAGTGAGATGGGTGGTAGGTATAATGCCCTAGAGGTGTGAAGTCTCTCTGTGAGAGTGGGTTTCAAGGTTCGTGGCAGTCCATTCTCGTTATCCTCCATCCCTATTTTTTTCCTTCGTCACCACCATAAAGAAATCAAAAAAATATAAAAAAAAATAGGATACCCTAATCTTCGGTGACTTCTTAGCTCGCCGACGATCCTATCCCTATTCCGTCCCCCATCACTAAGGAAGTGAATCGGCGATCCATGCACCCCGTTCGGTCTGTAGGGATCAGCGTCAACAGATTGGCGCACCAGGTAGGGGTTACGATTGTAAAAGTTATTCCCCTCTTGAAAAGGAGAGCCCTCAAGAGAGCGCGAGATGGTGAAAGGGAGAGCCTAAAATGTCTCAGCGAGTAGGGGATGCCCTGCTTCCCAAAGGAACGACCCCCTAATAGAAAACGACATGGCGACTCCTGCATTCATTGTAGGACAACAACAATTGGAAGCCCTCATAAATTGAGTGAATGTACTAACGACCATAGTACAGAATTTCCAAAAAATTGCACTCCAAGGACAACACCCGCCAGTGACCTCTAGACGCAGCCATCTGTCTAGAAGGAAAGGAGACCATCTGGGGGGCAGATCTCTAGCCTATAAGGTGATTCGTCAAGGTTATTATTTGCCGACCATCCAGAAGGATACCATTGATTACGTCCAAAAATGTGATCGGTGTCAAAGATATTCTAACATCTAAAGATGCCCTGTAAGTCAGCTGACTCACTTAATACCCCCATGGCCTTTCGCCCAATGGGGTATGGATATCCTCGGCCCATTCTCCCCAGCTTCTGGATAACAAAAGTTTCTCATTGTAGCCATTGACTATTTCACTAAGTGAGTCAAAGCCGAGCCCTTAGCTCATATAACTGAAGGGAAGGTCAAAATCTTTGCTAGAAATTTTATTATCTTTTGATTCGAAATTCCTCATGCCATCATCACCGACAATGAAAGGTAATTTGACAATCCCAAGTTCAAAGACTTCTGTGCCCAATATCATATCATTCATAAGTTTATTTCTATCGGCCACCCCCAATCTAATGGAGAAGCCAAAGTCACTAACTGGACGATCTTCCATGGTCTTAAGACCAGGCTAAACAATACCAAGGGGCTTTGGATCGAAGAACTGAATTCAGTCCTTTGGGCATACCGAAAAATCTCCATTCAATTTGGCCTATGGCACTGAAGCCATCCTCTCGATGGAAGTCACTTTATAATCCCAAAGGATCGACCACTTCATAGAGCCGGAAAACTCAGAGCGTTATAGAGCAGACCTAGATCTACTTCAAGGCACCAGACTTCAGGCTCAGATGAAGATGGCTACGTACCGGCAAAAGATCACCAGATACCACAACTCTAGGATAAAGGCACAAACTTTCCGACCCGAAGACTTGGTATTGCGAAGGTCCAAAGTATCCAGGATGATGGAACAAGACAAACTCTCTCCTACTTGGAAGGGACTTTATAGGATCAGAAGTCGTGCACCCAGGAGCTTATCGACTTGAAACTCTGGATGGTTCCTTACTATCTCAGCCTTGGAACGTAGAAAACCTTTGCAAGTACTATCAATAAAAAAATTTTCTTTGGATGGCCTCAACGAAGTGTCCAATCAAAGGCGGGCCTGATCAGCCAACCTTATCATCAATGAAAAGCACAAAGGCAGCCTAATCAGCCTACCCTAACGGTAAATCCGATGAGTACAAAGGTAGGCCTGACCAACCTATCATATCATCAATGAAAAGCACAAGGACGGCCTAATCAGCCTACCATAACGGTAAATCTGATGAGTGCAAGGATGGGTCTGACCAGCCTACCTTATCATCAATGAAAAGCACAAGGACGACCTAATCAGCCTACCCTAATGGTAAATCAGATGAGTGCAAAGGCGGGCCTGACCAGCCTATCTTATCATCAATGAAAAGCACAATAGCGACCTAATCGACCTACTCTAATGGTAAATCTAATGAGTGCAAAGAAGGGCCTGATCAACCTACCTCATCATTAATGAAAAGCACAAGAGATGAGCTTGATTAGTTTACTCTAATGGTAAATCTGACGAAGTGCAGGGATGGGCCTAATTAGCCTACCTCACCTACATATAGCCAACAAGCACAAGCGGGTAGACTTGACTCACTTACGGTATCAACAAAGATCAGACTCTTCAGTCTACGACAATGATGAAATCAATTGGAGTCAGTAAAGAATCCTAAAATATCTCATGAAATTCCTCTAAAGTTATTCATCTATCATACTGATATCCTTGCTGGAAAGAGCCGATGACTTTATACTTAGAAAAACTCTTCCTCAAAAAGAGAGTTTGATGCGGGATGATTTATGCATGCAAAGTATTTTTTTATGATTAAGCATGAAGTTAAAATTTTAGATCCCAAATTTCAAGCTAAGATTCATAGTACAGAATTCTATAAAAATTCTGGAAGTCATGCATGCACAAACAAACCCTAAATTAATAGATAAGTAGGATCGCCAAGGTTAAGAAACCTTAGTCAGGCTAGCTTTCCTACAATACCACTACTGATGAATCAAGGGGGTGCACCTGGCAACGGTAGAAGTGCTTGCTGAAGATCGTTCCATGAAGAGATCGCTCATGCTCCCGGATACGGCCTGGAAGAATAGCTTCTAACCCTTCGGATTCGTGACTTTTTGCTCGGTGATCTGATGGCAAATCAGAAGGTATCCTCGGACTCGTGGGAACTGAGGAACCTACAAATCACCATCTGAGGTTAGAAAACTAAGAGTATGAAGACTGAATAATTGAAAAAATGGAAAAGAAAGGCTCTTGGATGATGGCGGCCAAGGGTTGGAAGGAAGGGGCGGCTAAGGTTTTGATGTTGTAGATGGAGGCAGGGCGCAGGAAAAAGAAAAACTCGCATACAACTTGCACATAGCACGCACATAGCAAAGAGAAAAAACTCAAATTTAATTCATCAATATTCTGAAATTACACGAGTAAGGGAGGCCCTTAAATAGGCTTACAAACTTGGGGCTCAAGTAAGGGTATTCATGAAAAATTACATTAGTCCTAAACCCATACAAAGACATAGACTAGGGCTCTCTACTTTTGACTGAGCCTCTCTCTCTCCCTCTCCTTCTCTTGGTCAGCCAAAGAGGGGTGACTTTAAGGGAGGCTGACCAAGGGGGTGACCATAAGGGTTGGCACCCCTCTTGATGCTCCTTATGGGCCTTGGATGGCCTAGCATGCTCCAGGCTGCGGTCCAAGGTTCAAGGCCTTCAAATTTTCTTGCTGGGTCTTCATGGTCTTTAAATATGGCTTTATGACTTTAAGCTGGCTGGATCTTTGATTATCTTTAGCCTTCTACTTACAAAATTTGACTGGACTCACTATAAAATTTACAGGACTCAGAAAATGACTAGTTCAACATGAGCTGACTTGATTGATAAACTTCAAAACTTACAAGACTCAAAACTTGACCTGACTCAATTGACTTGGCATTCTAAATACAAAATTCAAGTATGGACATGACTCCAATAGACTTACTCACAAAACTCAAATGAACTCACTCAAATTGACTAAACCATAATTACACATTGAACAAAACTTGGACTCACATCCTAAACTCTAATTTGATAACCACAGGGGGTTAAATGCCTCTGCCAAAGTCTGGGGCCTCTGATATCCCCATCAATTCTCCTGGGATGGGAGGAACTCGATCTCGTCGAGTAAGGGTCACACTAAACCTGGTGCCTCTCAAGAAGGTCTGAGTGGAGGTGCAGCAAGTCCTTTCGAGTATCCTACGAAGCGTCGGGTCCTGATAGACCTTGCCAACGACCAGGTGGCTTTGAAAATTGCTATCCCGGGTCATGGAAGCTCGATCGTCCAGGACAAGCTCGATCCGTATTCCTCTCTTAGGCTGAATTATAGGTGGACACTCAGGATCAGGCTCGCTCTCAATGGATGGGGTAGGTTCAAAGGCCTCACTAGGAATCACTGTCGGTTTCCTATACTCAATCAGGTCTGCGGTATTGAAGGTAGAGTTAAAGCCAAACTCCAAGGGCAAATCGTGCACATGGGGTCCTACTTCTCTATCACTTCTAAGGATCCAGCTCTACGAGCATGAAACTTCTTTTTAGGCCTAAGCCTAACCAAGATAGAATTCCCTACATTGAATCCATCATCTCTTATTCGGGAATTAGCCAGTTTGTTAGATGTTTCATTACTTAAATTACTCTTATAGCTAATATCTTGATGCATATGCTGTACGGTGTTTAGTGCAGGTGTGGACAATTGAATTGGGTTTATGGACTTATCAGGCTCAGCACTAGTTGGAAGGTCATCAGGAAGGTCTTTGGAAAGAAAGTCTCATAAACTAATGTCTACCTCCTGGGGTTGTTTCTTAGGGACTTGTTCATGGTCCTCCTCTATGGACAACTCTCTTGAACCCTCTATTATGTTTGATCCCGTCTCAGTCACTTCTTCAAATTTTGCAGTGGGTTCAAGATCCTTTTCCTTTGATTCCTCAAGGGGTTCACTCTCTAGCTTCTCTTCTACTGGACTCAACTCTTTAATATCAATGGGCTTAGGATTTCTTTCTCTAATTCCTTAGCCTTAATTAAATTAACTCCTATTTTCTTCTCCATAAGGCTACTAGAAGCTTTCCTAAATGGGTCTTTAGGTTGAGTCAAGTGGATCACAAACTTCTCCTAATGGTAACTAAATGTATAGATATTAGTTGGACCAAACAAAATTGTATCATAATTATAAAGCCATGGTCGATCTAGGATAATACTACTAACTCCCATGGAAAGGATATCACACCAAACATAAAGCCATGGCACACCCAATAGTATGTGAAGAGGTCAATTTGCTTTTGATTTCTATGAAGGACCAACTAATAGATATCTTCATAAAAAGATTAGTAATTGAGTGGTTTGAAGATTTGTGTAACAAGCTTGGCATTGTAAGTATAGACTTTGCGACGAAGGAAAGTATTGAGAATCATTAATTGCTTGTCCTATTTGAAGTAAAACTCAAGTTCCTAGTATTATTTTATTTAATTATTTCCTTTTAAAAGTGTTCGAGTTTATGTTTTAGTAAATATATTTTTTTAGTTCATGTAAGAGTTAAACTCCCACTCACATGATCTTGATTTAAAGGGATTATTGGCATTTCCTTTAGGATGTGGGAAGGAAGAGAGTTAGGGTTATCCTCCTTGATGACACGTGAGGGAGCTTTTTTGTATGGTTCAATTTTTTAAATTTTTTTTTAAAAACTTTTTCTGCCAATATCTATTCTTTTTTTTTTTTCTTTTTCTTTTTTTTTAAAATTTTGGCATGATATGATCGTTCTATTCTAGATGGCATGCTATTCTATAAATTGATATTATGCAGTGATTTTCGAAACAATTTATTTATCTATTAACTTTCAAAGTTAATCCACTAAATTTATTATCTTACCTGTACAAGTTATCCAAGTTGAAATGGCCAAATAATCGAGTGGAAAGTCGATAGTAAATTAGTGATCAAAGAAACCTTCCACTTCGATCACCAAGTTTTTTGAAGACAGTATGTGAGAAATAAGTGTTTTCATTGATTGCATTTATCTTCCACTTGGATAGTCACGAGTTTATTTGTAATTTGTTAATATTCAGTGTAAACAAAGCAATTATGTATCTTACCCACTCCAAGAAAACCATGTAGGTAGTCATCAACACTACTCGAATGACATAGATAAAGTTCAACATAGCTGGAGTTGGAACAGCCCCACCACATCATGTTCACTTATTGACACAATGAAGTTTACCATTCTCATATCAAATCAAGCAAGTATGCACTTAAATGGGTTAGTCAGTTTCTTATTCGTAGATCAAATCAGGCAAATATGCATTTAATTAGGTTATCATTATGTATGACTTAGTCAATGTTTTTTTTTTAATTTTTTTTTATAGACTTAGATCATGTTTGGGATCGTTTTTGAAATTTTTAAAAATAGAGCTTTCAAAAAATAGAGTTTTTATAAAATATTGTTTGTTATTTGGTAACTACATTTATAAAGTATATTGAAACTCTAATATACATTTGATAATTTAAATAAAAAATATTTTTGATATAATAAGATGACAATAAAAGATATTGCATAATTTTATATAGTAGACAATAATACAATATATTATTATATATTAAAATATTATTATATTATATAATATTATTATCATACTATAATATAATATAATAATAAATGGATAATAATTTAATCTAATTATATATTATAATATAACATATTATAATATAATATTAGTATTAAATATTATTATATTAAATTATATTTTTAAATATAATAATAGATTTAGTATATGTTTATAATATATTATAATATTAATTTATTATTATATTATATTTATAAAATAGTAATAATAAGATATGATATAAGATATAATTATGATATTTATTGATAAATATTTTGGTCATTAAAAAAATTAATTTAAATCAAAATATCTTCTCGACATTGGCTAGAAAGTATGTTTAGAGAAAAGTTCCAAAATAGAGCTTTTTCTAAGTAGACTTTTCATCTTTCTGTTAAAACTAAAATATCTTTTTGATTTTTTTATTAAGTACTATTATGTTATTCAAAAATATTTTTAGAAGACCAGAAAATATTTTTTTTAATATTTCAAAAATTTTGCTAGATAAGATCTTAATTAGTTGCTATTTTCTATAGCTTGGTGTCCATATCATTCCATGCAGAAAACAAACTGAGCCCTAAAAAGATGAAATACCAAACTATTAAGTGCTCCTGATTAAAATGTGATTAAAATGTATGAAGGTTTTTTTTTTGATAAGGAAAAGAGATTGGAGGGATAAATCTCGGTGTAGCTATCCCCGCAGGTCCTCACTCTACTAGGTAATGTTCGATACTAGGCGCTTAGATTTGTGCAGCCTCTTCCTATCTAATCCAGTAGATCAGAAATAAAGGGGAAGATCCTGATCTCTCACTCACGCCAACTGATGAGAATCCCAGAAAAATTTTGGATTTAATTGAGTCACCCGCGGGATCTAATCCAGTAGATCGGAAATAAAGGAGAAGATCCTGATCTCTCATTCATGCCAACTGTTGAGAATTCCAGAAAAAATTAAATTTTGGATTTAATTGAGTCACACCAACTGTTGAGGATCCCAAAAAAATTTGGATTTAATTGAGTCATCCACGGGATCATGCCTCGAACAGTTGATCTGTTGATAATGAGACGGACTATCATCTTAACGATAAATATGTGAAGGGTTGAACGGCATAAGTGATAACAGAGGAAATGATTGCTACAGGACCTTATTTCGTAAATTATGTAGGCAATCTTGAGCAAGCCTATCCTGCCAGGTCCAACCCAATAAAATCCAGTAGGTCAGCATGCGTCTACGACAGTATCAAAATCTATCAATGCCACATTAAGCAAATTTATTACGAGATCTGCAAGTCCTGTCTCTTTTTTTAAAATTTTTTTGAAGGGTAGCCGCCTTTTCCTGGAGACACCTGCCCTCCTTTCATCTGCATCCTTCCCCGGAACTCGTCCTTCCATTTGTCAGCAGTTCCTGGCCGCACAGCGCCACCTCTCCCCCAAACCGGTCCCCCGCTCAAACCATAAACAACCCCCAGCCCCTCTTTCTTTCTCTCTCCCTCTTCCTTTAGTCTCGCTCGTCCTTTCCCTGCGAACCACAGTGAGCGATCCCCCGGAACCCCCTCCCCCCTCTCTCTCCTCAGACTCTCCGTACCAACTCTCTTCTCCGCCACAAATCTCGTTCATGCCTCCCTCCCCTCCCACATCGAAGTTGTCTTCCCTCTCCACGAACTTTCCCCAGCTTAGCAGAACAAGACATATTATCTAAAATTTAGTCTCGGTTTCTTTTGATCTCTTTTTTTTTTTTTTTTATTACACGGAGGCCAGGGAAAAAGAACGAGAAGAAGAATATGCGAAGGGCCCCTCCGGGGATGAGACTGGCCCGAAGCCTGGGGGCCAAGGAGTGGAGCCGCAATGCCCACCGCTGCCTGGTCCTCGTCCTCACCTTCGTCGCCTACGCCTGCTACCACGCCTCCCGCAAGCCCACCAGCATCGTCAAATACGTCCTCGACCCCGACTCCCACCCTCCTCCCGATTACCCCGTACACTCTCTCTCCTCGACCGCTCTCCCTTGGCCTCTCGGGTCCCTCTTCCTCCCTCCCAACTCTCTCGGGGGGTCCCACTCTCACGGGTGGGCCCCGTTCAACGGCACCGACGGCACCGCCAAGCTCGGCGAGATCGACGTCGCCTTCCTCGCCTGCTACTCCCTCGGGATGTACGCCGCCGGACACCTCGGCGACCGCCTCGACCTCCGCCTCTTCCTCGCCGCCGGCATGATCGGGAGCGGCGTCTTCGTCGGCCTGTTCGGCATGGGCTACTTCTGGCACCTCCACGTCTTCGGCTTCTACCTCGCCATGCAGATGCTCGCCGGCCTGTTTCAGGCCACCGGCTGGCCCTCCGTCGTCGCCGTCGTCGGGAACTGGTTCGGCGAGCGGAAGAGAGGACTTATAATGGGAATTTGGAACGCCCACACCTCGATCGGGAACATAGGCGGTTCGCTTCTCGCTGCCAGTGTCCTGCAGTATGGGTGGGGCTGGTCGTTCATTCTTCCGGGGGCTTTGATTGCTCTGGCTGGCGTTCTGGTGTTCCTCTTCTTGGCTGCTTATCCCGAAGATCTCGGGTTTTCCTGTCCTCGCAAGAATGCCGAAGAGGGGCGAGATGAGGAGGAGGGTCGGGCGGGCGAGGGGGGAAGCGGGGCGAGGGGGAGCGCTGTGGGATTTGTGAAGGCTTTCTTGATCCCTGGGGTGATACCCTTCTCACTCTGCCTCTTCTTCGCGAAGCTTGTGGCCTATACGTTCTTATACTGGCTGCCATTTTACCTTAGCCAGACTGGTAATTGTTCCTATTTATCTCCCTACTTGCTTTCAATACTGCTAGAAAGTTGCGATCTTTATATCAAAGCTGCAATCTTGATGAAGATTCCTTATGCAATGATATATCCACCGACTGAAATTAAGTAGGCGACGATGAAACTGTGGGCAGCTTTTTCTTTCGGTATGAGGGTGAATGTCACACATTCTTGAATTTGATTTGAATCGACTCCATGATCTAGAGGAAAAGTATTCTTTCAGATACTATTTCCAAGACTCATAGTAGTTGGAGGATGAAAATCTTACTGCAAGTGCTTCAGGTTGCAGGGGATTGGGTTAGATGGAGGAGGAGCAATGGTTCGATGATGTGATGTTACTGCTGAGATGTCACAGCTCACCATGAAGGGTGCTTGAGGCTAATAGATTCCACAAGGCTTGTCAACATGATCTAGATGCAGCTGTTCTGACACTCATACTAAAGGGTTGGTTGACAAACGTATTGACATTAATGTTTATGTCAATACGATCTAGATGCAGCTATTCTGACACTCATACAAAAGGGTTGGTTGACAAACGTATTGACATTAATGTTTATACAAGGATTGGAGTAAAAAACTAATTATCTAGTATTGTTTCTAAAGTTTGAAGTTGTTTCTAGTGTTCAAATTATCAATTCCTGATAATAATATTGGAAGGTTTTTAAACTTCAGAATTGCAACATTTAGACCTCAGGCCCCGCAAAAAATGGAAAAAGAAAATCTAAATATATTACTTCGAGACAAGGAACGTTGACTTGCAATCACATCAAATTTTCAAAATTCCTCCTCCTCCGAGGGCGGCAAGTTAATAGAAGATTGTTAGAAAGCGTACTTATTCTATCTCCAAGCCAAGTATTATTGCTGTTTGACATGTTGTATTTACTGGTTTTTTGGAAACAATCAAAATAGAATAGCTCATCTTTTGCAACCAGACTGGTTTTGAAGTTGTGAAAACATTGACTTCATAGTGCCAAACTATTTCTCTGCTGATTCTACGGTGACAAGATCGTTTGACATTTTGTTGTTGAATGTATGTTATTCTCTTCACATTCTTCTGCAAACAGCAAGGGAGACAAATATGAAGCTGCAAAATTACATGCCTTTTGTTCCTACATTTCAGGTTGAAGTGTTATCAATAATATCAATTGTATCCATGTCTAACAATCCTATTTGTACTATTGAAAGTGGACTTAGGTTATGAGGAATTCATAAGTGTCGCGGACTTGATTTATAACAAAATATTGTTTGACTAACTGAAGCAATGACTTTGTCAAGTGATCGACATATTTTTGCTGCTCAACACATGGTTGATCTCTATTTTTTTTTTTTTTTTTTTTTGATTTTGCATTGCAGCCATAGGGGAGAGTACATGTCAGTTAAGTCTGCAGGAAATCTTTCAACTCTTTTTGATGTTGGGGGAATCATTGGTGGGATCCTTGCTGGCTTCATATCTGATCAACTCAAAGCTAGGGCCACTACAGCAGCCAGCTTCATGTATTTGGCAATTCCTTCCCTTTATGCATACCACAGATATGGGAGCATGTCAAAGTTTGCGAACATTACACTGATGATGATTACTGGGTTGCTTGTTAATGGGCCTTATGCTCTCATAACAACTGCAGTTTCTGCTGACCTTGGAACTCACAGTTCACTTAAGGGAGATTCTCGAGCATTGGCGACTGTCACAGCCATCATAGATGGGACAGGATCAGTTGGTGCAGCTCTAGGGCCACTTCTAACCGGGTTTCTATCAACTACCGGATGGGGTTCCGTTTTCAAGATGCTCATGATCGGGGCATTCATTGCCGGTGCCCTTTTATCCATTCTAGTTAAAGCAGAAATTGCACGATTGGTCCAACATTGGAAAAATATCAGATCTGATCATTCAAGACAGCATGGAACTGAAGGTAACAGAGCCAAACCTAGTTCTCCTAATTACCTTTCTATTTTCCCACCACTGCCTGCATTCAAACATTGGCTTTCGAATCTTTTCCACTGAAGTTTCTCTAATTGGTGATGTCTCTTTAGGTACTGTTGTCACACCACTTCTAGCAGGGGGCAGCGGACAACATTGATATTCTTTCACACTAATCAATCAGATGTAGAGTTGCAAATGTCTAGATATTAGTTCAAATTGAGGGAAAATCAGATGTTACAGAAAGCAAACCAGAGAAAAAGGTATGGGAATCGAAGCATTATGAATGTCTTCAGTTCCAGGGAATGCAAAACTGTTTTTATTACTGCATTGCTGATTTTTTTTGGCTAGGAAAAAAAGGCCCTTTTTGTTTTATTTTTCCCTTATGGAAAAACCAAGCTTTTGTGTGCCACAGTCATTCTGTATCATATATATATATATATATATATATATATGACATGATAAAATTTATTGTTATTTTGATAGATTTCATGCTTTACTTTGTTGTATCTCTTTTTTTTTTTTTTAACAAATTGAAATATTTAGTATAAATTGGTGCCTTTCTCTTTCTCTTAATAGCAATTTGCAGCTGCATCTCTTGAAAATTGCCTTTTCTATTTTAGATGAAGGTTAATCTTAATTTTACTCTAAACAAAAGAAACAAACAGGAAAAAAGCAGCGTGCATAGATGACTAAACTTGTTGATCATGTCAAATATTAGTGCTGCATTTATCGAGTGTTGAGCCACTCATTCGAAGAGCTAGTTACATGTTTGAATTTGACTTCTATCCTACATGGGGAGAACTTAAGCTCTGGTGCTAAAAACTTCACTTCTCAAATATATGTTTGTATCTTGTTGTAGGGAACTATCTGATTGCTCCATCTGACCCTTGTATTGCTCCCATCCCCTATAAGGCAAGAGTTATTGAAACAGAGAAGGGTGCAAAATAGGATGATCAAATATATGGGTCAAACCAGCACTGATCTGAGATTGACCTAATGTATTGTAGGTATAGTGTTTGCATTTTCATTGAGATGTCAAGCAGTTTATCATTAAGACTGTTGTTTCTTTGAGCAAAAAACTGAAACAGTTTTTGCAAGGCCTTATTTCCCCCTAAAAATATGCATCTGCCATGCAGGGGAATGCTGTCTCTTAAACCAATATTAAAATTAATCAGCATCATATCTCTATTTCTTGTAATTTGTCATCATTTTATTCTCTCCATGTTTCTGCTTCTTGGTGCTTAGATTGGAGCGGTAACCGGTTTGGAGTCTAAACTTTGTATTGGCTTCTCATGGTATCTGAGCATTCTAGAGTTCATTTTATGAATGTAATCAGACAACTGATGTCTCTGCAGGTCTCCTCTCCTAAGTTCATCACTTGAATGCTGGCTAATATTTGCTCTGGTAGTAGTAGTCTTTTTTGGTTAGGTCACTTGGGTTCTTTTTCGATCAAATGCAGCGATACTATACTGGTTAAAACTCTGGTTTTTTGAACTAGCTGGCGCTAGTCTTATGTTGGTTGCTCATTCAAATCAATGGAGCATGCTTATCTTTTGGTTAGAGATGGATAATTATATTCTAGGTGAAAACTTTCTTAGCCCGTTACTTCCTTTATGTCATATGATAAAATGAACATCCATGTTTCATCCAGAATGATGGTCCAGATGTTGTAAATATAGCCAATGCATATGACACACTTCTCTCATGCCTTGAGACGTCTCTCTTGGTCTCAAAACCATGCTACTACTACGTGGTTGCTAACTTTGGGCGGGTCAAGAGATGTGGTCCAATTACTGATGGTGCATGTCTAAAGCTCTTAGTGTTTTACAGTGTAATTGGATTGGCTGCTGAAGTCTCTTTTTTCATCTAAAACAAATGGCTGGGGGGATACATGCTTGCATGTTCACCGATCTCCACATTTTTAAAGGATTTTTTCGTAGTACATGCATTTTGATAAATGCATTCATGCAGCTTAGCACTTTTCGGGTATAAAATCATGAGAGAAATAAGTGAGGTATAACAACCACAAGTGGAAATGCATTTGTCATGTATATAAAAAATAAATCTTAATCCAATATAAATTTATCATCACTCTAGTATAATGATACTATATCAACGAATTGGAGCATGTAATTTTAGAATATCTTCCTTCAAGGAAGTTTTCTTTTCCAGGAAAAAAAAAAAAAAGGCTGAAAACTTATTTTTTTTTAAAAATCTAGCTTTTAATTTTGTGTGTATCTAGATTTGTTGCTCATGGAGTGGGATGGAAGAACCACCACTCGAACAGAGGATTCGAGAAAGGATTACCTAAAAGTAGACTTGCAGGTGACGTAGGTACGGTAGCTTCAAATTTCTCCCACCCTGAATTAGATCCAACGCATATCATAAGTGAAGATTCATGGATTGTTGTAAATAAGACAAAATTTCCAATCGGAATAGCATTCATCGTATTGACAAGACTTGATTTTTTTTTTTTTCTTTTTTTTTTGGTTCTAACCAAAAAAAAAAAAAAAAAAAACGAATCCATCCTTTTTTCAACTTAGATTTGATCCAAATCCATCAAGTGATAGCTCAACTAAATTCATAGCCAACGCCAACTTGGTTGGAGGATCAATCAAGCTGGACTTGGACGTGACTGACAAGCGCCAATCTAAAGGCAGGACCTCGTAAAAGTTGCTTGGCACCGAACGACAGATATCTCTCTCAATCACTATCTATGCAACCATAGGATTTAAAAAAAAAAAAATTATTTGGGAAAGATGCAAGCATGGGATTCGTTAGCCGTTAAATCAGTTATTAGGAAAAAGTTGCTAGCATTTGCACCACATTGTCTCGTGTGATTGGGTGGTGCAACGAATTATTGGTTGGTTGTGAGACAACCGTTCTTAAAAATGATCTCGTGAATTAGAACTTTCCAGCTGGTCTGCAAGCCTTAGAGAGGGTACATGGTGGTCAGGGTAGGTAACGGGCGGTACCATTTTTTTTTTTGATAAATCGGATGAGATTTCATTGAGTTCACTTAGCTCCCGGGCTAGTGTATTGAATCTGCTTCGTTGTTCTCCCATTGAATGCCATGGATGCTATGTGTGTTGCCGTTCAAAACTCGATCTGAAAGCTGGACATGTGAGTTGCTCTACTCCGAGTCTGCAGCAGTGTGGAGTGGATCTCCAACCATAGAAAATGATCAAGGAATCACCGAAATATGTTTGGCGAAGATTCTTTGAAACTAAAGTCAAGTAAAATTTCAAGAGGAAACAAGAGATATAAGAGAAAGAAGCTTGATAACACAACGCGGGAGTTTTCTTCACCATATTGGGATCCTCCGTGTCTGGTATTTTATAGAGACGATGATGTAAATCTATATGATTAGGATCCCAGAAGAGCACTTCTAACTAGACTATATCTGTTGGTTGAGACGGAGAGTTTTTTTTTTTTTTTTTAAAAAAAATATTTATTTATTTTATTTTAATACATTATGATTCGAGCGCTTTTCTTACCCATTGATCGGTTACAATATTTCTCTTTGGATAGATGTTGAGCTGTAATGGATTATTGATTACTCGGAAATTCCATTGGTCATTGATTTTGCTAGATATGTATCATCGTTTGATTTGATGGGTAAGCTATCAGGCGATATTTTTGGGATGGCAAATATCATTATGAAAAGTTTTACTCGGATAGTTTACAGCTGGTTAACAGGACATATGCCCATGAATCATCATCCTGGTTCATGTGCGTTGTTTGGATGCAAAAAATTATTTTTAAAATAAAAATATTAATTTTAAAAATAATTTAATTTTTTGGTTATTCAAGAATAATAATTTTATAATTATGCAGGATTCATCATATAAAAAGAAAAAGAATAGGAATAAACTATTTCATGATCTATCATAAAATAATAAATTTGAAATACTAAAAATTGATCGGAATCATTATTTCTGCCGATCATATCTCGATTTTGAAGGAATTTGGTGGGATAAAGAAAAATTAGACCTTATTCTGGATGGGATAGGGCATCCAAATACAAGAAAATGACTCACAGACGGTTAAACAAAGACCACCGTGATCACATGGCCTTTACCCAGGTTGCTTTTTCGGCCTCTGCTGTGTTTCCAAAGCAACTATGGCAAGGAACAGTGATTAATTTAAAATGTTTTCCGTAAAGTTAATAATAATAGCTAGATCTTCGATGCATGCAGTACGTGCACCGGAGTGGAAGCATGTGTGGTCCTGAAATTTGAGATGCTAATTATTGAGATTTGAGAGCTACATGGACTTTTCTCCTTTTTTTTTTTTTTTGTCCTTTTGGACTTTGTTTTTTTTTTTTTTTTTCCTTTCTCGCAGTCATGGGAGATGCTTTAACTTAAAAATTCACAATTTGCATGTGAAATTAAACCTATGATTATGCATCCTTTCTCTCTTATTACAAAAATTGTTTACCTCGAATGTGGAATGGCTGAGCACTAGTCTCTTTCTTTTTTTTCCTTTTTTTTTTTATTGTGTAAAAATAGTTTCTTTGTTTTACTTACAGTGCTCTTGATCTCTGAAGCCATTAAGGGAGAGTTTCACTGAAAAATTCCCTACATATTCTAGCTAGCCAAGACAATTATATAAAATCTCCTATGAAAGCTTCCACTATTTTGCAAGATAGGATCGATCTTTACGAGTAGATTATAATGATATTTTCTTCATCAATTCTTTCCTCGTGTACAAACATATAGCTCTACAATCAATTGTAGTTGTTGCGGAATCAATTTAATTTCATGGCAATGTTTCTCATCAAGAGACCGAGCCAAAAACATTCAAACATAAGGCTGCTGTTTCATGGTATCAGAGCCAGAACCCCAGCAAGTGGGTATCACTTTCCTTTCTTCTTCCATTTCCTTAATCAAGTTCCATATTCCCCATTCCCAATTTCCAGCATCACCAACTTTGTTGGTTAAACTTGATGGCGCAAATTACTTCATATACGATAACCAAAAGAAATCCATTCTCACCACCACTGATCTCATCAATTATGTTGAAGGCTCAACTCAAACACCTTCAAAAACACTCATTAATTATGGCTGGCCACCAATCAACCAAGATTACACTACTTGGAGAAAGCAAGACCGATTTGTGACATGCAACTTTTTGTGAAAGCCTTGCATCTTGAGTTATTGGCCTTTCCTCCTGATCAGGTTTAAAATTTATATATCTTTCGTGTAAAAGAAAAGATCCACCTCCTTTCATGGCATCGATCATTGGATTGCATGATAGCCACTTCAAGATCTAGATGAAAGAAAAGTTTAGAGTGCTTAAAGATCTGTGCGAGATGCAATCTAGCGGTGGACATAGTGAAAGAAGACCGATCATTCTTTCGTGCAAAAGATACAACCGAAGCCTTCTACTACTACTTTTAGTGATGTTTGGACAGACCCTTGGAACATTAATTAGTCTTGCAACATTCCGGTGCCCAAAATTCTGTTTGTGACCTCTATTGAAACTCAATTAGATGGCATCACTTCATTCAAAAGGAAAACAGAAAAAAAAGAAGAAGAAGAGGGCATCACTTTCCACTGATTTGCGTGCCCTTCTTTTGATTTATGAGCAATGTGAAAAGCTCAGCCCACCTGCTGAAAATTCTATTAGTAATTGTACCACCCGGACTGCATTTGATGCCAAAAGGTCTTCTAAGGAAAACCAATGATCTATTAATCTTCAAGGCAACAACGGGCTCCAACCAGTGTAGTATCAATTGTTCACGACCTTCTTTAAGCCCTGGAAGGCATTCATAAAAAAATGTAGCCTCTTGTTACATCATATGATGAACTCTTTAGGGGCTTCAATGATGTTGGTGGGTGGGAAAAGGGAAGGTGGTAGACCTATACCTTGCTTTTCTTCTAATGAAAGGTCCCACCCTCTCCTATCCCCATCATCGATTGCCATGTTCCTTCAAGTATACGCCCATGTTCTTCCACGGATATGTCATAAATAATTGAAACACAGCTAAAAAGCTAAGTGACAAGCTGAAAAAAAAACCTAGAGAAGAAGCCATCACTTTCATATCCAAGAATCTTCTCGACCGTTAGGCCAGCCTTTGTTTTCAAATCTTTTCCCAAGTCCTTTAAGCATATGTTTGAACCATATAGAAAAACAACTTAATGGTTATAACATATAGGGCATATGTAATAGTTGTTATGTTACACTTAGGGATACTTCCAAGCCATTTCTTGTCATTACCCATATCATGATGTCCTGAACTTACGTATGAAGCCATGTACACCTAACACCAAATCCTCGTTTCGTGGAAGGTAAAGCATGTATCAGGATGCGGAAAAGGGCATGAACTTTAAACGCTTTGCAGTAGATTTCTTTATAAGTTTTAGCAGTTTTTTGAGGGAAGTTTTCTTTAGTTTGTTTGTTTGTTTGTTTTTTTTTTTCTTCAACAGAAGAGGTCTTAAAAAAGCTGTTGCGGGCGCCACCACAAAACCTTACAGCTATCACTTGCTTCCCCAGTCCTCATCAGTCATCACCTTTTGCCTCGTTGGCTCTCTCTCCCTTTAGATCTCTACACTTCCCACTATATATTACCACACTCTCTCGGTCTTCCATTCCAACACAACAAACACTTGCTCTCTTCCTCACTTCATCTTCAAGTGAAACAAAGAAGAGCCATGGCCTTCCACGCGCCAACTCTAGTTTTAGCCATCTCCCTTGCCCTCCTCTCCGCCTGCATTGCCCAATCACCGCCCTCGCCCCCTGCCACCCCCTCTGCACCCCCTCAAACCACCACTCCACCGCCCGCCTCCACGCCACCACCCGTCGCCTCTCCGCCGCCGGCCACCCCCCCGCCCGTCGCCACTCCACCACCAGCCACCCCTCCACCCGTCGCCACTCCGCCGCCCGCCACCCCTCCTCCAGTCGCCACTCCGCCGCCCGCCACCCCTCCACCAGTCGCCACTCCGCCACCCGCCACCCCTCCGCCAGTCGCCACTCCGCCACCCGCCACCCCTCCTCCAGTCGCCACTCCACCTCCCGCCACCCCTCCACCTGCAGTGCCACCACCACCACCGGCGCCGGTCCCCCCTGCATCTCCACCCGCTGCCACGCCCGCCCCCTCGCCACTGAAGGCGGCCCCTGCACCGGCTCCGACGACCGTGGCACCGACTCCATCAAAGAAACCGGCTCCCTTGGCTTCCCCTGGTCCGGCATTGCTGAGTCCGGCGGCAGAGCCGGCGGCGTCCACTACAGCTGATTCGGGTTCCACTGTGCATGGCGTCAGCATGGGAGTGCTAGCATTGGTTGGTGGTGTTGTGGTGCTTCTCTAGAGGAACGTGACTGCGTTGAATGGTGGTACCGTTGATTTGGATTTCTCTCTCCGAATCCTACGTAGATTGGGGTTGTTAATACTGGTGTTATAGCTCTCATTTATTTTGTTCTTTATTTTATTTGTCTTTCTTTACTTTTTGTGGTGATTTGAGGGGCTCCTTCGAGGGGAGGATTGAGGACTACCGCATATATTTTTGTATCATCTTTTTCACTAAGATAAATAAAAAGAGGTTATTATTGTTTGTGCAATGCGTTGCTTTAAAGGCTAGACAGTTTATTTTTATTTTTGTTTTTTTTTTTTGTGACAAAAAAAAAAAAAAAAAGGTTAGGCAGCTTAATTTGTTTGTTATTGAATAAACCTTTTCATCTGCTGCAACTTCTTTCCTTCAAAAATAATATTTTTTAATACAAGAATCATCTTTGTCAGACACCGAACTCATGACCTCTACTTCACCCAAAAGTTAATACAATCAACAATCAAGATCATGAATCTCTTGCTTGAAAGATAAGTGAATATATAAAATACCCCAAAGTAATCTTGTACAATACTGATTCACTCAGTTCAAAGCAGGATTAGATGATTAGTTAACATTATATTCCATGGCCATAATTTTTTGCCTACCCAAGATCTTCATAACAGTGTATATTCTTTTCTTTTTTTTCTAGTTTAGGTGTTACATGTCATGGCCGAAGATGTTGTGTAATTGAAAAGTTGCTTGAAATTGATCAAGCTATGGTTACTCAAATTACTCTAATATGACTCGATCACAAGAATGCGGACTCACCCTACAAATACTCTGGCCTGTGCGTGGGGTCCGAGGATTGGCTGCACTGCCTTTAATACTAAACAATTTTCGCTGTCCACTTGCGATTGCCATCAACGCGTGACCACAAAAGCAATATAAATACTCTATTCTAGCTGGCTAGCACCAGTTTGGTGAGAGGTGGGGTTATGGCTCGCAGAAATGATAGCAAAAAAGCCTGCTTTCTCTCGCTAGCAGCTCTCTCACTGCCTGTGGAAGGGGGGACGCGAGAATTAAGCCTTTATTTTCTGGTGGGAGAGCACCATCAAAAAGATTTATGGTTAGAAAAGGAGCATGTCACGAGTGGGAGCATAGGAGGATCAATGGGAAAGTGCCTGGCACGTGTGTGGGCCAACGTGCTGCACGTGTGGGGGGAGCTGAGAAATGAGCGTAAGTGAATTCCATTGTTCTAGCTTCCCCTGTATCACTGTTGAATTACATATAAGACATGGTAATTGACATATTAATTTTGTGTTATAGTTTTTTCTTTTTTTTTCTTTTTTCTCCCTCTATGTGGGTGGGCCTATGCCTTCCATTTACTGAAAAAAAAAAAAAAAAAATGTATGTTAGGATTATGTCATTAGTGAATTGTTTTTTAGTGCACAAATAGGACTGACAAACTATTTATATCAATGAAACTTTGCAGTTGTGGATAGCAGTTGGTTGCAAGAAATGCTTGGAATGTCCTGATTATGATCTTAATTTTCTTTTTAAACCAAACAAGTAAGAAACTACCTCCAAAGATCTATTTGGAACCACAGCTGCCCCTGTTTCTAGTAATCAAATTTGGTTTTTGAAATGTCTGATTAGTATGTGAAGTGCCTAGCTTTTTACCGAATGCATCCTGCTCTATCCTAGTGCTTAATAGATTTGGTGTGATCATATACCCAATATCATGACTTGTACTCATTTAGATAAAGCCCGAGAGTTAATTAGTCTCATTGGTAAGTTAAAGCCACCTTATACTACCTAGCTAAATAAACTTTAGGTAAACAGGACCATCTGAAATACATACTTTGGCCACGCTAGATGGAACACTAGGCTGTGCATGGATATAGCTAAAACTAAGTTCGAATTAGACCTGATAGGACCACAATAATGGACTTCATAAAATTATACCTAGCTTAGAAAAACTAGCCTATACCAAAATCCAGCAGCTACTTACAGGGCAAGTTTAATCTGCTGATAAACTTTCTTGATGGTTGTATGTATAGAGACATAGGCTTAAAAAGAGTATCGGGGACACGGCTATCCATATTGTGCAACCCATTCTACATAAGCCTATTTATATGAAATTAAAAAAAAAAAAAACCAATGACATAAATGAAATATTTGTCCAGAGTTTTGTATAGAAGAAAAAAAAAATCCCAAACTTCCAAACCCTTTTTTTTTTTTGTTGACAGAGAGAGAATAATAAAAGCAGAAGTTATACCAAGCTAATATATTTTCACACCCTTAAAAATAGCAGCCAAAGAGCTCCAAAGGTGCACCACCATGCTAACGTGATAAGAACCATTTCTAGTGGGAGGTAACAAGAGGGGACTATCCGTGGAAGGCTTCTGAACTGGACTAGAAGGAGCCTGAGGATGGGACGCTGGGGATTGCGGTGCACTGGCCGGAGCTATGGATTGGTTTCCTATAACGCCTACTTTAAGCTTCATGCCACCCAAACAATGTAACTGGGCACCACAGATGAAGTACCTATCCCCGGGAGCGGTAAGAGGGACAGTGGTGTTTCCATTGCTGCTAGAGAGAAGAGCGTTGGAGGCATTGCAGCTGTCGTAGCCGGCCTTATCAACCTCGTTGAGGGTGTGGTACCGGGAGAATTGGAAAGCTGTCACAAGGTCAGAAGTGTTAGTGTCCATGTATTTTAGTTTTCATGAATGCCGTAACCGATTAACGAAATGGGTGAAAGGAAAGAGCATGCATGTCATTTGTCATCCGGTGCCATTAGCTCATAATCCAGAGACCATTGTTCTTGTATGCATGTGATCATCAGAGCCAAATTTATAAGAATTTTATTTAATTTGGACAAACATTAATTAAATTTTATATTTTATAAAAATTGAATTGATTTTTATGGTCAATGTTGATAGATTTATGATGAGTCTAATGTTATGTGATCATTGCTTGTGCTAGGAGTATCTCATATGAATTGGTATGGTTGAGAAGGCATAGTATAGGCCATGACCCAACTTGACCTGTGATGGATAGGTCGATTAGGGTATTTGATTTGATTTGGTTAGGTTTCCTTTCCACTTCCTCTATATATATTTCACGAGAGTTGAGATTTTTCACGATGATTTTTCTCATCGAGAGCCGCCTGTTGTGAAAAAGACTGGAAAGAAGGACTTTGCCTGTGATGTTCGCATGAGCATCAAAAGTTGTTTTGGGATTATGGCGAATACAGGTATGTATCAAAAACTTCTCTTTTATAATATCTACATATTGTTATGGATTCTAATTTTCTTAATTGATCCAAGGGATTATGAAAAATTTTTCCTATATTTGATATCAGAGCCCTGGTATCCGCGGAAGATTAGAATCATTATTTTTTTATGATTTAGATCTGTAAAATAAATACTTGTGCATCTCAAAATTAATCCTGTTCCTATGCTTTAGATCCTATAAAATAAATATGTAATGTTTTTCTTTCCCTTTTTCTTTCCTACCGTTCATTCATCTTCCTCCTCATCAGCGTCGATTGGAAGTCGGTGGTGGCGGGGAAGGAGTCATGGAAGATGGTGGCAGAGGGGAGAAACCGAACCTCGGTGACGGTGATCTGTTTCAGATCATAATGAAACACAAAAAAATATTGGGATAAGGGAAGAGGGTTGGCAACCGTGGAAGGCCGTGGTCGGTCGTCCCCGGTCAGTCTCAGCAACCGTGATCTCCTCTCTTGGCCGGTCTCCGTGATCGGTCACCCCCCAAGCGACAACGATTAGGCATTAAGAACCGATCTCGACGATCGGTGAGCCCAGATCTTCGTCGATGGGTCGAGATTAAACAAATATTGGGAAGGAAGAAAAGCTGAACCGCTGGTCGTTGGATGCATTCCGATCTCCGGTGACACCACCGGAGTCGCCGATCGGGTCTTCTCGGTCGATGGGTGGTCGTTCCGCTGGTCTGTGTGCCGGCAGTGAGTAGGTTTTAATGGAGATGATAGTGGGCCGATGACCCCCCACTGTTTATTACGGTGTCATGGAGAAGAAGGCTTGGTAGCAGGTTTTGGGTAGTGCTCGGCTCGGCGGTTGGCCCCATTATTCTGAGGGAGCTCGACCTGGCCAAGGAGTCAGGTTAGAGTACCTGACGTGGCATCTGATAGTTGTTCTACGTCAGCGATCTTGCCACATCATTTGCCCCCCACTCCCGAGGCTCGTTAGTGCGCGGCGCTCGGGTCGAAGGGAGTAAATGCACTGCTGACTTGGAAAGGTGAAAATCCGGTGCAATGATGGCCATGATCGTCGACACTTCGCGGAACGGTCCCCCAGGCCATTGTGAAGGTGCCACGTGGCTACGTCTGAGGGGTAGTTAATACCAGCACGGAATCCAGAGTGGCCAGGACACCTTTCTCACCGATGGATGACACGTGGTGTGGATCCGTTGGCAGAGAGGTCATAACGATACGGATCTGACGGGCCTTTTTGAAATGAAAAGAAATTTTTACTCAAAATATATATTCTTTCAAATCCTTCGTGCCTGCTGCAGTACCCAGGCCTTCTCTTCTTCATGATTGCTTCCTCTGCCCCCCTAAGGAACCAGGTTGGTCTTCCTTCTTCCTTCCTTCTCATTGCGGTAGGGTTTCTCTTCCGAGTCTAGGACCTTCTGCAAACCGAGTTCAGTCTTTCTCTTCCTTGAGTCTTCTGCTTCCTTCTTCTCCATAGGATGTCTCGTATCGGTCATGGTTTCCGCCCTTCCACCAATCAGGGCGAAGTCGGTCCCTCTGTGCGGGGACTAGCGTCTTCTTCCTTTGATGAGGAGTTGGAGAGGGCACGATTCGAGTTCAGTAGGAGGCCGGTCCTTCCACTTCGCCCCATGTCCATTAGGGAACCGGGGGCCGATTCTTCTCATCCTTCTCGTCCTCCTCCCCCACCCGAACCTATCTTCGAGTTTGTCCGGTCAACAGGTCCCAGTGGGATCGCTTCGACGACCTCTGTTATGGAGCTGGGGACCATTCGGGATGTCTACGACATCCCACATTTCGTTCGGCTTCTGGTCCCCCGACCAAGGGATAGGGTCACTTCAAGTAGCCCGGGCCGAACCGCCTTCTACGAAGAGACCTTTTCGGGAGGGCTTCGTTTTCCTTTTCACCCCTTCTTCATGTTTGTGTTGGACAATTATCGACTGGTCCATGCTCAGCTAGTTCCGAACACCATTAGGACCATCTTCTCCTTCATCATCCTCTGCTACTTCCACGGGTTTGTTGCCCAATTTTCCTTGTTCAGAGCGTTCTTTGTCCTGAAGCGCCACCCCACCGAGAATGGGTGGTGGTCCTTATCTTCCCATCCGAAGGCATCAAATTTGAACTCCCCTCTTCCATCAAGGGATGGAAGAGCAAGTTCTTCTTTGCCACTGTCGAGGGAGTTGACTAGGTTTGGAGTGATCCAGACCAGTCCCCCAATCGAATCTCTGTGGTTGATGCGGCTGACCGGGATGATTACGAGCAGCTCCGCACTGCCCAGATCCCCTCTCTTGAGGTTCTACTGTCGGAGCAGAACCTCTTTGATGCAAGGGTCGACCCGACGAGAGGGTCAGGTGAGTCCGGCTTGGGTCTTTCTTTTCTATATATTTTTTGTACTGATCTTTCTGGTCTCTAACCCTTGGTTGATTTGTGTACAGGGATGATCTTCACGGAGAGCGACCTGCTGTCGATCACCAAGAAGAGGCCGCCTACCGGGATGGCCAATGAGCCTCCTCCGAGATGGGTCCGGGTCGAGAGCGCATCGGCGGCCGCTCTCGCTGCTCTGGCCACCTCAAGCAGGGGGGAGGCTGAAGCTGCTCCTGCACCGACGGGAGGATGACGTCCACAACACCGGGGCCGAACCAGCAGGCGGTTCAAAAGGTTCCTGAGTGGCCGGGACGGCAGGCAACGGCCCCTGCCCCGGAGCCCGAGGTGGTTGTCCGGGCTAGGGCTGTTGCTGCCGCCGCCGCTGCCGTGTCCCCCCGCTCCTCGAGCCCGGCTGTAGTTGAGGTCGAGGAGGGGGATGTTTGAGCTGGAGTTGAGCCTGCGATGGAGGCTCCACCTGCAAAGGTGCCGGATCCTCGGCCTGCCCCTGGGGGCTCCAATGCTGGTGGGGCGAGTGCACCTATTCCCCGAGAGAGCAGGAGGGAAGAGGCGCGGCACCGACTTCCATTCAAGCTGGGACCGGAGAGCTCCTTGCTTGGTAGCTCCACCCTGGCCGAGCGCATGATGGATTTCTCCATCCAGCCATGCAATCAATAGGATATGGCTAGTCTGCGGCTGGGAGATGTGCTTGGCAGCATCTTCCCCCAGCTGTACTCGGTGAGTGACTCCATTTCTCTCTCTTTTCTTTTTCTTTTTTTTTTAACCTTTTGCATGGTGCAGATTGGTGCCGAGGTCCTCTTCATCAGGGACTGCTATCGAAACTGGCAGAAGAATGACCAGCAGCGAGCAGCAAAGGTCGAGTCACTGAAGGTCGACATGAAGAAGAGGACTGACATCGACGGGGTGCTTGACCAGTGGGTCAAGGACCTCGAGAAGCAGCTCACTAGCTTTGAGGGGCGAGTGAAGGAGCTCCAGGAAGGCCTCGACCAGGAGCAGGGCCGGTCGAAGAAGAAGGCCGAGGAGCTTGTTGATGCTGAGCGGAGGTTGGGAGTGCTCAACGCCGAGGCAGCCTGGCAGAAGGAAATCGCTCAATCCCTTCAGACCAGGCTGGCGACGGAGAAGGAGAAATTGGTCGCTGCTCAGAAGGCAGCTAAGGAAGCAGCCAAGTCGGTGGAGGCTGCCAGGGGCTAGTCCGCTGAGGCAAGGAAGGAGGCCGAGGAGGCCGTTGCAAGGTACAAGGCCTTAGAGGAGTTCATCGCCGAGATTCACCAAATGGCGTCGGACTCCTTCTATAAAGGCTTCATGTACCTGTGCCACCAAGTTGAGGGGTTCGTCCTTGACGAGGGCCGTAGCTGCCTCAGTTACCCCCAAGCCTCAGACACGGAGTCGGGCCAGGAGGCGGGTGTCGAGGAGGCTGTGGCTTCCAAAGTTTCCCCGTCAACCGAGGTCGGAGCTGGACCACTCGAGGCCGGAGCCGCTCAGCCAGAGGTCTTCGAGAATGGGGCCTCACAGCCTCACAGCCTAGCTGGGGGCCAGCCAGATTGGAGTAGTTCTTCTTTTTTGTATTTGAATTGGGTCGCCCGGCATGTCCGGGGCCCAAGGATGCTTTGTAAACAAATTTTGTCTAATGAAAGAAAGTTTTCTTCAACTACCTTGTCATGTGCATTCATTGTTTCTCCCCTCCTCCCTCTTTTCTTTCTCTTTCTTTTTTTTCTTTTCCTTCTTTTTTTTTTTTTTGAGACTAGTGGTGAGATCAGAGAGGAGAGTTTCACCTTGCCTAGGATTTGACCTCCAGGCTTTAATGTTGGCAAGTTGGGCTCAGGATTTCGGTAGTTGAGAGCAGCTGGGCTCAAAGAATCCTTGGTCGGAGAGCTGGGCCCCGGTCCAAGGTGCCTGAGGGCTGGCTCAGGTCTTGAATGCCTTGGAGCTAGGTTCAAGGCTTTGGTGCCGGAGAGCTGGGCCCGGGCTTGATATCTTGGAGCTAGGCTCGAAGACTTCTTGGCCGGAGAGCTGGGCCTCGGTCCAAGGTGCCTGAGAGCTGGGCTCAGGTCTTGGGTGCCTTGGAGCTAGGCTCGAGGCTTTGGTGCCGGAGAGCTGGGCCCTGGGCTTGATGTCTTGGAGCTAGGCTCGAAGACTTGTCTTCCGGAGAGCTGGCCTAGTGTCTTGGTCATCTGAGAGCCGTGCTCAAGAATCGTTGATGTCCTGGAGCCAGGCTCAAAGACTTGGTGGACGGAGAGCTGGGCTCCAGAGTTGGGGTCTCGGAGCTGGGCTCGAAGACTTGCTGGCCGGAGAGATGGGCTCTGGGATTGTTGGTGTCTTGGAGCTGGGCTCGAAGACATGGTTGCCAGAGAGCTGGGCTCCGGGATGGTTTGTGTCTCAGAGTTGAGCTCGAAGACATGCTTGCCGGAGAGCTGGGCTCTGGGATTGTTGGTGTCTTGGAGTTGGGCTCGAAGACATGGTTGCCGGAGAGCTGGGCTCCGGGATTGTTGGTGTCTTGGAGCTGGGCTCGAAGACATGGTTGCCGGAGAGTTGGGCTCCGGGATTGTTGGTGTCTCAGAGCTGGGCTCGAAGACATGCTTGCCGGAGAGCTGGGCTCCGGGATTGTTGGTGTCCTGGAGTTGGGCTCGAAGACATGCTTGTCGGAGAGCTGGGCTCCGGGATTGTTGGTATCTCGGAGCTAGGCTCGAAGACTTGCTTGCCGAAGAGCTGGGCTCCGAAATTGTTGGTGTCTCGGAGATAGGCTCGAAGACTTGCTTGCCGAAGTGCTGAGCTCCAGGATTGTTGGTGTCTTGGAGATGTGCTCGAAGACATGCTTGCCAGAGAGCTGGGCTCCGGGATTGTTGGTGTCTCGGAGCTAGGCTCGAAGACTTGCTTGCCGGAGAGCTGGGCTCCGGAGTTGGGGTCTTGGAGCTGGGCTCGAAGACTTGCTGGCCGGAGAGCTGGGCTTCGGGATGGTTGGTGTCTCGGAGCTGGGCTCGAAGACATGCTTGCTAGAGAGCTAGGCTCCAGGATTGTTGGTGTCTTGGAGCTGGGCTCGAAGACATGCTTGCCGGAGAGCTGGGCTCCGGGATTGTTGGTGTCTCAGAGCTGGGCTCGAAGACATGCTTGTCGGAGAGCTGGGCTCCGGAATTGTTGGTGTCTTGGAGCTAGGCTCGAAGACTTGCTGAAGATTATCTTGCAAGGCAAATAGCAACATGTGCAAAAGAAAATTTTTATTATTATTGGAAGGAAGCTTTACATCATTGATAATATCTCCTCAAATTGCAGGCATTCCATGTTCGAGGGAACCTGGCGCTGTCTAGGTCCTCGAGGTAATAGGCCCCTTGTGAAAGGGCATCAGCTACTTTGTAAGGGCCTTCCCAGTTTGGTGAGAGCTTGCCGCACTCTCGAGGTTGTGATGCTTTCGCTCGGTGTAGCACCAAGTCCCCGGGCCTGAAGACCTTTGGCTTCACCCATGCGTTGTAGTACCGGGCCACTCGTTGCCGGTATGCCACCATTCGGAGTCGATCTTTATCCCTTGTTTCTTCGAGGAGGTCTAAGTTGAGCAGGAGGTGTGCTGAGTTCTGCGCTTCATCTATTGCTGCACTCGTATTGTGGGCACACTGAGCTCAACCGAGATGACTGATTCGGTGCCGAAGACAAGGTTGAAGGGCGTCTCGTCGGTTGCCATCCTGGGCATCGTGTGGTAGGCCCACAGGATGCTTGGAAGTTCTTCCGCCCATCTGCCCTTGGCTTGGTCCAGCCGGGTTCTATGTCCTTGGAGGATGGTCTGATTAGTTACCTCGGCCTCCCCATTTATTTGGGGATGAGCTACCAAGGTGAAACGGTGTTGGATACCGTGCTCAATGCAGAATCCTTCAAACTCTTGATTGTCAAATTATCGTCCGTTGTCGATGATGATGCATAGGGGGAGTCCGAAGTGATAGATGACCGATTTCTAGAAGAATTGGTGGACATTGGCTTCGGTGATCCGAGCTAGCGGTTCTGCTTCAACCTATTTGGTGAAGTAGTCTATCACCACCAGCAGGAATCTCAGCTGTTCAGGTGCAAGGGGGAATGGCCCTAAGATGTCCATTCCCCACTGAGCAAAGGGCCAAGGGGATGAGAGTTGAGCGATCGGCGCCGCCGGCTGGCGCTGTATATGAGTATGGCGCTAGCATTTATCGCACCTTTTGACGAAGTCGGCGGCGTACTCCCTGATAGTTTTCCAGAAGTATATTTGGAGAAGGGCTTTGTAAGCCAGTGTTTTTCCTCCCACATGACTCCCACAGAGGCCTTCGTGTATCTCCTGGAGGATGAAAGTCGCCTCTATGGGCCTGAGGTACTTTAGGAGGGGTTAGGAGTGAGATCGGCGGTAGAGCTGGCCTTTCATCAGGATAAATCGTGAGGCCTTCTTTTTGACAAGGCCGGCTTCCATGCGATTTTCTGGCAGGGTGCCATCAGTGATATATTTGACGTACCTGTCCATCCAGCTCGGCTCGGGGGTGATTTAGTGCACCTCCTCTGGGCTTTCGTAGCTTGGATTATCGAGGTACTTGATATAGGCCCCAGTGATGAGTCCAGTAGGGTCGCGAGCCTCGATAGTGCATCCGCGTGCGCATTCTCACCCCGGGGGATGTGGAAGATGCTGAAGCGTCGGAAGCCTCCCGTGCTGGAGTGGACCCGATCCAGGTATTTCACCATCTGGGGATCTCTGGCCTCATATTCTTCGGGGACTTGTCCGGCAACTAGTTGGGAGTCGGTGAAGACTTTCAAGGTTTGCACGCCCAGTTTGTGGGAGACTTTCAGACTTGCGAGGAGCGCCTCGTACTCCGCTTGGTTGTTTGTTGCAGCAAACTTGAAGTGGAGGGCACACTCTGCTACCACCCCATCGCTATTGGCGAGGATGAGGCCTGCCCAGCTCCCGCCGGAGTTGAAGGCGCCGTCCACTTGGAGGATCCAGGGTTCTTCCCCTGGTCCGAGCTCCGTTTCTTGCTCTGTTGTTGTCTGCTCCGGCTCCTTGGCGAATTCGATACATTCAACCATGAAGTCAGCCAGGACTTGGGTCTTTTGTGAGGACTTTGGCCGATACGCTATGTTGAACTCGCTGAGCAGCAGGGACCACTTGGCCAATCTCCCGGAGGTCTCGGGATGGCTAACTATGGTCTTCAGCAGCTGATCCGTCATGACCATGATAGGGTATGCTTGGAAATAGGGCCTGAGGTGCTTAGCAGACATTATTAGTACAAAAATAAGTTTTTCGAAGTGAGTATACCTGATCTCTGTGTCGTAAAGGATTTTGTTGGTGTAGTACACTGGTTTCTGGGACTTGTCCACATCTACACGGACGAGGACCGAACTGACGGCCGCGGGCGTGACCGCCAAGTAGAGTATGAGCTCCTCCGCTTCCTCTGGTCGGGAGAGCAAAGGGGGAGAAGCTAGGAATTCCTTCAGCTCCTCGAAGGCTATCCTGCACTCCTCCGTCCAGGTGAAGTCATGCATCTTGCGCAACGCCTTGAAGAAGGGAAGGCAACGATCGACCGATCTCGAGATAAACCGGCTCAGAGCGGCGACGCGCCCCGTCAGACATTGGACCTGCTTCTTGGACGTGAGAAGCTCCATGTCGACGATCGCCTGGACCTTCTCCGGGTTCGTCTCAATACCCCTCTGGGTGACCATGAAGCCGAGGAACCTCCCGGCTACCATCCCAAAGGCGTACTTCGTTGGGTTGAGCTTCATCTGATGTTTTTAGAGGTTATGGAAAGCTTCGGTGAGGTCGGCAACGTGGTTCGAGCTCATCTTGCTCATGACCAGCATGTCGTCCACATATACTTGCATGTTCTGGCCAATCTGGTCTTTGAAGACCTTGTTGACCAGATGCTGGTATGTGGCCCTAGTATTCTTTAGGCCAAAAGGCATTATCTTGTAGCAGTATGTCCCTTGATCGGTGATGAAGGCGATGTGCTCCTCGTCCTCAAGGTGCATTTGGATCTGATTGTATCTGGAGAATGCATCCATGAAGGAGATCAGCCTGTGCCTTGAGGTGGTGTCCACCAACTGGTCAATTTTCGGTAGTGGGAAGCTATCTTTTGGGCATGCCTTGTTAAGGTCGGTGTAATCCACATAGATCCTCCATTTGCCATTGCTATTCTTCACCATTACCACATTCGTCAGCCAGCTTGGATATTGGACCTCCCGAATGAAACCAATGGCGAGGAGTTTGTCTACCTCCTCGTTGATAGCTGCCTGTCTCTCCGGGACGAAGCTTCTCTTCTTTTGCCGAACTGGCCTGTACTTTGGGTCAATGCTTAATTTATGGATGATGATGTCAAGAGGGATACCTGGCATATCCATCGCTATCCGGGTGAACACATCTACATTGGTCTGCAGGAATTCTAACAGTTGAGCCCTCTCCTCCTCGGGTAGATGGGCTCTAATCTGCACTGTCTTCACGGGGTCATTTCTTAGCGGGTAAGAGGGTAGGCGCTCGGCCGGGCCTCCCTTGGGGTCTTGACCACTTTGATCGAGGTCGTCCATCTTGGGATCGACCTCTGGAGTTTTAGCCCTAGGGAGGGATTGGAAGCAGTGCTGCACCGGCTGGGGTGCTCCCCTCATTCTTCCAACACCATAGGGAGTTGGGAACTGCATGAGCAACCTTTTGGTGGAGACGACGGCATCAAGCAAGTTGAGTCCGAGCCAGCCCAGAATCATATTATAGGCTGAAGGAAGCCTGACAACCATGAAAGTCATCATGACTGTGCTCTGCTGAGGTGGGGTCTCGGTAGTGACTGGGAGAGTTATTTCTCCCTCTACCCTTACAGAATTACCTGTGAAACCAACAAGGGGGGTGTGCATAGGTCTGAGTTGAGCATGGGAAAGATTCATCATGGAGAATGCATCATAAAAAAGCACATCGATGGAGCTTCCACTATCAACCATGATGTATTTTACAGGATGCTTTGCGATCATCATCTCGACGGCCACGGCATCATTATTTACATTTTTCCCCCCATCTTCCCCTTCCCTTATAAAGGGGAGTACATTTTCAGAACACCCTACCCCCCGGGTCTTCTTGGGTGCGCACTCGGCTTCCCAGCTTATCATCCCTACCGGCTTCTCGGTAGGGCAGTTGTCGATCGCCGGAACTGGAGGGAGGGCAACGAACGATCGAGGTTCTGCTTGAGGTCTGCCCCCCACAAACCTCCCAAGGTAGCCCCTTTTGATGAGTTCTTCAATCTCCCACTTGAGGTTGCGACATTCCTCGATGTCGTGGTCGTGGTCACGGTGGAAGCGATAGTACTTCGTTTTGTCATGGCTGGTGGACGGCTTCAACAGGGGCGGGCGCCTCAGATAGCTCTCGCCCTCGATCTCCATGAGAATCTTCATCCTTGGGGCGAGCAGGGGGTGTAACTCCCTTCAATAACGGGAGCGCCTCTCGGCTTTGGTCCTTGGTGGGGGCCCGGAGCTGGTGGTCCCGGCTTCCGCGTCCCGAATGCTTTGACAGGGGTCGGCTTCTTTAGTGGCTTCATGTCGAGCTCCCGTCTTGTACGATCCGCCTTCTCGGCATGGATGTACTTTTGAGCTCGAAGAAGGAGCTTAGCATAAGTCTTGGGGGGCTTCTTGTCGAGCGAGTAGGTCAGGCGGGAAGTCCTGAGCCCTCGTTGCAGTGCCAGCATAGCAACTGGCTCATCAAGGCTATAGATTTTCAATGCGGTAGCCTTTAAACAGGCCACGTAGTCTCGTAGGGGCTGGCGGTCCTGCTACCTGATGGAGAAAAGGCTGTCTGCCTCTCGTGGCACCTTCCGGCGGGCATCGAAGTGGGCCACGAATTTTTGCTCCAACTGAGCAAAATATCCAATACTCTCCGGCTTGAGGTGGGAGAACCACACCCGGGCCACCTTCCGGAGGATAGCAGGGAAGGTGATACAAAGAGGGCGTCGGTCACCCCCTTGACCCTCATAAGGGTTTTATAACTTTTCAGGTGGTCCAGGGGGTCGGTGGTCCCGTCGTAAGGATCCACCTGCGGCATGTGGAACCGATGCGGGATCAGCTCCGTTTGGATTTCTTGGGAGAATGGGGGATGGTTATTGTAGCCCGCTGGCTTGCTAGCGGAGCCTTGCATGTTGGCAAACCAATGGGAGAACTCCACCAGCTTGCGCTCATGTTCCTCCAGGTGCTTCTTCATCGTGCGCCTGATGGCTTCATCAGTGGACCCCTTCGTCGAAGGAGACGGAGGTGACATGGGTGAATGGCACCCGTGGTGGAGGGTCTTGCTTTTCCTGCCTCGACGGGGCTTGGATACTACCCGCTCGAGGTTCGGTGAGCGGTTCTTCCTGTCGGCAGACCCAGCTCGTTGTCTTTTCACCAGAGTTTGATGGCTACCCCGGTTATCAGTAGTAACCCGCGGCTGCGAAGGCCTTCCTTGGAAGGAATGCAGGCTATCACGGGGGGCTGCGGCATGGACCGCGGGAGTCCCTGGCTACTGGTGGGTGGCCAAGGATCGGTGCTGGTGCTGGAGCTGGTGCATTGCCGTAGCGAGGATTTGCATCTACTGGGCTAGTGTAGCCAGCTGGGATTCCGACGGAGGTGGTTGAACTGGAACGGGTGGCTCCACCTCCTGGTGGTACGGGTTCTCCCGAGATGGGGAGTCCCCCGCATGGCTGGTAGAGGCCTCCCTTGCTCATGTCATCACCATCCTTCCATCGGACTGCTTGTAAAAGGAATGGGGGACGGCTTAGACTGGATCAATCTGTCGTCCTGCGGCCTCCCTCCCTACCTGGCGCACCAATCTGTTGCCGCCAAGATTGTCATGGCCTGTAGCTGCTGTCGACGTCGGAGTGCGTGGCTTGATGCTCCTGGGAGGTCCTGTCCTGCTAGACCTGCAAAAAATGGGGTTAGTGATCCGGACCAGGGATTTCAATGGGGGTACTTCGACGGTCAAGTCAGTGACGATCCAGGGAAACAGATCCTCCTGGTCGATCCCCTCTTGATGGACTCCATGCTAGGAGGAGTGAATGGTATGAAAATGGAATGAAAGTGTATTGGGAGGAGGGTGGTCGAGCTAGAGGAATTCTCTGCTTAACCTATCCTCCTTTGCTTGTTTAGAGTGGTGGGGGTGCGTTGCCCTTGTGGTTAAGCTTGCACTGGTATTTGCATTTTTGCATGTTCATGCGTTGTTATTGTTACCTCCCCCTTCGGGTTGTCGATCGTTCTTTGTAGTTAAGGTGACCGTTGGACGCTTGCCTTGGGATCCTCATTGGGTTGGCAGGCACGTGCGACGTGTCCTGTGCCGTGGACGGGACGTCTTTCCCGATCCATGCTAAAGAAAGCTGTCATGTGCTCTGACATTCCTTCTGGTCGTCTCGTTTCAAGAAGTTTGGCAGTGCCTCGATCGGGGGACCGCCGCCTTCGAGATTTGAATCTCCTAGTTGACTTCCCCTTCCGGATGGTTCAGGCGGTTGGTGGAGGGTGCAGTGCCTCGAACGGAGGGCCCTTTCATTTTCTGGTGTAAGTGATAGTCGCGGGTAGTTATTACGGCATGGTGGGCATCTTTATGCGATCCTTGGGTGGCTCGCCGGTGCCCTGGGATGATGGTACTGTCTCTCCGCCCGCTGTTGTCTTTACCCGAGCTGGAAGAGAGCAGGGAAGGCAGGGCTCGATCTGATGGAGGATAGGTGGTAGCTCCGATCTAGAGGGCTCGACCTCGGAGAGAGACTCCACATGGTGGAGGAGGGCTGAGCTCGACTCTGGGCATAGGACTCGATCTCGAGGGGCTCGATCTGGTGGAGGACAAGTGGCGGCTCCGGTCCAGAGGGCTCGACCTTGGAAAGAGACTCCACGTGGTGGAGGAGGGTTAAGCTCGACTCCGGGCACGGGGCTCGATCTTGAGGGGCTCGATGTAGTGGAGGACAGGTGGCGGCTCCGATCCAGAGGGCTCGACCTCGGAGAGAGACTCCATGTGGCGGAGGAGGGCTGAGCTCGACTCCGGGCATAGGGCTTGATCTCGAGGGGCTCGATCTGGTGGAGAACAGGTGGCGGCTCCGGTCTAGAGGGCTCGACCTCGGAGAGAGACTCCACATGGTGGAGGAGGGCTGAGCTTGACCTTGGGTATAGGGCTCGATCTCGAGGGGCTTGATTTGGTGGAGGACAGGTGGCGGCTCCGGTCCAGAGGGCTCGACCTCGGAGAGAGACTCCATGTGGTGGAGGAGGGCTGAGCTCGACTCCGGGCACAGGACTCGATCTCGAGGGGCTCGATCTGGTGGAGGGTGGAGCTTGGCTCGGTGGTCAGCCCCGTTGTTCTGGGGGAGCTTAACCCGGCCAAGGAGTCAGGTTAGAGTACCTGACATGGCGATCTTTCCTGACATGGCGTCTAACAGTTGTTCTACATCAGCGATCCTGCCACATCAATGATACTTATAAAGATTTTCTATATTCCAAGGTCGAGTCATTTGATAGCCATCTAGACTTTCAATTCGATAAGTCACAGGTCGCACAACTTCAGCGACACGATAGGGACCTTCCCAATTTGGGACAAGTTTGCCCTGATCAGTCGGTCGGGATATCACCATTTTATGCAGGACAAGATCTCCGAGTCGAAATACCGAGCCTTGACTCTTGAATTATAATATCGAGTAATCCTTTGTTGATATATTGCTGTTCTTAATTGTGCTTGTAACCTGTAGCTTTCTAGCATATCCAAATTAACTCTTCTTTGGTCGGCATTACTCGACCCCTTTAGGCAGTCGATTCTCCTAGAATGGAGAACAATTTCTACGGGCAACATGGCTTCGCTTCCATAAGTGAAGTTGAACGAAGATTCCCACGTAGTTGATCGGAGAGATATGCGATAAGCCCAAAGGATGAAATTGAGTTCATCGGCATAAAGTCCTTTAACTTCATTCAATCGGGTCTTCAATCTATGAAGGATGATCCGATTGGTTACTTCTGCCTCTCCATTAGCCTGTGGGTGTCCAACAGAAGTTAATTTGTGAAGAATGTGAAATCGGGTGCAAAAATCATTAAATTTATGATTGTCGAACTGCCTTCCATTATCAGTAATGATGATATGGGGATCCCAAATCTATATATGATAGCATTTTTAATGAACGCCTCAACTTTAGTTTCAGTAATTTGGTGGTGCGGACACCGACAACGGTCTTCACTCACTATGGATCGACTCCTGATGCAGCACATCCAACCTCGACTTGCAGAACAATCTTATCTTGTTTTAGTTGGTTAGAATGATACAAGCAAGACAACTACCAGGGCAACTATCAGGGCAACTAACAGTCAATACCATCAAATAACTACAAGCAACTACCTCTCAACTTCTCATGGGATTGCCACATCATCATGCCACTTCACCAAGCTTAGTGGATGCCACATCATCATCCACATCATCAAGCAACGCCACCTAATGGGATTGCCACCTCATGTGCCACCCCAACGCCACCTAATGGGATTGCCACCACATGTGCCACCTCACCCATTGAAGTGGGCGACCAAGGAGTCAAATTTAAAATTGGGCGGCCAAACTAAACCTCCACATCATATAACCACTCCCCCTCCTATCTCTCCAACCATCCCATGTATCTCTCATCTCTTTTAAATTTTAAACAAAGGGCTTGGTAGCTTATAAAAGGAGGTCCAACGCCCCATTGTAGGAGGCTAATTTTTTTGATAAAATGAAATGAAGAAGAAGGTCTTTGTCTTGCCATTACTAGAGTGTTTTTGATGTTCTCATATAGCTTTAGATAAAGTTCTAGTTTGAAGTTTGAGAATCATTTCTTCTTTGGGCGTACAACTTCCATCTAGTTTCAAGTGTCAATTCCATTTCCAAGAAGAAGACATCAAGGAGACATCCTTCCATGGATCCCATCTTCTCCAACAAGAGTTTCTCGAGCCTCCATAAGAAGAACAATTCTTATGACCTCCTCTCTTCCTTTGTATTTTGATCTTTTCAAATATTCCATTCATAATTCTTTCCTTGCAGGGTTCTCTTTAATCCGAAGTTCAAGAGCTCGTCGTCATGCCAGAGGATCACGGATGGATGGAGAGTATTTCCTCGGAACGATCATCTTCTTATCTAGGATTGGTTTATTCGAATGCTACTACGGGTCTATCACTTTAATAAAAGAGAGCTCATCATTGGTAACAAACCTTCCTCATCTCTTAATTTCTGATTTATTGAAGGTTAACTTCTAGGTTCTTAATCCTTTAGAATTAGATTTAATCTTCTTTTAGGACAATCTGGCTATCACTGCGACATATGTTTAAGAATTACCAGATCTTTCTTTAGGTCTTGCTTGAGTCTCTTAAGATTGAAAGCTAGTTCTTGTGTTTAGGTTTTCATTGCTCAACTTTTAACTCATCCTCAATAGAAATCATTTTCATGCCGCATCATTTGAGCTAAAGGCTCGGCTTCTATCCACTTGGTAAAATATTCGATAGCTACGATCAAAAATTTTCATTGACTAGGGGCTGGAAAAAATGGACTAAGAATATCCATCCTCCACTGAGCAAATGGCCATGGAGCAGTTAATTGTGTTAACTGACTAGCGGGATACCTTTGTATATTTGCATACCATTGACAAGGATCATATTTTCTTACAAAATCCGCTGCGTCCTTCTGTATAGTCGGCCAATAATATCCTTGTCTTATGATTTTATAGGCCAATTATTTGCCTCCCAAATGATCACCGCATATGTCTTCATGAACTTCCTTTAGAGCATACTCAGCATTTGAAGGAGACAAGCATTTCAGTAGTGGCTGAGAGAACGATGTTTTGTATAATGTAACCAATGACGTATTAGGAAGTAGCCCTATGAAGTATCTTAGCTTCAATATTGTTTTCTGGTTGAACTCCTTCGGTTAAATATCCGATTATAGGGCTCATCCAGTTTAGTTCTGATTCAATCTGAAGAACCCTTTCTTGATTATCCTTAGAGATACTTGGAACTTCCAAGAGTTCTACGAAAATCTGACCCATCGAATCATATGTCGAAGTGACTAATCGAGATAATGAATCAGCTCGAGAATTTTTAGCTCTAGGAACATGGTTGATGTCCCAGTAATCAGACACGGCTATAAGCTCTTGAACTTTTCTCAAATATAGGACCAAGGTTGTATCACGAACTTCGAAGTCTCATTTTACTTGATTGACGATTAACTGAGAATCAGATAGTATTTTCAATTTCTGAACATTTAGTTCTTTTGCAATTTTCAATCCAGCCAGAAGAGCCTCATATTCAGCTTGGTTATTAGAAGTTCTAAAGAAGAATCAGAGAGCATATTCCACGACATCTCCACTTGGATTAGACAAAATCAATCCAGCTCCATAACCTGAAAAATTTGAAGCTCCATCCACATAAAAAATTCAAGGAAGATCAGTTTTCTCGGTATACGTGCTTTTCTTCTTCTTCATTTCTAGCTGAGTTTTCTTTGTTTTCTCTCGAGGGGTCAGCTGATATATGAACCGGCCTCTTTTGTTAGCAACTTTAAATGAAGAGTGCTTCACAAGATTTCACAAGATTATAATTGAATAGTATATACCGCATCAATTATAATATCTTACCAACCTGCAGCCATAAAAACTGAGATCATAAAATCGACGTCAAAGACATTAGTTGAAGATTTAAATTATAATAACAAGACATGCATATACTAAACGAAATTTTATTAATCCGTCCAGCAATAATCGATGACTGTTATTCTTCACTCATCTTTATTGTAGTGAAACATGTACATCTCAAATAGCCAGCTATTTCTACTGGCCGCTAGCTGTTGGACTCTAGCTTCCTCCGTGATGGAGTAGTGCAACCTTGGGAGAGCAGGGGGTATCTATAATTGGGGTAACTGTAATAGATATGTCTTCTCCCGGAGAAGAGAGATGTAGGAATCGAAGACCGGGAGGGGAACATCCACTTCGAAGAAAATGCCGAACAAGAATTTTCTTTCCAAATTGTTCATCTCCGTCAAGCTTATCCCTCCCACCATTGCAAAATGAGCGTTGACGTCGTAGTCTCTATAAAGACAAATAAAAAATAGTAATTAGCAACACAATTGAATATTTTATTTGTTTTCAGTTAAATAACTTAATTAGATATATTTAATAAAAAATAACATTGTAGAATGAATCGTCGTTTGCCTTGGCAGCAATGCTAATTACTGGTAGAATTAACCAACATGCTCCTGCAGTGGACCATGCACCAATTCAATTGGATGTAGGTTTTGTTCTATGACCATGGAAGCCATCAATGGGACCGAAACACCAGGCCGAAATCTCCTCAAGATTGACTCCCTCCTCTCTCTAAATAATTGAAAGGAAATTAATTAAAGGCCTTCTGGGCTCAGGTAAGGCTACGTGGTCAATATGGGAAAGGAGCTAACCAAGACCTGTTAAAGGGTACCAGGCGAGCATAACATTATAACTGCGCCATCCCACATATTTTTTTTATTTATTTACTTATTTTGTGGTTTCTTGGGGTGACTCGATCCCTTCCACTGGCTGGCTCCTGCATCAACCCAATCTAATCTACAGAATAGCAGAATAAATAATAAAGAATAAGAAAGAAAGAAAGAAATAGGAAACAAATACTTCTTCAAGTCACGTCATCCCCCTCCCTTCTCTCCGCCTCTCCTTCTCCTCTCCTTCCCACAACTTTTCGGTCCCGGCTGAGCCAGCTCTGTAGAGAGGGTCGCCTCTTTGCCGTCTTCGAGGCCCTCCCCCGCCCCGCACCGACCCTCATATGGAATACCCTCCTCATCATCAGCGACGTCTCCGGCCAACTCCCTCCCCTTTGTAGGGGAATAGGCCCATAGGCTCTCACCTTTCTTGAGAGCCCTAGAGCTAACTTCCCACAAGAAGAAAAGGACTAAAATAACTCACCAGATCAAACAAAAAATAGCACAAGGGTAAATCACATTAACAAATTAAAGATCACTTGATGGAAAAAGAACAGCATATATATAGACAACAACAAGGAAGAACCATTACCGAAACAAGACCACGAATTTAATATATTATACCTTCTTGAGAGAAATCAAGAAACCCAAATGCATATCAAGAAAACCCAAGAACACTACTCGAGTTTTAAAGGACGAAGTGTTGTTAGTCGGGCAAGAAATTTATTGAAGTACCAGACTGGGGGTGCAAAACTTACGTGGGCCTGTCAAAGAACTTGACAGCGACGAGGATGGAGGTGAGGAGGAGACGATGGACGTTTAAAGAGTCGATGAAGACCGGCGGGTGGCGCTGCGAGAAGCGGTCGAGGTAGATGAAGGCAAGGACGTAGCATGCAAGTCTGCAATTGGCAAAGCGGAAGATGCGCTCGTGGTAGCTTTGAATCGAGATAGTAGGCATGCAGGGATCATCGAAGGCAGACGCCCGGTTGTGGGGGTCTGCACGCTGGCATGTAAACGAGTGAATATCGTTGCACTGCGACACCCTCTGTAAAATAGAGGAGACCAACCTGACCACGATTGGGACGTCGGCATGGTCAGCCATGGGGGCGGTCTCTAGGGGGCGAGAGAGATAGAGAGAGCTGGTGGGTGATACGAAACTGATGAAGAGGGGGAGGAAGGGAGAGGACGGGAGATATATATGGATGGATGGCACTGCACCAAGCGGGGGGTGTTAAGCGTGCGGTGTGCCCAGGGATAACGCTTCGGGGACGCGCCTTGGTCAGGTCACGTTAGTCTTTTGGAATTGGGCTTGCAGCGGGGCTGGTGCGCGGAGTTTTTAAAAGGTTGTATTGATTAGGGATGGCAATGGATCGGATTCGGATCGGGTATATAATTATTTAAATTTAAATTTGAATATTTAATAAATTATTTAAATTTGATTAAAATATTATCAGAACCGGATTTTTTTTATCTAAACTCATCTCAATCGGGTATCGAATAATTCGGATTTACCTGGCCCGAACTTAATTGAATCATATTAAATATTTTTTTTCATTTTTGTAAACTTTAAAATCATCTATAATTTTATAAATCATACATATATTAAATAAATAAAATTTAGCTACATTTTTAGTTCAATAGCATTTAGTTTCATATTCAAAATAAAATTTAAATTATCTTAAACAAATAAAATTTAACAAGACTTAATTTAATATTTCAAAAATAAATAAAAATATAATATATATTAAATATATATATATATATATATTTAATTATTAAAATAATTTAGGTCGTCCCGGTCCAAATACGAAGTTAAGCATTCAGGTTTTACCCAAACCTGGTCCAAACCCAGTAAAAGTATTGACATATGGTCCAATCAGGTCGGGTCAGGTTGAGTATCCATGGATTTGGATTTTGTTGCCATCCCTAGTATCGACGTCGTAAAACTCAGGAGATTTACAGTACATTCCCTTCTTGTCTTAATTTCTTCTTCTTGAAGAGTTCTACTGAAAAAAAAAAAAAAAAAAAAAAAGAGAAGAAGAAGTAGTAGTAGTAGTAGTTAAGACCTTTGTCTAAGGAAAGCTATTATGATATTTTATAGTTAAGATCGAGTTATGATATTCTATGACTAAATTATGATATTTTATAGTTAAGTTACGAACAAAATGTTATAAGATTAAGAAATATTTTTATCATTAAAAAAATTTTACAAACTTTTAGTGATGAAAATATTTTTTTCAATATTTTGACATCTTGTGAACAGGGTTATGACATTCTGATTACAAATTTGACCACGGAATGTCATAAAGAATATTTCATTATTCAAAATTTTCAAAGAAAAGATAAACTACATGTATTAAATATGTATTTGAATGATGAAAATGTCCCTTCCTTTATGACACATCGTGAACAAGATATCATAAATTTATTCATATGATGTCATAAAACTAAATAAAATTTTCATCATTGAGAAATTTTTAAAAATTTGTTATTAGATTTTTAATAACAAAAATACCTCTCAGCTATGACATCCTATGAATAGTAATATGGCACCATATTTACAACTTGGCCGGATGTCATAACCTGGTTATAGGGTGTTATAATCCGGTTAGAGCTGGAAATGGGCTGGCCCAAAGCCCATTGGATCGGTCCAAAGATTATATTTTAAAAATGTTTGGATCGAATCCGGGCATCCCTTTGGTCCAAAAATTAAATGGACTCTATTTTACAGCCTTAAGATTAGTCCAATATGCTTAAAATTTCGTCCGTAGCCTGAACCAATTTTAGGCCGGCCCGAAGTTTATTGAGCTGGCCCAGCCCAGTTCCAAATAATGGGCTTTTGGGCCATCCCATTTCCAGCCCTAAATCCGGTCATAGGATTTCATATTCTTTTTATAAAGGAAATGACATTTTCATTATTTAAAAATTTTTACAAAAAAGTAGAACTGTATAGATATTAAATACGTATTGAAAAGTGAGACTTATATAGTTCAATTAGATTATGCAGTATAATTTTTCTTCATGGCATGCGGTATACAAAGAATTTCTCTTTGTGCGAGATTTCCATGTTATTGCAGCACTGTTCATGGTTTAGAGCCCTTACTCCTCTAGTTCTATGCCTGGCTTCTTATAACCGCTAGCTGCATATTATCACTAGTAGTGTGGGCATAGCGGTTTCTTTTATTCCTTTGCTAGATGATACGGTAAAATTTTGATCATATATATATTGAACGTGACAATTCATGGTTGATCTCCCCATTATCCAGATTATCAATCCGAACCCCTAAACAGGGACAATAGAAAGAGGAGGGGAACAATGGGAGATGCGAAGGGAATTGTTTTAAGAAACATTGGTACAAGGGCTTTTCCAAAAAATGTAATCAAAGGGGATGCTGGAATTGTTCCACACTTCAAGGTGCACATCACACCCTGGAATCCCTGTTGGCTGGTGGTAGTGAAAAAGTTAGGGATATATATAATAAATCCTGTTCATTCGGCTGATACCAGTGGTAGTCAGGTTGACGTACTTACCTTCGAATGGAGAACGACTGCGAAAAAAATTAATATGCACCGTGTACTGAACAATCCCTAGCTGGGGTTGGGGGACCGTCTAGGGATGGCCACGTCCGGGGTCTAACTCCTCCCCCCCTTGTTTACCAAAAAAAAAAAAAAGGGTGCACATCACTCGCAAAACATGAAAAAAGGTTCATTTTCATTTCCCCATAGAGTCTCTTCTTCTCAATATATGGTATTTTAAATCTCTATAATCGTATCCAAAGAACTATCTAGATTGAATTCATATGGTTCAGGATTCCTTTAGTAATGCCCGGCTATGAAAAGAAATGGAAAAAGAGTAGATTCAAACATGAACTTAAAAATCTCTCTCTAAAGAATTCAAAGCTCCATGAATCAAAGGATCTGTTCGAATTATTGTAGTTATTATTTATTAGCCCCTTGGAATGATCATGAGATCTTGGACTTTTGCTTGGAAAAAGTGATAAGGGGAAAGGGAAACGGAATCTGGATATATTTTATTCTTAATAGATTGTGAAACCAGAGAGTAGTTGAGGAAAGCATCCCTCAAGGAATGGAAGACGAGTTGGCATGGAAGTCGGTTATTAATTAGACGTGTCTTTTTCCTTTTTAATCTTGGATTGGGCTCATGGTAAGTCATGGTCTGGTAGTGCTTGCTGCAAGTCCTTAAGAGAGGCAATGAGACATAAATAATAAAATATTTAAGATAATGCCTTGATTTTTTTTTTAATTTTTAACATGCCAACTTAATTAACTTGAAAAAGAACCTCCAAGAGAAAAGATTGATAAAGACAACAAAAAAATATCGGTAATTAAAGGGAAAAAAACAAATAGGTGAATGAAAAGTGAGATTCTATTTAAATTATCAAGAATCCAAAATATTAGAATATTCTAACTAGTTAAGGTCAGCTATAGATTTATTAACTAGTTGTTGTTATCATTATATACAGGTGATCTTATTTTGAACTTTTGCAAATCCTATTTGAAAACTCTATCCCATGTTAACTTAGACCATCCTCTTATTGTTCTTTTATGTTTTAACACATATTTGCACGGAAGGGCTCATGTTTATTATGGTCATTAAATTTTTGCTTCAAATCTGCAAAATACCTTAGCCAGGTTCTTCATCATTTATCTCTGATTGGTGCAATTCTTATACTTTCTCACACATATTCTTCCCTCGCTTTAACACTCTTAATTTTTATTCCCAATATTCTTATGTCCCTAATTATCATCTAGTTGATAATCTATCCAGATTGTTGATAATTTAATAGGATCCCACTATATTATCTCCTGTCTAGCAATCTAGATTACCCCTCAAGAAATAATTTGGATTACCTTGAAAGGGATGGTAATCTAAATTACCACCTCTCGGATAATTTTTTGGATAATATTATCAATCCATTCTCCATTTCTTTTATAATATTATATTATATTATAATAATATAATCTAATATAATAATATAATATAATATATGATAAATAATATAATATTCTAAATATATATTATATTATATTAATATATTATATTATATTTTATCATAAAATATGATCATTATAAAATATTTTAATAGTATAGAATATTAGAATATTAGAATATTATAATATTAATATAATATTATAATATTAATATAATATTATAATATTAATATAATATTATAATATTAATAATATATAATATTAATATAATATTATAATATTATAATATATATAATATTATATTAATATTATAATATTATATACTATAATAATATAATATAGTATATAATATAATGTTATACTTTATTATATCAATATATTTTATTTTATTTTGTAATATTATGAAATATAAAAGTTAAAATATATTTTATAATATTATAGTATTATAGTATTAATACAATATAACATAATATCAATTATATATTTTATTTTATTTTATTTAAATATTTTAAATATTTTATAATATAATATATTTATACATAATATAAATATATTATATTCAATTTAATAATATATATATATATTTAATGTATTTAAATAACATATTAAATATGTTATCAATTTAATATTTTTATATTAAATAGATAATATTTAGTATAAAAATATTTTTTTAATTATTTAATTTAATATAAAAATATAAAAAAGTTATATTTAATATATTTTATAATATAAGATATTAAAAATTATATTTTTATAAATAAAATATAGATTTAATTTAAAAATATTATAAATATTTGATTTTACCTTATACAACATTACCTGCATGTACCAAACATAATATTCTACATTACGTGTAATCTACATTACTAACAATCCATATTACTGGTAATTCATATTACCTTCCAAGATTGTTTGGCAATGCACCAAACGTAACTGAAGGGTTTTTCTATCACGAAAGACCATCTATTCCTCCGATTTTGATCAAAGGCTGACTATGCTGCGGTGCTCAAGGACGGCCATGGCTATATTCTGCTGAGCATCTTTTGAAACTTGAGGTCTCGGTGAGGAGGAGAAAGGTATGTTCTGGCAATCTTTTATTTATGAAAACCTTCCTTTTGTTTGTTTCCAGTGTAGATGCTTGGGCTATTCTGATGATGGATGCCATTTTTTCTAAAGAGACCCCTCTTCTGACACTAGTGATTGCTTACTTCAATCAGAGAATGTTATCTCTAAGTAGTGGGGATGGCCAGTCTCCAATGGCGGTAGAAGAGAAAGGAAACCCCATGGTAGGAGGTGCTAGAAGGGGCTGGTCGAGACTTGGTCCATTGCTGGTTACTTCTCAGATCTAGTAGCCACAGGTGCCTAGGATTGAGGGAAGGAGACCAAGTCTAACCCGAAGTCACCGGAGCCCAACTCTTCCTCTCCCCATCAGGAATCATCATGGCCTCATCTGAGCTTGCCGATCTCCCCTCCAAACTTTGATGGCTGGCAAAAACTGTTTAAGGTCACCCACCATCAATCGCCGGTGGATCGATCCAGGGAGCCTGTCTTGGGATGAGTCAACTTGTCTAGACTGGTGCAAAGGACTAATTTGGGTTTTAAGGCCCTAGGCCCACTAGAGGATGTTATAGATCTCACTCATCTAGAGGAACCCAGCCAACCTAAACTGGTGATGTCGGGTTGCCTCTCTTTGAAGCGGGCTTGAAGCCCATGTAAAGTCCATAGCTTGAAGCTAAGCAGGCCATCTCGGGTGGAGTCTTTGGCTGAGCCCACTGAGACTGCTGGCATGGTAAGCTCTCAACCCCCGTTGTGTGAATAGGTGTCATGCATTTGGACAAGGCCTTGTCCGAGTCGGGGGTCTTCATCGCAGGTGGAGGCCAGCATCGGTGGCCTCGCATCATCATCCTAGAGGGAGGACCACTTGCCTACCTTGGAAATCGACGATGTGGGGCTGATGATGGTTTTGGCTGATGGAGATCCGGGTTGTGATCTGGCTTTGGAAGGGGTGGAAGTGGCTGGGAGGGTGGTTGGCTCCATCATTGTGTCTCTGGTGGAGAGGGGCAGCGTGTAGGGGTCAAGAGGTAGAATGTTTGGAGGAATTAGGAGAGGCTAGGGTGGCAAGTTGATTTCTAGGGAGAAGGAGCTGGTTGAGGAGGGGGGCTTAGATGGGAAGGAGTCAGGGCCGAAGGTGGTGTTCCTGATAAATAGAGGTGTTCGGGAATGGAGGAAGGAGTTTGCGGAGATGGGCATCTTTGTGAAACTTGGGAGTGAGGGGGATCCTCAACGAGCAATGTGGGTGTGAAGGGGTTGAGACGGGGCAGAAATCTTCATCCATGGCAAGTGGACCCTTGTGCCAAGTCTCAGAGAGCCATGAATAGGTGATCTCCGAGCTCAAGTCTGCTCTTCAAGCTATAAGAGATACACCTAAAATACGGGTGTGTGATGCTTAATTAGGTGATGTTCAATTGGAGCTTGCTGAGGAGAGTGCGGGTTTCACAATGATTGAAGGTTCTTCATGAAGATCATGGTCTGGAATGCACGGAAGGATAGCCAAACCTTCCTTTCATTCAACCTTTAGAAGATAGATGCAGGTTTACAATCTAGATTTGTGTGTTCTTTTGGAGACTCGTCTCTCGAATCAAGATCTTGCTCATGTCAGGTGTTAATTTCTTCTTACTTTGAGCTTCTATGCTATAGAATCTCAGGATATAGTCGATGGAATCTTGGTTGTTTAGAGGCTGGTGTAGTTGAAATTGATGTGGCTCTTGTTTGGAATGTATACTAATACCTAGCACTGACTACAGAGAGTGCAAATTCTTTATTGATGGTTCGTTATGTTTATCATAAAGCAAATTCTGTTACTAACCGAGTTATCTCATATGTTATCCGGTATTATGTAGATGTGTTCTGGAGTGACAGATTTTGTTCGCGGTCTATTGAGGAATATTTTATTTTCTGACATTTTTGGATATATTGATACTAAACTTGTATGAGTACTGTTACATATATATATATATATATATATATATATATATATATATATATATATATATATATATAAAGGCTATCAAATCCAAGACAAATGTCAGTATTTGTTATTGCCGGGCCATTTTTTGAATTTAATTCTAGATGGTGACTTTGGGCTAGAAATTTATTTAAAATAGGACTTTGGAGTCTGATCTTTTTTTTCTTTTCTTCTATCTCTTAGCGGATATCGTCTTCTTTTACTTCACCATCTGTCTTATTATATGCCTGTTAGCATGATAGGAGCTTGATGGAAATATTAATGGAGCCATTTGATTTAACAATCTAATTATAAATACAATTGCCAATTACCCTGCATCTATATCAAATAGAATGGATCTATTCATGTGTAGTAGAAGCTTGCAAGAAGCGTTTCTGCATCATCCTCATTAGCCAAGCAACCTGGTGGGCCACTATATTAATTTCAAGATCCACCTCTCATGAGATGATGGACCGAAACACGTTCTATTGGGGTTTGGCTCAAATTTGTAGCCTGCTGCAACTTGTGTTTAGCCTAGATTTTGAAAGTATACATGGACCCAAATAATTCTTCGCCATCTCTGGATTCCAGGGATAAGTGCTTGTCAGCTGCTAAATGCTAGGAATGACGGGCAGTGGCAGTCCATACTCGGCTTGAATTTATTTTGGGGTAAAGTGTTGTTAGCAACCTTTTTTATGTGTGATTGTGTATATTATTAAGAATTGGCTAAATTCATTCTTTTTAATATAGTATATATAGATATCTCGATACGTGTTACATGCGTGAAAAAATTACAGCAATCCCCCTCCAATTTTTCGTGCCTTGCACTTATACTTCAAAACTTCTAATTGTTTCAATTAGATCCTAAAATTTAAAATTTGATATCCATAACATTATACATATCTCTAAGAATTAATATATCACTGGTCCAATCACCAATGATATATTGCATCTAGCATGTTCAATGCACAAGTTTTATTTTTTTTAAAAAGAATTTGATAAATATTATAATGTTATTGGTGAAGAGAACATAAGTATAAATATATGTTTTTTTTTTAGTTGGAAAATTTCAGTGACTGGAAATTGGCCTTGGGACTCCCATACGATGTTTTTGATTTCAAGAAAAATAAAATATTAAAAAGAAAAAAATATTTGATAAATTTTATAATATTATTGATAAAAAAAGGATTAGTTTAAATGTGCACGTTATTTTGTAAATGTGCAGGTTTCATTGACTAGAGGTTGATATGATGCTTTAGATTTCACAAAAAAAAAAGAAAAAATTATTTGGAGCATGCGTACACAGTTTGCCTGCTTAGGTTTTTTTGAATAAAATAATATGGCAAAGAGGAAGAATAAGTATCTATTTGAGATTATCTATAATATGATTCAAGCAACAAATGTTAAGTATGAATTCCGGGTAGAGTGTATGTAGGTAATGCATGGTTTATATTTTTAATAAGATACTTTTGAAAGATTTTGATAACATGACTTGTTATTGAAAAACTATTTGAAAATCATCATAACATTTCCCATCCTTATGTATTTGGATGTGTTTGCTTTGTGCTTGATTATAATACATTTTCTAATAAGCTAGATAAAAAGTTTGTCAGACGTATATTTCTTAACTATGATAAAGCTAGGAAAGGTTAGGGATGTATTAATCCTTAGACGATGAAGATATTTATCTCTGGACATGTTATTTTTTTATAAGAGCTCCTTTTTTTGGTGGTCTTCTGATGGGTCCTACTTTTCAGTTGATAAATTTAGATTAGTTTATGATGAAAACAAAGTATCTTGGAATGATGTTGTTCCTATAGAAATTGAAAAAATGAACATATTATTAGGAAGAAGCTATGAATGTACTAGAAAATGAACTTGAAGATCTTGAGGATCCATCACCATTGCAAAGAAGCATGAAAAAGAAGAAATCGATTAACAAGTATAAAAATTGAAATTATTCTTCTATTGCTTATTGTTATATTTTTACTGTTGTTGATCAGCAAGAACATGTGTTATATGATGAGGTCAAGGATATCGGTGTTTTGGAGGATGCCATGAAAGAAGAGATTTAAACTCTTAAAAAGAATAAGACTTGGAATTTAGCTTATTTACTTAGTGATGTTTCTTCTATTTCTTGTAAGTAGGTTTATAAGATGAAAAGGAAAGGTGATGGTTCTATTGAACACCACAAATCTAGGTTTGTAGCAAGATGATTCTTATAATATATAGAGTTGGTTTTATTGAGACCTTCAGTCTAGTTGCAAAATTGATTACTAGTAGAGTGGTCATTTCTTTAGCAGCTAGCAAGGGATGATCTCTGTGCTAAATGGATGTTAAAAATATTTTCTTATATGGTGATCATGATAAGAATATTTATATGTTACAGCCTCTTGATTTTGATGATTCCTCTCATCCTGAGTTTATTTACAACTTTTAAAAAGTTTTATATGGTCTCGAACAGACACCTAAAATATTGTATGAAAAAACTACAAAATATTTATTTGTTTATGATATTTTTTATTTTTTATAGATTTCATTTTATTTATGAAATACACTAGCAAAGGTATACTAATTATTTGCCTCTATATTGATGATCTAATTGTTATAAGTGATGATATTAGTGAGATATGTAGTGTTCATGGATAACTATCTATAGGGTGTGAGATAAAAGTGAAAGTATGAACATGTGGTGCAGGTGCCTACGCTAAGCATGCAACAGCACAGGGAGCAGGTAAATATTTTAAAATATTTTTAAAATAAATACGGAAAATACCTACTCCGCACAGGATCTAGCATATACAAGATGCATGTATTGGCATGATACATGACATATAATATTTATAAACATTTTAATAAATCTAGATCTACACATGCACCGAAAATAAAACCAAAAACATACCTTATTCCCAGCTGGAATAAGTCTGGGATAAACCTGGAATAACTAGAATAAAGTTATTCCAGTCGTCTTCCACCTTGGGCTGAAAACTGGGCTTCCGAAAAGACCCCGAAATGCCATCTTCCGGACCTCCGATCGCTCCAAAATTTGAGCTGTAGATTTTTAAGGAAGTCCTCTTCGATTTGGCACTAGTTTCTGCAAGAAAAACTAAGCCAGAAAATCGTAAAAATTCGTCGAAGTCTGCTGCACGAAGATGGCAGCAGAACAGAGTAGCTGTCTTCGTCGTTGGATTTCGGGCAACTAGAGTGATCCTGGCTCGCGTGGTTTGCTCCGAGGAGTAGAAGAATACTCCCTATAGAGGGGAGACACGCCCGGGGCTCTCCGATCCCTCTCCACGCACGGTGCTAGCCGCCGGAAGATGGTTCACGGTCACAGGTTGCTGCAGCAAAACAGAATTGCTGCAGTAGGGATTTTTGGAGCACTTGAAACAATGGGAAAACACTCCCTCACACCCTCCTAAACCCATCCTAAAAGAGCAATCACTAAGTTCTCAACCAGCGTCTCTCAACCTCTCAAAGTACAAAGAATTTTGTTGCCTTTTCTTGGTTCTCATGGTGAATTTTCTGATCTTTTTTTTAAAAGGGACAGCAATGGGTTGTATAAATAGGCAGCATAGAGAGGGAGGTGGAGAGACGGTGAGGTGAAGAGGCTGGGAGGCTGCAGCAGCTGTTAACCACCCAATTAACAGCCATTAACATGGATTAAAGAGTGAATAAAACAGGGGGTGGAGGGAAGGGAAGAAACGTCCAGCAAGGAGTGGTATTGAATGCTTGGAATAAGTTCAAACGTTGGGCCTGCCAACGCTTGGAGTTCCACTCCCAGTGGTTGGACAAAAATTCCAACGAAGGAAGATTCAACAACGTCAAAAACATCGTGAGAACCGGTCCAAGAGAAATAAAAAAATGTCGGTTCAATCAACCGGCCCAAAACCAATAAAACCACTTGGTTCAATTTAATTGAACCGGTCCAAGCCCAAAAAATAAATTGGTTCAATTGGTTCACAACCAATTGGAGACCTAAACGAACTCCGAATCAGTTCAAAACTGATTCAAAAAAATCCTGGCGCAGTGCTGGTCAACCCGGAACAATTTTCGGTTGACACAGACAAGGGCAAGACGGGAAAAAGAGTGCTAAAAAATACTGTGACCATAAAATCGAGACGATTTCCAATCATAATTGGTATTCGGATCAGAGAGTTATCCTTTATGGCGTGTGACCTCATAGGTTCGAACCTAAACGGTAGCACTGGAATAATTCCAGTACCAGCACAGGAAACCATTTAGCAATGGATCCCGGCGTCCGGATAGGTCGAAGATGCGGGAGCAAACTATCGAACCTCTGGCATATGGTTACCGTATAATTTATCCTTTTGACCTCTAATGCTCTGGACGACTGATGTTGGGCTGCCAACCCAGACTGAGTCAGTCGATTACGTGTCTCAACCTCGCAAGCCCAGTGACTCTTCACTAGGGCTACCCCGGCCGAGGATTTGCTAAATCGAGATACAGCAAGACATTCAATCCAAACTGTTTGGACAGGTCAATTCCATCTTGGTCCATCACTGCTCCACAAGTACTTGCCTGTACCCAGAAACCTTCCGTCACCGGATTAAAAATCCGGGTAGTCCGGCACCAAGGCACAGGGAGTTGCTTGCAAGCTACCGTGATGATCTCAGGTCAGAGGGACACTTATACCCATATCCAATCGTGAGTATCCCTTTGGCAGAAAAGGGACTGCACGGAATCACGTTCAATGAGATATCAAATATCCCACTTGCAGATCACATCAGTGTCACCATACTCATTTGGTCAAGAGGACAACCAAACGATGTGAACTACAATAACCTATACTTGATATATTGCTGTCCAGTACAATATATCATTTGGTTGTGAACAGGATTTAAGGACTACTCGATACATCCTCTCTGTATCGAAGTCAGTGTAGTCCTAAGGACTTCATCACATGGAAAGAGTTCATTTCAGGGAAATTAAGTATGTGATGAGCTGCCAAAAATAATATTTTATTAATTCATAAAATGAATACAATACTTAGCACAACCGCCTACAACCCAGGCGATTGGCTTTGGGATACAATTCCCAACAACTCCCACTTGTACTAAAGCCAATCAGAAGAGTATCTAATACCCATTTTCCATTTACAATAGTCGAACTCTTTTATTCCGAGGGCTTTAGTGAAGGGGTCGGCCAGATTTTCTTTTCCATCGATCTTCTGAAGATTGATGTCGCCTCGTTCCACGATCTCTCGTACGAGGTGGTAGCACCGCAAAATATGTTTGGTGCGGTGATGAGCTTTAGGCTCTTTAGCTTGAGCAATGGCTCCAGTGCTGTCACAGTACACCGGAACAGGACCATCTAGGGAAGGTGCCATCCTTAGCTCTCCAAGGAACTTCCGCAACCAGACAGCTTCCTTTGCCGCATCTGATGCTGCAATGTATTCTGTTTCGCATACCGAGTCTGCAACAGTTGCCTGCTTAGAACTTTTCCAGCAGATCGCTCCTCCATTCAGGGTAAAAACAAACCCTGACACACTCTTGCTATCATCTCTATCCGACTGGAAACTAGAGTCAGTGTACCCCACAAGTTTCAAGTCAGGTTCTCCATAAATCAGCCATTGATCTTTAGTATTTCTTAAATACATAAGGATGGACTTAACCACCTTCTAATGCGCCTCACCTGGGTCAGACTGGTATCTGCTCACTACTCCTAGTGAGTATGCCACGTCTGGTCTAGTACAAGTCATAGCATACATGATAGAGCCTACTGCCGAAGCATAAGGTACTCTACTCATGCGCTCTCTTTCCTTAGGAGTTGTCGCACAATCCTTCTTGGAAAGAGTAATTCCAGAACCTATCGGAAGATAGCCTTTTTTGGAATTTTCCATGCTGAACCGTTTCAACACAGTGTCAATGTACGTAGACTGGGACAGTCCCAAAAGCTTCTTAGATCTATCTCTATAGATTTTCATACCTAGTATGTAAGAAGCTTCACCCAAGTCCTTCATGGAGAACTAAGATGATAACCAGACTTTTATTCCTTGTAATGCTGCGACATCATTCCCGATTAAGAGAATGTCGTCAACATACAGTACTAGGAATACAATCACAGAACCATTAACCCATTTATAGATGCACGGTTCATCTCCGTTCCTAACGAAGCCATACGATTTGATACACCTATCAAACCGTAAGTTCCAACTTCGAGATGCTTGCTTGAGTCCATAGATGGACCTCTGCAACTTGCATACTTTTGATTCATCTGTGGATGTGAACCCTTCAGGCTGTATCATATACACCTCTTCTTCCAGCTCCCCATTCAGGAAAGCGGTTCGAACATCCATCTGCCAGATCTCGTAATCAAAATATGCTGCCAAAGCAAGCATGATCCGAATGGACTTGAGCATTGCCACAGGGGAGAAAGTCTCGTCATAATCGATACCATATCGCTGACGATACCCTTTGGCAACCAGACGGGCTTTATAGGTCTCTACCTTCCCATCTGCGCCCCTTTTTCTCTTGAAGATCCATTTACACCCGATGGGTTTTATTCCTTCAGGCGGATCAACCAATGTCCAAACATTGTTGATTTCCATGGACTCCATTTCGGATCGCATGGCTCCAAGCCATGCCTCAGAGTCAGATCTTTGAAGTGCATCCATATAGGTGATCGAATCCTCATTGTTCTCATCGAGCTCAATGGGATCGCCATCCCGGACCAAGAAACCGTAGTATCTGTCCGGGTGACGCGGTATTCTACTGGATCTCCTAATGAATTCTGGGTGTGATTCAATCACAGCCGGTTCTACGATGTCCTTAGAGTGTGTTGGTTCTTCTATTGGCTGAACTTCATCAAGTTCAATCTTAGAAGCTATAGTTCCTTCTCCAAGGAACTCCTTTTCCAAAAAGATAGCTCTAAGAGCAATGAACACATTTTGTTCATTCTCCAAGTAGAAGAAATACCCTTTGGTTTCCTTAGGATAACCAACGAATAAACACCGATCAGACCTAGGACCAAGTTTGTTCGAGTCTAAACGCTTTACATAAGCCGGACAACCCCAGACCCGAAGGTGTGAGATTGATGGTTTACGTCCATTCCACATCTCATACGGAGTGGAGACAACAGATTTACTTGGAACATTATTTAATAAGTAACAGGCTGTCTGAAGCGCATATCCCCAAAAGGATAGCGGCAAAGTTGCAAAGCCCATCATGGATCGAACCATGTCTAACAAGGTTCGATTCCTCCTTTCGGACACACCATTCCACTATGGTGTTCCCGGAGGAGTCCACTGAGAGAGAATTCCACTCTCCTCAAGATATGTCAAAAAATCACCAGATAAGTATTCACCACCTCGATCAGATCGAAGGGTTCTAATACTTTTTCCAGTTTGCTTTTCTACTTCATTACGGTATCGTTTGAACATTTCAAACGATTCAGACTTATGTCTCATTAAAAAGACATAACCGAATCTTGAAAAGTCATCTGTAAAAGTAATGAAATATTTGTATCCTTCTCTGGCACTAACTGTCATTGGTCCACATACATCAGTATGTATTAGACTTAGAAGTTCTGTAGCTCGTTCACCTTTTCCAGTAAAAGGTGACTTAGTCATTTTACCAAGTAAACAGGATTCACAAGTGGGCAGTGATTCAGAATCACTGACCTCGAGAAGTCCATCTCCTCGCATCTTGTTTATCCTATTTTGATTAATATGACCTAGCCTACAGTGCCAAAGATACAAATCGTTGACATTATCTAACCTTGGGCGTTTGCTAGAAGTGTACATTACACTAACAGGCCTTAATAGTACGTATATGCCATTATTTAATCTAGCTTTCATTATAACAGAGTTATTCAAAATAACATTGCAAAAATCTCCTTTTATTGATAGTTCAAAACCATAACTGGCCAAAAGGCCTACAGAGATTATGCTCATAATGAAACTAGGACAATAGTGACAGTCGACTAGTTCGATAGTACAAGACTCAAAGACAAGACGCAGGACTCCGACCGCCAGTACTGGAACACGATTTCCATTCCCGACGCTCAGAAACTGTTCTCCATCTTCAAATCTTCTGCTAACTTGAGTCCCTGTAACGAATTATAAACATGAATTGGACTACCAGAATCCAATACCCAGTTAGCAGTATCAACAATTGAGTAATTACAAGGTTTTATCATATAAATACCTTGTTCAGCAGACTTCTGCTTTCTCGGCCTGTTCGGATCAAGGGACGCAATATAAAAAGGACAGTTCCTCTTCCAGTGTCCCTTCTTCTTGCAGTAGAAGCACTCTGCAGAAGACTGATCAGCCTTATACTTCCTGGTCTGACTAGGGCCAGGAGCATTCTGCACTTTCTTTCCCTTTTTATTTATTTTCTTCTTCCCTTTCTTAAAAGGACGACGACCTCTACTTCCTCCCACTAAATTCACCACCCCCTTATTCAGTTGGTGGTCTTTCTCGAAAGTCTGCAGCAACCCCAAAAGACCATGGTAGTTGACTGCAGGCTTGTTCATTCTATAATGATCAAGAAAGTCAAGATAGGAGGAGGGAAGAGAATTCAGGATCGCATCCTTGCCGAGCTGCTCGTGCAAGGGACATCCGAGTTTGCCCAGTTTTTCAATCAACTCGATCATGTACAATACATGATCAGTGACTGAACCGCCATTCGGCATCTTGGAGTTGTAGATGGCACAAGACACTTTGTACCGTTCTACATCATCCGGGGTGCCGAAGGATTCCTTCAACTTTTGAAGGATTTCATCAGGTTGGGCCTCCTCGAATTTGCGAGTGAACTCGTCGTTCATCGCCGCTAGCATAATACAACGGACAGTAGTCCGATCAGAGACCCACTTCAGATAAGCATCTCTGACCGTACTCCGTGCATTAGCGGGAGGGATTTCAAGTGCCGGATCCGTTATCACATACAGGATCCGTTCGTGCTCCAGAACTATTTTCAACTTTCGATACCAACTATCGAAGTTATGACCCTTTAACTTCTCGTTATCGAGAAGTGACCAGAGTGATAAACTTGAAGATATCTGAAAAGAAAATAAGACCAAATTAGTTTATGAATTAATAACTTAACCAAAAGACTTGGACTTTAGTCTAAAGGTTTCTCCCACTAATTTTTCAGATTGGTAGCCTCTGATTCCAATCCGTGAAAACAACATTTTTCAAGTGGGTACTGAAATCCAATAGGCCTCGCATGAGCCCGACTATGGCCAGCTCACCCATACGAGCCCAAAGGTAGGTTCGTAAACCAATTGTTTCCCTAAACAATTTTCAGTATAAAATTTTGCCCCAGAGAACACCCCAATCGGCCTAGGGGCCTCCTATTGCGGGTCTCTGGTTAGGTCCAACCATTAAAATGACAAACCCAATGCTTCCAGCTAACTAAAGACCAAGCCCGACTATGGCCGGCCCACCTGGTCCTGTTAAGGAGGTTGCACTGAACCATCATCGATCAGATAGAAATTCCAGTCGCCGGATGTACACCCATTCTATGGAACTGCCGATGCATACCAAGCTAGTGGACACATTTCTATCCAACTTAATGGGAGGCTAAGACACTGTCAACTCCTTGACTTAGTCTTTTTAAGGACCTAATAATTTTAGAGGATTTTTTTTTTTTTAGTTGTGACAGAAGATGAAGGTAAGGACATGGATCATCCTCCCACTGAATCAATCAGATTCCAGGAGGGTTGAATTAAATCAATAATTGATCCATGGGCACCTATTGATCAGTCAGACCGATCAACCTGGGTGACATGGGTTAACTCGAGTCATTGAGCTTTTCCAATCAGTTCTGGTCGACTCGACTAGCCAGGTAGGTGAGATCATGGGTGAGTATCCGTCATTAACCATCTTTCCTAGACACCAACAAAGTTGGCCAGGAAAGAGGTAGCCTCATACAACCATGATCACAAATGCCAAACCTACCTCGACACCAGTCGATTTACCAGACTCGATCAGACTAGCCTAAAGACTCGGGCATCCACTGAGCCACTAATTGGATCCATTTTAGATGAACGGATCAACTAATCTAACTATTAGATAGTTCTAAAGAAATACCTTAAACAACTTTTGTTTAATCTTCTTTTAATCCGGTTCAACTAAACTTAGGTCTAACCCAGTGATGGACCCAACTAATCAGCTAACCCAATTTGCCCAATTTGGCTTATGCAAATTTTATTAGATTTCATAAACCTAAAAATTTTATTAAGCCAAATACTTAATTAAAAATTTTTTTTAATTAAGTCTCTATGTAAAACAATTTTACATCTTAAATTATGCATCATATCTAGATTTATACTTTTATAAATATTATATGACCCAAATAACAAAATTATAAATCATGCCAAATTTTAAAAAAAAATTTTAATTTCTTTTTGATTTCCTTAAAGGATCCTTCTGAAGAGACCAACATAGACGAACCGCATCGTGTCAAAGACACACGGCCATGGTGAAGGTCTCAACTAGGTTCCTAAAAGTACTCTCTAATCCCAAGATTAAACAATTTAATCTACTATACATGCATTAAGATATGTTACAATAGAACCTGGCTCTGATACCACTGAAAGTATGAACATGTGGTGCAGGTGCCTACGCTAAGCATGCAACAGCACAGGGAGCAGGTAAATATTTTAAAATATTTTTAAAATAAATACGGAAAATACCTACTCCGCACAGGATCTAGCATATACAAGATGCATGTATTGGCATGATACAGGACATATAATATTTATAAACATTTTAATAAATCTAGATCTACACATGCACCGAAAATAAAACCCAAAAACATACCTTATTCCCAGCTGGAATAAGTCTGGGATAAACCTGGAATAGACTGGAATAACTGGAATAAAGTTATTCCAGTCGTCTTCCACCTTGGGCTGAAAACTGGGCTTCCGAAAAGACCCCGGAATGCCATCTTCCGGACCTCCGATCGCTCCAAAATTTGAGCTGTAGATTTTTAAGGAAGTCCTCTTCGATTGGGCACTGGTTTCTGCAAGAAAAACTAAGCCAGAAAATCGTAAAAATTCGTCGAAGTCTGCTGCACGAAGATGGCAGCAAAACAGAGTAGCTGTCTTCGTCGTTGGATTTCGGGCAACTGGAGTGATCCCGGCTCGCGTGGTTTGCTCCGAGGAGTAGAAGAATACTCCCTCTAGAGGGGAGACACGCCCGGGGCTCTCCGATCCCTCTCCACGCGCGGTGCTAGCCACCGGAAGATGGTTCACGATCACAGGTTGCTGCAGCAAAACAGAATTGCTGCAGCAGGGATTTTTGGAGCACTTGAAACAATGGGAAAACACTCCCTCACACCCTCCTAAACCCATCCTAAAAGAGCAATCACTAAGTTCTTAACCAGCGTCTCTCAACCTCTCAAAGTACAAAGAATTTTGTTGCCTTTTCTTGGTTCTCACGGTGGATTTCTGATCTTTTTTTTAACAGGGACAGCAATGGGTTGTATAAATAGGCAGCATAGAGAGGGAGGTGGAGAGACGGTGAGGTGAAGAGGCTGGGAGGCTGCAGCAGCTGTTAACCACCCAATTAACAGCCATTAACATGGATTAAAGAGTGAATAAAACAGGGGGTGGAGGGAAGGGAAGAAACGTCCAGCAAGGAGTGGTATTGAACGCTTGGAATAAGTTCAAACGTTGGGCCTGCCAACGCTTGGAGTTCCACTCCCAGCGGTTGGAAAAAAATTCCAACGAAGGAAGATTCAACAACGTCAAAAACACCGTGAGAACCGGCCCAAGAGAAATAAAAAAATGTCGGTTCAATCAACCGGCCCAAAACCAATAAAACCACTTGGTTCAATTCAATTGAACCGGTCCAAGCCCAAAAATAAATTGGTTCAATTGGTTCACAACCAATTGGAGACCTAAACGAACTCCGAATCAGTTCAAAACTGATTCAAAAAAATCCTGGCGCAGTGCTGGTCAACCCGGAACAATTTTCGGTTGACACAGACAAGGGCAAGATAAGAAAAAGAGTGCTCAAAAATACTGTGACCATAAAACCGAGACGATTCCCAATCGTAATTGGTATTCGGATCAGAGAGTTATCCTCTGTGGCGTGTGACCTCATAGGTTCGAACCTAAACGGTAGCACTAGAATAATTCCAGTACCAGCACAGAAAACCATCTAGCAATGGGTCCCGGCGTCCGGATAGGTCGAAGATGCGGGAGCAAACTATCGAACCTCTGGTATATGGTTACCGTATAATTTATCCTTTTGACCTCTAATGCTCTGGACGACTGATGTCGGGCTGCCAACCCAGACTGAGTCAGTCGACTACGTGTCTCAACCTCGCAAGCCCAGTGACTCTTCACTAGGGCTACCCCGGCCGAGGATTTGCTAAATTGAGATACAGCGAGACATTCAATCCAAACTGTTTGGACAGGTCAATTCCATCTTGGTCCATCACTGCTCCACAAGTACTTGCCTGTACCCAGAAACCTTCCGTCACCGGATTAAAAATCTGGGTAGTCCGGCACCAAGGCACAGGGAGTTGCTTGCAAGCTACCGTGATGACCTCAGGTCAGAGGGACACTTATACCCATATCCAATCGTGAGTATCCCTTTGGCAGAAAAGGGGCTGCACGGAATCACGTTCAATGAGATATCAAATATCCCACTTGTAGATCACATCAGTGTCACCACACTCATTTTGGTCAAGAGGACAACCAAACGATGTGAACTACAACAACCTATACTTGATATATTGCTGTCCAGTACAATATATCATTTGGTTGTGAACAGGATTTAAGGACTACTCGATACATCCTCTCTGTATCGAAGTCAGTGTAGTCCTAAGGACTTCATCACATGGAAAGAGTTCATTTCAGGGAAATTAAGTATGTGATGAGCTGCCAAAAATAATATTTTATTAATTCATAAAATGAATACAATACTTAGTACAACCGCTTACAACCCAGGTGATTGGCTTTGGGACACAATTCCCAACAAAAAGAACTTGGTAAATTGAGATATTTCTATGGCATTGAAGTAGCTGGACTTAAGAATAGCTATTTTATCTATCAAAAAAATATGCTCTTGATTTATTAAATAAATTTTAAATCAGTTAATTGCAAGTATATGTGGATTCAATTAAATCAAATTTAAGTTAAGGAGCAAGACCAACTTCTTGATGATCCTACCATGTATAGACAGGTTGTAGACAGTTTGATCTATTTGACTATCACAAGGCCAGATATTTCTTATATAGTTGATGTTGCTAGCAAATATATGAAAAGTCTTCAATGATCATATGCTGATGTAGTTTTATGGATCCTAAGGTATATTGCTAAGACTATTGATTATGGTATAATATATACTAATAATTCTTCAATCATATTTTCATGTTTTACAAATGCAAACTATGTTGTGGCATAGACATCCATAGGTTTATCATTGATTATTCTTTTAGCTTGGGATCCGATATTATTTCTTGATGCAACAAGAGACAATCTACTATTGCATTATCTTCTATGAAGATAGAGTATCATGCAGCTATGATAGCAGTTGAAGAGTCGATTTAGCTTATAAGATTATTTAATGGTTTAGGTCATTACACTAATATATTTTTTCTTTTTATTATGATAATGAGAGTGCAATCCAATTAGCAAGGAATTCAGTATTTCATGCGAGAACAATGCACATTGAGATTCATCTCACACCGTGTCTCACTAACCCTATGTCTCCCATGGAGGTGTAGGAAGCCCTTTGGTCCTTTTGCAAGGACAAAGCCTCGGGCCTGGATGGGTTCCTCCCCTGTTCTTTCATCGATATTGGTCCATTGTTGGGGGGAGGACATACAGTCTTTCTTTATGGTATCCCTGCTGAGTAAAAGAAAATTTTGGTTACTTTTATTTCTAAAAGAACTAATACTTTTGTGCCCAGCTATTTTAGACCAATCAATCTTTATACAACCCTCTACAAGATCTGTGCGAGGGTGCTGGTTAGGTGACTATAGCTGATTGTTTCCCATCTTATCTGCCCGGAGCAAGCATCCTTTGTTAGTGGTCGCTGCATCATTGACAATATGCTTATTGTCCAGGAGTTCATGCATGACCTTGGATGGGCCCTTGCATGGCAGAGCTTCATGGCGATTAAGTTGGACATGGAAAGGACTTATGACCGAATGACCTGGCATTTCCTTTGAAGAACTTTTCAGGATTTTGGGTTCCAAGACAAGTGGATCAGTTAGATCATGGACTTTGTGGAAGCCCCAAGCTTTGCCATCTTGGTAAATGTGCTCCTACTGAGTACTTTCGCTCGATGATCGGTCTTCGGCAAAGTTGCCCTATATTTCCTTACTTGTTTATTTTATATGCTGATGCTCTCTCATGTGCTCTAAGGGGTGCAGTCCACGGATCATTATTGGAGCCTTATTATCCGACTCCTGGAGCCCAGCCTCTTTTCATTTTCTCTTTGTAGACGATTGCCTTCTTATCGGGCGGGTTTCAGTCCAGAATGCAAGATGCTTCGCCACCATCATTGAGTTTTATTACTGTGGTCATGGTCAGCTGGTGAATTTGCAGAAATTCATTCTTATTTCCAGTCCCAGAACGAAGGCCTAAATGAAGCAGGCGATTGTTTCTAGATTAGGGATCTCTGAGCAGATTGGTACCCTTACCTACCTTGATGTTCCTATGATTGGTGGGAGGCTTCGAAGGATAGAGTGCAGACCCCTGGTGCAATAGGTCCATGATCGCCTTGAGGGTTGGCAAGCCTCTTCTCTATCCATGATGAGTAGGCTTACTTTTATGAGCTCGATTCCTGTTTACCTCCTAGCGAATACTGTGTTGTCCACTTGGTGCCTCAGGGAGATGGAGCAGCTTTTTTGGAACGTCTTGTGAAACTCCAGTCATGATAACCATGGGGTTCACTTGGTTTCCTGGGACACCGTTTGCCAGCCAGTTAGGGATGGTGTTCCTGGGATCTAGTCACTTCGGTTAGAAAAGAGATACTGATTGCTAGCCATGTAGTGAGGTATCTTCTTTAGCCCGATTATTTGTGAAGCAGGGTGATGAGAGCCTACTATGGCGCCTGGAGACATGGATTCCAGATTTTGACCATGCATGGTTGCTCTTTTATTTGAAGGGAGATATGTGCCCGGGGCCCTACTGTGCTAGTTCAGGTCAGGTGTTTGATAGAGGACGGGTCCATGATTGACGTGAGTTAAGATGCATGGATCTCTAGTATTTCCTTATTTAGGTGGTCTATCTTTGTTAGCATGGAGGTGGTCGACAACCTTCGGGTCTCTGACTTGTTGGCAGACAATGGTAAGCTTGGAGAGCTCAAGAGGTTACCAGATTATTCGAGTGCCAACTGGACTTATATGAGCAAAGTTACCGTTATGATTAGAAGAAGCAATATTTTTAGAAGAAACAGTATTGGCTGAAGCTTCAAGATTGGATCTGAACTGATGAAGGGCCTGTAACTCATCTGCAGTAACAGTGATCGTATGAGTAGCAGTATCTCCAGGTACAGCAATTAACTGTGTGGGTAGAGGTATCCCCAGGAATAGTAGTTTGATATGCAAAAACATTGCCGCGAGCACCATGACCTCCTCTCCCTCCGCTACGAGCACCTCCTCGACCTCCTGGAGTCTTACTACGAAGCTCAGGGCAGTAGGGTCTAATTTGACCAGGATGATGACAATGGTGACAAATCTTGTCACGCATGGAGGCAAAAACACGAGTAGCACATGAAGATGATGGCTGTGAGGATTGGGCAGAACCAACGCAGACAGGGCATATCGAGATGGAGCTCCAAAAGTTGAGGACATGGTCTGTAGTCGTGTTTCTTCATTGGCAATAGAAGAGATGGCCTCATCCAGAGTTGGCCACTCTTTGGCTGCAAGTATGGTGGCTCGTCAGTGTTCAAACTCAGGGTTTAAGCCATGAAGAAAATCAGCAATTCTTTGCCTATCAATCCATTTCTGTACAGCCTCGGCATCCTCAGAACAAGCTAATTAAGAGAGTGGATAAAAAAAATCTAGATCAGACCATAGTCTTTTAATCTCAGATACATACTTAACAATGGACATACTTCCTTGTTTCAGATCCTTAAGCTCACATTGTATCTTGTGAGCTTGCATGGTATTCTCCTATTGAGAATACATTATTGCCAAAGCGGTCCAGATTTCATATGCACTTGCTAACTTCTCCACGGTCTTAGCCACCTGTGGAATCATAGAGCCCAACAACCAAGCTGACACCAAGGAATTATTATTCTTCCATCTCTTTACATCAGTTTCCATTCCATCAAGCCTTTTCAACTCACCTGTAATACACCCTTCAAGATCTCTCGACTCCAAGATGAGACGAGCATGACGGGACCAACTCGGATAGTTTCCTGGTCCATCTAGTTTAACATTGATGGTCTGAAAAGTAGAACTAAAATTGTCTCTTCCAGAATTACCCATATCTCTATGTATAAGTCTATTTAAGAGGACCCCAAGGTCATTCAAGGTCAATGCTGTTGGATTCATCATACCAAAGAGAATACTGTTTCTAGGGACAATTATAATAACTCAAGATCAAGGAGAGAGAAAAAATCTTACTTGAGATAACATTTAGATATTTCATTAGCATTCAATATCCAAGACCCAATCATATTGCCCAATCCCAACTTCTTGTACCACCCGAATCCCCCTCCTTCACGCTACTCACCAACTTCTTGTATTGCTCCAATCCCAACCCTCCATGGCTTCTATTGTCCTCGGATCCTTGAACCCTACCAGGACCAAACGACACCTCCCCCTTCTCCCTCCCCCGTTGTTTACATGAACTACGGCCGCGAGGAGGACTACCCGGTGCTCGACCGGCTGGGCATCCGCGTGCGGGGGTGCATGGCGATCGCGCGGCATGGCGAGGGGTACCGCGGTGGGGTGGTAGCCCGGGCGGCGGAGAGGGGGTCGAGGCCTAAGGCCTTGAGGATCCGCTGGGGACCGTGGACAGGGCGGCGGTAGGCGGTGGCGATGATGGCGGCGGCGTTTCATGGGCATGTTGGATCCGATCCGGTGGCAACGGCAGTAGCGGCAGCGGCAACGACGGAGATGGAGAAGACGATCTCTGAAGTTATCCCTAGAACCATGGGAGAGAGGTTTAGGGATTAGGGACGACATGGAAGAGAAGAGAGGATGGGATCGCCTGGCTCTGATACCATGTTGTAATCGATGAGTTTAGGATTTTGGAATAACCTCTATACCTCATGAGAGGGTGTTCAAATGGATTTATTAGAAAAGGCATATGATATACAAGGAAGGTTACAGATCAATAAGATTTCAAAATATACGGGATCCGTATCAAGTATCACACCAATATAAACTCGACGTCAAAGACATTAGTTGAAGATTTAAATTATAATAACAAGACATGCATATACTAAACGAAATTTTATTAATCCGTCCAGCAATAATCGATGACTGTTATTCTTCACTCATCTTTATTGTAGTGAAACATGTACATCTAAAATAGCCAGCTATTTCTACTGGCCGCTAGCTGTTGGACTCTAGCTTCCTCCGTGATGGAGTAGTGCAACCTTGGGAGAGCAGGGGGTATCTATAATTGGGGTAACTGTAATAGATATGTCTTCTCCCGGAGAAGAGAGATGTAGGAATCGAAGACCGGGAGGGGAACATCCACTTGGAGGAAAATGCCGAACAAGAATTTTCTTTCCAAATTGTTCATCTCCGTCAAGCTTATCCCTCCCACCATTGCAAAATGAGCGTTGACGTCGTAGTCTCTATAAAGACAAATAAAAAATAGTAATTAGCAACACAATTGAATATTTTATTTGTTTTCAGTTAAATAACTTAATTAGATATATTTAATAAAAAAATAACATTGTAGAATGAATCGTCGTTTGCCTTGGCAGCAATGCTAATTACTGGTAGAATTAACCAACATGCTCCTGCAGTGGACCATGCACCAATTCAATTAGATGTAGGTTTTGTTCTATGACCATGGAAGCGATCAATGGGACCGAAACACCTGGCCGAAATCTCCTCAAGATTGACTCCCTCCTCTCTCTAAATAATTGAAAGGAAATTAATTAAAGGCCTTCTGGGCTCAGGTAAGGCTACGTGGTCAATTTGGGAAAGGAGCTAACCAAGACCTGTTAAAGGGTACCAGGCGAGCATAACATTATAACTGCGCCATCCCACATATTTTTTTATTTATTTACTTATTTTGTGGTTTCTTGGGGTGACTCGATCCCTTCCACTGGCTGGCTCCTGCATCAACCCAATCTAATCTACAGCATAGCAGAATAAATAATAAAGAATAAGAAAGAAAGAAAGAAATAGGAAACAAATACTTCTTCAAGTCACGTCATCCCCCTCCCTTCTCTCCGCCTCTCCTTCTCCTCTCATTCCCACAACTTTTCGGTCCCGGCTGAGCCAGCTCTGTAGAGAGGGTCGCCTCTTTGCCGTCTTCGACGCCCTCCCCCGCCCCGCACCGACCCTCATATGGAATACCCTCCTCATCATCAGCGACGTCTCCGGCCAACTCCCTCCCCTTTGTAGGGGAATAGGCCCATAGGCTCTCACCTTTCTTGAGAGCCCTAGAGCTAACTTCCCACAAGAAGAAAAGGACTAAAATAACTCACCAGATCAAACAAAAAATAGCACAAGGGTAAATCACATTAACAAATTAAAGATCACTTGATGGAAAAAGAACAGCATATATATAGACAACAACAAGGAAGAACCATTACCGAAACAAGACCACGAATTTAATATATTATACCTTCTTGAGAGAAATCAAGAAACCCAAATGCATATCAAGAAAACCCAAGAACACTACTCGAGTTTTAAAGGACGAAGTGTTGTTAGTCGGGCAAGTAATTTATTGAAGTACTAAACTGGGGTGCAAAACTTACGTGGGGTGACAGAACTTGACGGCGACGAGGATGGAGGTGAGGAGGAGACGATGGACGTTTAAGGAGTCGATGAAGACCGGCGGGTGGCGCTGCGAGAAGCGGTCGAGGTAGATGAAGGCAAAAACGTAGCATGCAAGGCTGCAATTGGCAAAGCGGAAGATGTGATCGTGGTAGCTTTGAATCGAGATAGTAGGCATGCAGGGATCATCGAAGGCAGAGGCCCGGTTGTGGGGGTCTGCACGCTGGCATGTAAACGAGTGAATATCGTTGTACTGCGACACCCTCTGTAAAAAAGAGGAGACCAACCTGACCACGATTGGGACGTCGGCATGGTCAGCCATGGGGGCGTTCTCTAGGGGGCGAGAGAGAGAGAGACAGAGCTGGTGGGTGATACGAAACTGATGAAGAGGGGGAGGAAGGGAGAGGACGGGTGATATAAATGGATGGATGGCACTGCACCAAGCGGGGGTGTTAAGCGTGCGGTGTGCCCAGGGGTAAAGCTTCGGGGACGCGCCTTGGTCACGTTAGTCTTGGAATTGGGTTTGCAGTGGGGCTGGTGCGGGTGGTTTTTAAAAAGTTGTATTGACCAGGGATGTCAGGTGGACTGGATTCAGTCCGGGTATATAATTATTTAAATTTAAATTTAAATATTTAATAAATTATCTAAATTTTATCAAAATATTATCAGAATTCAATTTTTTTTTATCTAAATCCATCTCAATCAGATATCGGATAATTCGGATTTACCCGGCCCGAACTCAATTAAATCATATTAAATATTTTTTTCTTCATTTTTGTCAACTTTAAAATCATCTATTATTTTATAAATCATACGTACATTAAACAAATAAAATTTAACTACATTTTTAGTTTAATAGCATTTAGTTTCATATTCAAAATAAAATTTAAATTGTCTTAAACAAATAAAATTTAACAAGACTTAATTTAATACTTCTGAAATAAATAAAAATATAATATATATTAATTATATATATTTAAATATTAAAATAATTTAGGTCGGGTGTATATCTATCCAGTCCCGGTTCAAATCCAAATTTAAGTATTCAGGTTTTATCCAAACCTGGTCCAAACCCAGTAAAAGTATTGACTATCTGGTCCAATTAGGTCGGGCCAGGTCGAGTATCCATGGATTTGGATTTTGTTTCCATCCCTAGTATCGATGTCGTAAAACTCAGGAGATTTACAGCACATTCCCTTCTTGTCTTAATTTCTTCTTCTCGAAGAGTTCTATTAAGAAAAAAAAAAAAAAGAAGAAGAAGAAGAAGAAGAAGAAGAAGAAGAAGAAGAAGAAGAAGAAGAAGAAGAAGAAGAAGAAGTAGTAGTAGTAGTAGTTAAGACCTTTGCCTAAGGAAAGTTATTATGATATTTTATAGTTAAGACCGAGTTATGACATTCCATGACTAAATTATGATATTTTATAGTTAAGTTATGAACAAAATGTCATAAGATTAAGAAATATTTTTATCATTAAAAATTTTGAAAAAAATTTAGTGATGAAAATATTTTTTCAATATTTTGACATTTTGTGAACAGGATTATGACATTTTGATTATAAATTTGACAACGGAATGTCATAAAGAATATTTTCATTATTCAAAATTTTCAAAGAAAAGATAAACTACATGTATTAAATATACATTTGAATGATGAAAATATCCCTTCCTTTATGATACCTTGTGGTCAAGTTTGTGAACAAGATATCATAAATTTATTCATATGATGTCATAAAGCTAAATAAAATTTTCATCATTGAGAAATTTTTAAAAATTTTGTTATTAAATTTTTAATAACAAAAATACCTCTCAGCTATGACATCTTGTGAATAGTAATATGGTACCATATTTACAACTTGGTCGGATGTCATAACCTAGTTATATGGTGTTATAATCCGGTCATAGGATTTCATATTCTTTTTATAAAGGGAATGACATTTTCATTATTCAAAAATTTTTACAAAAAAATAGAATCATAGATATTAAATATGTATTGAAAAGTGAGACTTATATAGTTCAATTAGATTATGCAGTATAATTTTTTATTATGGCATGCGATATACAAAGAATTTCTCTTTGTGCGAGATCTCCATGTTATTCCAGCACTGTTCATGGTTTAGAGCCTTTACTCCTCTAGTTCTATGCATGGCTTCTTATAACCGCTAGCTACATATTATCACTAGTAGCATGGGCATAGCGGGTTTTTTTTCTTCCTTTGCCAGATGGTACGGTAAAATTTTGATCATATATATATTGAATGTAACTGATATGGCTACATCGCTGACGTGAAGCGTGTGATAGATCCAGCTGGATGCCGTCGGTGCCACATGAATTTTTCTTTCAAAATTTCTCGCTCGGGGAGTGGCGCTCCTGCTCCTTCGCCAGGTGACACCCCAAGATGGGTCCACCTCGGCTGAAGTCGAGCCTTTCTCTGCCACTCCGCTAGGTGTCCATTCAGGAGGGGTCCAACTCGGCCGAAGCTGGCAGCCCCTGCTCCCTCGCCAGGTGGCATCCCAAGACGGGTCCACCTTTGTCGAGGTCGAGTCGGGCTCCCCTGCTCCATCACCAGGTGGCACCCCAAGACGGGTCCAGCTCGATCGAAGTCGAAACATCCTCTGCCACTTCGCCAGGTGTCCACCCAGGAGGGGTCCACCTCGGTCGAAGCTGGCAGCCCCTGCTCCTTCGCCAGGTGGCACCCCAATATGGGTCCACCTCTGCCGAGGTTGAACCGGGCTCCCCTGCTCCTTCGCCAGGTGGCACCCCAAGACGGGTCCACCTCGGTCGAAGTCGAGCCTTCCTCTTCCACTTCGCCAGGTATCCACCCAGGAGGGGTCCACCTCGACCGAAGCTGGCAGCCCGTGCTCCCTCGCCAGGTGGCGCCCCAAGATAGGTCCACCTCTACCGAGATCGAGCCAGGCGCTCCTGCTCCTTCGCTAGGTGGCACCCCAAGATGGGTCCACCTCGGCCGAAGTCGAGCCTTTCTCTGCCACTCCGCCAGGTGTCCACCCAGGAGGGGTCCACCTCGGCCGAAGCTAGCAGCCCCTGCTCCCTCGCCAGGTGGCACCCCAAGATGGGTCGACCTCTGTCGAGGTCGAGCCGGGCTCCCCTGCTCCTTCGCCAGGTGGCGCCCCAAGATGGGTCCACCTCGACCGAAGTCGAGCCCCTCTCTGCCACTTCGCCAGGTGTCCACCTAGGAGGGGTCCACCTCGACCGAAGCTGGCAGCCCCTGCTCCCTCGCCAGGTGGTGCCCCAAGATGGGTCCACCTCTGTCGAGGTCGAGCCGGGCTCCCCTGCTCTTTCGCCATGTGGCACCCCAAGACGGGTCCACCTCGATCGAAGTAGAGCCTTCCTCTACCACTTCGCCAGGTATCCACCCAGGAGGGGTCCACCTCGGTCGAAGCTGGCAGCCCCTGCTCCCTCGCCAGGTGGCGCCCCAAGATGGGTCCACCTTTGTCGAGGTCGAGCCAGGCGCTCCTACTCCTTCGCCAGGTGGCACCCAAAGACGGGTCCACCTTGATCAAAGTCGAGCATTTCTCTGCCATTCCGCCAGGTGTCCACCCAGGATGGGTCCACCTCGACCGAAGCTGGCTGCCCCTGCTCCCTCGCCAGGTGGCACCCCAAGATGGGTCCACCTCTGCCGAGGTCGAGCCAGGCGCTCCTGCTCCTTCCCCAGGTGGCACCCCAAGACGGTCCACCTCGGTCGAAGTCGAGCCTTCCTCTGCCACTACGGCAAGTATCCACCCAGGAGGGGTCCACCTCGGCTGAAGCTGGCAGCCCCTGCTCCCTCACCAGGTGGCACCCCAAGACAGGTCCACCTCTGCTGTGGTCGAGCCGGGCTCCCCTGCTCCTTCGCCAGGTGGCACCCTAAGATGGGTCCACCTCTGTCGAGGTCGAGCCAGGCGCTCCTACTCCTTCGCCAGGTGGCACCCCAAGATGGGTCCACCTCGGCTGAAGTCGAGCCTTTCTCTGCCACTTCGCCAGGTGTCCACCCAGGAGGGGTCCACCTCGACCGAAGCTGGTAGCTCATGCTACCTCGCCAGGTGGCGCCCCAAGATGGGTCCACCTCTACCGAGGTCGAGCCAGGCGCTCCTGCTCCTTCGCCAGGTGGCACCCTAAGATGGGGCCACCTCGACCGAAGTCGAGCCCCTCTCTGCCACTTCGTCAAGTGTCCACCCAGGAGGGGTCCACCTCGGCTGAAGCTGGCAGCCCCTGCTCCCTCGCCAGGTGGCACCCCATGACGGGTCCACCTCTGCCGAGGTAGAGCCAGGCTCCCCTGCTCCTTCTCCAGGTGGCACCCCAAGACGGGTCCACCTCAACCGAAGTCGAGCCCCTCTCTACCACTTTGCCAGGTATCCATTCAGGAGGGGTCTACCTCGGTCGAAGCTGGCAGCCCCTGCTCCCTCGCCAGGTGGCACCCCAAGATGGGTCCACCTCTACCGAGGTCGAGCCGGGCTCCCCTGCTCCTTCGCTAGGTGGCATCCCAAGACGGGTCCACCTCGACCAAAGTCGAGCCCCTCTCTGCCACTTCGCCAGGTGTCCACCCAGGAGGGGTCCACCTCGGTCGAAGCTGGCAGCCCCTGCTCCCTCGCCAGGTGGCACCCCAAGATGGGTCCACCTCTGCCGAGGTCGAGCCAGGCTCCCCTGCTCCTTCGCTAGGTGGCACCCCAAGACGGGTCCACCTCGGTCGAAGTCGAGCCCCTCTCTGCCACTTCGCCAGGTATCCACCCAGGGGGGTCCATCTCGGCCGAAGCTGGTAGCCCCTGCTCCTTCGCTAGGTGGCGCCCGAAGATAGGTCCACCTCTGTCGAGGTCGAGCCAGGCGCTCCTGCCCCTTCGCCAGGTGGCACCCTATGACGGGTCCACCTCGGCCGAAGTCGAGCCTTCCTCTGCCACTTCGCCAGGTATCCACCCAGGAGAGGTCCACCTCGGCCAAAGCTGGCAGCCCCTGCTCCTTCGCCATGTGGCACCTCAAGACGGGTCCACCTCTGCCGAGATCAAGTCAGGCCCTTCTGCTTCACCGCCAAGTGGCACCCCCTGACGGGTCCACCTCGATCGAAGTCAGCCTTACTCTGCAAAGCCTCGAGGAGGCAGAGGTGCGGGTCACGAGGTCGCCACCAGAATCGGCGTGCACCGCATCCCGTACAGGGTACCGGTATGGCCCACAATGGTGCGCGAAACCTCGTTTACATCAATTAAGCAGGGCCCCACGATCGAGAAATTAAATCCTTGCAGTCAGGAACCTGGAACGCTGGAACTCCATCGTCAACACCCCGAAAGGAGGGCTCCCGCGCTCGGCTCGAGGTCTCTCCAGATTCCCCCTTTCATGACATACGACGGACGAGGTATGCCGGCCACTTAACTCCCGGACTTGAAGGAGAAGGGGGATGATCCAAAGATCTCCGGGAGTCTCCGGAAGGGGATGGGGGCTGAAGGCGGTCCGGCGGTATAAAAGGATGGTAAAAGCGGACGGAAAGGTATGCCAAAAAGAGGGAAGAGTACCGAGAGAACGATCCTGGGACCCCCGGAAGTCCTCAGGCGCGAGCTCGATAGACCCAGCGTAGGAAGCCGGGCTTCAACCCCTCTCTTCCTCACACTTCTTTCATCTAAATTTTCTCTAAGCACGGGAATCCTTCGAAAACCCGCCTTAGTGGACCTGTTCCATCTTGCCGCTCTCTAACTTGATCGTTGGAGTGCCCTCGCCAGAATTCCCGGCCCAGGTCTTTGACCTTATTTTGCCGGATCGGAGGTTTGAAGATCTCAAGGTAGGAGAGTCCGAGAACCGATGCTAGCTCACAAGCTACAGGCTACCGCGGTAAGATCGGCAATAGTAACAATTCATAGTCGATCTCCCCCATTATCCAGATTATCAATCCAAACCCCTAAACAGGGATAATAGAAAGAGAGGGGAACAATGGGAGACATGAAGGAGAATTGTTTTAAGAAACATTGGTACAGGGGCTTTTCCAAAAAATGTAATCAAAGGGGATGGTGGAATTGTTCCACTCTTCAAGGTGCACATCACTCGCAAAACATGGAAAGAAAATATCTTAGAAATGGTACATTTTCATTTTCCCCGTAGAGTCTCTTCTTCTTAATATATGGTATTTTAAATCTCTATAATCGTATCCAAAAAACTATCTAGATTGAATTCATATGCTTTAGGATTCCTTTAGTAATGCCCTGCTATGAAAAGAAATGGGAAAAGAGTAGATTCAAACATGAACTTAAAAGTCTCTCTCTAAAGAATTCAAAGCTCTATGAATCAAAGGATCTGTTCGAATTATTGTAGTTATTATTTATTAGCCCCTTGGATTAATGATCATGAGATCTTGGACTTTTGCTTGGGAAAAGTGATAAGAGGAAGGGAAACGGAATCTGGATATATTTTATTCTTAATAGATTGTGAAACCAGAGAGTAGTTGTGGGAAGCAGCCCTCAAGGAATGGAAGACGAGTTGGCATGGAAGTCGGTTATTAATTAGACGTGTCTTTTGCTTTTTTAATCTTGGATTGGGCTCATGGTAAGTCTTGGTTTGGTAGTGCTTGCTGCAAGTCCTTAAGAGAGGCAATGAGACATAAATAATAAAATATTTAAGATAATGCTTTGTTTTTTTTTTTTTTAAATTTTTAACGTGCCAACTTAATTAACTTGAAAAAGAACCTCCAAGATAAAAGATTGATAAAGACAACAAAAAAATATCGGTAATTAAAGGGAAAAAAACAAATAGGTGAATGAAAAGTGAGATTCTATTTAAATTATCAAGAATCCAAAATATTAGAATATTCTAGCTAGTTAAGGTCAGCTATAGATTTATTAACTAGTTGTTGTTATCATTATTTACAAGTGATATTATTTTGAACTTTTGCAAATCCTATTTGAAAACTCTATCCCATGTTAACTTAGACCATCCTGTTATTGTTCTTTTATGTTTTAACACATATTTGCATGGTAGGGCTCATGTTTATTATGGTCATTAAATTCTTTGCTTCAAATCTACAAAATACCTTAGCCAGGTCCATCATTTATCTCCGATTGGTGCAATTCTTATGCTTTCTCATTCATATTCTTCCATCGCTTTAACACTCTTAATTTTTACTCCCAATATTCTTATGTCCCTAATTATCATCTAGTTGATAATCTATCCAGATTGTTGATAATTTAATAGGACCCCACTTTATTATCTCCTATCTAGTAATCTAGATTATCCCTCAAGAAATAATTTGGATTACCTTGAAAGGGATGGTAATCTAGATTACCACCTCTCAGATAATTTTTTGGATAATATTATCCATTCATTCTCCATTTAATATTATATTATATAGATATAATTAATATAATATAATATAATATATACAATAAATATAATATAATATATTATATTATATCATAAAATATGAACATTATAAAATATATTTTAATAGTATATTATTATATTATATTATAATAGTATATATTAATATAATATTATAATATTATATACTATAATAATATAATATAGTATATAATATAATGTTATACTTCATTATATCAATATATTTTATTTTATTTTGTAATATTATAAAATATAAAAGTATAAAACATATTAATATAATATAACATAATATTAGTTATATATTTTTTTATTTTATTTAAATATTTTAAATATAATATAATATAATATATTATACATAATATAAATATATTATATTAAATTTAGTAATGTAATATATATATTTAATGTATTCAAATAACATAGTAAATTTTATCTATTTAATATATATTTTTTATATTAATAGATAATATTTAGTATAAAAAATATTTTTTTAATTATTTAATTTAATATAAAAAATAAAAAATAAAATATTTAATATTTTATAATATAAGATATTAAAAATATATTTTTATAAATTGAATATAAATTTAATTTAGAAATAATTTGAAAATTTGATTTAATCTTATACAGCATTACCTGTATGTACCAAATATAATAATCTACATTACATGTAATCTACATTATTAGCAATCCATATTACTGGTAATTCATATTACTTTTCAAGATTGTTAGGCAATGCACCAAACGTAATCGAAGCATTTTCTATCATGAAAGACCATCTATTCCGCCGATTCCGGTCAGAGGCTGACATTGCTGCGGTGCTCAAGGATGGCCATGGCTATATTCTGCCGAGCATCTTTTGAAACTTAAGGTCTCGGTGAGGGGGAGAAAGGTATGTTCTAGCAATCTTTTGTTTATGAAAACCTTTCTTTTGTTTGTTTCCAGTGTGAAAGCTTTGGCCATTCTGATGATGGATGTCATTTTTATCTAAAGAGACCCCTCTTCCAACACTAGTGATTGCTTGCTTCAATCAGAGAATGTTGTCTCTAAGTGGTGGGGATGGCCAGTCTCCAATGGCAGTGGAAGAGAAAGGAAACCCTATGGTAGGAGGTGCTAGAAGGGGTTGGTCGAGGCTTGGTCCATTGCTAGTTACTTCTCAGATCCAGTAGCCACGGGTGCCTAGGATTGCGGGAAGGAGACCAAGTCCAACCCGAAGTCACTGGAGCCCAACTCTTCCTCTGCCCATCAGGAATCATCATGGCCTCATCCAAGCTCGCCGATCTCCCCTCCAAACTTTGACGGCCGGCAAAAACCATCTATGGTCACCCGCCATCATTTGCTGGTGGATTGATCCAGGGAGCCTATCTTGTAATGAGTCAACTTGTTTAGACTGGTGCAAGGGACTAAGTTGGGTTTTAAGGCCCTAGGCCCACTAGAGGATATTATAGATCTGGCTCATCTAGAGGAACCCAGCCAACCTTAACCGGTGATGTCGGGTTGCCTCTCTTTGAAGCAGGCTCGAAGCCCATCTAAAGTCCATAGCTTGAAGCTAGGCAGGCCATCTCGGGTGGAGTCTTTGGTTGAGCCCACTAAGACTGCTGGCATGGTAAGCTCTCAACCCCCATTATGTGAATAGGGATCATGCATTTGGACAAGGCCTTCTCTGAGTTGGGGGTCTTCATCGCAGGTGGAGGCTAGCATCAGTGGCCTCGCATCATCATCCCAGAGGGAGGACCACTTGCCTACCTTGGAAATCAGTGATGTGGGGCTGATAATAGTTTTGGCTGATGGAGATTTGGGTTGTGATCTGGCTTCAGAAGGGGTGGAAGTGGCTAGGAGGGTGGCTGACTCCATCATTTTGTCTCTGGTGGGGAGGGGTGATGATGCGGGACTAATATGCATGCAATTATTTTTGTATATTTTATATGTGGGGTTAGGTGATTAATTTCCGAGTTTCATATCAAAATTAGTTGTAGGGAATTATGTATGAATTTTTGATGTCAAGCATGCAGATTAGAACCTAGAAAAGTAATAAAGAAGGATCGCCGAGGCTGAGAAGCCTCGGTTAGGGCAAGTTCTCCTACAATATAATTACTGGAGGTAGAGGGGGTGTACCTGACAACGGCTGAAGCGCCCGGTGAAGATCGCAGCAAAGGGATCTCTCGTTCCTTGATAGATGCGGCCTGGAAAATCGAGCCAAAGACCTGCGGATACCCGGCTTTCTGCTCGGAGGTTCGATTGAGGCTTGGTCGGAGTCATTGGATTCGTAGGAACTCGGGGACCTATAAACGACCTATCAAGGGTTAGAAAACTCAGAGGAAATCAATAAAACAAAGAAAAATAACAAAGGGAAGAAAGTTTTGGAGGGGGCTGGAAGGATGGTTGGCGGCAGAAAGATGGTTGCAAACACCGGGAAGAAGAACTCTCAAATCCCTTTATGCACACAACAGGGTAATCACACAAAGCAATAGAACTCAAGTATAATTTCATATATCAAAATCAATCCTCATACAAGAGACTAGGATCCTTTAAATAGATCCTTAGTCTTGGGCCCCAAGTAAGGGTACATTAGACATTACATAAGAATCCTTTTCCCTCTCAAACCCTAGCTAGAAAATAAGGAAACATTAGGTAGAAAAATTCCAAAAATTCTCTTGACTTGGTCAACACTCCAAGGATGCCTAGGGGGGCGTGTTGGGCTTCTAGGAGCAGCAAGGGGCCGATCCAAAGGGGCTCGGGCACATAGGCTTGGGCCTCTAGAAGCTGGGGTGGCCTGGTAGCCAGGTAGTAGGAATATTCCCTGGTATCTTGCTTCTTAAGGGCTTGGGCTTGGCGCCTGGGCTTGATTTCTTTGGACTAGGATGCAGATGGACCTTTGGAATCATGGATGCCCTAGTCTATGAATATACCTTGGCATTTGGAAGGGAATCTGGATATCTGGAGGGCATCTGCAAGGAATCAGGGTTTCTGATTTTCCTCCTGGGGTCTTCAAATCTTCAAGCTGGGTTGGACTTGGGCTATACTTTCATATCTTCAATCTGGTTGGACTTGGTCTTCACTTGTATGATGTAGTCTTGAGTTTTAGTATACTTGGACAGGACTCAAAAAAAAATAAAATTAGCTCAACATGAGCTGACTAGCATTGGATTGAACTAGCTCAATATGAGCTGACTAGTACAGAACTGAAATAACAACTCAAAATACTCAAATAACAACTAAAATGGACTCAGATGGGCTAATCCCTTATTACAGATGGACTCATAAATTATTGATCAATCCACAGAGGATTGAAAAGCCTCTGTCTTATTCTGGTGCCTCTGGTGTCCCCACCAAGTAACGTGCAAGGGTCAAGGGGCAGGATGGTTGGAGGAATTAGGAGAGGCCAGGGTGGCAAGTTGATTTCTAGGGAGAAGGAGCTGGTTGAGGAGGGTGATGCAGAACGAGAACTCTGATACCAAAAATGATGCAGAACGGATATGTGGAATGCGGAAGCAAATTAAAATTAATGTATTTATATATATATATATTTCCAGAAGTCGGCTTTGACTCAAAGGAAAGATAAACTAATGTTGAAAAAAACTAAGAAATGATAAAAAGCACAATTAAAAGGAGTGGATTATCAGAGTAACTCAGAAGTAGGATCGCTGGGGATTGAGAAATCCCCAGATCTAGGGTTTGCTCTGAGTTTCAACGAAACAGACAAAGTGAGAAGGAAATGTTCTTGTTACCTAGCGGTGATATCTCTCCATTTGGTGGAAAAAGACTCTCTCGAGCAGATTATTGGATCCCGGGAGTCAAGGTATCTTCGCAATGGATCCTCCGATAATGGTCCTTGGCAAAGTTGGCCTCTTCTTGAACCCTAGATCCTGGAGAGAAGAAGAACAAGGTTAGGAACAAGAGACTCAGGGAAGAGAGTTACCAGAGTAGAAGAAAGGATGGGATCTGAAGGTCTTCAGCTGATCTGGAACTCCTAGACTGCGGATTTGGGACTTCTTCTTCTGGATCTGCTGGATAGACTTTGAAGCAGTGATAGCTGACTTGAAGATGGCTGGACTGGGGGTCCTGGTGGTCGGCCACCCTTTGGAAGAAGAACCTCGGAGATGGTGTAGAGGCTAGGGTTTGGTGGTGGTGGAGTAGAGATGGGTGGACTAAGCTAGGGTTTTGGGGTTGGAGATCTCACACCTCCTCAAGATTCCTAGGGAACCCGGATTTACTCCCTCATGGAGCTCAACACTCAGAATAAGTGCGGAAGAACAAGACTTTGCTAAAAAACAAGGGATTTCATTCATAAGATTTCATAAGATAAGTTCAAGTTACAAAAGGGATCTAATATATAGACCTATAAGAAAAATCAAAACCATACAAGTTCCCATGTGGGACTAATAGGACTAATCTACACTTTAGGCATCAAATTCTCTTCCCTTGTCCAACCAAGACTCCTTCCATGAGTGAGCGGCCCAAAAACTCCAAGAAAACTTGAAAATCAGCTCCAAATGATAGGTTATGGGGGTGTCTCCTAGTATCTCTCCATGAATCAAGGATTTTTCCTTCATGGTTTGGCTCTTTTGGACACCTCCTAGTCTTGCTCCACAAGTTGAGGCTTCTTCTTTTCATGGCTTTGGCACTTTAGGAAACTTTTGGGTGCCTCCTTGATTTTCTCCCCAAGACATGCTCTCTTCCCTTTATAACTTGGATTTTTATGGAATATTGTGGGGCACCTCCTTGATCCTCTCTTCAAGAAAAATTCTTGCCATCCTGGCTTGGGTTTATCTGGAAAGAAGTTAGCTCCTCCTTGGATTGAGGTATCTTGATGGATTTCTCTCCCAAGTGGTGCAAGAAAAAGGGAAACTTACTTCTTATGGTGTGGGGACCAAAGATGCTGGATGGAGATGTGGCAGGGAGTGTGGCACCTACTTGTAGCTGGACCATGGAAGAAAAAATGTGGCACCCTATGGCAAAGGGAATGGCGCCAACCTGGACCTGGACTTGGACTGAGTCAACATGACTCAACAAAAATTGAAATGACAAAATTACAGACTCAAAATTGGGTTGATCAGGTCAATCCTTATTACAAACCCTAATTTTCTCGAGCAAGGTCAATCAGAGATCTAGATGGAACCCTGTAGTCTTCTTCTGATTCTGGTGCCCGCACCAGAGGGGGGCTTAGATGGGAAGTGTTACAGTAGTAACCAACCTATTCAGGCCTGGCACAACGGTGGGACCCCTTGAAGAAATCAGCCCTTGTGGAGGTCAGGTCGGCAGCTCGGCCAGCCTACTCCAACCGGGTCAGGTTGGCACCTCGGTCAGCCTAGCCCGACCGTGCCTAGAGCCCAGTTCGGCCGGGCTGGCACCCCGACTCAGGTCAGCAGTTTGGCCAGCCCACCTCAGTCAGATCCAGGTCAGTTCCAGTTGATGGGGACATTGGCCCGCTCGAATCTCGGAGCAGCACGTATCTCAAAGTGGCATGGATCTTGGAGCATTTCTAGAATAAATTTATTTAGGATTTATCTTTTATTTGAAATTTGAATTATGATTTGGTTGGTTAGGATTGAGATATGAATAGGCTTATCTTATCCTATCTTGTATTTGAATTTGAGTCATCACTAACTTTTTATCTTGTTTTCAAATTCAAATGAGGGTTAGACAGATTTATAAATACCACCCTCAGTCCTTTGTAAAAAAGAAAGTTTTTGGGGAAAAAAATTTGAGTTTTTAGAAGAGTGATTCTTCTTGCCTTCGCCTTCGGGCATGGACGTGATGTCCTAGTTATCCCCCTTCCCATTCCATCTTCTTTATCCCCTCGTGACCTTTGAGATTTATCCTAGCATCTCCAAGTATCGAGGAGGGTGTAATGCCCTAGAGGTGAGAGGTCTCTTCGTTAGGGTGAGTCCCAAAGTTCATGAGTTCCAAACCCTGTCTTCCAGCCCCACTATTCCTTCGCCACCCTTTATCTAAAAAAATTCCAAAAATAAAATATGATACCCTATTTTTGGTGACTTTTAGGCTCACCAACGATCCTACAACTGTCCCCCATCAATTTCGGTATCAGAGCACTCCCTCTTTCTCCTCTCTACCAGAATCCACCCAACCGCTTCCCCTCTGCCCACACCGCCATTGCCGACCTCCTCTCTTGGATCAGCAGATCTCTCCATCTCAGCCACTCGTTGTCCTTGGCATCGTCCTTCGCCAGCAACAGTGGGCTCCTTTTCCACCTCCCGCCTCAACTACATCACCCCTTCTTTCTGATCTCCCTCGTACAAACCGTAGCCCTAAAACTCGTCCCGTTGGTTCTCGATCGCGAAGCCATGTCTGTGGAAGAGACCGCACCGGCGGTGATGGAAGAGCAAGTCCAGGATCCGGCACCGACGGAGGCCGAAGCGGAGGATACCGAGGCTAAGGACGTGGCCAAGCTGAAGAAAGCCAAGGAAACCAAGGCCAAAAAGCCCTCCGCTCCAAAAAAGCCCCGATCTCCTCCTGCCCATCCACCTTACATCGAGATGATCAGACAGGAAATCACTTCCACATCAGCTTGCAGATCCCATCTACCGCCACTGCCTCCTACTGGACCTGCCTTCCTCCGACGAATCAATTCCCTCCGAGCCCCTGGCAGTCGCCCTCTCTCTCCATCCAAGACATCTCCCCTGTTTTCATCCATGGAAAAGAGGCCATTCCAGTGGCAGCAAGCCCCTCTTCCACTTCCACGTCTACGTCGGCTCCACCATCGGCCGCCAGATCTAGGCCATCAACAACCACCTCCCGGCTACTCGAGCCATCCGATCGCCCGATCATCAGCGATCCACAGCCGCCAGTCTCCAGTTCCCCTCCAGTCCACTGCCATCATCCCCGGCCACATAGATCCTCCCTCCACAGCCATCATCGTTTCCCGTGCCATCGCTGGAGTCATTTCTTCCCTCGTCGCCAAGCGCCAGCCCACTCGCCATCACTCTTCCACCCCACCGAACCCCTTCCTCCTCTCCAAGCATCTGTGCCGACCCATCCATGTCGATGCCCCTGTGCCGCCAGCCATCGATCGTGCCGCCCTTCCCTGGTGACGGAACTTCCAAGGACACCGGTGAAGTCTACCGGATTTCTTCACCTGAAGCCAGTCCCTGTTCCATCTTGCATCGAGCCAGGAAAAGGAAGTCCCCATATAAACATGAAAGCACTGCCCGGTTCCTGTTGCCGACTTCAAGACCAGCACTGTTCAGGATTGCACGGATCTCAAAGCAATCCCAGGATGATGAAGTATAGATCTCAGAGCAGAGCTGATATAAAAAAAAATATTATCTCAAGGTTATCAGTTTGGAGTCCAAAGGAAATAATATGAAGCTGAAGATAGAAGACTTGATGCCTGACTCGACGAAGTCGAGTTTTCCCCACCTCAGGAGAATGATGGGGACATCGGCCCGCTCGAATCTTGGAGCAGCACGGATCCCGAAGTGGCACGGATCTTGGAGCATTCCCAGAATAAATTTATTTAGGATTTATCTTTTGTTTGAAATTTGAATTATGATTTGGTTGGTTAGGATTGAGATATGGATAGGCTTATCTTATCCTATCTTGTATTTGAATTTGAGTCATCCCTATCTTTTTATCCTGTATTCAAATTCAAATGAGGGTTGGACAGGTCTATAAATACCACCCTCAGTCCTTTGTAAAAAAGAAATTTTTTGGAGAAAAAAATTTGAGTTTTTAGAAGAGTGATTCCTCTTGCCTTCGCCTTCGGGCATGGGCGTAATGCCCTAGTTATCCCCCTTCCCATTCCATCTTCTTTATCTCCTCGTGACCTTTGAGATTCATCCTAGCACCTCCAAGTATCGAGGAGGGTGTAATGCCCTAGAGGTGAGAGGTCTCTTCGTTAGGGTGAGTCCCAAAGTTCATGAGTTCCAAACCCTATCTTCCAGCCCCACTATTCCTTCGCCACCCTTTACCTAAAAAATTTCAAAAATAAAATATGAAACTCTAATTTTGGTGACTTCTAGGCTCACCAACGATCCTACCACTATCCCCCATCACCTGTCATTCCAGCTCGGCACCATCTCTATGCCTCGATCCGTGCACACCGGAGGTACGCGCATCCAGGTCACTCTGCCAGTCATGCCTGCGCATGTCCGTGCCTAGGAAACCGTCACCTGGCTCTGCACCACCCAAGACCGTGCCAGCCCAGCTCTGCGCCTCTCCTCGGTTCGCGCACAAGGGATGCGCAACCTTGGTCGAGTCTGGCTTTGCACCGCTAAGCTCCAGCTCCACGCGGTCCAGCCCGGATCCCCCTGTGGCAGGCATGCGCAACGTCGCCCTTCTTCGGCGCCCAGCATCCACCCGCGGGAGGCCATCGCCCGGATCGGCATCCAGCCAGCCTCGGCTTCGCCTGACCTCGCTCGCCTGGTACGCCCCCGTGATAGGCGGCGCTCCGCGCAGCTCCGGCTCCTCCCGACGGGACTCCGGCGAGCGAACCCCCCTCCAGCTCCGGCACAGCTCGGCGCACCCGCAGGACCCCAGTTCGGTCCGCACCTGCACCGCTCGCGAAGCACCCGCATGCGGTCCTTCCACCCACGGCTGCCCAGTCTCCGGTGCCCGCGCCTCGCTCTGGTTCCGCGTGTCCCGCTCCAGTTCCGGCGCCCAGCTCGCCCACGGGAGGCCTCCGCCTCTCCCGGTCTGGTTCTGCCCGATGTGGGGAGCGGTCCGGCACGCCTGCAGTCAAGGCAGCCCTCCGTGGTGGCCCCAACTCCGGTCTGCACGCCCGCGGTGTTCCCAGCTCATCCGATCAGCTCCGCCCGAGCGGAGCCCGACTCCAAACCTGGTTTGGCACCTTTCGGCGCACTTGCGGCGGCCCGGTGATCCTGCACCCGGCATGGCCTCGCCCGTTGGAAGGCAGCGGCGTGCCTGCATGGCATGCCCGAGTCCAGCTCGGCACGCCCACCTCCAGCTCGGTGCGCCCGTGGCAGCCGCAGCTCTGCCTGCACCGGTCCGCCCACTTTGGAGCAGCGCACCCCTGCGGTCCACTATGTCCATGCAAGTGTGGGTTCGCGCCCACGTGCATAAAGCCTCCGCAGGCCCTGCCTCGACCAGCGTGCATGAGAAGTCTTTGCAGGCCCTCTCTCGGTCCGCGTACCTGCATGGCAACCTGGAGCAGCATCTCAGCCTAGCTCGATCATCGGGTACACCGCGCAGTCCGGTCTCATTCATGTGGACCCGATGCATTTCCCGAGGGGCCCATCCACATGGACCTGGCGCTCTTTCCAAGGATTCCCCTCCACGTGGGCTCTATGGCACACCGCGTGACATGCCGTCTGCAAGGAAGGTTTGTATTTAAGTTTCTTAAGCTACTGTTTACGCTAACTAGTGAATGGTGCCATGCCCAAGGTACTGTACCCCTGCACCAACTTCCTAAACCATCAAGAAGAAGAAGGTTCACCAACCCATTTTGGCCTCACAAGCTATCCTAGCGTGACAAGTCTACATCAAGACCAACACACCCCCCTGAATGACAAGAGCCATTCGTCTACACAAAAACTGGCATAGAGGTAAGGGGAGGTAAGTAAGAAACAACACACTCTCTTCATTATCACCCTCTGGCAATAGAGAGTCCCCCAAGCTCTCCGCCTCAGAGGTCTCTTATTTCCTTCGATCGTCCCACTGACTTGATCGTCGGAGTGCCTCTGCCGGAATCCCCAGTGCAGGTCTTCCCTGTTTTGCAGGTCCGCCCGACAGAGGGACGATACGGTGAAGATTTCTCCCACCAGAGAGGCCCACAGGAAGATCATGACACAGTATCAAGCCCTTTCATCCCCACGACTATGACTATGTTCTCCTTGATCGTCTCCGACCGACGAGCCCGATGATGCTGGCAAGGAGTCCACTCACCCGGGCCACGTGAGAAGCTACAGGCCAGGCGATCTAGGCTGCAACAGTTTGGCGCGCCATGTAGGGGGGCAGATCCACGCTCCCTAACAAGGTGGGATGATGGTTTCCACCTTTCTCCTTAGTCCCCTGGGGGGTGGCCGATCTATTTATTCTTCGGAGTTCAGGATGACTAATGTGAAGTCATCTAAGATATTATAATATTTCTTCAGTGTAAGAACCCTATGTTCTGTTAAAGATGTCCTAATGGCGTCTATTCTAACTGATTCGGCTTGTTTCTTCTTCTTCTTCTTCTTCTTCTAAGAAGTAGAACCCTCGGGTTCATTGGTACGATTGGTCTCTAAGATTCTAGCCTTGAAAAAAGGAGAACAAAAAAGAAAGATTAACCTGAAAAAGAAGGCAAGGAAGAGAAGAGGCCGACCTGGAGGGAATTCTTTTGCTCATAAGGTGAAGAAACTGAAATAGTGGAAAACCTATTTTTCTGGAGGAGATGGTGCTTATATAGTGGCATTCAACAATTAGAATTTTTTCTTCGAATGGCGAGATTAATTCTGATTGTGCCACCTGTCCTTGATATCCGATTAAAAGATACAATTCTTTGAAAAACCTAAGCGACTATTCATGATCCGACGGCAGACGTATCAATGACGGGACGCTTGCATTTATTTGATGATGATGATCTTTTGATCTTTGTAAATTTCAAAAATCGCAATGATGGCTGCAGGTTACAACTGTCATTTTTTTATAACCACTTTTCCTATCAGAGTTCAACACGTCATTATGGTGCTCTGCTCAAAAATATGGGCGTTGGTTCAAAAAAAAGGAAAAGAAGAAGAAAGTGAAAAAAAAAACTTCTGGCAACTTTTGACAATTTTTGACATTCATTTAATGAATGTAGAAGCTAGGGGGACTAGTATTGGGATATGACAGATTTAACCTATTTATGTTGGATCGACTAGAAATGAACTTGGTTGATCAAGAAACAGATCAATGCCAAGAGGCCTAAGGCCGATCTATGCCCAAGAGGCATAAGGCTGATCAATGCCCAAGAGGCACAAGATCGATCAATGCCAAAGAAGCACAAAGCTGATCAATGCTCAAGAGGCACAAGGCCGATCAATGCCCTAGAGGCACAAGACCGATCAATGCCCAAGAGATACAAGGCCGATCGATAATCCTGGTGTTATGTTGACCAATCTGATAAATTGGTCAAAGAAGGTAAACAATAAGGACTATAACGGATAACGATCAATGCACGTGCTAGTCCACTAACGAACTAACCGTTTACATTTTTCTTAGCTGGATTCGGTTAGGATCGTAGCCTATAAATACCAGTGAGTAAGGGGCTTCCGGGAGGAGGTCCAGAAGTTCAGAAAAATAGAGGAACTCTCGCACACACCCATAGCTCAAATTTTCTCTCAGATCTTATCTGTTGAGCGTCGGAGTGTCCCCCCACCGCAACTTTCCCGGTGAGAGGACTTGCTTGCAGGATTGGAGGAAGAACAATCCGGTGATCAAAGCACTCATCAGACAATGAAGAGGAGCTAGATCAATTGGCTAAAATCATATCCAATGAATCCGATTCAAGCATGGGCATCACAGCAACCTGGACACAACAATATGAATAAATTTATGATATATTGTTCACAAACTTGACTACGAGGTGTCATAAAGGAAGGGACATTTTCATCATTCAAATACATATTTAATACATGTAGTTTATTTTTTCATTGAAAATTTTGAATAATAAAAATATTCTTTATGACATTCCGCGGTCAAATTTGTAATCAGAATGTCATAATCATGTTCACAAGATTTCAAAATATTAAAAAAAAAATTTTATCACTGAAAATTTTTTAAAATTTTTTAATGATAAAAATATTTTTAATTTTATGACATTTTATTCATAACTTAACTATAAAATATCATAATTTAGTCATAGAATGTCATAACTCGGCCTATCAACCACCTAATAGCTTTCCTTGGGCAAAGGTCTTAACTACTACTTATTTTCTTCTTCTTTCTTTTCCTTTTTTTTCAGCAAAACTCTTCGAAAAGAAGAAATTAAGACAAGAAGGGCATGTGCTGTAAATCTCCTGAGTTTTACGACGTCGATACTAGGAATGGTAACAAAATCCAAATCCATGGGTACCCGACCCGGCTCGACCCGATAGGGCCGGGTGGTCAACACTTTGACTGGGTTTGGATCGGATTTGGGTAAAACCCAAATACTTAACTTTGAATTTGGACCTGGATTGGGTAGATATACACCCGACCCGAACCCAGACCGAACTATTTTAATATATATATATATAATTAATATATATTATATTTTTATTTACTTCAGAAGTATTGAATTAAGTTTGTTAAATTTTATTTTAAATTTTATTTTGAATATGAAACTAAATACTGATGAACTATAAATGTAGTTAAGTTTTATTTATTTAATGTATGTATGATTTATAAAATGGTAGATGATTTTAAAATTGACAAAAATGAAAAAAAATATTTAATATGATTTAATTGGATTCGAATCAGGTAAATCTGAATTACTCGATTGAGATGAATTTGGATAAAAAAAATCCAATCCCAATAATATTTGAACTGAATTTTGATAATTTATTAAATATTTAAATTTAAATTTAAATAATTATATATTTAACTCGAACACGGACCATTACCATCCTAAGCCGAACTAATCTATTAAAAACTTCCCACTGCAAGCCCAATTCCAAGACTATCGTGACCAAGGCGCGTCCCCGAAGCTTCACCTGGGCACACCGCACGCTTAACAACCCCCGCTTGTGCAGTGCTATCCATCCACACACATATATATATATATATATCGTCCCCTCCCTTCCTCCCCCTCTTCATCAGTTTCGTATCACCCACCAGCTCTCTCTCTCTCGCGCTCCCTAGAGACCGCCCCCATGGACGACGATGCCGTCCCAGTCGTGGTCAGGTTGATCTCCTCTATTTTACAGAGGGTGTCGCAGTACAACGATCTTCACTTGTTTGCACACCTGCGTGAATTCCCTCACAACCGGGCCTCTGCCTTCGATGACCCCATCGTGCCTAGTATCTCGATTCAGAGATACCACGAGCGCATCTCCCGCTTTGCCAATTGCAACCATGTATGCTACGTCGTTGCCTGGATCTACCTCGACCGCTTCACGCGGCGCCACCCGCCGGTCCTCATCAACTCCTTAAACGTCCATCGTCTCCTCCTCACCTCCATCGTCGTCGCCATCAAGTACTTGGAGGAGCCCATGTAAGTTTTGCACCCCAGTCCGGTACTTCAATAAATTACTTGCCTGACTAACAACACTTCGTCCTTTAAAACTCGAGTAGTGTTCTTGGGTTTTCTTGATATGCATTTGGGTTTCTTGATTTCTCTTCTTGATATGCATTTGGGTTTCTTGATTTCTCTCAAGAAGGTGTAATTAAATTCGTGGTCTTGTTTCGGTAATGGTTTTTCCTTGTTGTTGTTGTCTATATATAATATATTCAGTTCTTTTTCCATCAAGTTATTTATAATTGTTGATGAGATTTACCCTTGTGCTATTTTTTGTTTGATTTGGTGAGTTATTTTAGTCCTTTTTCTTCTTGGGAAGTTAGCTCCAGGGCTCTCAAGAAAGGTGAGAGCCCATGGGCCTATTCCCCTACAAAGGGAGGGAGTTGGCCGGAGACGTAGCTGATGATGAGGAGGGTATTCCATATGAGGGTCGGTGCGGGGCGGGGGAGGGCGTCGAAGACGGCAAAGAGGCGATCCTCCTTACAGAGCTGGCTCAGCCGGGACCGAAAAGAAAAGTTGCGGGAAGGAGAGGAAAAGGAGAGGCGGAGGGAAGGGAAGGGGATGACGTGACTTGAAGAAGTATTTGTTTCTATTTCTTTCTTATTCTTTATTATTTATTCTGCTATGTTGTAGATTAGATTGGGTTGGTGCAGGAGCCAGCCGGTGGAAGGGATCGAGTCACCCCAAGAAACCACAAAATAAGTAAATAAATAAATAAAATATGTGGGATGGCGCAGTTATAATGTTATGCTCGCCTGGACAACAGGTCTTAGTTAGCTCCTTTCCCAATTGACCACGTAGCCTTACCTGAGCCCGGAACGCCTTTAATTAATTTCCTTTCAATTCTTTATAAGAGAGAGGAGGGAGTCAATCTTGAGGAGATTTCGGCCTGGTGTTTCGGTCCCATTGATCGCTTCCATGGTCATGGAACAAAACCTACATCTAATTGAATTGGTGCATGGTCCACTGCAGGAGCATGTTGGTTAATTCTACCATTAATTAGCATTGCTGCCAAGGCAAACGATGATTCATTCCACAATGTTATTTTTTATTAAATACATCCAATTGAGTTATTTAACTGAAAACAAAGAAAATATTCATCAATTGAGTTGCTAATTACTATTTTTTATTTGTCTTTATAATAGGCACTACGGCAATGCTTATTTTGCAATTGCGGGAGGGATAAGCCTAAGGGAGATGAACAATTGGAAAGAGATTTCTTGTTCGGCTTGGGCTCCGAACTGAGTGTTCCCCGCACGGTCTTGCGTTCCTACTGCTCTATTCTTCGGGAGATGATGTATCTATTACAGTTGCCCTAATAGATACCCCCTGCTCTCCCAAGGTTTCACAACTCCACGGAGGATGCTAGAGTCCAACGGCGGCCAGTAGAAATAGCTGGCTATTTGAGATGTTGTTTCGATACAACAAAGTTGAGTTGAGAATAATAATCATCAATTATTGTTGGACGGATTAATAAAATTTCGTTTAGTTTATGCATGTCTTGTTATTATAATTTAAATCTTCAACGGTATATATATTATTTTTTTATAAAATGATGTATTCATTATACAAAACGATCATGAATACAACCTAAAGAGTCAGTTAAGATAATATTCCTAAATTGTACGGAGGCAAAATGCCAATCCGACCATAATACAAAACCCGAGTGCTGAGCCATAAAAGAGGCTACCCAATCTAGAGCTGAGTTGGCCTTCCTATAAATATACCTAATAAACAGGAAGTAATAGCCCTGCAACATGAACCCGATGTCACAGACGATAAGATGAGATGAACATATTTCACTACAATAAAGATGAGTGGAGAATAATAGTCACCGATTATTGATGGACGGATTAATAAAATTTCGTTTTTTATGCATGTGATGTTATTATAATTTAAGTCTTCAACTAATGTCTTTGACGTCGAGTCTATGACCTCAATTTTTATGACCGCAGGTCGGTAAGATATAAATTGATGTGGTATATATTAGTCAATTATAATCTTGTGAAATCTTACGATTCTCTCTTCATTTAAAGTTGCTAAAGAAATGACTGGGGATGGACCGGCTGTCTTCGACGTCGTAGAGGGGTTAGGATGACGTACTCACCGGTTCGGATAAATCTCGAAAGATAAAAAAGGTACACGAAAATTTATGGTCTGTATCGAACAAAGGCCTAGCGGATTGGGAGTTAGAATGGAGCGCTGCACCGGATAAAATCCTCGTTCCTTTTTGTTCTATCAAAAAAAAAAACAAAAAAAAAAATTGCTGACAAAAGAGACCCCAGAAGCATGTCCGTATCCGGCTTATTAATTAATCATCGTTGCTATTGGAGGAGGAATCATTAGATTGCCAATGTCCAGCCTTGATCGAGATGCACGTGCGAAGAAACTAAATATACTGAGGTGCTGGGCCTCATGGTGATGTTCAGTAGTGGTAGGCCATTTTCCTTTTATTTGAAATATTGGGAATATATTTATGGCCTTGCCTCCTCTGGTGGGACTTACATAGGATTTCGTTGGCTTGGACGCGGTAGAATGGGCTTGCTTAGATAGACGTATGTCATCTATTCAGGGAATTTAGTTAGATTTTATTTTATTATTATTATTTTTTTTTTGTAAAAAGTATCGGTGTTTGTGTTTTTTAATAAATCAAAGCATCCATACAATTTAATATGAATACAAATAAAAAATCAGAAAACAAAATATTTCTATGCGGAACAAACCTCGGGTCGGTCCAAAGGACTTCTTCAAAGTACTAAACAACAAAGAAGGTAACGAATCAGAATTTGTCTCATAATAAATAATGCATTATTGAACAAATATATATTTAATTAATTAGGTTATTATTATATGTGGATTAGATAGTGCGACACTGCTACTTGCACTAGCCTACTCATTCCATGCAAAAAATACATTGCTGAACAAATACTAAAATAAACACTAAAGCATAGTGTTGTTCGGCAATGTATTTTTTGCAATGAGAGATATGGACTAGACCAAGCAGCAATGTGGTACTATCTAATCCATGTATAACTGTAACCCAATTAATTAATTGCATATTTGTCTCATTTCATATAGAAAAAAGGAAACCTCATTGTGATAATAATTGAATATAATGTGGGGGAGCTACTCAACTTCCAACTCCATTCATCTAGACCCGAAGAGCGAGAAGAGGATAGCATAAATTAAAAATTAGAAATCATTTGATATCCACTTGCTACCTAAGAGTTCAGTAATATTGGGATAAAAATGGTACAAATATAATTATATACAGCATAAATTCTGTTGCATATGGACTAATTAAAATATATAATAATTCAACAAAATTAAATTCAGTAAAATATAAATCAAGCTAAATATAAAATATCAAATTTGCATAAAAAATCTCCTAACATGGATAACAATACTAAAGCACGGAATTTTTTAAAAATAATATTAAAAAAAAATTAATTACAAAATTAGGTGATTCGTAATATATTTATGGATTTAGGTGGCACGTGGCTAGACGGGGACATTTGGCAAAAAAAGTTGGACACGTGGCAGGTAGGTGGCAACTGGTCTGAATTCGTCGGTTCGAAAAACGAATTCAGTCTACATTTGTCTTTTCCAAAAATGAATTCACTCTAAGAATTCGTCTTTCTAACATGCGATTTCTGACCGATAACCCACTCGAGCATTTGTCTTTTTGTTCTTTTGTTCTTCGTCTTCGTTCTCCCCGTTGTCACTGGCCCCATCCTCCCTCCGTTCCCGCCCCATCTTATTTTTTTTTTCCCTCCGGTCCAGCCCCATCCTCCTTTTGTTCCGGCCCATCTTATCTTCCAGGCTTTTTTTTTTTGTCTCCGGTCCGGCCCCATCTGTCTCCTGTCCGATCCAGGCCTAATTTTTTTTTTGTTCTTCAACTATCTCCGGCCCAATTGAAGGTAAGTTTTTTTTTTCTCCCTCCCCTGAATTGATATATCTATATATTTTGACAAACAGTTGATATTTTTAAAATTTTTTGCCTGCTTGTTGTTAGATCCAGCCCAAGTAGTTCCGATCTGGTTCAAGTGCAGGGAAAAGAAGGTCCAAGAAAAATCATAAATATATTTCTTCCATTAGGTAATTATGTTATTTATTTTGTTAATCTAATTTTTTGAATATTATATTACAAATTTTGTTTGGTATGAAGATTTTAATAATTAGTAAGTTAATTTAGAAATTTATAATGTAATGTTATGCTATTTTGTTATGATGCAATTGTAATTATATATTTTTATTTATGTTTATATATATATTTTGGATGTAATTATGTAATTATAAATTATATTAAATTACATGGTAGTAATTTGTTTTGATTTATTTTTAATTTTATTATTGAATAAATTAGAAAATAATAACAAGTATTGATTATCTATTTTTTTGGTTTAATATTTATTATATCAGAAATTTAAAAAATAGTATATATTGTTAATGATTAATTAAATAAAAATAGTATATGTTATAACTAAATGTATAATATGTAGATCCAATTATTAAGATTTAAAATTTAGTATTATATTTCAATAATCAATTAATGTATTAATTATTATAAAATAATAATGATATGCTAAAATATATTTTATAAAAAAATGTTATAAATATGAAATTATAATGGTAGATAATTTATGTTAATAAAATTAAATATGTATTGAATTATTGAATTTAATTTATTATGGATTAATCATTAAGATTATTTCATCGTTAATTAATTGAAGTAATAGTTAATTATGAATATAAGTATATAATAATAATATATTAATATGGATAGGCATAATTAATATAGTTATAAATATGATATGATTTTTTTTTGGTAAAATGGATAATTCATTATATATTCCTGGAAAAAGTATAGCCCAAACTATCAGCATACAAAATATGTCTAAACTGTACAGGCATATCCTCAAGAGAGGTATAGATGAACCCTTCCAATTGATGTGCAACAAAAGATTCTGCCCAGTCCGCCGCAGAGTTGGCTTCCTTATAGACGTGGCGAATGATAAGCCCAGAGCATTGACGGAGCATCAGCGCTATATCCCATAGAATGGGAAGGGGGGAGTATTACTGATAGCCTTCTGGATCCATGAAATGACCGTGAAGGAATCGCCTTCAATGACAAGGCAATCCAGGTTAAGGATCCTCGTAACATACTTAATACCCACCCAAGTACCATAGAGTTTTGCTAGGGGAATAGTCTGCTCTACTAACTTAGAACCCCCATTGCTATGAAGCCAGCAGCCGAGGATCTAAGGACAAAAGCAGCTCCTGCCATTCGGTCTTTGACACTCCCATCAAGCTGATAGTAACAAAATCCTGAGGAAGGGCTTCCAAGAGACCAGAATCCGGTGAACGCTCGAGGAGCTAACCGGACCCCAGATATCAAGCAATGTTACCCTGGATCCATGATACTCCTCAGCCTGAGCCTTACTCTTTCACATGAAGGTAGGAGAGCAAGTCTCAGATCTAAAGATCATGGCATTCCGGAGATCTACAAGTGATAAGCCAGATAAGCAGAGCTTCGAAACTGTGCGAGGGACACAGAGATCGAAGGAAAGTACCCACCGCATCGTTCCTGAGTACAATAGAGCAGTATAACTAGCCCGAGTCCACACCGTCTTGCCCATAAGAAAGAAATAATGTGTGGTCCACGGATTCCTCCAGGTCATCACAAAATGGGCAGGAGGGAGGTATGTGAACTCCCCTCAAACTAAGAAAGGACCTCGTGGGCAGACATCGCCGCATGACCTTCCAAAGAAAGAGACAGACCCTCGGATGCACCGGGAGAGCCCATATCTAGCCTAAATGATCAGCCCCTTGCTGAGAAGGATATAGATGGTGTAGAGGTCCGACAACGGGGCCGAGGTAGAAGAAGAGGGACCCAAACTCTGATGTCCTGGCAGGGAGATAGCAGTAAAGCCATGGAGAGGATCCGATCCTTCAGAGACTGCCCAAATATCGAGAGATGACCATAGAATTCTAGATTTGCGTCCCCGGAGGATTAGGTCACTGACCATCCAGGAATTGGGCAACTCCGGGAAACAATGTAGGCCATCTATGAAGGAAAATTTCAGAGATCCAAACATCAGCCCAAACTTTGATAGATTTTCCATCATAAACCATCCATCTGAAATAGTGACAGACCTCCGGAGTCCTCCTCCTGATCTCCTTCCAAATAGGCGACCCACGAGAGGAGGGCACAAAGTCAGCCCCCTCCAAGGAAGTAGTGTCATATCTAGCTCTCATAAAGGAAGCCCACAAGCTGGTCGGATTGAGGAACAAATCAGTAGCATGACGAGCCAGCAAAACCTCCCTCCTACTGAGAAGCGAATAGACACCAAGGCCACCCTCTCGGACTGGTTGGCACACTGACTGCATATCCTCAAGAGAGGTATAGATGAACCCTCCCGAATGATGTACAACAAAAGAAGCCGCCCAGTCCGCCGCAGAGTTGACTTCCCTATAGACATGGCGGATGATAAGCCCAGAGCATTAACGGAGCATCAGCACTATATCCCATAGAATGGGAAGGGTGGGAGTATTCCTGATAGCCTTCTGGATTCATGAAATGACGGTGAAGGAATTGCCTTCAATGACGAGGCGATCCAGGTTAAGGATCCTCGTAGCACCTTAATACCCACCCAAGCACCATAGAGTTTCATTAATAAATTATTATACGTTTACATAATTTTTAAAATGTATGATTATGTATATCTTGTAAATAATTATTTAGTTAAATATGAATACATGGTGGTTTAAAGTTAAATATTAAATTATAAATGACTTAATGATTATTTATGATTGTAAATAATTGGAACATGAAAATAATTTAATAATAAAATCAGAGTGTTATGGTATATAAATAAATTATTAAATTATGAATGAAGTTTGTAGTTTGCATATTTGTAGTTTTATTTTTTATTATTTAAATATGCAGCATGAATTTTTATAGTATGTATTATGTAGATATGGTATCAGTGACATAATTATATTTGAAATAATTTTTTGGATTTTTCATTCAATTTTTTATATATTTTTATAAAATTTGCATTCCACTAAACCGTAGACCCGTTAATTGCTTGATATGCATATTCTGCAGTATTCATATATTTTTTATACTTGCATGGATATGAGAATTATGCATATTAATCAATTAATTATCAAATTTGGATAATTTGAAAATACAAATAATTTTACAGGTCAGCTTATAGTAATCAAACGATGTACAATGAAGACCGAATGAAATTTTGAGCATCATTTTCTTTTTGTTCTCCGTATATATAAATATATTGTACAATGAAGACCGAATGAAATTTTGAGCATCATTTTCTTTTTGTTCTCCGTATATATAAATATTTGTATGCGGAGAACTAAGAAAATACTGCCAAAATTTTATTCGGTCTTTATTGCACACCGTTTGATTATATAAGTTGACCCGTAAATTAATGCAATTCCTGAATGGGATAGGACCTATCTTTACCTAGTAGTTGATGATAGGATGCATTCATTATGATAGTAATTTGAAAATATATTAAAATATATATTTATGTACTTAATAAATATTTATTTTTAATTTTATTGTCATATTAATTATGTAATTTAATTATTTTTTAATGATTCAATATATGAGAAGGTTATCTCTAAATATATTTTGTTAATTAAATATGTAGGGATAATGAAAGAAACAATCACAGCATTATATTATATTAATGGTTCTATGATTAATGGATCAAATGGGATTGGGTACAATCAGAGACCGAAAAAGATAATTAGAATCAATTCTGGTATATTTTCCAAGAGTTGGAGAACAAAATATGTAGAGTTCCCATATGATAGAACTGAAAAAAAATATGATTATCTATAGATATCTACAAGTTGTCTAGCCGACATTTGTAAAGTATGAACCTGTTCCATTAACCGATGATGAAGACATGGAGATAATGTTTTCAACTATTGTTCACATCCATGTATATCGGATGCAAAGTTGTATATAGATATCCAAACTGTTGAAGCTCCTGAACCTGATTGCGAACAGGATATTATGAGCAACTGTTCGAAATATAGCAACACTCGTGTAACTAAACAGGTTCTATAATACAGTACACCAAACATTGTAGATAATGATGTAGAAAATAGGTTCAATTTTTATTGTAGATCCGTTATGTACGGTGGATAGTACTATAATAGAAAGTAATATTAGAGAAGCATCAATATATACAGCTGCTGATGATAGGGTGCATGTCGATAATCATTTTTTTAATGAGAATGATGATGAAAGTGAACATGATTTGGCTGACGAAGGTAACGAGCCGGTACTTCATATCCAGTACGAAGTCCAGAAGATACCACGTTCTAAACTATTCTACATTTGAAGCTCCATCTAGAACATTCACTCAGGTTGATTGGATGCTGCAAATATGTCAATGTATTCTTCAATACAGGAACAACATGTTATATGGCAAAGGGATGAGGACTACGTAAAGGACTCCGCTTTATAGATAAGGCAGAATTACAGACTGCAGTTGTGAGCCTTGTTTTTTTTTTTTTTTTTTTTTACTTGGTCATTTTTGAGTTGAAGTCGGCGACCCTTGCCGACTCCAGTTCAAATTCGATTGCACCGAACGCTCGGATTTGCCGTGGAGATTCGGAGAAGCCGGTCGACGCCGTCGGGGGGGGGGGGGGATAAGGGTCTTCCACGGTTTAAGGGGGGGCTCGTGAGCCTCTATTGATCGAGATCTCCTTCCTTGATGGACGTCGACGTCTTCTTCGCGCTTCTCGGCCCTCTCTGGAGCGCTTCCTCCTCCGGTGGCCGCTGCGACCCGAAAACCCCCTCGCTGGTAAGTCCTCTTTCCCCGTTTTTCTTTTGGAGATTGGTTTTTGTTGGGATGATCGTCGGGGAGGAGGGAGGGATCCGTCCCGTTCTTGCATTTTTCCTCTTCTGGGATTTTAGTGGGGTCTGGCGATCGTTTGTGCGCCAGTTAACAGGGGAAGAGTTTTGGTCCTGTGCTCTTCGGCAAGTGGTCGGACCGCCGTCGTCGAGATCGTCTATCTCCTTCTTCCTTCCGGTGACACCTCTTGGTAGCCGAATATGAGGATCGTCGCCGATCCTCCTTGGGTTGTCCGTGGAGTTTTTGTTGGGCACTGTGCCTGGGCTTCGTTTAGCCGGGCTCAGCTGGGCCAGGTTGTTGGGCCGGGCTCAGCTGGGCCAGGCTTTGTTGGGCCGGGCTCAGTTGGGCCAGGCTTGTTGGCCTAGACTTTGTTGGGCTGGTTTTTCTATCTGTGTTGGGCCTGGCCTGTTTCTGGGATGGGCCGGCCCAGTGATGGTATAATTAGAAATATAATATATATATAAATAATAATAATGATATATATAATAATAAATAAAAGGGAAGGGAGGAAAAGGACTGTTAGTTGAGGATGTCCCAGAAAATTAGTTTTATTTAATTTCTTTTTAATTTGTGATTCAGGATCATTGTGACTTTGGAAGACCCGGTTTAGTGCTGGACTGTACTAGTTATGGATGCTCTTCGGTAAGTTATCTTGACCCTGATATTGTATACAATATGTACATATTTATGAATTAGTAAATATATGTAAGATATCTGGATAGGATTGCATTGGATTGCATGCATCATGTTGGTGTGGGTGCATTGTGTGGTATAAGTACATTGTATTGGTATGGGTGCTCTCTAGTTCGATTATGATCATACGAGGACCTAGTCTCCTTTTGGGCCTCCAGCGGGACTATTGCTGGGACATACCGTTGAGCGGTATGTGAACAGGAGTAGTTGCCTTATTTTAGCCATGCATGGTAGGCACATGCAGAGGATGCATGTTTCTCGTGTGATACTCAGAGCTAGTTCCTTTTGGACCTCCAGCAGGGCTATTGCTGGCACATGACGGTTGAGCGGTATGTGACACAGAATCTAGTCTCTTTCAGGGCGAGCCACGGGCTGATCATGGTCATAGTCAGAGAACTAGGAGAGTAGAGTAAATGGTTCGCCATCCATAGTCGTGACGTGTCTGTGTGGTTGTATTTAAGTGTATATATTTGCATCATGTTGTTGGTTATATTATTTATGCTGGACATCTTGTTGTATGATGTGTTATGTTTGTTGTTATTAGTGGCACATTGGTGATGTTATTGGAGGTGTTGATAACTTACTGAGCCTGCAGCTCCCCTGTTTTCCTATATTTTTGTTTCAGATATCGAAGATCATTTGGACTTTGGGACCAGTCAGTGAGGAGCTAGGGTTTAGGTGTTAATCCCTAAGTTATATTTATTTGTATTTTATTTTCTGTTAATTTATGGAAAGTTGTTCCTTACCGTTGTTTGGCTATTGATTTGAAAGTTAGGCCTGGCATGATCTCTAGGGGATACCTAGGATTGTGAGGCCGGTCACGTAGCGATCCTTGATCTGGATTTGGGGTGTGACAGAATGGTATCAGAGCAAAGGTTTAAGATCAAGATGACCTAGTTAGTGAGAGTGGGGTAGAATTAGGGTATGAAAGATATTTGATGATTTGAAAATTTATATCAGAGTGCGCAGCGGAAGTGTAGTAGACTAAAGATATTAGGATCAATTTAAGTGTATTATGATGGATGAATGTGAGGCTTTTATTGGGATTATTGAATTTGGGCCAAATGGTATATATGAGTTTTGGATCAGGTATATTTGAGTTTCGGAAGATCTAATTTGTTTTTAAATCTCGAGGACGAAATTTTTTAGGAGGGGAGAATGTGAGGCCTTGTTTTTTTTTTTTTTTACTGGGTCATTTTTGGACTGAAGTCGACGACCTTTGCTGACTCTAGTTCAAATTTGATTGGCACCGAACGCTCGGATCTACCGGCGAAGATTGCGGAGAAGCAGGTCGACGCCACCGGGGGGATAAGGGTCTTCCACGAGTTTAAGGGCGGGCTCGTGAGCCTCTGTTGGATCGAGATCTCCTTCCTTTGGTGGACGCCGACGTCTTCTTGTGCTTCTCGGCCCTCTCCGGAGCGCTTCTCTCCGGTGGCGCTGTGACCTAAAACCCACCTCGCCGGTAAGTCCTCTTTCCCTATTTTTCTTTTGGAGATTGGTTTTTGTTGGGATGATCGTTTGGGAGGAGGGAGGGATCCATCCCGTTCTTGCATTTTTTCTCTTCTGGGATTTTACGTGGGGCCTGGCGATTGTTGGTCGCCGCTGGTTCCTTCCTTCCTTCCCTTCCGGCGATCCTTCCCGGGCGGTCGATCACGGGGATCGCCGTCGTTCCTTCGCTCTCTCGGAGGGGATGTTGGTCGGCCTGTTAACAGAGTGGTGTCTCTGTTAACAGGGGAAGAGTTTTGGTCCCTGTGCTCTCTGGCAGGTGGTCGGACCGCCGTCATCGGGATCGTCGATCTCCTTCTTCCCTTCTGGCGACTCCTCCTGGCAGCCGAACGTGAGGATCATCGCCGATCCTCCTTGGGTTGTCCGTGGAGTTTTTGGTCTGGGCACTGTGCCTGGGCTTCGTTGAGTCGGCCTCAGCTAGGCCAGGCTCTGTTGGGCCGGGCTCAGTTGGGCCAGGCTTTGTTGGCCCAGACTTTGTTGGGCCAGGTTTTTCATCTATGTTGGGCCTGTTTCTGGGATGGGCCAGCCAGTGACGGTACAATTTAGAAATAATATAAAAATATATATATATAATAATAATGATATTAATAATAATAAATAAAGGGAAGGAGGAAAGGACTGTTAGTTGAGGATGTCTCAGAAAATTTAGTTTTATTTAATTTTTTTAATTTGTGATTCAGGATCATTGTTGACTTTGGAAGACCCGTTAGTGTTGGACGTACTAGTTGATGGATGCTCTTCGGTAAGTTATCTTGACCTCTGATATTGTATGCCAATATGTACATATTTATAATTAGTAAATATATGTAATATATTTAGATAGGATTGCATAAATCATTTGGTGTGGGTGCATTGTGTTGGTATAAGTACATTGTGTTGGTGTGGGTGCTCTCTAGTTCGATTATGATCATACTAGGACCTAGTCTCCTTTGGACCTCCACAGGGCTATCGCTGGCACATACCGTTGAGCGTATGTGACACAGGAGCTAGTGCCTTATTTAGCCATGCATGGCAGGCACATGCAGAGGATGCATATTTCTCGTGTGATACTCAGAGCTATTTTTCCTTTGGCCTCCAGCAGGGCTATTGCTGGCATATGACGGTTGAGCGTATGTGACACAGGATCGTCTCTTCGGGCAAGCCACGGGTCGATCGTGGCCATAGTCAGAGAACTAGGAGAGTAGAGTAATGGTTGGCCATCCATAGTCGTGACGTGTCTGTGTCGGTTGCATTTAAGTGTACATATTTGCATCATGTTGTTGGTTATATTATTATATTGCTGGACATCTTGTTGTATGATGGTTATGTTTGTTGTTTTAGTGGCACATGGTGTATGTTTGTTGGAGGTGTTGATAACTTACTGAGCCTGTGTAGCTCACCCCTGTTTTCCTATATTTTTATTTCAAATATCGAAGATCATTTGGCTTGGGACCAATCAGTGAGGAGCTAGGGTTTAGTGTTATCCCTGAGTTTATATTATATTTATATTTATTTTGTTAATCTTTATGGAAAGTTGTTCCTTACCATTGTTTGGTTATTGATTGAAAGTTAGGCTTGGCATCTCTAGGGGATACCTAGGATTGTGCGTCGGTCATGTAGCCGATCCTTGATCTGGATTCGAGGCGTGACAGCAGTAAAGCAATATTCTGTTGAAAGACATCATGAATTTAAGGTTATTGAGTCAAATCCAAATATATGGCATGCGAAATGTAAGAGCAGAGATTCTGGCTATCAGTGGATGGTGAGAGTTGATGTGGCAGAATGCTGATGTGTGAACCCTGTCAGATGCCATGTCAGAAAAGCCACCACGTTGGACATTCTTCCTCAAACTCCTCGCCGGGCTGAGCTCCTTCGGGATGTCGGGGTACCTGTCGAAGCCGATTTCTGTCCTCCGCCAGGTCGAGCCCGCGAGCTTGGGATGCCTAGGCCGGAGCTGAGCGACCTCCTCTGCCGATCGAGCCCCTCCGAGGTCGAGCCCTCTGGGTTGGAGTCGCGCCAGGCCCTTCTCCGCTAGGTCGAGCCCCTTGGGCCGGAGTCGAGCCCAACCCTCCTCCGCCAAGTGGAGCCCCTTCAAGGTCAAGCCCCTCAGAGTCAAGCCCTGCCCTCCTCCGCCAGGTCGAGCCCCCTCGAAGTTGAGCCCCCTGGTCGGAGTCGAGCCCAGCACTCCTCCGCCAGGTGGAGCCCCTTTGAGGTCGAGCCCCTCGAAGTCGAGCCCACCCTCCTTTGCCAAGTAGAGCCCCCTGGGCCAGAGTCAAGCCCAGCCCTCCTCCGCCAGGCAGAGCCCCTTCGAGGTCGAGACCTTCGGAGTTGAGCCGTGCCCTTCTCCACCACGTCGGGCCCCCTCAAAGTCGGGTCCCCTTGGCCAAAGTTGAGCCCAGCCTCCCCAGTTCGCCTCCACCTCGAACGAAAATGCCAGCAACCGGAAGGACAACACCACCCTCCCTGGACGCTGGCGAGTCACCCAAGATACAGGAGGCGCCCACCAGACCATAATAACTACCTGCGGCCACCGTTTACACCAGTAGAGGAAGAAGCTCTCTCCGAGGAGCCACACCCTCCACCAACTGTCTACACCACCCGAAAGAGGAAGTCAACCAGGAGATTCGAATCCGGGGCGGCGACTTCCTAATCGAGGCCCTGCAAAGTTTCCTAAAATGGAGCGACCGGAATGAATGTCAGAGCGCATGGTAGGTTCTCTTATCACGAACTAGGAAAGACATTCTATCCATGGCATGAACACCACCGCATGTGCCTGCTAATGAGGGGGAGATCCCGAGGTAGGTGCCTGGCAGCCATTTGAACTTAAAAGAGCCATCGACAGCCCAAGAAAGGTACATGCAAAACACTCAAGCAAGTGAGGGGGGAGAGGCCACACAAGAGAATCACCAAGGAGACTAGAGTTCAAGGCTACCGGAGATCCGGGAAGGTCGCTCGGACATAGCCACCCAGTTTCAGTTCACCTCGGCCACCTTTCCAAGCTCACTTGCCTTTTCTTGCACATTATTCACCTCCTAACATGGAGTCCATCTCAGGGGCTCGACCAAGAGGATCCGTTCTCCTGGATCGTCACTGACTTGACCGTCAGAGTGCCCTCGTCGGAATCCCCAGCCTGGATCTCTAACTCTGTTCTTGTAGGTCCCGAGGAGTGAGCCGATCCCGAAGAGACGAGGGTGTGCCCGACGCCGACAGCACTACGGGCCACGGTGATCTTGGCAGCAACAGATTGGCATGCCAGAAAGGGAGGACAGGATACATTCTGATCTAACCTAACCCCCTCTGTACCAGTCCTCTGGGAGGATGGTGACACACGAGCGAGAGAAGTCTCCACCACCGTGCGGGAGATCCCCCCTCTCATAGGGACCGCACAGTCCAGGAAAGGAGCTCCTCGCTCCAGCTCAACCCCACCGACGGGTCCCTAGCTGGCCTCACTCGCCCAGTAGGTGCAGCTTCTCACTACAGCAGTGCGCCAGCTCCAGCACCTCACAGATCCTTGCCTACCCACCAGTATCCAGGGACTCCCGCGGCTCATGCTGAGCACCCCGTGATAGCCTGCATTCCTTTCAAAGAGGGCCTTCACAACCGTGGGCTACCGCCGACCACCGGGGAAGCCACCAGACGCTAATGAAAAAAGGTACATGCAAAACACTCAAGCAAGTGAGGGGGGAGGCCACACAAGAGAATCACCAAGGAGACTAGAGTTCAAGGCTACCGAGATCCGGGGAAGGTCGCTCGGACATAGCCACCCAGTTTCAGTTCACCTCGGCCACACACTTTTCCAAGCTCACTTGCACTTTTCTTGCACATTATTCACTCCTCCTAACATGGAGTCCATCTCAGGGGCTCGACCAAGAGGATCCGTTCTCCTGGATCGTCACTGACTTGACCGTCAGAGTGCCCTCGTCGGAATCCCCAGCCTGGATCTCTAACTCTCTGTTCTTGTAGGTCCCGAGGAGTGAGCCGATCCCGAAGAGACGAGGGTGTGCCCGACGCCGACAGCAGCTACGGGCCACGGTGATCTTGGCAGCAACAGATTGGCATGCCAGAAAGGAGGACAGGATACATTCTGATCTAACCTAACCCCCTCTGTTACCAGTCCACTGGGAGGATGGTGACGACACGAGCGAGAGAAGTCTCCACCACCCGTGCGGGAGATCCCCCCTCTCATAGGGACTCGCACAGTCCAGGAAAGGAGCTCCTCGCTCCAGCTCAACCACCACCGACGGGTCCCTAGCTGGCCTCACTCGCCCAGTAGGTGCAGCTTCTCACTACAGCAGTGCGCCAGCTCCAGCACCTGCACAGATCCTTGCCTACCCACCAGTATCCAGGGACTCCCGCGGCTCATGCTAGCCCACCCTGATAGCCTGCATTCCTTTCAAAGAGGGCCTTCACAACCGTGGGCTACCGCCGACCACCGGGGAAGCCACCAGACGCTAATGAAATGGCAACGAGCTGGATCTACCGATCGGGAAAGCCGATCCCCGATGCTCGAGCGGGTAACAGCAAAACCTCGCTGAGGTTGAAAAGGCAAGATCCCCCTTCATGGACACACCTCATGTCACCTTCTCCATCTCCTCCAGTCTCGGTGGAAGGTTCAACTAATGAGGCCATCAGGTGTATGGTAGAGAAGCGCCTGGAGGAGCAGGAGCACAAGTTGGTAGAGCTACCCCGCCGGTTTGCAAATTTACCGAGCTCCTCCGATGAGCTAGCGGGCTATGATGCCCGTCCCCCTTCTCCCGAGAGATCCAAGAGGAACCGATTCCTGGCCAGTTTCGCATGCCACAGGTGGATCCCTACGATAGGACCATCGACCTCGTGGATTACCTGGAAAGCTACAAGGCCCTCATGAGGGTCCATGGGGCCACCGATGCCCTTTTCTGCATTGCCTTCTCAGCCACCCTCCAAAAGGTGGCTCGAGTCTGGTTCACTTGCCTCAAGCCTGAAAGTATCGGCTCTTTTGCTCAGTTGGAGCGGAAGTTCGTGGCTCACTTTGATGCATGTTGGAAGGTGCCACGGGAAGTAGACAGCCTCTTCTCTATCCGACAACAGGATCGTGAGCCCTAACGAGACTATGTGGCTCGTTTCAAGGTTGCCGCGTTGGAGATTTACAACCTTGATGAGCCAGTTGCCATGCTGGCACTGAAGCGAGGGCTTAGGACCTCCCACCTGACCTACTCGCTCGACAAGAAACCTCCCAAGATGTACTCCGAGCACTTCCTCCGAGTTCAAAAGTACATCCATGCCGAGGAGATGGATCGTATAAGAAGGGAGTTGGATGGAAAGCCCCTGAAGAAACCAACTCCCCCGGAGGCGTCCGGGGTGCGGAAGCCAGGGCCCCCAACCCCGAACTTCCGCCAGGGGCCGAGACAGAGGAGCGCCCCCATTCTGAAAGAGAGGTTCACACCTCTCCTCGACCCATGGACAAAGATCCTCATGGAGATCGAAGGTGATTCTTACCTGAAGCACCCACCTCCGATGAAGCCGTCCACTGGCCGTGACAAGATAAAGTATTGCCGCTTCCACCGCGATCATGGCCATGACACCGAGGAATGCCGCAATCTCAAGAGAGAGATTGAAAAACTCATAAGAAGGGGCTACCTCGGGTGGTACGTGGGGGGCAAGGCTCCCGTCGAACCTCAAGCGCTCACTGCTCTCCCACTGTTCCCTATATTTGACAACCGCCCTACCGAGAAGCCGATGGCGATGATATGCTGGGGAGTCGAGCGCTTCCAAGAAGGCTCGGGGGGCAGAGTGTTCTGAAAATGTACTCCCCTTTATGGGGGAAGGAATGTAAACAATGATGCCATGGTCGTCGAAATGATGATCGCGAAGTATCCTGTAAAATGGATTATGGTCGATAGTGGAAGCTCGACTGATGTCCTTTTTTATGATGCCTTCTTCAGAATGAACTTGTCATCTACTCAGCTAAGACCTGCATGCTCCCTTGTCGGCTTTATAGGGGATGCGGTAAGGGTCGAGGGAGAAATCACTCTCCCGGTTACTGTCGGGACCCCACCTCGGTAGAGCACTGTCATGATGACTTTCACCGTTGTTTGGCTTCCCTCAGCCTACAACATGATTCTCTACCGACCTGCGCTTAACCTGCTTGACACCATCATTTTCACAAAGCACTATTGGTACAGTTCCCTACTCCTTATGGTGTTGGAAAATGAGGGGGCACCTCAGCTGGTACATAATGTCTCCAGACCATCCCTGGGGCCAAAGTCCCCGAGGATGACCCCAGCACGGATGACCTTGACCAAAGGGTGCAAGACCCCAGGGGTGGCCCGGTCGAGCGCCTGCTGTCTTATCCGCTCAGAGTCGATCAGGCGAAGACGGTGCAAATTGGGGCCCAGCTATAAGAGGAGGAGAGGGCCCCCTGTTGGAGTTCCTATGCGCAAATGTAGATGTGTTTGCCTGGATGGCAGCAGACATGCCAGATATTCTCCCCACATCCTCACTCACAAATTGAGTATTGATCCAAAGCACCAGCTAGTCCGGCAGAAGAAAGTTTTGCCCTGGAGCGCAGGAGGCGATCACGAGGAAGTGATCAAACTCGTCACGACCGACTTCGTTTGAGAGGTACACTACCCGAGCTGGCTGACGAATGTAGTGATGGTGAAGAAGAATAATGGAAAATAGAGATCTGTGTAGACTACACTGACCTCAATAAAGCATGTCCAAAGGACAGCTTTTCCTCTACCGAAGATTGACCAGTTGGTAGACCCCACCTCGGGGCATCTCCTCCTCTCCTTCATGGATGCATTCTCCGGATATAATCAAATCTTGATGCACCCAGAGGACGAGGAGCACACTGCCTTCATCACCGATCGAGAGACGTACTGCTACAGGATGATACCCTTTGGCCTGAAGAATGCTGGGGTCACATACCAGCATCTGGTCAACAAGATTTTCAAAGACCAGATTGGCCAGAACATGCAGGTGTACGTGGATGACATGCTTATCATGAGCAACCCGAGCTCGAACCACATTACCGCAGACCTCGCCGAAGCCTTTCATAACCTCCGGATATACCATATGAAGTTGAACCCGGTAAAGTGAACCTTCGGAGTCATGGCGAGGAAGTTCCTTGGCTTCGTGGTCACCCATAGGGGCATTGAAGCAAACTCAGAGAAGGTCCAGGCGATCGTCGACATGGAGTACCCAACATCCAAGAAGCAGGTCCAGTGCCTAATGGGCCAGATTGTAGCTTTGAGTCGATTCATCTCGAGATCGACTGACCGCTGCCTTCCCTTCTTCAAGGCGCTATGCAAGATGCACGACTTCACATGGACAGAGGAATGCAGGATGGCCTTCGAAGAATTGAAGAAGTTCCTGGCATCTCCACCGCTACTCTCTAGACCGGAGGAAGGAGAAAAGCTCTAACTCTACTTGGTGATCACACCTAGGACCGTCAGCTCGTTCCTCATCCATGCAGACAAGGATGGATCCTAGAAGTCGGTGTACTACACAAGAAAAATCCTCCGTGATGCAGAGATCAGGTACACTCGCTCCGAGAAACTCATTTTGCTCTAATAATATCTACTAAGCATCTCAGGCCATACTTCCAACAGCACCCCATCACGGTCGTGATGGATCAGTCATTGAGGATCGTACTTAGCTGCCTCGAACCTTTTGGATGGCTGGCTAAGTGGTCCCTGATGCTAAGCAAGTTCGATATCGCATATCGTCGAGGTCATCATAAAAGGCCCAGGTTCTGGCTGACTTCCTAGTCGAGTACACGGGACTCGCCGAGGAGCCAGAGCAGGCAGCCTTGGAGTATCAAATTAAGCCCGGAGTAGAGGAGGAACATTGGATCCTCCACGTCGACGGTGCGTCCAACACCGGCAGGAGTGGAGCAGGCCTCATCCTCGCCAACAGTGATGGGGTCGTGGTGGAATGTGCTCTCCGCTTCAAATTCATCGTGACAAATAACCAGGCGGAGTACGAGGCACTCCTCGTGGCCTAAGGTTTTTCCACGAGCTGGGCATACAAAATTTAAAAGTCTTTACCGACTCCCAACTAGTGGTCGGACAAGTCTCTGGAGAATATGAAGCCAGAGATCCCCAGATGATGAAGTACCTAGAGCGAGTCCATTCAAGCACGGCAGGTTTCTGATGCTTCAGCATCTCACATATCCCCCGTGGAGAGAATGCTCACGCGGATACACTATCGAGGCTTGCGACCCTGCCGGACTCGTCACTAGGGCGTGCCCATATTGTGTATCTCAAGAATCCAAGCTACGAAGCTCCAGAGGAGGTGCAGCAAGTCACCCCGGAGTCAAGTTGGATGGATAGGTATGTCAGATATATCATTGATGGCACCTTGGCAGAGGACCACACTGAGACCGTCCTCATCAAGAAGAAGGCCTATCGGTTTGTCCTCATGGAAGGGCAACTCTATCACCAATCCTACTCCTACCCGCTCCTGAAGTGCCTGAGGCCCGTAGAGGCAGCCTTCGTACTTCAAGAGATACATGAAGGCCTCTACGGGAACCATGTGGGAGGAAGGATGTTGTCATACAAAGCTCTCCACCAAGGATACTTTTGGAAGACTATGAGGGAAGACGCCGTCAACTTCATAAAGAGGTGTGGCCGATGCCAGCACCATGCCCACATACAGCATCAACTGGTAGCGCTGCTCTCCCAGCTCTCCGCCCCTTGGCCCTTCTCCCAGTGGGGAATGGACATCTTAGGGCCATTCCCCCCTGCACTAGGGCAGCGGATATTCCTGCTGGTGGCTATCGACTACTTCACCAAGTGGGTAAAGTGGAGCCACTAGCACGGATCACGGAAGCCAAGGTCCACCAGTTCTTCTGGAAGTCAATCATCTGTCACTTCGAACTCTCCCACTGCATCATCATCGATAATAGATGGCAGTTTGACAACTAGGAGTTCGAAGGGTTTTTCACTGAGCACGGCATCCAACACCGCTTCACCTCGATAGCTCACCTCCAAATAATGGAGAAGCCGAGGTGACCAACCGGACCATCCTTCAAGGGCTCAGGACCAGACTGGACCGGACCAAGGGCAGGTGGACGGAGGAACTCCCAAGTATTTTGTGGGCCTATCATACAATGTCCAGAATGGCCATGGATGAAACTCCTTTCAACCTTGTCTTCGGCACTGAGGTCGTCGTCCCATTTAAGCTCGGCGTGCCTGCATTGCGGGTACAGCAGTATGACGAAGCGGAGAATCCAGCGTGCCTCCTACTCAACTTGGACCTCTTTGAAGAAACTATGGACAAAGCTCAGCTTCGGATGGTGGCATACCAGCAATGAGTGGCCCGGTTCTACAACGCGCGGGTAAGGCCAAAGGTCTTCCGACCCGGCGACCTAGTGCTGCGCCGAGCCGAAGCATCTCAGCCCCGAGAGTGTAGCAAGCTGTCACCGAACTGGGAGGGCCCCTACAGGGTGGTCGAAGCTCTTCCACATGGAGCCTACTATCTCGCAGATCTGGATGGCACCAGGTTCCCACGAACGTGAAATGCCTGCAACCTGAGGATATATCATCAGTAGTGTAAGGTTTTTCCCTAGTGGCAATAAAAATCCTCTCTTGCACAAATCCCTCCTTACCTTGTAGGATATCGCTGCCCAACCCCGGGTCCAGCGCGTAAGCCCAGAGCCCAGCTCTCCATCACCCAAGCCCAGAGCCCCGCTCTCCGGCACCCAAGCCCGGAGCCCAGCTCTCCGGCACCAGTAATGTGAGGTCTTTCCTTGCTAATGACAAAGATTATCTTTGCACAAACCCTTCTTGTCTTGTAGGGAATCGCTGCGTGGCCCCAGGTCTAGCACGCAAAGCTCGGATCCCACAACTCTTAGGCACCAAAGATCGAACCCTGCTCCGGCACCAGGAGCCCACCTTCCTGGTGCTTAAGCTCGGATCCCAAGACTCTCCAGCACCAAAGACTAGACCCTGCTCCAGCACCAGGAGCCCAGCTTCCTGGCACTTAAGCCCAGATCCCACGACTCTCTGGCACCAAAGACCGGACCTTGCTCCAGCACCAGGAGCCCAGCTTCCTAGCACTTAAGCCTAGATCCCATGACTCTCTGGCACCAAAGACCGAACCCTGCTCCGGTACCAGGAGCCTAGCTTCCTAGCACTCAAAGCTCGGATCTCATGCCCCTCCGGCACCAAAGACCGGACCCTGTTCCAGTACCAGGATCCCAGCTTCCTAGCATCAAAGACCGGAGTCCAGTCCTCCGGCACCGAGGCCTTGCAACTCGTAGTCGCCTAACAGGCCCAGCAAGTGCAGCATCCGAGCACGGCTCTGCTACTCACACTTCGAAATGGTCCCAGCTGATGATGAGCATACCTCCTCAAGCGGAGCAAGCAGGATTTCGCAGTCGCCTCACCCCCAAGCTGGGCATGACCAAGCAAATCAAAGAATGATGCGGGACACAGACTTGATGAACCCTGATTATTTGGAAAAGGGGAAAACACCTAACAAACTAGGACCGTGGGAGGGCTAAGAAGCCTTCTGTCGATGAATGAGTGATCTCTTCACTACGATCTTCACCAGCTGCATCAGACGATGCCAGGTACAACCCCTCTTCCACCAGTAGTTTTATTGTAGGTGAAGGATCATCAGTGTTGCCCTAGTCCCGAGAGGCTTCTTCGTCCTCCCACAGTCCTAGTTTGTTAGATGTTTTCCCCCTTTTCCAAATAATCAGGGTTCATCGAGTCTGTGTCCCACATCAAAGAACTTCCCCCTCAACTTTACACTTATCCAGGGTCCGCGGGAAGGATCACCTGGGCACTTGGTACTTTAGGGCCATGTGCCCGCACAGGTACATGCACCAGATGATTGAGAGGTGGAGAAGAAACACTTGCAATGCTAAGATACAAGCAAAGAAGAAGGGACAACTCGAGTTGTATAAAAAAGATGTTTTCTTTCCTTCTTAACAAAGTGATACATTGTTCCTGGGCCCAGGCATGCCAAACAGCCCAGGTCAAATGCAAAAAAAAAAGATGGGAAGAGAAAAGAAGGGTTACAGCAGCCGTGGACCCCTACTCTACTCAACCGAAGCCTTCCCCGGACGGTGCCCAGGTGAAGTCTTACCCTCCCCGACCTTCGGAGCTAGGGCCTCTTCCTCAGCCGCCTCCACCTGTGGGGTCGGCTCGGCCACAGTGGTGCACTCCCCTACCTCCATCGGTGTAGGAGTCGAAAGTATCCTCCCTATGGAGCCCGGAAGGCGCAGGCCGGCCAGCTGCTGGTCTGTGAGTAGACCGCGCAGCAAAGACCGGCAGTACGCGAACCCCTTAAAGAAGGAGTTCATCGCCGCCTCTTTGAAGTCCAGCTTGAACTCCGGGGAAGTCTTGTACTTGGCCACCACCTCGACCGCCTCCTTCCTGGCATCTTTTGCCCGGCGGGTTGCCTCGGCCGCCTCCTTTCCTGCAGCCTCAGCATGGCAGACAGCCTCGGTTGCCTCCTTCTTCATGGCCTCCGCTGAGCTAACTGCCACGGAGACCTTCCCCTCCACTCCGACGGCCTTCTGCTCGGCAGTTGCAGCCTTCTTTTTGATGGAGGCAGCCCGCTCCTTCGCCGCTTCTAACTCAGCCCCGAGCTCCTTTAACCGGGACCTCTTGGCTTTGAGCTCCTCCTCGAGCTCCTTCGAGAGTCGCTGGGCATTCGCGACCTCACCCCGGAGGCCTTTAACTCTTAAATTGGCCTCCCAGACCTTGTCATTCAGCCACCTCTGCTTGGCCTTTGAAGATTCAAGCTCCACCTCTTCTTGGTCCAAGTGCGGCAATAGTCCCGAACGAGTAGAAGCTCCGCATCGACCTGCATCGGGGAGGGTGTTAGTCGCAGAAACAAGAAAAGGAGAAGGGAGCGGGGCAAGGCAGGAAGGAGTGCTTGCCGCGAAGAGATTGGAGAAAGTAGCACTAATGGAGTCCCCCAGAAGCTTCCCGGCCCTCTCCCGCCGGTCGCATGACTGGACGGCAAAGTCCATCATGAGCTCGGCAAGGGTCGGGTCCTTGACCAGGAAAACGTTGGGTGCCAGCTTGAAGGGCATCCGATGGTAGTCCCCATCCTTCTTGGTCATTGCCAGCACGGGGTCACCAGCCCCGTCAGCAGGAGAAGCAGCCGATGCAAGCTGGGAGCTTGGCACCACCTCGGATGGCGCCTCCGGCATCGGCTCCGCTCTACCTGGCTCCCCATCCTCCTCAACCTCAACAATTTCTGGTGGAGGGGATGCCATTGCAACAGCAGCGGCAGCGAACCTAGCCAGGTGACCACTTCAGATTTCGGGTCGGGGGCGGGTCGCACCTCCTCGGAGCCTCGGGGACGTGCTCGGCAACCCTCCTGCTCAGCTCGGGAGTGGGCTCGACCGGCACAGCAGTTATAGCCCTCACGCCATCATCTACTTGAGCCCTCTTCGTACGGGCTCGCCGACCCCCTTCGCTTGGCCCCTCTCCTCAGAGAACGAGAGGAGCTCGTCCACGGAGAATTTCATACCTGCATAAAAGAAAGAGATGGGACATTTGGGCTGAAGCGGGACATTGGGAAGAAGGTGAAGGTAGAAGACAGAGAAAGAAAGAGATGGGAGAAGACGGACAAGAGTCCAAGGAAGAACCTGGCCATGGAGAAAGTCTCTACTTGACGGGGACTGGGAAGAAGGAGACTAACCTGTTGAACTTGGGGAAGAAGACAAAAATATCCAGGGGAGGAAGAGCTTCGGTACGATGGCGGGCACGTAGGATTTGAAAGAAGGTGAGTTTTGGAAAAAAATTGCCTTTCGAAATGACCGGCACCCAACCGTATCGTTACAGCTCCCCACCGATGGATCCACACCATGTGTCACCCATCGACAAGTCTGGCACTTGGTTCGACTATGGCCGCTCTGGATTCTGTGCCCGCAATAACTACTCCTCGGACGTGTCCACGTGGCTTCCCTGTATTGATCGGAGAGATCGCTTCACAAAGCGCTGGTGATCATGGCCATCATTACGTTGGATTTCCATCTTTCCATGTCAGCATTGCATTTACTCCCTTTGCCCTGAGCGCTCCATGCCAACGGGATGTGGGAGTGGGGGGCAAATGATGTGGCAGAACGATGACGTGTGAACCCTGTCATATGCCATGTCAGAAAAGTCGCCATGTCGGACATTCCTCCTCGGACTCCTTCACTGGGCCGAGCTCCTTCGGGATGTCGGGGTAGCCTATTGAAGCCAAGTTTCGTCCTCCGCCAGGTCGAGCCCACAAGCTCGGGATGCCTAGGCTGGAGCCGAGCGACCTCCTTTGCCGAATCGAGTCCCTCCAGGGTCGAGCCCTCTAGGTTGGAGTTGTGCCAAGCCCTCCTCCTCCAGGTAAAGCCCCCTCAAAGTCGAGCCCCATGGGCTGGAGTCAAGCCCAGCCCTCCTCCGCTAGGTTGAGCCCCTTCAAGGTCAAGCCCCTCGAAGTCGAGCCTTGCCCTCCTCCGCTAGGTCGAGCCCCCTGGGCCGAATTCGAGCCCAGCCCTCCTCTGCCAGGTGGAGCCCCTTCGAGGTCGAGCCCCTTGGAGTCGAGCCATGCCCTCCTCTTCCAGGTTGAGCCCCCTGGGCTGGAGTCGAGCCCCCTGGGCTGGAGTCGAGCCCAGCCCTCCTCCGCCAGCGGAGCCCCTTCGAGGTCGAGCCCCTCAGAGTCGAGCCCTGCCCTCCTCCGCCAGGTCGGGCCCCCTCGAAGTCGGGTCCCCTCCCCTGTGCCGGAGTCGAGCCCAGCCTCCCCAGTTCTGCCTCCACCTCGGACTAAGACGCAAGCAACTGGAAGGACGACGCCGCCCTCCCTGGATGCCGGTGAGTCACCCAAGGATCATAAGGAGGCGCCCACCAGGCCATAATAACTGCCCGCGGCCAGCGCTTATACCAGAAGAGGAAGAAGCTCCCTGATCGAGGTGCCATGCCCTCCATCGACTATCTGCACTACTTGAAAGAGGAAATCAACGAGGAGATTCAATTCCCGGGGGCGGTGGCTCTCCAATCGAGGTTCTGCCAAGTTTCTCGGAATGGAGCGACCGGAAGGAATGTCAGAGCGCGTGGTAGGTTTCCTTATCATGAACCAGGAAAGACATTCCGTCCATGGCACAGAACACCGCTGAACGCACCCGCTAACGAGGGGGAGATCCCGAGGTAGGTGCCTGACAGCTATTTGAACTTAAAAGAGCCATCGACAACCTAAGAAAAGGTCCATGAGAAAACACTCAAGCAAGTGAGGGAGGAGAGGCCGCACAGGAGAATCACCAATGAGACTGGGAGTTCAAGGCTACCAGAGATCCGCAGGAAGGGTCGCTCGGACACAACCACCTAGTTCCAGTTCACCTCGGCCACCACTTTTTCCAGCTCACTTGCACCTTTCTTGCACATTATTCACTCCTCCTAGCATGGAGTCCATCTCAGGAGCTCGACCAAGAGGATATGTTTCCCTGGATCATCACTGACTTGACCATCAGAGTGCCCTCGCCAGAATTCCCGGCCTGGGTCTCTAACTCTGTTCTTGTAGGTCCCGAGGAGCGGGCCGGTCTCGAAGAGACCAGGATGCGCCCGATGTCGACATCAGCTACGGGCCAGGCGATCTTGGTGGCAACAAGAGCTATTAAACGTCCTGATTTTTTTTAGATCTCACGATATACCAGTCCTCATACATGCCTATCTGTAATAATGTCGCATGATCATTCTGGTCTGGACTCCATATTAATTACTAATGAAATTCGGGACCTAGTTCAAGAAATTCCTACCATTGCTATTGATGGACTTGGTGTAGTCATAAGAACAAATACAACTATACACCAAGTTATATAAAATTATGGGATGCCAAACAGAAAGCGATAGTGATGCTATTCGGGGATTGGGATATGTCATATCAATTGCTTCCGAAATGGTTGCATGCTGTACAAGCATTTAATCTGGGTTCCTGGATGAAATTTATCAGTACTCCAATTGATATACCAAATTGTGCCCAGTTTGATCGTGTATTCTGGACTTTTGCACCCTCGATTGCAGGGTTTAAGCACTATCGTCCGGTCATAAGTATCGATGCTACTTTCATGTATGGAAAGTATAAGAAGTTGATTGCAACTGCTATAGATAGAAATAATCTGATCTTTCCACTTGCATTTGGTATTATCGATGAAGAGTTAGCGGACACCTGGGGTTGGTTCCTTGCTTGCATCAAAAGTTTTGTTACATCATATCAGAAAATTTATCTAATTTCTGATTGACATGCTAGTATACTTGCTGTAGTGCAGAATGAGTATCTGGGTTGGCAGCCATCGAATGCTTATCATGTATATTGCCTGCATCACATGGCAAGTAACTTTAACTCAAGATTTTTTGATCCAAAACTAAGAGATGTGGTGAAAAGAGCTGGAATGCAAACGTAACCCAAAAACATTTAGAAATATATGAGAAATATTGAGAAATTTAACCCAAAAGCTGTTCAGTGGTTAAATAAATTTTCTTTAAAATAAATGGACACGTTCACATGATGACGGACGATGGTAAGGGATGATGACAACTAGTATATCTGAGTGTTTTAATGAAGTTTTGAAAAATACTCGATTTCTTCCCATAACAGTATTGGTACAGTTGACTTTCTTTCGACTTGTGTCATACTTTGAAGGTCGATGTGCCCAAGCAACAAAGGCAATGGACATAAATTAAAGGTTTAATCCTTTTGTCACGGGACATGTCATCTCCAAGCAAGCCAAAGCGACATCGCATACCATTACACGGTTCGATAGAGCAAGTAGCTTGTTCCAAGTCCAAACTGCTAGACGTGGACCGAACATGAATAGGGATAACAATACACAGGTACCTACTATCTTTATGTATCATTGAAAATATATTATTATGTTGTGTATATGTCAAATTATGGTTTTTGATGTTGTAGTGTGTTCGTCTTTCCCAACAAACATGTACGTGTCAGAAATGGCAATGTTTTCATTTATCTTGTTCTCACGTCATGGCTGCTTGTGCACATGTTGCCATTAATTTTTATAGATACATTGATCAGTGCTATACATTACACGATTATCATCAAACTTATGTATCACAATTTCAACCAATTTCTCATAAAGAATATTGGCCCCAGCAAAATAAACATGATATCATTATACCTGATAGAAATAGGCTACGACAGAAAGGTAGGCCATGATCCATGAGGATTAGAAATGATATGAATATTAGAGAAGCCGGTAACAGATGTAAGTGTACAATCTGTAAAGAAGAAGGGCATGATAGACGGTCATGTCCACCATGACTTCTACAAGCAGTTTAGTTAAATTATATCAGTCATATTTTACAGATGTTTTAAGATATATCAGTTTTTTTTATTATTTATGTGATGTTTTATTATTGATTATTGTTAAACTTATATCCATATTATTCCCACTGTTTAAATTTTATTAATGTCTCAATACAGGAATTGCTTGTTACTCCAAGAGTCCTAGACCATGTTCACAGTTCGTATCATTACTTTGTATTTTATTTCATTGATTGTAATATATGGATATGGTTTGTGATGTTTTATTATCTGATATTTATACCTTGTATATGGATTGATGTCATTACTATTTATATATAATTTTGTATTAAGTGGTCTTTGTGATTGCTAATTTCATTTTCTTTGAGTTATTGAATGTCACAGTTATGGATCCTGGTCCTTCTAACAGTAGTGTACTACATGACCAGCCTTCATATAGATCATCTTTAGTATGGGAGGGACAGGATACTGCTGTTTTGCACTATCAATGTCGAGAGATGGTTATGTGTAGATCGATACTGCTCGATCATCATATTGTTCCTTTATTGATGCAGTTTGAGTTTTATGGTCTCGTACGTGTCGAATTTATTAGATTAGACTGGCATTTTATCACTGCTCTCGTCGAGCGGTGGTGCCCAGAGATGCATACTTTTTATTTTTTTCATGGAGAGGTCACCATCACCTTATAGGATGTTGCCATTCAGCTAGGTTTGCTAGTCGATGGTCTACCAGTGATGGGTACTACACGGGTAGACTGGGGACAATTTTGTCATGAGTTATTAGGGGTCGTCCCACCACACGATAGATTGCATGGATCACGATTGAATTTGGTCTGGCTTACCGAGCATTTCCAAGATTTAGCATTTGATGCCGACGAGATAGCCATACAGCACTATGCTCGAGCATATATTTTACAGCTGATGGGTGGGTGCCTTTTTATGGATAAATCTGGGAACAACATGCATCTCTTGTTTCTACCTCTATTAGCAGATTTCGAGATGGCTGGATAGTATAGTTGGGGTAGCGCTGGACTTGTAAGTTGTATAGAGATATGTGTAGGGCGAGCCACAGAGATGCTAATAATATTGCTGGTCCTTTGTTGCTACTATAGCTGTGGGCCTGGGATAGAGTTCCGCTTCTTGCACCCCACAGATTACTTCGATAGGCTCCATATCCGATGATCAATTTTGATGATGGTGGAGCCGGTTTACCATAGAGACCATTAGGGATGAGGTGAGTTTAGAATTTACATAATATTTTATACAGTGTACGATATATACTATTTTATTTAATAAATTTAATTAATTTATTTTGTAGATGGAGAGATCTTTTTTCTATGACACAGGTAGCTATACACATGGTCTCTTCGTATCATTATTTACTTGATCGCTTGCGACCCGATGAGGTAATGAATATTGATTTTTTCGTAATGATTGATTAGTTTTATACGTTCTTGTTTAACGAATTATGCTTTAAATTATTTATAAACAGGTGATATGGCAGCCATATACTGCCGCTATACTTGCAGAGTTATCGATTACTGTCTACAGTGTCAAGAGATCTGGTATACCTGAGTGCCACTAGTTTATTTTTATATAGTAGAGTGGCATTTACCTGATAAAGTGATCCGCCAATTCGGGATGCGACAGGTCATGCCAGATCGGTTTGATATGATGTCTGCACTGCATCATATTGATCTAAGGGGACAATTCGATCAGGATTGGTCCGCCACTCTTCGGGAGTACATTCAGTTATGGATGAGTCGACATGATTATATTATACATGGTGATCCATTCGATGGTACCATGGATTATCACGATCCTTATATGCAGTGGTACCATAGGATCACTCGTCAATTCATCAATCGCAATGGTGCAGTGTATGATTACATGGTAAGTAATTTAAAATTTATTATTTAATAAAATCTAAGTTTAAATCTTGTCAAATTAATTATTTTTTTTACTTATAGGGCACTAGCATCGCGACGATACTTCAGCTTGCCCAGTCAGGTGCCATCGCGATGTCCTCATAGACTATACAAGACGTATGTCATTCTGCCCTCCACACTATTGGCGAGCATGCATGGGTTCCACTACGTGAGTTTTATCAGGAGGTCGACAGGGAGGATTAGACTCCTTCGCCTTACCCATATGCATCTTCATTGGGAGCAGCTCCGCCAGCTCAGTACAGACGAGGTCCCGATGATGTAGTACCTCTCCATATCCAATGCCCGAGTTCGCATCTATTGAGGATGTGGTAGCACACTTTGATTATACTACTGCACCGGATTCCATGGGCTGGCAGCATGATTATTCCAGATTTGGAGGATACTTCTTTGGCGAAGGATCATCACATCACGTATCTGCACCGCAGGCTTCACACGATGTAGAGCATGCTGCACAGCAGGCATCACACAACAAGCGAATCACATGGTCTACAATTTTGTATATTAAATCTCTGAAGAATCCTGTTAATATATGCCCTTTGTGATAGATCCAATAAATAATGAGACCTGTCCCTGTGAATTTTAATTTCCAATACAAAGGATGCCTCACCAAGATCTTTCATGTCAAGATTTTTAGACAATATTTATTTAGTCTCAAAAAGCAAACCAAAATTACTGCTAGCAAGCAGGATATCATCAACATACAAGACAAGAAAGATGAACTTTCTTCCACTGATTTTGAGATAGATACATTGATAAACTTTTTTTTTCTCAAAACCAAGAGAGGTTACAACCTCATCAAATTTTAGGTACCATTACCGTAATGCTTGTTTCAGACCATAAATATACCTGTTCAATTTGCATAGCAAATATTCTTTGCCACTTTCATAAAAACCTTCTGGCTGCTTCATATAGACTTTTTTATTGAGGTCACCAATTAAGAAAGCAGTTCTAATATCCATCTGATGCAGCTCCAGATCATAATGAGCCACCAATGATATAATGATTATGAAAGAATCTTTTGAAGATATCGGAGAGAAAGTTTCAGTGAAATCAATTCCTTCTCTTTGAGTGCAGCCTTTGGCTACTAGTATGGCCTTGAATCGCTCAATTCTTTCCTTGAAATCCTTTTTAGTTTTGTATACCCATTTGCATCCAATAGGTTTACAACCATTAAAAAGCTCAACAAGCTCCCATACATCATTATTGGCCATAGACTGTATCTCCTCTTTCATAGCATTTATCTATAGATCAAACTAGGAAGAACTGACAGCATCAAAATAAGTAACTTGGTCAACCATATACCCAATATCAAAACCATTCTCCCCAAGATAGACATAAAAATCATCTAAAATAGTGAATCTTCTTTGTCTAACAAATCTTCTTACTTGAACTTCTTCAACTAGTTGAGGACTCTCATGAGGAGCAGGAGCATCAATGATTTCACTATCCTTTTTATCAACTGGAGTGAGAATTATATTTTCACTATGACCAGATATAGGAATAGAAACAATCTTGGCTTGAACGTTATCAACATCATCAGTAACTAGGAAGAACCTTCATCAGCTGCATCGAGTTCTTGAAATTTAGCAGTAAGAGACTCTACAATTCTGTTTTTTCTTCCTGGACTATAAAACTTGTACCCTTTGGAGTGTTCCAGATATACAATAAAGAAACAATGACTGGTTTTGGGATCAATCATTTTCTCTGTAGGATTGTATAATTTTACTTCTACAAGACAATCCCAAATCCAGAAATGATTCAAATTAGGTTTTTTATGGTCCAGAGTTCAAAAGGTATCTTGGGCATAGATTTACTTGAAATTCTATTGAGAATGTATAAAGCAGTCTTGAGAGCTTCACCCTATAAAAATTTTGGCATATAAGACCTACTCATCATGCTCCGCATCATATCCTTAAGGATGCAATTTCACCTTTCAACTATACCATTCTGCTCAGAACTTCCAAGCATGGTATATTGAGAAACAATATCACAATCTTGTAAGTACTTGGCAAACGGATCCATATGCTGCCCAGCCACATCATGTTTACCATAGTACTCAACTCCACGATCAATCTCACAATCTTGATGACTTTTTCTAATTGTTTCTCGACTTTAATTTTAAAAATCTTAAATTTTTCAAGGACATCAAACTTTTCTTTAATTAAATAAGCATAACCATATCGAGAAAAATCATCAATAAATATGATAAAATATTTATTACTATAAATTATAGAAGAATAAGGTTCACTTATGTCAGTGTGAATAATTTTTAGAAGATTCGAACTTCTAATTACTCCTATCTTTTTAGTCTTGGTTAATTTTTCTTTAATACAATCAACACAAGTCTCCATGTCTCTAAGATCCAAAGTAGGTAGGATGTCATTATTAATTAATCTGGTTATTCTTTCTTTAGATATATGTCCCAAGTATTTATGCCATAACATAAAAGATTTATCTTTAATCCTAGGATGCTTGGCAACAATATTTTATATATTCAAAGAAGTATTAGAATTACCGGTGGCCAGAGACAATCTATATAATCCATCAACCAAACCACCATAGCCAACAATTCTTGAATTGAATATCAAATCAACTCTTTTATTACTAAACATAAAGCTAAAACCAAGCCTATCCAAAGAAGAAATGGAAATCAAATTCCTTCTAAAAAAAGGTACATAAAATGCATTTTCTAAACTAATTACAAAACTAGACTCTAAGAACAAATTGATAATTACTATAAACTCTACTTCAACTTCTAAGTCATTTTCAACTTTTAACTTGCTCTCATTCAGGCTCGGCCTCCATTTATCTATCAGCCCCTGTAGAGAAATAATAAAATGAGTTGAAGCACCACTATCTATCCACCAAAAATTAATAGGGATATTGACCATATTAGACTCACAACAAACTAAACCAAGGGGCTTACCTCTATGTTTTTCTCTCTTTTCTAACCAAGACTTGAATTTAAAGCACTGACTGCTTATATGTCCTATTTTTACAATGAAAGCAATTAACCTTCTTCTTAATGGTAGCTTTGGAACCTCCTATAAAATGATTCTGATTGTGGCTTCTTCTATCTCCTAGAATCTTGAAACTGTTTAGAAGCAGTAGGCTTTTCCTTTTTCTTATGCATAAAACGCTTGTGATGTTGAAGAGTAAGAAGGGCACTGTCATTTTTTTCTTTCTTGACCTTTTCTTCTTCAGCAATATACTTGGTGATCAAGTCATTAACACTTCACATTTTGTCAAGAGTAGTGTAGGCAATCTTGATCTGAGAAAATTTCATAGGCAAGAAATTCAAGGCATGTGACACCAGAAAGGAATCCGGTAGATCAATCTTTAGACCCTTAAGTTTAGATTTGAGATGAACCATTTTTAGAATATACTATTTGACACCCCCAATATTATTGTATATTATCGTTGTCAATTCCTTTATCAAGGATCCGATCTCAGCATTATTAAATACAAGATATCTCAGTTCAATAGTATCAAGCAGCTTTTTCATATTGTCAGACTTAGATAAACCATCCAGGAGATGTTCCGAAATTGACCTCTTAATTACAATCAGACTGAGTCTGTTCGACTTCTCCCATATGGCAAGGTGGTCCTTCTGTTCAAGAGTGCTTTAATCATTCAAATCATCGGGTCTGGCCTCACGTGCGAGATTAATGTTAGCAATTCTAAAAGCAAACTCTAGGTCTTGCCTCCAGTTCTTATAGTTTGACCTGGTAAGCACCTCAACAATAGTATTGTTGTTGTTCACACCAAAGTAACTATACAATCAAAAATAAAGAATGCAAAATATTAATTGATGGACATAGTACAAACAATATCATATCACAATAACAAATAAGAGTACAAACATAATATCATATATTTTTCTTTGGGCAGAACATGCAATATGTATAAGTGCTCTTTACATGAAACCACAAGTTAATCAAAAAATTTTCAAGCATTCATGAACCTATCCCCTTTGGGCAGATAGGCTCCTAAAAGCCAGAGTATCTTAGCAACACAATGTCTCATACTACATTTTCTAGTTAAAACATACAACAACCTCCTTTGGGTAGGCGGTTGTATATCATAATCAGAAAATATCCCTCATATGATGAAAATTCAATGGACCGGCATAAACAAATCACTTTGGTGATAAATATTTATGCAAACTCATAAATTATTCATACATGAAATAAATATCCAAGCCAAAAAAGATACTATTAAAGCATATGTATGTCCAATAAAATCAGTCACAAATAGGATACTAATCAATATGTACCCACTGATTCATTTTACAAATACCATTGCATTCCAATTTAAATGTACATCATAGACAAAATAACCATAAGGATCCATGGATGTCCCTCCAGCATTTTTTTTGGACCAATATATAATTACAAATTTTTAGGATCTAAAATGTAAAATGAATAATTTATAATATCAAAAAGTCCATGAGCCTAAATGTAGAATGACCTTTTTTTAAGAGATAATGGGTTATCAGATTTTGGGTTAAAACCCAAAACCCGAAACCCGCTACCAAGCCTTCTTCTCCACGACATCGTAAATAGTGGGGGGTCTTCGACCCATTGCCATCTCTATCAAAACCTACTCACCACAGGCACACAGACCTGCGAGACAACCACCCATCGATCGGGAAGACCCGATCGGCGACTCTGGTGGTATCGCCGGAGATTAGAACGCATCCGACGACCGACGGTTCGGCTTTTCTTTCTTCTCAATTTTTTTTAATCTCGGCCCATCGGCAAAGATCTGGGCTCACCGATCGCCGAGATCGGTTCTTAATGCCCGATCACCATTGCTGGGGGGTGACTGGTCATGGAGACCGGCCAGGAGAGGAGATCACTATCGCTGAGACCGGCTGGGGATGGCCGAGCATGGCCTCCCATGGTCGCCGACCCTCTTCCCTTATCTCATTATTTTTTTGTGTTTCGTTGTGATCTGAAACAGATCACCAACACTGCCATCACCGGGGTTCGGTTTCTCCCCTCCGCCATCGCCTTCCATGGCTCCTTCCCCGCCACCGTCGACTTGCAATCGACGCCGACAAGGAGGAAGATGAATGAACGGGGGAAGGAAAAAAGGAAAGAAAAATATTATATATTTATTTTATGGGATCTAAAGATAAAAGATCTTCATCGTCTATTTGGATTAAAGCATCTCCAACCTTTCCTAGCTTTATCATAGTCAAGAAATATATATCTATGGGACTTTTTATCTAGCTTATTAGAAAATGTATTATAATCCTGCACAAAGCAAACACATCCAAACACATGGGGATGAGAAATTCCATGTTAATTTTCAAATAATTTTTTAATAAGAAGTCATGTTATCAAAATTTTTTCAAAGTATCTTATTAAAATTATAAGCCATTACCTACATACGCTCTACCCGGAATTCATACTTAACATTTGTTACCTGAATCATATTATTTGTAGTCTCAAATAGATACTTATTCTTTCTCTTCGCTATACTATTTTATTCAAAAAAACCTAAGCAGGCAAATTGTGTGCGCATGCTCCAAATATTTTTTTTTTTTTTTTTTTTTTTGTGAAATCTAAAGCATCGTATCAACCTCTATTCAATGAAACCTGCACATTTACAAAATAATGTGGACATTTATACTAATCCTTTTTCTATCAATAATATTATAAAATTTATCAAACATTTTTTTTAATATTTTATTTTTCTTGAAATCAAAAACATCATATGGGAGTCCAAAGGCCAACTTCCAGTCACTGAAGTTTACCCACGCAAAAAAAAAAAGAAAACATATATTTATACTTACATTCTCTTTATCAATAACATTATAATATTTATCAAATACTCTTTTTAAAAATAAAACTTGTGCATTGAAGATGCAATATATCATTGGTGACTGAACCAGTGATATATTCTTAGAGATATCTATAATGTTATGGATATCAAATTTTAAATTTTAGGATCTACTTGAAACAATTAGAAGTTTTGAAGTATAAGTGCAAGGCACGAAAAATTGGAGGGGGATTGTTGTAATTTTTTCACGCATACAACACGTATCGAGATATCTATATATACTATATTAAAAAGAATGGATTTAGCCAATTCTTAATAATATACACATAATCACACATAAAAAGGTTGCTAACAACACTTTACACCAAAATAAATTCAAGCCGAGTATGGACTGCCATTGCCCGTCATTCCTAACATTTAGCAGCTGACAAGCCCTCATCCCTGGAATCCAGAGCTTGCGAAGAATTATTTGGGTCCATGTATACTTTCAAAATCTAGGCTAAGCACAAGTTGCAGCAGGCTACAAAACACTCCTCCCCAGGCCCTACAAATTTGAGCCAAACCCCAATAGAACGTGTTTCGGTCCATCATCTCATGAGAGGTGGATCTTGAAATTAATATAGTGTCCCACAGGTTGCTTGGCTAGCAGGTTATATATGAGGATGATGCAGAAACGATGCTTGCAAGCTTCTACTACTACACATGAATAAGTCCATTTTATTTGATATAGATGCAGGGTAATTGGCAATTGTATTTGTTGGCATGGAGTTCCTGGATCGACCGGTCGGAGTCGCTGCATCGTAGGACCGCTCCCTGGTTCACCTGCAAAACAGGTCCCTTGCCGGAGTTGTTCCGGCGGAGGACACTCCGATGCCTAAGTCAGCGGTGGATTCCAGCCACAGAATGGGGAAGATGTCGGGAGTGGAAGAGAAAAAGAGCTCTTGGAGATTGAGAATGGGTAATGTGCAAGATTATTCACGCGTACCTCTCGAGCCATCCTCCTTACCCATATTTAAAAGATGGCCTCCAGTCTGTGGCCCGCTCTTTTCCCGGAGATCATGTGGAGCCATTCACTCCAATGATAGTCGATCGTGGGTTGTCAATGAGCGGTTCCGGCCAAATCGCAGGCGTGGCTGCAAGAATTGCGCGCCATGATCATGGCATGATGAGTGTCGATTGTAATTGTTGGTTACAGTTTCCTTTTTGGAACAGATTGTAGTTCAAGCCTTTGGTTTTCCCCTTGCGTGGGCCGAAGGCTTGATATTTTCTCGAGGCCGGAGATCATGTCTACGGCGGGGATCGAAGTTTGTATCTTCGAAAGTCGGTGAGTAGTTCAGACTTCGGCCGGGGCCGAAGGTGCTATCTAAAGGGCTGGCCTTCGGATGTTGTAGTTCGGTGTGAAGCCTTGAGTTGCTTACAATTGGCCTTCGCTTAGTCCGAAGTCCATAGTCCAGAGAACCGGGGCTTCGATAAGTCGAACCGAAGCCTAGTCCGTAGCTGAACCAGGATATCCCAATAGTTGTCCCCCTACTCTCAGTTGTTGAAGCAAAGATCTGCCTCGAGAAGTGAGAGTATTATTGCCTTGTCGCTTTCTTCCTAAGGGACGGTGCAGTAAATGATTACGGGACCTCTATTGGGCTGCCCATCATGATCTGAGAATCATATGGTGGACAGGTGCCATTCCCTGATTGGGGAAAAGAAGGTGGCCCTGAGGCTATCTCTCCTCGTCCCGTTGCACAGTGGTTGATGTAATCTTTTAGTTGGGATTTAGATAGTTGTAGTGGATGTTCTCCGCCCGTTGGATGAAGGATAGATCTTATCCTGGTGGTCAGTCGTAAGTGGGTTACCTCCCAGGGTAACATTGAGTCGAAATAATCCTCTGCGGGGATCCAGAGATCCTTACTTTTCTTTTGGGGAAGAGTGAAGGTCTGGGCAAGGAAGCATCTTCAACCTCATCTCATTCTCTGCCCAAACCATTCTGGAGTACCAGTCTATTCTTTAGGTAGAATCCTCTTTCCCCCCTTGCTTCATTCCTTTGTTATGGAAGAGACCGTAGAGAGTCAGGAGAAACAGGTTGGGCCCTCAGGGATCGGAGATATAGTAGGTCCGGAGTCGGTCCCTAGTTCGGTTTCTCAGAGCAAGGCAACCCTTCTCTGGGAACGCTACCGCATTCCTGAGGAATTTTCCTTCATCCTCCCCGCGCCTAAGGAGTTGGCGAACGAAGCTCCCCTTGGGTGTCTAGCTGTGTACTAAGATCACCTGAAGGCTGGTCTTCGGTTTCTCTTGCACCCCTTCTTTGTGAAGATTTTTCGCTTGTACCAAGTGGTGCCAGCACAGCTAACCCCAAACAGCATCAGGAACATCTGCGGGTTCCTGGTCATGTGCAGCGTCGCCAATGTAGAGCCTAGGACCAACTTGTTCTCGGCCCTTTTCGTCCTCAAGAGGGACTAACATAGCAATGGATGGTGGGTGATCGGTCCCAGATCAGGCCGCAGGGTGATTAAGGATATGCCCAGTGCCATCCACGGGTGGAAACCCATATTTGTTTTTGTGTTGTCCTTCAACCCATGGAGCTTCGACACTGAGTGGAAGAAGCCTCGCTTGACTGCCAATGATGGAAAGAAAGTCTTGGCGGCCGATCAGTCGGACTATGATCTTCTGACCAACTCGGAAGTTGCTCCTATCCAGGAGTTGTTGGAGGAGAGGAACCTCCATCGAGCAAAAATCAGTAAATTCCCCTCACTAGGTATAGCAGTAGAAATTTTTTCTCTTCTTCTTTAGGTTTCATTGTAGCTCATTTAACTGAGATGATCCTCTTTGCCTGCAGGTGGTGGGATGAAACGCAATCTGAGCTGGCTTCACCAGACTTCGGAGAAGAGGGTGGCACAAGCCCCTTCCACCAGGTCTGCAGGTCGGAAGAGAGCTCGGAGAGATGGTCCCAAAGGGGACCAAAGCGCTCCATCATCCCAAGGCATCTTAGGGAAAATGCAGCGACCGTGGAAGAGGTTCCAGCAAGGCCCTGCCCAGTCAAGACTCCAGTGGCGGTCGCCTCCCTAGTTGACACAACGGGGGACCCGCTTTAAGGAGTGGAAGTAGCGCCGGTTTGCCCATCTACCGCTGATAGGGGCAAGGCGCGGCAAGTAGAAGGAGAGTCCGTCTACGGAGGTTCTTCAGCCGAAGATCGCCCGATGAACCCTTCGGAGCTTCCGCCTATGGGAGAACTGCTGGTCCCGGAGGAGGCTAGACAGGCGTTGAAGGGCACGATTCAACCCCGCAAACTGGCAATTCTCCGGAACTGAAGCTTTCACAAAGTGTCCGATTCCGGCTTTGCCGCCCTGCAACAGGTATGATTATCACCGCCTCCCTTACCTTGAGAGTTACTTGACTCTCAATTCTTCTTTTTTTGATGTAGTTGGTCTATGACTTCACCTTCATGGAGGAAGGCTTGGGAAATGTGGACAGCCTCATCTACGACCTCAAGGAGGAGCTTCAGGCTGCTAGAGCTGCTAGGGAAGTAGCCGAGGAGCTGAAGCAATCCATGGAGGATCGTCTTGTCCGGGTGACCGATGAAGTTCGCGACCTAAAGGGCGAACTAAAAAGCGCCCACTCGAGAATAGCAGGACAAGAGGCAGGGTGGAACAGGAGCAGGAGGCAAGTTGAATCCTTGGAGCGGACTGCCAGGGAGAACCAGGAGAGGATGGAGAGCCTGTCTAAGGTGGCGGAGGAGGTTTCTAGGAGGGCCGTAGAGGCGACCCTAGAATCCGAAACTGCCAAGAGGGAGGTCGAAGCCGCCAAGAGGGAGTCCGAAGCTTTGAGGAAGCAGATGGACAATGCTGTGGCTGACTTCAAGATGTCTTCACAATTTTAGACAGAGATTGATGAAGCATCATTGTATGCCTACCAGCACGGCTTCAATGATGGGCTTTCCAAGGTGAAAGAGACCTTTCCTCACCTCAACCTTTCGGAGATCCCCTCCTTCAACATAATTGGAGAGGAAGTGGAAGAAGCGGAGGAGGTCGAAGCCGCAGGAGAGGTCGAGGAGCCACCATGTCCGGCGGAGGAGGCTGCTACCTCGGTCGAAAACCCGGAGGTGATCTTGGCCGTGACCTCGGCCCAGGAGGCAACTCAGGCTGGAGGAGTCCAGGCTAAAGGTTCTCCCGTCCCGGCCCAGATTGATGAGACCTTCTCCGATCAAGTAGATAGGTTGCTCCAGTCCTGTTGATGTTGAGTGACCTGGATCACTCCGAATGTATTTTCTTCTTTTTTTTTTACTTGTATTTCCAATGAACTTTGTATTGCAATTATCCCAGATTTTGGAATGAATTCTCCTTCCTTTGCATGTGCATTGTTGTGCCTCATGTGTTCATATGTAGTCTGAAATGGTTCTATTGTTTCTCCTTTGGCCTAGTTGAACGATAGCCTTCGAAGGCCATTCAGTTGATAGGAGCTTGTTTTACCGGTCTCTTTTTCACTTAGTCGAATAGTCATGGCCGAAGGCTATTCAGTCGGTAAGGACGAACCCTCGAACGGACCAAAACTTCATTGCACTGCCTTCCTTCGGACGATTAGCTTGTCCATTGGGGCGAACAGGAGTCATCTCCCCGCCAATCAATATTAGGGAGATTTGATTAGGATCACCGTTGTCCACGTGGCACGTCGAAATTTGTACAGTCGCGATCTCTTGTGCCTTATGAGCCGCCGAGCCTCTTTTTTTCAAAAAGAGACCATTAATGATGCCGTCGCATGACGCGGATTTCTCCGGATTCGAAGTAACGGCGGTTGCGATCCAGGGGATGGATTCCGAGAGACGTTCTGGTTCTCGAAGCGTCACCCAGACACGTGGTGCCTTCTCAGTTGGTCGGGAAGGACGTGGGACATGCCTTCCCGTAGTCGATTGTGGGCACAGGGCTTCTATAAATAGGACCCTGCCCCCTACTGTCGAAGGCCATCATTTCTATTGGTGTCTTCCTTCCATCAGCCATGAGGTTCAGCATTTCCGAGCTTCGTCATGCAGCGAAGAGGAGGGCCATTGACCCCTGAAGGAGGCGAAGTCCGGGGCCACCTGGGCCCATTGGCGAGGAGGAGGAGCCTCTGGTTGACCGTCTCGAGAAGAAGGTCTGCCTTCTGGAGGCTCAGTTGAGGGAGGCCCGGGCCCAAGTCACGGCGGCGATCGCGGCAGCGGAGGTGGCGAAGAAGGAGGCGGCAGAGGCCGTCGCCAACTTCAGAACTTCTTCCTCATTCAAGGATGAGGTCGCCGGGGTGGCCCTGGACTCCTTCCACTAGGGGTTTCGGGAGTGTCGGAGGAAAGCCTCCAGGTTTTATGACCTGAAGGGCTTGGATAATATCAAACCCTCCGTTCCCTTCCCCGGCCATGAATTCGATTCTGACTCCGACGAGGGGTCATACTCGAGTTCGGATGGGAACCCCGAGGGCCCTTCGTCGTCCCATCTGGTCTCTCCTCGATGGTACGAGAAAAACCCATCGGGGAGTTAATGAAAAATTTCCCAACCTGTTGTTGCTGCTGCTGTTGCTTTTTTTTTTTTTTTTGTATCTCTCTTTTAGAGAGCTTTTCTCTTTTCTTACTCTCTTCATAGAAGAGTTTCTTTCTTTTTTTCTATCTTTTTTCTTTCTCTTCTTTTTTCTTATGTAAGAAAAATTGAAAGAAATGAAAGACCTTTTGTGTTACCTCTTCCCGTGTATTTTATGCGATGTGTTGCATCACGGTTTGTCCATAATGTAGACTTCAAAATTCACTTGCGGTTTGTAGGGAAGAACTAGGGTCCGTTGGACCATTTTGAGAGTGTTTGTTGTTGACAGAGAGGATGACAATGGTCCTGTTAGGCACGTGTTTGGATTTACCGTAGGGTAGGTTACAAAAACCATCCCTGTGCACTTTCTGTCATGATTAAGGTAGGCTATTCAGGCCCGCCTCGGCGTGTGTTCGGATTCACCGTAGGGAAGGTTACGAAAACCATCCTTGCGCCTTTGATCTTTTTGGTGGCCTGGTTAGGCCATCTATTGTGCTCGTCGGGCATACCGATAAGGTGAGTGGATCAGGCTCTCCTTTGCGCAGTTGACCGATTTGTCAGATCAGGTCATTTGGGCTGTTATCGTTCAGTCGATGCAACTAGCCATTCCGAGTCGAGTAGGGTTGAGGAGCTTTGTACAGGAGTTTTTTGGAACTTTTTCATTGATAATATTTGCAAAGATTTTGTACATTCCATGGCCGAGATAGGGTCTTCCCCTCCAGGGTCTTGAGTTGATATGTCCCTGGTCGAATGATTTCTTCGACTTGATATGGGCCTTCCTAATTAGGGAAGAGTTTACCCTGTTCCGTTGGCCTGGATACTTCTGCTCTTCGCAATACCATGTCCCCCGTGCGAAAAGTTTGCTCCTTTACCCTTGCATTGTAGTACTTGGCGACCTTTTGCTGGTATGCCACCATTCTTATCTGGGCCTGTAGCTTGGTGCTTGATAGCAGATCCAGATCGATCCTTCTGCGATCAGAATTCTCAGGCTCTTCATAGTTGTCAATTCTTAGGGACTATAGGGAGACTTCGATGGGTAGCACGACTTCGGTACCGTAGGCTAGGTTGAACGGAGATTCGTCGGTGGCTATTCTTGGGATAGTTCGGTATGCCCAAAAAATAGATATCAGTTTTTCGGCTCAAAGTCCTTTGGCGACGTTCAACCTTGTCTTCAGACCATGGAGGATGGTCCGGTTGGTGACTTCGGCTTCTCCGTTGGACTGTGGATGTGCAATGGATGTCAGCCGATGCTGGATATGGTACCGAGCACAGAAGTCCTTAAACTTCGGATTGTCGAATTGTCTCCCATTGTCTGTGATGATGACATGTAGGATACCGAACCTGAAGATGATGGAGTTTTTTACAAAACTCTCCACCTTGCCCTCTATGATTTGGGCCAATGGTTCGGCTTCCACCCACTTCGTGAAATAGTCGATGGCCACTAGGAGAAACTTCCTTTGCCCTGATGCTGGTGGGAACGGGCCAAGAATGTCCATTCCCCACTGGGCAAAGGGCCATGGGGCTGCCAACTGAGTCAAATGACTCGCAGGTTGTCTCTGCACTTTGGCATACCTCTGGCATTGGTCGCACTTTCGCACGAAATCAGCTGAGTCCTTCTGGATGGAGGGCCAGTAATACCCTTGTCGAATGATCTTGTATGCTAGAGATCTGCCTCCCAAGTGATCCCCGTATATGCCCTCGTGAACCTCTCTCAATGCATAATCTGCATCGGTGGGTCCAAGGCATTTCAGCAGTGGTTGGGAGAACGATATCTTGTAGAGGGTTCCGTTTAGGATGACATACTGAGATGCCATCTAGCGAATCTTCTTGGCCTCTGCCTTGTCTTCAGGCAATTCTACCTCATTCAGGAATCTGATGATGGGATCCATCCAGCTTGGCTCAGCATCATTCTGGCGCACCTTGCAGCCTCTTTGGCAATGCTTGGAGTTTCAAGATGTTCAACAAAGGTACACCCTAGAGACTTCGGTACTGTAGTCACCAGTCGAGACAGTGCATCTGCCTGGGAGTTCTCTGATCGGGGAACATGAATAATTTCAAAATGTTCCAGTTAAGAGGATAAGGCCTGAACCTTCTCCAGGTATTGCACCATGGTTGGATCTTTGGCTGCGTATTCTCCATTAACTTGATTCACAACCAGTTGAGAGTCGGAGAAGGCTCGGAGTTACCGGACTCCCAGATCTTTGGCGATCCGAAGTCCGGCGAGTAGGGCCTCATATTCGGCCTGATTATTGGAGGCAAGGAGAAACGGAGTGCATACTCTATAATCTGGCCGTCAGGTTCGGCCAACATGAGTCCAGCTCCGCACCCGATAGCATTAGAAGCTCCGTCCATATGAAGCACCCAGACGTACTTCATCTCCTTCGGGGCTTCTTTTTCATCCGAAGAGGCTTCATCTTCGGACTTCCAGGTGCACTCGGCCAGAAAATCGGAGAGCACCTAGGCTTTCATAGCCACTCGGGGCTGGAAGCTAATGTCAAATTCGCTTAGCTTCACAGCCCACTTGGCTATCCTTCCAGAAGTGTACGGAGATCAGAGAACGGCCTTGAGAGGTTGATCAATCAGCACCACGATAGCATGGTTTTGGAAGTATGGCCATAGCCGCTTTGCCGCAATCACTAAAGAGTAGATCAGCTTCTGCATCCTTGCATATCGCATTTCTGCATCATGCAGGATCTTGCTGATGTAGTAGATCGGCTTGTGGGACCCGTCTTCCTCCTTTCGGACAATAACCGAGCTCACTGCTTCGTTTGAAGCAGAGAGGTACAAGTAGAGGACCTCGCATTCTTTTGGCTTGGAGAGCAATGGCGGGGTCTCCAAATACTTCTTCAATTCTTCAAAGGCAGCGCAACAGTCTTCGGACCATTCGAAGCCCTTTGATTGTCGGAGTACCTTGAAGAACGAAAGACATTTCTTGGCAGATCGAGAGATAAATTTGCTTAGGGAGGCAATCCTCCCTGTCAACTATTGGACTTCCTTTTCACAGGAGGGATGTCGCATATCCTTCAAGGCCTGGATCTTCTCGGGGTTGGCCTCAATCTCTCGTTTGGTGACAAGGAAGCCCAGGAATTTACCTGATGTGACCCCAAAGGCGCACTTCGCCGAGTTTAACTTCATTTTGTAGCACTGGAGAGCGTTGAATGACTCCTCCAAGTCACGGATGTGGTCTCTCCGATGGAGACTCTTGACGATCATGTCATCAACATATGCCTCCATATTCCTCCCCACTTGCTTTTCAAACACCTTATTGATGAGTCTTTGAAATGTTGCTCCGGCGTTCTTGAGGCTGAATGGCATCATCTTGTAGCAGTAGAGACCTTTGTCAATGATGAATGCCTTCTTCTCCTCATCTTGCGGATCCATTCTGATCTGGTTGTAGCCAGAGAAGGCGTCCATAAAGCTCAGCAACTGATGGCCGGTGGTAGCATCGACCAGTTGATCAATCTTTGGAAGAGGGAAGCTATCTTTTGGGCAAGCCTTGTTGAGGTCTGTATAGTCGATGCAGATCCTCCACTTGCCGCTAGCTTTCTTCACCATTACCACATTGGCCAGCAACTCGTGGTAGCGGGCCTCTCTGATGAACCCTGCTTTGAGGAGCTTGCCAACCTCTTCATCAACAACTTGCTGTCTTTCGGGGGCGAAGCTCCTCTTTTTCTGCCGCACCGGCTTGTACCCAGGGGTTACTTCCAGTCGATGAGTAATCACCTCGATGGGAATCCCGGGCATATCCGAAGTCGACCAGGCGAAGACATCGACATTGTCCCTGAGGAAACGGATCAGCCTCGTTCTGGTTTCCTCGTCAAGGGCGCTCTCGATCTGCACAACTTTGGAGGGATCTTCCTCTTTCAAAGGTATCGGGATGGTCCTCTCCATTGGTTTACCAAGGTTTGTGATTGAATCCCTCGGATCTAGCTGATCCGGGGTAGTCAAATATTTGAAGTGCCTGTCTTCAATCATTAGACATTGCCGTGCTGTCCTCTGGTTTCCTCTAACTTCTCCAACACCATTCTTGGTGGAGAAGCGTACTAAGAGGTAGTGAGAGGAGATCACAGTTTGGAACCTGTTCAAGGCGGGCCTCCCTAGAATAATGTTGTATGCAGAGGGGATCTGGACCACCGTGAAGTTGATCGGCAATGTCTTTTATCGAGGCTCGGAGCCGAGGGTTACAGGCAACACTATCTCTCCTTCGACATAAACTTGGTTACCCCCGAAACCGGAGAGTGGTATGGGGGATCTCTGTAGTTGATGTCTAGGCAAACACATTTTGGAGAATGCATCGTACATCAAGATATCGGTCGAACTTCTATTATCAATAAGAACTCTTTGTACATCATAATTGGCCACTACGGCCGAAATTACAAGAGGGTCATCGTGCGGGAGCCAGAATCCCGCAAGGTCGTCGTCAGAGAAGAGGATGGAGTTGTTATCCTTCAGTTGCTTTGAAGCTTCATCTTCATCCCTTCTCCAGTTGGCGGGCCGTGTATCATCCCTACACCTCCGTTGGTGGGTCTTTGGTTTGGCAATTCGGCCTCTTCGGGAGGTGGCTGGAAAACAGTTGCTTCCGACCGGGGCCCCTGGCGACCGATGTACCGCCCTAGGCACCCCCTCTTGATGAGATCCTCGATTGCATCTCTCAACTGGATGCATTCTTCTGTGTTGTGGCCGTGGTCCCGGTGGAATCGACAGAATTTGTTCCTGTTCCTTACGGAAGAGGAGGCCTTCATGGGACGGGACCGTTGGAGATAGTTTTCTTTTTCTATCTCCATGAGGATCTTTTCTCGAGGGAGGTTGAGGGGGGTGTATGAGTCGAATCTTCCTTCCAATGCTCTGGACTTGGGAGGGCTTCTCCGGCGATCTGCATATTTGCCACCGTTGTTATTAGAAGTTTGGGGGCCTTGCCCCCTGTTATTCTTTTTCTTTGAAAGGGGTTTCCCTTCAATTACACGTCGATTCGCTGCCTGCTCTTCAGCATCAGCGTATTTCTGAGCCCTTGATAGGAGCTCGGTGTAGCTTTTGTGGAACTTCTTGTCCAGGAAAAAAGTAAGCCTGGAGGTTCGAAGCCCCTTCTTCAGAGCTGACATGGCCACGTGCTCGTTGAGATCGGGGATCTCAAGTGTGGCCACATTGAACCTGGAGATGTAATCTCTGAGGTTCTCTCCTTCATTCTGGTGAAGGAGGAAGAGTGTTTCCGTCTTCCGAGGAGTCTTGCGGCAGGTCCTGAAATGCAAGACAAATAATTTTTCTAACTCGGAAAAGGAATCGATGGTACCTGGGCATAGGCTCGAGTACCACATTCGAGCGGACTTCTTCAAGGTAGCCGGGAACGCCAAACAGTATGTTGCGTCCGAAGCTCAATAAATCATCATATGGGCTTTGAAGCTGCCTAAATGGTCGAAGGGGTCGGTGGTGCCATCGTAGGGTTCCATCTGGGGAACCCTGAAGTGCCGAGGAATGTCCTCAGCCATGATGCGGTCAGTGTAAGGTGGGCATAAATCATCCACAATCAGGTCCTCGGGATCCCTATGATCCCGCATTCTCAGCTCTCGCGTCCTTGCCATCTCTGATTCGATGGCTTTGAACCTCCCGTCATAATCGAGAGTCTGCTTGGACGCTCTCTCCACCGGAGTGGAGTCTTCGGAGGAGGAGGAGGAAGTTTGCCTAGGCCTTTTCCCTTTTTGTGGGAAATCGGCGGACCTAGGCAGTCTCGAAGCTCGGCCTTCGGGAGAGGGCCGAGAATGGGGGGAGGGATACGTCGAATCCTCCCGTGATGCTCTTCTTCTTCGGGATCGAGAGCTATGTCTAGAAACAGTCGGTGGGTTTGCCACCGGGAAGGCTCTGTCTTGAAACTCTTGAACCATGGCCGTCAGGTTGGCGACCTAGTTCAAAAGAGCTTCAAACTGCTGAGCTCCCACAGTAACCGTGGGAGGTGGGACATCGTTCACCTCCGGGGGTGCAGCCCCCTGAGATGGAGCACGACTCCGACTTGTAGAAGCATTTTAGGCTTTTCCTCTTACCATCAGAGAATTCTTTGTTTCTTCTCCTTGTCTGGAAGGGAGCTTAACAAATATGAGTAAAACTCGCCCCCCTACCTGGCGCGCCAATCTGTTGGCGTGGAGTCCCTGGATCGGCTGGTCGGAGCCGCTGCATCGCTGGACCGCTCCCTGGTTCACCTGCAAAACAGGTCCCTTGTCGAAGTTATTCCGGCGGAGGACACTCCGATGCCTAAGTCAGTGGTGGATTCCAGCCACATAATGGAAAAGATGTCGGGAGTGGAAGAGAAAAAGAGCTCTTGGAGATTGAGAATGTGTAATGTGTGAGATTATTCATGCATACTTCTCGAGCCAGAGAAAAAGAGCTCTTGGAGATTGAGAATGTGTAATGTGTGAGATTATTCATGCATACTTCTCGAGCCATCCTCCTTACCCATATTTAAAAGATGGCCTCCGGTCTGTGGCCCGCTCTTTTCCCGGAGATCATAGGGAGCCATTCACTCCCCTGATAGTCGATCGTGGGTTGTCAATGAGCGATTCCGGCCAGATCGGAGGCGTGGCTGCAGGAATTGCGTGCCATGATCATGGCATGATGAGTGTCGATTGTCACTGTTGGTTACAGTTTCCTTTTTGGAACAGATTGTAGTTCAAGCCTTCGGTTTTTTCCTTGCATGGACCGAAGGCTTGATATTTTCCCGAGGCCGGAGATCATGTCTACAGCGAGGACCGAAGTTTGTATCTTCGGAAATCGGTGAGTAGTTCAGACTTCGGCCGGGGCAGAATATGCTATCCGAAGGGCTGGCCTTCGGATGTTGTAGTTCGGTGTGAAGCCTTGAGTTGCTTACAGTTGGCCTTCGCTTAGTCCGAAGTCCATAGTCTGGAGAACCGGGGCTTCGATAAGTCGAACCGGAGCCTGGTCCGTAGCTGAACCAGGATATCCCAACAATATTTATAATTAGATTGTTAAATCAAATGCTCCATTAATATTTCCATCAAGCTCCTATCATGCTAACATGCATATAATAAGATAGATGGTGAAGTAAAAGAAGACGATATCCATTATGAGAGAGAATAAAACAAAAACAAAGATCAGATCCCAAAGTCCTATTTTAAATAAATTTCTAGCCCAAAGTCACCATCTAGTATTAAATTCAAAAAAATGGACCGACAATAACAAACACTGACATTTGTCTTGGATTTGATAGCCTTTATATATATATGTTGACTTCGTTATTGATTTTGATAATAAGCAAAACGATTAAGTATAAGTTGAGTACTAATGATTTCTTTGAAGTATGTTTTTATAGAAAAATATGCTCACAAATTTGAAAAATGATTATTTGATTGAAGAAGCCAAGTTTAGATGAAAGATCTGCTCAAAGAGGACTTGGACAGTTAAAGTTTGCTTGAATGAATATTTAAGTGAAGTATAAATTTGATTCAGTACAAGTTCAGGCATTTTTGTAAAAATTTCAGTAAGGTGTCAACTCAAAGTATCGACACATGATACTAAGTGTTGACACATGGAAGTGAAGTGTCGACTCAAGCCGGTACACAAAGAATGTTTCAGATGGCATGGCTGAAGTGTCAACACATGAACTTGAAGTGTCGACTCAAAGTGTCGACATATGATCAGCTCATCACCTGAGATTTTCAAGTTACAGAACTTGCTGAAGATGAAAAACTGCAGAAATGTCGATACATGGATATGAAGTGTCGACTCAAAATATCGACTCACCTGAGAAAGTGTCGACACATCTGAAATTTTTAGAGAACTAGATTGAAGATATTTGAACTGGGTATCGACTTAAGAAGTTCAAGTATCGACCTGAAGTGTCGACTCATAGCCTGAAGTGTCGACACATGAAGTTCTAGGAATAATAACGGCTAGTTTTTCAAACACAGAACTCAACCCTTTTATTCCCCAATGGCTAGATTTTCGAGTCTAACAGCTATAAATTGATTTTGAGGCCTTGGAAAGGTATTTATATGGTTCAAATCAAATCAAAACACAAGAAGTTGAAAAAGGAAAAACCAAGAGAGAAAAAAAGAGAGCATTCACTCCTATTTATTGAAGTTCAACCACTCTCAAGCAAAAGCAAGCCTCCAAGCATTCAAGAGCCTTGAAGAGCATTAAAGATTAACCATTCTTGAGCAATTAAAGAGGCTTCATCAAGTTCAAAAGCACCACAACATCGAGCTTCAAAGAGATACCCACTTTTTATTAGAAAGCTTTTATTCTCTTTACTTCAAACCATTATTTGTTGTAAGGGTTCTTGGTTAGCCTATTATAAAACCAAGGGAGGTTATTGGTGAGCCTTTGAAAACCAATTAGGTTCTTGGTTAACCCGAAAAACCAAGGAAGGTTGGTGGTAAGCCTTAAAACCATTTAGGTTCTTGGTTAGCCCATAAAACCAAGTGAGGTTTTGACTTGTGAGCCTTGTGAAAACAAGTTGGGTTTTTGATTAGTGAGCCCTGAAAACTAATCAGCTGTAATCGGTTGAGATTATAGTGAATTTTCAAGAAAATCTTGGGGAGTGGATGTAGGTGCATTGGATAGCATCGAACCACTATACATCTTTGTCTTTGTGGTTGCTTGTCTCCTCTCCTCTTATTGCTTTTATATTTATTGCCCTTTATTTCCGCTACACTTTTATTTAAGAGCATTACATTTGAATTCATAGTACATTGATTAATTGTTGGATTGGATTTCATATTATTGCATTGCATCAAGTAATTATTTTTTAGAGACCCAATTCATCCCCCCTCTTGGATTGCTTACTAGGCAACAATATATATATATATATATATATAACAGTACTCATACAAGTTTAGTATCAATATATCCAAAAAGGTCAGAAAATAAAATATTCCTTAATGGACCGGGAACAAAATCCGTGTCACTCCATAACACGTCTACATAATACCGGATAACATATGAGATAACTCAGTTTGTAACAGAATTTGCTTCATGATATGTTGCCCAGGTGGCTACCCAAAGGGGGGTGAATTGGGACTTTTCAAAATTTAAGCAAGTAATGTGCAATTTAAAAATTCCTTGCAAGTGGTAGGTCCTGTGATAGAGTTATAAGATGCAGAAGCTAAATAGAGTCAGAAAAGGTACAATACAAACTCACCAAATTTATAGTGGTTCGGAGCAACCCAACTCCTACGTTCACTATCCAAGATACCACTTGGGATTTTCACTATATTCACATCCGAATATAGTAGGATTGTTTTACAGGATCACAATCCAAAACCTCACACTTTGATTTTACGGGATCACCAAAGAAAACCCAACATCCTTTGATTTTAAACAGGCTCATCAAAGAAACCCAACTTGGTTTTCACAAGATCACCAAGAACCTAATCCTTGGTTTTAACAAGGCTCACCAAGAATCTATTTAGTTTTTCAACCGGGCTCACCAATAACCCAACAATTCAAAGATTGAATTGAAAATAAATGCAACAGGAATGACAAACTCAAGTTGTCGGATAGTTACCGATGCAGTTTGTTGGAAGTCCACTTGAATGCACTTGAATAAGCTTTAATGACTTCAGTGGCTTCTTTCCAAAGTTGCTTCAAGTTTCAGATTAGAGTTGGTGAAGACTTGAAAGCTTGACTTGAATGCTCTTGTGCTCTTTTGCTGTTGGTAGGTAGGATATTCAATGAAGCTTTCTTTTCTTTGAAGAACTCTCTTATTGATTCTTCAAGGAAGTTCAAATCCTTCAAATTTAAAGTCTTTCAGCATTCCAAGGTAGTTCTAGCTGTTGTAGATCGTTGGAGAATGATTTGTGACCGTTGGAGCACCTTTTAGCATTCAAAAATAAATTCTGGAACTAGCCGTTGAATACCTGAAAGTGACATTCGAGTTGGCTCGGATTCCTTCGAGTCAGCTCGGATCCTTCGAGTCGATAGGTCGAGCCGCCAAATATTCAATGCAGTCGGCTCTTTGTCTCAGGGCACAAAACATCACTCTGGACGAGTCGTCTCTTTTCAGCTTGTGTCGGCTCTTCTTCTCAGGTTCGAAAAAACCTCACGCTGGAAGAGTCAGCTCGATGCAGTTCGGGTCGGCTCGCTTTCTCAGGTGATCAGAATTAGGTCTGGCAAAGTCGGCTCTTTCTGATTCGAGTCGGCTCACCTGGCTGTTCTCAGAAATCTTCAAAAAATGGACTCTGGAGGAGTCGGCTCGGACTGATTCCAGTCGACTCGGATTCACTAGAGTCGGCTCGGATTACTGCATTCCAGAATCCTTGCTGCGTGCCAGTAAGCAGAGTCGGCTCTTCTTCACTTGGGTCGGCTCGAGTGTCTTCTTCAGGATTTTTACAATTCGAACTAAAAGAAAACTCTCACCAACTCTTTATAATTTTAATCAAACCAACTCAAAATAAAATTTATGGCACACACACTCACTCACAGAAGTAACCCTTTTACTTGATTTTTTCTTAGCATTTTTAATTGGGTTCTTCTTTACAAAAACACTTACAACACAACTCAAACAAGAAAACAGAAGTGTAGGAATTGAAGTTTGAACATGAAATTCATCCTACAAAAACTTGTCAAATACTTGAAAAGTTGTCAGAAATAAATGTACATGTTCCAATGTTTGGTTATCATCAAAATCACTTATGGGGTCAACAATCTCCCCCTTTTTAATGATGACAAAACACTGGGCATGAAAAATCAATATAAAACTTTATAATTACTTGTATAATAGTATTTACAAGAGTATTGAACTAGTAAAATATATTGACTTCAATTGGAGCCAAACTATGGAGGAGAATTAGGGCTTAGAGAAATAATCTCCCCCTCAATAAAATACTCCATGTTTTGGCATTCTTTTAATGCAATTTTACATTTCAAAGCTCAAGAACTATGTGTATCAGAGCTATTTAAAAACTTGTGTACCAGAGCTATTAACAAAAATATCATTTAGAGATAAATTTATAATTTAGAGCTTAGAGTATCAGAGCTTAAAGTATCTTAAAGTATTAATGCACATTCTATTCAAGTATCAAAGCTGTTTGCATGAAGAATGGGCTTTAGCCTATATATCAGAGAAAGTATTATTAGAGTTGATACCAGTATGCTATCAACTTTTGTGAAACAAGGCAAATACATTTTATTCTTTTCATGCAACAATTTCATACAACTTTCTCCCCCTTTTTGTCAATCTATCAAAAAGGTAGAGCAAGAAATAAACTTGAATTTTTAAATAGAATGGGAAAGTATTTAAAATTTGTTTGAGATAATTTTACTTTCTGATATTTATCTTGAAATTCTAATTAAAATATCAGTCATTGTGTACACAATTGAATATAAGCACTCATTTGCATAACAAAAGGGGTATCTTTCATTTCATTGCAAAGATATTCAATACAAAGTTCAAAATAAAAAGTGATACAATCAGTCACTATCTAGATCTACTCTAGGTTCTGAAGAGCGACCAGGGATTTGGATTCCTCTAGGCATAGATCTAATAGGGTCAGAATCTAAGATAGGTCCTTATGCCCTAAAGTGTGGAGCAGGTTGCCTAGGATGAAAAGATTGAGGTGGAGGTCTAGAAGCAGTAAGAGTAGGATCAGGTGCACTTGTAGCTTGAAGATCTTCAATTTTAGTCATCATCTTCCACAAAAAGCTGTTCATTGACTTCAATTCTGCTTCAACTTTCTTTCCACTTCTAGAAGCAACCAAATCTTCCATTGCTTCCTTGATCTCTGCTATTTCTTTTTGCATAGAAAGCATCTCTGAAGCTTGAACATTAGCAAATGCTTCGGCTGAACCTCTCAACCTTCCAAATTCACTTCTGATTATACCAATGCCTTTTGTGTAATCTTCCTCCAGCCTTTTACTTGCTTTAACAGATCCAACTCGGATCCTTAAGTTGTCCATTTCAGTTTTTATAGGCTTTAAGGATTTGAGTGACTGAACTTTTGGTTGAATCAAAACTGGATGCAATCAATTGAAGTAGTGGTTGGAGATCAGTTTCATTTGTGCCAGTTGCTGTAGTTTTGGAGGTTTCAAGTGAATCTATTCTCCTTTTTATACTGTCTATCTGTTCTCCAAACTGGGTTAGCTTGTTATCAACTGATCTTTATAGCACTCCAAACATTTCACTCATAGAAGACTTGATGGATTTAGTCATATCATTCAATTTTTGTGTCAAGGAGTCTTGTATCATTGAAGTATCCATAGTAGGAGCAGTAGCAGCTTGACCATGACTTGGAATATCTATAGCCTGATCAAAGGTAGGTGTGCTGTATGGTATATCAGGTAAATCAGGGATAGAAATATCTAGAAAAGAAGTATCAAAGTCCATCTGGACTGGAGAATCCTGCTGTGGCTGTGGCTCAGGGATGTGCAATGTAGTGCCCTCACCAGCCTCTTCTTCTGTCTGTTCTTGGATTTCTTCAGTCTCTTCAATTGCAGGAGGGTCAATCTTCTTCTTCTAGGTACCATCTGTCAACAAGTATCCCATTCTCTGAAAGGTCTTAGCTGTGTATGTGTCAGTGTGGAGTAATGCCTTGCTATCTTCTCCTATCAACTCAACATTTGCTCTTTGAAAAAGGATTGAAAGAACCATTCCATATGGCAGGCAGGCTTTGACCTTCCTAATTGCCTCCTTCATTTGGCTAATCATAATTGCAGGTAAATTGATCTTATCACCATTGATTAAGAGTTCCATAAAGCACAAATCCCTTTCACTTACCCAATCGAACCGACCGGTTCTAGGTTAGAAAATCTGGCTTATGAAGTTGTGTAGGACCCTCATCTCAATTGACAACATGCTTGCTTTGAGAATCCCAATCTCATTTACTTCAGCCCTTTCCAAAACAGTCTGCAAAGCCTTAGTTGTATCCTTCAGTACAAGATATTATGTTCCTTCAAACGGCATTTCTAAAACACTTCCTAGAATCTCAGTAGAAATAATTATTCTTTTTCCTTTAACTGTAGACTCAATAAAATTCTCTCCAAACCTTAAATTCTCATAGAATATTCTAACTAGGTTTGGATAGGTCTTAATATCCAGTGAACATAAATTTCTCCAACCCTGATTCTCAATTAAATCCCCAATCACAAAATCGATTTCTCTAAGATATTCGAATAGAATGCGTCGGCCAGTAGTGATTGGTCTCATACCTAGGGAAATTGGTGGCTAGGAGAAACTGGGCTTGCTTCTTCTTCAGGCTATGGTTCATTCCGGGGGACATTATCTTCTCGGGATTTGGTTCTTCGTTCTTGTGGAGCTGCAACATCAATTCTCCCTGATTTCTTCCCAACTACTCTCCTCGGTGCCATTGTTCAAAGAAATTGAGTTTAGAGGAAGTTTATGGAAGTTTAGGAAAGTTTGGAAAGTTCTTTGGAGGGAACAAAATAGGGTTTAGAAGTAAGAACATCAAAAACGAAACCCTATGGCTCGAACTAAAAGGAGACAGCTCGACATCCAAGCCGGCTCGACCAATAGAACATCTGCTCGAGTCGGCTCGAGCAGAGGGAGCACAAAATTAAATTTTGGATTTCAATCAAAGCTCATAAAAGTTTGGGATTTGGATCAGAAGGTTGTCTAGATACATTGTCCTTAACATTTTGGGGATGTTTCTAGATAGGATCACATAATCCTAGTTCATTTCTAATCATTGCAAACCTATCTAAATTCAATGGTTTGGTAAAAATATCAGCAAGTTGATTTTTGGTTGGCACATATTCAAGAACAATATCATTATTAAAAACATATTATCTTATAAAATGGTGCCTAATTTCAATGTGTTTAGTTCATGAATGCTGAACATGATTTTTTGTCAAGTTAATGGTACTTGTGTTATTACATTTGATTGGAATTTTAGATAGTGTAACACCAAAGTCTTTTAGCTGTTGTTTAATCCATAACACTTGAGCACAACAACTACTAGCAGCAATGTTTTCTGCCTCGGCAGTAGATAATGCTATGGAATTTTGTTTCTTACAGTGCCATGAGATTAAATTCAATCCTAGAAATTGGCATGTACCATTAATGCTCTTTCTATCAATTTTGCAACCAGCATAGTCAGCATCAGAAAAACCAATTAAATTCAAAGATAATTCTTTAGAATACCAAAGACCTAAGTTACTTGTACCTTTAAGGTATTTAATGATTCATTTAACAGCAAGCAGATGTGTTTTTTTCAGAATTATATTGAAATCTAGCACAAATACATATACTGTACAAGATATCAGACCTACTGGCTGTCAAATATAAAAGGGATCCGATCATACCTCTATATAGCTTTTGATTAACGTTGGATCCATTTTCATCTTTGTCTAGCCTGCAGATAGGATTCATGGGTGTACTAGCCTCTTTGCTTGTTTCCATGCCAAATTTCTTGATTAATTCCTTGATATACTTTGCTTGGCTTATAAAGATTCCTTCCTTCATTTGTTTGACTTGCAATCCGATGAAGTAATCGAGTTCACCCATAAGGCTTATTTCAAACTCGCCCTACATTAGCTTAGCAAAATCTTCACAAAGATTTTCATTAGTTGCACCAAATATAATATCATCAACGTAAATTTGTACAACTAACATATTATTTTCTTTGTTTTTAATAAAAAGAGTTTTGTCAACATTTTCTCTTTTAAAATCATTTTCAAGTAAAAACATGCTCAATCTATCATACCAAGTCCTAGATGCTTGTTTCAAACCATATAAAGCTGTATTAAGTTTAAACACATGATTTGGAAAAGCATGATTTTCAAAACCTGGTGGCTGTTCTACAAAAACTTGTTCAGAAATAAATCTATTTAGAAAAGCACTTTTGATATCCATTTGAAAGAGTTTAAAGTTCATGTAGCAAGCAAATGCAAGAAATAATCTAATGGTCTCAAGTCTTGCTACCGGAGCATGAATTTCATCAAAATCGATGCCCTCTTCTTGGTTAAATCCTTTTGCTACCAACCTTGCTTTATTCCTTATTACATTACCATTTTCATCTAGCTTGTTCCTATAGACCCATTTGGTTCCTATTATTGGATGGTCTGTAAGTCTACTAACTAGTGTCCAAACATTATTCCTTTCAAACTGGTTTAATTCGTCATGCATGGCCATCATCCAGTTATGATCATTTTCAGCTTCTTCTAAGCTATGTGGTTCAATTTGAGAGACAAAGGCTAGGTAGTCATGTGCATCTCTATGTGCTGACCTAGTCCTAACACCATGAGAAGGATCACCAATAATTAAATCTTTGGGATGTGAAGTTACATACCTCCATTCTCTTGGTAGATCAGTATGATCCTTACCATCTCACTTCCATCTTGCATTGGTTTGTCCTGGATGTTTAGATCTTCCATTTCCTTTTGTAGTGTACCTGCATTATTATCTATGCACTCATCTTTCCTAGATGGTGAGGGGTTAGCTTCATCAAAAACAACATGAATTGACTCTTCTACAATAAGAGTCCTCTTGTTAAACACTCTATATGCTTTGCTATGCAATGAATAACCAAGGAATATAGATTCATCAGATTTTGCATCAAACTTTCCTAGATTATCCTTACCATTGTTTAACACAAAGTATTTACATCCAAAAATATGAAAATAATTAATATTTGGTTTTCTTCCATTCCAAAGATCATAGGGGGTTTTCTTTGAAATTGGGCGCATTAAAACTCGGTTTAGTATGTAACAGGCAGTGTTCACCACTTCTTCCCAAAAGTATATTGGAAGATTACCTTCACACAACATTGTTCTGGCCATTTCTTTCAAAGTCCTATTCTTTCTCTCTACAACACCATTTTGTTGTGGTGTTCTAGGAGCGAAGAAGTTGTGATCAATGCTATGCTCAATGCAATATTTATCAAAGAATTGATTTTGAAATTCATTTCCATTATCACTTTTTATAGAAATAATAGAAAGATTTTTCTCATTTGAAACTTTCTTATAAATTTTTTGAAATATATCAAAAGTTTCATCTTTATGTGCGATAAATAATACCCATATGAATCTAGAAAAGTCATCTACAATCACAAGGCTATATTTCATACCTCTTAGGCTTGTAGTCCTAGTTGGTCCAAATAAGTCCATGTGAAGTAGCTCAAGGGGTCTAGTTGTTGAAATAATATTTTTTGATTTAAAACTCCCTCTAGTTTGTTTGCCTAATTGACAAGCATCATATATATAATTAAGATTAACTTTGAAGTGAGGCAAACCTCTAACTAGATTCTTTGAGATTAATTTGGCAATAGTATGCATGCTAGCATGACCTAATCGTCTATGCCATAATAAACATGACTCTTTTGTCTTAGCATTCATCGCTATTAGACTGGAATTACTGGACATGGCTAGATCATTTAGATCTACCACATAGATATTTCCGAGTCTATGGCCAATGAATTTGTTGCTAGAATCAAGAGAGTTAGTTACTATACACGCAGATGATTCAAAGATAACCTTGAAGCCTTTATCACACAATTAACTTATACTCAATAAATTATGCTTCAATTTATCTACTAGCAGTACATCTTCAATAAAAGTACAGGGAGTTATTTTAATCTTACCAATTCCAATTATTCTTTCCTTGTCATTATCTCCAAATGTGACCAATCCTCATTCTTTCATTTGTAGGATGATAAATTGATCCTTGTCACCCATCATTTGCCTTGAACAGCCGCTGTCAAGATACCATCTTTTTTTTAACTTTTGGGCTGCAAGACAATTCTGCAAAACAATCAAGGAGTGATTTTAGGTACCCAAGCTAACTTGGATCCTTTCGGGTTAGCAAAGTTGGTTCCCTTTGGAATCCAAATAGTTTTAAATTTCAATGCACTATTCGTGGAATTTTTCAAAGAATTGCATTGATAAGATTTATGTCCAATTCTATGACATGCATAGCAAATAATTTTGTCATTTTTGAATGATGCATGCTTTGAAGCTATAACTGATGCAGAAACAGAAATACTTGATTTGAAAGATTTTTGCATAGTATTCTTAGGAACATGTGTCAAGCCATTTGAAATTGATTTCGATGGAAAAGCTTTTTCAAGTTTAGCATTTAAAACTGAAGCTTTTGAAGATATAAACCTTGTTGCTGAAATTCCTTTAGCATTTAAAGCATTAAATCCAATTCCAACTTTACTTTTAGAATCCTTTTGTTCATTCAAAATTAGCTCAAGCTTGTTAGAACTCAAAGTCAATTTTTCTACTAAAGGCTTAAGCTTTTCAACCTCCTTTTTCAAATCAATATTTTCGGCAACCAAAGTATTGTTTGTCTTATTTAAAACAGTTTTCTCATTGTTCAAGACAATAACATTTTTAGAAAGATTATTTAATTCTCTTTGCAAAATGTTATTCTTTTCAAAAGTTTCATCCTTGTCTTTTAATAAAACATCGTTTTATTTTTTCAAGGATTTAATTTTAACCCCAGCTTTCTTGAATTCGATGAGTAAATCATGAAATGCAAAATTCAGTTCATCATATGTAAATTCAATTTGAAGCTCAGGGGATGATACCTCATTTTTGAGACCCATTAAACAAAGATTCATAAATTTCAGAGCCTCTTCTTCTTCTACAGTGGATGAGGATGCTTCGCTGTCACTCCACGTCGCTACCATTGCTTTCTTTTTCTTCTTCTTAAATCCCTTTTTCAATAAAGGACAGTCCGGTTTGATGTGCCCTAGTTTTTTGCATTCATAACAGATGGGCACTTCTTTCTCTTTTTCTATTTCTTTGTCCTTCTCCTTATTGAACTCTTTGTTTTTGTGAAATTTTCTAAAATATCTTCCTTTCTTTCTTTCCAAGAACTTTCTAAATTTTCTGATGACCATGGCAACATCTTCGTCTTCCATATCACTTTCAGTAGAGGAGCTATCTTCTTCCAATTCTTCATCCTTTTTAGAATCCATAGCAGCTTTAAAAGTGATTGATCTCTTTTTCTTTTGATCATCTTCAGTTCGGTGCTGCATGGTCAGTTCATGTGTGATGAGAGATCCTAGCAGTTCATCCAGCAATAAAGTGTTCAAATCTTTTGCTTCCTGGATGGCAGTCACTTTCAGATCCCACTTGTCCGGAAGAGTTCTTAGAATCTTCTGCACTAGATCTGCATTAGTATATACCCTGCCAAGACTTTTTAAGCCATTAATAATGTCAGTAAAATATGAAAACATGGCAGAGATTGTTTCATTTGGTTCCATCTTAAACAATTCATAGCTATGTACAAGAAGATTAATTTTAGAAGACTTCACTTGAAAAGTTCCTTCATGGGTCACTTCGAGTTTATCCCAAATTTTTTTTGCCGAAGAGCAAATTGAAATTCGATTGAACTCATTACTATCCAAAGCACAGTATAAGTGATTCATGGCTTTGGCATTTAACTCACCCATCTTCATGTCGTGTTTGTCCCAATCCTCTTCAGATTTAGGAACGTCCACTCCATCAATTTTAACCATTGGAATATAAGGACCCTTTAGAATGACCTTCCACAATTGAAAATTAACTGCTTGAATATAGATCTTCATTCTAGCTTTCCAGTATGCATAATTCTATTAGTTGATTGGCCTTCCACCAAGGACATACTCATTGGATGAGCCATCAATCTTTACTCTAAAGTAATCAGAGACACTGCTCTGATACCAGTTATTGCCCAGGTGGCTACTCAAGAGGGGGGTGAATTGGGATTTTTCAAAATTTAAGCAAGTAATTTGCAATTTAAAAATCCCTTGCAAGTGGTAGGTGCTGTGATAGAGTTATAAAATGCAGAAGCTAAACAGAGTCAAGAAAAGCACAATACAAACACACCAAATTTATAGTGGTTTGAAGCAACCCAGCTCCTACGTCCACCACCCAAGATACCACTTGGAATTTTCACTATATTCACACCCGAATACAGTAGGATTATTTTATAGGATCACAATCCAAAATCTCTATACTTTGATTTTACGGGATCACCAAAGAAAACCCAACACCCTTTGATTTTAAACAGGCTCACCAAAAAAATCCAACTTGATTTTCACAGGATCACCAAAAACCTAACCCTTAGTTTTAACAAGGCTCACCAAGAACCTATTTGGTTTTTCAACCGGGCTCACCAATAACCCAACAATTCAAAGATTGAATTGAAAATAAATGCAACAGGAATGACAAACTCAAGTTGTCGGATAGTTGCCGGTGCAGCTTGTTGGAAGTCCACTTGAATGCACTTGAATAAGCTTTAAAGACTTTAGTGGCTTCTTCCCAAAGTTGCTTCAAGCTTCATATTGGAGTTGGTGAAGACTTGAAAGCTTGACTTGAATGCTCTTGTGCTCTTTTGCTGTTGGTAGGTAGGATATTCAATGAAGCTCTCTTTTCTTTGAAGAACTCTCTTATTGATTGCTTCAAGGAAGTTCAAATCCTTCAAATTTAAAGTCTTTCAGCATCCCAAGGCAGTTCTAGCCATTGTAGACCATTGGGAAATGATTTGTGACCGTTGGAGTACCTTTTAGCATTCAAAAACAAATTATGGAACTAGCCGTTGAATACCTGAAAGCGACATTCGAGTTGGCTCGGATTCCTTCGAGTCGATAGGTCGAGTCGCCAAATATTCAATGCAGTCAGCTCTTTGTCTCAGGGTGCAAAACATCATTCTGGACGAGTCGGCTCTTTTCAGCTTGGGTTGGCTCTTCTTCTCAGGTTCGGAAAAACCTCACTCTGGAAGAGTCGGCTCGATGCAGTTCGGGTTAGCTCGCTTTCTCAGGCAATCAGAATTAGGTCTAGCATAGTCAGCTCTTTCTGTTTCGAGTCGACTCGCCTGGCTGTTCTCATAAATCTTCAAAAAATGGATTCTGGAGGAGTCGGCTCGGACTGATTCCAATCGACTCGAATTCACTAGAGTCGGCTTGCTTTCCATCGAGTTGGCTCGGATTGCTACATTCCAGAATCCTTGCTGCGTGATAGTAAGCAAAGTCGGCTCTTCTTCACTTGGGTCGGCTCGAGTGTCTTCTTCAGGATTTTTATAATTCGAACTAAAAGAAAACTCTCACCAACTCTTTACAATTTCAATCAAACCAACTCAAAATAAAATTTATGGCACACACACTCACAGAAGTAACCCTTTTACTTGTTTTTTTCTTAGCATTTTGAATTGGGTTCTTCTTTACAAAAACACTTACAATACAACTCAAACAAGAAAATAGAAGAGTAGGAATTGAAGTTTGAACATGAAATTCATCCTACAAAAACTTGTCAAACACTTGAATAGTTGTCAGAAATAAATGTACATGCTCCAATGTTTGGTTATCATCAAAATCACTTATGAAGTCAACACGATAGACATAACAAACCACCAATAAAGAATTTGCACTCTCTGTAGTCAATGCTAAGTGTTAGTATACATTCCAAACAAGAGCCAAGTTTACTATTTATTTCAGATATGACAATACATGCTTACTAAGAACATCTATGAAAAACATCAATTTCAACTACACCAACCTCCAAACAACCAAGATTCCATCGACGATATCCTGAGATTCTATAGCATAGAAGCTCAAAGTAGGAGGAAATTAACACCTGACATGAGCAAGACCTTGATTCGAGAGACAAGTCTCCAAAAGAACACACAAATCTAGATTGTAAACCTGCATCTATCTTCTAAAGGTTGAATGAAATGAGGGTTTGGCTATCCTTCTGTACATTCCAGACCATGATCTTCATGAAGAACCTTCAATCATTGTGAAACCCGCACTCTCCTCAGCAAGCTCCAATTGAACATCACCTAATTGAGCATCACCCACCCGTATTTTAGGTGTATCTCTTATAGCTTGAAGAGCACACTTGAGCTAGGAGATCACCTATTCATGGCTCTCCGAGACTTGGCACAAGGGTCCACTTGCCATAGATGAAGACTTCTACCCCATCTCAACCCCTTCACACCCGCATTGCTCGTTGAGGATCCCCCTCACTCCTAGGTTTCATAAAGATGCCCATCTCAACAAACTCCTTCCTCCCTTCCCTAACACCTCTACTTATCAGGAACACCACCTTCGACCCTAACTCCTTCCCATCTAAGCCCCCCTCCTCAACCAGCTCCTTCTCCCTAGAAACCAACTTGCCACCCTGGCCTCTCCTAATTCCTCCAAACATTCTACCCCTTGCCCATCTCAACAAACTCCTTCCTCCCTTCCCTAACACCTCTACTTATTAGGAACACCACCTTCAGCCCTGACTCCTTCCCATCTAAGCCCCCCTCTTCAACCAGCTCCTTCTCCCTAGAAACCAACTTGCCACCCTGGCCTCTCCTAATTCCTCCAAACATTCTACCCCTTGACCCCTGCACGTCGCCCCTCTCCACCAGAGACACAATGATGGAGCCAGCCACCCTCCCAGCCACTTCCACCCCTTCTGAAGCCAGATCACAACCCGAATCTCCATCAGCCAAAACCATCATCGGCCCCACATTGCCAATTTCCAAGGTAGGCAAGTGGTCCTCCCTCTGGGATGATGATGCGAGGCCATTGATGCTCGCCTCCACCTGCGATGCAGACCCCCGACTCAGAGAAGGCCTTGTCCAAATGCATGACCCCTATGCACACAACAGGGGTTGAGAGCTTACCATGCTAGCAGTCCTAGTGGGCTCAGCCAAAGACTCCACCCGATATGGCCTGCCTAGCTTCAAGCTATGGACTTTAGGTGGGTTTCGAGCCCGCTTCAAAGAGAGGCAACCCAACATCACCAGTTAAGGTTGGCTGGATTCCTCTAGATGAGCCAGATCTATAATATCCTCCAGTGGGCCTAGGGCCTTAAAACCCAACTTAGTCCCTTGCACTAGTCTAGACAAGTTAACTCATCCCAAGATAGGCTCCCTGGATCGATCCACCAGCGAATGATGGTGGGTGACCTTAGACGATTTTTGCCAGCCGTCAAAGTTTAGAGGGGAGGTCGGCGAGCTCAGATGAGGCCATGATGATTCCTGATGGGGAGAGGAAGAGTTGGGCTCCGGTTACTTCGGGTTGGACTTGGTCTCCTTCTCGCAATCCTAGGCACCCATGGCTACTGGATCTGAGAAGGAACCAGCAATGGACCAAGCCTCGGCCAGCCCCTTCTAGCACCTCCTACCATAGGGTTTCCTTTCTCTTCCACCGCCATTGGAGACTGGCCCTCCCCACCACTTAGAGACAACATTCTCTGATTGAAGCAAGCAATCACTAGTGTCGGAAGAGGGGTCTCTTTAGAAAAAATGGCATCCATCATCGGAATGGCCCAAGTGTCCACACTGGAAACAAACAAAAGGAAAGTTTTCATAAATAAAAGATTGCCCGAGCATACCTTTCTCCCCCTCACTGAGACCTTAAGTTTCAAAAGACGCTCAGCAAAATATAGCCATGGCCGTCCTTGAGCACCGTAGTACAGTCAGCCTCTAACTGGAATCGAAGGAATAGATGGTCTTTGGTGATAGAAAAATCCTTCGGTTACGTTTGGTGCATTGCCAAACAATCTTGAAAGGTAATATGAATTACCAGTAATATGGATTGCTAGTAATGTAGATTACAGGTAATGTAGATTATTATGTTTGGTATATGCAGGTAATGCTGTATAAGGTAAAATCAAAATTTTAAAATATTTCTAAATTAAATATATATTCTATTTATAAAAATATAATTTTTAATATCTTATATTATAAAATATATTAAATATATATTTTTATATTTTTATATTAAATTAAATAATAAAAAAATATTTTTTTATACTAAATATTATATATTTAATATAAAAAATATTAAATAGATACCATATTTAATATGTTATTTAAATACATTAAATATATATTATATTATTAAATTGAATATAATATATTTATATTATGTATAACTATATTATATTATATTATATTTAAAATATTTAAATAAAATAAAATAAAATATATACTTGATATTATGTTATATTGTATTAATACTATAATATCACTACCAAAAAAAAAATTCCCGATGCTATTTTCAGTATTTCCCAATGCTTTAAAGCATCGGGAAAAACCTTTCCGATGCTTTAAAAAGCGTGGCAAATGCGTCGCGTAGGTGAGGGTGGGAAAAACTTTTCCCGACGCTTTTAAGCATCGGGAATAAAGTTATTCTCGATAAAATTTAAAAGCATCGAGAATAAAGTTATTCCCGACACTTTTAAACATCGGGAAAGAATTTCAATTTTTTTTAAAAAAAATAAATTAATTCCCACTGATCCAATGCCAGAACCCTTCGGATCTACGGAAAAAATAAAAAAATTACATCCCCCATTTATTATTATAATGGCAAATGAACCCACTGCACAACAAAGAAATCCAAAAAAGACCAGAATCAGGATCTTGGTGGATTCGAACCACCATCCTCTCGAACATTTGAAGGTTCGATCACCTTGCACGCTTCAAGCGCTCTTTACCATTTTCAGAGCTTAAAGATCCCCACTCAAATAAAAACACGTAGATAACAAACCAAGCTTGAAAAAGCTTTAAAAAAGCATCCACCGTCTTACCATTCCTAACGAAAATCTTAGAGAAAACTACAAAATCAACCCAACCCACCCCCCCCCACCCCCACCCCCCCCCCCCCAACAAATATATATATATATAGAGAGAGAGAATCAAAACCAAAAAGCAAAATTCTTCTTCTTGACAGGATTCTTAGAAATTTGAACACAATCAAATATCATACTACGCAATCACCATTTATCCCTCAAATCCATTTATTACCTCTAATTCCTTCAAAAAGTAAAAAATCCCACTACCATAACTTCACCTTGGATGTCACAACCAAATCTGCCCGTCGGACACGCGCACCCTATAAGTCCAAAAATATAAACTTAAATTTAACCCAGTAATGGTAACAGAACAGGAACTGATTTCTTTTTTTAAAAGAAAAAAATTTGACAATAAATGTGCATGGAACCTTTTGCCTGACAAAAAATAAATACAAATAAATAATTCAGTGAAGAATTTGAATTAAGAACACAAAATTTTACTCATCCTACAAGAACTTCAGTATAAACAATTGCTTGAAAGATTGGATATTTAGCAGTTAAATAATAGCATAACTTCTTGAATAAAATAAATGAGCATTAGAAGAAAAACAGGAGTATCATAAAATATCTGATCCAATAAGAAAGTTAAAAATATAGACAAAAGAAGAATTACAAAAACCATGATGGATAACAACATGAAAACCATTTTGTTTTTGTCCAACCATTGCACAATATTAATACAAATTAAGTTCAGGTAAATGGGTAAGGAACCTCACCATTGAGTGGACAGGGAAGATGTACCTGTTTCACAGGATAAGCTAGGAGAGGAGTGAGAAAATTCAACGCCGTGGGATAGTCTATCATGGCAGTATAGACTAGGGCATTAGTAATCCAATCTTCCACAAATTCACCTTCATATACACTAAAAATGTCGGGAGGTTGGCGGGACGTCACGATGCTTTCCACTAGCATCGGAAAAAAAGTGTCCCCTTCTCTCTTTTTTCCTGTAGTGATGTGTGACAATAATTAGCACGGTCATAAGAGCAGTAATTCCATCAGAAAAAAAAATCATTATATCAGTTATTACACTGTTGTTGTTTCAAAATTTGTAAACAAATATTTGAAAATATGCAATAACATTGAATCAAGGAATTAGTAATATGCATGCTTATGCCCATATGCAATAACATTCAGGCCAGTGTACATGAAATGGGACGGAGAAATCATTTTAAACTATGTGATATGAGACAAAAGTGTAGAGAAAATTTATTTTAACATGTTAAGTGAAACTTTTCTGGAGAAGTGCAGGAAGAAAAAAAATACTTTAAAGCCGAATGAATCAACTGTAAATGCTCATCATACCTGAAATAAACATTACCTATGCATAGGCATTTCTTGTCATATTCTTTAACCCCGTAGTTGTAGGTCAACTCCAGCACTGTATTTTTATCTCATGACCATATCCCATAATTGCTATGGTAGACTGAAAATAGGTGCAAGCAAATGTAAATCTAAATAGGTAAGGGAACAAATATTTTGCTAATAAACAAACATATTAAGGAACACATAAAAAAAAAAAAGAAACAGAAAAGAGAAGACAAAAGGATGATATTGACATAAAATAGATCGACAGAGTTTGTACATCACATAAAACAACTTACATAGCAGTTTATGCTCAAAATGAAGTTAACAGGATATCAATAAATTCAAAAATGTGGATCAGGAGTGGACATGGTTTCAGCCAATAATGGTTAGATCTATGGAAGAAGAATATGTTATTGATGTTGGTGAATAAGGCTCCTAGATATTTGGACAATTAACATGAAGCATTCTACTAATTCTTTTATTCTAGTTAATAAGAAGGATCTTGAACTAACAAATAATACCATTAGGGGAATATAAGCAAAATGTTCTGCTATCATTTAGTTAACTTACCCAAGGGTTATTTGAGCAACAAGTTGCAAGATTTCGGGAAATAAAATATAAAAATTGAAAACATAAGATTAATACAAAAATATGGAAGATGTCAAGGACTAATCTGAAAAAACTCTAGCGTTAATCATTAATTTAGTATATTGCACTTACCAGTACTGATTGTGAAATACAACATGGTCTGTAGGCACAGGCTTCCCATCATCATTTATGTTCCAGAGGTATAATGCATGGGTTCTGTTCTTCAATTCCAACGCAGAATGACCATAACTGGCCTCCCTAAATGCAGAATAGTCTGGTTGTGGCTCAGAGAACAGGGATAACAGAGGTTACCAAAATAAACCAATTGATCCTAAAACTTGTTCAGACAAAATACAGAAAACATGTACAAATAATAAATGCGAATAAGAATAATTTTACCAAGTCAGGTCTGTACTCTATTTCATGATTTCCAGCAGTCCAAATCCATGGATGATAAGCAACACCATGTTCAATAAACCGGCCAAATGAATCCCAGCGAATGCCATCATTAAATTTATATCTGTCAGCATAAGACAGATCTCCAACAAATAATACAGTGTGTCCGCCAGTTTACAAACATGTGGCCTAGAATAATGCCACTATAAACTATAAGCTATACCAAACACAACATTTTACGTGATACACTAGAAATTGAGCAACCTTTATCACAAGCCTACATTTATCAGCAATAGGACTGCACTATTGAGTCGTATGATTTTATGAAAGCAATCTCCAATCTAACTTACACCTGCATAAAAGTAGCGATTCAAATCAGCCATTTTTAGCAGAAAATAATAGAGTATAAAGCCATGAATGTTTGATGGGAAGCTTATGACCAGTTTATTAGGAGAATACATGCATTAAGCACTCGAATAACTAAATCCATGTATATCTGTGGCAAGACTCTTTTAGAGCGGAGGAAGCCATATCGAAAGCCTAAGACTGAATAAGAATTTTATTCATCAATCAGTAAATCAGACTTTTTTTCTAGATTAAGAATGTAAATATATAGAATAAATGCCAACAACTTCATGAAAAGAAATATTATTGGCATATAATTCATGCCAAAATATTTTTTGAATTTGTCCTATCTGTTAAATCTTTAGTAGAAATCATGCACTTATGCAAGCTTATTATAACTAGTATTCACAAAAATAACATGGAACAAAATATAATGGTTGCTTATTTATATATATCTTCAGCAGATCAACAACCAGGGAAAATAAGAGGAGGTGTCATATATTATATATTATATAGCATAGCATAGTCCGGTAAAACACACGGCAAAAGGGAAAGGATTCAAACATTGAGATAAAATGCATATCCACACGAGATATGTCTACAATATAATTTATGGTTTTAACTTTAAGAATCTGATGGTAATGATCAGAATAAGAAGAGGATCAACTGATAGTGAAATGTATGAAACAATACATTGCATATTCAGATATTTAAGTGGTGCCAGTCACAAACAAAGTTACCATAGTGAGCATCTTAATGATAATAGACCAAACATTGCTCTCCATTGTGAACAGATCCAATCCACAAACAGAAGCCACTAAAAGAAAAAACAATTTCATCTTGCTTTATTTAATTGCCAAAAGTCAATCAGAAGCTCTCCTCTGGCATGATAATAAAATGAAAGTCGATTAAAGTTTGGTGATACTTTCTTGCTTAGTCAGAGAAAATAGCCAAGGACTTCATAAGCTTTAAATTTGGAGCATGGGGGGTGAGGGAACCCCTAAATATGACAAATAAATCAATATCCATTAAAGTTAGCGAAAACAAGATCTTAAACATATTATTGGTGCAACAAGGCATGGCACAGAATCCTTACATGAACCAAACAACATTGCAATCTATGATGGCAAAAGAAGAATGATTGGGGGTCGAAGTCGTGATGCTTAACTTCCATGAAGGTGCCTGAACCAAATACGAGAAACATTGTATGGTAGCCTTATGCTCTGGTGCAGCTTCACACACATCCAGAAGAACAGTAATAGGAAAGGATCCCTCATAGAGCAATTTGCTTTTCATTATTTAGTAATAAAATGAAAATTCAAGAAGAAAACAGGTGATTAAAATCTGCTTTGTTTATAGCAGCAGTGCCTCATAAGCATGCCTTTAAAGATGCACCTCCAACAAGAAATCCATCAATATCTTCTTGCTTGGCAAGTTCTGAACAATTGCTCCCATTCACAGAACCTGTGAAACAGAGCATCAATTCAACTCTATATCTTTATGAGCAAATAAACTTAGAAAGTGACCTAACACTGAATACTTCTCTTTGATGAACCCTAGGATATAACTGTTAGAAATAAAGACTGTGAAATAAAACTAGAAACAATGAAAATGAAGTATCTGTATTATCCTAAAGCACTAAACGGTGCTATGTAGAACAGTAATACAATAAATCATAAAATTATGTTTTAGGAATTCTTAGAACAGTAATATAAATACAAGAATAATAAAATTGAGTTTTAGGATTTCTGACCGGAGGCGTGCAGAGGCACTGTCCTAAGACGATTCTCGGCCCTCGTGCAGGATTCAATCCGAGAACTCTGCCCCAAGATACAACCGGGTATCCCTCCTGCAGGCACGACTGTGAAGGGACTGACAACGACTTCGCCCAGCAGTGAAACAAGATCAAAAATTAGAAAAAGGAAAACCTAGAATGCAAGAGAGTTCTAGATCGGGAAAAGAGCAGATTGAGAGAGATAAGAAGAGAAAGTCCGTAGAGATACTCATCTGTGATCTGACTCCATCCTTTTATAGATGGAGAAATGCCGTGAGAAAGCGACACCGCTCGGTGAAGACGCGATGCGGTACAGCGGAGGACGCGACGCGGTACAGTGGAGGACGCGATGCTCGGAGAAGACCGCTGTTCAGAAGTCGCGACGTTTGGAGAAGACGCGATTTAGTCCGAACGGAAAAAATAAAAGAAAAACGGGCAAAAATAACACACCATACCACGTCGCGCGTGCGAACCGGACCGAACCGAACCGCGTGCGAACCGGGCCGAGCCGGGCCGCGCGCGCGCGTGTGAGTGGCCCAAGACGGTACAAGGCCAAACGGAAGAGGGATCATATTTAAATGTCTTTGGGATGTTCTCCTTTTCCCATGTGGGACTAAAGGAATGGCTTGGAGGGAATTTTGGGTTTTCCCTCCAAACCTCTAACAATCCCCATCAAAACTCAAAATTCACTTATTATAAATAATCAAGTAGAACATAATAGAAAATTTTTTTACTGCTGGGTACATATACTGTGAAATTGATGAAGTGCCTTTAAAGTTCACTTCACTTAGCATTGATAGTATTGATTTGAAGGGAGCGGAGTGAACCAGGTCTTGAACTACGTTCCGTTAGATCAAATTTCTACTATAATACTCACAGTATAGAAGCTCATGTCGCGGGTTTGCACATTAATGGCCGTGTGCAAGCATCTTGATTTGTTTCATGAGAATTTCTAGAGATTGCCTGTGTCTCTAGCCACGGCCGTATACGGATATTCTCATATAGGTGAGTCCCTCCAAGGATGTGTGTAGTGTCACATCTCGAGGAATACCTCTCGGGACTTATTCAGAGATAACTCTTCCTAAACACTACATAGGAGCACTAATCATCATAGGGATGGGCTAGAGTCAGAGACTCCTGCTAAATAAACTGCATGTGCTCCCTGATCAACCAATCAGTTTGTTTTTACCACATTGAACCTCCTTCAAGGGATCTCCTATCACAGAGGTTGGGTTCCCGCTGCTGAAAGATCCTTTATTGGCTAAGCCCCATCCCCCTCGATGACATCAGGACCTTAATCCTGTTTAAGCCTTTTGTAAGACAGTCAGCAAGATTACTATTTGTAGCTACATGACTTATGGAAACAATTTGAAGTTTTGCTTTTATTTTAACAGACTTTTGTCTTAATTTGATGTGTCTGCTTACTTTAGTATTTATTAACTTCTTTTTGCAAAATTCTATAGCAGCTCTAGAGTCACAATGTATTGAAATTGGAGGTATAGGAGAAGATATAGAAATCTCAGTAAGAAGCTCTTTTAACCATTCTGCTTCAGTACAGGCAGAGTCAAGAGCAATAAGCTCGGCTTCCATGGTGCTCCTAGCTAAAATAGTTTGTTTAGTTGATTGCCACGATATGGAACTACCTCCTAACAGAAAAACATAGCCAGATGTAGATTTAACATCTAAGGTGTCAGAAATCCAATTTGCATCACAATCAAGAACATTTGGATAACCTGTAAAGCATAGAGAATACTCAGTAGTACCTTTAAGGTATCTGAACACTCTTTCTAATGCATTCCAATGAATTGAACTAGGGCTAGATGTATATCTACTAAGTCTAGAAATAGTGAAAGCAATATCAGGCCTAGTCCAGTTGGATAAATACATTAGAGATCCAATAATTTGTGCATATTTTTCTTGATTTATAGGTATTCCAGTGTTCTTTGTAAGATGAGTAGATGGATCAAAAGGTGTAGAAACAGTTGAATAATTAGAATATCCAAATTTGTCTATAAGCTTGTTAGTATAATGAGATTGAGATAAACTAATCGATTCGACAGTTCGAATGATTTTCATTCCAAGGATTAAGTCAGCATTACCTAAATCTTTCATATTGAAATGATGAGACAGAAAATTCTTGATATCATTAACCAGATTCAAATCTGGTGCAAGAATTAAAATGTCATCAACATAGAGACAGAGAAAGATGAATTGATCATTAACTTGTTTTTGATAAAGACAATTATCGGATTCATTAATATGAAATCCGTAGGATAAGATCACTTGGTCAAATTTTTCATGCCATTGCTTAGGTGCTTGCTTCAATCCATAAAGAGATTTTACAAGCCTGCATACTTTATTTTCTTGTCCTGGCACAGAAAATCCTTCAGGTTGATGCATGTAGATCTCTTCATCTAGATCACCATGCAAAAATGCAGTCTTAACATCCATTTGATGAACATAAAGTTTATAGATGGAAGCTAATGCTAGAATGACTCTAATAATGGAGATATGAGCAACATGAGAATATGTGTCAAAGAAATCTATACCACCCTTTTGACCAAATCCCTGAACAACAAGTCTAGCTTTATATTTTTCTATTGTTCCATCAGTTCTCATTTTCTTCTTGAAAATCCATTTACATCCTAAATGTTTGTTTCCAGGAGGTAAATTAGTAAGAATCCACGTATTATTTTCGATAATAGATTCAAATTCACTATTGATTGCCTCTTTCCAAAAAGGTGCATCAGGAGAAGACAAAGCTTCTAAATAAGTAGAAGGAGTATCTTCAATTAAATATGTGAAAAAACCTTCACCAAAATTCTTTTCTGTTCTAATTCTTTTACTCCGTCTAGGTTCAGGTTCAGATTCGGGTTCATGAGTTAAATCTGCAACTGAGGATGCAGAAGATGGAATATTATTCGTTGGATAAGACACTCTATTTTTCATAGAAAAAATATTTTCAAAGAAAGTTGCATCTATGGATTCAATTATTATATTATTTGATATTGAAGATATTTCCGAGTTAATAACAAGGAATCTATAGGTATTACTATCCAACGAATAACCAATAAATATGGCATCTACGGTCTTAGGACCTATTTTTAATCTTTTGGATTCAGGAATACTAACTTTAGCTAAGCAACCCCAAACTCTAAAGTAACTAAGTCTAGGTTTGTGACCCTTCCAAATTTCATAAGGGGTTTTATCTTTATCTTTCGCAGGTATTCTATTGAGGATGTAATTAGCAGAAAGAAGAGCTTCTCCCCATAAATTTTCTGGAACACCTGAACTAATGATCATTGCATTTATCATATCTAGTAATGTTCGGTTCTTTCTTTCTGCTACACCATTAGATTGAGGTGAATAGGGAGCAGTGACTTCATGAATTATTCAATTTTCTTCACAGAAAAGATTTATTTCATTTGAAGTGTACTCGCCTCCTCGATCTGATCTAAGGATTTTAATCCTTTTTTCTAATTTATTCTCAGCTTCTGCTTTATAAATTTTAAATTTACTAAGAACTTCATCCTTAGTTTTTAGAAGATAAGTGTAACAGTACTTAGAAAAGTCATCTATGAAAGTGACAAAATAACGACTACCTCCACGTGTTAGAGTTCTATTAGAATCACAAACATCACTATGTATTAGTTCTAAGATTTGGGAATATCTAAATTCTATAGGCTTGAATGATTTTCTAGGTTGTTTTGATTGTACACAGATTTCACATTTAGATTTATGATCTATATTTAATTTAGGAATTAATAGAAGATCAGATATTTTCTTGATTGATCGACGATTGACATGACCCAATCTGCCATGCCAAATTTCACAAGCCTCAAAATTTAACACAGTAGATTTAGAAGAAGAACCAGAGATTTTATTGATATTAACAGGTGCTATTACACTTAATTTGAATAATCCTTCAGATACAAAGCCCTTGCCAATAAACATATCTCCTCTGGAGATTACAACTTTATTTGATTCTAATACAACTTTAAGTCCTGTCTAGACAAGCAAAGAACCACTAATTAGGTTTATTCTAATTGCTAGAATATGCTGTACATCACGAAGAATCAAAGATTTTCCTGAGATAAATTTTAGATTGATGTGACCTGATCCTAGTACTTGAACAGCTATTCCATCACCTATTGTTACACTTCTTTCACTTGATCCCTGATAGGATGAAAACCAAATTTTATCAGTGCAAACATGGATATTAGCACCAGTATCTAACCACCATTCGTAATCAAAATAGGTTAGATTTATTGAAGGGATGAAGGAGACTGACCTAAAAGAAGATGATTCTCCTTCAATCATATTGACCTGAGATTTGAATTGATTCTGGTTCTTAGTATCATTCTTCTTCTTATGGACAACCTTTTGCTTCTTCCGGTAGAAACATTGAGGAGCAATATGATTGTCCCTTCCACAGACAAAGTAGAATCTTCCATCACCTTGATCCTTGGATTTTATGTTATTCTGCCTATGGATATTGTTTTGATGGAAATGTTTTCCTTTTCCTTTAAAATTTTTCTCCTTAGGTTTATAATTAGGATTGTAATATCTAGAGTTCTGACCTTTAGTATTTTGATTTTGACCTTCGGTAAGATTGACTTTGGCCTTGAGTTGATTTTCTTGAATCTTTCTAAGTCTATATTGATCTTCGATCCTGATGGATTGAAGAAGAGACCTAAAGGTCAGGGAGGTCTGAGTCCTTTTAAGATTTTTGGCAAATTGAGTCCACGATGGAGGAAGTTTATCTATTAAACTTGAAACTTGATAAGTTTCATCAAGGATAGACCCTCCTCTAAGAATTTCTTGAACAAGATTTTGGAAATGATGGATCTGGTCATTGATTGGTTGGTTATCTACCATTCTAAAATTATGAAAGTCAGAAATGGTAAATCTCATAGCCCCCTCATGATCTCTAATATAGGTATCTTCTAGAGCACACCAGAGTTTTTTAGAAGTTTGACATTTCCTATAGGTTGCATACAGGTTGTCTGAAAGACAACTCAATATTCTAAACCTACAGTGATAATCTACTTCTTCGGGAGACTTAGAAGTTGCATCAAAACCTTGGGAATTGGTTTCAAATGGAAGAATTTTATCTAGGGCAGAAATTAGACCTAATGAAATTAACCAGGCCTCCATTTGTTCTTGCCATCTAAGAAAACCCTTCCCATCAAATCTATCAGGTTTAAGGCTAGAAGAATCTACAGAACCCATACCAAGGTAATTTAAGAACTAGAGCTGCAGAATAATATAAAAAAAAAAAAATTCGTTTTAGAATTTTAATAACCAATATCAGAACATATGTATTTAATTAAATAATTTTTGTTTCTATTTTATTTCATCAAGAATCGCCTTAGATTGTTAGAAATAAAGATAGTGAAATAAAACTAGAAATAATGAAAATGAAGTATCTGTATTATCCTAAAGCACTAAACGGTGCTATGTAGAACAGTAATACAATGAATCATAAAATTATGTTTTAGGAATTCTTAGAACAGTAATATAAATACAAGAATAATAAAATTGAGTTTTAGAATTTCTGACCGGAGGCATGCAGAGGCACTGTCCTAAGACGATTCTCGGCCCTCGTGCAGGATTCAATCCGAGAACTCTGCCCAAAGATACAACCGGGTATCCCTCCTGCAGGCACGACTGTGAAGGGACTGACAACGACTTCGCCCAGCAGTGAAACAAGATCAAAAATTGGAAAAAGGAAAACCTAAAATGCAAGAGAGTTCTAGATCGGGAAAAGAGCAGATTGAGAGAGATAAGAAGAGAAAGTCCATAGAGATACTCATCTGTGATCTGACTCCATCCTTTTATAGATGGAGAAACGCCATGAGGAAGCGACACTGCTCGGTGAAGACGCGACGCGGTACAGTGGAGGACGCGACGCTCGGAGAAGACCGCTGTTCAGAAGTCGCGACGTTTGGAGAAGACGCGATTTAGTCCGAGCGAAAAAAATAAAAGAAAAACGGGCAAAAATAACACACCACGCCGCGCGTGCGAACCGGGCCGGGCCGCGCGCCGCGCGTGTGAGTGGCCCAAGATGGTACAAGGCCAAACGGAAGAGGGATCATATTTAAATGTCTTTGGGATGTTCTCCTTTTCCCATGTGGGACTAAAGGAATGGCTTGGAGGAAATTTTGGGTTTTCCCTCCAAACCTCTAACAATAACTTGCACCGTTTAGTCCAAACACAGATATAATAAAATCCTAGTTAAAAGCACTGAAGAAAGATCATGGCCCAAAGAAATGCATTTATATACATCTAAACGCTCAAAACACCAGACCTAGTTGAAAGGCCAGCAAGCGACCTTACTTAGAAAATTTCAGGAGGTCAGCCTCGGAGCCAATATACTGGAATGGAAACCTCTGGACTGATGAGCCCATGTCCATGAGCGAAGATGGGTGGTATTTGCTCAGGATGAGTTGGTGCAGGTTCTGGTGGGACGCGAGGAGCTTGTCCAAGATTGACCAATCCCCAGTAAACTTCTCCTGTGGAAGCAGCCCTAGCCCTCCACCATCCGTTGATGTCCGCTTCATGAGATTCTGAGAGCACTCGATGTTGAGGGCGTTCATGGAGGCTGGAGGGATGAGAGGAGGGATAGTGGATTCGGAGCTCAGCAGCTACGGAAGGTGCATGGAGTTGCTGTCAAAGGAGAAGTCGCTTCTTCTTGAATACCCTACAAACAACCAATCCATCTTCCTACAGTGCAAATATATATCAAAGGAAAACTTTAGCTTCCTAAAAATGTAGCAAAGGATTAGGACAGACCACAGTTCAAGAGACGAGAACTTTAGGGAGATGGATGCCAAAATCAAAGAAAACAACAAATTAAACTGCGCATAGCAAAAAGCACCGAGAGAATACAATACCACTGTTCCTAGTAGGCCAAGACAGAGGTCAGGACAGAGGAAGACGACATCGCCGAGGATGATGACGGCCCCGGACTCGTCGAGCGTGCGGGCGACGTCGAGCCCCTGATCGACACCGGCGACAGCGCAGCAGATCTGGGCGAACTCCGCGTACACAACACAACTCCTCTGGATCGCCCTCAGCCGCTCCCGCGTCGTCCGCATCATCTTCCTCGCCTCCTCCATCGAGATGTGCTCCTCTTCTTCCTGCTTCGCTTCCGGCGGGGATCTAGGCGGGGGAACGAGCACATCGAGCCGGAGGCATTCCCGGTTCAGCTACCAGATACGATCGGCCAGGGCGTCGTCGACAGGGAGGGGAAGCCGCTCAGCCGACCGGAAGAGGGCCCGCCACTGGAGGAACGGGTGGAGGAGCCCCAGCTCATCGCTGTAGTCCGGGAGGAGGCTCAAGAAGTAAGAGGACAGCTTGGCGGCGCGGAGGAGGGGAGGGAGGAGGGTGCCAGCGGAGGAGGACTTGGCGGTGTTGCAGAACCGATGAGCCAGGGTTTTGCTGAATGCCATTGCTTGGACTTCGAAGGATTGGGGTGCAGACTAGAGAGAGAAAGAGGAAGAGACAGAAGAGCGCGCTGCTCTCTTCTCTTTTACTCTGAGATCTCTTCGTTCTATTTTCGGATGGGATAAGAGGGAGGGGCTTATATAGAGCTCTAAAGGGATGGGATCTCGTTGAAGCCCCAGTGATCGGAGAAGTCTCGAAGACGAAAAAATTTCGTGGAAAACAGCGAGCCTGTGCGAAGGAGATAGAGGAGGTGGAGATGAAGAAGGGAGGCAGCGGCCGAAGGTAAAATAGGTAGGAGAGCATTCCGACGCTAAAAAGCGTCGTTAAAATATGTTTTTCCCAATGCCAGTAAAAAAGAGTCGGGAAATCCTCATTTTTTTCCAACCCTCCCTCTTAGCATCGACAAATATCAGTTGGCTTTGACCCCTTTTCTATAGTATATTATAATATTATATAATATATCTTATACTTTTATATTTTTATAATATTACAAAATAAAATAAAATATATTGATATAATAAAGTATAACATTATATTATATACTATATTATATTATTAAAGTGTATAATATTATAATATTATATTAATATATAATATTATAATATAATATACTATACTATTAAAATATATTTTATAATGTTCATATTTTATGATATAATATAATATTATATTATATTATAAAAGAAATGGAGAATAGATGGATAATATTATCCAAAAAATTATCTGAGAGGTGGTAATCTAGATTACCATCCCTTTCAAGGTAATCTAGATTACTAGCATGAGGTAATATAGCGGGATCCTATTAAATTATCAATAATCTGGGTATATTACTTGCTACTAAATATAATCTTCGGATTATGGTTAAACTTTGATTTACCTCTTTTGACTCTCCAAACAAATGCTGTTATCTTTTCCGAGAGTCTTGCATTACAGTTTTCAGCTAGAACTTTGGAAGAGTACCGTGGTAGGTCGTCGATCTCTTCCTGCAAATTCCTAAAAGATGTCGACGGTGACTATTTCGACGATCGCTGGATCATCCTTGTCCACAAATAAATCCCGGCCACCAGCACTGATCATAAGTTTCTGCCTGGAAGGAGGCATGCATGCATCGTCGCACTTTGTCTCCTTGAAATTTGATATTGCTTCTTTCAGTGATGTCACATGGTTTAACGTGCTGCATGCTTGGACGTACCCATACTAACAAGAGTGAAAATATATAGGAGGTTCCCTAATCTTCCCACAACCAACCTCAACTCTTAAATCTTAGTCATGGTCCTTACCATCTTGGATAAGGAATGTGATTAAGTGCTGTGAGGCAAACAGTTTCCATTAATTCATGGTCTGTGCATGTACACCAAGAACCAGCTTGAATTCTTTAATTTCCGTATCACATTTTACTAGACATGGATTGAATTACTAGAAATAAATATATAGGAAGATGTACGATGGTGCAGGCTATTGATATGTCATATTCTGCAGATTGTTAAGAAATGATGAGGCTGAAGCGATATGCATGGGAGAAAGTCTTAGCTTGCAGGGCTTATAAATTATTAGTAGAATGGAAACTGTGTGAGTGATCTGCAATTAATTTCGTTGAAAATAGAAGGAATAAAAGCATCGCCTGATCAAAATGGGTGGCGAAAAGTCACCGCTTCTGTTAACATGGAATTATTAAACAAACAAACAAACAAACAAACAAATAAACAAACAAAGGAATATGTACCTAGAGGAGGCGGATGGAGAAGGGAAAATATGCTTACGGGCTAATACCTAACCGTCACGTCTTTTCTCTTTAAGAGAGACATAAAACATCAATGTTGCCCGCAATGTTGCATTATTATTATTACTATTATTATTATTTTGGTAAACAAAAAGGATGGAAGGATAAATCCCGGTGTAGCTATCCCGTAGACTCCCATCTTTTTTCACCTAAAGATAAGTAGGTCAATCTGACACCACTAAGACACCGTAGACTCCCATCTTTTTTCACCTAAAGATAAGTAGGTCAAATTGACACCACTAAGACACCGGCTAGCAGAACGGGGATAAAGAGGGAAACCCTGACCTCTCATTCATACCAGCGATCATGGATCCTAGAAAAATTCTTGGATTTAATCGAGTCATCCACAGGATCATGCCTCGAACCCATGATCGATTGATAGTGAGACAAGGCCTCTAACAACTGGCATACTGCCTTAACGATGCTGCATTATTCAATATGCAGGCAATTAAGAAGACCCATGTCAACTAGATGATAATTAGGGACATGAGAATATTAGGAGTAAAAATTAGGAGTGTTAAAAGCGAGGAAAGAATATATTTGAAAAAGCATAAGAATTGCGCTAATTGGAGATAAATGATGAAGAACCTGGCTAAGGTAATTTGTAGATTTGAAGCAAAGATTTTAATGACCATAATAAACATGAGGCCTACCATGCAAATATGTGTTAAAACATAAAAGAATAATAGGAGGAAGGCCTAAGTTAACATGGGGTAGAATTTTCAAATAGGATTTGGAAAAGTTCAAAATAACATCACCTGTAAATAATGATAACAACAACTAGCGAATAAATCTATGACTGACCTTAACTAGTTAGAACATTCTAATATTTTGGATTCTTGATAATTTAAATAGAATCTCACTTTTCATTCACCTATTTATTTTTTTCCCTTTAATTACCATTATTTTGTCATTGTCTTTATCAATCTTTTCTCCTGGAGGTTCTTTTTCAAGTTAATTAAGTTGGCATATTAAATTTTTTTTTAAAAAATATCAAGGCATTATCTTAAATATTTTATTATTTATGTTTCATTGCCTCTCTTAAAGACTTCCAGCAAGCACTACCAAACCAAGACATACCATGAGCCCAATCCAAGATTAAAAAGGAAAAATACACGTCTAATTAATAACCGACTTCCATGCCAACTCATCTTCCATTCCTTGAGGGCTGCTTCCCTCAACTACTCTCTGGTTTCACAATCTATTAAGAATAAAATATATCCAGATTCCGTTTCCCTTTCCCCTTATCACTTTTCCCAAGCAAAAGTCCAAGATCTCATGATTATTCCAAGGGGCTAATAAATAATAACTACAATAATTCGAACAGATCCTTTGATTCATAAAGCTTTGAATTCTTTAGAGAGAGACTTTTAAGTTCATGTTTGAATCTACTCTTTTCCCATTTATTTTCATAGCATGGCATTACTAAAGGAATCCTAAACCATATGAATTCAATCTAGATAGTTCTTTGGATACGTTTATAGAGATTTAAAATACCATATATTGAGAAGAAGAGACTCTATGGAGAAAATGAAAATGTACCATTTCTAAGATATTTTTTTTCCATGTTTTGCGAGTGATGTACACCTTGAAGAGTGGAACAATTCCAGCATCCCCTTTGATTACATTTTTTGGAAAAGCCCCTGTACCAATGTTTCTTAAAACAATTCTCCTTCACGTCTCCCATTGTTCCCCTTCTCTTTCTATTGTCCCTGTTTAGGGATTCGGATTGATAATCTGGATAAGGGGGGAGATCGACCATGAATTGTTACATTCAATATATATATGATCAAAATTTTACCGTATCATCTAGCAAAGGAAAAAAAGAAACCACTATTATGCCCACGGTACTAGTGATAATATATAGCTAGCGGTTATAAGAAGCCATGCATAGAATCAGAGGAGTAAGGGCTCTAAACCTTGAAAAGTTCTGCAATAACGTGGAAATCTCGCACAAAGAGAAATTCTTTGCATACCGCATGCCATAAAAAAAAATTATACTGCATAATCTAATTGAACTATATAAGTCTCACTTTTTAATACATATTTAATATCTACAGTTTTACTTTTTTCTAAAGATTTTTGACTGATGAAAATGTCATTCGATTTATAAAAAGAATATGGTTTCCTATGACCGGATTATAACACCCTATAACCAGGTTATGACAACCGGCCAAGTTGTAAATATGGTGTCATATTACTATTCACAGGATGTCATAGCTGAGAGGTATTTTTTTTATTTTAAATTTAATAACAAAATTTTTAAAAAATCTTCAATGATGAAAATTTTATTTTGCTTTATGCATGACATTATATGAATAAATTTATGATATCTTGTTCACAAACTTGACCACGAGATGTCATAAATGAAGGGACATTTTCATCATTCAAATGCATATTTAATACATGTAGTTTATCTTTTCTTTGAAAATTTTGAATAATGAAAATATTCTTTATGACATTCCGTGATCAAATTTGTAATCAGAATGTCATAACCCTGTTTACAAAATGTCAAAATATTGAAAAAATATTTTCATCACTAAAAATTTTTTAAATTTTTTTAATGATAAAAATATTTCTTAATCTTATGACATTTTATCCATAACTTAACTATAAAATATCATAATTTAGTCATAGAATATCATAACTCGGTCTTAACTATAAAATATCATAATAGCTTTCCTTAGGCAAAGGTCTTAACTACCGCCACTTCTCTTTCTTCTTCTTCTTCTTTTTTTTTTTTTTTTTTTTTTTTTTTTTTTTTTTTTTTTCTTCCCGTAGAACTCTTCGAGAAGAAGAAATTAAGACAAGAAGAGAATGTGCTATAAATCTCCTGAGTTTTAAGACGTCGATACTAGGGATGGCAACAAAATCCAAATTCATTGATACTCGACCCGGCCCGACCTGATTAGACCAGATAGTCAATACTTTTACTGGGTTTGGACCAGGTTTGGGTAAAATCTGAATGCTTAACTTTGAATTTGGACCGGGACTGGATAGATATACACCCGACCTAAATTATTTTAATATTTAAAAATATATAATTAATATATATTATATTTTTATTTACTTCAGAAGTATTAAATTAAGTCTTGTAAAATTTTATTTGTTTAAGATAATTTAAATTTTATTTTGAATATGAAACTAAATGCTATTGAACTAAAAATTTGTTATGTATGTATGATTTATTTAGATGATTTGTTGACAAAAATGAAAAAATATTTAATATGACTCAATTGAATTCGGACCGGATAAATCCGAATTATCCGATACCCGATTGAGATGTGTTTAAATAAAAAAAATACAATCCCTATAATATTTTAAATCAAATTTAGATAATTTACCAAATATTAAAATTTAAATTTAAATAATTATATACCCGAATCCAATCCATTATGATCGATGCAACCTTTTAAAAACTCCCCGCGCCAGCCCCACCGCAGGCCCAATTCCATGACTAACGTGACCAAGTCGCGTCCCCGAAGCTTTACCGTACCCCTGGGCACACCGCACGCTTAAAACCCCCCGCTTGGTGCAGTGCCATCCATCCATATATATATATATATATATATATATATATGCCGTCCTCTCCCTTCCTTCCCCTCTTCATCAGTTTCGTATCACCCACCAGCTCTCTCTCCCTCTCTCGCCCCCTAGAGACCGCCCCCATGTTCGACCATGCCAGCGTGCAGACCACCGCAATCGGACCTCTGCCTTCGATGACCCCTGCATGCCTAGTATCTCGATTCAAAGCTACTGCGAGCGCCTCTTCAGCTTTGCCAACTGCAGCCGTGCATGCTACGTCCTTGCCTTCATCTACCTCGACCGCTTTTCGCAGCGCCACCCGCCGGTCCTCGTCGACTCCTTAAACGTCCGTCGTCTCCTCCTCGCCTCCATCCTCGTCGCCGTCAAGTTCTTTGACAAGCCCACGTAAGTTCTGCACCCCCGATCTGGTACTTCGATAAATTACTTGCCCGACTAACAACACTTTGTCCTTTAAAACTCGAGTAGTGTTCTTGGGTTTTCTTGAAATGCAGTTTGGGTTTCTTGATTTCTCTCAAGAAGGTATAATTAAATTCGTGGTCTTTGTTTCTTCTTCCTTGTTGTTGTCTATATATATATTCTGTTCTTTTTCCATCAAATGATTTATAATATTTTTTTTCCGGTGATGATTATTCCTTAAAAATATTCTTGATATCTTATAAAAAATATAAAAATATTCTCGATATCTTATGAAAAACAAGAATATAATACCCTGCTCAAAAAAATATCATAAAAAAAGATATTATTATTATTATAATATATATTTAATATTTATATTTTATTTTTTTGTTAAAAAATTTAAATTATAAAAGCATTTTTTTTATAAATAATAAAAATATTTTTTTATGACATCCTTCTGTAGATAGAATGTCATGACTTTATCCATAGTATATCATAAAATCAAGGATATTGTCATTATTAAAAAAAAATATTTTTTTTTATAATTAAAAATATTTTTAAATCTTATAATAAAAATATCATGATCTAAATCAAAAAATATCATAAAATAAACAACATGATATCATAATTTTTTTAAAAAATATTTTTATTATTTAAAATTTTTAATAAAAATAAAATATTAAATATTAAATCTATATTAAAAAATAAAGCTTGCGCAGCACCGCTACTTTTATATACATGTCCTGCTATGCATCTTTCCATATTACTTCATTTTTTATTAGCAAAGTTTCATATGTTTATTATTAAAAAAAAAAAAAGCACGATGAGTAACGACATCTTTATGCTTTGTTTGTTTTATAAGAAAAAAATCTAACAGCAATTCCACGAGGGAGTCGTCCAGAGGGCAACCCCAAAGCCACGGGCACGGTAGAAGATGCGGCGTGCCCCTTGCCTTTCGTCGCCATGACAAATCTCATCAACAAATTATAAATCACTTCATGGAAAAAGAATAGAAGATATATAGATAACAACAAGGAAGAACCATTACCGAAACAAGACCACGAATTTAATATATTATACCTTCTTGAGAGAAATCAAGAAACCCAAATGCATATCAAGAAAACCCAAGAACGCTACTCGAGTTTTAAAGGACGAAGTGCTCTTAATTAGTCGGGAAGTAATTTATTGAAGTACCAGACGAGGGGTGTAGATGAACGTTCGCAAGGACGTAGCATGCACGTGCAGCAGGCAAAGCTGGAGATGTGCTTGTGGTAGCTTTGAATCGAGATACTAGCCATGCAGGGGTCATCGAAGGCAGAGGCCCGGTTGTGGGGGCCTGCACGCTGGCATGTAAACAAGTGAATATCGTTGTACTGCGACACCCTCTGTAAAAAAGAGAAGACCAACCTGACCATGATTGGGACGGCATGGTCAGCCATGGGGGCGGACTCTAGGGGGCGAGAGAGGGAGAGAGAGCTGGTGGGTGATACGAAACTGATGAAGAGGGGGAGGAAGGGAGAGGACGGGAGATATATAAGAATGGACGATAAGAATGCTAGCAGGGGCAAGGAAGGCTCCGAAACAGATGGTGGCGTCGACGGGGAGCGGTCATGGGCTCGTATGGTGCAGGGTCCCCTCCGAGCTCCGGTATGGACGAGTCACGAAATCTCCGAAGTCGAGATCGAGCGGCTCCATCGGTCTTCTCGAAGGTCCTGCAGCTGCCGGAACCAGTGCTGGAGGACTCCCGGAGACCGTGGGAGGGGAAGACGGTGGTCTTCCGAAGCTTGGGCCGCCGTGTTGCAACGGTGGGACTGATCAAGGAGGTTCGGCTTCGACTCAGCTTACTGTATGACCCTGAAGTCTTCCCGGTGGCCGGCGATCACTTGGTCCTCCGGCTCAACGGTGAAGGGGACTGTACGAGGGTGTTGGCGAGCGGTCCCTGGTTTATCACCGGCTAGCTGATGCACTTGGAGAGGTGGGAGCCGAACTTCCAACCCGGTCGCAAGCCAATCCAGAGGACTGTCGTCTGGATGTGGCTGCCGGAACTGCCTCTCGAATATTGGACCCCCTCAATGATTATGGCGGTAGCGGTCGAAGCCGGGAACCTTCTCTCCAACGACAACTTTATGGATCTTCTAAAGAAAACAGTGTATGCCAGTGTTCGTGTTCAATTGGATGCCTCGCAGCATCTCACACCTGGAGTCATGATTCAGGGGAAGAAGAAAATCTTTTGGCAATAGTTCCTCTATGAGAATATCCCCACTGTGTGCTTCAAATGTGGCAGAATTGGGCACACGACTGACGACTGCGGGGCTTTGAAAGGGATAGCTAGAGAGGGTGCTAGGGGGCATCCACTTCAACCAGACAATGTGGTCACTGCATGCCAGATAGGGGAAGCACTTCGGAATGATTCACAACACCCTGACGGGCCGCACGGACCAGAGGTGCTGGAGGGGAATGACAGAAAGGTTGATGACTGACTGATCTTCGGGCCGTGGATGGTGACATCTCGGGTGCGTCAACCTCAGTCGGAAGCTGGTACCGGGAAATCTCACAGGGAGCTGGGAAAGGCCAAGGTATCACCTTCTTCGTCTTTGGACCCTCCTTCCTCTTCCCCCCCCCCCCCCCCCGATCATCGCCTACGCCACCTTCCTCTTCCCCTAGTTCCCCCCCACACCCTGAGGTTTGGCAAAAACCTGCCAAGGTCGCCAGGCGAAGATCCCGGAGACTTCCAAAACTCCGATTTAGGCCAGCTTTGACTCTGTGGCTTCTGAAGGACTGTTTGGACCACTGGCTGCTTTCATGGAACTGGGTCTGCCGAAAGAGGCTGGATTGAAGGACCGCCACATGGTTGAATATGGTTCGGTCTCTCTCAAGAGGAGTAGAAGCCCTCCCAGCTCTTCTTCCCAGTCTTCTCGAGGTACTGCCTCACCTAAATCGGGTCCAGTATCTTCCAAACAGGTTAGTTCCCCTGTTCCTCCTGTGGTGAATGCCAAGGGAGATACTAAAATAACCCAGGATGGGCTGCCTATGCTCTCGATTTTTCCCTTGTCTTCTTCTCTGCTGGAGGGTCAGGAGAGCCCAGGCCCAAATCGATCTTGGAGCTCGGCTCGAGACTTGATGGCCGAGAGCTGGGCTCAAGTCTTTGATGCCAAAGAGCTGGGCCCCGGTATTTGATGTCTTGGAGCTGGACTCGAGACTGATGGCCTGAGACTTGGGCTCAGGTCTTTTATACCAGAGAGATGGGCCCTGGTCTTTGATGTCTTGGAGCTGGGCTCAATACTTGATGGCCTGAGAGCTGGGCTCAGGTCTTTGATGCCGAAGAGCTAGGCCCCGGTCTTTGATGTCTTGGAGACGGGCTCGAGACTTGATTGCCTGAGAGCTGAGCTCAGGGCTTTAGTTCCCCTACAAGGCAAAAGAATTTGCATAAGGGAAAGCTTACTCATTGGAAGGTAGGGATTTTACATTATCGACACTGGAGAGCTGCGCTCCGAGCTCGAGAGTGCCGGAGAGCTGGGCTCCGGGCTTAAGAGTGTCGGAGAGCTGGGCTTCGGGCTTCAATTTTCCTGCTAGGCAAGAGAGTTTGCATAAGGGAAATTTTTATTAATATTGGAAAGACGCCTTACACTACTGATAATATCTTCTCAGATTGCAGACATTCTATGTTCGAGGGAACCTAGCACCGTCCAGATCCTCGAGATAGTAGGCCCCGTGAGAGAGGGCCTCTTCCACTTTGTAGGGGCCCTCCCAGTTCAGCGAGAGCTTACCGCACTCCCGGGGCTGAGATGCTTCAGCTCGGCGCAGCACTAAGTCGCTGGGTTTGAAGGACTTCGGCCTGACCCGCACATTGTAGTATCGAGCCACTCGTTGCTGGTAGGCGACCATCCGGAGCCGGGCCTTGTCCCTCATTTCTTCAAGGAGGTCTAACTTGAGCAGGAGGTGGGTTGGGTTCCGTGCTTCGTCATATTGCTGCACCCGCAGCATGGGCACACCGAGCTCAACCGTGATGACCGCTTCAGTCCCAAAGATGAGGTTAAAGGGTGTCTCGCCCGTCGCCATCCTGGGGGTTGTGTGGTAGGCCCACAGGACACTTGGGAGTTCTTCCACCCACGCATCCTTGGCCTGGTCCAGCCTGGTCTTGAGTCCTTGAAGAATGGTCCAATTTGTCATCTCGACTTTCCTGTTTATTTAGGGATGAGCTACCAAGGTGAATCGATGTTGGATTCCATGTTCGGTGCAGAACCTTTCAAACTTCCTGTTGTCGAACTGCTGTCCGTTGTCGATGATGATGCAGTGGGAAGTCCGAAATGGCAGATGATTGACTTCCAAGAGAATTGACGGACATTGTCTTCGACGATCCGAGCTAGTGGCTCCGCTTCCATCCACTTGGTGAAGTAGTCAATCGTCACTAGAAGAAACTTCCGTTGTCCTGGGATAGGGGGAATGGCCCTAAGATATCCATTCCTCACTGGACAAAAGGCCAGGGGGACGACAGCTACGAGATCAGCGCCACTGGTTGACGCTGTATGTGGGCATGGCACTAGCACTTGTCACACCTCTTGACAAGGTCGGCAGCGTCCTCCCTCATGGTCTCCCAGAAGTAACCCTGGCGAAGAGCTTTGTATGCCAGAGTCCTTCCACCCACGTGATTCCCACAGAGGCCTTCATGTATTTCTTGGAGCACGAAGGCTGCCTCTGTGGGCCTGAGGCATTTCAGGAGCGGGTAGGAGTGAGATCGGCGGTAGAGTTGACCATCCATCAAAACAAACCGGGAGGCCTTTTTCTTGATGAGGTCGGCTTCCCTACGGTCCTCTGGTAAGGTGCCATCAGTGATGCATCTGACATATCTATCCATCCAGCTCGGCTCTAGGGTGACTTGATGTACCTCCTTCTGGCCTTCATGGCTTGGATTCTCGAGGTACTCGATGTAAGCTCGCCCCAGTGACAAGTCCGATAGAGTCACGAGTCTTGACAGCGCATCCGCACGAGCATTTTTTCCACGGGGGATGTGAAAGATGTTGAAGCAGCGGAAACACGCCATGCTCGAGCGGACTCACTCCAAGTACTTTGTCATCTAGGGGTCTCTGGCTTCATATTCTCTGGAGACTTGCCTGGAAACCAGTTGGGAGTCGATGAAGACATTCAAGCTCTAGACACCCAGCTCGCGGGAAATCCTTAGGCCCACGAGAACTGCTTCATACTCCGCCTGGTTGTTTATCACGACGAATTTGAAGCGAAGAGCATATTCTGTTACCACTCCGTCGCCATTGGCGAGGATGAGGCCTGCTCCACTTCCGTCGGAGTTGGACGCGCCATCCACGTGGAGGATCCAGGGCTCCCCCTCTTGTTCGGGCTCAGTCGGATGCTCCGGGTTTGTCTGCTCAGGCTCCTCCGCAAGTCCTGTGCATTCGACAACGAAGTCGGACAGGACCTGGGCTTTCTATAATGACCGTGGCCGATACGCGATATCAAACTTGTTTAGCATCAGGGACCACTTGGCCAGCCTCCCAGAGATTTCCAGGCAACTGAGTATGGTCCTCAGTGGCTGATCCATCACGACCATGATCGGGTGTGCTTGGAAGTAAGGCATGAGATGCTTAGCAGACATTATTAGTGCAAAAATGAGTTTTTCAGAGTGAGTATACCTGATCTCCGCATCGCGAAGAATTTTGCTGGTATAGTATACCGACTTCTGGGACCCGTCCTCGTCTGCACGGATGAGGACCGAGCTAACGGCACTAGGTGTGACCGCTATGTAGAGTAGGAGCTCCTCCCGTTCTTGTAGTCGGGAGAGCAACGGGGGAGTGGCCAGGAACCCCTTCAGCTCTTCGAAGGCTGTTCTTCACTCCTCCGTCCAGGTGAAGTCGTGCATCTTGCGCAGCACCTTGAAGAAAGGAAGGCAGCGATCGGCCGATCTCGAGATGAACCGACTCAGAGCTGCAAACCGCCCCGTCAGGCACTGGACCTACTTCTTGGACGTCGGGTGCTCCACGTCAACGATTGCCTGGACTTTCTTCGAATTTGCTTCGATGCCCCTCTGGGTGACCATGAAGCCGAGGAACTTACCGGTAGCTAGTCCAAAGGTGTATTTTGCTGGATTGAGCTTCATCTGATGTTTCTGGAGGTTGTGGAATGCTTCGACGAGGTTGGCGATGTGGTTCAAGCTTGGCTTGCTCATGACCAGCATGTCATCCACGTACACCTGCATGTTTCGGCCAATTTGGTCCTTGAAGACCTTGTTGACCGGACACTGGTACGTGGCCCCGGCATTCTTTAGACCGAAGGGCATCATCCTGTAGCAGTATGTCCCTTGGTCAGTGACAAAGGCGGTGTGCTCCTCGTCCTCCGGGTGCATCCGTATCTGATTGTACATGGAGAATGCATCCATGAATGAAAGCAGGCGATGCCCCGAGGTGGCATCCACCAACTAATTGATCTTCGACAGAGGGAAGCTATCCTTCGGGCATGCCTTGTTGAGGTTGATGTAGTCTACACAGATCCTTCACTTGCTGTTGCTCTTCTTCACCATCACTACATTCGCCTGCCAGCTCGGATACTGCACCTCGTGAAAGAAACCAGCAGTGAGGAGCTTGTCTACCTCCTTATTGATGGTCGCTTGTCTCTCTGGGACGAAACTTCTCTTCTTTTGTTGAACTGGCCGGTACTTCGAATCATGCTCAGCTTGTAAGTGATGATATCAGGGGGGACACCTGACATGTCCGCCACCGTCTAGGAAAACACATCCGCATTCGTCCACAGGAACTGCAACAGGTGGGCCCTCTCCTCGTCCGACAGCTAGGCCCCGATCTGCACCTTCTTCGCTTGGTCGGCTCCGAGTGGATAAGATAGCAGGCATTCGACCGGGCCACCCCTGGGATGTTGAGCCCTTTTGTCGAGATCGTCCGCCCTGGGGTCGTCCTCGGGGACCTTGGCCCCAGGTAGGGTTTGGAAATAGTGTTGCATCGGCTGGGACACTCCCCTCATCTCCCCGACGCCGTGAGGAGTCAGAAACTGCATGAGCAGTCTCCTGGTGGAGACGACGGCATTGAGCAGGTTGAGCCCGGGCCGACCAAGGATCACGTTATAGGCTAAGGGGAGCCTAACAACCATGAAAGTCATCATTACGGTGTTCTGGTGAGGTGGAGTCCCGGTAATAACGGGGAGAGTGATCTCTCCCTCGACCCTTATAGAATCGCCTATGAAATCGACAAGGAGAGTGCACATGGTTGGAGCTGAGTAGGGAAAAGGTTCATCCTAGAGAAAGCATCGTAGAAAAGCACATCAATAGAGCTTCCACTATCAACCATGATGCGTTTTATAGGATGCTTCGCGATAGTCATCTCGACGACCACGGCATCATTATTTGTATTTCCCCCCCATCTTCCCCCTCCCTCATAAAGGGGAGTACATTTTCGGAGTGCCCTGCCCCCCGGGCCCTCTTGGATGCGCGCTCGATTCCCCAGTATATCATCCCTATTGACTTCTCAGTTGGGTGGTTATCGACTGCTGGAACTAGCGGGAGAGCAACGAGCGCCTGAGGTTCCACCTGGGGTCTGCCCCCCACGAACCTCCCGAGATAGCCCCTCTTAATGAGTTCTTCAATCTCCTTCTTGAGGTTGCGGCATTCCTTGGTGTCGTGGTCATGGTCGTAGTCACGGTGATAGCGACAATACTTTGATCTGTCACAGCCAATGGATGGCTTCATCAGAGGTGGGCACTTCAGGTAGGGCTCACCTTCGATCTCCATGAGGATCTTCGCCCTTGGGGCGAGGAGGGGTGTGTAGCTTTCTTCAGGGACGGGAGCGCTTCTCGACCTATGCCCCTTTCTGAAGTTCTGACTGGGGGCGTCGGCTTCCGCATCCTGAATGCCTCGACGGGGGTTGGCTTCTTCAGCAGCTTCCCGTCGAGCTCGCGTCTCGTATAATCTGCCTCCTCGGTGCAGACGTAATTCTGAGCTCGGAGGAGGAGCTCGGCATAAGTCTTGGAGGGCTTCTTATCGAGCGAGTAGGTCAGCCGGGAGGTCCTGAGCCCTCCTTCAGTGCCAGCATGGTAACTGGCTCATCAAGGCTGTGGATCTCCAACGCGGTAGCCTTGAAACGGGCCATATAGTCCCGTAGGGGCTAACGGTCCTGCTACCTGATGGAGAAGAGGATGTCCGTCTCTCACGGCACCTTCCGGCAAGCATCGAAGTGGACCACGAACTTTTACTCCAGCTGAGCAAAAAAATCGATGCTCTCTGGCTCGAGACGGGAGAACCACACCCGGGCCGCTTTCCGGAGAGTAGCAGGGAAGGAGACGACACAGAGGAGGGTGTTGGTTGCCCCCTGGACCCTCATGAGGGCTTTGTAGCTCTCAAGGTGGTCCCAGGGGTCGGTGGTCCCGTCGTAAGGATCCACCTGCGACATACGGAACCAGTACAGGATCGACTCCTCTTGGACTTCTTAGGAGAATGGGGGATGGGTGTCGTAGCCTGCTGACTCGCTAGTGGAGCCCGGTAGATTAGCAAACCGGTGAGATAACTCCGCCAGCTTGCGGTCATGCTCTTCTAGGCGCTTCTCTGCCATGTGCCTGTGGCTTCATCAGTCGACCCCTCCACCGAAGGAGGTGGAGAAGGCGACATGGGTGTGTGGTGTCCGTGACAGGGGATCTTGCTCTTTCCACCTTGGCGGGGCCCGGACGTCGCCTGTTCAAGGTTTGGTGAGCGGCTCTCCCTGTCGGCAGACCCGGCTCGTTGTCTCTTCACCGGAGTTTGATGACTACCCTGGTGATCCGCGGCTACCCACGGCTGCGAAGGCCTTTCTTGGAAGGAATGCATGCTATCGTGGGGTGCTGCGGCGTGGGCCATGGAAGTCCCTGGCTGTTGGTAGGTAGCTAAGGACCACTACTGGTGCTGGAGCTGGTGCACTGCTGTAGTGAGGATCTGCATCTGCTGGACAAGTACAGCCAACTGGGCTTCTGGTGGAGGTGGTTGAACCGGAATGGGTGGCTCCGCCTCCAGACCGTGCGGGTTCCCGCGGGAAGGGGACTCCCCTGCATGGCTGGTGGAGACCTCCCTCGCTCATGTCATCACATCCTCCTTGTGAGCTTCTTCTGGGGGGCTTAAGATGGATCAAAGATCGTTCAGCCCCTACCTGGCGTGCCAATTTGTTGCTACCAAGATCATCGTGGTCCGTGGCTGCTGACGTCGGATCGCCATTCTTCAACTACTGGACTATCCTATTATTCTGGGCCTACAAAACAGATGTCAGTAACCCGGGTCGGGGATTCCGGCGGGGGCACTCCGACGGTCAAGTCAGTGATGATCCAGGGAAATAGATCCTTCCGGTCGAGCCCCTCTTGATGGACTCCATCTAGGAGGAGTGAGTGTTGTGTGGGTAGAGATGAGAGCAAGCTAGGAGAGATGGTGGCCTAGATGGAGGGAGTCTCCTGTGTGGCCTCTTTCTCCCTGGGTTGCTTAGCTTAGATTCACCCGAAGTGAGTCTTCCAGTTGCTTAGTTTGGAGTATTGAGTTTTTTGAGTTACCTCCCCCTTTGGGGGCGCCGATGGTTTTTAGAGGCCCAGGTGACCGTTGAGCATCTGCCTCGGGATCTTCTCCATGCCGGTAGGCGCATGCGGTGATATCTCGTGCCGTGGATGGGACGTCTTTCCCGGTTCATGATAGAGGAAGATGCCGTGCGCTCTGACATTCCTTCCGGTTGCTCCATTCTAGAAAACTTGGCAGTGCCTTGATCGGGGGGCCGCTGCCCCCGGGATTCGAATCTCCTGGTTGACTTTCTCTTTTGGGTGGTGCAGGCGATTGGTGGAGAGCATGGTGCCTCGATCAGGGAGCTTCTCTCCCTCCCGGTGTAAGTGGTAGCTACGGGCAGTTATTGCAGCCTGGTGAACATCTCCTTGTGGCCCCCGAGCGGCCTACCGGTGTCCAGGGATGGCGGTGTCTTCATCCGAGCTGGGGGACGAGCTGGAGAGTAGGGCTAGACTTTGCCGGGCTCGACCTCGAAGGGGCTCCACATGACGGAGGAGGGTTGAGCCCGACTACGGACCACGAGGCTCGATTTCGGGAGGTTTGACATGGCGAAAGAGGGCGGCACGCGACCCCAGACTGGAGGACTCGACCTTGAAGGGGCTCCACATGGCAGAGGAGGGCTGAGCTCGACTCCGGACCACGGAACTCGGCTTCGAGGGGTTCGATCTGGGGAGGTCGCTCGGCTCCGGCCTAGGCATCCCGGCCTCGTGGGAGCCAACCTGGCGGAGGACGATGCTCGGTCTTGGCAGGCGGCCCTGGCGTTCTGAGGGAGCTCAGCCCGGCGAGGGAGCTTAGCCCGGGAAAGGAGTCCGGGAGGAGATATCCATCGTGGTAGCGTACTCCGACATGACATCTAACAGGTGTTCCACGTCAGCGATCCTGCCACATCAGGATGCATGGATCTCTAGTATTTCCTTATTTAGGTAGTCTATATTTGTTAGCATGGAGGTGGTCGACAACCTTCCGGTCTCCGACTTGTTAGCAAACAATGATAGGACTTGGAGAGCTCAGGAGGTTACCAGATTATTCGGGTGCCAACTCGCTAGTCGGATTCTAGCCATCCCGATTCCAACCCATGGTAGCCAGGACCTAAGGATATGGGGCCACTCTTGCTGCCCCAAGATTCCTTCTTGTACCCTTTCTGATATTTATAGGATTCAATCGGATACGAGGATTGTAGCTTCCTGGATCTGGAGACTGTTTGTTCATTCGAGAGTGCAGCTCTTTCTTCGGAAGTTGGCTTGGGGTTGCCTTCCTATAAGGGAGCTGCTTAGGTGTAGAGATATGGACTTGCTGATTTTCTATCTAGTTTGTGGTTCATAGGATGAGTCCACTGAGCATGGGATCCTGCACCGTCCTAGGGCAAGGCTGGTTTAGAGACTGGCTGGAAGATGGCCTTAGTCAGTGGTTGATGGATCCCGGTTGTCTTCATTCCCTTACATGCTCTAGCACTATTTGGTCGAGGTTGGTCGCCGTTCTGCCTACATCGCTTATTAGATTTAGCTATTTGGAAGCAGCTTGGTCTTTGAGGCAGTTCTCACTCCGATACATTGGATTCTTTAGAGAGCCAGATTCATGACTTTGGAGTATCACTACTTTGACACTGTTACGTCCCTTACGGTTCTGGATTCCTGAGACTCCCATACTGCCTTAGCAGTAGTCCAAAGAGCTATCTACATCTTCTAGGAGCCCCTTCTCTGGACTTTGTCAAGGTGAATTTTGATAGCAATGTCCGTGGACATTGAGAGGTGCTGGGTTTGTGATTCATGATGCTGAGAGTAGGTTGTTAGCGGGAGGTTTCTTTCTCTGTGAGCCTTCGGTTTTTGAAGCCAAGCTTAGAGTTTAGAGATTTTTTTTTTCCCTCTATATGGGTGGGCCTATGCCTTCCATTTACCGGGGGGGGGAGGGGAAGTATTTTAGGGTTATGTCATTAGTGAATTGTTTTTGAGTGCGCAAATAGAGCTGAGAAATTATTTATATCTATGAAACTTTGCAGTTGTAGATGGCAGTTGGTTGCAAGAAATGTTTGGAATGTCATGATTATGATCTTAATTTTCTTTTTAAACCAAACAAAGTGAGAAACTACCTCCAAAGTTCTATTTGGAACCACTGCTGCCCCCGTTTCTGGCAATCAAATTTGGTTTTTGAAATGTCTAATCAGTATGTGAAGTGCCTAGCTTTTTACCAAATGTGCCTCCTGCTGTATCCTAGTGCTTAATAGATTTGGTGTGATCATATACCCAATATCATGACTTGTACTCATTTAGATAAAACCCGAGAGTTAATTAGTCTCATTGATAAATTAAAGCCACCTTATACTACCTAGCTAAATAAACTCAAGTTAAACAGGACTACCACTACGGTGGTAGCGCGGTTGGTAAGAGTGCGGCTCCGTTCTTGTAAATTACTCTCTGGTCACGGATTTGAGGCACGATCCCTTGGATGTCTTGATTAAATTTTGAAATTTTCAGGATGCATACATGATTGGGAACGGAGCGACTATTACTCCGATGCCGTAGTGGAATTAGGTTGACGTCCTCACCCGTTGGTGATGAAAGTATGCGAAAAAATGCGGCATGAATCGAACAATCGTCTAATGGACTGGAGGCTAGAATAGGAAGCTACATCGGGTTTACCCCCCTCCCCCTCCCCCTCCCCTTTTTTTAATCAAAAAAAAAAAAAAAAAAGGTTAAATAGGACCATATGGAATACATACTTAGGCCATGCTTGATCGAAAACTAGGCTGTGCATGGATAGCAAAAACTAAGTTCGAATTAGACCTGATAGGACCAAAATAATGGACTTCATAAAGTTATACCTAGCTTAGAAAAACTAACCTATACCAGAATCCAGCAGCTACTTACCGGGCAAGTTTAATCTGCCGATAAACTTTCTTGATGGTTGTATATATAGAGACATAGGCTTAAAAAGAGTACTGGGAAGACGGCTATCCCCATTGTGCAACCCATTCTACATAAGCCTCTTTATATAAAAGTAAAAAAAAAAAAAAAAAATCCAATGACATAAATGAAATATTTGTCCAGAGTTTTATATAGAAGAAAAAAGAAAATCCCAAACTTCCAAACCCTTTTTTTTTTTTTTTGTTGACAGAGAGAGAATAATAAAAGCAAAAGTTATAACAAGCTAATATATTTTCAGACCCTTGAAAATAGCAGCCAAAGAGCTCCAAAGGTGCACAACCATGCTACGAACGCGGAACCCCCTGCAACGTGATAAGAACCATTTCTAGTGGGAGGTAACAAGAGGGGACTATCCGTGGAAGGCTTCTGAACTGGACTAGAAGGAGCCTGAGGATGGGACGCTGGGGATTGCGGTGCACTGGCCGGAGCTATGGATTGGTTTCCTATAACGCCTACTTTAAGCTTCATGCCACCCAAACAATGTAACTGGGCACCACAGATGAAGTACCTATCCCCGGGAGCGGTAAGAGGGACAGTGGTGTTTCCATTGCTGCTAGAGAGAAGAGCGTTGGAGGCATTGCAGCTGTCGTAGCCGGCCTTATCAACCTCGTTGAGGGTGTGGTACCGGGAGAATTGGAAAGCTGTCACAAGGTCAGAAGTGTTAGTGTCCATGTATTTTAGTTTTCATGAATGCCGTAACCGATTAACGAAATGGGTGAAAGGAAAGAGCATGCATGTCATTTGTCATCCGGTGCCATTAGCTCATAATCCAGAGACCATTGTTCTTGTATGCATGTGATCATCAGAGCCAGATTTCCTTTGGCGATCCATGGTATGTTGCATGCATGCAAACACGTCTGCAAAATTTTATCTAGCCTGTTGATGGACTCGAGAATTACAAGAGAACTCATGCAGGGCTAGCAAAACAAAATATAATACATCTATCAAGAAGTGAGAATAACTTCAGACATACATAGAACATCACCAACGTAGAATGTTTTGCCGGTTAGCCATGATGGAAAGTCTGCACTGATATCCCAACCGGCGCTGTCGCCTACAGTGTAGACGGTGGCCTCGCTTGTTAGCGCGACACCGAGAATGGCAACTGCATAGATTATGAGAAGCTTAGCCATTAACAGGGGAATGGATACTCTCGGACAAGAAGTTGGGGAGTCTATAATCTATATGAACAATCTTCATTAAGTACGTGTTAGTTAACCAAACTCATCGAAAAAAGGCTTCCTTCTTCCTTATTTTATCCTGTCTTGGGTGGCTTGTCAAAGAAAGGTTTTTGAATGGGGAGGATAAGTTGCTCTGTTTGCTCTTTTGCTTTGCTGGGGTGATCTATGAAAGATTTGACAGGGGTGAAATGGGGAGGCGAAAAGGTGGGTGGGGGTAGTTGGAGATGTTTGAGACCGTCGGTAGGCAGTTAAGCAGATCTACACCACGATTGATACGGGTTGAAGCCATATCTAAAGTCATTGGAGTTGAGCTAACAACGCATTGCAATCGGGGTGGGTAGAAATCAGATGTTGCAATGTTTAATCTACTTTACTTGTTTAATTTGATTTAACCAATTGTCAATTAGATTAGATCATCTATTTAATAAAATAAGTAGGTTCAGATTTGGATATTTGACTATCTAATAAAAAATCAAGTTTAGATTGATATATTTTTGTCCTGCCCTGCATTCAACTTTTTTTTGATAAGGAAGGACTCCTGACAGGGCATAATATTGCATTAAAATCGATAGAGTTTACAAATGTTAAAGCAGAACCATCAACACCAGGTCAGGCATTTACAAGGCATCCTGGAATACAAAAAGAAGTAAAGAAGACCAAACTTTAGCTGGATATAAGACAATGGCAGTCGACACCCTGGAACACAAAGTTGTAATGCTCATATAAAAAAGCAGCAACCCTGTTGATGTAGAAACTGTGATGATACAAAAACCCAGCCGTTGCAGCAGTCCATCAAAAAGCAGCATCCACATATAGTTTGAATAGATCTTAGAGGGTCAGCAGAATTTGAAGTGAGTGAGATCCAACAGCCCCAAATCCCATGGTGTGATTGAGACCTAATTCCCAGATTACCCGGACGGCCTTCTCCGTTGATTTGATGAAGCAGTAAGCATGCTGGCACAGATCTCCAATCATAAAAATTTAAAACCAGATGATGAAGTGAAACATTTCCTATGTTCCATTGTTGATAATAAACAGTGCTTTGATAATATATGAGAATATGTAGCATATTGACAGGAATGTAGAAACCAGTAGGTTGAAACAAAAAAACATCATATTTCTTTAAAATAGCAGAAATCCTGATTATCATATGTTGTGTCAAATGATATCCCTTAAATCTGTGTGTCTCCAAGAGCTGAGACCATTTGTAGGCAATGACTGATATCATAGTAGTAACCATATGCAAATGAGAATAGGGGTCAGAATAAAAGGCGGCAATAGGAATATAACCATATCCACCCCAATAGAGCAGTGAATAAAGCATAAACATAACCGGATCAGATACTCCCAAGACATCATTGTCAAACTCAAACAAGAAGACAACATTGATTCCAAGGATAGCATATCTCCTATGTAATACAGGAAGCATAAGTTGGATAACACTGAGATATAATATAATAGGAACCGCCCAATCACCGGTGTTATAAAGAAGTAAGATGAACCTGGCCTGTTGCAAAATCCTTATAGCAGTACATCTTCGGCAATCCTTCCGGTCTTTTGTAAACATTATAACTGAGAAGTAATGACATATTTGATTTGAATCTTCTACAAATAAGTAACCTGATTTGTGACTGTGGAAAATTATAAGAATGAACTTGAGCATCAGCTTCCCTTGAATGGCAGCAGTAAATGGTAGTAAATACATTTGAGTTGAAATTGAAAAAATTGGTTTTTGCCATTTTCCGCATTGGCTTGAAAGAGCAGGATAATTCTCCTGGAAATTGGCAGTAGTAAATAAGGAACATGAAAGCTGATGGTTCTGAATCATATGAGCCTTCCGATGATGAGGCTTCCTAAAATCACGACATAAGAAGCCTCCCACATAACAGGTGCGCCAATAAGAATGAACCATACATTCCATACTGAGCTTAATATGATGCACAGCATAAAGGATGTATATCAATGAGGAACAGCTGACAAGATGAAGCAAAACACATAATGATGCTAGAACCCTGTAAATGTGACCTTCCATGGACAAGATACCTCCAGGTATAGATTGCATAAATTCAAAGGAGGTAACTTGTCCAGTGATATATAAACTGAATAACTTTGCTGGCACAGCTGTCTAGCCATAAAACTTTAGAGGTAGGTAATGCAAGAAGACATACAAAATATCCCAACAACAATAAATCCTATGTTGTAACCCAGCATGAATGAAACATTCCCTGTATCCCAGCATTGAAAGAAAGTGTGGAGTATTGAGAGGAATACCAAAAGCATTATGTAGAAGCAGTTGAATAGCATGAAAGGTGGCAAAGGGAATAACAGTATAATATGCCATCAGTATACCATAACCCCAATAGAAATTAGGAAGTGTAAAAATGAGCATATGCACCCAAATCCGTATCATAAAATTTGCAGCTTTGTGGAACTGAAGGTGAAAGCATAGCAGGCACAGCCACAGATAACTATAAGGAATGTAAGTCATGCCCGCTCTTGGATGGATGATGTGTGTATTTAATAAATGTTGACCCAAATTCGATGTTATTGAGCCAAACTTCGTATGGCATAGTCAATAACCACCTGCAAGAACAAAAGATAGTTAGAAACCCCTCTATCCAATTTTTTCCTTTTTTCTTTGATTTTTTCTTTTTTAATTTTTTTCCTTTTTCCCATGTGTATGAAGATTCCTTCTTTTCTATAGCTGCAACTGCAAAGAATTTGTGTACTCCTCATAGATATTCCCAGTCCTTTTATAGTAATAAAACTAGTCTCTTGTCTTTTAAGCACATCATTAGCAACCCTTGGCACACTGTAAGTATAATTGGAGCAGCTCACTGATTGTATAGAAATGATAATAGACCAATGATTAAGAAAGGTTGATACATGTACAAGACACTGATGTGAGATGAAATAATTCAAGACATTAAGCAGCTGAGATAGATTTGGATAAATAATCCTGACAGTCTTAGGGTAGTAAGTCGTAGAAACCTGACCAGCATAGGCCTTAAGCGATAACATAGAAGAGACATTACTCTGAACTCGGTGCCAGATGTTATCCTCCATTTAGAAAATGTTGACCACCAAACCTGTCCCTCCGAATCTCAGTTAAGAAGGCATCAGGGATATGATTACCTTGGTAGTAGGTAAAATTTCCCTGACTAGCATACTTGGCAAGATAATGAGCCGTCTGATTTGCTTGGCGCGGAATATACCTCACCGAGAATTTAGAATTTAGATTCTTCCAATGAAGAATATCCAGCAAAATGGAGTTGAGCTTATAATGGTTACGATAGAACTTATTGATAAGCTTGATATCCAACTCACTATCACCTTCCAAAATCAGGTGATGGTAAGTATCCTTGAAAAAGTTATGAATCCCATACCAAGCCGCACACAGTTCAGCATTAAGGATGGAAGTAGTGAGAATGTTCTTCCCGGCGGCCTTTATCATATTGCCAGTGGAATCTCTAATAATATAGGCTACCATAGTAGCCTCCGGCTTTACCAAAGCATCAAAGTTAATTTTGATGGCTCCAGAGGGGGGGAAGCCAACTAACCAGTTTGGGACCCTTACCTATGGAGCGGTGGGGATGTGGTTCTTCCCAGTACCTCGGGGGCCTGTCAGCTCGCATTTCCACTAAAGAATATCTGGATGTTGCAAATGTAAAAACAATCCTCACTAGTTGAGTGTGGGTAATGAATTTGCTATAAAATAACCTCTCATTACGCGCCTTCCAAACCTGCCAAAGGAAATAAGCAATGATGGAGTTGGTGAGTTGATTGAATTGAGAACTCGACATCATTGTTAGAAGATCAAAAATAGAATTAAATTGAAAATGAGAGTGAAATGTATGTTTGAATAGGCGCCAACAATCCTTCGCAAATGGGCTGTGGATAAAAATATGATCAATATCCTCCTCCAGAGCAGGACAAATATCGTAATAAATATTGTCAGTCGGTAAAATACCTCTGTTACAAAGAAAACATTTAGACTGCAACTTGTAATTTACCAACTTCCACCATAAGGTTTTGACCTGCTGAGGAGTATGAAGCTTCCAAATCCAATGGTAATAAAAAGGCGTTACCTGTCTAGATTGAGTCACAAAAGGGCACATGTCTTTCTGGTTAACTGTACTTTTGGCTGTAGACTCCCAAATAAGTGTATCCAGCTATTTACCTTTAGGAATAAGGATAGGAAGGATGGTCTGAAGTAGATCATCGGAGAAAAGTCTGTTAAGAGTAGACATGTCCCATTCCCTGCCTGAATTAATTAGCCGACTGACATTCCAATCCTGGATCTCCATCTCCATATTTATAATCATAGGCCAGGAAGAAATCGGAATGCGAGATATCCAAGGATCATTATACACATTGATTGTTTCTCCGGAACCAATAGAACAAAAAACCCTGGGACCCATAATTTTTTCGAAGTCAGCAATGCGGCCCCACGTATGAGTAGAATTGCGGGGTTTTTTATAGTTGACCCAATAAGAGGATAGACGATACTTGACTTTGACCGTTTGTGCCCATAAAGAATGAGGCTTCAACCAAACTTGAGCCGCAAGCTTTGCGAAAGAAGATTTTTGTTTATAAAGAAGAGGGACAATCCCAAGGCCACCCTCAACCTTCGGCTTGCATATTTTGTCCCAAGAAATTAGGTGGAGCCCTCTACTGTCGTTAGAGTGACCCCACAAAAAAGCCCTGATGGTCTTTTCGAGCTTCTTTATAACTCCATTTGGAATATAAAGAACCGCCATGGTATAATTAAATAGGGAAGCTAGTACTAAGGTGACAAGCATCACTCGGCCAGCAAAGGACAAGGTTTTCCATTTCCACGCTTCTATCTTGGTGTTCACTGCATCCAACAAAAAATTAAAATCAGTAGGAATAGTTTATGGCCAGACACAGGAATGCCCAGATATTTAATCGTTCCTTTTTTTTCATTAATGTTAAAAATAGAGATGATACGATTTTTGATATTCTGATTGATAGAGGGGCTGAAGGAGATATGCAATTTTCCCACATTGATCGCCTGACCAGAAAGATTGTTGTATGCATCAAGGACGGCTTTCAAGCATATGGCGTCGGTAAGAGTTGCTCGAACAACTAAAAGCATATCATCCACAAAAAGCAGATGCGAAAGAAATGGCCCATTGTTACCCACTTTGAGCGGTCTAAGCAAATGATGGTTAACAACATAGTTAAGCATATTGGAAAAGACATTGGAGTATAAAATGAATAGAGAAGGGGATAAGGGGCATCCCTGGCGAAAGCCTCTAGCAGGCTTGATCCAATTAGTTGGGGTTCTGTTGACAAGAATAGCGTAATCGTATCCCGTGACATATTGATTGATCAATTGCATAAACTGCGGATGGAACCCCAATTGTTGCATGACCTTTATAAGGAAAGACCAGAGCATTTTGTCATAAGCCTTCTCCATGTCCAATTTAATAGTCATCAAAGCCTTCTTTTTAGGAGCCTTCTGCAGAGAATGCATCATTTCCTGGGTCAGAAGAATATTCTCCGTGATACTTCTACCCAGAACAAAGGCCCCCTGCTCCTCCAAAATAATGGAAGGAAGAACAATTTGCAGACGATTTGCCAAAATTTTGGCCACTATCTTATAGACAGTGTTACACAGACTGATAAGGCGGTAGTCAGTAATATCCTCTGGCCTGCTTTTCTTGGGTATAAGGGCTATAAATATCTTTTTCCAGGTCACCGGCACCTGACCTTCCTGGAAGATGTGATGAATGGCATGATTGACCTCCACGTGGATGATGTACCAAAAATTTTGGAAGAACAATGGAGGGAAACCGTCAGGTCTAGGCACCTTATCCGATGGCATCTGCTTGATTACTTCCTCGATTTCCTGCAAGGTAACAGGCTTAATTAGACAATTATTCTGGGATGTAGTAACTTTCATATTTGCATTAAACAAGGGTTCGTTATCATCCGGCCCGTCCCTTTGCCATCTTTGCTTAAAATGGGCATAGACCAGCTCCTGAATCCATTCGTTCCCTGTTACCATATTCCCGTGATGGTCCTCGAGGGAATGTATATTATTCTGTCTTCGGCGCATTATTGTTGACTGGTGGAAAAACCTGGTGTTGAGATCCCCCTCCTTTAGCCACTCCACTCGAGATCTCTGGCGCCAAAACGTTTCCTGTATCTGAAGGTTCTCATTAAACTAACTAATGAGATTAAGAAGGTTCCTGTGATCATCATCAGCGAAAGCATCAGAATGATTTTCCTTAATTTGCATATCGAAAATATTTTGTTGGAGTTTGTTACCCTGCCAGAAAATATTCCCCAGGCACTTCTTCCATTTTTTCAAAGCTAGCTTAGTTTTGTACAAAAGCTTAGATAATCTTACCGAAGGGTTCCCGCTGACTTCTGCCTTCCAGGTACATGCTATGATGTGGTGAATCCCTTAGCAATGCAGCCACATTTTTTCAAACCTGAACGCAACTTTTGCGTTTCGCTTATGTGTGTCAATAGATAGAAGAATCGGACAGTGATACGAGGCAAACCTCGTCAAGTGCTGCAGCTTGGACTCAGGATATGACTAAAGCCATGTAGGGGAAGAAAAAGCCCTATCCAGCCGCTCCCACACCCTAGCATTGCCCGATCTATTGTTACACCAGGTGAAGGAAGGGCCGGAATATCCAATGTCAATGAGTCCAGCCTGAACAATGCATTGGTTGAATTCTTTGACATCCCTTGTCATATGAAACGGACGACCACCTCTTTTGTCTTCCCTGTTTAGAACACAGTTGAAATCACCTATAATTAGTAAGGGAATGTCAATAGAATTAACAGAGGTAATTTGCTGCCAAAGAAATCTTCTATCAATTCATTCGTGCTTGCGTAAATGAAAGCAACCATCTAGGACTGAGCATTATTAGGCGTGATAATCCCAAAAGCACCCTGTATGTTTGCATGCATAAAGTCCACTTGACCAATACTCAATTTTCAAGTAATTATGATACCCCCAGACAGCCCCAAAGACGGAATCATATAGACTCCCCGTTTGGGTCCTATTATCCACTTAATCCTGTTAGTTGCCTGGTCCGACATTCCAGTCTCGAGAAAACAACACATATCGGGTCTATAATTACGTAACATATACTTAACATAATTCACAAAAGGGCCTTTAGCCGTACCCCTACAATTCCAAACTAGCATTTTCATTGCACTAGATTAGGTGGTTTCGCCCCTCCAGGCTTTTCCATTTCATTGTGCATGCTAGACATTGATTGAACAATAGAAACATTTACTAAACAAGAATCAAGACAGTCCATAGGCATTTGAGAACTAAGCTTTTTAGTAGATTTAACAATAACAAAGGATAACTGAGCCAAATAGTCGTAATGCTTACCTTTGTCCTTTGTTTATAGTACCTTAGGATCTTTGTGGACTCTCTGCTGATCCTAATCCTTCTCCATGATTTGACTGTCAGAAGTAGTCTTAGTCATAGCTATAGGTCTCCAAACCTCCCTTACCTGATTCTCCTTCCTTCCTTGTTTGGGTGTATATAAGACCAATTGAGAATTAGCTTCATGAACCTCCGGCTGTTCTTCCCGGATTATAACCTTGGTTAAGGGAGAATCATTCGTGGACCTCCCTTCTTTAGTCACCATCTTAGCTGGAGACCTCTTTCTCTTCTCCTTGTTAACCAGTTTGGCGAAGGAATCCACTTTACCTGTAAAAAGGATTCCTTGCATATGTTCTCCTGTTCCTCTGATTCTTGGTACAATGGGATAAATCTAGAACCCTTCATAGCTTCCGAAGAATTAAGGACATTTTTAACCGGAGACTGTTTCCTACCCTGTCTGTTAATTTGGGTTCCTTGACTACTGTTATCTCTGGTATTAACAGCTGGGTTAGGCTTATCCTTGGAGGTTGACTGTTGAACTTGCATCGAAACTCTCGCAGCCCTTATCCAGGGGCCGTACACCTGTTGATTTCTGAATTGCTATGGTAGTTCAGAACATTTACATAACTTAGAGAAATCAGATTGGATAAACCCACAAGTATAGCATATTTCCGGTAATTCTTCGTAGATAAACTCCTGCCACCAACAGTCATCATTTACCTGGATTTTTGTTCCTGGGCATATAGGCTTTGTAACATCGATAAGGGTGCAAACTCTAGCATAACCCATACGGATTGAGTTTGCCATCCAATCATCGAGGAACAAAGCTTTACCCCCGCTGCAACAACTTTAAGAGTTTTTTCCTTGTCCCACAGCTCTACCGGAAGATCTGGTAACCTAATCCAAACCCTTGCCTGGATAATGATATCCCGGCTAGGTTTGAAATTAGGCCGCCAGGCCTCCAAGGCCAAGAGCTATCCAGCTAAGGACCAGGGTCCTTTTTCCAAGGCTCGAGTTCTGTCCTCTTCGAACCAAAATCGGAATAGCAGCACACCCTCAGATAAGGAGAAAACCATAAGTTGTTCTTTCAGACCCCACCGGAGTTGAAGCTCCTTCTGGACAAACTCTACAGGTAATCCCTTCCCCATAAACCGACCGATTAGAGCTAATTTAAGGATAGTTTGAGCATCCCTTACCTCCTCCGAAGAAAAAACACCACTTTTGAAAACCTCTGTTCCAATGCCTCGATGTCCACCGGAGAAGCTCGAGATGATTCCCAGCGGAATCTCCTTACATCTTGGACCACCTGGGACCAAGAACGGCCAGTGTCGGGGATGACTCCATCTCCCCTCTGGACTCTTGGCCTGGATGCTTCCGAGGGATTTCCCGGCCCCGGCTCCAAGGCCGGCTCCGACAGACTACTCCCCGCACTTGGTGAAGCCCACGTATCCTCCCACGCCCGGGGAGAAGGATCTATTCCACCCTTAGGCAAAGATGGACTCGCGCTCTGATCGGAAACCCCCGCCCCCAAAGGAGCTTTTTTTTCCTCTTCCAGCATTCTCCCCTTCCCTTTGCCCAGCCTCATAGCCTCCTCGTCCTGCCGAATGGCCCTGGTCGAGGAAACCCTAATCCTTGTTTCTCCCTTTTCACTCATGAAAAGAAATCTCCGAACTTTCTCTCTCTAAGCGAACTTTAACCCTGCATTCAACATTAGCCAACTCGATTGCCACCAAGAGAAGAGCTCATAATTTGAACCCAAGGGTTGTAAAGCACCAAATGGTAAAAGCAAAATATCAAAGTATAAAAAGTATAAACCATTGCTATATATATATATATATATATATATATATATATATATATATATATATATATATATATATATATATTGGTAAAGCAAAAAAGGGGAGGAGTTAGACCCCGGGTGTGGCCACCCCCAGACGGTCCCCCAACCAAATGGTAGATATATTTTTGAAGGTGACAAGTGATTTCTCATCAAATGAAATATCTATTTTTTTTTTAATGAAATATCTAAATTTTTCCTGCTTTATCACGTTCAGGAAACATAGAATATTTGATAAATAATTAAAACTTACTGCACAGAAAAAAAGGTTAATCCAAAGAGCAAGAATTTCTTTTTGGATTAAAAATTGAGAAGAAATTACTTCAATTGGATACGATTAATGTAAATAAATTGGAATATTACATAATTGGAAAAACACATCCCCAAATTGTTTCCTGTCAAGATAAAATGACCATGGAGCAAAAGGTAAAGTCAAGAAGGTTCTGCTGAAGGCTCGAGCAGATTTGTATGGCAGATTGTTTACCTAATGTCAGCCCACTAAGAATTGGTGCCTGCTTCATATGGCCAAGTAAAAAGGGGTAGGAGGAGACATTAAAATCTGGAAAGTTATATAGCTGGAGATGATATGTGACTTTGATAAATTTATCCTCGATAAACCAAGCAGCTAACTACAAAGATTTTCCTAAAGCTGGAAAGAATCTAGAAGATGTGGAAGAACATCAGCTTGACATAGGAATTTGAATTTATTTTAGAAACATAAGTCCCTCGTGATAATTCATGAATTAAGAATTCTCACAAAGATAAGGCTTATTCAATATGGAATAAGAGTGAATGAAACCTTTGACAAAAGAAATCTTTCAAAAAGTATTTAACTAGTATTTACAGCTTATTAAAATGTTATGTTAAAATTGTTCATAATTGGATTATATATTGAATTCATCCAATACATCATTATTTATATACTTTTAATAGATATGGCATAGTCCCATTTTTTATTTTGCAAGTTTATACTTGAACCGATCCTCTTCTTATTTTGAATCTAATATTTGAATGGTGAGATAATCCCTCTTGGCAGACAGAAACAGGCACAAATAATAAGCTGAAGTGGCAGATTTGACAACAAAAATAAGATATATTCAGAAAAAGTCCTGCAGAGACCCAATCTACACAGAGTAACACATGCAAAGTTATCATGAAATTGTAGAAACCTTTCAGCAGTTGAAAAAATTCTGTGAAAACTACAGGAAACGAGAGGAGAAGCCCCAGGCAAAATATGCAGTGGAACATCTATTAACGCAATGTAATGTGTAAGATCACTTCTGGTCTTTAAAAAAAAAAATTTGTAATGCTTACGTGTAATGTAAGCTATGGTCAATATATGCAGAAAAAATAAGAATGGCTACCGATATTTCAGGAGATAGAGACAACATTGACAGAAAATTCAGAAAAAAATAGTGCTATTTTAATACTTCACAATATTTGTGACAGAGGAATCGATGGCAAGTACAGAGCCTTTGATTTTTTTTTTAATAAGCAAATGGAGTTGGGGAAGGGGGCATCTAATGTAGTTATCTTATTTGGACATAACCATAAGGTTTCCATTCTGCTGCAGGATGTCCATACAAGACAATAATAAAGATGGCTCAGCTCCTCTTCATTACATTGACATGATTTTTAGGTCTCATACTAAATGGATGAATACATCATTCCAGCTTCATCAAAATAGCAGACGGATCTCGGCCAAAGAATCTGATCAATCCATTTATTCATATCTAGATTTTAGGATTAATTTTGAAATTGTTTGAATTAACCGTGGCGTCGTTCTTTTAACTTGAGATGCGTAGAACGCATAGCTAAGTCTGTCCTACGTTTTTTTTTTTGGGATAGAGAAGTACAGAGCATTTGAATAGAAGGCATTCCAAATTTCCAACGGACAATAACTTGGCAACATTGTTAGTGTGAGTCTTGTCGAGCTTGGAGTTTATTAATGTTTGGTAGGAGCTTGTAGCTTATTCCTTACCCCAAAACCCAAAAAAAAAAAAAAAATGCTGGTAGTTTATTTTTTTCCCCTGAACCTAGGAAATTGCAAAATTTTAGATGAAAACAAAAATGGTTGTCGCATAAAATTTAAAGTAATCCGTGCAAACCATCCAATGTACTGAAAAACTAATTTATAATATCTGCTAAAGTAATGCGAAACATTTGATATGCAATCAAATTTAAATGGCCTCTTTGTAACCATCAGGATCTCGTATAAAAAAAAAAAAATCAAAAATTATTATTTAAATTTTTTGATTTTAAATAAGTATCTAAAATCATTCTAGTAAATAAGTGACATAAAATTAAATACATGCTTGTACAAGTTTTTACACACTTTTTATTTAAGCCTTGATATTCTTGTCAAAGCAAGAGTCCAAATTTATATAAATTCATTCATAAATTATGATTGATCTATTTTGTTTATACGGGTTATGAACTAGATTGTCTTTAATACTATCTATAATAATTTAAAATTTTATCCAAAAAAAAATAAAAAAAATATTATTTAAATTATTTGATCCTATATAAATATTTAAAATTTTTTCAGTAAATAATTATTATAAAACTAAATATATGTATGCATGAATTCTTGCACTCTTTATACTAGTCACTCTCACCTTATATTTTGACCGAGAGCTATACAAAAAGCTTAGAATTGGACGATTGGACCGAAAATTTTATAGAATTTATTGGTTAAGCCGGTACAACCAACAAATCACTAGATGGGCTAGGTCTATATTCATTAATACCCATGAATATCTTTGAAGTGGGTTGCCCGAATTCCATTGGGAGAAAAAATCTTAGCAAAATTTTTGCTTTCTATAAAATTTAGGCCAACCTACTTCAAAGATACTTTTACCGTATTTATGAATCTAGACTTAACCTGGCATGCAATCTAATGATTTTGTTAGTCTCACCATCCAACCCATGAATCTTTTAGAATGTTGGGCCTAATCATTCAAACATGCCCTTATTTTTTAAAATGGCAAAGTCTTCCTGATAGCTTTGGCAGCTGTCCATTTCCAGATACATGGCATTCTCATCTGCTGACAGCCCTTGCATGCTTAAATTGATTAGCTAATTGCCTAATTCTCTGAGTTTATTTAATGTTAGACCAGCGGCGCCTCAACGCCCGCACGACCCATGAATTAAATATATATATATATATACATGGGCCCTGGCAAAAGAAAATCTAGAAAGAGATAAAATCTGTATGAATCTCAATACGATCAACGGTCACGAACAGCATTGCAATCAAACTGCGATTGGGAGAGCTACATGACTCCGATTTGAATTCGGTTTGGACCGTTGGACTCTTAGTAAGATACTCTACGCAGTGAAGGCTACAAATTCGTGGGCAGATATGCAAACAAAGTAAAGAGGACGAAAAAATTGTAAGAGATCTCTTGTAGAGGGCTGATTGAGAGCTTGAGAGAAGAATTCGGGGTTTCTTGTTGAGAAATATTTGTACGGGGTTGAGAGAGAGTTCAATCTATAAGTTTATTTTTCATAGTGAAATATTTTGCATGCCCGAAAAAATTATATTTGTTATCTTTTCTTCTTTCTCTTGTGGTATCGACATCGACAATCGATGATCCTGTTCCGCTTCCACAACAACCGGTATCAGAGTGAGTTGATACCGATCCCAACAACTGGTATCAGAGCCTAGGTTATCCGTGGTTGATCAAGATCGAAGAAGATGGAGAAGATAGGTGCAATTAAAGTAGAGATCAGCAGGTTCGATGGAAAGAGCAACTTCTCCCTCTGGTAAGCGAGGGTGAAAGACATGCTTATCCAGCTAGGACTGATCGACGCTCTCATATGCGAGGAAAGACCAGACACCATAGAGCAGAATACCTGGAAACGGTTTCAGATGCAGGCGGTAAGCACAATCCGCTTGTACCTGGCGGATGATGTAGTGATCCATGTATTGTACGAGTCTTCCCCGACGGCGTTGTTGAAAAAGCTGGAGGAGATGTACATGGCGAAGTTCCTCACCAACATCTTGTTCCTTTGGAAGCAGTTATATCAATTGCAGATGGCCGAGGGACAGAGTGTGCAAGAGCACTTGAGCAATTTCTAGAGGATCCTCACTGATCTCCTCAATGTTGGTGAAAAAGTTGAGGAGAAGACCCGGGCGCTTGTATTGCTGTCATCCCTACCGCAGTCCTTCGAGTCATTAGTGACTGCTCTTCTAGTGAGAAAGAGCACCATCAAGATGGAGGAGGTGACATCGGCGCTACTTCAGAACGAGGTTCTTAAGAGAGAGAACCAAGCTTCGAGTTCAGGTGGGAACTCACCGTTGACAGTTTCTGGAGGTGCAAGTGACCGGAGGCGGAGTGACAAATGATCGCGAGGAGGACGGTCCAAGTCAAAGGATGCCAGCAAGATCAGGTATTTCCAGTACGATGAGTTAGGACATCGTGTCAGAGATTGTCCGTAGCTCAGAGATCGGACAAGGGATGCTACGGCAGTAGTCGATAGCGGTGATGACAGAAATATTAGTGATGTACTCTTGGTATCCAACGAGGTATCCCCTTCTTTCTAGTGGGTTTTGGATTCTGCCTGTCCATACCAATTTATTGTAGGGAGGAGCTATTTGACTCTCTAGACAGTAGAGAGGGCTCTGTCCACATAGCATATGGATCGAGCTATTCGATTGCATGTGTCGGGATAGTCAGCTTGAAGACACATGATGGGACAGTGAAAAAACTGGGTGAGGTCCGATGCATATCCAGTTTTAACAAGAATCTAATTTTTCTCGGCAAATTGGACTCAAGCGGCTACAGGTGGAGAGCTGATAATGGAGTCCTAAAGGTTTTGCATGGCAATAGGATTGTTCTGTAAGGGAAGAAGCGTGGGGTCACTATCTCTTGACAGGGAGTCTAGTGCAAGGTGGAGTCCCTGGTGCAGACAGGAGTCCAGTGTGAGGTGGAGCTCCGACAACAGGTGGATCGGGCACGGGATGCGAGACTCGGGAGGATGACTGGCAACGTCGCAAAGTGAAGTTCCTACTGCCACAGGAGACTTTCTCAAGCAGGTCTCAGGTCGAGATGAACACAGCACATGACGGAGATGGGATCGAGCAGCCTGGCTCGACTCCCATGTTTGCCCATCCATGATCAGGCGATTGTTCCAGGGCATGGGGGCGTGGGAATCCCTAGAAGCTCTCAAGTCAGTGAAGGTGGTGCGTTAAGTCGAGGTGGAGGTTGTTGGACCAGCGGTGCCTCAACGCCCGCGCGACCCACAAAGGAAAAAAAAAATACACGTGGGGTCCAACAAAAGGAAACCAAAAGGAGACAAAATCTACATGGATCTCAATGCGATCTACGGCCACGAGCAGCGTTGCAATCAAACTGCGATTGGGAGAGCTACAAGACTCCGATTTGAATTCTGTTTAGACCGTTGGACTCCAAGTGAAATACTCTACACAGCGGAAGCTACAATTCATAGGCAGAGACATAGACAGAGTGAGGAGGATGAAAAAGTAGTGAGAGGTCTCTTGTAGATGGCTGATTGAGAGCTTGAGAGAAGGATTCGGGATTTCTTGTTGAGAGATATCTGTATGGGGTTGAGAGAGAGTTCAATCTATAAGTTTATTTTTCATAGTGAAACCTTTGCATGCCCGAAAAAAATTATATTTGTTATCTTTTCTTCTTTCTCTTGTGGTATCGACATCGACAATCGACGATCTGTTCCACTTCTGCAACAACCGGTACCAGAGTGAGTTGATACCAATCCCAACATTTAAGGCATTACCTGATCACTGGATTGTTTAGATCGATTCACCAGTATTCAATGTTCGAGTTCCAATTACCAGCAACCATTGTATCAAGATAAACACGTGGGAATGAAGAGGAGAGATGCACATCACCTAGCCAAGTGTCATTTCAGAAATATTTAATTTCCAAAGACATCTCCAAAGTTTGGGGCTAAGACTTGTCCAAAAGTGGTCGAAGGATCCGCTCGCATTCCTCCAAATCGATCAGCATTACTTAGCCTTTTGCCCCTAGCTCGCACCCTGCTTTGCTGAACCCTGCTCTTTTGCAGTATGTTGCATGCACTGACTTGTTCAGCCCGAGATTGATCATGATATCATAGCACTCAACTCATTTAGATTAAATGTAAGAATTGGTCTCGAAATGCATAAAAGCCTTCATCAAGGAAAAATTATTTCCTTTTACAAATTAAGTGTTGATTCAGACACCACAATAGCACATAACCAACCTCCAAATCCAATCAACTAATATATATTATAACCACAAGCATAATTGTAACACAAACCATGCATGTAACATGGATAGGATATTGACACGATCAAGCAATATTATGTCACGACCCTAAATCTTGTTTGGGATTGTTGTACTGAGATCAAATCCGAAGAATTTCCCCGTCCGATGGTACCATCACCATCACTAGCCCTTCATCAGTAGGTGACACGACATGGTATGACACATAAAAGGGCCCATTCCTTCACTGAAAGCCAAGTCTTCTTTGATGCCAAGCTTGTCCCACCACACCTTGCTGAACGCATCATTGAAGGCCTCATCGGACCGAGCCTGCAGCCCCTTATTTGTACTCAAGACTCAACCTTACGTCCCTGCATGGTCGCTGATGATGAGAGAAAAATTAGCCATGCCCATGGCCTTCTCCTCCATCTTTTGCATCACCTCTTTGAGGCAGAGGGTGGCAAGCTTGGTGTAATTAGACGGCGAGCCGGGACTCGAGCTCGAGCCACCTTGAAGAGCATGGTGGTGGTGGTGGTGGTTGGGGTGGAGTCAAGTGGAGTGGACTTGATATGGCTTGGCCGGCCAGGTCTTTGGAAGTAGCTCAAGTGGAACATGGAGCTTTTGGAGAGTTGGCCATGGAGAAGCATGTGGTTGTGGGTTTGGGCCCAGGACTTGAGGAACCGGGCTAAGAACAGAGGATCCGCCAGGAGGACACTGCAGCTGATTCCAATGGAGTATCCATCACCTTGGAATTGGGTCACCTGCAACCAGAAAAGGAGAAAAATTCCAGCTTATTGTAAGCTATTGTTGTTGACAAACGCATGCGATGGTGATAGTTCTATCTCCGTCTCGCTCCTGGGCTTTATTTTAGGATGCTACGACGTCACAGATGATTTGGAAACGGATGGGTGGAGGACCTAAAAATGTCTTTGTTTTGGATTAATTGAGAGAGTGACAGGTTCCGATTGGATTAGTTAGCAGTTAATTTCAGGTCAACTTCCTGAATCTAGGCTACATTTTGTTAGTTTTTTTTTTTTTTTTTTGCATTTTAAAAGGTAGACAGCTAGATTTTCTTAGTCACATTAAATATATTTGGTAGGTTTTTGGTGGAGCTCTCTTAGACATTAATGATTTGAGTAACTTGGAGACGTGTAAACATTGCTAAACTAACGTAAAAGCAAATAAATAATACTGAAAAATCAACCCAGAAAGCTTGCTTGCAAGTGACTTTAACGTTTGGCATGCTAGGCAACCCTCTAAACATGTTGACATGCATTGACTTCTTATTAGGTTTTCTCATTTGCTCTCTAATTCTTCTTCTTCTTCTTCTTCTTCTTCCACCTCCTTTCCAAGAAAATATCAGCAATTCTAGTGAATTTTGCACTTTTTTATGAATAACATGCTTGCTCGACTTGCCGGGACTGGTTTCCACATCAGCAAGTTATGCTTTTTGACTCTAGATCGATGCCCAAGAAGACATTGGACCTGTCACTGGCGCATGTCCACCTTCGATCGATGAAATGATTTGGGCCTCTCGTTGAATTTGATGTGTGTGGAGGCATCTTTCAACCATAATTCCTTGTGATGGTTGTCATACAATAAGAAGATGATTGTCGGAGAAGGGTTTAATAATATATATATATATATATATATATTGGTGGTGTGGGTGGGGTGGGGGTTGCCAAAGAGAAGGTAGTATTTAATTGTAATCCTGTTATAATGGTTGATGGTATCGAACCTTTTCGATATATGTAGGCAGTCAAAACAATTTAATTATCTAATCAATAGTATCTCATCAAAATATTTCTTGAATAAAGCAAAATTTTAATTTCAGCGATCGAGTATTTTATATGCGAATAATAACGTAGTTGAAACAAATTAAAATGTTGATTAATCATTATAATTAACAATTCGTTTTTAAGTCACCGCTATATTACAAAAAATATCCGATAAAAATGGCCAAGCTAAGCAAAATACACCATTAATTCTTTGAGCTATTATAGCAGATCTATAATGGTACTTTTAAAAATCCTTGCCGGAATTAGACCAATCCAAAACCAAACTACGAGTTGGCTGAGCATTCCCAAAGTCCAGACCACGTCAAGTTAGATCAAGTCAAGTTCAAACATACGAGATTGAAATCCAAAAAGAAGGTTGTAGCCTATATATATATATATATACTTGATTGCACCACTCTTCTAATAGAAGTTTCATTATCTAATATCCTGTAATAATATTATTTTGGCTATTTTTTATGTGATATATAAATAAGGTGGTACCTCCAATATTAATTCTTCGTATGAAATAAAAGGTGCACACATAGGAAAGAAATCACCATATTAATTAGCCAGAGAAAGTTAATAAGAAAGAATTGCAAGTAATTAATTAAATCCACCTGCATGTAAAAGAGTGCCGAGTAGATGGGGTCCTCTCCGTCCACGTCCACCCAATAGGCCAGCTGAGCCTCTCTCCCATCCCTCTCCTCCGAGTCCAAGAACTCCGACATGGTCATCTCCGCCGAGGCCTGCACCAACCTAACTCCAGCGTCGTTGAACTTGATCTCCCAGAAGCCATCACCCTCGGAGTTCCTTCGAAGCCTTCCGGCAAGCACCGGCACATCCGCCATCGCCGCACAGAGCGACTCTTTAATCCGCCCCGCCACGACCAACGCCGACTCCTCCTCGCTTGCTTTCTTGTAGTAAAGAACGATGCGTAGGTGGCTTCTTAGAATCCCCCCAAGCCCGACAGAAGGAACGACGGAGATCCGACGCGACCGTCCGGGCTTCGCCATACTCCCCGGCGCCACCGTCTGGATGGCATCTATGTGTAGTAGTTTGGATGGAGTCACGCTGGAGCCGGGAGTTGCCATGAGCTAAAAGGCTGATACGAAGGTGCTGAGAACACTGTTAAGGTTTAGATTTAAACTGGAGTGCAAGGAGCTTTGTAGCTTTGGTATTTAAAAGTTTAGAAAGGGAATGTTAGCATGCGTGTTTGGCTTTATAACTCTATCATATGTTCCATGTTTATAATTATTAAATGAAGCAGGACAGTAGGTGGTGGTGATAAATGAGTAAAAGGAATTAACTACTCGCCCCTGGATGGTCTTGGTCACGGATGGGTATTTAATGGACGTTTGGATGGTGAACGTTGACCACTCGAGGTGCACCTCGTCGTCTATGATGTGTTTGAGACAGTTGCGGGGCCGATGTAAGGATTAGAAGGTCCTTTGGGCTGATAGGCCTGAGGTTGCATTAGATAGCAATCAATTCATTCAAATATTTATAATTTAATGAAATTTAATTATACTATTATCTTTAATATATATTTTTTGGATGGCAATCTATACATAAATTGGTTTTAAGAAATATATGAATTATTTCTGGAAATGATGGTAATCCAGATTACCACCTTACAGATAATTTAGATTACCAAATTATCATTTCTTTTTTCTTCTTTTTTTCTCTTTCATGTAAATAATATAATATAATTGTTGCCGTCCAGATCGCCGTGGCCCGTAGTTGCTGATGGCGTCGGGTATTCCGCGTCCGCCCGCGGGAGATGCCTCCGATGCCTCGGGACATGCAAGAAAGCCAACGTCAGTGACCCGGGCCGGGGATTCCGGCGGGGGCACTCCGACGGTCAACTCAGTGACGATCCAGGAGAACATATCCTCCCAGTCGAACCCCTCTGGATGAGCTCCATGCTAGGAGGAGTGAATGAGTGTATGAGAGTGTGAGTATAAAGCTAGGAGATGTGGTGGCCGAGGTGGTCTTGCCCTCCTCTCTGGCCTCTCCCCCTTCTCCTCTTTCTCTTCGTGGTGGTTGTGTTGTTGGAAAAATGGGTGTCCCCCTTGTTGGGAGAATGTTGCTCTGTTTGAGTGCTGTTACCTCCTTTTCTTACTCTGGCTGAGTCTTTTACTTGGGCTTGCCTCGGGGTCTGTCCTGGCTATCAGGCGGGTACGACAAGGTATCGTGCCGTAGACGGGACGCCTTCTTTATTGGGTAGCTGGGAAGCCTCTGACATTCCTCCTTTTTACCCTTCTGGGAAGTCCGGTGGGGCTTCGACTGTTATGCCGCCACTCTCGGGAATCGCGCTCCTTGGTAGGGTCTTTTCTCCGGTCGTACGGCAGGTTGGCGGAGGGCATGGTGCCTTGATATGAGCTTCCTTTCTTTCTGGTGCGAATAGCGGCCGTGGGCATTAATGGCGACGTGGCAAGTGCTGCCGTACGGTCCTCGAGGGGCACGCCACTGTCCTTGGAGGGAAGGTGCCGCTCCCTTGGTGATTGGTGCTTCGATCCGTGATGGGGGCCGAGCTGGGGAGGCTAGGCCTGCTTGCAGCGGACCTGCCTCGTGGCGGCTCGGCTATGCGGAGGAGGGTTGAGCTTGGCATCAGGCCAGGGAGGCCCAGCTTTGATCGAGCTCGAGCTGGCAGAGGTCAATAAGGTGCGCCCAGGCCAGGGGACCCGGTCTCGAGGGGGCTCCTCGTGGCGGAGGAGGCCTGAGCTCGACTCCGGACCACGGGACCCGACCTCGGGCTCGGAAGGCCTGCCTCTGGTGGGGTTTGAGCTTGGCTCTGACCTAGGCATCCCGACTTGGCTGGGACCGACCTGGCGGAGGACGGAGCCCAGCTTCGACTGGCGGCCCGTTGGCATCGGGGAGCTCAGCCCGGCGAAAGGGCCTATTAGTGGAATCACGCGTGGCATCCAATGAGGGCTCCGCGTCAAGCTCCTTGGCAACGTCAGCGATCCGGTTACATCATTTGCCCCCACTCCCGAGGCCCGTTGTCGCGCGGTGCCCGGGCCGAGGATTCCGGCGGGGGCACTCCGACGGTCAACTCAGTGACGATCCAGGAGAACATATCCTCCCGGTCGAGCCCCTCTGGATGAGCTCCACGCTAGGAGGAGTGAATGGAGTATATGAGAGTGTGAGTATAAAGCTAGGAGATGTGGTGGCCGAGGTGGTCTTGCCCTCCTCTCTGGCCTCTCCCCTTCTTCTCTTTCTCTTCGTGGTGGTTGTGTTGTTGGAAAAATGGGTGTCCCCCTGTTGGGAGAATGTTGTTCTGTTTGAGTGCTGTTACCTCCTTTTCTTACTCTGGCTGAGTCTTTTACTTGGGCCGGGGATTCCGGCGGGGGCAAGCCAACGTCAGTGACTCGGGCCGGGGATTCCGGCGGGGGCACTCCGACGGTCAACTCAGTGACGATCCAGGAGAACATATCCTCCCGGTCGAACCCCTCTGGATGAGCTCCACGCTAGGAGGAGTGAATGGAGTGTATGAGAGTGTGAGTATAAAGCTAGGAGATGTGGTGGCCGAGGTGGTCTTGCCCTCCTCTCTGGCCTCTCCCCATTCTCCTCTTTCTCTTCGTGGTGGTTGTGTTGTTGGAAAAATGGGTGTCCCCCTTGTTGGGAGAATGTTGCTCTGTTTGAGTGCTGTTACCTCCTTTTTCTTACTCTGGCTGAGTCTTTTACTTGGGCTTGCCTCGAGGTCTGTCCTGGCTATCAGGCGGGTACGACAAGGTATCGTGCCGTAGACGGGACGCCTTCTTTATTGGGTAGCTGGGAAGCCTCTGACATTCCTCCTTTTTGCCCTTCTGGGAAGTCTGGTGGGGCTTCGACTGTTATGCCGCCACTCTCGGGAATCGCGCTCCTTGGTAGGGTCTTTTCTCCGGTCGTATGGCAGGTTGGCGGAGGGCATGGTGCCTTGATATGAGCTTCCTTTCTTTCTGATGCGAATAGCATAGCGGCCGTGGGCATTAATGGCGACGTGGCAAGTGCTGTCGTACGGTCCTCAAGGGGCACGCCACTGTCCTTGGAGGGAAGGTACCGCTCCCTTGGTGATTGGTGCTTCGATCCGTGATGGGGGCCGAGCTGGGGAGGCTAGGCCTGCTTGCAGCGGCCTGCCTCGTGGCGGCTCGGCTATGCGGAGGAGGGTTGAGCTGGCATCAGGCCAGGGAGGCCCAGCTTTGACGAGCTCGAGCTGGCAGAGGTCAATAAGTGCGCCCAGGCCAGGGGACCCGGCCTCGAGGGGGCTCCTCGTGGCGGAGGAGGCCTGAGCTCGACCCGGACCACGGGACCCGACCTCGGGCTCGGAAGGCCTGCCTCTGGTGGGGTTTGAGCTCGGCTTGACCTAGGCATCCCGACTTGGCTGGGACCGACCTGGCGGAGGACGGAGCCCAGCTTCGACTGGCGGCCCATTGGCATCGGGAGCTCAGCCCGGCGAAAGGGCCTATTAGTGGAATCAACGTGGCGTCCAATTGGGAAGCCGTAACGGTACGGTCGGGCGCAGGTTGTCTCAAATGGAGGGGTAAGTCTTTTCAAAGTTTACCTCTTTCGAATCCTTCGTGCCCGGCGTCGTACAGGAGCCTTCCTCTTCTTCTTCTCCGGCCGTCGGCGTCTTCCTTAAGATTTAGCAGGTTAGCTCTCCCTTTTCGCTCGTTAAAGTCGCCGTAGGTCTTCCTCCGTTCGCCCCTCCTTCTCGTTATCTAGGAGTTGTTCCATTCTCTTCCTTTCTCTTCCATGGACCGCTTCGGTCCCAACTTGTCCCTCGTACCAAGTCGAGGTTGGACCTTCCCAGTCGAGGACTCCTTCTTCCTCTGAAGAGGAAATGGAGGCGGCACGATACGAGTTCAGTAGAAGACCTCACCATGGCTCGTTGTCCATTAGGGAACCCGGGTCTTCTCCGCCTCCTCACTTGGCTCTCCCTCCTGCTCCTGCTCCTGCTTCTATTTCTGTTTCTGCTCCTCTTCCTGAGCCTGAACCTTCCCGGTCAACAGGTCCTGGAGGATTGCTTAGTGATCACCGCCGAGGATCTGGTGGCCATCCAGGGTGCTTTGACATCCCTGAGTCTGTCGGCTCTCCGTTCCTCATCCCGGGGAGCGGGTCATGTCCAGTGGCCCTCGGTGGATCGCCTTCTACGAGGAGACCTTCACCGGGGGCCTTCGTTTTCTGTCCATCCCTTCTTTCTTCTTTCTTTCTTGGCCAACTACCGTCTTGTCCCTGCCCAGTTGGTCCGTAATGCCATCAGAACGATATTTTGTTTCATCATTCTGTGCCATTTCCATGGGATAGTCCCCATCTTTCTTTGTTCAGGCCTTTTTCACCATGAAACGCCACCCCATCGAGGAGGGGTGGTGGTCCCTTTCTTCTCGCTCTGGGGCATTGTTTGAGCTCCCCTCTTCCATCAAAGGATGGAAGAGCAAGTACTTCTTCGCCTCAGTTGAGGGGATCGACTGGGTTTGGAGCGATCCAGATCGATCTCCAAACAGGAACTCCTCCGTCGAAGCTGCCGACCTGACATGTATGACCTGCACAGATTGACCGAGATCCCATCACTGGAGTCTTGCTGTCGGAGCAGAATCTTCGCGAGGCCGGGGTCAGCTCGGTGCGGGAGCCGGGTGAGTTCGACTTGGCTGCCCCCCCTCGTTTCTTATTTTTTTTCTTTCTCCTTTTTCTTCTCTTTTTTTTCTTTTTTTTTTTTGGCTGACCTCATTCTCTCCGATGCAGAAATGAAGTTTTCGATGAATGAGCTGCTCTCATTTATTGAGGAACGTGAGCAAGCTGCTGAGGTAGGTGAGCCCGCTCCGAAGAGGGCTCAAGCCAAAGATGGAGCAAGGCCGGTGCAGGCCGGGGCTGATGCACTGGTTCAGGAACGACGGTGGAAAAGGGCAGCCGAGCCCGTCCCCGAGTATGCCGGGCAGTGCGAGCCAGTAGCGACGGCCGAGCCCGAGTTGGTCGCCCGTGCGAGACCAGCTGCTGTCGCTGCCAGGTCGGCACCCCCCACTCCAGAGGTCGTCAATGTCGAGGAGGAAGGGGGGCCGCAAGAGATTAGGCCGGTGCCCCATGTGCTGTCCGATGCTGTGCCGGCCTCGCAATTGGCACCTAGGGTGCTACCCGCCGATGGAGGAGCTAAGCCGACGGGAACCAGAGACAGGGATTACAGAAGGTCCCCTTCAGACTAGGGCCAAACGTTTCTCTGGTGAAGGATCCCAGCCTCACCGAGCAGATAATGGACTTCTCTGTCCAGTCCTGCGACTGGCGAGACGGGAGTGAGAGGCTTCTGGGCGACGTCGTCTGCTCGACGTTCGCCAACCTCTATGTTGTAAGTTTCTTCTTGCCCCTTTTTGGTCTTTCCCGAGCTTCTTTTTCACTTGATAATTAGCATGCTTTTCTTCTTTTTCAATACAGCAAGGTAGGGATATGCTCCTCATCCGGGACTTCTACCAGAATTGGGCGAAGGGGGAGAAGGAGTGGTTGACCGAGCTCGAGTCCCTGCAGGCTGAGATGGGCCAGAAGAACGGGGAGGCCCAAGAGGCCAACCTCAAAATCAAGAGCCTCACGGCTGAGGCCGCGGACGCCGCCAGAGTAAGGAAGGAGCTCGAAAGCGAGCTCGAATCGAAGAGGACTCGGCTGAAGGAGCTCCGGGCTGAGTCAGAGAGGAAGGTGGCGATCGCGGAGAAGAGGGCCACTGAGGCCGAGGGGAAGGCCGCTGCCGCCAGCCATGCCGTCAAGGTTGCCGAGAAGGGAATGGCGGCGGCGGACCACCAGGCCGAGCGCGCTGAGGATCTTGCGGTCGCCGAAAAGAGATAGGCGGAGGGTGCCAGAAGGGACGCCGCTGGCGCGGTGGCCGCCTTCAAAGCTTCTCCTGAGTACCTCAAAGACTTCAAGGAGGCGGTGACGAACTCCTTCGCCAAGGCATTCGCTTATTGCCGCCAGCAGCTATGGGGTATTCTGTCCGAGGAGTGATTGGCCCGCTCCGAATTCCGGGAAGAAGGCTCCTGCTCGAAGGCGATCACAAGAGAGCAAGGGGCTATTCCGGTCGGGGCATCTCCGCCAGTGGCCCCAGAGGCTACCGAGCAACCTCGGTTGTAGCAGAAGCGAGGCAGCACTGTAGGAGAAGGCTGCCGAGCCGGTCTCCGCACAACCGTGGCTGAGTCCGCTCCTCCATCAAAGCACGCTCAAGCGCGCGACCCGCTCCGGAGGCAGAAGAGGGGGAAGTCCGGCCGTGCGCCACCCAGGGAAGGAGCCGGCCTTATAGTCTAGGACTTCTCATATATCCCTTTTTACCTTCTTCTTGTATTTTCTCTACTTGTTTTTCCTTTGAACCGAGCTACCCACCTGTCGGGCCCGGAACATGATGTAAATCATTTATTCAAGTAATGAAAATGATTTCATAAATTTGCCTTCTTTTCTTCCTCTTTCTGTGATGTGAACGTCTTTTCCCTCTTCCTCCCTCTCTTCCCTTTCTGTCGGTGCAAGGAGGCGTAAAGAGGAATTAGGACTGGGCGCCTAAGGGTGGTCCACATCTTGAGTGCTCGGAGCTAGACCCAAGGCTTGACTTTAGAAGTGGGCCTAAGAACATCGCTTCAGAGTGGGCTCGGGGATGCACTGGCCGGAGAGCTGCGTGGCTCAAAGGTTCCCTTGGCCGAGATCTGGACTCCGGTCTTGGGAAGACGTCACGGAGCTGGCTCGGAGAGTTGATGCTTGGGGGCTTCCCAGGTCCTTTGCGGGGAGCTAGGCCGGTGCGGAGGGTCTCCGTCTTGTGCCAGAGGGTCATCCAGTCTTTGGTGCTGGGGAGCTGGGCTCGTCGGTGCGGAGGGTCGTCGGTCTTTGGTGTGGAGGGTCATCCAGTCTTTGGTGCGGGGAGCTGGGGTCGTCGTCTTTGATGCCGAAGGGTCATCCGGTCTTTGGTGCCGGGAGCTAGGCTGCCGGTGCCTGGGGGCTTCCCAGGTCTTCATGCCGGAGGACTTTTCTCTCGGCTTTGTTGTCGAGGAGCTAGGCTCGCGGTGATTGGGGACTTCCAAGTCTTTGTGCTAGAGGACTCTTCTCTGGGCTTTGGTGCCGATGAACTGGGCTCGCGGCTTGCTTGTTGGAGAGCTAGGCTTCAGTACTTGATTGCCTGAGGGCGTCGCTCAGGTGGTGGTGTCTTAGAGCTGGGCTCGAAGATGATGATAGCTGAGAAGATTTCCTTGGCTGGAGATCTGAGCTCCGGTCTTGGGCTGGTGTCCTATAGCTGGGCTCGGGACGTCGTTGGCTGGAGAGCGGCTTGGCTCGAAGGGTCCCTTGGCTGGAGATGTCGGAGAGCTTCTTGGCTCGAAGGTCTGAACTCTGGTCTTGGGCAAACATCACGGAGCTGGGCTCGAAATGTCGAGTGCCTGGGTGCTTCCCAGGTCCTTTGCCGGGGAGCTGGGCTCACCGGTGCCAAAGGGTCGTCCGGTCTTTGATGCCAGAGGGTCATCCGATCTTTGATGCCCGAGGGTCGTCCGATCATCTTGTGTATGGAGGGTCATCCTGGTCTTTGTGCCGGAGGGTCATTCAGTCTTTGGTGCCTGGGACCTAGGCTCGCCGGTGCCTGGGGGCTTCCCAGGTCTTCATGCCAGAGGACTTTTCTCTGGGCTTTGTTGCCGGGGAGCTGGGCTTGCCGGTGCCTGGGGACTTCCCAGGTCTTCATTCCAGAGGACTCTTCTCTGGCTTTAGTGCCGAGGAGCTAGGATCGCCGATGCCGGAGGGTCCTCCGGTCTTTGATGCCGGAGGGTCATCCGATCTTTGAGGTGCCCTTGGCCGGAGGTCTGAGCTCCGATCTCGAGCAGGCATCCTGGAGCTGGGCCGGAGACTTAGGACTTCAACGGCCTGAAGTGCAGGCATAGAAGATGTCGCCTCGGAGCCGGGCTCGGAGACATTGGATGCCTGGGAGCTTCCCAAGTCCTTTGTCAGGGAGCTGGGCTCGCCAGTGCCGGAGGGTGTCCGGTCTTTGGTGCCAGAGGGTCGGGGGATCGGTCTTTAGTGCCTGAGGGTCATTCTGTCTTTGGTGCCGGGAGGCTGGGCTCGTCGATGCCGGAGGGTCGTCCGTTCTTTGTGCCAGAGCGGTCATCCGGTCTTCATTACCGAGGAGCTGAGCTCGCACTTTAATTTCCTGCAAGGCAAATAGGTCGTGTTGCAAAAAGAAATCTTTATTTTTTATCAAGAGAATACTTACATTACTGATAGTATTTCCTCAAATTACAAGCGTTCCAAGTCCAAGGGAACCTGGCGCCATCCGAGTCCTCAAGGTAGTAGGCGCCATGCGAGAGGGCCTCGGCCACTTGTAGGGGCCCTCCCAGTTCGGTGAGAGTTTGCCGCCCTCCTGGGGCTGGGATGCTTCCGCCCGGCGCAGCACCAGGTCGCCAAGTCGGAAGGTCTTCTGCTTCACCCGCACATTGTAGTATCAGGCGACTCGCTGTCGGTATGCACCCATCCAGAGCCGGGCTTTGTCTCGCGTCTCTTCGAGGAAGTCGAGGTTGAGCAGGAGATGCGCCGAGTTATGGGCCTCGTCGTACCGCTGCACCCGGAGTGTGGGTACGCCGAGCTCGACTGGAATCATCGCCTCAGATCCAAAGACGAGGTTGAAGGGTGTCTCCTTAGTTGCTGTTCTGGGCATTGTGTGGTAGGCCCACAGGACACTGGGAAGTTCTTCTGCCCACCTGCCCTTCGCCTGGTCCAACCTGGTGCGGAGTCCTTTAGGATGGTCCGTTTTGTCACCTCGGCTTCGCCATTGGTCTGGGGATGAGCAACCGAGGTGAAATGATGTTGGATCCCATGCTTGGCACAGAATCCCTCGAACTTCCGGCAGTCGAACTGTCGCCCGTTGTTGGTGATGACGCAATTGGGGAGTCCAAAGCAGTAGATGACGAACTTCCAAAAGAATTGGCAAACATTGGCTTTTGTGATCCGGGCTAGCGGCTCTGCTTCGACCCATTTGATGAAGTAGTCGATCACCACCAGCAGGAACTTTCGCTGCCCTGGCGCCGTGGGAAACAGTCTCAAGATGTCCATCCCCCATTGTGCGAAGGGCCAGGGAGACGATAGCTGGGAGATCGGCGCAGCTGGCAGGCGCTGAATGTGGGAGTGGCGCTGGCACTTGTCACACTTCTTGACAAAGTCGACGGCGTCCTCCCTCATTGTTTTCCAGAAGTATCCCTGGCGAAGAGCTTGTACGCCAGGGTTTTTTCTCCTAATGATTCCATAGAGGCCTTAGTGTATCTCTTGGAGCACAAAGGCTGCCTCGCGAGCCTGAGGCACTTCAGGAGGGGGAAGGAATAAATCAGCGATAGAGCTGGCCATCTATCAAGATGAAGCCTTCTGATAAGGCCAGCTTCTTTGTAGTCTTCCGGCAGTAGGCCATCTTGGAGGTACTTGACGTACTTATCCATCCAGCTTGGCTCGGGGGCTACTTGCTGTACCTCTTCGAGGCTTTCGTAGCTCTCGGCTTCTCGAGATATTCGACGTAGGCACACCCCAGGGATGAGTCCGGTAGGGTTGCGAGCCTTGACAGTGCATCTGCACGAGCGTTTTCTTCATGGGGGATGTAGGTGACGCGGAAGTAACGGAAGCCTGCTGCGCTCGAGCGAACCTTCTCTAGATACTTCATCATCTGGGATCTCGAGCCTCGTACTCTCTGGAGACTTGTCCGGTAACCAGTTGGGAGTCGGTGAAGACCTTGAGATTCTGTATGCCTAGTTCACGGGACACCTTTAGGTCCGTAAGGAGTGCCTTGTACTCCGCCTGGTTGTTCGTGGCAGGGAACTTGAAATGAAGTGCACACTCCGTCACCACTCCATCGGAAATTGACGAGGATGAGGCCTGCTCTGCTCTCGCAAGAATTGGAGGCTCCGTCCACGTAGAGGACTCAGGTGTCCCTAGGTGGGCCGGGCTCAGCTTGGCTCTCCGGGACCATCCGCTCTAGTTCCTCGGGAACCCTGTACATTCGACCATGAAGTCGGCTATGACTTGGGCCTTCTGCGATGACCTCGGCCGATATGCGATGTCGTGCTTGCTCGGTATCAGGGACCATTTGGCTAACCTTCCGGAAGTCTCGGGGTGGCTTAGCATGGTCCTCAGCGGCTGATCAGTCACAACCATGATGGGATACATTTGGAAATATGGCCTGAGACATTTAGCAGACATTATTAGTGCAAAAATAAGCTTTTCGGAGCGGGTATACCTGATCTTCCGCATCATGGAGTATTTTGCTGGTGTAGTACACCGGCTTCTGTGTTCCATCCTGGTCTGTACGGACAAGGACCGAGCTGACGATCCCTGGGGTGACCGCCAGGTAGAGCAGGAGCTCTTCGCCTTCTTCTGGTCTGGACAGCAGATATGGGGAGGTCAGGAACTCCTTCAGCTCTTCAAATACCGTCTTGCACTCTTCGGTCCAGGTGAAGTCATGCATCTTGCACAGCGCCTTGAAGAAAGGGAGGCAGTGGTCAGCCGACCTCGAGATGAACCGGCTCAAGGCTACAACTCTTCTTGTCATGCGTTGAATCTGCTTCTTGGATGTTGGATGCTCCATGTCCATAATTTCCTGGACCTTCTCCGGATTCGCTTCGATGCCTCTCTAGGTGACCATGAGCCAAGGAACTTTCCGGCCGCTACCCTAAAGGCACACTTCGCTGGGTTAAGCTTCATCTGGTGCTTCCGGAGACTGTGAAAGGCTTCAACGAGGTCGGCATGGTCCGAGCTCATTGCTCAGATATGTGCACATGTACACAGTCCACGTCCTGCACGATCTTGCAGATCTTGTGTTTTGACCAACCTTGATTGCTGGTATTTTATGTGGCCCCAGCATTCTTCAGGCCAAAGGGCATCTCTGTAGCAGTATGTCCCCGGTTAGTGATGAAGGCAGTGTGCTCCTCGTCCTCTGCATGCATCTGGATCTAATTGTACCCGAGAAGTCCAAAGGAAGTCCTGTGCCCCGAATGGCATCTGCAACTGGTATATCCTTGGTAGAAGTGGAAGCATAACCACCGGTATATCGTTGGTAAGGGAAGCTGACCTTCAGTATGCTTTGTTGAGTCGGTGTAGTCTACACAGATCCTCCACTTGCCATTATTCTTCCTCACCATCATCACATTCGCCAGCCAGCTCAGATTGTACTTCTCGGACGAAGCCGGTGGTGAGGAGTTTCTCAACTTCCTCGTTGATGGCCGCTTACCTTTTTGGGGCAAAGCTTCTCTTCTTCTGTCGAACCGGCCTACACTTCGGATCAACATTGAGTTTATGGGTGATGACTTCAGGGGGAATACCTGGCATGTCAGCTGCCGTCCAGGCGAACACGTTCGCATTTGCCCTCAAGAACTCCAGCAGCAGAGCTTTCTCCTCCTCGGGCAGCTGGGCTCCGATCTGCACGATCTTCGTCTAGTCAGTCCCGAGCTGGTAGGGAAGCAGGCGCTCGGCCGGGCCTCCCCTGAGTTCCTGAACCCTCTGATCGAGCTCGATTGCTCTGGAGCCCTCCTCGGGCACCCAGGCCCCGGAAAAGGTTTGGAAGCAGTGCTGCACTGGCTGGGGCGTACCCCTCATCTCCCCCACAACTGCAAGGGGTTGGGAATTGGACGAGCAACCTCTTGGTAGATACAATGGCATCGAGGAGGTTAAGTCCAGTCGGCCCAGAATCACGTTGTAAGGCGAAGGGAGCCTGACAACCATGAACGTCATCATGATGGTACTCTGCCGAGGTGGGGTCCCGGCAGTGACTGGGAGAGTGATTTCCTCCTGTATTCTTGCGGAGTCTCCCGTGAAACCAACAAGGGGGGTATACATGGGCTTGAGTTGAGCAGGGAGAGATTCATCCTAGAGAAAGCATCGTAGAAAAGTACATCTGTAGAGCTTCCACTATCTCTACCATGATGTGCTTTACAGGATGCTTTGAGATCATCATTTCAACGATGGCAGCATCATTATTTACATTTTCTTTCCCACTTTTCCCTTCCCTCATAAAGGGGAGTACATTCTCAGAGTTCCCTGCCCCCCGGGTCCTCTTGGATGCGTGCTCGGCTCCCTAGGAGATCATGCCCACCGGCTTCTCGGTGGGGCGGATGTCGATGACTGGAGTTGGCGGGAGAGCCACGAGCACCTGGGACTCTGCTTGAGGTCTGCCCCCCACATATTTTCCGAGGTAGCCTCTCTTGATGAGCTCTTTGATCTCCCACTTGAGATTGCAGCATTCCTCGGTGTCGTGACCGTGGTCGCGGTGGAAGCGGCAGTACTTCGTCTTGTCCTAGGTGAAGGATGGCTTCAACGGCGAAGGACGCCTCAGATAAGTCTCGCCCTCGATCTCCATGAGGATCTTCGTTCTCGGGGCAAGAAGGGGAGTGAAATTCCCTGGAGGGGCAGGAGCGTTCCTTGGCCTCGATGCTGGTCGGGAGCTCTGAGCCGGCGGTCCCAGCCTCCGCACCCCAAGCACCTCAGTGGGCGCCGGCCCCTTCAGCGGCTTTCCGTCGAGCTCTCGCCTCGTACAATCCACCTCCTCGACGCAGATGTACTTCTGAGCCCGGGAGAGTAGCTCGGTGTAGGTCTTCGGGGGCTTCTTGTTAAGTGAATAGGTCAGGCAGGAGGTCTTAAGCCCTCATTTCAGGTCCAGCATTGTAACCGACTCCTCCAAACTGTAGATCTCCAAGGCAGCGGCTTTGAAGCGGCCACGTAGTCCCACAGCGGCTCGCGATCCTGTTGCCTGATGGAGAAGAGGTTGTCTGCCTTGCGTGGCATCTTCCGACAAGCATCAAAATGAGCCACGAACTTCTGCCCCAACTGGGCAAAAGAGCTGATGCTTTCTGACTCGAGGCGGGTGAACCACACCCGAGCCGCCTTCCGGAGGGTAGCAGGGAAGGCGATGCACAGAAGGGCGTCAGTGGCCCCTTTGACCCTCATGAGAGCCCGGTAACTTCCAGGTGGTCCATGGGGTCGGTGGTCCCATCGTAAGGATCCACCTGCGGCATGCGAAACCGACGGGGAATCGGCTCTGCCTGGATCTCCTGAGAGAAAGGGGGGCAGGCGTCGTAGCCCGCTGGCTTACTAGTGGAGCCAGGCAAGTTAGCAAACCGGTGAGCGAACTCCTCCAACTTGCAGTCAGGCTCCTCCAGGTGCTTCTCTGCCATGCGCCTGATAGCTTCATCCATGGACCCCTCCACTGAGAGGGGCGGGGAAGGCAACACGGACGTGCGGCGCCCATGGCGGGGAGCCTTGCCTTCTGCCTTGGCGGGGTTTGGGTGCCCCCTGCCAAGGTGCGGTGAGCAGCTTTCTTCATCAGTGGAGCTGGCCCACCGTCGCTTCCCTGGGGCTTGATAGGTACCTCGAGGGTATGTAACTGCCCGCGGCTGCGAAGGCCTCCCATGGAAGGAACGCAGGCTATTGCGGGAGGCCGCGACGTGGGCCGCGGGGGTCTCTGGCTGTTGGTGGGTAGCTAGGGACCGATGCTGGTGCTGATGCTGGAGCTGGCACACCGCTGCGATGAGAGTGTGCATCTGCTGGGCGAGTGTGGTCAGCTGGGTCTCCAGTGAGGGCGGTTGAACCGGGGCAGGTAGCTCCGTCTCTGGCCCGTGCAGGTTTCCGTGAGAAGGGGATGCCTCTGCACGGCTAGGAGAAGCTCCCCTCGCCCGAGTGGTCACCATCGTCCCAATGAACTGTATGAGCGGGGATTGAACTGGATCAAGTATCGTTCTGCCCCCCTACCTGGCGCGCCAATCTGTTGCCGCCCAGATCGTCGTGACCCGTAGCTGCTGATGGCGTTGGGTGTTCCGCATCCGCCCGCGGGAGATTCCTCCGGTGCCTCGAGACCTGCAAGAAAGCCAACGTCAGTAACCCGGGCCGGGATTCCGACGGGGGCATTCCGACGGTCAAGTCAGTGACGATCCAGGGGAACAGATCCTCCCGGTCGAGCCCCTCTGGATGAGCTCCACGCTAGGAGGAGTGAATGGAGTGTATGAGAGTGTGAGTGTGAGCTGAGAGATGTGGTGGCCGAGGTGGTCTTGCCCTCCTCTCTGGCCTCTCTCCCTTCTCCTTTTTCTCTTTGTGGTGGTTGTGTTGTTGGAAAAATGGGTATCTCCCTTGTTGGGAGAATGTTGCTCTGTTTGAGTGCTGTTACCTCCTTTTTCTTACTCTGGCTGAGTCTTTTACTTGGGCTTGCCTCGGGGTCCGCCCTGGCTGTCAGGTGGGTACGACAAGGTATCGTGCCGTAGACGGGACGCCTTCTTTATTGGATAGCTGGGGAAGCCTCTGACATTCCTCCTTTTTGCCCTTCTGGGAAGTCCGGTGGGGTTTCGACTGTTGTGCCGCCGCTCTCGAGAATCGCGCCCCTTGGTAGGGTCTTTTCTCCGATCGTACGGCAGGTCGGCGGAGGGCATGGTGCCTTTATGTGAGCTTCCTTTCTTTCTGGTGCGAATAGCGGCCGTGGGCATTAATGGCAACGTGGCAAGTGCTATCGTACGGTCCTCGGGGGGCGCTCCACTGTCCTTGGAGGGACAATGCCGCTCCCTTAGTGGTTGGTGCTTCGATCCGTGCTGGGGGCCGAGCTGGGGAGGCTGGGCCTGCTTGCAGCGGACCTACCTTGTGGCGGCTCGGCTGTGAAGAGGAGGGTCGAGCTCGGCATCAGGCCAAGGAGGCCCAGCTTTGACCAAGCTCGAGTTGGCAGAGGTGAATGAGGTGCGCCCAGGCCAGGGGACCCGACCTCGAGGGGGCTCCTCTTGGCGGAGGAGGCCTGAGCTCGACTTCGGACCACGGGATCCGACCTCGGGCTCGAAAGGCCTGCCTCTGGTGGGGTTTGAGCTCGGCTCCAACCTAGGCATCCCGACCTGGCGGGGACCGACCTGGCAGAGGACGAAGCCCGGCTTCGACGGGCGGCCCGTTGGCATCGGGGAGCTCAGCCCAACGAAGGGGCCTATGAGTGGAATCCCGCGTGGTGTCCAATAAGGGCTCGCGTCAGGCTCCTTGACCACGTCAGCGATCCGGTCACATCAATATAATTATATTTTATAATATAATATCATAAATATATTATTAACATTAATTTAATTTAATATATTATATTATATTATATTTAATAATATAATTTATAAATTTAATATATTATTAAATATATTAAGTAATATATTAAATATATTAATATTTAATATAAAAATATTTTTATTTTTATATAAAAATATAAAATATAGATTTGATTTAGAAATATTTAAAATTTTGATTTTATATTATGTAGTATTACCTATATGTTCTACACATAGTAATCCATCTTATCCTTATCTGCAATCATTACCTAATCCATATTCTAGCAATCCATTTTTTTGAAAATACATCAATATAACCTAAGGAATGTGCATAGGTATCCTTATCTTAGGGCTCAGCAGAAAACCTGTTTCTAATTTGGTCACCCGGTTGCAGCCAATTTTGTTAGATACCGTCATGTCACATTGGATTTGGGTATTATTCTGCATAATCTCATGTTTGTTTACCATCATCAAGTGCTTCATTGGGCTTTGAGCCTGTGGTATTTATAATTAAAATAGTTTTCATATTTTATGATGTCTAGGACTCCATAAATGGAGTCGCATGTAGTTCAAGTTGTAGATTGCTTCGCCTCATCTACATGAATAGGTTTGTGCATTGCAAATTGATTTCTACGAGGCAATTTTCGTCTTTAATTATCATCTATGAATCCTTAGCCGAGAAGATTGTGGGATGAGTTGCACTTCATTCCTCATTCCCATTCTTCTCGTCCACCCCCTTCACGGATCTCTCCTTGTTTGTTTTTTTTTCCAAGATAAATAGGAGAGATTGAGCTAGCTCCAGCACTAACTGCTGGCAATTTAAATCGTAATGTAGCTTGAATTACGGCTCGGTTCCGCTTACAGGGATCCAAACATAGTCTATAATTGGGAAAAAAAAAAAAAAATTTAGCAGTTTTGTTTTTACTTAAAACTAGAGATATGGTTGTCCAGGAACCTTTGAATATATGTTATTTTGGTCCCCTTCCAAAAAAAAAAACTTATGTTGCAAAATCAACAGCCAAGTTATTTATGCAAAATTCATTGATTTTGATTGTCACCATTTTATGAGCTAACATGATCATTGGTATGATGCATAATGTTTAAAGCGATTTTGAATCACCTAGCATTGAGGCAAATGTGTAATGTCAAGCCATTTTCTTCGTCAACTCATCAACCGATTTAAGCAATAATTTTGGGAGAGAGGGGGGATGGATAAGAGATCATCGATAATTCAAATCTTGGAATGATCCGATTCTTAGTGATATAAATCATTGTATTTAATTGATCATAGTATAGTGATTAAAGATTTCCAGATACTTGTTTTTGTATATTATAGAAATAGAAGATCATAGAGCATATAGTACCAAAATATTATTGATAAAGTCATTTAACTAGGACTGGAACTGGACCGGGGGCGATATCCCTACCCGAGCCTGACTCGAAAAAAATTTTGGACTTCGGGCTGAGCTTAGGCCCAAGATTTTTTTAAAACACCATGCCCGAGCCCGAGCCCGGCCTGAGCCTGATGGGCCGACCCGAACCGAACTAGCCCACGATCATCGAAACACAAAAAAGGGTGTGATCGGATGTCGGGTGTAGTCGCCGGAGCCGGAGAAGTAGATCAGAGCTAGCAAACTTTGTGGCATCCTACGATATCAAACCCTAGGAAGAGGAGGAAGAAGAAGGATAGGAAAAAGAAAAATGGTTTACCTGATCGGCGGACTCATTATGGGGGACGACATAAGAGTTCTTGATGTTGACAGTGCCGTCGGGTGAGACGGAGCCGAGGAGGGTGCCGATTACTTGATCGCCCTGGTCGTCGGTGGGGGCGCTGCACATAGCAGTCGCAGATGGCAGGTGGACTCTCGCGCTCAGACTCGTCAATGACGGAAAGAACTGCAGCACCGTCTGCTTGCCAACTACCATCTCGCTCGTTGCTCTCACCTCCCAGAGAAAGAGAGGATTAGAGCTTTGTGGGGTGCGGACCGCTCGCCTCCAGAGAGAGAGAGGATTAGGGCTTTGTGGTGCAGTTCCCTTGATGACTTGATGTCCAAGTCCGGCCATTGCCCCGCAGCAACAGTCCAGAGCCCAGAGGCCTCTTTCAAGCTCGAGCCCAGCCCAAAAATGAATGGGCTTTATTATAAGGCCCAAGCCGGCCGAATTATTACAAATTTGGTCCAAAGCCCCGATTCGAATTCGGGCAAAGCCCAAAGCCCATTGGGCCAACCTAGTCCAGTTCCAACCTTACATTTAAATGAATATAAAAAATTTAGTAAAGAAAAATTGACCACGTAAAAAAAATCTATAGTAAAAAAAAAAGAGAGAGAGAGAATAAGCTCAAGGCAAGAGATAGCTTAATCTACATCCTAACTTGACGAAGGAAAGGCTTCGTTTGCTAATATTTCTCCTCCTTTCCTCTTTCATATAATTTTAAATGCTTGGTCTTCTCTTCCTCCCGGGCTCTTCTCCTTATAATCAAGACAAAGGATGATGCTAAGAAGAAATTCTCCTCTTCCATGGATATAATGCTCCAATCATCCCTCTTAGAAAAAATCTCACGATATAGAAAATTATCAAAGGCAAAGGTTAGTTTCCTCTTTCATGAAATCTCTTATGATTACGAGAGATATTTTGATTAATATATTTTAATCTAAGAGATTGCTATAATACAAGATGTTAGATACATGTTCTCAAGAGTGGCTTTCAATCATCGTGCTGAATGGTGATTTTAAAAATAAGGTGATTCAAGATCATTATCTTGTAAAATTACTGGTATGTAATTAAATGAAATGATTCTATTATTTTTATGTAGACCACTACTGATCTTGGAATTATTAACCCATACTAAATATTTTCTTACATACTTATATGAGTTAGGCTGTTTGTTAGGCATGCTTTTTATTTGAGTAAATATTTGCTAAAAAAGTTAACTACCAGGACAAAGGAGGTGATGTTGGTAGAACAAAGAAAAGCCCATCTATTCGAAGGAAGGAATGGAATCCTTCCTAAGGTGACGGTGGAGTCCACAACCGGGTTGATGACGGGGGCAGAGAAGAAAATGAAGGATTTTTCTATTGCCATGCCTTCACATATATATATATATATATATATATATATATATATATATATATATATATATTATATAATAAATAAAATGATTCTATTTATTAAATAAAATGATGACGTGGGAAGGATATCTATTAACTTCTATTGCCATGCCTTGCTGACGATGTATTAACAGCAACATCCTCAAATTATCCATTTCTGACGTCTGCAACACATTTATTAATTTAATAATACATAACATCAATCACATCATCTTATTTATTTCTGCGAGCCCAGCACCTTGGGTGATGGTGTAACATACAATTTTTTTTTTTTTTATTAATCCTGCTCCATCTCTGCTCCTCGTCTTCTTCGACAAGATGACGCATTCATAAATATTAGATATAATTTATAAAATTAAAAAATAAAATATATCTAAATAGATCAGAAATTGATTTTATATAAATCTAGATTACATCTCTAAAATACTAAGCAATATACGATCGCACCTCCATTCTATCAAGGCAGTACTTCTACCAGGAATTTTTTTTTTAAAAAAAAATTTGGTAAACAGAGAATCTTCAAATAAGGACAACAAGCTCTAGGCTTTTGCTTCTATATGCCATGGAATCGAGAGGAAATTTTTTGACTAATTGATAGCTGCGGGACTGATCAACCAACCAATGATGACCGCAATTAGTACTTCAATTTTGTATCGATGCTAAAGATTGAGTAATATTTAGATCAATAGTTCTAAAAATAATTTCCTCTTGTTTTTGCTCAAAGCCTAAAATCATAGGACAGGCTAATCTTTTAGAATAATTTTGAATTGACTCGGATCCTTAAATCTGAATAATTTGGAATTACATTCCATTGAAAAGCATCCACGAATGTCCCGATCCAATAATGTACAAATGATTTAGAGGATACACATAATTGTTAGACCTTGTCATTGTCTAACACCAATGGTGTAAAGGAGAGCTACAATAAAAATTTACAAGAAGGGATGCAAAGAAACTCTCTACTTAACAAATAATTGCAGAGGACAAGCATCTCTCATTTTTAACCTACTTAGGACCAACATATTTCTATACCTGGTAGGACCGTAGGAATGGAGAATCTTTTGAACGACCAAAGTATATTGAGTGATGCCGTCGAAGGAAGACCCTTCCATTTTTATTCGAGACAAATATGTCAACACGTAGCCACCTTGAATCGGTCCCGATCTCTTCTCCAAGCTGGCTGAAGCTTCTTTCCTTGTAGATGCTCCAAAGGCAGTGGAGATTGGTTGGCCAACTTGATTGCATGTCGTGCACTCATTAATGTTGCGTGTAAGCATTAAAATCTTTTATTATAAAGAGATATTTCGGCTTTTACAAATAAGTTAGAAAAAGAAAAGGAAAAAGGGATATTGAAACACTTCTTAGTTGACTTCGTGGTGATTAAAAATTGCCAAATCTTAAAATCTAAGGATCTTTCTTATGTAATTTACTACTATATGCCATGAGTTGTATGCACCGGTAGCAATAGTTAAATATCCAAGTTTGCAATGCTGATGTGGAGTTATTGATACGTGGGATTTGAGTTAAGGTTGCTACAAATGATTACCTGTTTTATCATCCATGGAAATGATACCATACACTCGGGATGAATTGAAACTTAGTTGCATCGATCGTTATGCCCAAGCATATTTGTTAAATTTATAAGTAATAATCGATAATTATTATTATTATTATTAATATATTATTATTATTATTATTATTATTATTTGATTAAAGTTTTATGATCCATGGTACAAATTTTTTATCGGACACCCGTACCAGCAAGCACTTGTTACAAGCTAGCATTTAGCACAAATGCAAATTAAAAATTTCTGCTTTTTTTTTTTTTTTTGAAACTTTAATAATCCTCTAGATTTTTTCTTGGAGTTGTTCTTTGTTTTAGATCTTTCAACTTTCCACTCCTTAATCCTTACATGCAGGCACGTAAGATCACTGACCAACAACTCGTAGTTTCCACGAAATATGTTAGGAGATATGCTTGCCCATTCTCTTTAAGAGGGAAGTACATGGTTGGATGAAGCTTGATTCCGTGAAATATGCCTAAGGATAGGGCACTTTGAATCTAATTTTGAGACTAAAACCTCAACCTATACCTTGTCAGGTCTATCTTTTAAAACCCAATATAAATTGGGTTGGTTTCTGGTCAGGTTTGTGAGTTATCTATCTCCATCAACACCCCCTATTTATATATCAGTCAACTAGACTGGCGCGTGGCGCAGCTCTCACAACCAGCTGGCAGAGATTCGAGCATCGATTGGATAATTTTCGACAAAAGTCTGGGGATAAAAGTATAAAAAAGAGAAAAAATAAAAAAAAAAAAAAAAGAAAAAAAATTAATAAAATAATCCTGTAGTCCCTGTTGGCTGGTGGTAGTGAAAAAAGTTAGGGATATATATAATAAATCTCGTTCACTCGGCTGATGCCAGTGGTAGTCAGGTTGATGTACTCATCTTCGGGTAGGGAACGGCTACGAAAAAATTAATATGCGTCGTGTATCGAACATTTTCTGGCTAGGATTGGGGGACCATCTGGGGATGGCCACGCCCAGGATCTAACTCCTCTACCCCTTTTTTTTTTTTTCATCAAAAAAAAAACTAAAGTTGACTTTCTTGGTTGGGATGAAGGTCCTCCCTCGCATAACCCTACTAGAGATCAAGTTTGGAACCTGGGATTGGTAAGCGTAAGCTCAATTTACATTCAGACAACTTCAAGCCCAACCTGGATTTATGAACCCTCAACCCAAGACCTTGCTAAAGAGAGAGTTGGGGAGTTCATCTGGTTAAGCCCAATTTTCCAAGATGACCACCATGATAATGTCAATTGCACATAGATAATTTCATAACAAATATGTACCAACAATATATTAGATTTCTTATTTAACACACATCAAAAAGAAAAATGGAAAAATCTCCCACTCAACTCCTAGCTTTGTAAAGCACTACAAGTTTCAAATTTACATATATTTTAATTTTCAACATATAACATTAAAGTTGAAATGTAATTAACTTTTATAATGTACAAGAGGCATATTTGGACTAAGACATTTACCCAACTTGCCGTGCATTTCAATTGATCCGAAAATTTGTCAAAATGGGTTTGCATGACAATTCATGCACCTGCTATGCAGATGATTATAGGCGGATTGAGCACTAAATTCATCATGATACGAGTATTGAATGATAGTTTTTACCTAGAGTCTTGAAGAAATAAACCAATTTACTAGGTAATTTAGTTAAATTTTAATTCAATTTTAATTTATAGCAGTGCAAATAAAAATATTATATTTTGCAAGGGTGTGGATATTGGATGTACGTACCTAACCAATATGATCAAAATCTCAAGATGCAAAGATGATATAATTCCTATACTGATTAATTTTTTCTATCAATTTATCATTCAATTTGATTTTCCATTCAAAGTTCGATGATATGTACTTGTGATTTAGAATTTTGTTTGTTAGTCAAATCAATCTTCTCTATTTTCTAAAAGACTATTCATTATAATAATTTTATTCTTCCCGCTCCGATTTAACTTCATTCTATTGGCCAATTTATTTATTAAATATTTTTAGCTATATTGGTTTGCATGAGTGGTGATATTACTGTTTCGCACTATTTTTTAGCTCTATTTTCTTACTGTTTATTTATTTTATTTTTTGGTTGAAAAAAAGAGGGAAAGGAGATAGATCCCGGACGTGGCCATCCCCAGACGGTCCCTCCAACCCCAGCCGGGGAATGTTTTACTTTATTTATTTACAAACCTTTTTAATTCATCTTCTACGCATTTTTGTTTAATATTTGAATTTTTTTATATAACAAAGGATTAAATAATTCTTGGTATATTAAGACTTCTTCTTATTAATCTAAATATTTTTTATTGCACGAAGACATAATGTTTGTGATTAAGGTGGGTTAGATTGGATTATAGTTGATTAAGGTGAGTTAGATTGGGTTATGGTTTATATCATCGATTTGGTTGATTTTATTGAGTTATTCTGAGGCAAGTGTTGATTGTCCAGAATTTATTTTAATACCGCAAGAATGTGACAAAAGAGAGTTCTTGGTATATTTAAGACTTCTTCTTATTAATCTAAATATTTTTGTTGCACAAAGACATAATGTTAGTTGATCAGGGTGAGCTAAATTGTATTATTTATATCATTGATTTTGGTTGACTTTAATGTGTATTTTGAGTCCAAGTGTTGATTACCGAGAAGTTATTTTAATATCATGAAAATGTGGCAAAAGAGTTACACACTCTTAACTTAATTGCGAGTTGGTCTATCTTTATTATAAGCTAACTTTAAATTAATAAGCTAAAGTTAAGTTGCTGCTCAACCGTTTTTAATTCATTTTGTATTTGATATGGGGGCTAACTCCCCATTCCCAGCATCTCAAGAATCATAAACCTCGTTTTATGGGATACCTTTCAACCAAAACAAGACTTCTGCAGATTTCTATAGGCTTGGTTGACCCTCCATCTTGGTAAGGATTCATCTCATCTTCAGTATTCAAGCTCAAATGCTCTTTTGGATGGATTGAAATGTCACGCCCCAATTCCAAGATCTGGACCATAAATGCGACAGACGGCCGCATGTTCTTGGATTCAACCTTTCCAGGGACATACAGGGCCTGTACCAACCATTCTCAAATAAAATGAATAACCAGGCAATCACAGGATTTTTATTAGGCAGGCAATTAAACCATAAGATTTACACCTAGGCAAGTAGATTCAATATGTTCATAAAGGCCAACGGCCACACATTTAACATTATTAAATATCAAGTAATAAAAGTAACAATGTCCACTAGATCCTAAGCCTCACTGACTGAATCCCTGGCCCATGTGTTCCTCTGGTCCTGAAAAATATGCAAGGGAAGGAATGAGTTTTTCCTAAACTCAGTAAGTCATCATATGTCACAAATATAAATTTACCATGAATCAAGAGTAACTCCATGCATACAAGTAACCATAAAATAGAAGCCATTTCAAATATTTTTCCATTATTAACCTTCTTTATTATTTTTCTGGCATCATACAAACTTTAGGATGGCCATCCATACACACTCACCTAGTCCCTCATACTATGGCCACGATCGGCCCATGGCTCGCCCAAAAGAGTCTAGATCCTGTGTCACATACCGCACATCGGTCATGTACCAGCGATAGCCTCGCTGGAGGTCCAAAAGGAAACTAGCTCTGAGTATCACACGAGAAACATGCTTCCTAGCATGTGCTAAAATGAGGCAACTAACTCCTGTGTCACATACCGCTCATCGGTCATGTACCAGCGATAGCCCCGCTGAAGGCCCAAAAGGAAACTAGCTCTGAGTATCACACGAGAAACATGCTTCCCAGCATGTGTTAAAATGAGGCAACTAACTCCTGTGTCACATACCGCTCATCGATCATGTGCCAGCGATAGCCCCGCTGGAGGCCCAAAAGGAGTCTAGATCCTCGTGTGATCATAGTCAGACTAGAGAGCAGCTAAAATCAACTCAACCCATAACTCTTACATCTTAGCCTATGTTTAAATTTCATAACACATCGAGATACATGTATGCAGTATAAACATAAGCTGTGAAAATTCAATTATGAGTCAAATAATCATGCATGGCAAAAATTATATCGGTGAGTGATAACTTACTATTCCACCAACTAAGCACTAAACCCGGTTTTCCAAGGACGATGACGATCCTGTATCACAAATTATTTTATTTATAAATTATATAATTAATTTCTATAAAAAAAAGAAATTAAACATAATTAAATTCTTGGGACATCCCCAGACAGTTCCTTTCCTCCCTTCCTCCACCTTCCTTTTTCTTTCTTTTAATTATTATTATTATTATTATTATTATATTATTATTATATATATTATTATTATTTATTTTCCTAATGGTGCCTTTACTGGGCCGGCCCATCTAAGAAAATGAGCCCGGCCCAACAGAGCTTGGCTCAGTCGAGCCCGGCCCAACAAAGCCTAGCTTAACCGAGCCCAGCCCAACCCGTCTAGGCCACTGTGCCCAGACCAGGCTTCACGAGGAGAACCAAGGAGGATCGACGGCGATCCTCCCGACCGACCGCCAGGAAGAGTCGCCGGAAAAGAAGGAAAGGGATCGACGATCCCAACACGGCCATCCGACTGCCTGTTGGAGAGCACAGGGGTTAAATCCCCTCCCTTGTTAACAGAGACATCACTCTCTGTTAACAGGCCGACCAACATCCCCCCCCCCAAGCGAGCGGAGGAACAGCGGCGATCCCTGTGATCGACCGCTCGGAATGGATCGCCGGAAGGAGAGAAGGAACCGGCGGCGACCAACTATCGCCAGCCATATCCTACGATTCCAAAAGAAAAGAATCGGCCGGATTCTTTCCTCCTCCCCGCCAAACACCCCTACACCAAACTTACTCCAAGGGAAAACGAGGAAAGGCTTACCGGCGAGGTGGGTTCTCGGGTTGCAGCGGCCACCGGAGGAGGAAGCACTCCGAAAAGGGCCGAGATGCGCGAAGGAGACGTCGGCGTCCTCCGAAGGAAAGAGAACTCGATCCAACGAAGACTCACGAGGTCCCCTCCCCCCCCCTAACTCACGGAAGATCCTTATCCTCCCCACCCCCACCGGCATCGACCGGCTTATCCGAACTCTTCGCTGGAAAAATCTGAGCTTCCGAGCCAATCTTAAGTTTGAACTAAAGTCGACAAGAGCCACCGACTTCAGTCCAAACACAGCCCAAATAAATAATAAAAAAAAAGGGCTGCACTAACTCCTCGAGACCCTCGACCATATAAAGTAGGTCTCTTGGTTCATGGAATCGATAGAGGTTACAAAATTCTATTGCTTCCTCAATAGCATGACCTTCGAGAGAGACAGAAATGCATCCCGAGTTCTATAGTCCTATGGACCCTCGGTCCCGATGCAAATACTCATGCCAATACCAAATTCTTGTATCCAAGAACAAATAAAGCCTCGCAGCAGCATCTCCCAAATAGCCTAAGGAGGTACTAACCAACGTTCATTCTTACGCATCTGCATGAACAGGCAGACAAATTCTGAAATTCATGATAAATTTTTGCAATTAAGAAGAACTTGACTTAAACCATGTAGCAGTCCATCTTATCATTAAAAAATATAGGTGGCAATACAGAAAAAATAAATCTTTGATCAATGAAAAATAAAAGATTTTGTATATACAACATGATTCTCTTATATCGTACTAGACAGAATCCACATAACCGCCACTTTTCACCAAGCGCATTGAGAGTTTTTTCTCTTCCAAAAATACCACCATTCTTGATTTATAAAAAGGGATTCCTTGAATACCTCCAAGATATATGTACACTATGATTCTCTCTCTCAACTTCATTTAATTTTTTTCTTATTATTGATTTGAATATCGGAGGGTCCTTACCGGATCTATCTTCGATAAGAATTTTTTTACCGATATAATTCACAAGCATTATTTTTTTAATAATCCCTGGCATTCGAACGGAAAGCAATGCCATCGATAATAATATGAGCTTTAAAGTTTTGTAAACTAAAATCGAGCCAAGGCAACCCAAGATGCAACAAAACAATAACATCAACCCGCTTTAAATTTAAATATCAATAAGATTTTGTGTATGGCACGAATATCCTAACTTAGCTAAGTTGCATCTGATCTATTGCATTTGGTACTCTCCTACGTTTAAGAATTTACACGAAAAATGACTATTTTAATAAATTAGTCTAGGCTGGCCGTACAAATAAAAAAAATCATCATTTAACAATGATATGTTTTATAATCACCGGGGATTACGTTATCCACTTCAAGTATTTAAGGCCATTCAAAATTATATAGTAATTAACAATAATATTTTTATTTTTGATAAAATAAAAGGATAACGATGTTTTATCCCAATATAGCTTTTCATTCTGATTTTCAGTTTACTAGATCTTTATTTGATTCGGACCATAATTTACGTATCCTTTTTATCGATCGGGTCTAATTTCATTACGACGTCGGAATTAATAATAACATTGCCAATATAATATCGGGATGAGGTTCAGGCTCGACAACTATGCGAAGAGAAGAAGATCGTGGTTGATACGAAGGTGTCGGGCTACAAATGATGAGGCCATGACTGCACTAATCTCGAAGATCGTGATTGATACAATCGTGCGGAGGAATATCTTTCGTGCAGGCCTTTGGGGAGTCATGACTTTTGAACGCTAGATGATGCAGTTGTGGCCAGTCGGTGCCTGGCTCGACGGTGTGGATAGAGTGCACGAATCCCGAAATTTGCGGTGCGGTCGAAGGTAAGGGGCATATCCGATTTACCGTCGCGTCCTACCATCCTTTGAAATCGAGGCGTTGGCTTTGCTTGGCGGGTTGAGGTCAAAGTAGAGAACGACGCATTTGTGTGGTGTGGCCACCGACAGGTCCGACGCGAACGTAATTTTGGCCTCCCATCAAACGTGGTCTCAAATCCCCCTCCCCTTCCCCACGATATAATTTCCCCACGTCTCGCCGATTTATCTCCATCGATCCCGGCGATCTCTCTCTCTCTGAATCCTCTTCCTCTCTTTCTTTCCGTCCCCATCTATCTTCGTTCTTGATTCATGTTTAGTTGGTTTGTTTTTAGATCCTTGAAGATTAGGGATTTATCGCCTCCAATCTGTTCCGTTGTTCTTGGTTTCCTTTCCCGACGAAAGCCCGTCGATAGTTCCGCCGGAAGACCGCCGCCGCCGGAGCAGCAGTTCCGCCTATTGCCTGCCATGAATCCGGAGTAGTAAGTTCCCGACTTTGAAATAGATCTTCTCAAGAATTCTTTATAGTGTTCGATTTGGAAGTTGTTGGTTTTGCTGGTCAATTTCTTGCCTTTGTAGTTCTAGATAGTTCGGCTTGGGTTTATGGTGATCTCGCAGGATCTTCTGGTGAATTTCGTCGTGAACCAATGGATTCTAGAAGGAGATTCCGTTGTGTGTTATCTTCTTGGTTCTTACCCCAAAAAAATGAGATTATTTCTGTGATGTTGACCGGTCATGCGGATCGGATCTTTGGTCGATTTGAAATTTGACCATCGGACCGGTACATTTTTGGATCTGGATTTTGTGTTTGTCTGTATGTTTTTAATATAATCTTTTTGTTGCTGGAAAGCTAGGATCTAATTCATAGTCATTGGAATAAAAGAACATGCCACCGTAGAATGAATACTTTATATCACAACATCTCATATAGCAATGAGGTTTTTCAGTTTAATTGCTCTGGTGGGTGGTTGGAATATAATAGCTTTTTTTAAAAAAAAATATTATTGACCCTTTAGGAACTACATGTCTATGAGCTGATTATTTTTTATTTTTATGTTATTAATTTATTTTCTTATTTTTATGACGTGTATGTTTTTTTTCCTCTATGGCTGCTAAGGCACTTTACTCTCAAATTATGGGTTTCAACTACATTAGGAAGGCATATGTTTTATAGGCCAGCATGCTGTTAGAGCATGTGATCATATGCAGGTAATGTGGTGTCATGAAGTGTTTTCTACCTTACAGGTGTTGTGGTACATTGTAGAGGAGATTAATGATAATTATTGCACGATGGTGTTACCTTTGATATATTTCTGATTCTGAATTTTTTGTATATTCAGTAGAAGCAAAAATATAACTACCGAAACTGTTTAATCTTCATTAACGGTCTAGTAGTCCTCTTTTTTCCTTCCTATTTTAGTATGCATTCTATGCCATTTTAGATGTCCTTTCTTTTGAGCCATCCTGTTTTCCCAAAAAAAAAAAAGAGTCATTGACACAAAATTATATGCAGTCATATGCGGCTTGCAGTGAATTTGTGTGAACGTGATATAGCAGGGGTGTACTGATGTTTCAGACGTTGAATTTTCTTTATGGGAGCAAACGTTTTGGACCATATTTCATGTTAGTATTTTTTTGATGCATAATAGTATATCTGTCCCAGATAAAGTGGCCTTTATTGTTTTAATTTTTGTACCAATTTTCATGTTGGCTGTCATAGTGCTTAGCTTATTTTTTAGCATTGGGAAACCTTGATATAGGATAATAAGATGGATGATTAGATAAATACCAGTTTTGTAGCTGTTGCATTTGTTTGCTGTTCTTTGACTGACCTGGTTTTGCTTACTCAGTGGCAGTTTAAGTTCATTCCCAGAGCTGAGGTGTCATTTTGTTGATCATTTATGATTCTCCTTTTAAAAGTCTACTTGTATATGGAATTACCAAACATTGATGCATATTTTGATAATGATAAATTGTTTTATTTTGTTGGACCTAACAAACAATGGTAGAGAAAAGTATTACAAATCAGGTATTTGAATGATGGCACAAATTGTATTGTTTCAATGGTGATGCTTCATGTCCTCCTGAGCGTTTTCTTGATTCTGTTTAATAGTGACATACTTTTCCGTGCATTCTTAGTCCATAGGATCTGTTTTGGTTACCTTCTTCTTTTGAAGGCATAGGCAACTAGACTAGGGAGATCCTGGACAGGCACGAGTAGGTTCTGGTGCTTGTTGTCTGGAAAGCTGGGGGATCCTAAATATGAATATTATAAGGATTTTTTTCTCTGCAGTTGTTATTTTTTTATGGAAATAACAAATATATGATTTAATGGACCTCTTCATTTTCCAGGTTTAATTAAAATTGGTTTATGGAAACCTAAAATAAATTAGCTCTAAAGCACCATTTGTTTGCTTGCTATAGAATCTGTTTTGAAGAAACTGACAGCTCATGAAGCTTGAAAAATGAATTCTTTAAAAGTGGCGATCATGTCTTAAAATCTGTGTACAAATTAGCTTATACTCCTTTTTTTAAAAAAGAAAATAGATCCCAGACTAAAAGCAGCTTATCAAATTAGTTTCACTTTTTTATCTTGAGATTGATTGTCAATGAAAATTCTAACCTTGTGTTTTTGAAAACTTTGCAGTGACTATTTGTTCAAACTTTTGCTTATTGGAGATTCAGGTGTTGGCAAATCATGTCTCCTACTAAGATTTGCGGTGAGGAGCAAGAATATGTTTTTTTTTTTTTTTTTTTTTTTCAAAAAATAAACTTATTTTATATATTTTACATGGATATGCTTTTAACTTGCACCTAACTGTAATGAATTTTCTGCATACCATGGTATATAAGAATGCGGGGGAATGAGATGAATGTTATTTATGTTATTAGGATGGGCTTCTTTACCTAGCACTTGGCACAAGTGCAAGTGTCCCAGTTTTCTGAGTTTTCCAGCACTTGAACCTCCAAAAGTCCCCATGCATGCCAAGTGTCCAGGCATCCTCTGGTGTCTGACACATCAACTCACAAAATCTCAATACAAGGGCACTAATATAGATTTTTAGATACAAATTATAAAAGTAAAATCATGTATAAATATGTTAGGATATATTGATGGCTTGGTAACTTGACTAGTCAATAGCATGTTCAATTATAGAAGCAAATAGATGTGACACTTAACTGAAATTGTCTGCCACATTTTGCTACCATTGATTAGTGGTAATATGATTAGAAATTCAAGTCTTATCAACTGCAAGAAGAAGATATTTTATGTAGTCCAAGTGCTGACACTTTTAGCTGATCAAGGACAATTCATTTTTTGGAGTTTGATGGAGCTTTATGATGTGTCATATCATGTCCAAATATCCAAAAGTGTCAGAATTTAAAACTTGCAAAGCATATAGTGTCTACCTCAAGCATATGTCAGTTACCCATGGTTGTGAAGTGAGATTTTTGCAGCGTAATTGATTTGTCCTTGTTCTCCCATCATCTGTTTTTCTTCCTCAAAAATGCCAGGTACTCTGTTCTAGTCAGACACCAAATCATAGCTTGTTATATCTCACATCCTAAAACATTGAAGTATCCCGTCGATATGTATAGTTTGTTTCCACAAAGCCTATTGGGAACGAACAAAGTTTATATAAATGCATGAATTTTTAGCTGAAATGTTGAGAGCTTCATGTGTTTCTGGGAGACCTGGAAACTTTACAAGCCTTGGCCAGGCAGCTTCTTTACGAGTTTTGCTTTTATACAAATCTCGCAAAGTACTGATACATGTATAAAGGTTGTGTAGCATAACAATATGTTTAACTATTAGCCTATGACATGCCAAAAAAGTTTATGCATTTCAAGATCTAATTTAGCATCCTGTTGGTATGTTGCAGGGTATAGACTAAAGTACCGATTAATGAAAAATTCCTATTTTTCCTTCTGTTGGAAAGTTTATGTCATATCTGTTACACTTTATGTTTGCACGTGTTTTGCTGCTCTCTGTTCTGCAGCAGGATGTAATATTGGGGGTTTATATCATTTGCTAACTTGTTGTTGAACAAATCCTTCACTAATCTTTAGTCTCAGAAGTTGCTCCTCATTTGGTTTTTAATGAACCTCTCAGTTCATATGTACTGAAACTAACAAATTGTCAGTTTGTAAACTCATACACATGTTGAGATGTTCAGGGGAATTTTAATGTGCAAAATGCTATATCTGCGTAGAACTCTTCTTTTAGCAGAATTTAGAGCCTTGACAGTTTCTTTGCTTCTTGTGGTTAGGATGATTCATACATGGAGAGTTACATCAGCACCATTGGAGTTGATTTTGTAAGAACTTTTATTTTTCAGATGCAAGGTCAATAACTGTTTTGACTGAAGTATGGAAGCACTGATAAGTATTGATTTCTTTTTCTGTAGAAAATACGCACTGTTGAGCAGGATGGGAAGACCATTAAGCTTCAAATTGTGAGTTTCTAAGCCATGAGATATTTTTAGATTTGAGTTTTGGATATGAATTTCTTTTCATGCTAGATACAAGCATGTTGTGCCATTGCTAACCAACTAGATTTTATTTCATTTAACTATTAGCTGCTATTTTTGGAAGTTGTTTCTCTTGACAAGAAAGATAGTAGAGTGTTTTTTCTGAAAGATTAGGAGAAGCCCGGTCACCAAGATCCTACCTAGAGTTCATATGTCCATGCTAGCTCATGGTCATTGTTTTTCAGCTTGTAGGTTGGCTGGAGCTTGAAGGGTCATCTAACCCATCAGGAGAATGACAAAAATACAACATCATGTGCTCTGTCAAATCAGGAAAAAGAAGAAGATACATAAGGGTTACTCATCCATGTATTCCATTAGTTCAGGAGAAGATGGAAGAAAATGTAGTTTTCTAGTAATGTTGGGTCCCATGCCTGCTCCACTGGACAATTAGGTCCCCTTTCCTCCCACAAGTTCCACTTTAAAGTACTGGAAGTTAAAAAATCTAGTTTTTCTCATGCATGCAGGACCAATATAGATAGAACCATTGACTTATCCTAAATTTACCAAGCTTTTCGTGGATTGAATCCACAGGGTGATTCTCACTTATAGAGGAATATCAAAAGTATGAGAAAGATTATTTGAGGAAGAGGTTGTTGATATTCAAGCAAGAAAAGTATTCTTGTTGGGAGCTCAGTCCCTTAAAGGTATAGGGGTCGCATTACATGGGTTTTTTCCATTTTTGCATGCTTTAAAATGCTAAGTTTAATTTTATTTTTGTAATAGGAGGAATGACTTCTAAACTTTATAGGTTCAGATGTCTCTAAGACAATCTCCTAGGGAGATGAAATTATATCATGATCCTAAATCGTATTTGATACTTTGGTCTTCTGCTCCTCTTCATTATGGCCCAACTGTAATGGTAAAATGATGAAGCCACTTAAGCTTGGTTTCATGATTAATTCTTTTATATCTAGATCTATGATGGGATATTGTTATTTTCCCTGTTTATGTAGAGTGTTGTCCTTCTAGGTTTTCTTATTTTATCAAAGGCATGGATATAAGGTGGTTCCAACAATACAAAATGTACTTAATTTACATAGAGTTGTCTAATTTTCTACTTAATTTACCTTGTTTTGCAAAATAGTTGCCTTTATTCTTAGTTGCTTTGTGTTTAATATGACGCATAGCAACAAAGAGCTCTCTATTTTGGTGTCTTATATAACATGGTTTTGGTTAATGTTCAAAATCATCCATTAGAGAAAAAAATTCACCATGAATGAAGAATGCAGACTTGTGTATAGATGTTGTCGAGTGTGATTGCCGGCCTATGCAGTGAATGATCCATGCATGGCACCCTCCTTATTGATGTGGCAGTTTGCATATGAGACCGCAAACATGAGACTTCATGCACGGGCATATGGATGCTTCATCCATTTATGATGGCACTCTACTTAAAATTGCTTGCTCCAGCCCAGTTGATGGTCCAAAAATATTGTAATTCTTGCTCCAACCCTGTTCATGATCCAAAAGAGATGGGTAATGATCTTAAGAAATTATATGCTAGCCATTGTCAAGTTCTGAAATGTAGTTGGTATTAATTCCCAGCAGCATCTTTTTTTTTTTTTAATCGCTGTTGTATTATCCCTTAACCACCCTCAAATACTATGATGATCATGGTTCTAGTGTCTTCAACGGTAACAAATAATGTCTTTTCCTTCATGATGAGCTTCTTTTTTTTGGTGGGTCACAGTGGGATACTGCTGGGCAAGAACGTTTCAGGACGATTACTAGCAGCTACTATCGAGGTGCTCATGGTATTATTGTAAGTTTCATTTTCACACCTCCCATCAATATTTTGGGTTTAACTTTTGTAAGTTAATGAGTTGAGAGATATCCTTGTACTCCTTATTGCAGGTGGTTTATGATGTGACAGACCAGGAGAGCTTCAATAATGTCAAGCAATGGTTAAATGAGATTGACCGTTATGCAAGTGAAAATGTGAACAAGCTTTTGGTTGGGAACAAGTGTGATCTTACTGAAAACAAAGTCGTCTCGTATGGGACAGCAAAGGTGATTCATCAATCATTACTATTCTCTTAATTGCTGACTGCTCAACATCCATAGAAATTGCAGTGCAGTGACTACCATCTTTGGGATAGTAAAATAGTTTGACCATTAAAAATATTGAGAAATTCAATAATCAAGAACATCAGTCATTGATCTTTGAGAATTTGTACCTACAGAGATTTTTGTGATGGTTAACATCCTTTGCATTAATTACTGTTTTGGATTAACCATGCTCTTTTCTGTCCCCTGCTTGTGTACATTCAAGCACTAAGTCATATGCATTCTTTTCAGGCATTTGCTGATGAAATGCATATCCCTTTATTGGAGACTAGTGCAAAAGATGCCATTAACGTAGAGAAGGCCTTCATGGCCATGGCTCTTGCAATCAAGAACAGGTATTTTGGTTTTGACAAATCTGGATATTGAATTGTTATATTCATTTTATGCTTCCTTGTGTTACTAACGAATATATATTTGGTGCTTTCAGGATGGCCAGCCAACCAGCAATGAACAATGCCAGGCCGCCAACAGTGCAAATCCGTGGGCAGAGTGTCAATCAGAAGGCCACCTGCTGCTCTTCGTAAGGCAATCAATTGCAGATACTAGCTGTTGATTTATCCATAATGATGCTCTCTGCCGTGTTCTTTAGAAACTGTTGGCATAATTTCATTCTTTCTAGTATTTTTGTTTTTAAGCTTGTACAAATTAGGGATGGTGTATTAGTCATGTTCCTAATTTTGGAACTCCCAAACTGCATGCTTTTTATCACATTTGTTTATCATGACTAGATGTTAAAGAATTTGCTCAGAAGTAATGTCAGGGTTCCAATCATTGTATACATTGCTAGGATCAGGTAATGAATGTAACACTTAATCAAAGGAGCATGCGTTGTGGTCAGTTTAGCCCTAGACCTTTTCTTAAGAGACTTAAAAAGGAGTGTGAAATCTCCAAATTGTGTAGGAACTAATGCCATGGGTGTTCTACTTGAGAAATCCTTCAAGATTTTCGGGTGGTCTTGCACCTTGGAGCTTTTGCAATAGAGCATGGTTTATTTGCACTGCAGTAGGCTTTTAAAGTGGATTCATATCCGACACATGCAATTGCATTTTCAAGGTGCTAAGATTTTCTGTGCTGGTACTGATCTCAAGGTAGATGATTAGGATCAAATTTTGATTGATTGGCACTTGAAAATAAGGCTGTTTGGGAAAGCATTGGTTGTGAAATTTGTTCTTTGGAGCCTGTAGGAATTCCTAAAGCTAAAATTGGCTGCTGAAACCAGTGACCCATGGTTATTAGAGGATCTAGGTCCGATGGCATGAGGAAAGAATTGTTCTTGAAAGGCTTTCGACGGTATGAAGAAAACTGTTCTTGAAAGGCTTGTGCTAAGACTGTATATATTGGCTGTTGTAGGAAAAGGCTGGTTTGAACATGTATACTCGCTTTTGTAACAGTTCTCGACTTAGATTACATTGTATGCAACCATGTTTTGAAATATGCTTGGAGTCAAGTAAGCAGTGAGATCCTTCGATGGCACAAGAAATTTTGAAATAATTTTTTTTTCAGCACCAATGTTTCTTCCACGCGAAATTTTGATTAATGAGGATGTCACTCATAAGATTGAAGCTGTGGAAACAACATGAAGAGTCCATCTTTGAAGTGTGGACATGGAATATTATGCTATTTGACAAAAAAGAAATATAACTTTATATGATGGTTATAGAAATTATGTTAAATTGTGAATCACAATTAGGTATAGTATGGTGTAAGTGAGCTCAAGATGTGCATAATTGATATGATATGTATAGGCAGAATAAAGCTAGGAAAATTATATATGTGCAATCTCTGTAGTGATACCAATAAAAGATAGAGAGGAAAGTAATTATCATGGAAGACTCTTTGGGTGTTTGCTATTCTAGCCAGAAATCACCTAACAAATATAAGAGTCCCTGATCCAGGTTAAGATCTTATCTAAAATTGCTTTTATTGAAGGAGCAGCGTTGGGTGGTCGGCTAGAATTAGTTCTTTGAAGGAAAATCTACACATATGTGGTACTGCTTTAGCAAATTAAATCTACTTATACATTCCAGAGCTCTTATATATTAGTTAGCCAAGGGATGGTTTCTGGCTTTCGAAACTGTCCCAACCTCGTGTCATGGAGGTGAGCATGCCGGAGACTGGACTTGCAATAATTTCTGGTGTATACGTTCATGCCTGAGATTATAATTGTATGTCAAACTTTTGTCTCACAATTCTTAATATGTCCTGTTGGTGAGAGCGATATTTGTCTGATTACAATTTTAACCAACAAAGCTAATATTGCTACAGTGTTGATGACATTTTCATTTTTTTCCACTAAAGAAATCCATCAACTTAAGTCCAGGATGAATACTAGATAATTGATGGAGAAAGCTAGAATTGTAAAATTGGCTCCAACTGAGAGGAAATTCTTATTTAACGCTTATTCCACCCACGCATTTCCGGCGAGATGTTGATAGATAGATATATCCTCATGGAAAGAACTGATATTGCTGCCCAAAGTACCTTGGCAGATTGGAAATAGTCAACCTTCGCATCTTCAATCAAGTCTTGCTCATAAAATGGTGGGACAAATTGCTAAACGGCCTAGATTGCCCATGAAAAGAACTGAGAAAATACAACTACCACAGAACAGGGGTCTCTGCAATCAAGACAGATCTCAGGAAAACTAAGATGTCCGTCGTTTTGGAGGAGCATTCAGAAAGTGAGCAGCTTAACAAATGCTTTCACCTCTATCTATGGTGAAAGTTTGAGGGGGAACATAGACTTCAAATCCAACTTCCCAAGCTAGCAATAAACAAAGATTGTAGCGTAACGGACTTCATGAACAAATTCGACTTGACGTAGAATTTCAGACAACTGTTACCATGTTGGGTGCGGAGCCTTATCCACCCGAGGAGAGCCCATAAAGTCCAAAACCCAAGTGAAAAGAAAAAAAAAAAAAAAAATTTTTTGGCCCACCAGACCAGACCCGGCATGTGGGCTCGGCCCAGCTGGAGGTGGTCATGTGCAGGGGCATTTCCCCTGCATTTGGCGCGGCTCACCGTGGACCGCATAAAATGCACACAGTCCACGGGTGTTTCTGGGGATTTTGAACCGTCGGATTGAGTGAGATCAAGCTTGATCAGGACTTTTTGATTTGGATTTGGACGTAGTATGGACTGGTTTTTATCTCTTTTCAACAGGGGATGTCGAGGGCTGTTTCAGAAGAAGAAAAGATAACCAGGGAGAGGTTTTTGCAACCTAGAAGAGTGGTCCAAGAATAAAATTTTTCAAGAGAGAAAACAAGGAAAAGAAAGCAAAAGATAGAGGGAGGGCAAGGATTTTTTCTCTATTATTTTGTTCTTTGTTCTTTCTTCTTATTGGGTTAGAGTTTGCATCCAGAGTGGGTTCTTTGTTGTAAAATTTTTCATAGTGGAGATTTGATCATGTGCGATCGTGAACGTAGAAGCAGGAGACTCCGAATCGTGTAATCCCTGTATGTTGCTTGTACTTGTATTTTTATTTATTTTTTAAATTTTTTTTATTTCTTTTGTAAATTTTTCGGTATCCCACTGCATACCATATTCTAACATACCACTGCATGCTCTCAATGAAATCTGTACTCTGAAGTCTTGCCTAGAGGATATCACATTGTCGGAAGAGTATGACAAAAGGCTCTGGAAATAGTCCACGAAATGTAGTTTTAAGGTATCTGCATGCTACAAATTTTTGAAGCACAATGGAATTACTTTCCACTTTGGTAAAATTATTTGGAAGCTCCCACTTCTAGAAAAGTACAAGATGTTCAATTAGTTGTACCATCATAATAAGATCCTAACTACAGAAGTTATAGCAAAGAGAAGCATGGCCGGCCTGAGCAGGTGTAATCTGTGTTACAACTACGAGCAAAATACAAAACACCTCTTCCTCAAATGCAACTACTCAAAAAAAATATAGATAACTTTCCTTAATGGAAGGAAACTCAACACCATGCCTGAAAACTTAAATAATCTTTGCAATAGTTGGAGGAGCAAAAATAGATGGTCAAAGCACTAGCACGTTTCTGATATCCTTGCTGCTAGATAATTTGGAAAGAACGGAATAACCATATATTTTAATCCTAAGCTCGTTCATTCATAGAATCAGCAAAGACCATCTTATTCCTGGCAACTGACTGGATAAAAATGTGTGATAGAAAACATTGGGTTGATGATCTTCGGAATCTTATGAACACTTATCATAAAGGCACAGCCCATTCACACCTTTCAACAGTTACCCCTGAATAATAAAGACCGGAAGAAGTCGAACAGGAATGGATGCGTTGTTGGATAGGAGATTTTTACCAACCGGAACTCTGGACATGCGAGGCGACATTGCAACTTGTACCATTTCCCTAAGAAAACTATGTACTCAGTTATGGAAGTAAAAATGAATCGGGAAACCTTCACAAAATTTTGAAAAGGAAAACTAAGCATCAAGACATCTTCTGTAACCATAGCCAAAACATTCTACAAAAAAAAAAAAAAAAAAAAAAAAGAGAAGAGAGGCTCTTGCGATGGTCCACCACAGCAATTCCTGCACAATAGGTACCTTCTACTGATCGGGTTCCTCGATCTTGGGATGCCCCAGTCTGATCTAGACAACCACCAGTCGGGAGAATAGGAAAAAAAAAGGTCATACATGGCTAGCAGGGTAACAAGCCAAGTCCTTGCAAAACAGAGAAACAACAGAAACTTCACCATTGCTAAAAGACTGTAAAATCGTAATAGAATATGGTTATTCTCTGGAAAGTCTTTGTCTCTAAGAAACATTGCCGGGACTCCACTTCACCACCTCAAAATCTGACATTTGGAGGGTTTCCTATTTCGCCGGATCTCCACTCTTCCAGAAACACTGCCTGAAAACCTCTCAAATTCATCCATTTTCCAAAAAACACTTCAGCAACTGGGAACTGCATACAACCCTCCTCTTCCACAAGCTACTGTTTATAAAATAGAATCCTTGTGCCTGTCAAGTTCGCATCATTTTCTCTCTTATTTCCTGATAACTAAACAATCTGTTCTCTTCAACATCAAATGTTTTAACCTGAAAACTTGCAGATTGTTTTAACACCTGAAAACATATATAGCAACAACACCGGAAAATATATACAGCGTCTCTTCTTTTCTTTCTTCTTTCTTTTTTTTTTTTTTTGATAAATAAAAGAAAAGGGGAGATAAATCCCGGTGTAGTTACCTCTTTCAGGCCCCAACCCTGCCAGGCTATGTTCGATTCGAGATGCAAGTTTTACGCGTGCTCTCCTCACGACCGGTGAGTACGTCAGTCTGATACTACCACTTAGACGTCGGAGTAGTGCGCTCTTTCACCATCCCGATCACGTGTCCTAGAAAATTTCTGAATTTAATCAAGTCATCTAAGAAGATCATGCATCGAATCCGTGACTGGAGGAAGACGAGTTTAAACCTCTACCAATCGGGCTACCGCCTAACAATTTCTTGTAATCAAGAATGAAACCCATTTTGTACTATCCATCGGTTATTTATTAAATATAAATATACTATGGGAAGGGGGGAACCTTTCTTCCACCCACTTCAATTTTAAAAAAAAAGATAGATATATTCCTCGGATGGTAATATTCTGCTTCTTAGGTTAATTATTAGCATATGCAGAAAAGTTTTTAAGCAACGATGACTATAGTGCCTGCTAAATTCTTGTTATAATAAGTTATTAGGCACATCTTTTACCTGGCTTAATTATTTCTAAACTGTTTGGAGCTTATCTTGATTACCTTGATAACATCCAGCATTACTGCATGACATACATGCATACATACGAGAGAGAGGTTTTAGGTGAAAAGCGATGTTCATTCTCAAACATCATCTCGTAGTTCATGTGATGCATTGGATTATGGGGTTTTGCTGATGTCATAAGAGGGGATGGAGATGAATGTACAGCCTCCGTTCTTTGTATTCATTCTAAAGGAGTATATGCTGCACCTGCACCTGACTTTTAGCCTTCCATGAATTAGATTATTAATTTAGTCTAGGTGGCATCTTGATTAATGGAATTTGTCGGAGAAAGTCAATGAAATTGGATGACTTTTGCTAATTGAATTGAACAAGTGGTTCATGTGGTTTTTGCCTCATTCTATTAGGACTGGAAATGGGCCGGTCCAAATATTATATTTTAAAAAATTTTGGATCGAATCCGGACATTCCTTTGGTCCAAAAATTAAACGGATTCTATTTTACAGCCCTAAGACTAGTCCAATATGCTTAAAACTTGGTCCGAAGCCTAAACTGATTTCAGACCGATCCGAAGTTTATTGAGCTGGCCCAGTCCAGTTCCAGACATTGGGCTTTTGGGCCGGCCCATTTCCAGCCCTACACTCTATGCTTGATCGTGGAAGCCTTAAAACATGGGACTGGTGGTTTATCGCATTACACCCATTCCATTTATAGAGCGATCTTATTTTTCATGAGTGTCATTATTTATAGAGCTGGGAGGACCCGATCCATGGCAAAGGAGCTTATTACCATTAAAGTGATAGCTCATCGATACCGGCTGTGGTTCCATATTTTTCATGTGTAATGTTGGGGTATCCCGGTCCAGGTACGAACCGAATACCAGTTCGGCTGGCCGAAGACCTTTTTTCCGGACCACTGACTTCGGACCAGGAGAGGTCATGCTAATTATAGGCAATCCAAGGCTTCTCCTCGGTCTACGACATCCAAAGGCCAGATCCTCGAATGATGTCTTCGACCCTAACCGAAGACCAGGCTTCTCGTCGACTTCCGAAGACATGCTCTTCGGTTCCTGCCGAAGACACGATCTCTGGTCCTGGATAAACACCAAGTCTTCGACCCACGCAGAGGACGAAATCTCCAACCAAAAATCTTCCTAAACAGGAAAAATCTAAAGATGGGACCACGATCTGGCCCAGATAGGCAACAGTAACCAACGGTTACTATCGACAATCTCCATGCCATGATCATGGCGCGCAACTTCGGTTGCCACGCCTCCAATCTGGCCGGAACCGCTCAAGACAATCCACGATCGCCAATCATGGGAAAAAATTAACTCCCCATAATCGCCGGGAGAAGAGCGGGGCCGCAGGCCGGACGCTTCCTTTTAAATAGCGGTAAGAAGGATTGCTCGAGGGAGGTACACACACTCATACACTTACGCATACTCTAAATTCAAAGAGCCTTTCTCTCTGATTCTCGAGACTCTTCCCCATTCTGTGGCCGTGATCCGTCTCTGACTTAGGCATCGGAGTGTCCCCCGCCGGAACGACTCCGACAAGGGACCTGTTTTGCAGGTGAACCAGGGAGCGGTCCTGTGGTGCAGCAGCTCCGACCGGCCGATACAGGGACTCCATGCCAACATGTAATATTCGAATCATAATTGAAGTTGATTAAATGAAAGGATTTTTTTTGAATGCTTGGATGTGAATACATGGAATTAACTATTAGATCGATCAGATACTTTGATAAGACTAGAATTACGTGCTCATCCAAAATAAGATTGATGGAAAAGAAGTCTTTTTCATGGACAACTGATTTATTATTATCCTAATAAATTTACTAACTGATGCATTTGAGTGCTGGTTTTGTTTGAGATGATAAATTTAAAATGATGGGAATAAGAATTGCTATTTCGGTTTTATCTTTTTTTTTTTTTTTGGGGGGGGGGGGGGGGGGGGGGGGTGGGGTAAAATCTGGCATGCACAGCGGTATTTGTAGACACACGAAGAAGATGAAAGAGTGTTCGACATACGCATGCATGCAAATGAAAACTGCAAACATGCAGTCTAAACTTGCCTTCAACTAATCTAAACTACTCAAAACCCCCTCAATAAGATTAATCTGATGCTCTACTACATACAAGAAGAAAAATGTTATCAGGGGTCCCGCATGAATGAAATTAGTATCTGAAATCTAGCTGCACTTCTTTTCCGATATTAAGATTATTGGATTGAAGGAACTCCGAAATCTTCATTACTTGGTTGCAGCAGTGCACTACATATACCATTATATTCATCTCTCTTGTCCACTTCTAAACCATTCCTGCTAATCTTCTTAGGATTTCAATAACGTAAAGATCACACATGCGTGAAGAGAGACCAATCGGCTTGTTGATTGGCTCACAAAAATTCTGTATCGTTTAAACAGTGGTTGTGTTCCATAACCATTGTTTGATCTTTGTGAAGCTGTTTCTTCCTGTCGTGCTCTCTAAATTTGAATGAAACTACTTATGCTTTGCCTTTGATAGGAAAAATTGAAAAAATAGAGTAATAGAGTCGATGGTTGAAAGCGACTACGAAGCATCCAATCCTTCGTAATATTGTTGCTATCATGAAAGACTATACTATTATAATTATTGGGCATGTCAATGAAGAGACAAATTCTATCATTGGCTTGGCAATCATCTATCTTATAGAGCATTCAAATATATATATATATATATATATATGGGCCGAGATAAGGGAAGCCCAAATCTATTTTTATAATATTTTATTTTTCAATTTTTTCTTAAATATATTTACACATGACTCAATTGTATACTTCATTAAAAAAATAAATTTAAAAAAAGGGAGCGGGTGGGGGGTGGAAGGCGAGGCGGCGACAAAGCATTCATGAATGAAAAGGTCAGCAAGATCCTAATTCTTGGTCCGCACAAATTTGAATGGCCCGGTGAGGACTGGATCCGGGTCCCCAAGTCATCATTCGTTCGAAGACTTCCCCTTGAGTTTATGCTAAATCTAATTCAAATAAGAGTTGCTTCGTCTTTTTCTTTTCTTTTCTTTTTTTTGCCCCCCCTATTTGAAACAAAAGCATCAGGCAGCATAGATTTTGTTATCGTACATCTTTATATTATTTTATAAAAAAATAGGAGATATCTTGACTATTCAATGGATAAGGATATGTAGAAAATTTCATTCTTAGCGGATTGGTAGCAAGTCAGGTACGTATTATCAACCTCTTTTATCTTGTTATTATTTCTTCCGTCAAAGATGATTATTTTATTAATTTATGTTCTGTCTTGGTTGACTCAAGCCCAACTTGATAAATCCCTTAAATGTATACCGTTTATTTGAACCAAATGGATGGCCCAGAAAAAAAATAAAAAAAAAAAAATCGAAGCCAAGATCATTCGTTATTTAAATTTTAGTATTAGAATACGAGTGACATATAAAGTAGAAGGCCCCCAAAATTGTTATATATCATAATGATCGCTATTTTTTAAGTAAATAAGATTTATTATAAATACATTCCATTCTTCCATGATAAAGTTCGCGCCAGATATTCTAAATTGGGCCCGTTCCGAACAACTATTAAAAATATATTCTTTTCTACAATCCTACTAAATTTGGAGCAAAATATAAATCTAAGATCATAATTTAATTTTTTTAAATAAAAAAATAAATCTAGAGTAGCTATTCCGTAGATTTCTATTTTACTGGATAATATTCGGTTTAAGGTATTAAATTTTTTATATTTTTTTAATCTAAAAATGAGTTTATTAATTCGATATCATCCGGTTATTTAGGTCGGTTAAAAACATAAATAAATATTCAAGAAATAAAACTACAGGATCTCCCAGTATTAAAAAAAAAAAAAGGTACAGAATTGGGTCATTAATGCTAATAAAGGTAAGTTTCGGATATATCTGGCCTTCAACCTCACATGGACATTTAAGAAGACATATGTCAGGGCAACTGCCATGCTGCAAGCCTGCAAAAACGTCATCAAAAAGCCTTCACCGGGTACAGAGAATCTCTCTCTGTCTCTCTCGTGGAACGAAGGAAGCAAGTCGCCTCCCACAAAAAAAATTATGGATACAAAGAATTAAAAGATCTCACTACTTTGATTAATCCCACAAAATTTGTGGAGACATTCGCAGCTTTATTTCTTATCGGGGTTTCGATGATCAATAATATTGAATAAATTTGAAATTAACTTTGTATTAAAACTGAAGCCAAATAGAACAAATTCACCATCATGATGTAAATCCGGCCTATATGGCACTCTTATTTTAACCAGGTTTGCATCGAGTGGATATGAACCTTTGAATTGGTTTTTGTTGGATTCATTCAGAACAATTGGACATCCGAACCAGATGCATTTTCTTGCATAACTGTTTAGGCTGACTGGATTTTAGGTTTCGATTTGGCTTCCAAACCTAATGAATTCAATTTTGATATCAAAAAGGGGCTGGTTATTTATCAGTTGGTTTAATCCGGTTCATGCTGATTCGATAAGACTCGAGTAGTTATTTTATCATTGACCGTTGATGAAGGAGGAGGATAAAAGAAAAGTTAAAAAGCTATATTGATAGCGGCCTTAGCCCTTGCATGTTTGGAGAAGAGTAGTATCAGGATGGATAACTCTTGGAAAGTCCTCATGTTGCTTTTTTTTTTTTTTTTTTTTTGGAAAAAAAAAAAAGAAAAGAAAAAAAGATAAAATATAGTGGCTTTAGTCCTCTGATACCTATTGCTTTCAGAGATACCCTTGCAGTCTTTGGTGTCTTTCACCCTACTTTGAAGCATTACAAGTCTAAAACCAATAATATCCGCATCAAAGCAGTTGATATCTAGCTAAAGATCGATCAAAAGTTCATTTTAAGGAGCCAAAACTTTAGGTGAAGTCTAGTTCGATATCGGTGGACCATAATTTGGATGCTTCTACAGTATTTATCCATGATCTCTTCCATTAGAAATTTGGGTGCTTCCACGGTCTAGTTTCTAGTAAGGTGACTTTGGGGCCCTCTAAAATTTGCTAATTAGTGTAGTCGATGGTCAAAGAACACGGACCATGGTGATTGGTGACCAAGATATGTATACTTCCAATGGAGTAAATGATCTCCTTCATTCACATGACAAAAAGGAAAAAGATATCAGACCCTACCTTTATATGGTGGACTGGTAATGAAACCCACCACCACCAACCCCACACCCCCCACAGCCTAAATCCAAACTAAAGTTGAAGGAATCATGAAAGATGAGCACCCCTTTCCTAATTCCAACACCAAATGCTTCAAAAACTATGCTTACCCTCTATATTTTTTGAAGTGAGACACTTTCCTTCGTTCCTGGCCGTTACAATAAAAAAAAAATAAAGGAACTATGTTTGAATGGGAGGATCCCTAGGCTAGCAAAATGAGGAAAAAATAATGATACTAACCTAATCATTCAATCACGAGATAGCTTGGCTCGTTTTTCCAATCTTGTCAAATCCAATTCGTATCACCATCACTGATCATCATTATCACCACCATCATCATCATCTTATGAATGGGGCCACACCCATATCAATGCAGCATTCTCGCGCAATTCCTGCTCTCCGAGGTGGACGTATCATTGCAGTAGCCCAAGTAGAATATTACAATCCTAAGGGTGAGCTGCAAGTGGGTTTGGCAGGCTCTCGCTAGTAGCTATAAACCTACTGTGTTTAATTTAAACGAGGTCCATGTATAACTACTCACCATATGCCTCACATGTCTCTGATTGGTGGTCCACCGTCCGTGAGAGATGGGTATGACTCGATTTGACTGGAATTTGATTCCATGGATAATATGCATCACGGGGCTCGATGTCATAGATGGAATCCAATCCAATAGAGATGTTGATGCATGGTTCATGTTGAGGGTACAACTTTCATAGACCATCTGACACATCAATTTGTTGCGATATTTATAATTTATTAATATATTTCTATCCAAAAACTCATAAACTTTTTATTAAAAAAAATATCAATAAAATATTATTTTATTGTAATTTTTTGCCGCATCTTATCCATTATCTTAATGTCGCATTCAAACAAATTTTCTTTCAAACCCTTATCATTGGATGCGAAGAATCATCCTACGTGCCCTGTGGGTAACATCAACAACCACCTATGGCTCGTTTGACTTAAAAAAATAATTTTATCCAGCTAAAATATTTTTTTCTAAAAAATCGATGCATAAAAATATCGTATAAAGTAATTTTTGTATGTTCAATTAATCACAAAAAAAATGATATAGGAAACATACTTTCTAGGATAATTTATATTTAATTAAGCATCTATTTTTAAAAAAATTATAAAAATATTTATTATATTATTGATATAAAAATTATTTTAAAAAATCACATGCATAAGAGTGTTTTTTTTATAAAAAAATATTCAAAGAAATATTTTTCATATTTTGCATGAGTTTTTTTTTACCGGTAAAATATGAAAAACTTATTATTAGAAAAATATATATTATTTTTTTTTTGATAAAATGGTGTATTCTATTCAAATATAACGAGAACGAATATAATCTAAAAAGCCAGGAAGAACGGGAGCAATCTGTCAAGATGGTCAAAAAATAAAACCAAAATGATCGACTACATGTGATGCAACCCAGTCAGGAATGGAATTGACCTCCCTGAAAATATGACGTATCGTGACAGATGTACATCCATGAAGGAGAAGACCGATATATCAAATGATAGGATGAGAGGATGGAAATCTCATGATCCGGCGGATCCACGAGAACACCATTTTTGCTCATTTGAAATATCTATTGGCAAATAATTTTTTATTTTCTCATTAACCATACTTTTCATTAAAGAGTCGTGGAATAAGATTGGAGAATAAATTTTAATTTAAAAAAAAATTAGTGCGATATTTTTTATTGACTTTGTCTATATTATACGTGGCAGTCTGGCAGATAAAGTTTATCCAAGAATTTCTTGAGATGCGTGGGACTTACAAATCTATACAGTACATGAAGGGAAAGTCCATGATTGACATCTGTCGAGCGATCTCGTATACCACGTGTCAAAAATTCTAGGAGGTCTCCCGGTCGATAATAGGGAAAGTAAAAACTAAAAACAGGTTGACCGGGGGAAAAAAAAGAAAAAAACTCAGGTCAACATTTCCATTCACCAGCACGGTAGAGTTCGATGGAGCATGAGAGAAATTTTTGTTGCACGAGTTAACAGCACGGATAGGGGGAGGGGAGGGGAGAAGCTAAGTTGCTGCTCTTCTTTGTAAGAGTTCATAGGAAAGGGTAAGGGAGCAGTGTGTTCTCCATTTATTTTGAATTGTGTTATTTTATTTTTAAAATTTTTACTTTTTTGATTATTGTTTCTTTGCTGTTTTTATTAGTTTATTGAAAAGAAATTTAATGGAACGGAGGAAGGTGAGTTTTACGATGATGCTATTCTTTTTAGTTTTGTTTATTCTTGATTCTTGATTTTTATTTCTCCCCATTAATAACCGGTATTTATACATGGCTAGCTCTACGTTGCTCTTTTGCGAGTCAACTCGCACGAAGGTCTTGAAGTTCTCATAAACAATGAGCATAATGTACCAGAAACATTCACGAAAAATTGATAAATATCGAATGCATTTTACTTGATGAAAAAATTAGTATATTAATTTTTTAATTAGAGGCATGTTTTGGTAAGCTAAATATTTTTTTTATCAAAAATATTATTTGTTTTATGATTCAGGTATCGATCCGAAATGAGGATATATGCTTTATTGTTCAAAAGCTTATTCATGGATGGGAACATCTATATTTCTCTGATGTTTAAAATTTCTCCAAATAAAAGGAGTTTCCGGGCTGTGGCCCATCAATATATTATTTATTTTAATAGATGGACAAATGTGCGTAAGATTGATGATGGTACCGCTTTCATGCCATTTCAAAAATTTCACTTTATTAGATTTGTCGACTTACCGTCTAGAAACTAGAATGATACCCAACTTCCATAAATTTTAAACATTTTTTTCTTTTAAATTTTCTATTTATTCTATAGATGCCATAAGTCATATTATTGGTGTTGGATCTCTTGAACAAACAACAATGAGACAAAAGCCGGTCTCAAAAAAAAATAATATTAATAATAAAAAAAATCTAGAAATTGAATATTTGGAGTAACAAACATGAACTTAATTTTCTCTAACAATTTATTATATATAAATATTTTTTTTATATAACTTTTTTTAATTGTATGGCATGAAAAAAATATCTATCATATTTTGGAGAAAATTTGTTGAAAAATTCAATGTAGAAATCATTCGTGAAGCAAAATAGAAAAGGCCTAGCAATAATTATTTTAACAGGCATGACTACCAGAATTTATAAAGATAAATTAATTTATTGTAGAAATCGTAGCACAGAGCGGCTTGCTCCATCACCAGCGGCCCCCTCTTCATTCAAACCATGCATTGAGCGAGGAGCTCTCCGATAAGCAATTTGGTCAGCTTGATCCAATCATCGATGTCCAACACAGGATCAGCTCGTCCCGCCTCCTTGCCAGGTCTCCTTATTTCGGTAGATCGAATCGGCTCGGTCATCTTCTTTCCATGATCGACTACCATCTCTTGCCCATATCTCCAGCACCGGACGGCTAATAGCCACGCTCCTGGCTGCAGCCCATCATTTGTTGCACTCTCCGCCTCTCCTTCAACCTGGACAATGCTCTCCGAGACAGAGCTATACCCCTGTCAACACCTTATTCGACTGGGCAAGAAGTATTGGGAGCATGGAAACGGCCGCACCAAAGGTAGACATTGTCGAGGCTCTTAAAAACAAATCACTGTGAGAAGGGTCCCTCCGGTTCCATTATTAAGACTCCCAATTGAAGTGGTTGGGAGAGGTCAATCTAGACACAAGCCTGGGCGAACTCCAGCCACTTCATTTTTGCTGTGCATTCATCAACCGACGATAGCTTCCCGACCAGCCAAAAGACTTTCCGTAGTGCCACCTCACCCCATAACTCTACTAGCATTTATTGAAGGCATACCAAGATGAGGGCAGAGCAAATCGTTCCCTTTAACAGAAAGAATCCTGGTGCCAGGGCTCCATTGCCAGCACCTTGTCCGCAACTACCCATAGTCGGCAAAGCACCATTTCTCATTCTCTAGCCTCTTGGAAGCGGAACATGACAAATTCGTTATCCAGATTGAAGCCGACCCCTCTTCTTTTAACCCAGCTCTTAACCAAAACTCTCTGGCCGCCATTTCTACCGAGACCCGTCACCTTAGATTTCGCACCACCACAGCCAGGGCTGCTTAATCCTTGGATTTCTTTTTCAATACTTCCATCGCGATGATGATCACGTTCGGGAACCATTTTATCAAGGTCCTCCATCTCCTTCAAAGATGGTGTTGGTGAGATCCAGACGATGCACCCTTGTACCACCTGTTTCAACTTCTCTCAAGGCACTGGTCCTTGGATCATCAGGATGGCTCGACGAGGTGCTAGGCTACCTTCTCCAATATTGTTAATCTCCACAGCTCAACTAATTACCAGCAATCAAGATAAAAGTATTTAAGGTACGAATCTTAAAGCATAACGGAACACAACGGCTCCCAACAGCACTGGCTCACAACTAGAGCGGGATAGTTGCCAGCGTGTTCGGATAGAGGGGCGGGCTCGTACCATCATCTTCCACTGGATGATGGAAAGACTGGCAGGCATTTACGAGACCTAACATGCCACCTTTTCATCGTAAACAATATTTATAGAAATTTTTATGCGGACTCTCCCACGACAAGGAGGGACGGAAAAAAGGCCGCGCTACGTCACCGTTTCACTGGGAGAGAGAAAGAGGAAACCGTGACGACGAAACGATATCTTGTCCCCTTCCGCAGCCACCGCCAACGATTCCAATTCCCACAAATCGCACCGATCACCATCTGACGTGTCCATTTACATCACCAGCATCAACCAATCCAACGGCCGCGGTACCTAGTCCCGGGTCGAGGTCCACCCGGCATCCAGTCAAAGCGTGGCCCTGACGTCTGACGGAGATCCAACGGCGGGCGGGCGCGTGTCGAGGTCCGTACGAGTTGCTATTATGAGCACAGGGCGATGCCCATGAGCGATGGAGAAGGGTAGGCGGGTGTAGCCCAAAAAGGGCGCAATCCTGGGCCCACACGATAGGCAAAGCTTCTCGCCTTCGCTTCGTGGCTTAACCACTCGATTAATTAAATTTTAATTACGGTTAGCAACATTAAATCGATCGATTAAAAAATTAAAAATAGGCGATCCCAAAAGTAAGGGCGGAAGAAGAGAGGAATAAAATAAAATTAATAATTTAAAAAAGAAAAAAAAGGAAGAGAATTCTGGCTTCGGCGCTCCAGTCTCACGCTTCTGCTGCCACCCTTCTTTCGCTTTACTTCTATCTGTTGGGAAGAAAGAAGGGACAGGAGGAAGTGGGAGTTCGGACGAGTTTCAGAACCAAGTTCGTGCTCCGAAAACCCTAGCCTTGAGCTCGCTCCCGATTCATCTTTCCCGTCTCGTATTTGGAGGTGAGGGCATCTAATGGGCCGTTGTTCTCAGAAAGATCGATTTTTCTTTTTTTTTTTTTCCCTTTTGGCTTCAGATCTTGGAGTTTTTCTGGGGACGATTTCTGCTTTGTTGTGTTTTTATTATTATTATTCCTCGTTTATGGTGTGGGTTGGAAGGATGGGTGTATGTTTCAAACCGAGATGAGGAGGTGCGAGAATGTCATCGTTCTTGATTTCCTATTTTTCCTTTTTTTTTTTGACTTCTCGGTTTCTTTTCTTCATTTTTTTTTTTTTTTTTGGTGGAAGTCCCTCGGAGTTGGTTTGATTTTTTTTTTTTTAGTTTATAGGAAAAATAAAATTTGGTTTCCTTTGTTTGATGTTGTGGTTTTAACCGTTAAAGAATGTCGGTTTGCGGTGCTTGGTGGGGATTTTGGTAAAGATCTATGGATTTGTTCTTGTTCTTCAAAAGATCTTTCCAATCATGTTGCCTGTACTGTTTGTGTTGGGGGATGGATACTGGGATCTCCGGCAATTTGGTCTAATAAGTGTTTCTTTTGTGGTCTTTTAGGTCCATGGAAAGAAGAGAAAGGGCCATTGTAGCACAAGAGGAGATGAACGTAATGTTAAAGTTGGTGAAATTTATGAGTTAATCTAATTCGCAAGTCTACAAGAAGCTTCATCTCGAGTTGCCTGCTGTCCGCTCCATGGTGCAGATATGCCATCATTGGATTGGTTTATTAGAAACTTCTGGGCTCAGGGATAGCACATTATTAGATTGAAGCTTACCGATTTACCAGAGATGGAAAGGATTTCTGAGTCAAAGATGCGGTCCGGGCAGCTCCCTGGTCCTGATCAGGCATTGTGTACCCGTGGGAACAGTTTGAGAGGTGAAGAAGTTCCATCTAATGGTCAAAAATCTGAAAATTTAGATCCACCTATACCCATGAAGGCATGGAAAGGGAAAGGGAAAGGGAAGGGTTTTTTAACAGAAGTGAAGGAACTGGCACCCGAGGCTGATAGCTTCAGGAGTGTCGACTCTTATGAACAAGGAGGGCCAGGTTCTTTCTCTGGGGCAAGTCATCCCCCAGAGCCAATTGATACAGACCTCATGAGGACGGTATATGTAGCAATAGACCAAGGTAAATCTGAAACAGGGTGCTTGGTAAAAGGCTTAACTGTCAAAGGTCCCTTTATAGAAGATCTTTCAATCCGAGTTTCAGGGACGAAACCAAATGTGGCAGTTGTCTCACCGGTCGAAAGTTTGGCTGAAGAGGCCACCGAGTCGGGAACAGGATCTTCTCCATTTTCTGTTCCGCGCGTATCGCAGTCCATGGAGAATGCATTCTTACCTCCAGACTCCGAAGAGAAGGACTGTGTGTGGGATGCTTCCCTCCCTCCCAGTGGCAATGTGAGTCCTCACAGTAGCATCGACAGCACAGGTGTGGCGACTGCAATGAGTGTTGTGAACAGCTGCACAAGCACTTATAGAAGTGAAGGGATTACTAGTGATGGAATGCTTAGCGTGGAAAGAAACTGTGAAAGTGGTAAAGGAAGCGTTAGAGGAGACTCACTCGAGAGTGCGAAGACTAGTATGAGCAGAGCGAGTGATAGCAGTGGTATAAGTGATGATAGTAACTGGAGTAATGTCACAGGAAGTGCTAGTAAGCCTCACAAGGGTAATGACCCAAGATGGAAGGCTATTCTTGCTGTTCGGGCTCGGGATGGTATACTGGGGATGAGCCATTTTAGACTGCTCAAACGGCTTGGATGTGGTGACATTGGTAGCGTTTATCTGTCTGAGTTGAGTGGGACCAGATGCTACTTTGCAATGAAAGTGATGGACAAGGCATCCTTGGCCAGCAGGAAGAAGTTGACAAGGGCTCAGACTGAAAGGGAAATCCTCCAACTTCTGGATCACCCATTCCTGCCAACTTTGTATACTCATTTTGAGACTGACAGGTTCTCATGCTTGGTCATGGAGTTCTGTCCAGGTGGTGATTTGCACACGTTGAGGCAGCGGCAGCCAGGAAAGCACTTCTCCGAGTATGCAGCAAGGTAGAGGTTAAGACAAGAATCACTGTTTTGGTAAATTAATTACCCATCTACCTGTTGTGTTGGTAATTTATTTAAACTGATCTAGCACTTTCACCTTCTATTCTTTGCACAACAATGACCGTTGAAAACTAATACTGTTTTCCTTGGTGCCTTTTTTATGCTGAACCAATGAGGCATTATTGGTGTGCATATTAGTGCTGTTCTAAGTTTGGATTGCAATCTTCCTGCTTCTTGGCAAAATCCTAAAAGGAAGGTTTTTGCAGTTGATGTTGGCTATAACTATTTTCTATTCCATTAGTTGTTCTGTTGACAAGTTAGAAGCCTATCATTTTAATTCTGATTGTGATTGTTCAGAAAACACATTTTGATGCCTCTTCAATTCATCCTTTTCATTATAAAAATAATTTTATGAGTTGTTGTCTTCATTCCGAACTTAGAAGATTGGTTATTGCGTCTATATGCCCCCTTTATCAGTTTACTTATCTGTACACTGATATATTAACTGGAAGTGCAAGTAATTTCATGGAATTCTGAATATGCATATAGTTAAAAGTTCCAAAGTTAAAATGTGGTGTATCTGAACATCGAGAAATGACATGTTGGATAAGGTATTTCTTGTTCTATTTTAGCTTTTCTAATGTGATTGATCAAAAGGATAAAACTGTTGCTCTCTTATTCAGTTTATTGAAATGTTTGCATTCGGTTTTTAAGGAAAAAACTTCTTCACACATACATCAGAGTGGGGGTTGTTCACTGAATTTACTTACCAATTTTTGTTCACAATGTTAGGTTTCGAGCATGCTAACTGCCTTGTGGTTTTTATTTGCTGGATTTATATTGATTTTCAGGGCTTTATTAGTCTTGTTCTGTAATAGTGTATGTGGAGATCTGACCATGAATGCATGTTCAACCAGTAGGATTGCCCCAATAGGTACCTTAATAAATAATCCCAGTAAGGGAAGTAGAATATGTCTTCACCATCTACGTCTGATTACACCAAACAAAAGGCAGGGAGAGCTTTTCAAATTTTTAATGAACTTGCAATAACTTTCATAACTAGAGGGTCAGTCCCATATTTCTTTTGGTCTATGGGGTCTGTGGTACAGTTGAGTAACCCAAATTGGACAATGCAACAAGTAATTGAATTGTGGAGTTTATTGTTTTCATAATGCCATTTTAGATTGTAAGGTTGTACTTCAATAGTTTTAATCATCTTCTTTGTGATTTACACATCAAAACTGGAATCAGATATCCTGATATCTAATTGTGATCAGCAATTTTGGTAACAATTCCATATGACAATTTGCTTAATGATACTTTGGAAGGGTCCATGTATCAGGTTCCCTAGCAAATTAACCACATAAAAATGGTGGGCGTTGTGCTTGGATGCACCCATATCTTTATGAACAATTCTAAAGTGCTTTTGTGTAAACAATTTTTGAAATGGACCTCCTTAAGTATTCCGAGTTTATTGACTGATGCTATCTATGCTGGTTTTCAAGACTGAAATAGAAATTTATATTTATGCAAGATTCCGAGGGCCTTCTCTTTTGTCCAAACAATTGGCTTGACTCAGTTGCAGAAACTGTGCCCCTTCAATACTGCATCTGCATTGAAAACCACTTAAGCGTCTCATTCTGCTTCGTAAAAGTTTTCATGTACAAGGATGACTCATTGACTTGTACAGAAGTTTCTAATTAACTAATTGTTTCTCTATTTATTTTTGACCAATCAAGTATCAATATTTTTACTAAAAATAGTCACTGAATTATCTTCCATTGTTCAGGGACATGGCATATCTCCCACTTGTATCATTTTCAAGATCGGTCCCTTTTGTATATTTATCCATAAATGCACTTGCATATGATCTGTATGATTCATAGGTGCTTCTTCTTGTATCATTTTTGAGGATTGTTGCTTCCATAAATCCATCCCCAATTTCACACCCCTTCCCGCTGTTACCTCTTAGAACTAAATTCTTGTTGATATCTTCTGCATTGCTTGAGCTAGAGCATTTTTTACATCTAATCATCAAAACATCAACATCCACTTTTGTGATTATCCGGTGCTTCGTAGACCAAACATGACCGGTGCATTCCATGTTTGTCCTTCTCGATAAAGGATAACCTTTCAATTCTTTATCGAACTCACTGAAGCAAAGAAGGATATTTAAGTAAAGATGTGCTCACTTTTTTCCAACGAACTAGCACTCATTGGTTTTTAGTTGATTATCATAGCCTTTAATGAGAATAACATATTGTAACACTGACCTATAGTTGATGAAAAGTTTACATGACCATGTTTTTGTTTCTAGTATTTCTTTTGGCATGCCTCAGAATTATGATATGCAATGTGCATGGTACAAGAATGTCAGCTGTTGAATAAATTTTGAAATAATCGCTGGTGGAGATCAAACAGTTCACAATATTGTAGCATCTCCAAGCACTACCAAACCCACAGGAAGACAAAATTACTCGAACAGTTTGTGGGAAATCCTTCGTACTTTGGTGATTCATTTGGATCTGTAATGAAAATTATTTTACATGTGTCTTGATGTTGAGGCGTGCATATCTAATCCCAGATAAAAGGGAATGAGATCGTACCGTGCAAGATGGTGTGAATCTTTTTATTTTCAGTCACCTTCTCTTCTCTTCTCCTTAATTTGCGGTTACTTACAATAGAAATATATTTCAGGCCTATGTTCATACTTTTGATCCTTGTGCATTCATGTACTTATAAGGAGATGTTCTATTTCACAAATTGTCTGGATCAACAAAACTAAAATATGGATACCAGGGCCACCTTTTAACAAGTTGAGCATCATCTGTGTTACCACCATCTGGATAAAGTACCACCGCAGCAGCGACAGTGAACTTGTCTCTATAAATAACATTCATTATGGGCATATATGCAACTAATTTCATATTCATCTTTTGTGTGTTCACAATCTGAACCATCCGAGTCTTCAGATCTTAGAAATCTGCTATCTCCATAATCTGAATCATCCAAGTCTTCAAAGCTTGTGAATCTGCTGTTTCGCTGACTGCACTTCATGAATCCATCAACTTCTATATGTGAAATATGGTCTGTAACTTAAGATTCCTTTTCTTATCTGAGCAGATTTTACGCTGCAGAAGTACTACTGGCTTTAGAGTATCTGCACATGCTGGGAGTCGTCTACAGAGATCTGAAGCCAGAAAATGTTCTTGTCCGTGATGATGGTCACATAATGCTTTCAGATTTTGATCTTTCGCTTAGGTGCGCGGTATCACCTACCCTCATAAAAACCTCATCGCTCGACTCTGATCCTTCCAGACGGGCTGGTGGTGCGTTCTGCATCCAACCTGCCTGCATCGAGCCTTCATCGGTCTGCATTCAGCCTGCATGCTTCATGCCCAAACTCTTTCCTCAGAAAAGCAAGAAAAAGACAAGGAGGCCGAGGGCCGAGCAAGGGCAGCAGGTCACCACACTGCCCGAGCTCGTGGCAGAGCCCACGACTGCCCGTTCGATGTCCTTTGTCGGGACCCATGAGTACCTAGCCCCTGAAATCATCAAAGGTGAAGGCCATGGAAGCGCGGTTGACTGGTGGACCTTTGGTATCTTCCTCCATGAGCTCCTGTATGGCAAGACACCTTTCAAGGGCTCAGGCAACAGGGCAACATTGTTTAATGTAGTTGGCCAGCAACTTAGATTCCCCGAATCTCCATCAACCAGTTATGCAAGTAGAGATCTGATCAGAGGTCTTTTAGTTAAAGAACCCCAGCATCGACTGGGAGTGAAGAGGGGAGCCACCGAGATTAAACAGCATTCCTTCTTTGAGGGTGTGAACTGGGCACTCATTCGATGCAGTACGCCACCGGAGGTGCCAAGGCCGGTCGAGACCGAGCTGCCACTGAAGTTTGGGGTGGTGGAAGGAGTAGGGAGCAGCAGTAAGAGAATGGTAGGGGCGGACATGAAGTCTGGAGGCAACTACCTGGACTTCGAGTTCTTTTAGAAGTTGATGATTACAGGAGATTACTTGAGTTGTAAGGGTGTCTTCTAATTTATTCCACGGATGTTACCTCCTTCGCTCCATGATGGTTTATATGCAAGCTGTTTACCGAGTTTCTGATTTGCATATGTATGAGAAGCTTGCCTCCCACTGTTTTCACTTCCGTTTCTTGAAATGCTGCGCCCAGGAACCGTGAGAACAACCATTGAAACGAACTCTTCTCGATTTCTGAAAGAAAAATTTTGCGCTGGGGGTTCCCACTTGTTGAAATGTGAAAAATCTTTACAGATAATTAAGTGAGAGTTTTGCTCTCCCTCTGAAATTTCTCCTCTTGTTTCTTTTCGTCTTATCGTTAGCATTAGGGTAAGTGGAAGAAGGCTTGTGATATCGGCATGACCTTAGTGATGTTAAAGTTGTTGTTGTTTTCTACTCACAAGAAGTTCCCCTACGGGTTAGCCGCTGGGGAAAGAAAACAGATCCCTAATAATTGTGAATCAACTTGTTATTAGTAACATCAATCAGAAGAAGGGTTGAGGAAATTTGCATGAATCAATAAATTTTCTCGTCTAGATGTCCGCTCACAGGATGTTTCTTTGCTTGAGCCAAACAAATACCCAAGCAACGTCGAACATTACTGAAGTAGACTACTGAGTATTGCCAATCACCTCATTCAAGATAGCAGCACGCATAAGATCTAAAGATATCAATCAGGCTTAAATCATAAAAACCTCTCATTTTTTCTTAAAAGAAGCTTTTATATGCGAACCTAACAAATGTGCAGTTTTTATATGCGAACTTTGGTATATGCTATGCAAGGCCAAACTTGCTTAAATATGTATTTTTGATTTGTAATGGAGGAAGAAAAATATTTCCCCCGATGATTTATTAGATGGTAATGAGTACCTTACTAACCACAGAAACAATATTGAGTACCTTATTAAAGATAGCACCAAGCAAAATGTTTCAAGATATTAGCAAGGCTCGAATAATAAAAAATTTTTTTTTTTTTTTTTTTCAATACAAAAAATTTTTATATTTGAACCTAGCTATATAAGACCAAATATGCCCGGTGAATTATAACAAAGTGTAAACACGATAATCAAATTATATAATATTGGATAAAAAATAATGCCTATCATCTCATTAAACATGATCGCAGTAGAAGGCCTAAAGATATTAGTAAAATTCAAATAATAAGAGTACTCATTGTTCTCTATGATTTATTTATATATTAAACATAACGAAAAACTGTATACTACTAACATGAAAATAATATCGGGTACTCTATTAAAAATAACACCAAGCAACAAACTTCAAGATATTGACAAGATAAATAATAAAAGTTCTAATTTTATTTAATATAAAAAGATTTTATATTTGAACCTGACCAATATCCTATATAAGACCAAACAAGCTCGGTCAACTTTAACAAAGTACAAATATGATGACCAAATTGTATAATATTTGGTATAAAATAATTCTAATCATCTCATTAAAGATGATCCAAATAAAAGGCCTAAAGATATTAGTAAAACTAAAATAATAAAAGATCTCTTTTTTTTCTATAATTAGTTTATATATTGAACATAACAAAAAACTGTATAACACTGACACGAAAACAATATTAAGCACCTTATTAAAAATAACACCGAGCTATAAACTTATGGATATTGGCCAGGCATAAATAACAAAAGATGCTCACTTTTTTTCTAATGTAAGAAGTTTTTATATTCGAACCTCGTCAATATTCTGTATAAGGCCAAACATTCTTAGTAATCTATAACAAAGTGCTAATATGATAATCAAATTATATAATATTGGGCATAAAATAATGTTGATCACTCATTAAAGATGGCCCAAGTAGAAGGCTCAAAGCTAGTGGTCAGACTCAAATAATAAAAAATATTATTTTTTTAGTGACAAGTTTACATATTGAACATAGCAAATAATTGTATAGTATTAACATAAAAATAATATCATGCACCTTATAGAAAATAGCACCAAGCAACAAGCTTTAAGATATTGGTAAGGCTCAAATAATAAAAAGTTCTTTTTTTTCTAATCTAAGAAGTTTTTATATTTGAACCTGGCTAATATCCTATATAAGATCAAACATATTTAATGAACTATAACAAAGTACAAATACGATGACCAAATTATATAATATGGGATATAAAATAATGCTAATAATCTCATTAAAGATGACCTAAATAAAAGGTTTAAAGATAATAGTAAGACTCAAATAATAAAAAAATCATTTTTTCTTTATGAAAAGTTGATATATTGAACATAACAAATAGCAATATAGTACTAATACGAAAATAATATTAAACATCTTATTAAAAATAACACCAAGCAACAAGTTTTAAAATATTGACAATGCTCGAATAATAAAAAGTTTTTATTTTTTCTAATATAAAAAGTTTTTATATTTGAACCTAGCCAATATCCTATATAAGACCAAACATGCTCAGTACGAAGTATAACAAAGGGCAAATACGATGGCCAAATTATCTAATATTGGATATAAAATAATACTGATCATCTCATTAAAGATGATCCAAGTAGGTCTAAAAATCTTGATAAGATTCAAATAATAAAAGATATCATTTTTTTCAATGAGAAGTTTATATATTAAACATAACAAACAACCGTATAGTATTAACATGGAAACAATATTGAAAATAGCACCAAGCAATAAGCTTCAAGTATTGGCAAGGCTCAAATAATAAAAGGTTTCCATTTTTTTCAATATAAGAAATTTTTATATTTAAATATAGCCAATATCCCGTATAAGACCAAATATGCTCAGTGAACTTTAACAAAGTATAAATAAGATGACTAAATTATATAATAATGGATGTAAAATAATATTGATCATCTCATTAAAGATGATCCAAGTAGAAGGTCTAAAGATATTGATAAGACTCAAATAATTAAAGATATCTTTTTCCTTATAGTAAGTTTATATATTGAACATAACAAACAACCATATAGTACTAACACAAATAATATTGAGCACCTTATTAAAAATAACACAAAGCAACAAATTTTAAGATATTGGCAAGGCTCAAATAATAAAAAGTTCTTATTTTTTCTGATATAAGAAGTTTTTATATTTGAACCTGACCAATATCATGTATAAGGCCAAACATGTCTAGTGAACTTTAACAAAATGCAAATATGATGACCAAATTATATATTATTGAGTATAAAATAATACTGATCATCTTAATAAAGATGACCCAAATAGAAGACCTAAAGATATTGATAATACTGAAATAATAAAATATCTTTTTTTCCTTATGATAAGTTTACATATTTGAATATAACCAATATACTGTAATGGCCAAGCATGGTTAGCAAACATTAATTAGGTGAAACTCACCCACTAAACCCTAATCTAAATATGAAGAAGTGATTATACAGTCAAAAAGTCAAAAACCAAAATAGATTCATGATTTTCTAAATTACCAAAAATTGGCATTGCAATCATTTTGACCCTTAGTAATGTCACATGCTCTAATCCACTAACATATTCAATTCAAAATGCAAGCAAAAAGAAATCCAAAGAGTGAGACCAGTAAAAGGAATAGGAGTTGGTTAGAAGGGAAAATCAATATATGTATGCATGTAGACAACTAATGTAATCCAAGAAAATATTGAGCATTACGATAACCAAATAGGCTGGTAGGTATTAATGAGACTCTAATTAATGTAAACAACTTATTGCCCTTGTATGAGAGATAATAGAGCCTGGTCAATACCAAACCTATCACATCAGGAAAACATCAATAAATTAATGAAATACAAAAACAAAAACTCAATTTTTTCTATGATACATTCATGTAGATTTGAAATATTGGTCCATCCATTTCATGTCCCATTAGATCATGATCCGATCATTATGTAAAAAATGAAAAAAGTTGATAGTCATAAATGTGATATAAGAATTTGGAAGAGTAGATAATTATCAATTAATAAAAAAATTAGACATGGTTATCTTTTAGTCTACCATGGTATAATGAAACATGTCACTCCCTATTATGTTATGTAGAAACAAGATGATAAGTTTTCTCTGATCAATAATATCTATGTGAAACCAAAATTGCAAAATATGATTGATGCTGAGACAAAAATAATACTAATTACCATAAAATCTTAACGCAAGTAATAGCAGGAAAAATAAAATTATAGCATCCAATAGAATACAATATTACGAAATATGAGACTTAAAGAATGGGAGTTGGGAACCACTTTTCATAAGCTTTTTGTGTACAACAAGAGCCCAATGGGAAGGATAAAAGAACAGAAAAATATTTTAGAAAAAGAATTGTTTGGCAGAAAAATGACAAAAATTACTCTCGCTAAAGCCATCAATGTATCTTAGCATATAGCTTTCAGCATATCTCCTTTGTGATAATTAGTAAGTTCCTCCATGCATATCTCCAGCATGACAATTAATAAGTTCCTAAATTTAACTATCTATGATCTATATCCTACTGGCAATATAATTGAGAGATTATAATTTTATTAAGAGATTACAATCTCTTGATTATTTTCCATATATATTATTATTGTATATAATTCAGAGATCATGATTCCTTAACTATTTTTAATATAAATATTGTATTTGTATAATATCTTGTCATTTGTACATAGTTGAATTAATCAATACAATACATTCTTTATTTTTTTATTTATCTTTGATAGCATAGTATTAGAGTAGAAGATTTTTGTCCCGTGAAAATTTATCCTTTCTTTCACTATCAAGCCTTGATTGCTCCTGTCCTCTAGATTCTCCTCCCTCGCTATCTATCAAAGCATTCTTAAATAACTGTATATGTTGGGCTAATCTTCTCTTCATTCTTAGCCATTCTTCGATCTATTCTCTATCATATCTTTTTTCCATGTAGTATTTTTGCTATTGGCAAAAAGTTGAAGACCGATAACTATATATTATGAAAACATAGATTTATTATATTCTTCAAAGCTTACCAACTCATCACATATGTCGATGGCTTCCTACTTGTTTCTATGACTTTGACTATTGTTCAAAATGGCAACTCTCTGAAATAGGTTTTGAATCTAGAATATGAAGAATGGCTAGTCAAAGATTTATCAGATCACGCTCATATGGATTTTGTCATTACTTTCTGATGATATTGCCATTCAGGTAATGGGACTTATCTCTTTTCATGAAGTCTGGACTTTTCTAAAAATATTTTTCAACTCGTCTAAAAATATTTATTAGATTAATAATAGCAAAATTTATGCAAAGACTCATCATGATGATTGAATATTTATGACATGCAAAAACTCTTGTTGTTCAATTTGCATTAGTTGGTCATCCCATTCTCAACCACAAAGTAGTTGAATGCATTTGCAATCATCTAGGAGACTACTGAGAGTCTCTTATTCTTTCATTATCCCCATCTTTCTCTTCTCTTTAAAGAAGACCTGACTGCTGTGCTTTTAATATAAGAAGCACATTGACAATACAATATTTCTATGCTGGTATAAATATGCTACAAGATTAGCCATTCTCTGTTGCCTCTCCAATGGTATATGCTATCATTCAATTTTCTAGCCCTCTACTATATCAGCCTCTAAAATACATGCTCATAATCTTGCAGTCATGTCACTCATACTTCTTATGGCCAACATGAAAGAAATCATAGCAACAAGTGCTCTCCTCGCTACCAAGCGTATGGTATGTATGGCCACACAACTCTAGTTTGTCAACATCATTTTAATCAAACATATCAAGTTTAGCTAACTTTTGCACCATCATTTATGACTATACTGCCATCATCGCTATCTATGGATGCATAGACTCATAGTGCTGTTTATCCATCTCCTCCACATATTGGTGATTATATTTGATATCTCGACTCTCAAGCTGCTCATCATGTTACTTCTAACTTTACAAATTTATCACTATATTCTAAATATAGTTATCCTGAGAAACTTATGATTAGTAGTGGAATAAGTTTGTCAATAAAATACATCGATATCTCTATTCATATTTTTCCATCTCGTACCTTTCAAGTAATTGATATGCTACATGCTCATTTCATTTTTCATAACTTTTTATTTTTAAATTTTGCTAAAGATAATAATTATTTATTTAAATTATATCATTCCTATTAGCGTGTGGAGGATCGTCTTATCAAAACAACACTACTTAAGAGTCCAATTCATGATGATCTCTATTACTTGTATGGTCAAGGTTCATCTATAGAGTTATCCAAGGTTTCCTGGCATTGTCTTCTTGACATCCATCTCTTCATCTTTGGTATCATTGTTTCAGCCATGTTGTGATATAAGAATACTTTCTACTTCTTTTATTTCATTTTCTCTTAGTAATAATACTAATGTATGTAAGCGATGCATTCTCAGCAAATGTTACTAATTACCCTTTCCATTAACTTTGTCAGGATCTTCCAAACTATTGAGGACCTATCGCTATTACTTCTCACTTTGGCTATCATTATTATATTCATATTTAAGATAATTATTCTATTTTTTCTTGGTATTATCCAATGAATGATTAATCTATTGTCTATGATATCTTTGTACATTTTAACAATTATATTGAAAATATTTTAAATTCAAAAATTTAATTTCTTTAAACTAATGCTACTAAGAAATTCTTATCCAAATACTTTCAAGGTGATTTAATCATATGGCATTGGACATCATACTTCACATTGGTACACTCCTTAGTAAAATAATTTTATAGAATGAAATTAAATACTATTATATTGTTGGAAGTAGGCTCACTCTTCTCAATAAGTTGGATATTCTGCATATTTTTTGGAAAGTTATCTTTGAGACAGCTATCTATATTATAAATCATTTGCCCACTTGAACATTATATAGATTTTTTTAATGAAAATATTTATTTGACAAAAAACTTGTTTATCATTTTTTATTTATTTTTGGGTGTTATTGTTATCCCTTTCTACATTCGTATAATAAAAATAAAATTGAACTACAATCACTTCCCTATATTTTTCTTGGCTATTTTTTGGGCTATCTCAGTTATCGATATTATGAACCTACAATTAAACGTATTTTCATTTCATGTTATATTTTTTTGATAAAATGTGTATCCTTTTCATTCTTCTAGATCCTCTTCTATTTCACCTTCCATGCTTATTCTCCCTTGTTGGTACTATAATTAAAATATCACAATTTTGTTAAGAGATCGTAATATATTGATTATTTTTCATATATATTACCATTGTATATAATTTAGAGAGCATGATATCTTAATTGTTTTCTATATATATTGCCATTGTACATAATGGGAGATCATATCTCTTAATTATTTTCCTTATATATATTACTTCCATATATATATATTAACATTGTATATAATTAAGAGATCACAATCTTTTAATTATTTTTCATATATATTATTATTGTATTCGTATAAATATCCTACCATTGTATATAGTTAAATTAATCAATAAAATACATTCTTTGTCCCTTCCTCTATCTTTGATAATATGGTATTAGAACAAAAAATCCTTATCCTATAAAAAATTATTTTCTCCTTTACCATCAAGTCCCCATTACTCCAATCATCTAGCTTCTCCTCCCTCGTCATCTCCTAGAGCATCCTTACATAGCTCTATCCCTTGAGCCAATCTTCTTTTCATCCTTATCCATTCTTCTGTTTATTCTTTGTTATGGCTTCCCTTCCATTTAGTTTTTCTTCTATAGATATAATGCTGAAAACTGACAACTATATGCTATAGAAAAATAGATTCATTATATTACTCAAAGCAAGTATATCCATGATCTACAACAAAACTATATGAATGGTGCTCAGCTATGAAAATATTAGTTGGTAGTGGTTTAAAATTTTCAGTAATGTTAGTGATTTGTGTCTTGACTCCACTCATTATCATAGCATTGTTGGGGCACTATAATATCTCTCTCTTACTCAGCCAGATATGGCATGTGCAATCAATCAAGTTTGCCATACATTAGCTGACTTCAATTCAGTGGGCTGCAATCAAGCAAATCATTTTCTATCTAAAGCATATTATTATCTCTAGGCTACTACTCAATAAATGCTTCTCCCTATCCTTACAAGCATATGTTGATGTTGATTGAGCTGGTGACCTAGATGATCATCGTTCTATTAGTTGCTTCTATATCTTTTTCAATAGTAATCTTATTTCTTGAAGTGCAAAGGAACAATGCACCATGACCTGATCTAGTACTAAATCTGAAAATAAAAATTTTATTAATGCAACTTGTAAACTCGTTTGGATTCAAAAGTTACTTTTAGAGCTGGGTATTTCACACACTTTTCCTCAAATATTTTGGTACGATAACCTTTACCCATCTACCTAATGGCAGATCATGTCTTTCATGCTTGTGCTAAATATATTAAAATTGATTTTCACTTTGTCCAAAGCTAGGTTCATTGTAAGCAATTAATTATTAAACTCATCTCTTCCAACGACCAACTCGCTAACATATTCATCGAAAAGCTTTCCTCTCGACACTATATTTTGATTTACCATAGTATAATGAAACATGTCGATCCTTGCCATGTTATGAAAAAATAAGATGAAAAGTTTCATTTCCTTTGATTGGTAGTGTCTATGTGAAATCAAAATTATAAAACATGGTTGATGCCAATGAGAAAATAATACTAATTACCATATAATTTGAACACAAGTAATAGCAAGAAAAATAAAACTATGGCATCCAATAGAACATAATATTATGAAATATAAGATTGAAAGAACGGGAGTTGAAAACCCCTCTTCATATGCTTTCCTTAAACAACAAGCACCCAATGGGAAAGAGAAAAGAACAGAAAAATATTATAGAGAAGAAATTATTTGGTGGAAGAATAATAAAAATTGCCCTCAAGCTTAGAGTCATATAAAAGTCACCAACGTATCTCAGGATAGATTTTAGCATATCTCTATTGTGACAATTGGTAAGTTCCTCTATTCATATCTCTAACATGACAATTGATAAGTTCCTCAATTTAATAGTCAATGATCTTTATTCACAAAAATAAATGTCTGCGGTTGCTATACAATATTAATAGTCTCCCTTTCAGTTCTTTTGATAAACTGGGTTTACATTTTTTTTTAAAGGGTTAACAAGTTTGGTCATAGACCGGGTCAACAAGAATTATAAATATAAGAACATGACAAGATTGTTTATTGAACTCGGTTCAAGAGATGAAGCCAAACTTGACAATTCAAATAGATTTGATGGCATGAGAAACTCTCTCTAACTTTAACATATCTGTAATATCTAATTCTATTTTGTAGCATATAGAAGTTGTTGCTTATACTGTCAGACAAGCGCTTCATATAAATGCAAGCATAGATTTCTTGATGTAATATCAAATTATGCTTGCCTATAGTAACAAGCTAAATTGATTTCAATATTTAATGTAATGTATATAAAAGTATCTCACATTTGGATAAAATGTAAATTAGGATCGAAGTAGGTTCCCTCCTAATTAGGATTAGACTAGAGAGATCCAACTATCAATCAATGTATGCATTTTCTATAACAAAATAGCTAGTGATTTAGTAAAACTTAGCAAGTCTATTTTTTTCCTATAAGATTTAGGCCGGTCCACTCCAAAGCTATTCATAGGTATTTATGAATATAGACCTAGTTCAAGCTATAATTCTATAATCTTGCTAGGTGTACTGGTCCAGTCCATAAATCTTATAGGATCTTCAGTCCAATCATCCAAATTGATCATTAGTTTGTGATCCATATTTTTGGCAACTTCATCTAAAATCAATATCTTCAGTAATTTTGTCTGTAACCATCATGTTGATAGCAAAATTTGGATTGTCATTTATGACCATGATATCCTTAACAAGATTTTTTACTATTGCTTAGATGGCTTATTAGTCCATGACAAACATCCTTGCCAACAAAAACAAAAATTACTAGCATTATTAATATTTCATGATAACTAACATTAGTTCGTTTTGATAGCCTATGGCAACCAGGATATTTTTCTCCTATTATTTATGATAAATACCTTTTATATAGTTCATTGTAATTAAAGTTTTAAGTTCTAGCTAGATACTAGGTGTCCTGGCTATTATATCCTATTCCATTTCTATGAAAAAATAAGATCAGGATGGGGTCAAAACTCCAAAACCTATTCATATGAAGAATAAAAAAAGGAAAAAAAAAGAAGGGAAAGATGAAAAAAGATGAAAGATAAGAAAAATAAAGAAATGAAGGGAGAAGAAAAAATCAAAGGAAGGAAATAAGAAGGGAAAGAAAAAGAAAGAAAGAAAAAGACGGATAAAAGAAAAGACAGAAAAAGTAAAAGAAAGGAATATAAGGAAAAAATTGGAAGGAAAAATGAAGAAAGAAAAGAAAAAAAAAAAAAAAAAAAAAGGAAAAGAAAAAAGAAGAAGAAAGAGATGGAAGGTATCCATAGGATTCTTGACTAGGACTATTGATAGGATAGAGTGGGATAGCAGAAGTCCTATTCCATGAGAAAGTAGGATACTACTATTTCATAGGATTTAAAATGATGATAGCAACTACTTTTTTGCTAGCCTATATCATTGACCAATAATCATTCTTTTGATAATCTTCCTTAAGTTTCTACAATTACCAACTTTCATGGAAATAAACTTTCATCTCTTCAAGATAATTTATTCAAGATACTGAAGGTGAGGATCATAGGCCTCCTACTTAAAGATCCAAAGTACATGCAAGAAAGTTCGAGCAGTCATCCTCTTGACTAGGCTTACCTTCAATAATATGATATAACTAAGAAATGATAAATAATACTTTATAATTTAACCTTCTCATTTCTAAACAGGGAAGATATATTCATGAAAAACAAAACAAACCATGACACCTTAATTAGTTTGAAAACAGAAAAGACTTGTAAAAGAAATTGTCAACTTTTTTTTATTATCATAACCGAGCAAATAATGATACCTTAACTAGTTTGAAATATAAAAAATATAAAAATATATATATTTATTATTATTATTATAATATGCAATGCATCTCTAAATCACTTTTTATGTGAGATGTGGGATGCTGTTATAAGTCTCCCACTTCTCATGATATATCCATATACTTTTATATTTTATTTTGAAGAGGTTCTCAACTCCCACTGATCTTGTCCTTGACTCGAGCAAGAGGTGGTAATCGGATCACATCGCATAGAAGGTGAATCAAAATTATTTTAAATTGAAATTATCTTTTATTAAAAGGTCAAATCTAAATTCAAATATTTTATTTGATAAATAATTAAATTATTGATTTTTTATTAAATGATCAAATCTAAATTCAAATATTTTATTAAATAAGTAATTAAATGAAACAAATTATTATTATTATTATTATTTTGATAGAAAAAAAGGGTATGGGGTTTTATCCTGTAACAGCCCCCAGCCCGCCAGATCATGTTCGATTCGGGTCGTAAATTTTCGCGTGTCCTCATCGTTCAACTGGACGAGTACGTCAGCCTAGCTCCACTACGGCATCGGAGTTACGGCCGCTAAGCTCCCCAGTCACGTGTCCCAGACTTAATCTGAAATTTAATCGAGTCATCCACGAGATCATTCCTCGAACGTGTGACCAGTGGATTATACACAAGAGCCGAGCCGCACCTTAACCGATAGACCTGTCAAAATGGGCCAGAACCCATGGACCAGCCCATTTGGCCCTATAAATGGGTCGGGCCGGGCTGAAAAATTTTGGCCCACTTATGTAAGTGGGCTTTTTGGCCCGGCCCTTATAGCCCATGGGCTCAACAGGGTTAGGGCCGGGTCAGCCCATAGACCAAGAATTTTTTTTTAAAATATATTATAATTAAAAGATTCAAAACGAAAAATGGCAAACAGGTTATGGATTACCAGGTCTACTTACCAGAGTAAATCATGGCCCACGTTAAATTAAAAGTTTAAAACTTTAAACTTAAAACGGAAAGATATTTTGATTTTTTTTTCTCAATCTTCCGTGTCGTTTCCACTTCCCTTCTCTGTTTGCAGTGTTCGGCTGTTCCCATTCTCTTTCCACTTCGATATGACGATACTCGATAGTTCTGGACTTCCGGTGATTCAAACTTCTTCCAAATTTTTGATTTATCGGGAGTTTGGAACCGGCCGACCGGGACTTTGCTGCTGCTCTGCTCTCCTATTATGATGGACGAAGGAACCGGCGGTGACGCCAACTCTTTCGCGATGTCGATAGCCATCATCGTACTGCTATTGATGACCGGAGCTTCTTCCATGTTGAGGTGAGAGCTATATACTTATATGATTTCAATGCTCATGATCCTAGTCCACGGCTTTAATGCTGGTCTATATCCTAATCCACGGCCCTGGCCCATGGTCCTAGGCCACTAGATAGTGGGCTGGCCCGGTCCTAGTCCATGACCTATATAGGGCCGGATCAAATTAATTTTTTTTAATCTATTTATACAAGTGGTCGTAGCCTGGCTTGATCTATAAAATATAAATCCATATAAATCAGGACCGGATCGGTCCATCTTGACAGCTCTATTAACCACCGTGGCGGTGAAACAAATTATTTGACGGTTATGCTTGCCGACCCAAGAAGCAGCCACGCCGACGTCGCCCCGTCCGTCTATACGCTTCCCCGCTGTCACTTGTTTTCCTAAACGCGACCTGGCCGAGACCCAAGGCCGATGGCAGCATCGAGCAAGAGGTGGCTTCCTCTCGAAGCCAATCCCGATGTCATGAACCAGGTTCTCTTCTCTCCTCCTCCTCCGAATCCTGTCATCGATTCCAACCTTCCTTGATTCGGATACCATCGGTTAGGGTTTGGAAGATGAGGAGAGCTATCTATGTTTCTTGGTCGAATTTTATCTTTTGTGCTCATGGAATTCTTTTTTACTTACCGATGCAGTTCATCTGGGGACTCGGCGTTCCCGAGGAGGAGGTGGAATTTAACGATGTCTACGGCTTGGACGATGAGCTCTTGGAGATGGTTCCGAAGCCCGTCCTCGCGGTGTTGTTTCTTTTCCCATCTTCTACCCAGGTTATTCCTTTCAACTATGTTTGTTTGATTTTTATTTTTATTTTTTTGGGTCATCTGACTTTATCCCTGTCATATTTTTGAAAAATAATTCTTACCGTTGTTTCGGCTTCTTGATGCAGGCTGAAGCTGACAGGGAAGCTGACGGAGAACAAGAGTCGACTGAGAAGATGGTAATTTGTATTTAGCTTTCCCTATCTAATTGCATTAGGTTAGAGTTAAAATGGTTTGTTCCGTTGAAAAGTCCTGCAAAATCTGTAAAAATTACTGGAAGTACTGGAAATTCCATTTGCATGTCATTCAATCTGATATGTAGTGTTAATGGTGTAGAAACGTTCTCTAGTAACATAAAACTGGAGAAAGAATCATGGATATATGAAAGCGAAAAAAGTTTTTAAGAATATCATAACCAGAAAGCTGGCGGCTAGATTTCAAGGCAGGATTAACGAAAAAATATATGTCAAAAGATGAACCTTAACCCCAAAATGCTCACAGTTTAGAGGGGCAAAAGAATCTACAGTGTGGGTCCTGCACCCTCCACCACCACCTGCATTTACAATGTCTGGGCTATGCACAAAGTCCATGCAAGCCATAACAATGACCATAAATCATAAACGATGAATATGATAAAGGTGAAAAGGAGACAGTACTGTATATGATCTGTTTACTTTTTGGGGAAGGTGGTTGGTGTCGAGAGAAATGGACTATTATTTTTATTTTATTATATATGGTTATAATGCCTGATTGAAATGAAGGTGGCAAGTTCAATATGGAACTGAAGTTTCTGACTGTTCACATGGGTATGTGTCCTTATCGCTTGGTGAAAGGAACAACATTGTTCATAGTGGAACCGTTGTGGTCTTAATGATTTGTAAAATTGCTGCTAAGAGATATAGTATAAGTTTAGCAACAAACAGTGCTAGAGGACATTTGAGAGTGTTAATGTAAATGGTTGTATCGAGATATATTTATATTTTTTGTTATTGCTCCATCTTGGATTATACATTAAATTAGTGCAACATTCGAACCAAATTACCAGCAGCATTTGGCTGGTTGATCATTATTAAGTTAAAGGTTCATATAAATGTCAATATAAAATTTTGGCTGTTCTCCTTTGCTGCATTACTGCTGGTGCTCTATTATATATGAGTTTTTCAAACACTTGTATCCACTTGATCTTTGAACATGTAGTTGTCAAATGCTTCTTGAATCATTTTATTTGGCTTTCCTTCTTTTTGACAATTCTTTTATCATTTCTTAATATCTGGTGAGCATCTTCAAGCTACCTTGCATACTTTTCTAGAAATATTCAAGCTCTTAAGGTCTTTTTTTGGGATGGCTTGAGTTTTTTAAGTCTTTGGTGTTTTGTTGGACATTTACATTTCCTCGACCAATCTTCCCCCTTTTCTCATTTGCTTCTTGGTTGGATTCATGCTCCTGCTTAACATGGCTTACTAGTACTAAGAGTATATTTTCTGGTACACCATATCTTGGCTGGTTGCTTGTTTATTTTATTGCTTACACCACCTACTACCTGTTACTTCTTATTTTGAAAATGTATGTGCTCATTCTTGACTATGGACCTTTTGTGGGCAAGTGGGTTTCATATCTCCAGATTGGAAGTAAGAATATGAGCAGATAAGAGTGCTACAGTCAGGATGCAAACTTTTTTTTGGAAATATACAAATGTTTGTATAAAATAACATAAAATATCAAAAATAATATAAGGAACACTTATCAAGATTCAAAATGATTTATAGCATGATTCATTTATTTTAGAATTGAGGTTGATTTTGATCAAATTGTGGTGATATCTAAAGTCACTTCATTTCAGATCTGCATTTCATATTAGCAAACGACCTATAGCTTTGGGTTTGTTAATTGCTAGCCAGTTATGTCTGGGCTCATTAGGGTGGCATAGCTGGGCACATTAACATCCATAGTTAGATGACTTTGGTATTTCTTTAGGACAATTTTACTTACCTGAGCTCATCTAGACTCTGGGTGAGAATTCATAGCAGTTTTCATGATTGAAAACCCCAAAATGTTGGGTTGCAAACTTATCTACTAATAAAACAGATATTTATTTGTTACTTGATCCAGGAAGGATAAATATGGGATTAAGTTCAATCCTTGGTACACAGTCTTGGGCAAGTTTTACATTCCATGCTTTTGTCAGCCTCAAGACAGCACCATATGGTATGATATGGTACTGTGTGGTGCTGATTGCATGCCCAGGTTGGTGTTTACCATACTCTGTGGAATGGTTTGCTGTGATCTTAAATTGATGATATTAAGGAGTTGAGCTGTATGAGTTCAGCATCATATTGTTAGCTTGAAACACTTCCCATCTTTTATCATGGTATGTTTGATTTTTCTCATGTTCTAGGAGATTTTACATGACATGGATCTTGAAAAGGTGTCCTTAATGTTTGTTGGTCGTAACAGGTCAGTAATTCATTAAAAATGATAGTGTTTTTTTATCTTGGTTGCATCATATAGAAATATAGGGTACATTGAATTTAATCTCAGTAGTGTTAAAATGGTTATGATGAATGAATATGCAGTTAGGTTCTGAAACTTAATGGATAACATAAGGAAAACTTAGTAAGTTCATCTTGGGGGAAAAAACAATGGTGGTTATAATAATGGGTAGCAATTGTCTTCAGGGTATGTTTTTTCTTTTTTGCCCTATTTGGGGGAAAAGGAGGGAGGGGTTGTGCACCAACTGTCTGATGTTGGGGGGAGAAATGTGAAGAAACTACATGGAAGCTGAATGAGAATTGAGGGAGCTCATAATGATGAACGATATGGCTCTTTGTAGGGAAGAATGATGAATTAGGCTTATAAGGACAACCTCTAACAGAAGGACAATATTTGCTGCTACTAATATTGCATTAATTATTTTTTTTTAACCTAACTTTATCTATCTCTCTAGTTGCAGGAACCAAATAAAATGGTGTACTTTTTGAAGCAAACGGTTGGCAATGCTTGTGGAACCATTGGTATTCTTCATGCTGTAGGGAATGCAACATCTGAAATTAAACTAGGTGAGTTCAGGCTATGCATCAAGTTTGTGTGGCTCTTGGACAGAGGTTTCTTTCTTGTACTTGCACAGATGATGCTACACACATTTCTCAAGTGAAGGGTCCTTTTCAACTGTTACTGAATTTTAACAGATTTCAGTAGTAGTTGGATCTGATAGCCTGAACAGTTAGCTGCAATTCATTGATTGTTAATGTTCATGGCTAATTTTTTATAAACTGCATTATCTCTTTGTTGCTTTTTCTTTTTTTTAGTTGAGGGCTCATATTTTGATAGGTTCTACAAGTCAACCGCTAACATGGATCCATTTGAGGTTTCTGTCAACCTTTGCAACAAAATCATTTAGCTACTGATTTCTGCTTTGTGTATTTCTCTTTCTTTGTTCATTAACTTTCGTATCTGTTACATTATGCTTGCATTCTTCAGCGTGCTTCTTTCCTTGAAAAAGACACAGAAATGGAGGATGCCCATTCTGTAGCAGCTACTGCTGGGGATACAGAGGTGATACTTCACTATTTTGATTTTTAATGTGTAATGAATAGCATACTTTCAGTTTGTCTCTATTATGACATTTTATACTAAGGATTGGGCTTGTATTCTGCAATTAATATATGTAAATCTCACTTTTGGCAGCTTGTGTTCAAGTTTTTACAGCTCATAGTACTATTAGTAGGATAACAGCTTTAGTCTGTTGTATTTGCATCTTAATATCACCAACGTTCAGTTAACCTTCAAGTTTGCAAGACAGGCCAATATCGACTCCCCTTTTCTATGGATTAAAACAATTGCGGTGGAAATTATGTGCCAACATCTTCTTTTGTCACCCATATGCAGATTGATGATAGTTTATGATCTTGATTATTTAAATGAGCAAACATTTACAATGATCTCTTTTAGAGTAAATAAAAAAAAATGAGGTGCTGATAGATGAAGATAACTTGGTTCTATCTGGGTAGTATCTAAATTGGGTTTTGATGGGAGTACTGTATTTTCTCGATATTAGCTGGATTATATTTGATTGACCCTGTCATGAATTTCTTGGAATCAGCTTTTATTGTGAAGGCTCAAAAGCCAAATCAAGTTCATTATGTGTTTGCCCTCTTGACCTTATTGGGTTGGGTTGGGTCGGGGTCGGGTCTAACCTGTCCTGAGTTGCTATCCTTGTAAGGAGCATATAGTTGGTACTTCTGTTTGGAATAAACTGTGAATCATACCCTGTATTTGACTCCTGATTTTTTTTCCCAGGCTTCTTCAAATGTAGATGAACATTATATTTGCTTCACATGTGTTGATGGTAAGGATGACAATTTCTCCATAGATGTTTGCTAAATTATTTTGTTTCCACTTGCCTGGATCATTTTTTTCTGTCAAAATTAAGCAATCATATTATTGTTTTTATGCCATATTATAGGGGAGCTTTATGAGCTTGATGGGATGAAGCCTCAACCGATATCTCATGGTTCCTCATCACCTAGTAGCTTGTTGCAGGTACTCTGTTCTTTTGGTAATCCTTTTTCTTATTGCTTGTGCACTTCTATGCTTTGCTGACTAATTAGCCAAATTAGATATATAGTCTTATAGATGTACTATGAAATCATGATTTTGCAAGGGAAGCCATTCTGTTTTCAGGGGATGGAAACAAGTAGGCAACAAATAATTAATAGTATAAGAAAGTAGTTTTACAAAAGGTCTTCTGAAAATAATAATTATTTTATACAGCTATTCATGATGTCATCAACCATTTCTTGTATTTTTATTTTTATCATCATCATTATTATTTTTAAATGCAATGACCTAGCTTCTGGTTGATATTGCTTTCATTTTAAGCTATGCATCATGGTAGTATCTGGTTGTGTAGATACTTCCATCTTGCCCAAGCAAACTGATTTTTTATTTTTGAGTGGAGGTGCATACCATATTCTCTAGGAAATTATGACAACATTTGATCATACCCTGCAATTCTCAAAATTATTAAGGTTAACTTTGCGAATTCTTGTCCTTTCATTTCAATTGATGGCCTACATTCATATGTCAACATCCATTTCTTCTCAAATCCTTCCCAAGTTCTACTAGTACTGATTCTGTCTTCTTGAATATTTGCTTCACACAAGGTTGAAATATTACAAGGCTGTGGCTTTCTGTTTTGGCACTGGTATATTATATCCCATGCTATGTTCAACGGTGCCATTCTGTGCCAATGCTGGATGCATGCTGGCACAGCAGTATGCCAAGTTCTTGCAGATGGATGGCACAAAGCCACTGCCGCATATCAATAAGGCAGCAGCAGAATAGTACATATTGTTCAGTGCCGTGCCAACTAGCACATGACCATTTTTCCAAACCAATAGTTATTATTCACTCTATCCTTAGCTGTGTTACCCAGACTAGTGGTTTACCATAAATGTCTGAACCCAACACCAAGAAATGGGTATTGTCATGACACTATGGTATGGATGTGAAACAATAAAATCACAAAAATTAGAAGGATCTGAAATTTGACACATACCATCACCTGGCATTTATACTCAAGTCCATGTAACATAGATTCTCAGCACGTTTCCTTCAATTGACTCATTTCAACCCTATCATCCTTAGTTTTCCCATGCATCTTATCATTCTCTTCCTTGCTTTTTTGCTCCACGGCTTCACATTATGGCTCTATACTTTCATTCACTTAGCATTTTATTTTCTGTTGCCTTATGAAATTTTTCGTACCTCAAAGCCTTGAAGCAGACATTTACCATTCTAGAAACGCTCTTCCATATCATCTGCATGTTTTATATAGGAATTTCTTTGTCAATATTGCATAGTGAATTAAAATTGAAAAAAAGGTCACCCTTATTTATGCCTTTGCCATGAAATTGGAGCCTCATCTAAAATTATGTTCCACTAAATTTATGTTTGTATGCTTGTGTTTATTTCCTAGTACAATCGCCGTGCAGGGCAACCCTGAAGTAGGGCTAGAACTCCCAGAATTTTTTGCTTTTAGGTGGCCTGACAACTAGGAACATGATCTTCAACCCCCATTGAGTAGTTGGGTGCTATTCCTGTTTCTTCAGGGTTCTGTGTGAATTACTCGAGTTTAGCATTTTGCCCATGAATAAAGACCACTGGTTGAATAGGATATACTAAGTTAACAATAGAGTAATCGGAGGAAGACGTTATTAGAATATCGAGAGAATGTTGGTTTCATCAGTGTGGATTATCATATAAATTTGACTTGTGAATAAAACGCAACCAACTGGTGATCTATTGCTTTATAAGCCCTAACAATGGGAATGTTCTGTAATGGACCGGATGGCAGAAGACCTTGAGGTCCCATGTCTACCTTAACAAGCTGCCTAAAGAATGGGAAAGTGTGCAATGTTGACAACCATGAAAATGGAAAATGTTTCTTTTAATTTGATGAATGGAATGCTCACGATATGATGCATAACTTGGTGGGACAAAAGTTTAAAGGTTTTTAATATTAAAGAAATTGTATTAAGGGTAGACTGAAAATTTTAGCTTATTTTAGGACATACCACGGCTCAAATCTAATGTGGTCTGTTAAAAAAAAAAAGGATTGCTTTTTGATGCTTTTGGCATTCCGGATGCCATGGGATTACCGAATACATTCTTTTCCACCTGCATGATTGGTTTTATACATTCTTTTGTATGCATATCTCCTCTGTGGTTCATTTTATTTGTATTTTATGCAATGCCTTTGCAAATTATCTTTTGACAGGATGCTGCGAACGTTATAAAAGCCATGATCCAGAAAAATCCTGACTCCATGAACTTCAATGTCATGGCACTCTCAAAGAAACAAAGTTATTAAAACTGAAACCAGTCAGCCATCCAGTTCATCCTTCCGTATGAAAGTCCATATTTGGTGGTGTACCATCCTAAGTTTTAACAGGCCCCTCTCATTAACTGAAAATCCTTGTGATAGTTCATTACGTGATTGCAAATGATTTTTAGGATTGTGTTGATAGAAATCTTTACCATGAGGGAGTCCTGAAGTTTGCAGTCAGTGCTGCTGTTTTGATTACCGTGCCAGCCGGTACATGTGCTGGTACTATCAAATATTTGTGCTTAAAAGATTTATATTTTTTTAATCACTGCTAAGGTAGCATGCGTCTCGGTGGTGCCAGGTTGATCTACTCATCATTAGGTAGAGAGAGACGGCACGAATTTGAACGTCTCACATCGAACATTACTATGGCTAAAAGTGGGTTGGACCGGGCCACATCCTTATCCGAGCTCGGCCTGGAAAAAAATTTCGAGCTTCGGGCCGGGCTTAGGCTTGAAACTTTTTTTAAATCTCAGGTCCGAGCCCGATCGGGCTGGCTCGAATGCAAGCTCATCAACAAAAAAAAAAAAAAAGGGTTTACGATTTACCGACTGGCCGCTAGTCGAAAGAGGTTGGAGGAGGTTGATCGGAGCCGGGGAGAGAGAGCTGCGAGGTTGCGCCGAGGGCGGTGGGCGTTGGGTGGGGTGTCAGGGCCGAGGAAGGTAGATCGAAACCAGAGATGCGCTGCGGGTCGCATGGAGGGTGGGGTCGTCGCATGTCGGTGCTGGGCCTGGAGGAGATAGATTGGAGTCGGGGAGGGGGGATCGTGAGATGGCGTCGGGGGTAGTGGGCGTCGGGTGGGGCGCCGGTACCGGGGGAGGCAGATCGGAGCCGGAGATGGGTCGTGGGATTGCATGGGGGGCCGAGTCATCGGATGCGGGCGCCGGGGCTAGGGAGGGGCCATTGGTTATTTGGTGCGAGGTGGCGTCCACCATCGGGGGCTGACCGGGGGAGAGAGATGGAAGAGAGAGAGAGAGAATGGAGAGAGGGAGATGGGAGAGTGGGAGACTGAGGAGGAGAAAGAAATAGTGAGCCTTGAGCCTGGTTTGGGCCGGGCCAAAGGGTTGCCCGAGCCTGGCCTGAAAATTGAATAGGCTCTATTTTAAAGCCTGAAGCTTGATCCGATTTCGAGCCGGCTGGGTTCAGTTTTAGTCCTAAATATTATCTGGTAGGGTGTGGGTCTGCGGGATAGCTATACTGAATAAGGTGGGGGTCTGCGGGATAGCTATACTGAAATTTATCCTCCTATCAAAAAAAAAAAAAAAAAATCTCCATGTCATGGTAGCACGGTGGCAGAAACCGGCCTTGCATCGTATTTCTATTTTCGTTCCATGTTTTGCTGATTGTTGGCAGCTAGCCTTCTAGCAGTTGCGTTTTGGTATATTCTTTGATGCTTTAGAGTATAATATCGTCCTACGGACTTGAAAAAGAATGTTACGTGGAGAGTTTGATCAGTCTGCGTGGATTTTTTTTCCAAGTTGCTAAAACGTTGCACAAAGATCTGAACTTGAAGGTGTTATCACCCCTCTTTTTACTGAAACACTGGAAATAATTCCATGGTGAGCTCGAAGATGTGCCTGGACCGAAGTCTGTCCGGTCTGCATCAAGGTATCCTTCTTTCAAGATTTTCTTTAACCGGAAGGAAGGAAGTAATGCATGCCCCAAGGATACCTTCTAACATGGGGGTCTTAACTCAATTTCGGCTTCTTCTTGGAAAGCCATATAATAATGAGTAGGATGTTTCTTGGGCCCAGGGCTGGTCGCAAAAGGTGTCTGTTTGGTGGGGCATCGTGTGGAAGAAGTGCTCTCATCCATGTATTGTCTGCTAGGCATGTAAAAGATCCATGTAGAAGCAAGAATCTCGTAGGCGACTTAACGAGAACCTTCTGCATTGTTTGTTTGCCTATTCAAAGGTCCGGACGGGGGTTCTATCTTTCGCGCATGGATCATGCGATGGTTGCTTTGAGATTTGTGCTGGTGATGGATGGTTTGGTTTGGAATGCTTCGAGATCTTTGCCAAGAGCGAACGGCGACCGTCGTGAATGAACATCGAAAGGTAACATCCCCATCCCCATCCCCAAAAGTCCTTGCAGCTTCTGATTGGTTGCTGAACATCGAAAGGTAACATCCCCATCCCCATCCCCAAAAGTCCTTGCTGAAAAAATGCTTATGAGTCAGGTTGCATTTTACCAGGCCCTTCAATGGTCTGAAGTCGAGCATGGGCCATGGTGCTCCAAAATCGTCCACTTTGAAGCCCAAGGCCCCTTGAGCCTCGGCAACTTAAAAAATGTTGCATCTGCTATCGTCTGCAACTAAAAAACAGAGGCGGGTAAATCGCACTTTTCTCACTCGGACTGCATGGGCCCACAACTCGGCCTCGCCAAATGTGGAGACGCTTAACATAAATACATGGCTTTAAAACCGAAATCTTGAGAGTCGAAGTTGTTCGAACGAGCATGATACTTCCGCTACAATAGTACCTTATCATGGATCGATGGCGATTTATGGAATCCGTAGTTTGGTTTGGCTCGCATGCTATATCCTCATACGAGTGGCAATGATTGCTTGCTTTGAGAAAGAGATATGGTTTATAGCTTCGAATAGATCCACCATGCAGAAATTTATTTTGAGATCTTACAAAGTCTTGCATCAATCTTAAATTAAAAACTTATCTATTTACATTTTTTTTTTTGGTCAAAGAAAAAAAAAAAAAGGAAAGATAAATCCTGATGTAGCTATATCCTGTAGATTTCTATCCTCCTGTTCGATGTGAGATGTTCAGGTTCGTACCATCTCTTTCTATCCAGTGGAATCGGATATCACCGGGATGCTGGCCAGTAAAACAAAAAATAAAAGGGAAGATGTTGATCTTTCACCTATATCAATTATCTTGGATATGTATCTTTTGTTCCAAAGGCTTAAAGCAGAATCGGCATACGTGGGGAACACACACGTACGTGTGCCACCACCATCAACTGCCAAGTACTTTTTAACTGCTGTTACCTTAACGAAGGTTTCTGTCGTAGGTTTTTAACTCGTTTAGTTTAGAAATTAAAGTGCAGTCCATCTTGTTTGCTACTCCAGCTGCATGTATCCGAACATTGCAAGTCATTCGACACCTCATCTCGAGCCGAACTGGATGAGTGACGACGTGTCCATTCCTGGACGCAAGGTGACAACCATGCAGCGTTCTCTTTTTCCCTATCCACCCTTTTGTTAAACCCTCTTTTCCCCTCCCGAGTGAAATTAACAAAGAGATCAGTTCGTTCTCGGCGCAAGCTGACAACCAACAGAGTCAAGAAGCGGATCCCGTCCCTGCTATACTCGTCCCCATTTTGAGTGAAGTATATAACAAATGCAACATGCACATTCAGCTAGACAGCAGCAACATAAAAACCAAACCTCTATCCCATATCATGTTGAATATAAACGGAATTAACTACAGTCCCAACGCAAACAGTAGTATAACCGCAATTTATTCAACAATGTCGGCAATAGGAGAACAGTTATATATATATATATATATATATATGTACCAACTTAAAAGCAACTAAACTTTATCATTCTCAGCATGCAACAGCACTCTCTCTACAACGAAATAAAGGATATCAAAGAAGACACTAGATAACACATAGAAACACCAGAATATAGAAGAAAGAATAAGATCACGAAGGTGCCAAGAAGCCAGTGGCAGTGTGCAAGATCGAAGCGATCGAGGGGAAAAGATTCATTTATCTAGGAGGACCGGGCCTGCTCGGTGCGGTGCAGAGCGGACTCCTTGACGTCGCGGGCCTTGGAGGCGAGCCGGGCCCGTGCTCGTTCCAGCTGCTCCGACCCCGGTAGGCGCTTGCCGGTGAGGTAGTTGTACAACCAGGACATCACCGAGAGCGCCGCCACCCCTAACCCGCCGGAGGTGACGAAGCCGGTCACCAGGAGGAACACGGCGATGACCGCCGGCACCAGCACCGGGCTGAAGACGACTAGCAGCGGTGTCACCACCGCCAGCCCGATCACCGTCACCGCCAGCGTCAGTCCCGAGAGCAGCAGCAGCGATCCGCCAATGGTCGCCGTCGTCACCCCCTTCACCACCCTGTTCGACGTCGGTCGATGCTCCGCCATCTGCTCGACCTTTCTCTCTCCACTCTTTTTCATCCGAGGAAAGGATGGGGGACGCTGAGTGAGGTGGTGGGTTCTTAGAGAGAAAGAGAGAGGGGGTGGGGTGGGACACGTGGAGAGGCACGTGCCGAGGGGTGCCTCATGCTGGGCGTTTTGCATGGGGGTAGATTGGGTGGAGAGGTGACACGTGCGGTCTCGGTTTGGCAGCTACAAGGCGACCCTGGCGAGGAATGGGAGAAAGTCGAGAGGCTTCCATTGAATTCAGCTGGCGGGGGTGAATCCACCGAGTCGACTCGCTGATCGGTGGGCTGTAGTTTTAGGTTTAGTCCGCGTCTCATTGAGCGGATCCGCAGCCGTCCATTACCAAGTTTATGATGTGGCAGGACCGTGTGCTCTTCTGCGGTGCGAAACAGACCATTATATATATCTTGATTCTTGGATTTGGATTGTATCTTTCGTGTGAAAAAAAAAAAAAAAAAAAAAAAGAAGAAGATTTTTTTTCTTCCCCAACATCTGATATTAGATTACATATTACACAGTTTTCAAAGTGTTCCGAACTTTCTCTTTCTTTAACGGCTATTGTGCAATTCAATGATGCAAATTACGAAAAAAAAAGTGAATCATTCTTCCGTGCAAAAATTGCATATATCTTTCTGTCCATGGATAAACAAATCATGGTTTTTCCCTTCGAAGGTACAAGGAGATATCTTTTTGTCAAAAGAAACAAAAGAAAAAGAAAAAGAAATTGAAACTTTCAGCCATTACATTTATAATTACAAGCAATCAGTTGATCAACATCAACGTACAAGCTACCTGATGACTGATAATTTGGTACTAGTTTATTAAGGATCGTCTGACTTGGATGGTTATATGGTTAGCCATGCACTGATGGCCTGATGTATGATTAGAAGTCGATTATGCAATGGTAGGCATGCACAGGTTAGAGCTTTCAGAGTGTTGATGATGATAGTATATATGATACCATTCATGGAAAAATTTTGGATTGATGCTTCATTTTTTAACAAATTAACTTATGTCATACACCTTGGTCCTGGATGCAGGCTACACTCGTTGGTAAGTTCAACAACATAATGAAATGATACTTTTTATAATTATGCAAAAAAAAAAAACACCAGTTTTGTTCTTTGTGGTCTATATTTCATCCCTGTATCAATATTAAAAATGAGGCCGGGATACATAGAGGATAAGAATCTACCACAGCCATGGTCACCCCAATCAAGTGGAAGGCAACAACAAGATGTTTGATGGATTTTTACTCATAGCAGCGAAAGCATAACTCTGGCCGAGCTTGGAATAATCAAACACAAATTTTGGTGGAATAGATTTTATGCTTTATTTCATGTCTGGTCTTTGCTATTTAAATATAAAAGAAAAATGCTAAATGGAACCGGAATCCGGTCCTTATTCCTTCTTCCATGTAAAGCCACGTTCCCTGTGGACCTGACCATTCCCTGATCATATCGAAGGAGCAAGAGGTGAAGTGCCCCTTATCAACAGGTGACCTCTCTTTCCACCGATTTCACTTTACCCTTGGGATATGTTCTTTGAAAAATAAAGAACTTATCTATTTTTTAAAAATAATATTTAGATAAAAAATAATTTATTCATATCTTTCTATATATTTGAACATAGTTTTGAAATTTATTATCCATATTTTTTTTTTTTTGTATTACTAATTTTTTTAAAAAAATTACGAAGATCTATTCATATTTTTCATAATACCCTTTATTATATAAATATATATATTACACTTTAAATTATATTATATATAATTTAATATGTTATAATATATAATATAATATAATATAATCATTATAACATAATATGTTATAATATTATAATAGCACAGTATATTGTTATAATAATGTATTTATTAGTATAATAATATTTTATTACATGATAATAAATAATATAATAATACATTGATATAATATGATATATTATATGATTGTTAAATTATTATCATATGGTTATATTATGATTATATGATCAAGGATATATTATGAATATAATAAAAATTTTATTTTCCTGACTCATGGAAAAATGACTTATCCATTTTCTATACGGATAAAAAAAAATTCTATTTCATAGATAAATATTATCCATGAAAAAATAACTTATCTATCTAAAAAAAATATATAAAAATATAAATAAATTAGTTAATGAAAAAATTAATCAATTTTTTTATAATATTTATTCATCGTAGAACAGACTTTTAATGCGGCTTAAATTTCTTGGATCTTACGAAAATCCTATCCACTACTGCCTCCTTCGAAGTAGTTAATGATCTTGCTTTCCATTCTACTCACCAAAATCTATAATAGCTACTATACCATTACCTTTACCATCTTCAAAATTTATCCATGCATTCCTTGACACCTCCCCATTTGTATTCTATTTCTTGAATGGACCACCTTCTTCCATCCACTCATCTCATGGTCGTTTAGGCCTCTAACAATCAAAGAGCAAATAAGCATCCTCCTCTCCCATTGATATTTTAATAATTAGATATACTATTAATTCATAAACTCATAATATGTATCAGTATAATAACTAATTGTAATTACACGATGCAAATTATTACATAATTATTGTTATTATTTTCTAATAGACGCTAATAAAATAATTAAGGTACAAAAATAATTAAATAAATACATCATGATCAAAACAATAATTATATATAATCATTATTATAATTATAATTGTATAATATTATACAATTTAAGTTGATACAATAACTATATATTTTTATAACACATTTCTTATAATGATGTCCTTAATTTACGACTCATGCACATAGTAGTGCTGATCATGATAAGATTTTGAATACAGAAAATACCAAATTTTAAATAAATTTGCTCCACATCCTGACTAAAAAATATATAATTTAGTCTCCAGAGTGCAGTCCCCGCCCAAAACCAGCTCCATTTAAATGCCAGTCATTTAATTATCGGGCATCCGTTCATGGATAAATAAATGGCCCCATCCGGAGCCTCTCGCGCAAAACTCAATCAAACCCGTGCACTCGACCGTTTTCACCGGCAGGAAGAAAGATATCCCGGAGGCGAAACGGAGCAAGGGGAAAGGAAGAACCGAAGAAATAGCCCGCCCCCACCAAGCCACCAAGGTCGATCCCAATTCCCTCTCTCCAACCTTTATCAGGCCATCTAAACTAATATACGGAAGAAAAGAAAAGATAAAAGATAAAAAAAAAAAAAAAGGAGGAGGAGGAGAGCGATGGACATCGAGTGCAAGCACGCGGAGCTCATCGATCTCTTCGTGAAGCAGGCCGCCGTCCTGGACGGCCCCGCCCTCGCCGGCCTCGTCCTCGAGGCCACCTCCCATCCCTCCCTCTTCGCCTTCTCCGAGATCCTCTCTGTCCCCGACCTCGCCAAGGTCCAAAACCCTCTCCTCTCAATTATTCGTGTTTATTGTTTGATTTCTTCTGATTTACTCTCGCGTCTGCTTTCTTTTGTTGCGGATCTGCGGTCGGTTATTTATAGTCAAGAAGAGAGGGTTTCGGTACTTGTTTGTATCGCTAATTTTGTTCGGGATGCAGCTTGAGGTCGCACCGTATTCGTCGTCTCTGGATGTGCTTCGACTGTTCGCATACGGCACGTGGAGCGATTACAAATGTAAGGATCCAGCTCTTTGTTCCTTTTGTTTTCCATCTGTCGGATGTTAGTGTTGCATTGCTGGTCTAGGGTTTAGGGGACTGTTCTTTAGGGTTTGATTTGTTTGTAAGAAATAGTTGTTCTTTATTTATCAAGACCCGTGTTTTTTGTAGGCGGATAGGCTTGCTTCAGAATATCTTGTGTTCTAGTTACTGAAAACTTATACCCTGATGGTGGTTCATGATTTTTTTTTTTTCTTTTTTGAAACAAATTAATTCCTTCACCATGTTTATCAAAAATAAGGTTTGTCATGCATAGCCGATAACTGGTAGTCGAATGACTAGCCAGATGAAACTGCAATGGCATATGTTTTAGTGATGGTTTCATCCGTCTGTTTTCTTGTCAACTCTTTCCTTATTTGATTTCATTGGTTATGGGTGGGGACTAGGTGATCGTGGCAGCATAGGCCTCCCTACTCATTTGCATCTTGTTTGGAGAAGATAGACGAGGATGGGATGGCTAATCTTGGTGGTGAGATAATGAAAGTGACTGAAATTTAGGCTTTTGTAATTTATTTTCTTTAGATCATAAATGTAAATGCCATAATATTATGAAGATTGAAAACCATAAAAATTGCACAAGGGTGCAAAACTTGGTTGGATCATAGCATTTATAAACCAATTTCTGAAAGCACTTAGATTTAGCATTGTTTCATTGCATATGGTTCATCCTCATTGGTTTGAAAGCCATGAGTTACTGCTCTGGGAAAGCAAATTTGTCTAGCTGATCTTTTAATAGAAGCAATGGTAGTATGACACTTGGAGAATCCTAGCGTTCAATGTATAAAGTTTATGAAGATGAAGACGCTTTTCAGTGCACCTTTCAAAGGAGTTCGCAAGCCTTTCTAAAGCTGATCTGCAAGTTTGCTGGACAACATCAGCTATATTGTTTGGATGATTTATTCATGTTAATCATTTAATGGAATGTCCCCCTGTTAGGATGCATATTTTCTTCCTTTTGTTTTTGCATTCTAATATTTCACATTATTGGTTAATAAAAGAGAAGTTTCCTTTCTTTGTTGTCGTGCTATCTTGGTAAGAGCTTTATAATATCACTTATAGATTATTTTACCGTTTTGTTTAGAGCAATATATCTCTTTTTGTTTTTTTCAGTTTATAAGCTTTTGACAGACTATTGAGCTCTTGTTTGTTGATGATCATCGATGTTATTGTATGGTATCCATTTGAATTCTTCTACACAAAAGTTGTTTAATTGTGCGATGATGATAATGTGATGACGAATGTTGTAAGTGATGATGGTGATGCACTTAGTACTGTCAGCAGAATAGGAAACCAATCTTTCTAATAATTAGCAGAATGTTCTTGAATTTTTGCTTAGAAACTTGCTCCAATTACAGGTAATGCTGCCTCTTTTCCAGCACTGTCTCCTGATCAAGTCCGAAAGCTAAAGCAACTTAGCGTGCTGACTCTGGCTGAGACAAACAAGGTATTTATGTGTGATCAGTCATCCTGTGTTTTGCATTTTGCCAGTTTTGAGGTGCTTTTCTTCATAGATTCTTATATGCCTTGAAGCCTTCAGACTCTAAATATGGAACTGTTTGCAGCACTAATGTTGCAGAATTATGGAATAGGCATGTTTGTTGTTAGGACATCATTCGTTAGGTTGATGTTGTTGGTGAATTTTTTTGCCTATGTTTAGCTGTCACATGATCAATTGTTTATTGCTTTTTAAAGAATTCCAAATTACATCTTTGTTTATCATTAATATACAGCTCTGAAATGGCCTATAACAATTTAATGATGTCAGTCAGTCGGAATTAGATAACATTGCTTTTTTTTTTTTTAATTTGTGAAATGTTAGTGTGTACACTTCAATATTAGTATGCAAGCCTTAGTGGAGTTGCAAACAACATTGAGGTTTTATTTTGCTGCATGTACTCAGAAAATTAGAGTATAAAACACCTCACATTTCTATTTTGAGAAATTAAAGTCATATCTAAGGAAAATGACTTCGGTTTTCCATCTTCGGTGCAAGTTTTAAGTTAGTTCTCTTCTAAGAAATGATAATTTTTTCCATTGCTTCAAGAAAAGATTATTGGGACAAAAGTTTTTAGCAGACTTTAGGTTAGGATGGGCAAATCCTATAGACTGAAGGATTTTAACGTGGATAGGAAGGACTTGGTGGTGAACCATAACTTGCCACTTGAGAAAACAGTATCACATCTTCACTCTTCTTGGGTTTTGATGTGTATCTCAATATCTGAATTTTTCGATGATAATCATATTTTGAGATACACTTCTTGAAATTCAAGAAGAGTGATAGTGGGATAATAATATGAGCTTCTTTGTGCAAACCAGCCTTAGCTCAGCTGGTTTGCACCCCTCTCCACTTGGGAGAGGCCCAGGATCTGATCTCTAGTGGTGTTGTCCTATTTTATTTCTCAAAAAAAAAAAAAAAAAAGGGGACTTTTAAGGATTTCAGTAGTTTATGTGATTATTTTTTGAGCAAGATAGCTGAATATAAATTCAAATATTGAAAACTAGCACTGAGGATTTCTTTGACATGTAAACAGAAACACCGTGTGGTCATGCTTGTATGTTCTATTCTGTAACAGCAACGGTGAACAATATATGTCTAATAGAAATATTTACATGCAGATTAACACATTCGTGTTGGGATAAATAACAAAGTGGCTTTTTTTTAAAAAAAATAAAAGATTTGGCTCATTGACATGTGCTATATGGCAACCTTAAGGATATATATGGCCTTTCTTGTTGCATTAATAATAGCGAAGCCATGTAGCTGTTTCTATATGCTAGTACTTATCTGTCTTTTCTCTAACATCTTCTAAGATCTTCATTAAGGTAAGTATGAGCACTGAAAGTCAAATGATACAAGAGAAGTAATGACTGCTCTATGAAAAGATTACATGTAATGAAGACAGTTGATGCCACTGGTTGCAGATTATCAAGCTTATTATCTAAGGTTTTAATGTAGATGTCATGTATACCCATCTTTGTAGCTGACCTGTTAGAGTTTGTGCTCTTGCCATGTCATTCTTAATCATCTTTGTATCCCGTAGCTGAGTTTGGCTGCATAATTAGCAAAGTGGTCAAGGACATGGTGAATGTCCTTCTAATTTTTACTAGTGATGCATGTAGACAAAAGATGGAACCCGAGGGATCTATGGTGATTTCAAAATGCATGAAAATGTAGCATGCCAAATAGGAGCAAAATTTCATGGCAAGGTTTGTAGCGTATATAAACAATTTAATCTCTATTTGTAGCTTGGCATGCATTTATAAATTTCACTGCAATTAAAAGTTATTTAATGACAAAAGATAAGAGGTCTTTCTATGGCTAGCATGTATTCTGAAGTTTGATTTCATATTCAGTTATATTGATTTCCGCTAGTCATGCCAATGCATGAGTTAAGGTTGTAGCTTGTCTAATATGAGCTAAAAGTTCATGCTCTTTCTGTAGTTGGTCGACAAAAAATTTACTGTAATGGATAATTATTTAGTAACAACAGGTAAGAGTTGTTTTGGGGGCTGGCATGTGGTCTAAACTTTTATTTCATATAAGCTAAATCAGTTTCTATTATTCATGCTTCTCATTAGTTTGACTTACACCCATATTGTATTCTTTGAGATATCAAATTCCAAAACTTCATTGATTTTGTGACCACAAATGCGATACATCTTGAATTTATGATGGACCAAACACTTTTGCAGTGTTAGTCTTTGTGCTAATTGCTGAACCAATTCCTGTGGGAGCTCTTAAGATGAACTGCATTGCTTTTGCTTATAGCCGTTAACAATGGTGATTGTCAGGTATTGCCTTACGATCAACTTATGCAAGAAATAGATGTTTCCAATGTAAGGGAACTTGAAGACTTTCTCATCAATGAGTGCATGTATGCGGTAAGTGTTTTGTCAAGCTGGTTTTTCTTTTCTATTTGTGAGCCATCATTTTTCCTATCCATACCACAAACATATTTCCTTTAAGAAACCATGCACACAGTGATCAGTTTTGTAATATAGGATCTAAACATATGATGGAGTTAGAAATGGTTGGATGAAGTGAAGAGGTTTCAGTGAGGTATTAGGTCATTAGATGAGTGATGCATACCTTGGTAACTTAAAGGACAACCTTATAAACACAACAGTATAGCTTTCAATGTTGCATAGCTCAAAATATTAGACAAATAGAGGGTTCCAGAAAGAAAGCTAAATGTAGAATGAATAAATATGCTGAAATGGATGCCCGGTAAAAGTGGAAAGGCTAAAATGAGAAATGAAAATTTCAGTCTTGGTGAATGGTATTCTTCAATGTAAGGTTGTGCTGGAATATGAGTCGGCAGGCGCCGATTATAATCACATGGTTGAGGATTATGATATCCCTGTATCTATTTTCTTCTGGTTCTCAGAATATTTTGTTATATTTTGTTTTTTGCACTCTTATTTTATACATGTTATTTTGTAGAAATACATGACTGAAGTAATGGGCTTATGGTTATGTTTTTGTGGTTCTCACAGGGTATTGTTAGAGGAAAACTGGATCAGTTTAGCAGGTGCTTCGAGGTATGAATGGCTTTGCTGCGGATTTGTTCATTGATTTCTTCTTTTCTTTTCTTAATGAACAAATCTCTTGTTAGCATACATCCTTCACTTTGATTTGTGGTGCAGGTCCAGTTTGCTGCTGGGAGGGATCTTAGGCCCGAACAACTGAATAACATGATACAAACATTAGCAAACTGGTAACTAACCTTTTTTGGACATTGTGCAATACGTCATGTTTTCCTATGGCCTCAATTTGTTATCCTGTTTTTTTAGTAATATCTTTTTCCATGGCTGTCTTGTCAGGTAATCAAGATCGGTCTGTCTTTTAAGTATCAGTTCTTTGTTACATGCTAAGTGGGGAACTTTTGTTGCCATGATTTAGGAATGAGATGGAAGAAAATGTTTATAATGTGGCACTAATTCATTGCATATGCTTTTATTTAAAATGATCTTAGCTAGCAAACCATATATTTTGATAACTAAATAATTTAACATATAATTTTCACTTATTAAAGTTGAATTCAATAATTTGTTCATGGTAAACAGGAGATCAAACTGCCTACGAGAGTGCTAGTTATTCCTTGTTGCAAGATATTATTGTAGAAAACTGGTTCTCTATCTGGCTGCCTGTTGATAATGTGCCAATTGTATTGCTCCCAACTTCTGCATTGATGGCTTTCTTTAGCAACAAAGCCTACTTGTATTACAAAGGAAATAGCAGAAGTGGTAGGTTTATTAGAGATGATTGATCTGTTATTCCTGCAGAGAGATGAAGAAAGTGCTAAAGGGGTGACCAACAGAAAAACTCAGAATAATTTGAATGGTAAGATAGTGAATGTAAAATAGTAGCACCAAATCCCAGTGTACAGGACTCGGGAGAATTAGTTGGGACCATGTATTGAAATCAAAGATAAAAGATCATATTGCATGTTCATCCAACAAATAACATGCATTACTTTCACCAAATACTTAGGTAATGTAGATTGCCAGTGGATTGTAGCATTGTAGATTGCAGGTAATGTGGACTATTATATTTGATACATGCAAATAATATTACATAATATAAAATCAAAATTTTAAAATATCCATAAATTAAACCTATATTTTATTTATAAAAATTTAATTTTTTATATTTTATCTATTTATTAAATATATATTTTTATATTTTATATTAAAAAAATATTTATATTACATTTTTATATAAATTTAAAAATTATTTTTATATTAAATAAATTTAATATAAAAATATATATTAAATAGATGATATATTCAATATATTATTTAAATATGTTAAATAATATATTAAATTTATATATTATATTATTAAATATAATATAATTTATATTATAATATATATATTAATATAATATAATGTAATTATAATATAATATAATTAAATATATTATATTATATTATATTATATGGAGGTAGCGTCTCCCTCTTTGCTGGTCAACGAGTAGCGAGGCGGGTTGGGGGGGGGTCGTGGAAGGGAAGAGGAAGGAAGAAGGGTGGTAATCTAGATTGCCATCCTTTCTAAAGGTAATCCAGATTGTCTTATAGAAGGCAATCTAGATTACTTAGTAATCTGGGTTGCCATAAAAAAAGTCATACCAAATGCAGTAATGTGGTGGGACTCTTTAAATTGCTGTCAATCTGGATAGATTGCCAGCTATGAAACGCAACCTTATATTTGCTGGGAATCTTTTATACATCAAATGTATTTAGTCATCTCAACATCTAGGAATCCCTTTTATATATATGCCAAATGTATTTAGTCCTCTCAACATCTAGGAATCCCTTTTATGGAAAAAATATTTTAAGAATGTGTTTATTTGGGAAAAATATATTCCTTATTTCTTGGATTTTATGAGATACAACATAATCTTGCTTCTATACATATTAAAGGGTGTCCGGAAATCCCACATTTTTGGACCTAAATTATTCATTTCAGGTTAAAATAATATCGAGACTTTATTTTTAATTTTTTTAAAACATGTATCCCTCATATGAAGATTTCATATGATATAAAAGTCTAATGTGATCAGCTAATGCAGAAATGTGTCCAGATTCAGTTTGGAACCTGGTGAAGGAACTATATACGAACAAGTTCAGTTTAAATTTTAAAGAAATATAAAGTTGTAAAATTAAATGAATTTATTTGACTTGATGGATAGGATCAAATATAATGGAAGAATTAAATTATACAATTTTGATATTGTAATGATTGGTGCATGCTCTAGGCCCCATATGTTGCCTTTGCATCAGCTAGGGGTCCACCAAGATGCTGATGCAGCGTGCAGGGCCTGGTGCACACATCAATCACATGCAGGGCACACCACATGCAGGTACACAGAGGATCCAGAATTGATCAAAACAAAAACTTCTTGTGAAGATCTTGCGAGCCATCTCTAGTGGGTATCAAATTGGATATAGTCATTGGAGGCCATCTGCACTGTTTTTCCCTAGAATTTTTGTTTTTTTTTAATATGATCCCTAGGATTGGTCTTTAAAGTTTCGTGATTGGTCTTTGCCTTTAATATGGCCTCAGACCTTGAATATAAGAAGAAAATTCTCAGATCCAACCATCAATTTGGTATAATATAATAGATGACGCTCAAATCCATGTGGCCTATCATGATTATTCAAATGTCTGATTTGGATCAAGATGGACTGATGAAAGTCATCTAGAATAACAAATGCTTACATGAGAAAATAGTGGTGTCAATGTGGTAGATTCCCCAAAGTCATGATGTCTTAATCTTGCCTTGTTCCTTTAGTGAATGAAAAGGCTATTGGTTGCTGCTCTGAGCTCAAGCATCATCTTTTTCAAGTTACTTTAGTTGGTCTTCATTAGAAAATCAAGATTGGGTTGATGTCTAAGCATAACTTCTTTGTAAACCCTTCAGTGTTTCTGAATATCTCAAGGATGTGGAAAAAGAAGATATATAGGTAGAAAACCATTAACGAAGTTTACAATGTCTTGTGTTAACCTTCATGAGTTTTATATACATTAAGAGGAAAATACAACATGGTCGAAAGATGCAAACACCTCATTAAATGAAAGAGAAAAACAATCTTGACATCATTACAACTTGATTCTTTAACAGCAAGTGAAATGCACTAAAGTATCACATGCCACAATAGTGGTGATTACAATTTGGCATGGCATGGTATCCTAACGTCCCTTGGCAGTTACATCCCCAATCACTTATCGTATCTCTTTACAAAATGCATGGTCCATGCTGATAGGCACAGAGTGACATGCATGACATGATTTGCAAACCTCCCAGTATTGCATTCATGCAGTTTAAACCAATACATATTGATTGGCTTCTAAATTTATGTGCAAGAATCAGTGATAAGTTAGATGATGATAGGATCAGAGCCTCCTACCATTGGATGCTGCTCTTTAACCGATGAAACAATTATTCTCTCATGATGGGGAATTCCATTATGCACTTCAAGCAGTGTAGAAGTGATCATGGTGTACATCAACAAATCCAAAATATAGAAAAGGAAAATGATATGGGGTTAGTAACAAGATTTTCTATTCCAACTCAGGCTTCCTTATACAATGCATGTCAAGGGCTGATATGTCGGCATGATATGGTACAGCTGCTGCTGCAAAATTAACCATGTGTTGGTATGGGGTGTACGGGTGTACCATACTGACCTGACCTGTGCTGATAAGCTACAAGTACAGGATCAGGTATTGAGACTGGAAACATTGGTTGGTAGTTTGGCTTATTTTGAATCTCTCACTGAATCTGAGCTAGGATTCTATGGTTAACAGATAATTATTATTGTTTGATAAAACTTATAGTGGAAAATTTTAGTAGATTTTTGTAGACAATAATTAGAGTCAATTGCAGCGTAGCTTGCAAGTGTTGTAACGTGATGTCCATGAGTTTATTTTAACAGTATACACAATGTCTTTTGGACGGGTTGACTTCAGTTCGAGTCTTATTAGAACTTTTTTAGCTATGAAATATGGGTGGGATTATGTCATTTTATCTCGGAGATTTTAGGAGGGTAGGTATTTTCATCAAAAGCTCACCTTAAGATATACAATTTAGATTTTTGATGGTTACAAGTGAGCTCCAAGTCTATTTTAAAATATTTATATAATTTAGGGATTTTCCTGTCAGACGTTTGCTTTCTCCCATGGGTTAAGGATGTCTATTCCTTATTTGTTTGGTTTATTTATGATGAAGACACTTGTTTTATGATTTCTTATCAAGGTCAGCTATTGTGAACCCTATATATTTATATTTCTTTTCTCCTTCACTGAATAGAAAAATTGATTACTCACTCAGAAAGTCCTTAATGCAACTCCCTGTTTTGGTATTGGTGAGGATCCCTTAGCTTCATTGTGGTCATTGAAGCCTTGCGTATAAACAAGGTCATGCTCCAACTTCTTCAAATCACTATCTGTTGAAAATTTTGATGTCCTCAGCATTTCTTCTTAGAAAGATAAAATAGATGTCCTTTATTGTGTTCAAATATCCATCTGTTGAATTCTAGTTCTTATGCTGCAGCACTTAAAATTCTCCACTGAGCTAATTAACCTAGTATATCCACTTGCAGCCGGTTCTATCTGAACAACTGTAACACTTCCTTTCTCAAACAAAATGACATTGAGCTAATCAGCTTATGGTAGGGCTTTCCTTTCAAGCCCTGCCAATCCAACGTAGAAACAAATGAAATGTCTTGTCTTATGTTATTTTGTGGAGTATGTTCACAATATGCTTTTGCTGTATAAAGTCCTGTCTCATTTGCATGGGGTGGTTCTGATTCCATAGTAAAGAACAAATTTAGGTGACCTCTCTCTCTCTCTCTATCTCTCTTTGTGTATGTGTGTGTGTGTGATGCACACACACGTGCACATTTTCTCAGTATTCCTTGTGGTTTCATTTCTGTACAGAAGAAGAACTTGCCTTGCCTTTTTATGTTGCTATTTCATGATCCAGTATTTATTAGGATTTTTTGCTTCCATCTGTGGATGAATACCCTTCAGGTTGGACATGTCAGACAGTTTACTTCATTTGATTCAAGATAAAATCAAGTGGGCTGACACAATGAGTGAGGCAACCAAGAAGCACCACAAGGAAATTGAAGACAGGGTGGAAGAAGTGAAAAAATCTCTCAAGGTGAGTTTGAGGATTTGAGTACAAGTATATTTATTGTAGCTGTTAACAGATACAATACATATTGCTTACCCAAATATGTGAAGTCCAACTCCACATAGAACTGTGTGCTCTTCTATCATTATTTCACTTGTTTCATGTCATTTATAAAATCATATAAGAGTGCACATAAAAGCATGTAGTTACTGCACTGCTTATCAAAGATGGGCAATATTGGTCGATGTGTCTTACTTGGTGGCAGAAGCTAAACACTTTAAGCAGGCAGACATGGACTTACGAGGCCACGAGGAGATGTTCTTCGAACATGGAGGAATGATGGACTATGAAGAAGATCGTGTCCGACCCAAGAGGTAATGTGAATTTAATAAATATATTGCAACCTGTGCATCATTTTGACATCCAGACATGTATTATGGAAATACCCATGTTCATAAGCAACATGTATGTCAGCAAATTCAACCACTATAATTGTTCCAATCTGTGGCTCATAAGCAACATGTATGTCAGCAAATTCAACCACTATAATTGTTCCAATCTGTGGCTGAACCATTCGTGCATCTGTGGTCATCAATCTTTGCTTGAGAATCGTTGTATCTTGTGATATTACATGAATGCTAGCAACAAAGTCTGATATGACACTAGCAACCTTCAAACATGAGACAGTTAAACTCTCTCTTTCAATTTGAGTTTGCTTTCCATGCACCATCAGTTGCACTCCTGGTGCGGCTGCATCTCTATATGCATGATCTCAGCCTATAGTCAAGGAATCTTTCTTTATTCATTTGTTTGTTCTATCTCTCTGCCTAGGTATTCTATCAGAAATCAGTCCCACGTGCTAACATGTGGAAGAACATGAGTATATTCATTCACACTGTCCATGTTTTGCATTGTTTTGATTGTTGGTGAATTCGTCATATATTTATTTACACATATGCTGGTATTATCTTGTTTCGCTTGATCCAATCAACGAGCACTTGCGAGATCAAGTTAGGAAGAATCTGGGATCTGATATTTCTGCTCTCTGCTCTCAACTTATGTTAGCCATCCAGAATTTTATATCATCATCATTTATGTTCTTTTGTTAGCCTGCTAAACATTATTGTGCCGCACCTAACATCTAATGGTTGTCTGATTGCATTCATTTTCCCCCCCCCCCCGTTCTCATTGCAGGAGGCGGGCACCGATGCCATAGACATGGAGGGGAAGAGAAATTTGTGGTTGGCCTGTTTCAAGTGGATCACAGGATTAACTCTTTCTTTTCTTTTTTTTTTTTTTTTCTGCGAACAGTTTCGGGTTCAAAGATGTTCTACAATCAAGCAGGCTGTTCTCTCTCTCCCTCTCTCTCCAATATTGGTTTTCAACCATTTGCATTTCTTTCGTGCATTATTTAAAGGAGATTGCTTTGTACAATAGATACAAATAGATATTTGATTATTTCTGTTATCTGGGGACATCTCATCCATGCATCTTGTTGTGGATAATATTAGAGACGTATACAAGTTTGTCCAAAGTACTCGCCGGTCAACCGTCAACAAGGGAAGGGTATCGAGCTCGTTTGTTTTTGATTGCGAGGTCTTTTGCTAGGGGCGCGTGCTTGTGTAGTCTGTGTATTGGCCCCGCCTGGCCCTGTCCACCATCCGATTTTATACTTGGGGACTTTGACCGGGGCATCTGCTGGAGAGTACCGAATGGAATATGCTGCGTGGGGCCTGCCATCGTTTAGAAGCAGCACCTCGTCTTCATGGCAGATTGAAGCTTCCACGCAGGGGGTAGTGTTGGATCTGTTTCCCATGCCTCGTGGTGTTGGAAGGTAGGTCTTGGAATCTGCTGCACCAAACAAACCGCAAGGGGGTCATAGGACAAAGGCCCGCCCACACGAATCAGATGAGACACGTTTGACCAAGCGAAGAAGCTTTTAGGTTCTGGTAGTGCGGATTTTGAATGCTATTTTGGAAAGTCAAGGAGATCGAAAGATCTGGCGTTAAATCTAGGGTCCGATTCCATGCCGACCCTCAACCTTTTTCCGCGCTTACCATTCTCCCTCGTGTTCCAGTAGCGGGATACAGCTCGCTGGGGCCCATGGATCTCTTCCATGAAGACCTTGCATTCCACGGATCTTTGGTCTTGAGGTATTGCATTAATTGGCAGGTCCGTCCTGATTTAGATTTATGGACGTGTTTATTGCTAAACTAATGATGTTATTCTGGAAAGGCATGCCTTATTGTCGTTGGATGGATTAGCTATTGAAGTGCGACCGACAGAGTGATATTTCATTCCAGCCCTGAGATGCAAAGAAACGGTGGCCCTTGATATTTTATTTGGTGAGGGTGAGGATGTGATGAGGTTGCTGACTATGAATAGGATCATGTGCTTCCACGATATCTAAATTGCATTTGCTGCACGCGGGTGAGGCGGCCCCTTATCATCCTGCTATACTAATTTATCGAGAAAAGATATTCCGATGGACAACAGGACAAGATTAGATTAACCCCGCTGTCGGTTTCCACTTGGGTCTTGATATGGTCCAAGAATAAACTATTGTTAAGTGCCTCCTTGAATAATTTTGATCGGACAGTTTAACCGGACTCGAGAAAAATATATTCGTCCCATGGATTGGAGCTAGTTAGCTGGCTTGGTCGACCACAAAAGTTAGAATTGCAGTATTTCTCCAAATCGGTGCGCAATAAATTAAAGATCTTCGTGTACATGAAACAAATCAATGGGCAGAATGTTGATGCTTGATTTTCTTTTTTTTTTTTTTTTTTTTTTTTTTTTTTTTAAGAAAAAAAACTCGCGTGCCCCACTATTGGAATCCTCTGGCTTTCACTCATACCAAGACTCGTTCGACGGCAAGTTGCATACACTGCCCTTCATGGAATTGGGAAGGGCAGCGAACATGAGGAACATGGCTGAGAAATGCCATCTACAAAACTTTCTTTTCATTTTATTGTCTTCACGTGGAGTAACGCTATATTAACACTTCAAAAAAAAAAGAAGAAGGAGAAGCAGCCACCCGATTTTCAGAGATCCATCATCTTTAAATCAAACCCAAAATTGCTAGTTGATAGCAAGAGGTGTGACAATTGTAACGATCCCCAATTCAAGATGCTCGCATAATTCTTCGATAATTACAGATCAAAATCAACTAGATCTCCCGTGGTTTAAGAGAAATAAGCCACATAATCAAAGAATCTCTCAGATTCATTACATTATTTTTTTCCCAAAAAAAAGATCATTATTTTCTTGCCAGTCATCGTTGCTCCTAGTTCGCATATAGAAAATGAGTTCTAGAAGAATATTTGAACGGGCTATTCTAAAACCGCCCTCGATGACGAGCTACCTAGCATCCCTGCGAGGAAAAATAAAAGAATATGGCTACCACCTGTCATCATATATTTAATTACCGAGAAATTTAAAAATTAACACTACCGGATTAAAAAAAGTCATCAAGCATTACATTATGCCAATGCTTTCTTAATGCTGTTGCTTTCTCCTGAAATCCAAAGTCTGCACCTGCTTTCACATTCGCCCCTGATTCTAGATATTTACAGTTCGACCACCATGAACATTTTGCCTATATTTATTGCGGGGCTTTTAGCAGGATCAGCATTCATGAAGGTCCATGGAGCAAAACCCACATAATAGATGGGTGATCCATTATTTTATTTGTTTACATTCTTGTTTCACATTTCGAAGTCAAGCTTCTAGATACCTGAGAATTTCATCCGGTTATATGCTATCAGATTACGTTGCCAATGTTTTTGATGGCCATTCACGTTGCTGTCACTATATCGAATTTGCGAATTAAATAGATAGAATCCTCGAAGTTTAGTAAGCGATCTCATTAAGTCCATGCTCGTTGCCCAAGTCCATCTAGACATAGATCATTTAAGAAAACTTTCTTTAGAAATTCCTTGTAGAAATGGAACCTTCACTAAAGAATAAAGAGGATCATCTAGAACTCTTCACACTTTTATACAAAAGAGTTTTACGGTTTAATCTAAACAGATCACACTACAACCCCAAAGCCACTACACCAAATCTTGGAAACGGATATCTTCTGTTTTGCCCGTCCAAAGTCGCTCCAGTACCCGTTTTCCACCTCCTTTCCATCCTACCCTCTTTTTTTTTTTTTTTTCGCACCCTTATAACTTTCCACGATTTACTCGACCTTTCAAGAAATCGAAAAAGGCTCATGTTCCAGCCGCTAATTACCCGACCCTTCTTCCAAGTTCCAATCGTAACTCCGGGGTTCTAACACTACCACTGATTAATTAACCAAGAGCTGACCGACATGTGGCAGTTGCACGACCGGCCCGACCGGGAAACCCTCCTGCCGGCTCCCGAAACCCAACCCGGCTTGCGCCTGGACCGGTACCGGAACCACGACCGGAGAGGAAGAAGAATTAGGAGATGAAGAAAGTGGAGGCATGGAGGTAGCTGCCACCGGAGGCATAGGCATCGCCATCGCCGCCGCCGCGGCCTCCCCTCTCTTCCTCCTCTTCGGCGATGCCTTCTCCGACGACGACGGCGGGGATGATGGGGAGCGGGGAGAGGAAGAGGCGGAAGAGGTGAAAGAGGGCTCCGGCGAGGCCCGCTTCTTCGAAGGCGACGCCACCGCCGGCGCCGGCGCAGATGCGGTCTCCGATGACCCGATCCGGAGCGGGAAGTTGAGCAGGGCGCGGGAACCGCGCATCCGGTAGGCCGCCTTGTCGTAGGCGATGGCGGCCTCCTCCGCCGTCTCGAACGTCCCCAGCCATACCCTCGCGCCGTTCTTCGCCGGATCCCTGATCTCCGCCGCGAACTTACCCCACGGCCGCTGCCTCACCCCTCTGTAGTGTTTCCCCTTCGCCCGCACCACCGACGCCGCCGCCGGACGCTCCTGGATCGCAGGTGTCGCCGGTGGCAGCTCGGTCACGGGCTCCGACTTAACGACGACGGTGGCTGGGGCGGTGACGTAACCGGCTTCGGGGGAGGGGTTCCAACCGTGGGAGTAGGCATCGTGGAGGGCGCCATACACGACCATATCGTCGGGGTCGTCGAGGCGGAAGGGGAGGTCTCCCCACTGGTCGGCGACGAGACTCCCGAAGCTGGAGCTCCGGCAGTAAACGGGGGTTGCGGACACCGCGGAGGACGGTACCCCGGCCAGGGGGGCCGTCTCGTACTCGTCGAGGAGGTGGTGGCGGATGGTCTCGAGGAGGGCCAGCTCAGCCCCGGATCTGGGCTCCGGGCTGTACATTTCTGGTCACCGAAGGTGAGGATAAGAAGCGATTCTGTGGTTCTTAGCGGGCCGGAAACTGGATTGTCAGTGGAATCGTGGGGAGGAGAGGGGGGTGGAGTGGCAGGATTATATATAGCTGGGGAGAACGGGGGAAGGATCAAGTTTTCGGTGAAATCCGGGGGCACGGCGTGAGGTAAGAGAGCTCGTGCTTCCTTGAAATTTCCTCAGCATATGCACGTGTGGGTTTTTTTTAAAAAAATTATATTAATCCTTTGCGTGGTAGAGTTGGTTTTTATTTTCCTTATTGTTATCATTTAATTTGTTTGGTGCCGCGGCTGAAAGGGAATGTGGTGGAGATGAGAGCTCGTGGAAGGGTGACGTCACGAGTGGGTCGTCAGCGGCGCGCCATTGTCAGCCTCGGCGTTGTCGGTATTCAGGTTTCCCGGCAAAGATTAGCCGTTGATTTATTGGCTCGGCGATTTCATCGTCAGCGGAAGCTGGGAGGATGGTGTTACGGGAAAGAGACCGTGACGTAATGAATCCTTCAGCAGTTTTGCTTTTTTTGTTAAAAAAGTTTAATTTTAGTGATAATTATTGATATCATATGGATGTTTGGTTGCATCATCTACAGCAAATTATATGTTGTTGATCAAACGTAACTCCATATTGCTAGGCTTTTCTATCCATGAGAAAAAGTGAGAAAGGTATGATGGTTACATTTAAAACTCATAAAAAAAAAAAAAAAAAATGAGGGACGATAATGCTGTAGATTCTGGCATAAGATCGGAGTGGACACTGATAGGTAAGAATTCTCGCCGGAGTACTCTTGGCACTGCAGAGAACACTATGAAGAATCTTTCGATGCTCGACTCAGAAATTTAGAATAGATGTAATACGGAGAGCATAAAAAAATAAAATTACTGACCGGAATTTTTGATATTTTGATTATTTATAAAAGAAGACCAAGAAAACGACAACTCCGATGATACCAGATCATGATTGCATCGTTACGGTATTATAACCATGATTCACTTCTGTTGATGGAGAAAATTGTTAATGACGATATCACCGATACAAGATAGCCATCTTCGTAATCGAGAAAATTGTTATTTAAAATCTCGAAAATAGATCGCACAAGAAGGAATGTATCGAAAGACCATACCCGATAACAGTCAAGTAAAATGATTTCGGTATTAAATTCGATATCATTGATGGCCGGCAAATGTGTTGCACGAGATAGCTGTAACCCATGGATAAATTGATGGATGGATTGATGAGTTAAATATCCATTTTCGAAGTAGTCTTTCGAGAATATATCCGAGACATCCATCGTATCCAAGATGGATGGTTTTAGATTTCTACCTACCGACAAGAGGTTGTTCTACTTTTTTTTCTTTATTTATTGATGTGGTTTTTATTTCAGATTGCATTAACACATTTTCCTTGATAAATCCTGCGTGCAGTTATATGATAGCTGTGGTTCAGAATGAGAGCAATAGATTGACAAATTAGATGAGCAGGTGTCGTGTCCAATTAGCCCTCGTCGTTTTGAGTCCTTGCATATCACTTAAATATCGATGCAAGACGAAGCGGTGGAGCTCGAGACCCGGGCTGAAGAAAGAAGCTCGACAATGGGGATCTGGGTTTGGATATGGTAACGCTCGGGAACCAAAAACGAAGGTGTGCGTAATAATCAAGGGAGCAAACGCGGTCTAAAATGTGGACTAAGATTAGCTAAGTTTTGTAGCTCAATTATCCGCCGTTAACGATGGAAGAATGTTTTGTATCGGGGGAACAATGTGGGATCGATAAATCTTCTAAACCTAATATTTTTAGGAATACAACTTGTTAGACACACAAAATCATTGTCTTATGAACTAATTGTTAAACATATACGGCTGGTGAGTTGTTCTACTAAAAAAAAAAAAAAAAAAAAAAAAAAAAAAAAAAAAACAGATACAAGTGAGTAGGACACTCGGTCTCCAAGAATTGTAAGAAAATAATTGGCTGCACCAACTGACCGATAGGAACCGAGTTCGGAGTACGTACTCCGTGATGGGTATTATGTATCGTAGGAGGTTGTACGGTCCTAGATGATCACGACATCATTTATCTATGGATGGGCAGTTGTCGCTCAACGTAAGAATTGAAAGATTGCCAAAAAAAATAAATAAATAAACAATAAAAAATCTTATATTTCAAAATGAGCGATAACCTTTTGCTTCTGAAATTAACGACAGAACTGCCATCCAAGGATGTTCAGCTCATGGGGGGGTGCAAAATAATTATAAAGGATTTGAACTCGGTGAGATATATTTAAAATATTTTTATTTCCTATCATTCGCTGGCTTCATCACCATCACAAACATCAACCACAACTACGGAGAAAGTACCATCACTTGCTTTAGAGAAAGAGCAAGGGTTGGTATCTGTTGGTGCCGGAACGTGTCGAGATACCAAAGATACTAAAGCTGATGATGCAGATGAATCTTTGAAAAGTGAAATCTATAAAAAATTTATGATCGGAAGGTATTTCGGTATGGACCCTCGAACGTTCAGATCATTTTTCCGTATGAGGAGCATGATGAAAAAAATTTGCATTGTCTTGAAAATTTACATGAATCTCATTTTATAGGTAAAAAATAAGAATATTTACAAAAATAATGAAAATCCCGATATATTCATTAAAAAGTGACAGGACTTATCAGCATATTATAAAAGATTTTCTGTTTGCAGGAATGTCCATTCTATTTTAATTAAAACCTTATCATTATATGAAATTTGCTACATTTCTTTAATGACGATGCAGGCGACTGCTTCAATCCAATCATGCTTCCCTTAATTACGAAGATATCACAATAATTATGAATCATGATAAGTGATGTGACCTTTGAACCATGTAATCAAGGGCATAGAAACGAGTATCGATTGTATCGATCTTCGATAGGTTCGAGTAGGTATATTGCCGAATGACCTACTTGCCATCAGGTTTACATATCAAAGATCGGTTCGAGCATTTCTATTAAATCCGAGAAATTGTTGGCCAAAGGATGCTCGATCGGATGGCCTAAGTGAGGGTGGGATATGTCGATGGTTTCTGGATGGTTCGACTGATGGGAGGATGGTTACTATCGAGGTTGGGTCGGATAAAAGTGGTCGACAGGCTATGCTTCGCCCGGTCCTACCAATTGGAATGTCATTTTTTTCAGTAAGATAATAGACAGATAAGGGGGCCGCTCATATATCGATCGTGTGATCTAGCCTTATCCAGGGCATAACTATCATCGAGCTTTGCTCGTATAAGAATGCTTGACAGTTCGGTGCACGGCTAGATTCAGATCGGTTGGAAAAAGCATCGGCTTCTTTGATGAGGGGTATGCCGGGTGGTGGGATTGACCGGATACTAATCATGTTGGCTTGCTTGATAATATTGAGATCGACAATCAGTTTTCTTTTGATAAAGTCCTTTATCCGATGAATGATTGGAAGGTATAAAATTGGGCTGCCTGACCGGATATGCTATTTTGAGCTTCATATCCTTGATGACGAGTAATCGATGATCATGTAATAAGGTCAATCAATTGTATCCATTAACCTGGACTTCATATTTCTAGATCCGAGTAAAACTTCTTCCAACAAAATTAATTCGAGATAGTAGATGGTAGGCGTATAGCAAGATACTTTCTAATGCTGGGAGTTCTGGTCAGAGTGCATTTTATCCCTATAAAAAGTGTTTAATACGTACAAGCACGCGAATCCGGAATACTTTTTTAAACAACAAAAAGGATGAAAGATTTATATAGTTTATAATTTATCTAACAATTTTTTTGCAAAGCAAAAATAAAAAAGATAAAACTACTTGTATTTTTAATTTCATTGTTTTATAATTTTTCGGTGTAATAACGAAGATTTTTTTTTTTGGACTTCCCATACTACTGATCTATCCACGCTCTTAGTATTGAATCGAAAAACTACACGATATATATTTAAAATTTATAAAAAGATATTTAAAAATATTTTCTTACTTGGTAAAAGAATAAGATTAAAAACAGCCATTATTATTATTTTTTTTTACATAATTTTTTATGCAATAAATATCAATAATCAAAGGATGGACACCACAATTAAAGTAAAAGCAAGAGGACTCGGGGTCAAAAAGCAGGCGAGGAATTGGCGATGATGATAAGGTGGCCAAAGAAGAGAGATGCAATGTTTCTGGACTACAATTGGAAGGATAAGGTTAAGGTCAGGCTCGAGGGGGGCCACTGCCTACCGCCCACCCGTCGTCCCTCACAAAGCCTCTTTTGCCTTTACGCTGGTTGCTTAGCTTCTTCGGAGGACGTCACAACCCCAACCCCTTCTCTCCGGTCCGCACACCCACGTCCGACCAACCTGGTTTGCACGTTAGCCACGTCATCATTTATCGAATAATAATTGAAAATTCCATTTTTTTTTTCTTTTTTTAACCCCACGCTGACAGAGTTTCTTTTATTGGACCGGTAAAGTGTATTCTGTTCGTCCCGATACACCGCTACTTACCCTCTCCATTCTCGTCGCCGGTGCTGGCCTGGGGCGTGCCGTGGGCGCTGTTGCTGCTGCTGCGTCCTACGTACTGCTCCAATCCAAACCTTTCCTCTCTCTCTCTTTGAGCCCCCATCAATCTCCCATTAATGTTTTGCATGCGTTTAACATTCCCACTTCTAGATCATATTACCTGGCCCTCGCACGATAATTTTAAAAACTTTAGGGCCGGGATTGGAGAAAGCGACGGTATCTTATAACCATAATTCAAATAATGCACATTGAATGTTAATATAGTAATAACATTTGCTCGTGGTCTTTTTAGCGATTGGAGGATTGATGTTTCCTGGGCTGTTGACGAACATGGAGGTGTCTAGATGGTCTACTACTATTGGTACAATTAATCAGTAATTGTGACGACAGAATGGAGGTTCTTTTGCGTGCCTTTGATGTCCAAGTTTTGACCATTCAACTTATCTATCAACCAGCCTGGCAATCTAGAAAGAGAGAGTGAATTGGGATTTAAATATGTATACTTTTTAAATATTTAGGTTAGTTAGTCAAGTATTATATGAGCTAAGTGAAACATAAAGAGAAAGAATGCAAGAGTGCATGCATCAACAATCAAGATTTATAGTAATTCGGTGTACACCACAGCAGGTTAGGGTTATCCCGACCTTTTTCTGGCGACGCTTCATGCAAGCATCGGGAAGAACCAGAACCCGCCGACGCTTTGGATAAGCGTCGGCAAAATCCAAAGTCCGTCGACGCTTTCCGACGCTTTTAAGCGTCGGCAATTAACCCTGAGTTTTACCGATGCTTTTAAGCGTCGCCGGGCCATCCCGCTGCAATCGCCGGAGTCTAGGACCTTTGCCGACGCTTTTAAGCGTCGCCGGACTCGGGACATTTGCCGACGCTTAAAGGACCTTTGCCGATGCTTATAAGCGTCGCCGGATCCGACATTTGCCGACGCTTATAAACGTCGCCGAGGACCTTTGCCGACGCTTTTAAGCATCGCCGGACTGGACATTTGCCGATGCTTTTAAGCGTCGCCGGACTGGACATTTGCCGACGCTTAAAAGCGTCGCGGAGTCCAGGGACCTTTGCCGACGCTTATAAGCATCGCCGGATCGAATATTTGCCGACGCTTATAAGCACCGTCGAAGTCCGGGACCTTTGCCGACGCTTATAAGCGTCGCCGAAGTTCCCAGGATATTTGGCGATGCTTATAATCGTCGCCGGAGTCCTGGACTTTTGGCGATGCTTAAAAGCGGCGCCGGACTCCAAGCAACCCCAAAACCCCAAGCACCCCCCTCCCGAGCCCTAGATCTGTTATCTGTCACCGCCGAACCCCGCCCCCCCCCCCCCCCAACTCCTCCTCCCCCCCCCCCCCTCCTCCTCCTCCTCCTCCTCCACTCGGTCCGCCGACACAGCGAGCCCTAGATCTGTTATCTGCCCCCCCCCAACTCCTCCTCCTCCTCCCCCCCCCCCTCCTCCTCCTCCGCTCAGTCCGCCGATGCAGCGAGCCCTAGATCTGTTATCTGCCGCCGCCGAAACCCCCCCCAACTCCTCATCCTCCTCCCCCCCCTCCTCCTCCTCCTCCTCCTCCTCCTCCTCCGCTCGGTCCGCCGACGCAGTAGCCGTCCGTGATCTCCCGGTCGATCGAGCCACCGCCGAACCCCCCCCCTCCTCCTCTTCCTCCTCCTCCTCCGCTCGGTAAGTTTTTTCTTTTCTTTTCCAAAGTTCAAAAATCATAAGCTAAATAATATCTTCAATGGCATATTTCTATCTACATTTTTTTCTTTCTTAAGGGAAATGACATGCAAAGCCTAATCGATTTCATTAAATGAATGACATAAGGACTGTTAAGTGAAGAAAAAGAAGGAAGGAGAAGTAGGATGGGGGACAAAAGAGGGGAGAGGCAAGGAAACAAAGCACTTAAGTGGGAAAACTCAGATAGATAAAGGACTAGCTTAGAAAAAATGGTGCTTGGACTTGCTAAAAGCTTAGCCATGAGATTTAAAAGTTAGGCTAGCTTTGGGCCTAGGCATGAGTTGGCCTAACTAGCTACCCATCCAAGGCCATTAACATCCTTATATCCATTTCCATTTAAAATGTAAAAACATAAAAGATGTATTAGAAAAAGGAAGTTGAGAAAAGGATTAAAGGGATAAGAAAGTGGGTAGGGGACTTGTGAGGGGAGAGGCAACTCTAGATGAGTAGACTTTCATTTTAGGTCAAGTCTAAGTTAGATCTAAGTTTAAAGGCCCAAGCCTTTTTTTTAAGCTATAATTTGTTGGGTCAAAACAAGTTTGCTTTGGTCAAATCAAGTCAGATACAATTTCAAATTTGCTACCCATCATCCATACAAAGTTGTGAACTCGTGATGTTAACACTTATGAATTCAATTGAAATATAAATAAGAAACATAAGTATATTTTTGGATAGAGATACTTTTCGAAATAAGAACATGTGTAGATCTATATTTAAATGTATCGACGTGCTTTTGACAAAAGATGTATTTGTGTGAGATGGACCATCAAGCATACAAGTCTTTAGCTATTTTCAATTAGTTGCATAGACAAAAATATATCAAGCTGTTATATCTAAAATACTCTCTATATAACATATACATACATGCATACCTACACACACGCATATATATATATATATATATATATATTTGTCCGTTATCGGGTCCTGTTTTGTCAAAGCCTCGTCTCTCGACTGCGGAACATGTCGGGCCGACATAAGTGATGTCTCGCATGTCGCCGCCGTCCGTACGGGGTGCCTTTCTCGGGGTGTGGCGCGCACGGCTCGAGGGGCAACCTCGGAGCCCGCGCCTCCATTCTTCGGGGCCTTCTCTGTACAGGCTGGCCCGCGTCGGCCGAGGTGGACCCCTCCCGGGTGGACACCCGACGGAGCGGCAGAAGGATGCTCGGCTTCGGCCGAGGTGGTCCCGTCTCCGGGCGCCACCTGGCGAAGGAGCGAAGGGGCCCGGCTCGACCTCGGCCGAGGTGGGACCGTCTCAGGGTGCCACCTGGCGAGGGAGCAGGGGAGTCGCCGGCCTCGGTCGAGGTGGACCCCTCCTAGGTGGACACCTGGCGGAGCGGCAGAAGGATGCTCGGCTTCGGCCGAGGTGGTCCCATCTCCGGGCGCCACCTAGCGAAGGAGCGAAGGGGCCCGGCTCGACCTCGGCCGAGGTGGGACCATCTCAGGGTGCCACCTGGCGAGGGAGCAGGGGAGCCACCGGCCTCGGCCGAGGTGGACCCCTCCTGGGTGGACACCTGGCGGAGCGGCAGAAGGACGCTCGGCTTCTGCCGAGGTGGTCCCGTCTCCGGGCACCTCCTGGCGAAGGAGCGAAGGGGCCCGGCTCGACCTCGACCGACGTGGGACCGTCTCAAGATGCCACCTGGCGAGGGAGCAGGGGAGCTGTCGACCTCGACCGAGGTGGACCCCTCCTGGGTGGACACCTGGCGGAGCAGCAGAAGGACGCTCGGCTTCGACCGAGGTGGTCCCGTCTCCGGGCGCCACCTGGTGAAGGAGCGAAGGGGCCCGGCTTGACCTCGGCCGAGGTGGGACCGTCTCAAGGTGCCACCTGGCAAGGGAGCAGGGGAGCCGCCAGCCTCGGCCGAGGTGGACCCCTCCTGGGTGGACACCTGGCGGAGCAGTAGAAGGACGCTCGGCTTCGACCGAGGTGGTCCCGTCTCCGGGTGCCACCCGGCGAAGGAGCGAAGGGGCCCGGCTCGACCTCGGCCGAGGTGGGACCGTCTCAAGGTGCCACCTGGAGAGGGAGCGGGGGAGCCGCCGGCCTCGACTGAGGTGGACCCCTCCTGGGTGGACACCTGGCGGAGCAGCAGAAGGATGCTCGGACCGAGCTCGACCTCGGCCGGGGCGGAGCTGCATCTGACTCAGCCGAAAAAACTCCACGTGGCTCGAATCACGCCCAATAAAATCTGAGACATGCCATGTCATCGTTACGGCCGTAACAAGTATACTTTTAGTTTTAACATCATGTATCATCATGTATCATGCATGTGCCATGTATAATGATACGGGGATATAAGATGTGTTATTTTGAATTTTTTTGTAATATTTATTCTTTATATAGGCTGATCAGCAGAGGAGGGAGCCTGGTGAGGTGGAGTTCTATCGGATGACTCACGTTCACCAGGATGGCAGTTTTGTTCGGGACGAGTCCAGAGATATATATGTATTTTTTATTTATGTTATATTATGATTTATATTTTTATTTTTATTAAGTATTAATATATGTGTTTTTTGTAAAATATAGAATAGGGCTACCTCTATGATATCCGAGCATGCTGGCGAGGGTTCATCATCTACATAGAGCAGTCGCATCGAGGCTGAGGTATTCTCGGAGTTGATGGGACCAGAGCGTCCTGGACGAGTGAGGAATTATGGGATTGGAGTTATCCCTACTCAGTTATCTGAGGTGCGTAGAAATACTCGGGATACTAGAGAGAGTCATGATCAGTTACATGTTCGTCAGCTCCAGGAGGAGATAGCAGAGCTCCGACAGACACGTGATGCAGACAGAGCAGAGATGCGGACCATTAGGTCTCAGCTAGAGCATGTTACATCTGTGCTGCATATGTTAATGTCATCTCAGGTAAGTAATTATTTATTAATTCTGTATGTATCTAATAATTTATAATATATATAATGTATGTATTATAATTCCTGATGTATATCTTGCAGATTCCTGGTGCATCTGCGAGCCATAGACTTGACGACGACCAGCCTCCCACGGATTAATGATGCTAGATGGTTTTTTTCTTATTTATGTATGTCTTTTTGTTTATTTGAACTTGGATTGATATGTTTATATATATAAAAAAAACTTTTTATATTTGATTTGTATTTGTGTTTGTGTATGTTGGATGTGATATGTGATACAGGTTTGAATATTTTCATTTATTTGTGTATGTTGGATGTGATACAGGTTTGAATATTTCATTTTCATAATGTATACAGGTTATGGGTTTGTATATATGGATGTTTATTTTTTTTTTTTTAAATAAAATCTACCGACGCTTTAAAGCGTCGCTATATCTGGAACTGGCGACGCTTTAAAGCATCGCTATACCTGAAAATGGCGACGCTTTAAAGCGTCACTATACCTGGAACTGGCAATGCTTTAAAGCGTCGCTATAACTGAAACTGGCGACGCTTTAAAGCGTCGCTAAAACTGGAACTGGGATGCTTTAAAGCGTCGCTAAAACTGGAACTGGCGATGCTTTAAATGCCGACGCTTTAAAGCGTCGATAAATAAAAATTTAGCGATGCTTTAAAGCATCGGCAAATGCTGACACTTTTTTCAAGCGTCGGCAGGTTGCGTCCCAACACTTGCATAGGCGACGCTTTAGTGATGCTTTACAAAATATCGGGAGATTATTTAGCGACACTTAAAAGCATCGGGAAAGGCCAAAAAAAGCGTCGCTAAAGCCCATATTCACTATAGTGGTATTTCCGGTATCTATATCTACTTTCCAAGTTTTATTCGAAAACTTTTTACTATATTTCTTTAAGAATACAGCCAGATTATTTTCCGGGCTCCCAATCCGATTGACTTTTGTAAGGTAGCCAATCAAAAACCTTACAGCATTTCCAAGATTACAAGCTCGCATCCCAAGTTTTAGCACGGATATTAGAATTTGTAACAAAAACAGTAAATTAAAAAGAAGCAACAAAAACAAATTCTTCGAGAATGGATTATTGCCATTGAAGCTTGACAGAATATTGTTTAAATACTTCAATAAATACTCTTCGATCTTTCTTGCTTACTAAATACTTTCAAGAGAAGTAGTTCGGAAGTAATTAAATTCTCTTGAGTTTCAATGAATGCCCGCATATTTTCAATTTTTTTAATAACTCTTCTTGCCCCATCTCTTTTCTAAGTTTAATTCTTGATTTTATATATTTTTAATAAATTTCTATCAGTTTAGAGGCTCTCTTGACATTTTTTAGATATTAAAATTTGAAAAATAACCATTAAAATCATTTTTTTTTAATTTAAAAAATTGCAGAACTAGTCATGAAGACCTATCAAAGAGTCACGAGTTGGCTCGCCTGGCCATGAGTTTGTTTGCTTGAAGGAATTCAAAAAAATAATTTTATGTATTCTCTGAGAGACTCGGCTCTTATGCCTGTCAGGAAAAACTTCCTTTCTGTATCCATTAAAAGAGTCGACTCGTCTATCCAAAAGTTGATTCATCCGAGTATTCTGAATTTTTAGCTTTCTATTTTTTTTCGGAAAGTCGACTCTTCTTCGTAGGAGTCGACTCGTCTGCATGAGACAGAAAATCACTCCTCTATTTATATTGAAAGAGTTAGCTCATCCTTACAGGAGTCGACTCGTCTGCATGCCAAAACTTCATGCCATTTTTAAAATATGTCGGAGTTGGCTCTTACTCGTATAAGTTGACTTTTCTTTGTAAATTTGGATTTTAATACCTCTTCCTCTTTAAATAGTGTTCTTCTGAGCTCACAAAATCTTTCAATAACTATAAAGTAATTTTTATAAATAGTTATTTTCTACAAAAAAAATCCTTAAACAAGTCGAAGGATGTTAACATATTTTTTATATTTTAATATTTTATAGTCATCAAAATTATTTCTTGGATCGATATATTATAACATGAAAAGTTATGGCAATGATCTTCCATGGTTTGTAAGTTATGATATATACAATTGTTTGTAAGTAATAATCTTCCGAGGCATGAATGTTCGGGAACTTTTAGACCGATCAATGTTTGAAAAGGTTTTGATAAAGATTTTCTTTCAAAAAGTCTTTATATTTTGTTTGATTATATTTAGCGTGACTTCTTGATGCTGGCGGTGTTAGTCTTAATTAAGCTCGGAATCGGGGAAAAGCAAATGAGTGTGATGACATAAGTGATAAGCCATAATAGAGAGAGAGAGAGAGAGAGAGAGAGAGAGAGAGAGAGAGAGAGAGAGAGAGAGAGATTTGAAAAAAAAAAAAAAAAAATTATCATGATTTGCCTTTCATGATTGTTATGAATATTTTTATGCAAACTTTTGATAAAGCGATGCGGGTACATCATTCTAACAATTTTATGCTGATTCTCAACATTTACCGTTGATAACGTTTTTTTTTATAGAATAAAATATTCATTTAAATCAACCTGGAATGAATACAATCGAAATAATCAAGGAGGAGACAACTAATTAATACCTTCGACAAACTCTCAATGAGCGGTTTTGTATTTGTTATTATATGGTGTTTCTATCGATCATGCTTACCTGACCATGTACTGCATTGCATTATCATTTGTTGCTCATTTTTAATGGAATCAAAAGTTATGCTCGATATCACGTAAGTGTGAAATAACATTACCATCTCCTTTGACAATCGAAGAAAGAGACAATATTTTATATCACGTAAAGTGTGAAATAGCATTACCATATATCCTTTGACAATCGAAGAAAGAGACAATATTTTATATCCTAAGAGTTGAAGTAATGATAATAATATGACTTCCAAGTAGATTTCAGCCAAACTTATTAAAAACATCTCGATACCTTTTGTTTCATACACACAAAAAAAAAAGAAAAAAAAAAGAATAAGAATAAATAGAAATATTTTTAATTTGAGTTATCAGGCAGTACTTAGCGAGAATTACAAGTTTGTTAATAGCGAATCGATGAGTATATATATATATATATATATATATATTCAAAAAAAAAAAAAAAATCAACAAAATTTAGATATGTATGGCGACCTTCTTAATATGAGAGAGCGCTGCTAAGAAGGCATGCCACTTATGGACCTTTTCCCCAGTCTTATGGTCAAGGATAGCACTAACAACCAAAAAAGGCTTATAAATCCTGTTGGTTAGTATTACAGCTGTGACAGTGACGTGGCCAGGCTCAGGTATCGCCGAATGCAAGCAAGCCACGTGTAAGTTTTCTCGCCGAAATCAGCGCCACGTCTTCAAGGCTAGGATCGACAAGACCGCACCGCCCGACGACTGTCTGAAGCAAACCGCCCTCGCCGAGGTCGAGCTCGGCCCGGAGTTCCTCTACCACCTCATTGGCACCCGGGCCCGGAGGGGTCCGCCCGGGTGAGATCGGCCGAGGTCGGGCGACCTCCTGCCGCCTCGCCAGGTGTCCACCCAGGAGGGGTCCACCTGAGCCGAGGTCGGCAGATCCTTCGCCCTTCGCCAGGTGGCCACCCGGAGACGGGCCCACCTCGGCCGAAGCCAGGCGACCTCCTGCCACCTCGCCAGGTGTCCACCCAGGAGGGGCCCACCTGAGCTGAGGTCGGCAGATCCTTCGCTCTTCGCCAGGTGGTCACCCGGAGACGGGCCCACCTCGGCCGAAGCCAGGCGACCTCCTGCCACCTCGCCAGGTGTCCACCCAGGAGGGGTCCACCTGAGCCGAGGTCGGCCGATCCCTTGCCCCTCGCCAGTTGGCCCCCGGAGACGGGTCCAACTCAGCCGAGGTCAGACCGCTCGTACGGAGAGGCCCCCGGGGAAAGAGACAGGTCCCGAGGCCATCCCTCGGGCCGTACCGACCCCAGACGGCGTCCCGTACGGAGGGCGGCGGCACGCGGAACGTCGCTTGCATTGGCCCGACAGGTCCCGCAGTCGAGAGACCCGATCCTGACGGAACAGGCCCCATAAACGGATGGCGCCCATGCTCGGGGAAGAGAGCGCTCTCACGGAGCCCGAGGCCTGACGACCGGCCGCTCTGCCAGCGCCGCCCTCCCTCCTTTTCTCTTCTGTCTTTGCCTTTTCCCTGCTGGGCCCGGCGGACGAGGTCGGAAAGCCGCCTGGCCTCCTTCACCAAAAGGGGAAAAGAAGGGAAGACGGGGGAGGGGAGTTTCCGAGGAGGAAAAGGACAAGCGCACGACGGAGGGAGATAAAGAGGGAAGAATCTGGGGACTACGGGGTAAGCCAACTAGCCTGGGGACAAGGAGGAAGCACCGGCACAAGGCCTTGCTTCGAGAGAGGAACCAGAGATCCCGAGAGGGGAATACTGGACGTGAGCTCGGCAAGTAGGCCCAGCCGAGATTCCGGTCCCCGGAGCCTTTCCTTCACCAGTTAACTCTCTAAATCTAGGACCCTTTCGAGGGCCCGGTGGGGAGAGTCTGTTCCTTCTCGTCGTCTACTGACTTGACCGTCGGAGCTCCCTCGCCGGGATCCCCGGCCAGGGTCCTCTAACCCCTTTGTTGCAGGTTCTCCGCAGGAAGGGAGGCTCCCTCGCCAGGCGATCAAGAAGGATCGGCTAATCCGCGGCACGGACACGATGACGAGAGCGGCAACAATTAGTAATTACCCTTTTGAGCAGGGCGTGTCTCAAGGAAAAGCCCTCCCATTCGTGGCCATACTTTGTCTACACCATCTCATACTTTTCTACATCATCGTTGTTGACCGGTCGATAACATGGCCACACTCCAAGCGCAAGTTAAATGTTGTTTGCCGAGGGAAATTAAGGAAGCTTGTAGAAATGCTTTGCATTCGGAGTGGTTGATGATTCCCAACTTCGTCAGAAGATGATCCCAATTGGATGTCAAGGGTAGGTATGGTGAGGAAGAAAATTAATATGAGGTTGAACGGTCTGCTTCTTCTTTGAATTTGACCTTGGAATTCATGTATCCATTTGCATCCTCTTTTTAACAAACTTTGAAACTGATGATGATGATTGATCAGAACCTCGGGCTATCTTTTTTGCGGTGTTTTGGACGTCAAGTTAACGAACGATCCCCACGTGTCAACTGATAATACCATTAAAATATATCAAATTTGACCGTGGTCCGCTTCGTGGCTCCTTCTCGGCTATTTCCTCCTCCTCCTTCTTCTTCTTCTTTTAATCACGTGGTTAATTTTAATAGAAAGCTGCGGCTTGCCGATCGGAGGGCTGGGTCAGGTTCCGACCCGAACCGAGATCCGAGCCGAGTACTTGCCCCCAAAATCCCGACCATCCTCCGCCTCCTCTCCCATGGAGATGCTGCGCCGCCGTGTTCACGACCGCCTCCTCGCCACCGGGGACATGGACACTGGCCTCCGGCCGCCTCCTAGCCCTTGATTATCCGAAGGAGCTGCTCCTTCTTGAACCGGGTGGCCTCTTCCAACGGATCCCTCCTCGCCCGTTGCCCGCTTCCGCGACCTTGCCCGCCTCCGCTCCTTCTTCGCCGCCCTCCTTCCGAGGTTTCTTTCCTCCCCGCCGTCTGCTTCGATCTCGGCCTTGAATCGAAATCCGCGGCACCCCGACGGACGGGAGAAAGAAGGATTCGCTTCCATCGCGCGATGGACGATTCTGGATCCGTGAAGCGGATGAATGGATGAGGTTGGAGTTCTTCGAGACGTGCGAGGTGCAATCCAACGGACAATATTGCACAGAAGATCGACCTTTATTTCCGGCGAAAGATACAACCGACGACCTTACCACGATTGCAGCGAGATCATGACCAGGGATGGCATTGGATGGGTTCAATTATCCAAGCTCAAATTTAAATATTTAATATATTATTTAAATTTGTTCAGAATTTTATTGGAAATTTTTTTTTTTCAAATCCATCTTAATCGGATATCGGATAATCAGATTTTTCCGGTCCAAACCCAATGAAATCATATTAAATATTTTTTTTATTTTTATTAACTTTAAAATTATCTATCATTTTATAAATTATACATACATTAAATAAATAAAATTTAACTACATTTTTAGTTTAACAGCATTTAATTTCATATTCAATCAAAATTAAATTTAAATTATCTTAAATAAATAAAATTCAACAAGACTTCATGCAATACTTATGAAGTAAATAAAAACATAAATATAATTTAAAAGGTATATCTAACTCGAAGTTCCAAGATGTAAAAAAATATAAAGAATAATTCTCGATGAATCCTTAGTTGCAGCATCATTCTTCACCCGATTCACCTACAAATAATTAAATATTTTAAAATTTAATAACTAATAATTAATATTCAATAAAATATATTTAATAAAGTATATATTTATTATTTAAATATTAAAATAATTCGGGCCGGGTTCGGGTTGGATGTATATCTACCCAGTCCCGGCCTAAATCCAAAGTTAGGCATTCGGGTTTTACCCAAACCCAGCCCAAACCCGGTCAAAGCGTTAACTACCCGGTCCAATCGGGTCGGGTCGGGTACCCATGGATTTGGGTTTTATTGCCATCCTTGATCATGACATTGGGTTGAAAGGCAGGTAATACCTTAAGACGGTAGCATGGTTGATAGAGGTCTTACTTTATTATTAATAGATTATGGGTTCGAGATATGATCTCATGGATGACTCGATTAAATTTAAAATTTTTTTGGAGCATTTTAGTGATGTCATATTGACCTAGATTGACTTACTCACCATTAGGTGGGGAGAGGCTGCGCGAATATGGAGCCTCGTATCGAATATTATCCGGCAGGATGGGGCCTACGGGATAGCTACACCGGGATTTATCCCTATTCCTTTTCCTTATCAAAAAAAAAAAAAAAAGGCTGGTAATCGGATCCGCATATCTAGTTAAATCGGGTTGGATTAAACCCAGCCCATTGACCATTCTATTTTAGAGTGCGAGCATCCATAAGTCACGCATTAATCTAGGTGGGCCTTAGGCGCTCCACTTCGATAAAAAAATAAATAAATAGAAGCAAAAACCACGTGTTAGTAACCTAAAATAGTAATATGATCTTGTGTTAGTGGTGTTTGGGTGGCAATTTTTGCCGACTAGCCAGATACTTGAGATGTGCTGACTCGACCCTAAACCTGATTCATTTAATTTAAGAATGGATATGAATTTTGTATGAAGAACCTGACTTAGACTTGGATCGAATATAGATATCAATATGTTATGTCTTGAACCCAACCCGATTATATAAAAAACATCAATTCTCTCGATCCCCCAACCCGATTATATAAAAAACATCAATTCTCTCGATCCCCCACCCCTTGTGCTTGATTTTAATTCAATACTTCAACTCATTTCTTCCTCGATACATTCCATGCCTTTTTTTTCTTTTCCTCTATTTTGCTGTTCAGATATTTTCTTCTTTCTTCTCATCATATATTTTATATTATGTAAATTAATTTTACATCTAAGTACCAGTGTCATGATTTAATACTAAGCTAGACTTCTTCTTTCATCATTATTTAATTATTATACAAACAATGTTTCTTGATATCTATCTTACTTCATCATTTTATTTTATTTATAATTTTTCTTGATATACTGGATTCAAGCTTGTATAATTATGAATAGCACTTAATCTAACCTTACTCGATCTAGACATGCCTTTTTTTTTTACCCGATGCAATCCGACCCGACCCGAGATGGGTAGGAAGCAAGTATGGGAAAATTTTTTGACATGACATGTATGAATTTTGGATGACTTGATCCAAACCCGATCCGTTGCCGCCTCTATGATAATGGCATACTAGACGTACAGGTTTACTGGATGCATCGATATGATCTCGTATTGATCTAGTATGAACTCGAAATTTGAACACATGGAATGGAGCTTCCGTCTTGGGTTTAGAGATTCAACTAGCCACCAAGATAGGATTGAGTCAGAAAATTAGGCCTCGATGCTTATGTCCAAACTAATCTAGGTATTGCTAGATAAGTAAGATTTTTAGCTTTAGCGAATAAAATTTAGTCTTATCTTGACATTAGACGCAAACTAGATTCATTTTGCTGGATAAATGGGACATGCTTAAATCCATAACCAGTCTACGATTTGTATATCCATACCATGTCAATGGTTATTAGCATTGTGGTGCCCCCTATCCCTACCAATACCTAAAAGTAAAAATAGTGCCTTCTCCCCCACACCCCCCCCCACCCCCCCCCCCCCCCGCCCTTTTTTTTTTTTTGCTAGAAAACATGGTGCTATGTTGAATTTTCATCGTCTCTTAGCAGTAGCAATAATGGGATATTTAAAAAGGCCAGTTTCAAGTGCTTCGTCATGAAAGTAAAATATGATGCATGATTAGTGGCAGGTGCAATACAACAGAGACAATACTTTAATGGAAAATTAAATATCAAAATGAAATAGAAAAGAAATGCGAGTTCCATGAGCATACGCTAAATTTGAGAAGATTGGAAATGGGGACCGAGGCTTCAAAAATAATTACATGAACCAATCAAAATTGGGCACATTAGCAATTATAAAAAAGGGATAGTTTGGTTAGCAGATGTCCATAGAAATTATCAAAAAGAGAAATATGTATTAAGAAAAATGATAAGTAATCTAATCATGATGTAAGGACAAAAATAGAAAACTAAAAGGATGACTCATGCACTCGCATATGAAATAACAAAATACTATAAAGAGTTCCTTACTAATTTCCACCTTTTTTTAAAAAAAAAAGTTCTATGCTAATAAAAATATAATAAATCCAAAAGATCTAGCCACTCAGAGTTTTAATTATCAAGCTAATTTGGTTTAACTTGGCTAATATTTTGTTAAACCTAGAATGATTCTAGCTCGAGTTATATTCCTAACCGAAATACTTGCCTAAACTATATTAAATATTTCCGATCTTAAGTTCAATCTCCATGTTCATACAGTAGATGACATCACTGAACTCGGAGCACAATTCATTGCAAACAACATCTCAAAACTTCAAATAGCACTACTTATTAACAAAAAAAAAAAAAAAAAAAAAACTCCTAGCACGTGCACCATGGTTATGGTAATCTAGAATCAATTTAAATCGATAAAAAGGAATTTTTACTGGATTTAAATTACATGTTTTCAGGGAATGAAAAAAAAAAAAAAGAAAAAGAGGAATCGTGCAACCTAATCCCCGGATGATAAGATCACCACCAATTCAATCATAGCGCTTGCTTGCTGGAGAAGTAGGTGCCATATTAAATTAAAATGCTTTTCCCCTCGATATTAATTATAGGTGCCATGTTGAGCGTGCGATCCCATATCGCTATTGCTTGTAGAGCAGCATGACAGATCTTGGCCCGGTACAAAGCCCATGGGAACCAACTTGACCGCCTGACAGCTCGACTACTTTGCCTTCTTCTACGCCATCGGAAACTTTCACGTGATTCAAATGGGTATTTTGGACGAAGGATGCGTTCAGCGAACCCGAGGTGAGAACGCACGCGTGCCGCATTCGGGATCCGTATCGCTCCCGCGAAGCGGTTGCGTGAGAGCCCCGGGAGTGCGGTGCATGCATGTCCCATCACACACACACACACACACACGGGACAAAATAAAGTCTCGAACCCACTTGGACGCATCACCATCGCCCTTGGAAAATGACCGATGCTTCAATGATCGATCACTGTATGCCATCAAGAAATTTGGACGGGACTTCATGGGCCATTGGATCGGTGACCCGTGTCGATCCATTTAACCTCATTTTCAGCTGGGTTCTGCGTGGCAACTGGCAAGATGTCCCGGTTCAAGGAACTGCAGTTTTGTCCCCTGGTCCCCCTAAACATAGGGTAGGTCCCTTCACTTGATTAAAATAAATAAATAAATAAATAATAATAATAATAAAAGGAAGATGCAAGACATTATAAATTTTATTAAAAATAAATAAATAAAAGGTTTTAGGAGTTCTTTGATATAAGAAGTGGAAAGAACCGGGACGAAGATTTTTATTTTATTTTATTTTTTTTTTTAAAAAAAAAAATAATGAGCAAAAAGATTTTGTTGAAATAAAATTCTCTATTTTGAATTTTGAATTTTTACTTTTCACCGCAATTGGTAATAACCCCAGAGTCATGTTTTATGCAATTTCGAGATCAAGAATGATGTCGAACCTTATTATCAAATTTTTTAAACCTTTTTTTTTTTTTCCCTAATTTATCTTATCGAAGTTCTTTATACCGAACCAATTATAATGCTTTGTAAATGTAATGACAGTGAAAATGGTTTATGATTTATGTTGCAACCGGTGGTGACCGATGGACGACACCTGGATTGAATAAGATCCCTCTCTTATGTATCGCACTCATTTCCTGCTTTATTAGAGGAATAGCATGTAGAAGATTCCTGCCATCCTCCTTACATTATTCTTTATCAAATTTTAACCATTTATTCTGCCAACTCCATATAGATTGTTTTGTAATTATTTTATATTAGCCATGATATATTTACCAAAGTTTACATGACTAGTTAGTTGATTTACTTTTTGAAAAGTGCGAGAGAATATGTTGCACTTGCTTACTTGTGACACATATAATCTTATTCATGCTATAATATATAAATATATTTGATCTATTTATATCAGCCTCCGGAAGGTTCTTGCTATGGTTATTAGCCGATCTCATTGTATTATATTATTTATCCTTGCAAAATAACAAGTGCGCAGAACTTAATATCTTTCATAGGTTATATCTAACCTTTTTTTTATATTTTAACTTATTTATATGCGTACAAAATTTGCATTTATAAAGGAGCATGGTTTTAGCTCTATTCTAATGTCTTCCTATGACTTCAACCCTGCCATGGTGACATCCCTGCCTTTTCTTTTCCGATTTCATCCTTTAGCTCTTCTTTTTGATTTTATCCTTTTTCGAATGGCCGGGATCAAGACAACTTTTGGTCAGGGAAAACATCAGGTACGAATCTACAAATTATGTTGATAATTTTTCCAGCCATCAAAGTTTTCGGAAATAGGAACAAGAAGAAATAATTATTTTAGTTAAATTTGTTAATGCGAAGAATAATTGTTTCTAGGAAAGGTCAGGATAATTCATATGTGACATCAAACCATCATTTATTCATGCCCCCCCCCCCCCCCCTCTTTTTATTAATAAAAGCACCCACGACCTAAAGAAATTTTAGCTAGGTAAAAATATGAATAAAATGAAATAATTGTTTATATAAGAATAAGTATTCCTGTTCTTTTTTTGTTTTCAAATAAAACATAGACCAAGGTTTTTAAAAAAAATGAACTTATTGGAAATAATAACTCCTAAAAGAATTTTTATTTATGCTATGACAAGTTTAATATGTTGGTAGGTAATAATATGTGGGTACCTAATTGAAAAGACCGAGTATGGAGTTATACTCTATGTCCCTAAGACAATTTCGTCCCGTAATGGTGCTTACGGTTTATGACGACTGTCTTCCAGGATACAACGGCCTTCTTCTGGTGAAAGCAACACTACAATTCACCAGAAAATTGAATCAGGAATGCTTTTCTCTCTTTGTTTGCACATAGCTATACACTGTTATTCAGAGTATGCAAATACCTAAGAGAAGGAAAGAAAAGGATTTATGGGATGAAATGAACGAGAAACAAAGACCTATTTATAGTCTTAAGATGCCTCTTAGAAGCAACTCTTCTGATATGATCGGAAGGAGTTACCGATGGCCTTTCGTAGCGAGATATGCATTTTCTCGACAGTGATATGAAAATCCCGCGATCAATACGCCTATCGGAAGCCATGGTATACTGTTTCGTACCGTGATCTAAAGATCATACGATCGGTGCTCTTCTCAATGTATCGTTTCATAATCCGATGGCATCCGTGATCATCAGAGAAAATGTTGATCTGTGAACGGATGTGTGATTGCGCTATCAACGCCTCCGGACACGTGATCAGTTATTTCATGATTTCTGAAATCCCGTCATCCGAGTCGGCTCAAACCATCGAGTCAGCTCCTTGCTGCAGAGAGCATCCTGGTCGAGTCGGCTCGAACCCCTCGAATCGACTCGGCCAGACCGTATATTACCGTTCTCTGAATCCGAGCTGGCTTGAACCACTCGAGTTGACTCGACCAAACTGTATGTTACCTGTTCTGTGAATCCGAGCCGACTTCCAATCATCCGAGTCGACTCCTAACAGAACCGAGCCGACTCTCCTCCCTGCAATCATGATGTGATGCCAATCAATCTCGATCGTCTGATCCATTTGATCAAGAAAAATTCAAAGGCTTTTCAAGCTCCTCGCGACGATGCGTACATGCAAAGTGCGCCTACAAAGTGCCCTTGTCGCCCGTCGCATACATGCGCTCCACCTATGGTGAGCCTAAAATGCAAGAGCATGGAAAAATGTTTTCTTATAAAGAGCCTTAACTTTTTCCAATCTTTCCATGTGGGACTAAAAATTCTAATCCCAAAGGATAGTTTCCCATCCCAAAGAATAGTTCAGGAATAAAAAATTTCTATTCACTCTTTTCTATATAATACTCACCGGTAGTAGTTATTAATTGAATTTACACACAATATCAAAAAGAATAGTGAAATTATTTGCCAAAGTCAATTTTCATATAATAAGCGTGTTTTTTTTTTTTTTTGACTCTTATATATATTAAAATGAATTTTAATAATATCATTCAAACATCATAAAAAAATGAAAAATAGTGATTGTTATATTATCAGGAATATATAATCTAAATTCATTTCTCTTGATGGTCAATTACAATCAGATCAAACTAACGATAAAAGTATATTATTAAATTAAGATTAAAAATAATTAAAATTCATAAAAAAATATAAAAAAATAATTCAGAGACATGTGAAATACTGTTTTAAAATGATTCTCGACCCTTATATGGGATTAAACTTGAGAACTCTATTCTACGATATAACCGGAGATTTTTCATACAAGCACGATCATGAAAAGGATGACATAAAACCAACCAAATAGATAAGAATAATGAAATAATAAAAGGATAAAAAAACTTGATGAAAAAAGAATTTAAGAAATAAGAGGGCAATCTATTTTTTTTTTCTTCCTTTTCCTTTATAACCTATACCAAAAAGCTAACCATTTGGGCTAGTCCAACTGTTAAAACATTGAGTTAATGATTAAAAGAGTTAATCGGATAATTAATCCATCAACGAACAAAAAATTAACTAGGCTAATGATTATAAGAATTAATTGAATTAACCATCGTAAGAATTAATTCAATTAATGATCATGAGAATTAATCGGGTTAACGATTATATTCATTAAAGTAAAAAATAAAGTATGAGATAAACTCAAGGATTTAGTTGGTGAGAAGAATTTTGAGTTTTTTATTCTTCCTAAAAAAAAATGCCAGCAATGATGTTATCTTGGTCACCAATTTAAACTTTGTTGGAAACAAGTAAATCCGTTCTTTTTCTTCTTTACCTCTTTTGAAGGATATGCAAGGAGAAATAAATTTATTCCAAATCCATTCAAGTCCATTGAATGGTCGTCCTAACTTGGAATAATGAACACATCGCAATTTTCAAGTGTTGCTTAATTTCAACGAGGAGCCTTGCATTTTTGACTTGCGAACCTTTTGCTGGTCCTCCTATCTTGGAAATGAAGTAGGTGCATCACAATTTGCATATGTTGATAGATTTCAACATGTCTATGTGGCATTTATTTTGACTTGTCAATGTCATGTCAAAGTTCAAAAATGATATACCTCCAGGCATCAAACTACAATTCTCATGGGATGGTGGCAATTCTTTTGTTCAAATTATATTGAGATGGAATATATATATATATATATATATTGGTTTGCCAAGAATATACTCGTAGAATCACGGCCATTCATGAGATCAGTCTCGTCCTTCCATTGTTCATTTTGATAAATTTGTCGAACCATCAGAGATGTATGGACGTTTGCAGGCTATACCCGACCCAAGCCCATTTACAGCCCACCAAGGTGCTATTAACTACCCGAGTAATTTTTTGTGCACCGTGTGTGGTGCAGCAAATTCAATGTAGCACGCACTGTATTTTTTTATTGGTCCAAACATATCCGCGATGGCATGACGAGATGGAAACTGAGCGTGACTAGCATTAATTACCGTTCAGTTTTTATTTGAAATTTTCATCCACACAATAATATCCTGTTACGATGTCCTAGCTCAAAAGCTACGATATCCTAGTTCAAAATCTACGATATTATAGTTCAAAAATGATAATCATGCACAAAATATAAATTAAAACGTTTCTAATCCCTCCCTTCATCCCAAAATATCAGCAAGTACTATAAGAAATCCTAATTCAAAATCTAGGATATGCTAGTTCAAAAACCGACATCCTAGTTCAAAAATAACTTGAAAGACGATATCCTAATTCAAAACATACGACATGCTGATTCAAAAATGACCTGAAATAGTATCATGATATTATAATTCAAAATTTATTATATCTTATTTCAAAAATGATCCGAAATAATATATTACGATATTCTAATTCAAAAACTATGATATCTTTTTTCAAAAATGATCCGAAATAGTATATTACGATATTCTAATTCAAAATCTATGATATTTTTGTCCAAAAATGATAACCAAACAACAACATTCTAATTCAAAAATTATAATATTTTAATTAAATAAAAATTAAATAATAATTAATACTAGTTTCGGAGAGCCAGGCTCGGCTCTCATCACCCTGATTCGGCTTCTTCCTTCTTGTTTTCTTGATCGAAAAAAAGCAGGTGCCTTCCGTGAACGCGATCTTATTTTATGGCGACAGGGTAGAAGGCACCGGGAACCTCATGATGGAGAGGCCTCTCGGATTCGAGGAACATCGTCAAGCTGCTCGTCTCGAAGCTCGGGGGCTCCGCCGACGTTTGCTTGGTGGACGTTTCCACTTTCAAAGGGGCCTTCAGCGGCTTACAAGGAATTTATTCTGTCAGCGAATTCTCGAAGAGAGCCGAAGCGTCATGATTCCGATGGATTTCCGGCTTCGTCTTCCATCGATCTTATCCAAGGGGATCGAACAGGTAAAAAAAAATTGAATCTTATCGCGGAAAAGTTTCTTCGAATCATGTTTCCATAGCTTTTGGGTTCAGATATTCATCTTTTATAGTCGCAATGTGCTGTTTATTCTTGGATCGCTTGATTTTGGATTGCGAAATTTTATAGTCGCTAGGAAGAACGATACTTCGTTCTTGAAATCACTTTTTTGTGCCGTCCAAGTCCGAAGATGGTTTGCCCTCCCATGTAGATCTTTTCTCCCATGTTTGCCTCAAGAAAAAGAAAGGGAAGCAAGATTGCTCCTCCCAATTTTAAAAGAGAGAAAAACGAACTGACTAACATATAAGGTAACCAAATTAGAAAGTGAAATGTTGCCCGATCTTTGACAGAAATTGTAGAAAATGAAGGATCGGCATGAAAGAAAGTCGGTATCTCTTGAAAAAAAAAAAAAAAAAAAAAAAAAAAAAAAAGTTGAGGTTTGGTTGGAAGTGTATATAGATGCGGTCGAATCATTATATTCAAAGACGAGCGATCTGATCGCATCTCCGCTGGCATTGTATTCCTTCTGGAGTTTGACATGGTAGTTGCAGGCATCTCGTATGTTTATTTGCAGGCAAGATTGGGCAGACCTGAGTCTCTTCTTGCGGTGCTCTCGCACTGTTTTCCTGACTTCCTTCGGTTCTCGATAATTGTGAGTGTATGTGGTTGCCACGTTTGGTTCATGCTTTCTGGGAAAAGCATATACCTTAGATCTCGTATCAGAGTCGTATGGGTTTGGATACCTTTCAAAATTGATATTAGAGCTTCCAATTTTGCTCCAAAAAGGTGAACCCGCATTTCATCTCTATGTTAAGTTAAGTTTCATACAAGTTTTAAATTATAATTTAAAGATTCAGATAGATATGATCCTAATAGTATCAGTATATTCGAGTCGGGTCGGATCGGATGAGGTCCAAATTTAGTAAAGCCATATCCGACCCGAAAAATGAAATAGATTTAATTTTAGGATCCCATCCGGATCCACGATTTCCTAAAGATGGATTGTATTGGATCTAAATGGATCGGGTTGACCCGATCCATTTGCAGCCTTAATCTTGGCTAGGTAATAGTTACTTGCCTTTTATTTACTTGTAAATAGATAATCCAAACGCTTTACTCGTACTCCTTCTCGACTCTAATAATTTCAAAAATACAATTATATCTGAAATCAATGCCATGTTCATGTTTTAAAATTATAATATAAAATTCTTAACAATTCTAAAATCTTAATTTCTAGCTAGCTATCGTTTATTGTATAAGCCTCTCATTCCATTTTTTTATTACCCTAGCAAATGATATCTAAAAATTTTCGAATTTTTTAGATGGATCAAATAATGTACCGATAACTTTTAATTAAATTTTCGGAGTAAACTAATTATCCATTTGAAAGTTAAAAATCTCATATTATAGCAAGGTAATATCAATTTTTTGTCTAAAAGTTTCCATCCTTTAAGTCTAATAAATTAGAATTTTGATAATTTTATCTAAAAAATATCAAAACACCGTCATCTATTACCTTAACTTCTTCTTATCAAAATTGAGAAGGGATGCGAAAGGCAACAACCATGCAAAAAGAAAGAAATAGGATTTATCCTCTATTCCAATCCTATCTAAAAAAAACCACCTTAGCGGCGGGCCAGGATGGTTTGGGCCAATTGGTCGGGCCTTACGGTCAAACTATAGGCTTATCGGATTGCTTCGTGAAACTCTTTATTGGATGAAGTTGTTTTACTATCATCTTGTTTATCTGGTTTGATAACTCTGAGTTTACCCTTTCCTTCTTGTTTAATGTATTTATTTATTTATTTTTATTCCTGCTATTCATGGAGACGGCAATAATTTTCTCATGTCCTCTTAGACTCTAACTAATGTGTGTTGATCCAATATTTTTTCACTCATTAATTGTTCACCTATGTTTTGCTTGATATTGGCTGATTCCAAACTTCCCGTGACAATTGTTGGTACAATATTATATGCTGTTTTATGAGACAGGTCAAACTGTCGCACGCTTGTTTGTTTTGCACCACTTTTTGTCTTTTGACATATGATCAGCTAAAACCGTAGTCTATTCTCTCTTTTCCTTAAATTTTCTCCCTCTGTTTTGATTGTCCTTTTGTATGTTGTTTCAGAGTAGTAGTCAAAAAGTGTTCGCTCCGAGTGAAAATAAAATACAAAGTAATTAATCATCCGTATCTCACCGTATATATCCAACGTTGAAGGTAACACGATCGCTGATAGCCAAAAGTTGACGACCAGGAAATCAGTTAAAAACCATAGAAATACGAAAGAACCATACAATCTAAAGAAACGCTTAAACCTTTTATTTGTAAAATTCTCGTTTAAAGCTTACCATTTTTTAGCTTTAAGGGCGAGAGACTCGATGAATGCCTTTAGATTGCATTTGATAGTAGAAAATTCATTCACATTATTGATAATTTAATAGAGTCTCGCTATATTCCTATATCTGGTATATTCTTTCGGATGACAATTTATCATGTCCGGTAATATGGATCTCTTTTAAGAGACGATCCGATTATCTTCGAAAAAGATGGTAAACTAGATTACCAAATTATCCTCTCCTTTCCCGTTCCCCTTCCTTTTCATAAAATATAATATAATATAATATATAAATTTAATATCATAATAAATATATTTGAGTAATATATTAAATATATATCTTCTATTTAATATATAAATTTTTATATTGAATTTATTTAATTAAAAAAATATATTATTATATATATAAATATATATATATATAATATTTTTTAATAAATGAATAAAATATTAAAAATATATTTTATAAATAAAATATAGATTCGATTCGAAGGTATTTCAAAAATTTGATTTTATATGATGCAACATTACCTGGATGTATCAAACATGGCGATCTACATTATTTGCGGTCAATATCACCGGTAATCCATATTACTAGTAATCCATATTACCTTTCAAAGATTGTTCGGTAACTTATCCTGGACTCATGGGATAGGCTATGTTGATTCGAGGCAAATGCATTCTTCATGCTCGGGATACATCTTTTGCTGGGGGCGTACACGTGAGGTTTTTAATGTCATGACAGCATCAACACGTAAGGAACGCTCGTTGCTCTATCCACATCCTTGTTGGAGGTTCGCACACAAGGCATGGCTTTAATGTTTTCAATAACAACAGGAGGGATTGGTGATTTAATTACCTCTGCTGGTATCATGGTGCCTGAACAAAAATGCTTGGATTTAGTGTCAGAGCATTAGTTTTTATACACCTGAAAGTTGAAACCTTACATCAATATGAAGAGGGTGGTATTTCTGGATGTTTTTGTTAAAATGTATTCGGCATTAGCCTGTGCATTGGCAGATCCTTTCAAAAGTTTGGTGTATTTGGAGTTCAAACACAACGTTCGTGTCCTTTAATTTCCACGATGTTTATTGTCTAAAGTTTGCAATATGAAACAAAAACCATGATGCTTATGTCGAAGATCTATGTTTCATGGAGATTTTGTTTTAATAATTAGAATTGTTGTGGTCAGAGGGCATTATTAGTTCTATATTAACTATGAATCAAGAACTCTAGCTTATATAAAAAAGAATTATCCTTCCCGTATAAGATACTTTTTAGATTAGAATTTAAAAGGACGAAATCATTAAAATAATGGATCAAAGTAGACAATACCTCACATACCAAGTCATGAGTCTTTGACCACAATATTAATGGCCCATGTAGTCATGAACCTACGATTATTATGAGCCTGCAATTACAACGAACATGCCACTGCGATATATCTTCTGTTTGTACACAGAATCACCGGGGGCTGTGATGATAATGAAAAGGGCACCTCCTGCTTGTATATAGACTCTTCCTTAATTGGGAGGCTATGTTATGGTGAGAGAGCATCATTAGTCCTACATTAGTTATGAGTCAAGAAAAATTATAGCTTATATAGAAAGGGACTATTTTTTTCATGTGAGATGCTTTTTGGATTAGAATCCGAGACAAAATTGTGAGGTCCATGGATTAGAGCAGACAATATCTCATGTGCTGCACTATGAGCCCTTAGTCACAATATTCAAGATCAGTCTACAACCGACTGCCGATGATCTGCTAATCTCTAATGTCTACCTTGGACTCGAACGATTACACGGAAGGTGGCTCAAAATCATCGTTGGATGCTCTTTGCAACGATTCCACAACTTCAGTCTATGATTGACCCCACACCAAAGCGGCCCATGGTTTTACATTATTGTTATTGATACGCAAGCCATCCTCTATCCTGCTACCTCCGGTGTTTAACATTTCAGTTGCAATGGATTAGGACTCTCTAATTATCTTTGTAGGGAATCTCTTGCAATTACTGCCCATTAGCCCACTACCACTTACAAACTTTGGCTCTTTGAATTATGGAGGATCGGGTGATTACACACCACCTACCAGCCCTCCTTTATATAAAGAGGAGAAAAGAGGATCCTTAGGTAATGCTCTCACATTTCTTCCCGTCATTATCTCTCTCCGGTTGACTTAATCTTTGGAGGGTCCCCCATCGGAGACCATCTTCTAGTATGTGTGAACTTTTCTTGCAAGTTCTAGTAGCCCGAAGGAATCTTATCAACATCCCGTTAATCTTTAGTTAGGCAAGGGGCTGGATTCATTACCTTGTCTACGAGAGAGGTGCAACAACAAGAATCATTCATCTTTTCAAGTAGTTCATTGTAATTATAGTTCTAAAATAGAAAATTAGATTAGTTGGATGTATTTGAGCTTATTTAGGTGCAGATTTTTCATTTACTTCCAAATTAGTGGCTGGCTCACTATTTTGACTTAAAAATGGGGTTTGTGACCAAAATATAAAGTTGTCCGTGTCCTTTTCTTGGTGCTTTCTTTTCTCCTTCTTTTTGTCCTTTCTTATTGCCTCCCTCTTTTCTTTTTTTTGATCTTCATGGCACTATTATTTTCTTGGTGCTTTCTTTTCTTCTTTTTCTTTTGTTCTTTCTTATTGCCTCTTTTTTTTTTTTTTGCACTGTTATTTGGTATTGGAGTCCCATCAAACATCTAGTTGTCTCCTTGCTTGATTATTGATCTTCAATGACAATGTGTATCATGTCCAAATGAAAAAAATGGAGGGCTCGAGCATTCTTATTGCTTTTTCTCAAAGTTTGGGACCCTTCAAATTACGTTTTGGAAAAAATCGCATTAGGGTATTTCATCTGTTATTTTTTTATGGTCAAATCATTGCTAGATAGTTTATATTTAATTAATTTGATCCTGGCCTGCTACCAAAATCATCTAGGAATCAAATAGTCATTCAATGCATGCTATAAGGATTTAAGTCTCGTCCCTGCAAGACAGGGGCCATCCTGGCCATCCCATCTTGTCCCTTTAAATTCCGGCACTTATGATTGGTACGAGACTCCAAAAGCCACCTCCAACCTTTATCCTAGCCATCCCGACTTCATCCAGGTCAGATAAGACATTGGTATGGCTATCTTGAACAGGACAAGCCTTATTTTTTTTAAAGATGTGTGATGATTTGAATGATAGATTCGATATTGGGAAAAAGAAAGAGTAGGTATGGATATTTTTTTTCTTTTTCTGCCGATACGTCGGCATCATCACTAGGAGGGAGGACAATGGCCATCGACCTTCAATTCCTATTTTACGAAGAGAGGAACACTCATGAAGAAAAGAGGACCGCTCGAGAAGGATAAGAGAGGAGAGAGGAGGGAGGTAGTCGGATTTTCCAACAATCGGGAGGAAGAAGAAAGGATCGATTCGACAAGTCTTTAATCAATATATTGTTTCAAAGCTCGGGCTTTATCTTTTGTGAAAAATAAACACCATTCAGTGGATCACGCCCACATGACTTTAAGTCCCTCTTTAATTCATCAACTATATAAATCTTGAAGCGAAATGTAAATCATTCCTCCATATGAAAGAAATTCATGATGGGCCGAAAGTAGAGGGATATTTTTTAAAATTCGGCGAATCTAATGGCATGAAATGGTAAATGACATGATGAAAGAAAATAAAGTTAAAGGAAGATAAAAAAATTAAAAATTAAAAAAAAAAATCTTACATGACGAATGGTCGACATAATTTGAAATAATGATATCATCAATTTAAAAGAAAATAATACATATATAAATCTCGAATGCACGTGAAGAAAGAGTCATATTTCTTGAGGATCTCGGAGCCTTACCATAGAAAGAAGAAGGGAGGAGATTTCTCGAACCAAGATAAATTCAAAAAAGTAATAATATGTATATATATATAGATGATTCAAGTGTACAATGGTATGCTCGATCGGGATAGACATCAAGATAGGATGTTACATAGGGCATCCCATTCTGGGCAAAAAATAGATGCTCCCATCACACTGAGAGATTTGAAACAGGCTAAAATTCAGATGTTCCGATTTCATGGGATTTAAAATCTTGGCACACTCTACGACACCTATGAACCAAGACGAAACGATAAGTATTTGCAAAGTTATAGTTTATCGTTTCCTTGAAGCATTAACGAACTCCCCGAGGATGGTGTGGAGCATGACCAGGAACCAAGCTATAGGTCTACATCCATAGGTACGTAACATTCTTTCTTTCAACAAACCCTTGCTCTTAACATTTTGTGGTGGGTAAATTCGTAACCGATGCTATCGTATGTTTTCTCATGCCGTATATCGAAAGTCACGAAGCTTGGCCGGTCGACCATCGATGCAACATCAAAATCTGCACGGTCAAAAACTTAATTGCCAGGTCACAGCGTTCATAAACAATCGACATGGTTATATCATCTTGGTAACTCGTGTAAATTAAAGTTGCTACATCCAGAGGAAACAATGACTTTAATTTTATAAATATCGATGTTTCCAAATATGCTGGTGGTTCCCGATTGTCAATATTCGATGTCTCTCTCGGGATAGAGTGGGCCGGGAAGAGTTTCCAGTAAAACTTTTTTCATTGCTAGGGGCCGGCAACCATGAAGAAGGCTCCCCTAGCGAGAGGATAATGAAGTCCGAATAATTGATGGTGTTAATTAAATGGTCGTCTGACCCATCCTCGGTTTTGCATTTGGAATTGTTCGATCGGTCTGTCATGGAGCCTTCCACGATTAATCGTGACAGGGAGCAACGTCCTTGGTTAAAGTTGGTGCAAGGTGGTGACTGCTGTATTTTATATGCAGTGCAGCAGCCTTCTGATGATCACTTGCAAAATTAAAGCAGAATTGCTTCAGAAAATTATAAACTTTTTCTATGAACCGAATTCTCGAGCATATATATATATATATATGTTTGTTTGCATTGATATTCCATCGAGATATCCAGAAATAATTATTCGTATTAATAAATAATATATTATAAGTTTAAAGAAAAATATTAATTCTATAACAATAATTAATATATTTTTATAGAATTAATATTTTATGAGACTAATAAATATATATATATTTATAGAATATATTTAATTACTAATATTTTATTATTTTATTATAATATATTTTATATAGTTAATAAATATATTTTTTATAGAATATATCTGGGATAGTTTTGATATTATATGATCGGTAATCTTAGATTTTCATTAAATACCGAGTAGATTATTTATGGATAATCCGGGATTTTTTAACATTGGATCGGGATATATTAAATGCAATAATTATAGATCATCATAGATTGAATTATCAGGAGCACTCTATTTAGATCAGCAAATATCACGATGGTTTGAGATCCGGTGGATGAATAGGAAATCCGAAACCCACCAGTGCTAAAATTCCCACTTGGATCCGTTTGGGATAAGGCATCCCTTTCAGCCAATAGATCGTCTCCCCTCGTATTTCATGCTAACTTTGCGCCCACGCCAACGCATTACCAGCTTGCCTTCTCCAACCTCTGCCAATACGGCAATTACATGAAACGTACCCAAAATAACGCCCACAAGCCTTCCATCACCTTCCCTTGTATCCAATGCTAAGAATAGCATGGGAACGCTCCAACTCCTTGTTCCTATCCATTCTGTTGTATTCTTGGTTTTTTTTTTTTTTTTGAAGGATAACTGAAAGGGATAGGGAGGGATAAATCTCGATATAGCTATTCCTCCCATCAGATAACGTTCGATACAAGATGTTTAGATTTTTGTTATCTTTTGTTATCTAAAGATGAGTATATCAATATGACATCACTAAGACGTCTTCTAACAGAACATGGATAGAAAAGAAGATCCTGATCTTTCATTCACATCAACTATCACGGGTTCCAAGAAAATTCTTAGATTTAATCAAGTCATCATGAAATTATCTCTTAAATCCGCAATCGATTGGGAGTGAAATAAGACCTTTATCAATCGGGTTACCATCTTAGCAGTAATTAAAGATCGCTATATATACAAGATTTTCTTAGAAGCATATGTTGATCAATTTATTGTTGGATCTTACGTGTATATATATGATGACAACAAAATGCTCTCGATTGGGCTTTCATTAGTTACAATAGATTAGAAGGATTCTTAAATTAATGATGGCATTATACGTCCTTAGCTGATAATGGTGAAATGATACTTATCTTCGTCACGTATCATTTTCATCTATTACAGTGATGGGAGACCGGGGTACCAGGTTCTTGCCTTGGTGCAAGTGGGCTGCATCAAGCTTTCTTGCCTTTAATTTTGTGGATAAGCCATCGGTTTCGACGAAATAGCCTCTCTGGCATTTTTTTTTTTAAAAAAAAATAAAAAATAAAAAAGGATGGGGAAGGAGTTAGATCCGGGACGTGGTCATTCCCAGACGGTCCTCCAATCTCAGTCAAGAAATATTTTGATACACGGCGCATATTAATTTTTCCACAATCATTTACCATACGAAAGTGAGTACGTCAACTTGACTACCACTTGCACCAGCCGAGTGAATGAAATTTATTATATATATTTTTAACTTTTCACCACCACCAGTCAACAGACGCTACAGAATTATTTTATTATTATTATTATTTTAATTTTACTTTAAAATAATTTTTTTATTTTATTATTTTATTTCTAGGCTTTTTAGTCTTTTTCGATCAAAACATATCCGAACTAGAATTTAAATTTTAAAATTTAAATTTCTGCCAGCTGGTGACGAAAATACTGTGCCGCACGCCGGTGGTTCTCTGGCCCTCTTAAATCATTATCTCTCTTTGCAACTATATATATCTACGAAAATCTCCCCTTATCATATCCGTGACACAGGACAGTGACTCCAGTCTGCCACATTTGGAGATATTTTATTCCTTCCATCCGTCGTTGGAAATGAGCGAAATTGTAATCGATTAGTTCAGCGACATCACCAAAACCATTTATATAGATCATGGCTTCTTAGATCGCAAAAAGTAGTGGTCCTTACTTTATAATCATAAAACCTGTTCATTGTCACGAGCCCAAGGAATTTTTTTTTACTCTAAAATTATATTTGATGTATTGCTAGACAATCCTGAAAAGTAATATGGATTATCAGTAATGTGAATTACTAGTAATATAGATTAAAGATGTTGCCGCTGAATCTCTCGGACCAAGTTTTCTTGACTAAGCTGGCTGGAGTGCGCGTCTCCTGGTTCCTGCAAAAAGGTCCCACGGGCCGGTGATATTCCGGTGAGGGACACTCCGATGGTCAAGTCAGTGAAAGACTCGGAGCAACATAATAGAGGAATCAAAAAGATATAGCTCGTGAGAAAGGAAGAGCTTTTTTTTTATCTCGGGGTCCCCCTTTTATCTTATATAGACGCGGAACTTTACCGGAATCTACTAGGGGCTCGGGTGGAAATGACCGATTTGCCCCTAGAAGAATCTTGGTAGTGGCCAAGTGGCATCAGGATGGGGTGGCATCGTGGGATCTGCAGAGTAGTGACGCTGAGATGTCAGGAATCTGTTGTAACAGAATTCTAGTACCTGTTGGAAAGGGCCTTTGGACCGTCCTTGGAGCGGCCTGCTTTGGGCCGATATGGGCCTAGCTGAAGTGGGTCGGTCGACCCGTGGTGGGTCGGTCGGACCTCTGGTGGGTCGGCTAGTGAAATGATAGACTCTGTTCCTACTCGGCTGAAGGGCTGTCGGCTCCGGTTTGGTTCGGAGGGAGGCCGATTGTGTATAACAATTGCCTCCTTGCTCTTGGCCTTCGGGAAGGCTTGTAGCTTCGGAGGGCGAGAGCATCATTCTTGCATTGAATGCATTCATTCTTGAGGGGATTACGGATTTGATCAGGTGTGCTGCGTCTGGTCATTCCTCACTCCAGAAACTCGCGCTCGGGACAGGTATCGACCCTGCATTGGAAGCTGAGGGAGCGGCAGTTAATACAGAAGCGACACAATGATGAGCGGCCAACCTGGCCCGCTCGACCGTCGGGCTTCGAAGGTAATTTGAGTGACGTGGCGACACCTGAGCGGTTAGTGCCGTGCTGGGGGCAACCCATCCATCGCTAATATGGCGATCACGTGGATGCCAGAATGTGTTTCCTTCTGTCGCATCGGCTTCCGCTATGTGGGAAGTTGTACCACCTGGCATCTGGGTCGCGGCGTTCGAGGAATGGTGGTAACTAGTTCCTCCAGGAACTTTAAAAGGGGGGCGTTGAGACTCTGGGTGAAATACTTTTAAGTATCGAGAGATCGGCTTAGTCCGAACTCGTCCTTTTTAAAAATATTTTTAAGGGATCTTCGAACTAGCCGTTTGTAGAGAAATTCCTTAAGTGTTTAAGGATTCCACAAAGTATTTTCTGATCGAGGTCGGATTTGGAGGTGGGCTGTCCTAGAGCCTTTCCGATCGAGGTCAGACTTGGAGGTGGGCTGCCCTAGAGCCTTTCCGATCGAGGTCAGACTTGGAGGTGGGCTACAGTATCGGGTCGAGTTGGTGCCATCGCTGAGAGGTCGAACTTCGGGAGCCCTATCACTCCTCTTGGGAGCCGACCTCCCTTCAGCCTGACATTGGCTTGCCACTTGTTCTTCTACCAGGATATATTTTTGAGCCCGAGCCAATAGTTCGGAGTAACTTGTCGAGAACTTTTTGTCCAGTGAGAAAGTGAGCCTGGACGATCGCTGCCCCTTCTTGAAAGCCGACATAGCTACATGCTTGTTGAGGTCCAGGATCTCCATGGTCTTCGAATTAAATCGGGCTATGTAATCCCGGAGGGCGTCTTGCGACAGGTCCTGAAATAGGACAAAAAGAGTTTTTCCAGCTGAAAGAAGGAATGAATCGTACATGGTCGGATGGTGGAGAACCACATCCGAGCCGCCTTCTTGAGTGTCGCAGGGAAGGCAATGCAGTGAGGGCGTCAGAGGCACCCTGTACCATCATGTGGGCCTTATAAGTGCCCAAATAATCCAGAGGGTCGGTGGTACCATCGTAAGCATCCACCTAGGAGATCTTGAAGTGATGGGAGATAGCTTCCCCCCATAATTCTGGCGGAGAATGGCGGGCGAGAGTCGTATGCCAGCGCTTCTTCTCCCTTTTGCCGATCGACCAGTTCGGCAATTTGCTCCTCCATGCGTTGGAGCTTGCTAGTGTAGTCCCTCGGGTCCCCATTGCATCGCTGGTTGTCATCGGGGACCAAATCCACGGAAGAGTGCGAGGCGAACCTTACTCTCTTTCTGTCGGCACGAGTCCTCTACGACCTCCGAGGCTCCGAGGTCGTGTGGGAGCGGAGTCGAGGGACTCCTTGCTATCAACTTCCCTCGGCAGCAGGTCGATGACTGGTTCTAGACGCCGCAAGCGGCTGCTGTCTATCGTTGGCCGCGTCTTGAAGGTTCTGAACCGCGACAGCAAGAGTGCCGATGCGGTTCAGAAGGGTTTGGAATTGCTGTTGTCCCAAGGTGATGGTAGGCTGGGCGGCATCATTCTCCCTAAGAGGTTCTCCCGACCTTGTCTAGGAGCGGCCTCTCCTGTTGGAGGTATTTTGAGCTCTTCCTTTTATCATCGTTTTGTCTAGCGGTGGATCCCTCCTTTTGGAGAAGGAAACAAGGACGGAGGTTCGGCCCCTCTTCCTCTAGCGCTAATATGTTGCCGCTGAATCTCCTGGACCAGGTTCTCTCGACCGGGCTGGCTGCAGTGCACGTCTTCCGGTTCCTGCAAAAAGGTCCCATGGGCTGGTGATATTCCGATGGGGACACTCCGATGGCTAAGTCAGTGGGAAACTCGGAGCAACAGAATGGAGGAATCGAAAAGAGATAACTCGTGGAAAAGGGAGAGCCTTTTTTTATCTCGGAGTTCTACTTTTACCTTATACTGATACGAAACTTTACCGGAATCTGCTAGAGACTAGGTTGGAAATGGCCGATTTGCCCTTAGAAGAATCTTGATAGTGGCCAGGTGGCACCAGGACGGGGTGGCATCGTGGGATTTGCAAAGTAGTAGCGCTGAGATGTTAGGAATCTGTTGTAACAGAATTTTGGTACCAGCTGGAAGGGGCCTTTGAGGCATCCGGGCCGTCCTTGGAGCGGCCCGCTTTGAGCCGATATGGGCTTAGCTGAAGTGGGTCGGTCGGATCCCCGATGGGTCAGTTGGACCTCTGGTGGATCGGTCGGACCTCTGGTGGGTCGGCCAGCAAAATGATAGACTCTGGTCCGACCCGGCTGAAGGGCCGTCGGCTCCGGTTTAGTTCGGAGGGAGGCCGATTGTGTATAACAAAAGATAATGTGGATTATTGTATTTCGTCTATATAGATAATGTTGTATAATATAAAATCAAATTCTCAAAAATCTTTAAATTAAATTTGTATTTTATTTATAAAAATAATTTTATTTTTATATTTATAACATAGTATAGTTTTATATTATATAATAATATTATAAATATAATAATATTCTATTAAAAATATTTTATAATATAGATATTATATAATATAATATAATATAATATATTATGTTGTATAATATTAATAAAAGATTTTAATATAATATAATATTATATAATATAATATATTATATTATAAGAGGAAGGAAGGATGAGAGGATAATATTGTCCAAACAATTATCTGAAATGTGATAATCTAGATTATCATCCCTTCCAAATTATCATAGATTATCATCAAAAAAAATATACCAAACATAATAATATGATGAGATTCTATTAAATTATCAGCGATCTATATTACTGAATGTAACTTTAAAATATTGCAAGCTTATAAACATCTAAATCTTTTGCCCTTCCATCCCGCTTCCTATAAAATTAACAAGTTGTATTAGTTTGTATTCCACCAACCTGGCTGGAATTTTTCCTTGGACTCGTGCTCTTAATATGACTCCGGTTCAACTTTATTAGCCTAATAAACAAATTCTGTCTCCCATCGACCCAAGTGACATCACATCTCACGGTAAGTTGAGAAAGCATGGGTCAATCCTGGGTGGAAATTGGCAATTTTGGGGTAGGTTGTGAACGGACTCACATTTCTATGAATCACCGTGAATGGAACAAAAAAGTCACGATCAAATCATTTATATAGTTTGAGCTGAGCTAGAAAACAAATCACTACTGGAGGGTTGAATACAGGCTGACATTTTCCAAACTAGAAGTCCAATCTGGGCTAAGTTTTTTGTAGGTATTTCCAAACCAGCTTATTCGATCCATCCTAGACCCAACAGACCTACGTAACCGCAGACAAAGCTTCAGAATGGTTTACACGCTTACACCTTATTCCACAACGGTAGTGAGACCTGCTGCAAGGGCGTCCAAAACCTCATGCTACTTCCCCTACCAGTATGTCTGGAAAACAAACCTGTCTTTCTCTCATCAGAGAGCAAAGACACGAGACAGTGACTCGATACCAATCCAATGTTCTCTTCTTCACCTTCCTCTATCGGATCATAGTTGGAATTAAATATTTTTTACTCTCCATTCTTCCATACTGACAAAAGACAAGACATAGAACTTAATCCTTTTTTTTAAAATATATATATATATATATATAATTTCAGAACCGTCGTCGAAGCCGATTACAGATCACAGCTTCTTCAAAATGACAAATACTCTTCGCCTCGTTCACCATGATTGCAATTGATTAGCACAAAATTAAGCATTTGTTTTACCGTTTCAACATGCTTATATTTTTCCTATAGAAAAGAAAAGCTAGATCGGATTGATACTCGTCCTATGAGCCTGCTATATCTGCAAATTAAATAAAACCTGTCTCCTCTCATCACGGCATAGACATGAGATGGTGACATGATAATAATCCAATGCTATCCTCGCCTTAATTTCTCCGCTGGATTAGAATTGGAGTCAAATATTTTCTACCCTCCGTATTTCAAGACAGATGAGGAAACGCCAAAACCTAATCCATATCTTCAAGGATTACCGTTCTTTCATGCAGAAAGAGGCAGAGCCAAAACTTATCCGTCTCTTAAAAGATTATTTTAGAACCATCGTCGAAGCACGGATCTTGGCTTCTTCGATTGTGATACATGCAATGAAACCCATAGGCAATTTATAGAAGGGTATATTTAGCTCTACATTGATTATTCATCGATCGAAAAGATTTTGAACACTTGTACAAGATCGATGCAAATAATATCATCTTACTAGCTTTTTTAGATAACGTTCTGGATTGTTACAAATAATATTAAAATCAATCCGGTTCATAGATTACATGGATTAAGAGATACTGTATTGTAATGTAACATGAGGTTATCGCAATATCATCGAGTTAGCGTGTATTTAGTTTCGCATTCGTTATTCGTTAAAAAGATTTTAGTTTCGCATATGTTAGGTTATAAAAAAACTTGGAACATATCATCATGTTTGAATAAATAAAAAAATACATATGATAAACAAACCATATATCTACTTTCTAATGAGTATATCTACAAAATAAAACCTGTCTCCTCTCATCACAGCAAACTCATGGACAGTGACTTGATGCCAACCCAATGTTCTCTTCACCTTCCTCTTCTTCGTCATAGGTGGAATTTATTTATTTATTTTTACTTTCAATTCTTCCATACAGACAAGAGAGTCAAGACCCAAAACCTCATCCATTTTTTAAATATCATTTCAGAACCATCGTCGAAGACGCTTACAGATCGTGGCTTCTTCAAAATGACAGAGAGTCGTTGCCTCATAACCATAATTATAATCGATTAACACAAAATTAAGCATTTGTTTTAATGCTGCCATATCTGCAAATTAAATAAAACCTGTCTCCTCTCATCACGGCATAGAGATGAGATAGTGACCTAATGCTAATCCAATGCTATCCTCACCTTAATTTCTCGATTGGATCGGAGATGGAGTCAAATATTTTCTACCCTCTGTTCTTCAAGACAGATGAGTAAACGCCAAAATATAATCCATATCTTAAAAGATGTTTACATGTCATGGCTTCTTCAACGGTGACGAATACTCTTTACCTCATAACCATAAAATATATTGATCGACGTGAAATTAATGGTTTCAATAGTATTTCAAGACTCTTAAGATCATAAAACACTGCGCCATGTCAGCATACTACTTGTCTTTTTGGTCTTTTGCTCTTCCATCCGGTTTCCTACGAAATGATGGTGAATGCTACGTGCGTGATAAGTTCGATCGGCTCTAAACACTGTTTGGATTTTGCTTTGGACGAAGGCTCTTGATAATATCAATCGCATTCAACATCAGGCTGCTAAACAAATCCTGTCTCCTTTCACCACAACAAGGAGGCATGACATTAGAAAGCTACTGCAGGTTAATCCTGGATAGAGTTTTGTTACAGGAATGCTATGAATGGACTAGAGTTGGTCTGTTTCTATGGTATTTTTCATGCTTTTGGTTGAATCAAGTTTAGTGGTTGGGAATTTAAAATTACCATGGATGCATAGGTGGATATGTATAAGATATACAACCCATGATTGTTTAAGAAATTAGAATATGATCATCGAATACTGCTATGTTTACCCGATAATCTCCTAGGATTTTTTTTTTTTTTTTTTAAATTTTTTTATCGGGAACTTGTAGGAATGGTTATAAACTTTCTTTTCTTGGTGCCAAACACGGTGGGTCGTGATTAGTTCCTGATGATTCGGAAGAAGTCATGAGCTAAACAAATTTCATGTGGTTTTGATGGAGAACAAGTAAATGAACATTGGCGATTGCAACGATGTTGAAAGTTTTATCCGCCAATGATATGAAAATTATGTTCCTTTATAAACATCGGTATAGCTGATCTTTCTTCATGGAAAATAGCTATAGAAAACAACTTTATATAAAATAGTTCCATGAAAATTTTGAGGCTAACTGCAAGCTTGACATCGATCCCCTAAAATTATAGGATTCAGGTTGTATCCTACGCGTGAAAGGATTGCTCTTCTTTAATAATGGTCACTATTGGATCACGAATTACTCATCTCTTAAAGCATTCTAAACTCTTTTGTCCATCAATTTACACTAAATCTCCAAGTTATTATTGTACGATCCAGTGGTAGATTTATGTGAATCTAGGTGAATCCTTTTTTTTTTTTTTGGTGTGCGAAAGATACGAGTCTTTCTTATTATAGAATTCTTCGACACATCTTTTGCATCTTTTTCTTTTTTTCAAAAATATTTTATTTTCTAATTTTCACACACGTGTATATATATAATATAATATAATATAATATAATATAATATAAGGATGAAACTAGTATGATTAATATTCGATCAGATCCAATTTTATATTTCAAACTATTAATATATGGATGGAAACTTGAGCATCCAACTAATATCCGTATCCATATCCATAAAAAAAGAATATGGATATTGATAGACAACTATCCGGAATATCCAATTATACTTATAATCCTATTTAATTTTATATAATATTTATTATTTTTTTTTAAAAAAAATTAAGCATATTGATATGATATTAACTTGATTTACCTTTCACTTAATAATATCTTTAATTTTATGATCATTCTATTTAATTATCCGACTTATATTCATATTTTTATCTATATTTTTAATATTTATTATATATTTTTTAAAATAAATATAAATATAAATTTTTATATTCGATTAATATCAATATCTATATTTATATTTATTAATAAAATAAATATAGATATGAATATATTAGCATCCAGTCCGATTACAGTTCCAGTGCTATTGTGGACCCGGTCAGCAATGGTTCAAGAAGGGGTCGGTACTTTCACCTGCGGTCGTGCGGGAAATGGTCGTACGAGTCGGATCCGGTAATGGTCAACGAATCCGTCCTCTGGCTCGACGTTTAAAGGAAGCTAAAGTTTGACCGGGTTTTTCTTAATCCTTTCATTCGTCATGAGAAATCCGCTGCACCGAAATGATCGGGGATCGAGCATGATTGGTTATAGATTTCCAACATATCCGTTGACCAGTTACCCGAGTTGCATGGTTTTTTCCTGTATCCCAGTTGTCAAGCAAGAGTGGAAGCTACGGGATCGATGTTAGCAAAAGTTCTATCGGTGATAAAACCATAGGCAGCAAACAAGTCAGTATCGGGATATCGTGGAGGGTATATCTAGTTCTTGCTTGCATGAATAAATAATTTTATGCAACTAGATGGTGTTTTTCTACATAATTTTTATAATACACAGACACACACACACAGAGAGAAAGAGAGAGAGGGGTTAAGATCCCTCCAAATTTATTAAGATTTTAAATTCTATAATTATCATTGCTAATTTTCAGTAACTTAAACAATTAAATCTGTTGAAATCCGCTGGAAGGAAATATTTTCAACCTAAAAAACATGCTGTATGGATCTCTTTCTAACAAATAAACGACATCATAATTTAAGACATATGCACGTGTGTTTATTACTGTTTGGCCAGGTGTCCCATCAATTTAGCTGGGATGCTACTTTATTATTGATGGGAGACCATTCATTCTTTAAAATAAAGCATTGTTGGATGCTGCAAGTATCACAAATCAAGAATTACTCTTAAATTACTCTTAATTATTATCTTTCCTTTTGGTAAATCAGCATTACTTTTACTCTATAACAAAATAGACCGGTGTCTTCTAGCAAGTTCTTTGAATCATCGAACATCAAGAGCCATGAAATTAACTTGGCCCACATGCTTTCCACCGGAGAAATTATATCCTATAAAACATGCATCACATGGCCATGCATGCCAATAATCACAGTTACCCGTTTTGATCGATCACGTTACATCAAGATGACTGTTAAATGAATGTGATTCAATGAATGGTTGTAATTGACGGCTTGCACGATCATACGGTGCATGCCTTTTGATGAATTGGGATCGGTGCATGAACCCGTCTCTTGATCCTCGATCAAGCAATTGGAGCCCAGATTGGTCCGGATTCCCCTCCCTATCCTTAACCCTTTCCCATCCGTCCCCTAGCGGCTGGCTCCTTGGATGCCTCTTCCTCCCTTTCAAGCCACGGGAAAAATGATCCGATTCGAGCCCGCACGCCCCCAACACTTCCACCACCCTAGGCTGCCTCCCATTCTATTCGACCAACCAATCCCTGTTAACATTTTACGCGGTTCAAAGTAATTGCCGTCGTTGGAGTAACCATAGATGGCCTGCTGTTATATTACACCGTCAATCATGAGAACCCGATAACATTTTTTTTTTTATATGACTGCTGATCTCATGTGACGCCAATTAAGTCACCAAAAAGAAGAATGATATTAATCATTGTTTGACGGGTTGTAATTACATTAAACATTTTTAAATCAATTTTTTATACTAGTTTGTTTTGTATTCCGTCATCGTTCGTCGGACCATATATGCATCGACCATATATAATTCTAAATGATGTAGTGAAATAAAATCTTAAATTAAAGAATCTATATATATATAATTATTTTGTTTTTAAAAAAGATATGCTCGTCGAGAAAGAAAAACAAAAAAAAAAATACAATCAAAAACATGGATGCTACTCTCAACGATATTGGACTTTGCTTTCATATGATTTATCTATTTTCCTCTATCTATTTCCACGTCTAATTCTATCTTCTTCTTCTTCTCTTTGATATATAAAAGAAAGTCTTCGTGTTTCTCTTGCCAACTCACAAAATTATGCTACGGTAACTCGCTCAAGGAAGTCAAGCAGCATCAGTCACCGTACCGTACTGAATGTTCCCCCCCCCCCCCCCCCCTTCACACTGTATCAGAGTGACGGAGCAAGGAGAATGCCCCCCATACCAGCTCATTTACTTTTTCAATAAAATTTTCCGTCACTCAAAACATTTCCATAAAAAAGGGCTTGCCTTTGGTAAAGAAAGACAAATGACAAGGTCCCACATCGTTTATCATAATTCTCCATCTGCCTTCTTAGTCTCTTTGCCCTTTTACTGGGCGCTCCAGCACCCATCCATCTATAAATATAGATAAACCCGCACCCCTCCAGCCATAAAGCGTCTCCCCTCGCCCTTGCTCTTCTTATCTTATCTTCTTTTTTCTTACTTGACGATTCTTATCATGGCGTTCATCGGCGACGATGAATCCACCCTCGACCTCATCCGCGAGCTTCTCCTCGGAGACCTCCCACTCTCCCCTCTCCTCCCGCCCTCCGCCCCCAACGACGACATCGCCGTCTCCAACTACATCGACACCACCCAGCAGCCCTTCGCCGGCAGCGCTCGCATCGATCCCTACGGAGGAGTGGAAGCTTCTTACCGCTTCGCCGAGCCGGTCTCCTCCATGATCCGGTTCGGCGGCGACTCGCCGCAGGCCTCCGACACCCGCCTCCCGTCGCTCACCGTCTCCCTACCCCCGGTCCGGAAGTTCGAGATCGAGTGGACGGAGGGGGCAGCGGCCGTAGGGCCGGCGGAGTGCTGCGACGGGCGGCGGTACCGGGGAGTGCGGCAGCGGCCGTGGGGGAAGTTCGCGGCGGAGATCCGGGATCCCAACCGGCGGGGATCCAGGATATGGCTCGGGACTTTCGACACCGCCCTCGAGGCCGCCAAGGCCTACGACCGCGCCGCTTTCCAGATGCGCGGCAGCAAGGCTATCCTCAACTTCCCCAACGAGGTCGGCAGCTCCGACCAGTGGATGCCGCCCCCTCCGGCACCGCTAGCGACGGCGGGGAAGAGGAAGAGGGCGGCGGCCGCGGCCGAGGAGGCGAAGGAAGATGGGATGAGACCGATCAAGAAGGAGAGGTCTCCGGAGATGGAGATGGAGTCGGCGGAGGAGAATATTCCGTTTGTTTGCCCCTTGACGCCGTCGAGCTGGACGAGCGTCTGGGATGGAGCCGACGTGATGAGCATATTTAACGTGCCACCGCTCTCGCCGTTATCCTCGCACCCGCCGTTGGGGTTTCCGAAGATCATAGTAAGGTAAGAAATTGACGAACAAAAAAAAAAAAAAAAAAAAAAAAAATGACGGCCACCGTTATCCAATGAGCTTCTTGAAGCTAATCATTGTCGGAGCTGTGTTTAGAGAGAACAAAAAAGAAAAAAAAAAAAAAAAAAGTTATGGTGTGAGGTTGACATATACAGCCGTATTCGCTCAATTTTTTTTGTTTTTTTAATGTATCTATGGCAGTATCTGAGCTTGTAATATTTTTTGTTTCTTTGGAGTATATAGCCGAAATATCATACTGGAATATGGTTTTATGTGTACTAAGATTTTTGAAAGCTCGGAGAAATTTAAGACTTTCTGTCTGGTAAGAGCGCATAAAAAGGAGTAAAATAAATAAAATGCTATGGTAGTTTTAGGATATATATATGCAAAAACAACAATAATTATAAAAAAACACGGGTAAAATAATGATTATTTTTATCATAGCATTTCGGTTAATGATGATAAGAATAGCTTCCTGCCTGATCGGGGACAGGCTGAATGTCCATAGCTGGAATCATTCTTTTCGGACCTGCAAAAAGGAAAGTTTGTTAGCACCAGAAGAAGGTTTTCTGATAAGGATTATTTGATAGCTAAGTTAGCCGGAGATTGTAAATAATAAAAAGAGGATAAGAGCGAGGGCTTAGAACGTAAAACCTAGGTCTTAAAGATTTTTCTAATTTTTTCTTATATGAGTGAGTGGAGTATCGTGGCCTGTCACTACTGTAGGACCGTTAGTTGCAGGAGATGGTGGTTCCAGGGGATTGTTGAAGAAAAGATAGTAATATTTATTTGGGTTGTTGCATGCGCCTTGCTAGCGTGGATCATTTCGGCTTCTGATCGGCCTCCTATCAAAGTTAGAAAATAACCATGGGGATCTTTCAACGATGTCTTGTCCATCTTCGAGAGTCAGGTAGGGCTTGGTATGGTCAATGATCGCATACCGGCCCTACGAAATCAGTAACCCATTGTTGCTATCCCGGAACGTGGAGCAACCGCATGTAACAATCGCCGAGTAATCAATCTCCCGATCCTTTTCTCTATCCTTGAATTGCGTTCATCCCTCGATCATTCCTCGTCATGTCCGATGCATATTTATCATGCTATCCAAAATCGAACAGGTCATTACCCCAACAACAATCTTATCATTCATTATTTATATATCACTTAAATAAATTTTTAAAATTAGTAAATAATTATTGAGATAAAAATCCATGCTAACTTGTCTTCTGAAATCCCTATCTTGCATTCTATCCTTTACCGATCCTCTATTTCTCACCGGTAAGTATTTTAGAAAAAAATTCACTTGAAAGGATATGTACTTACCACCACGATGATGATAGTACGAGTAGAACAGGCTTAGCTCCATATTTCATATATCTTAGGTTCGAGAAATGATGCCGCGATCGACTCTAATAATTTCAGAATTGGTCCTGGAGCCTAAACGTGAATACGATCGGGTCCTTTGACTAAGATCCATCTCTTACTTTGATAGGACCGGGATGATATACTTATCTGTATGGTAATATCGGGATGCTATACTTATCTTTACGGTAAAATCGTACTCGATATAATGGAGAGAGATTGAGCTATGTTTATTATTATCCTATATCGAATATTTTCCAGTATGATGGGATTAGAGTGGCATCCAATATGATGGGAAGTAATTGAGCTATCTTTATCTTTACCGATCGCTCCCTTCTATTTCATTCAGGCCTATCCCTTTTTTAAAAAAAAAGAAAATGAAAAGGCAAAAAAAAAAAAAAAAGCTTTATCAAAAGAGAATTTTAGAAATGATTAATGAATCATGACATTGATGGAGCCGAGAAAAAAAAAAAAGGTCCTGTTTGGCGTCCTGTATTTCACCATCTTAATTTCAAATTCGGTTTTGGCAGTCGCAATTATTTTGATGTGGCGCGGCAAATGCTTGCAACACCATACGCAGATCCAGGCAAAAAGTACGGCGTAAAGCGACAAACAAATCCTGAATCGTTCTGATTCTCGCGTTCAGAAACGCCTGAACGCTGAAGTCCAAGAGACAAATGATAAACCAACTCTCGCAAGAACAAATGAAAACGTATTAATTTGACTCGTTCGCAAATATTATTTATTCTCTGCTTCTTCTTTTGTTTTTTCTCTTTACCTCTTCCAACATCCAACTGCTCCAACAAAGTTTACAGGGATCACTGACTAAGTCCTACCTCAAAGCTGCTGCAGATGCTTGGGTTTATATATATATATATATATAACCGGAAGCGTACGATTGATTTAGTCCATTACTAAAGCGAAAGGCAGTTAGACACGCTGTTTTCAAGATTCAATGTGTTACAGACTTTTGATACTTGCTTGAGCAAATCTATCATTCGAGTTATATGATGCTAAATTAAGAACGAATTAAATGTCAAGTATATTAAATGTGGTCGGAAGGTGTCGTGAAGTATGAATTGTGTCCTATCCACGGTAAATAGCATGCAAATCTACCATGCAAATTCATGCTTATAATGTTACATGTTTTCACTAAGCAACGATGTAATATTCAACCTACACATCACACACACACACACGACACATTTTCTTGATGGAAAAAAAAATACAATTTCTATCTACTTAGCACGATATGCAGCCACCACACTTAACATGGAGCTCTTTGTTGATCCCCATATATTAGCGAGAAGGCATGAGATTGGATAATTTATGATCAGGTCAAAAAGAAGGAAGGATTTTTCTCGATCTATTCAACTTGAATAATTCAAATAAATTTGAGAAAAGATGAAAGAATTAGCAAAAGCAGGATTTATGTTTTTTTTTTATTATTGATGATTCATAAACTAAAATACGTACCATATATTTATAATAATAAAATCTATCCTCGCATAATTCGAGTTAAATTTCTTTTCAAATTCAACCATGATTAACTTTTCCAAATTAGACATGATTAATGGTAATAAACATAAAAAAAAAACTAAACTTCCGTGGAAGATGGATCTCGGCTATTTTATTATTTTGCTTAATTCTTTATAGTTGGAAGATATGTCCGATTAAATTTATTTTTAGAAAGAAAATTTTTAATTCGACCAACCTATTTCGAAGCCCAAATGATATATAATTTGGATATAATCTCTGGCCATGATGTACTCTTTAAAGAATGGCCCTGCAGCTACAGTGTAGGTCTCAAAAAATTATCTGATTAATAAATAAAAAAATATTTCAAGTAGCCATCATATGGTCAAGTTATGTTACCTAGAAATTTGACTTATAATTCAATCATTTTATGTAATGGATCTTGCTTCTAGAATCCATAGTTACAAATGTAAATTTCTGATTCTCAAAGTGGTCTCTAAGCACTATTTATATTTTGAAGGTGAAATAAGTAAAAAAAAAAAAAAGGGAAAGAATTTTTCTAGGATTATATATATATATATATATATGCCAAAATAAAAAGGAGTCTTTGGGAAATCAACACTTAAAAAGTATATCTTCTAGGACCTGTATGTAATCGAAAGGTTTCCATAGAATGGTTCCAAGGATCAGCAGCTAGGGGATCCCGCGCGTTATAGCTGACAAGACCATATGGGTTCTCTTAAAACTCCAAAAAAGAGTTCAAGCACATGATCGACAAGCCTTGTTAAATTTTTATTCTCATCAAAAAAAAAAAAAAAAAAAAAAAAAAACAAAAAAAAAACAAAACGTTCCGAGCTCAAACTGAATTAACTTGGCGTTAGAAGTCAACCATCGACATTCCAGTCAAACATATATTTAGAAGGTGTATGATAACGTGATGTTGAGTATCATTCAGAATGGGAGAAGGTCAAATCCCCTTTCTAGCAGGTGAAGGATACGGGAACCGGTCTCCATATGGATTCAAGGAGCATGTGATCCGGAGTAGTATTATATTATCAAAAAAAAAAAAAAAATTCGACTACTTTTTCCCACTCCTTATTCGGAAAGTCAACTCATCGAGAATTGCAACTAACAAACTAAATTAATTATATGCTGCAACTTGATTCAGTAGTCGACAAAACATGCAATAGATGAAGTCATAAGTTTGACAACCGGTGGTAACAGCTAACCTGATCGATCCGATGAGTGATATAAATACGGCAGGACTTTTTAAGGTGAGAAGAAATCTAAGATGACCTGGTAAGTCAAACGAACTAATAACTTTTCAGGCTAGAGATCGAAATCAAACAAATTTTTCTCAAAATACATAAACAAAATGAAAATTAGAGATGATTATCTTTAATGAGAAGAAAAGAATGTGCCATCAATGTCACGAGAAAAGTTCAAATAAAGGACCATGCTTAATTGCCATTAAAGCTGCAAGAAGGGGTCTGAATGACTGGTGTAACAGTTCAAGAGATATCGTCAGCAGCGCCAATCAAAGCTAATTCTGGAAGTATGAGCAGTTCTAAGTGGTGGGCTACACTTAGAGAGTACCTAAACAGGCTGACCTATATATCCTCTGGCTGGTTGGATCTTCAAGCTGGTCAGCAGTATCTTATTCTAGATGGAGTTTATCTCCATGTATTGCCATTTCCTGGACTATATTCCTTCAGAATTAGGGTTATTAATTATAGCCAGATCACCGAGGTTCATAGAACCGGTTCCATTGCTTAACACAATATGGGCTACACATCACACTCCAGAATGCAGCAGTGTGGAATTAATTGATAGCTTATGGCTTTTGTTTCAACTCCACCTTCCATGCATCCCAGGTGTTTCACCATACCATACACGACTCGCATTATATTGGATGATTAAATCGATTAACTTGGATTAAACATGAGCACTTCCTTTTTGTTCTACTCGATCATCGTATATGGTTTGAAATCAGATTTTATTTTCTACTACTTTCAATAAGAAGACCCAGGGGTAGCGAGGACTCGAACAAAAATGTCAGCCCTGGACAGCATGCAGCGGATTTTATGAATGTTTCGGATGGAATTGTCCGTCAGTGAATTAAGCCCTTATTTTTGTACGTTGTAGTGCAGCTCCACCAAGTTAGATGCGAAAAATCCCGAATCCAAGATCCCTCTAAGTTTGGCCAAACCTTGACATGGATGGTCAGGCAGTTGGCTGGTTGCAATGATGCAGATGGCAAGCAGAAATCCCGGTTGAAAATTTCTTATATTCATGAGAGTCGACTACTTAGATACCTGCACTGCAGTAACCAAAGGAGGCATGCATGCATGTTGGGGGGTAGAGCTGTCGACGGGTCGGGTCCAGACCCGAGACCCGCGGGTCTGGATCCAATGGATCCGGATCTGGATTTCAATCTGGACCCATTTATCCGGACCGGGACCCGATTAGTCATAGTTAAATGGATCTGGATCCGGATAATATGATATATATTTATATAAATGTGGGATGTTGTATCATAATCGAACGATTAAAAAAATAAAAGAATAGAATCCTCCGCTCTTACAAGCCCATGGGCCATAGCGGTATTGGGGTCCGGGTTCGGGATTGGATACCCGAGATCCATTCGGGTCCGGGTCCGGTACCTTAAAATTGGACCCGTCGGGTATTCGGGTCTGGATCCGGTAGCTAAAATCGGGTCCGGATCTGGATATCTGGGTTCTGACCCGAACCCGATCCATTGACAGCTCTATTGGGGGGGGGACCTGGAAAGGCAAATCAGAGACTCTGATCAAATGCAGAAATCCATCATGATATTTCTCTGCACGCACTTGCAAGCTTCTTATTCCAGTGCAGCATCCTCTCTCATCACATTCCATCAGCGATGACTCTACCTGCAGGATTAATTTCCAATTCCACACCTATAGAAACTTCTTTTATATTATATCTCGTATGGAAGATGATAATACCAATTATCCTTAATTGAATTAGGGAGCTGGTGAGTCTCCCAGCTGGGCTCATTTAAGCTTGATATTCACCCATGATCGCAATAACCAGACAAATAATTCCATCTTAAATTTCTTGTTGCCGTTATTATCATAACTTTATTAATCCACCTGTCATTTTTTTTTTTTTTTTTTTTTTTGTCCAAAAGCACATCAACAGAACTCCAAACGAGAGTTCCTAAGTTCATTCATCAAATTAAGAACTCTGGAGAGAGCTTACAACAATAAATTCAGACTTCCCTACTTTAGATATACAGGATTAATTATATACAACAAAACAGATACGGGTCAAACATTCATCACCTATACACTGAATTAGATCATTCGATCCCTGGATATCGGTGAAAAAAGAGTTCTGAAACAGTCAGCTCTCTCCATCTTTCCACCAGGATCGGAACTGCCTTCTTTCATCAATCGTTTGATTTAATGGCACAAGCGTACCTTTAACCATCTTCCATGTCATGCTGCAGTTACAAGACTAACTGTAAATATATGATCGAATGACTATAAAAGAAATTGAAACAGGTAATCTTTTTCTAATCGAGATTATATAATGATTATGTCGATGTTCATATATATATATATATATATATTTTGCACTACTTCACTATGAAGTCAGGCATAATTCATAATTCAACTTGTAAAACCGATATAGTAAAGCCGAGTCGAGTGTTATATTTAGGCATTGAATCGATATTTAATTCTTAAAAAAAAATTATCCAGTGCACAAAAAGAAAGATAGAAACTTCTCGGCTTATATATATTAATATTGTACCGGCTAATGTCCGGGAACATATTAATTTATATTGGTCATACCGTCTAATGTCTGGGAACATATTTAATTCTTAAAAAATTCATCTAGTGCACAAAAAGAAAGGTAGAATTAAAAAGGTAGAATTTTTTAATTCTTAAAAAATCTTCTGTTTAAAACTCTTCATCAGAATAATGATGATGGACTGAAATTAGAAGTGGATTTTGTCCCTGACATACAAATCACTGTAACAGTGCCGCAGAGAATTGCAGCAAGTACATGAGAACTGGAGTATAAAGGGAAAAGAAGAGGATAGAAAGAACCAAACACCCTAAGCAAAAGTTCGAAAAGGATTCCATGTTAAAAGACAGGTGGAATCGATCAACCATGAAAAGAAAATAGATTCATTACTTGCATTCCATCTAAAGTCTCCTTCGTACCTGGAGATATGTAAAGACGTTTAAGCAATGCTCGATCCCACTCCATGACTTCTAATTCGAAGCACATTCGAACTGGATGTAAACTTATTATATTATTTAATATATTTAAATAATATATTAAATATATTATCTATTTAAAATATAAATCTTTTATATTAAATTTATTTAATATAAAAATATTTTTTATTTTTTATTTTTATATAAAAAATATAAACTATTTTTAATAAATAGATAAAATATAAAAATATATATTTTTATGAATAAAAATATAAATTTAATTTAAAAATATTTTGAAATTTTGATTTATGCAACATTATCTACATGTACCAAATATAATAATTCACGTTACCTGCGATCCATATTACTTTTCAGGATTGCTTATCAATACACCGAACACAGCCTAAGATTTTTATTGAATTCGACTTGCCTGAGATCTAGTCAAGATAAAACAGTGCCTTCCTTCCATGATCACATGTCAAGCATACTCAAATCTTAGGTTACTTATTGTGCATGATCAAGTCGGTTACCAGGTTCGAGACATGACAAATATTATTTCATTAAAAAAAAAAAAGAAATAAAAGATGGGATTTCTCTGACCCCTATATGGCTGGTCCTTTCACCTTGAAGTGGACTTGTCAAGGCCAACTCCATTTGTAATTTCACCGATCATATGCTTATTTAAGAATTGAGTTAGTCAATCAACCCCCTGATAGCCATGGTTGAAACACCGGTACAAAAAAATATACAACTATGATTAATTGTATATAATATTTTTGATTTGGTCCAAGATAATTCTCTTAGAACACTTTTTTCACAAATGAATGGGCTTAGTCCAAAATCTAGAAAAATAAAAGAAAAAAATCGATATAAAATAATAGCTATGAATGAAATTGCTATACTTACCTAAAAATTACATTTATGAAGAAAAATTCATACCCATTCCTGGAAGATTTAAAGGGACAAAGTTATGGGATAGGATAAACCATTTCGATAGTATATCGGAATCCATTGGTCCTTGAATAAAAAGTTCAGAGAGGCCACCTGGATTGCTTCCATGCAAGCCAAAAACATATATCCATTTTTCGCCGTACAGCCTTCACCATCTAGTCCCAATTATTTGAAATGTTGATGGTTCCACTTATACTTTTCTTTAATATTTAAGTATCTAACCTGGGTTAATAATTTTATGACCTAATTCATTAATCAATAATCTCAACCCATCTAAGCAAGTTTGAGTTCGACATAAATATATTTAAATCATAAACCAGTTAACCCATTTAAATATGTTTATTACATGGGTTGAATTTAGGTTTAGACTTTCGACCTATTTAATCTAGTTTGATTCATTTAATAATTAGATTAGATCATGGTCCGATCTATTTAATCTATTCATGACTTGTGTAACCCGCTTAAAACCTATTCAACTTATTTTTATTCTGTTTAACCTAACTAGCTTAACTTGTTAAACCTATTTAAATCTATTTAATCCATTAAAAATCCTCGTAGACTTGTTAAACTTATTTAAATTTATCTAATACATTAAGCCATTTAACCTAAATGTACTTGTTTAGTAAATGGATTATACAGATCGGATCGGTTTCTTATTTGACAACCAAATTGGATTCCAATATTAATTTTTGATTTATTTAATAAATATATTATATTTTGGTTGATAAAATATTAATTCGACTCGGATTTCAACCGAACCCAATCCAATTGCCATCTTTATCTCCAACCTGATATGAAAAAAAAGAAATGATGAAGGACCTATTTGGATGCATGGGCCTAAAATTCTAAGAACTTATTTAGTTCGCGGTAAGAACTTTTCTTTTCAAAAAATAATTTCATGAAAAGTAACATTTCAGGAAGAAATTTTCTAGGAATAAAATTTTAGTATATTTGGTTGATCATGAAAAAATAATTTTTCAATAATGAATTATATTTAGTTGAGTATCTACTTTTCTAGAAAAAAATAATATAAAATATCTATTATACCCTTAATAGATATAAAATCATATTTTTTTATTATCAAATTTTATATAAATAATAATATAATAATATAAATATAATATTAAATTATAACATTTTATTATATTAATATAATACTAATGTATATGTATTAATATAATAAATTTAATATAGATATAAATATAATATAAAATATAATATTATTTTAATATAAATATTATATTAATATTAATAAAATATTATATTACTATAAATATTAAAATAATATTAATATATTATAAATATTATAATATTTATATAAATATATTATGATAATATCATAATTTAGTATTTCATCCTAACCATTCATTGATATTTTATAAAATTTTATCTATTAATCTTAAAAAAATATTTTTAGAAGGAAGAAAACTCACTTTTCATATTATGGGAAGTACCAAAATCTACTCTTTTATATATAAAATATTTTTACTTTCTATAAAATATAAAAAAATATCTTTTTATGGAAAGATTTTTTTAATTTTTTATCTTCTTAAAATTAACTAAATAAAAGGTTTGTTCTTTTCTTTTCAAGAATTGTCTTTCCTTTTCTTTTTTTTTCTTTCATTACCTGTCAGCCAACTTATGAGATTGAGCTAGTGCAATTAGAAAAAAAAGTACCTGAGACTAGACTCTTATTTCTACGTATCGAGTGAGCTGATGGAATCCTATTAAAAAAAAAAAAAATCAGAAATATATATATATATATATATATATATATATATATTATTTGTGTGTGTGTGTGTGTGTGTGTGTGTGTGTGAGAGAGAGAGAGAGAGAGAGAGAGAGAGAGAGAGAGTAGGCTAATTCAATAATCCGCGGATCCCATGGGATTTCGGACCATGCATCCAAGAGGCCCGAAAAGGAAAAAAATCAGGGCCTTCCATCTCTCGCGTACATCGGACCCGAGCTCAGCAATCACCTCGTGGAGAATTTTTTTTTTTAAATAATATAAAAAAAAATTTATGAAAATAGATGTCCTAGGTAATATTTACCAAACTAGATATTTTTGGTTGATGTGGACACGCGGTGCCAAAAACACCTGCCACGTGGCAGGGCGAGATGCCAGCTGGGCTTGAAATCGTGCTCGTGAAATCATCTTTTCCAAAAACGATTTCAGCGCGGCTTCTCTCCACGTGCCTAGGCTCCCCACTCGCGACAGGTGGTGGCAAATAGAATTCGTCTTTGCCAAAAATGAATTCCCACTGAGAAATCATCTTTTGCAAAGACGATTTCAGGATGTCCGCGAGTCAGGCGACACGTGGCAAGGCCTGGCCCCTTGCTCGGCGATCTGCCAACACGTGGCACATTTTCAGGTGGCTGGGTGGACACGTGGGGTCTTAAGGCTGAATTCGTCATCGGGAAAGACGAATTCAGACTGAGAAATCGTCTTTCTCAGAGACGATTTCTCAGCCGAACCTATTTCCCCTTCTTTCTTTCTTCCCTGTTTTTCCTGTTCTTCCTCGCTGGTCCCCCGCTCGCTGCTGTTCTTCCTCGCTGGTCGGCTCGCTAGTCCACCGCTCCGCCACCTCCTGCTCGATCCATCGCTCCCCCGCTCACTGAGAAATCGTCTCGCTAGTCCACCGCTCCCCCGCTCACTGAGAAATCGTCTTTCCCGGAGTTTTTTTTTCTCAGCCGCACCTACCCCTTCACCCTTCTTTCTTCCCTGTTTTTCCTGTTCTTCCTCGCTGGTCCCTCGCTCGCTGGTCCATCGCTCCGCCACCTCCTGCTCGGTCCCCCGCTCGCTGGTCCATCGCTCCGCCACCTCTTGCTCGGTCCCACTTCTCTGGTCCCCTGGCTCCCTGGCTCTCGATTTCATCTCTTTTCTAGTCTCCTGGCTTTCCGGCTCTCGATTTCATCTCTTTTTCGGTTCCACTCCGGTCCAATAGGTATATTTTTTATTTTTCTATTCCACATTAGATGAATATTTATTTAGTTTGTGATACGTTGTTTATGATTTATTTTAGGACTTAATTATTGATAATATTGATATGCAATACTTAAACATTATTGGACTTCAACCAATCATACATTGACTCAAAAAAAAAAAAAAAAAAAAAAGCCTCCAGATGTTATATGGCTTGTTGAATAAGATTGGGTGGTACATAATATGCTCATCTACAATAAAGCTCGGCTTATATTTTTGGTTTGTCTTGGAATCAGGGCACCACTAAAAAAGGCATTTTACATCTTGCAAGTACTGTATGAATATTAAATCATCATAAATTCGATCCTTCAACTTGAAGGGAGAAAATTTATATGAATGTAATCTGAGATCTTAGTGAAGAAGAGTGAGCGACAATATACCAAAATCATAAAGAAAAGCAAGAACAATTTTTCCATGCAAAAGACTAAAGAACTTTTTGCCTGCATTTGAATTCACAACAGAGCTTGTGAAAAACCTAGAGACCTTCACAACACTAGATAGAATTCTAGTTGCCACTTTCTCTAACATCTTTGTGACCATCTTGACCCTGTGAAAAGATCGGTATGTAATTAAATAAAGAACTATGAAGAAAAAAAGTGGAAGAATATTTTCTTTCCAATAGTCTAAGCAATATTTAAATCAAAAATTCTATTAACACAAAGTTAAAAAATTATTGGAAAAAAGAAGAAGAAAAGGATCTCAAAAAAAAAAAAAAAGAAAATTATCTTCCACGCAATAATTGTTTATGTTGTCCATTGCCCATTACCAAAAAAATATCTTCTAATGACAAGGCAAAAATGTATGACCAATTTGTAGCCTACCGGCATCAAGGTATGTAATTTGATTGTAAATTTAGGACAGTGAGGTATTTTACTAATGCTAAGTTGGTTATGCAATTAAATGCTTTTACGTACTCAAACAAAATCAACAACAAACATAAATCGCAAGATCACATAAAGACAACAACTGAGACATGTGTTACTTGGACATGCATGTATGTGTATATATATAAATATATACAATCTAACTTGAATATATATTTATATGTTTTGAATTAATTATTAAATTTATCTCAATATTTAAAATATTGTATACATAATTAATTAAAAAATATTATATAATGATTTAAACATAGGAAAATATTGCATTGCATTGAACCGTAGACCTGTCAATTGATTAATAAGTATAATTTATAGTATCCATATATTATTTATAATTTTGTATGGATCTTAGAACTATGCATATTAATCAATTGATTGTCTAAAGTGGATAGTTTGAGAATTGCAAATAATTTTATGGATCACTTTACAGCATATAAATGATGTGCAACGAAGATCGAATGAAATTTCATGCAGCATTTTTCTTTTGTCTCCGCATACGTAAATATTTGTATGGGGAGAACTAAAGGGAGATGCTGAGATTTTATTTGATCTCCATTGCACATCATTTGTATGCTGTAAAGTGATATGTAATATTAATGCAATTCCTTAATGGGATAAGACCTATCTTTACCTATTAGTTAGAGATATGATGCATATATTATTATGTTAGTGATGTCATTAGAAACATGATACTATAATTTTTTTCTTACTTGTTTGTGTTATGATTGTGTATATAATTCGATAAAAATTGCAATGCATTGGACATTTCTAAATATGCTTTGTTGGTTAAACATATAGGGCATAATGGAAGAAATAATCACAGCATTATGTTATATTAATGGTTGTATTATCAATGGACCAAATGAGATTGAGTACAACCAGGGTCCGAAAAAGGCAATTAGAATAAATTCTGGTATGACATTTGAAGAGCTGGAGAACAAAATATGTAGAGTTCTGCATATTGATAGAACTGAAAAAAAATATTGATCATTTATAGATATCCATAAGTTGTCCAGCCGACATCTGTAAAATATGAACTCGTTCCACTAACCGATGATGAAGACATGGAAATAATGTTTTCAACAATCAATTCACATCAATGTATATCGGGTGCGGAGTTATACATAGATATCCAAACTGTAGAAGCTCATGAACCTGTCTGTTCTTAGAATGACTATGAAGAAGCTGTTCGAAATATAGCAACAACCCGTGTAACCGAACATGTTTCATACTGTACTCCAAAATCGTAGCTAATGAAGTTGAAAATATTGGTTCAGTTTATCTAGTATCCCCGTTACATATGGTGGACGGTACTGTACCTGAAACTAATATTAGAGAAGCATCAGTATATACAGCTGCTGATGATACGGTGCATCTGGATAATCTACTTTTTAATGAGAATGATGATAAATGTGAAAATGATTTGACTGATGAAGGTAATGAAGTCGGAACTTCACACCCAGTATGAAGTCCAGAGCGAACACCTGTTCCAAACTATTCTGCATTTGAAGCTCCATCTAGAACATTCACCCAGATTGATTGAGATGCTACGAATGTTTCAATGTATTCTTCATTTCAGGAATAAAATGTTATATGGCAAAGGGATGAAGAATTGCGTAAAGAACTTCGCTTTACGAATAAGGCCGAATTACAAACTGTAGTAAAGTAGTATTCTGTTGAAAGACATCATGAATTCAAAGTTATTGAGTCTAATCCAAATCTATGGCTTATAAAATGTAAGAACAGAGATTCGGGATGTCAGTGGATAGTGAGGGCTATTAAACGTCATGCTTACTTTGATATCTCACGATATACTGGTCCTCAAACATGCCTGTCTGCAATGATGTCTCAAGATCATTCTGGGTTGGACTCCATATTAATTGCTAATGAAATACGGGACCTGGTGAAAGAAGTTCCTACAATTGCTGTTGCTGGACTAGGTGAAACAAGTACAATTATACACCAAGTTATAGAAAATTATGGGAAGCCAAGCAAAAGGCGATAGCAATGTTATTCGATGATTGGGATATGTTGATGCGAGACGACTCTAAGACTGCTAAACATATATGAAAAATAGTAAAATAATTTTTTTATGATTTTTATAATTTTATTTGTAGGCTAGATTTCCAAAATAATGTAAGAACTAGCAGAAAGATTAGCAGTGCAAAGAATCATCGGATCGCAGGCCAACTCATGCAAACTAATGAAATAACCAGGATCCAAGAGTTGAGAAACTCCCGGTTTAGGATAACTTTTCTTCATTAAATCAGATAATAAGAGAAGGGAAGGTTTCTTACCAGTCAGAGATTTGAAGATTCAGTATCAGCAGGGATCACATGCACTCTGATCGAAGCCTGGAGGAAGAAGCCTTATTTTCCTCGAATCTGATGGCTGATCTGGGCGGTTCGGGTAGCAAAGAAGGCCTCCTCAGGGGAGGGGAAGCACTTTTGGGATCTTGCAAAATGTCAAGGGTCAATCAAAATAGCAAGTAAGAAAAAGAAAGGAAACTGGTTTAGAAGAAATCAGGTTAGGGATTAGAAGCTGGGCTGTTTGAAGCTTGTTGAAGATCTCCTTGCTTGGTGGCCTAGGGCACTCCTTCTTGGATGTGTGAAGGCTTGGATGGCAGTGAGTTAGGGTGTGGAAGGAAGCTAGGGCAGCAAGGAATTCGTCCAAACACAAAGACAACCTAAAGAACCAAAACAAAACACCAATACAAGGTAATAACTCAAAATTTCAGCAAGTTGTATTCATAAGAAAGAGATGCTTACAAGAGGGGGAGGGGTGGGGTATTTATAGAGTTCTCATACCCTCACTAACTATGGTTACACTTGGGTTACAAGTCCTCTTCCCAATTGGAATACAAGTCCTTTCCTAGCTAGGTTAGAATTACAAAGTTTAAAAGGATTAGAAATCCCAACTAGGTTAGGAATAAACTTGGTCTTCTCCTTCTTCTCTTCAACTTGGACTTGGTCAAAACTTTTTGGACGTGGTCAACACTTCAAGGATGCCTAGGGAGGCGTGTTGGGCCTCTAGGAGCAGCAAGGGGCCGGCCCAAAGGTGCTTGGGTGTATGGGTTTGGGCCTCTGGAAGCTGGAGTGGCCTGGTAGCCTGGTAGCAGGAATATTTCCTGGAATCTTGCTTTTTAAGGGCTTGGGCTTGGCACCTGGGCTTGATTTCTTTGGGCTGGGATGCAGGTGGACCTCTGAAATCTTGGGTGCCCTATTCTGAGAATATGCTCTAGAATCTGGAAGGGAATCTGGGCATCTGAGGGCATCTGGAAGGAATCAAGGTTTCCGGAAGTATCTTGGATCCTGGGTTGTCACACAAAATCCAATGGGCTGATGTAGTGGCCTTTGACTCCTGGATGTGGCCTGGTAGAACTCCAAAATAGGGTAACCTCCTCTCTTGTACAAAAATTGGGCTCATACTGGACTCATAACTGATGTACAGGACTCAAAATACTGACTAGGTTGAGGGTTGAGACAAATCAACTAACCTCAACTTATTACAAGACTCAATTATAGTTGATTACAAAATTTGACACATGGCTAGGTAAACCAAATAGGGCCTAGTAATCTGTGTCTGATCCTGGTGCCCCCACCAATTCTCCCGGGGTGGGAGGAACTCGATTCCATCGAGTGTGGGATAACTTGGCTCTCATAGTGCTCGAGTAGATCTGGGTTGAGGCACTGCAGATCCTCATGGGTGATCCACGAGTTCTCAGATTCTAGCCGACCTTTTCACCAGACCAAATACCTCTGATAGCCTCTGTTCTAGGTACATATGGCTTGATCGTCCAGGATTCTCTCAATCTTTTTCTCATTATTTGGCTAATTGGTTGGTGGACACTCTGGGATGGGTTCTCTCTCAAAGGGAGGGATAGGCTTAAGGTGCTCGCTACGTATTGCTGCTGGCTCCCTAGACTCTATAAGATCTGAGATGATGAAGGTGGAGCTAATACCTAAATCAGGTAGTATCTCATGCACATAGGCATTGGATCCATAGATATTCATTATCTTGGATGGGTCAGCCTCGCGAGCAGAAAATTCTTTACAACTATAAAATCCCCTGCAAAACCTTTATCTCTCTTTTGGGAATTAGCCAAGTTGTTAGTTGGTTCATTAGTTATGTTCAACTTTTGACTAATTTCCATATGCTTATGCTGTGCAGCGGGTAGTACAGGTGCAGACATGTAACTTAGGTTATGCATTTATTGGACTCAACAAATCTTGGGTCTTCTATAGGGTACTCTTATAGATCTTCAATAGACTCATACTCCTCTACCAGACTTGGGTCAGCCTCATATATTTCTTCTTCTAAGTCATCTTGGTGAACCAATGGACTGGTAAGAGAGGTTTAGCTAATGGAAAATTGACTAGGGTCTGAGGTAACAGGGGTGGGTAAACTAAGGGTTATGGGTTCAAAGGTTATGGGTTTAAAGGTTATAGGTTCGAAGGTTACGGGTTCAAATCTAGAGGTATCAATTCTATAGGGTTCAGATTGACGTAGGGTTAGTGGGTTACTACTGGGTTCATATCTAGGAACTATGGGTTCCTGGGGTTTAGCTCTATGGGTCTTGCCTACGGTTTCTATTTGGTTGAATCTATGGTTCATTTGATCAAGCTTAGTATCAGATTGGTCAAACCTAAGGTCTATTTGGGCTAACTAATTTTGGATCTAGGCTAACTGATTTTGGGTTTGGGTGTTGGACTAGTTTTTTTGGGTAAGCTGGGCTTGGGTTTGAGCATTCATTTGGGCAAGTTGAGCTAGGATGGTCTCCAAAGTGGGTTCCATGGTCGGGCTGGGCTGAGGTTTGGACTTTTGATATTGGGTTCCTAATCTAGTGGTCATACAACAAATCAATCAATCAAAATGAAATGATGCAACCAAGCATGCAAAAGAGAAAGAAAAGGCTAGTATAATATAGGGTTTCCTAGACCTAGAGCCAGAAACTGGGTGGGTTAGCTCAACTTACACCTAACCCAATAGCTAATCCTTCAACTGGCCAGGTAGGGGGTGGGAGTGTGGGAGGCCCCTCTGCTTTTGCAGGGACTCAATTAAAAATCACAACACCACTCAGGTCGTTTGACTCTAGACCCCAAGCCTTAGACACCAGCTTTCAGTAATAGCTAAAAGGTTAAATGCACTAGTTGGCCCACACAGCTCGGACCCGACCTGTTGATGTCTCCTAGCCCACTAGGGCAAATTAGATTTAATTGATTTTAATTAGGCTTGGGTTAGTATGATGATGGTGGTTTTGGACCCAGGATAGGTGATGAAATCCTGTCCTCATCTGAGATTTTGAGTTGCCCTTAAGATTAGGTTAAAATGGCGGCAATCAATGGTCCTAATGCAAGCTAAAACAATCAAAAAATAAAATAATTTTTTAATGATTTATGATTTGTCAAGTTAGGTTTAAGTTAACTGGGGTTATCAAATAAAGTTTGGCTTGGGATTGGGGGTTTGGTAGTTGATTAGGTTAGGTTGAGTCAAGATGCATAATATAGCAGAAATCAGTGAATTAGGGTTTCAGTTTTGTAGAGTTTGACACAGATCCTGATTCATAAAAAATTCAAAAAAAATCTAGAACAGAGGATGGAAGGTGATGATGAAGCCTACCAAATTTCATGCTGAAAAAAAATCAGATGATAATTCAAACCTAGGATTTTCTGGACTGCTATAGAAATTATTAGGATTCTGTTAGGGTTCCTATTATGCCAAATTTTAGAGATTTACGGTTTCACTAAAAATAATTAAAAATTTTGATAATTACTAGGATAGAACAGAGGACATGCAATACAAATTTCATATAAAAAAAATATATTTATAATACCTAAATCAGATGAAACCTAGATACCTAATGCAGTGGACAGAATGCAGAAATTAGGGTTTATGAGTGCAAAGCAAATAAAAACTATCCTAAACCTACTCTGATACCAAACTGATGCGGGATGACTCTAAGATTGCTAAACATATATGAAAAATAGTAAAATAATTTTTTTATGATTTTTATAATTTTATTTGCAAGCTAAATTCTCAAAATAATGTAAGAACTAGCGGAAAGACTAGCAGTGCAAAGAATCATCGGATCGCAGGACAACTCATGCAAACTAATGAAATAACCAGGACCCGAGAGTTGAGAAACTCCCGATTTAGGATAGCTTTTCTTCATTAAATCAGATAATAAGAGAAGGGAAGGTTTCTTACCAGTCAGAGATTTGAAGATTCAGTAGCAGCAGGGATCACATGCACTCTGATCGGAGCCTGGAAGAAGAAGTCTTGTTTCCCTCAAATCTGATGGCTAATATGGGTGGTCCGGGTAGCAAAGAAGGCCTCCTCAGGGGAGGGGAAGCACCTTGGGGATCTTGCAAAATGTCAAGGGTCAATCAAAACAGCAAGTAAGAAAAAGAAAGGAAACTGGTTTAGAAGAAATCAGGTTAGGGATTAGAAACTGGGCTGTTTGAAGCTTGTTGAAGATCTCCTTGCTTGGTGACCTAGGGCACTCCTTCTTGGACGTGTGAAGGCTTGGATGGCAGTGAATTAGGGTGTGGAAGGAAGCTAGGGCAGCAAGGAATTCGTCCAAACACAAAGACACAACCTAAAGAACCAAAACAAAACACTGATACAAGGTAATAACTCAAAATTTCAGCAAGTTGTATTCATAAGAAAGAGATGCTTACAAGAGGAGGAGGGGTGGGGTATTTATAGAGTTCTCATGCCTTCACTAACAATGGTTACACTTGGGTTACAAGTTCTCTTCCCAATTGGAATACAAGTCCTTTCCTAACTAGGTTAGAATTACAAAGTTTAAAAGGATTAGAAATCCCAACTAGGTTAGGAATAAACTTGGTCTTCTCCTTCTTCTCTTCAACTTGGATTTGGTCAAACCTTTTTGGACGTGGTCAACACTTCAAGGATGCCTAGGGGATGTGTTGGGCCTCTAGGAGCAGCAAGGGGCCGGCCCAAAGGTGCTTAGGTGCATAGGTTTGGGCCTCTGGAAGCTGGGGTGGCCTGGTAGCCTGGTAGAGAAAGTGGCCTATTCCAAGTCCAAATAGCTAGACATGGTCCTAACATAAACAGAGGCAACAATACACAGGTACCTATTATCGACATATATTATTGAAAATATATTATATATTATGTTGTGTACATGTCGAATTATAGTTTTTGATGTTGTAAGTTGTTCATCTATCCCAGTGGACATGTATGTGTTAGAAATGGCAATGTTATCATTTACCTTGTTCTCATGTTATGGCTGCTTATGTACATGTTGCCATTGATTTTTATAGATACATTGATCAGTGCTACACATTACAAGATTATCATCAAACATATGCGCCACAATTTCAATCAATTCCTCACGAGAAATATTGGCCACAACAAAGTGGACATGGTATCATTATTCTTGATATCAATAGGTTACGACAAAAAGGTAGGCCACGGTCCACAAGGATTAGAAATGATATGGATATCTGAGAAGCTGGAAATAAACGTAGGTGTACAATCTATAAGGAGGAAGGGCATGACAGACGGTCATGTCTAAGACTTCTACAACCAAATCAGTAAAAAGATAGTAGTCAAATTGCACATTAATTTTAAGGTACATCACCTATTTCTATTATTCATCTGATGTTTATTTATTAATTGATACAGTTGTCATATTATTTTCATTGCTTAAATTATGTTGTAGTTTCAGGACTGGATTATGTTGTTGCTTCGGTAGTCCTATCGCATGGTCGTGGTTCATATTGTTGCTTTGTATTATGTGTGTTGGATTGTAATACAATTATATGTTGGGTTGTAATACAATTATAATTGTAATACAATTATTCATGGTTCATGTCAACACTTTGTATTATGCTTCATGTCTTTTTTTTAAAGTAAGATTTTGTATTATATTTATTATAATCATATGTTCTGATTAAATTTCTAAAAAAAATATCATGTTTAGTTATGTTTGTGATTGCTTATTTCATTTCTTTTGAGTTATTGTATATCACAGTTATGGATCCCAGTCCTTCCGATCATACTGTACTATACGATCAGGAGGTATATAGATCGACTCTAGTATGGGATGGACAGGATACTACGGTTTTACATTATCGTCGATGAGAGAATGTTATGCGCAGATCGATACCGCTAGATCGGTGCATAGTACCTTTGTTGATTCATTTCGATTTTTATGGACTTGCACGAATTGGTTTCATTAAATTGGACTGGCATTTGATCACTACTCTTATCGAGCATTGGCGTCCAAAGATGCACACTTTTCATTTCCCGCAGGGAGAGCTCAGCATGTTCCTCCAGGACGTTGCCACTCAGCTTGGTTTGCCGGTGGATGGTCTACCAGCGACAGGTTCTACAAGGATAGACTGGGGACAGCTCTGTCATGATTTATTAGGGGTTGTCCCACCATATGGTAGACTCTAGGGGTCGCGGTTAAGTCTGGTTTGGCTTATTGAGCAGTTTCAACAGTTAGATATTGATGCCGATGAGATAGCCATACAACGCTATGCTCGAGCATACATTTTGCAGCTGATGGGTGGGTGTTTATTTATGGATAAATCCGGGAATATGATGCATCTCATGTTTCTACCCCTACTGGCATATTTGGATGATGCTGGACATTATAGTTGGGGTAGTGCAGGGCTCGTATGGTTATACAGAGAGATGTGTAGGGCGAGCAGGAGAGATGCTAGTGACATTGCCGGTCCATTATTACTGCTACAGCTGTGGGCATGGGATAGATTCACGATCCTTGCACCACGTAGATTACAGTACCAGGCTCCAGATCCAATGATCGATTTCGATGATAATGTAGCTGGTTTACCATAGGGTCCTTTAGGGGTGTGGTAAGTTCAGTGTTTATATTAAATTTTATATTGTATGATATTTACTGACTTATTTAATAAATTTAATAAATTTATTTTGCAGATGGAGGGACGATTTTTGTGTGACATAGGTACCGACATATATGGTATCCTCTTATCATTACTTGATAGATCACTTCAGACTAGGCGAGGTAATCATTACTGCTTATTCTTTTTAAAATGGTTGATTAGTCTTATATGTTTTTGTGGTGCGGGCACCAGACTCAGAAGAAGACTTCAGAGCTCCATTTGGATCTCTGATTGACATTGCCCGAGAAATTAGGGTTTGTAATAAAGGTTGACCTGGTCAACCAGTTTATTTATTTTATTTATTTCTTGAGTCACCATTTAAATTTTGTTGAGTCATGTTGACTCGGTGCAAGTCCCAATGTGGTTTCAATTTGGTCCAAAATGGTGCCACATTTCTCTTCCAATCAACTCAAGGTTCAAGCAAGTGGAGGCCACACTCCAAGCCACACGCCCAGCCACACTCCGAGCACACGCCAGAGTCCAGGAGGCGCCATAGAGGCATCCCAGTGTCATGGTCCCCACATCCAAAGGAGAAAAAATCAAATTGGAGGCTAAATTAAAGGAGGCGCCCACACCTGCCTAATTTACCTAAGCAAAGAAGGAAGAAAACTTCTCTTGGAGAAGAAATCAAAGAAGGACATCCAACCTACTCCTAATTGAAGTTCAAATCAAAATCAAAGAGCTTAACTTGGAGTGGAAGAAAAGAAGAAATACCATAAGAAGAAGAGGACTCCAAATCCAAATCCAACTCCAAAGGAGGTGCCATAAAAGTTCCAAAACAATTCCTTTATGGCCGTCCCAATTTTTTTTGGACTCTTGGTCGGCCAAGGGAGAGGATTTTCTACCTAATCTAGGGGTTGGAAGAGTTTAGTCCCACATGGGAATTTGTACAAGCTAGGAGAAAATTTTAGGTCTATATAATAGACCTCTCTTTGTAACTTTAAAAAATCAATGAAGAAAAATTATTTTTGCTATTCTCTTGTGTTGAGTGACCTAGGTTTCTCTTCTTCCGCACTATTCTAAGTGTTGAGCTCCGTGAGGGGGTAATCCGGGTTCCATTGGATCCTTGAGGAGGTGAGAGATCTCCATCTTTATCCAAAACCCTAGGTTAGCCACTTGAAATTCCAAAACCCTAGCCACCTTTCATTATTTTCCATCCACCAAACCCTAGATCCATCCATCTCCCACGGCCTCTCTCTCTCTACAAGTCCAGGCCGTCCACCTTCATCCAGATCCAGTCCGGCTACTTCAGATCCAGAGCAAGTTCCAAGGAAAATCACATCAGCATCCAGGAGAATCCAGTTTTCAGCAATTTCGATCTTCAAGTTCATCAACCTGGTAAATCTTTTCCTTGACTCTCTGATTCCATCAATTGTTTTTCTTCTCTTCCAGATCTTGAGTTCAGGAGAAGCCAACCCGCCAAAGGACCAGTATTGGAGGATCCATTACGAAGATATCCAACTCCGAGGATCTAACAATCTGCTCGGGAGAGTTCTTCCACCAAAATCTGTGAAGATCATTGTCTGGTTAGATAAACCTTCCCTTCTCTTTATTTCTGTTTTGTTGAAAGCTCGGACTGAAACCCTAGGTCTGGGAGTTTCTCAACCCCCAGCGATCCGTTGCTTCTAAACTACTCTGATAATTTAGTTTCCTTAAAATTGTGCTTTCAATTATCATATTAGTATCTTTCAATGTTAGGTTAACTTTTCTTTGATTTGAAGCCAACTTCTACAAACCTATAAAAACAACAAAAAAATTAGTTAATCTTAATTTACTTCCGCATCGCATCCCTTTATTTGTTCTGCATCATTTTTGGTATCAGAGCCCAGTCTAGGGTTTCTGATTTGCTTGCTTGCTTGTTTTGATTGTTCTCTTTTTATTTTGTCTGCTCGAAGTAGACTCCCCAGGACGTCCGGTCCTAGGAACTAAGCGAGGCGCAAGCCTCCTCCTCCCATTCCACGGGGTGTTCCTAGGGCGTGTAGGGGATCCATTGGGTTATAACTTCGTAGCAGGGATTATAAACGGGGAAGACAATCTAGTTGCAGCCCGTAATTTCCCTATTATCTGAATTATTTCTCCCTGCATAAAACTCCGAATTGCATGATTTTTGCTTCGTTGAAACCAGTATAATTGAACCTATTTTCCATAATTTTTCTGCGATTTATTGGTTTCGGTAAAAACTCTGAGAATTAAAATACAGCAACTCTATTTTTTGTGTTCTGTAATTCAATTCTTTTTTGGAGTGATCATCTCATAATTTACTTAAGGGCAATTGAGCATCTAAGATAAGGGGAGGAGTTGATTACCTCTCCTTAGCCCAAAACCACCATCCAATCATTCGAACCTAGACCTAATTTAAAATCAGTTAGACCTAATTTGCCCTAGTGGGCTAGGGACACCAATTGGTCGGGTCTAGGCTAGTGTTGAGTCAGTTTGCTGAGTTATTCTGTGTGTGCTTAGCACTCAGTGTCTAGAACGGTGGTTCAGGGACTACGTCCCGAAGGGCTTGTGTGCTGGTCCGCCTACCTGGCCAATCACTGATTGGTGTCTAGGATTGGCGATCAGGGACCTAACACTCCCCTTACACCTGCCTGGCTGAGTCCTGAGTTACTACATGCTAGCTTGCCACTCTGATTGGGCATCTAGTTTGGACTCTAGGTCTAGTGATCCAGTAGTCGATTTAGTCTAGTCTCATTTTGTGTGCTTGCTTGAATCATCATGTCTACCAGAAACGGAGTGCCATATCAACCTGGTCAAACCCAACCTGATTTAGAGGCCATGATCAGAACTCTTACTGAAAGTATGGCTAAAATGAATCAGGATATGACAAACACTGTGGCCCAGTTTAGCGCACAAATTCATGAGGATCTTACCCAACTTAGGGACCGAGTCCAAGTACTTGAAGAACCTAGACATCGGAATTGGACTCCTGACCCCGATTTTAATGTGCCTCAGCCTCACCCACATCAGGAGCCTAGAAGGCCTTTATATAGAGATCCTGAACCTAATCATAGGAGGCCTGACCCAGAGCCTGAAGATAGAGATGATAGGTTCATCAGGAACATCAAATTAGATGCACCCACTTTTGATGGTAGTCTGAACCCTAAGGTGTATTCTGATTGGGAGGGTGAGATGGATCAATACTTTGAGTGGTATGCTATGTCTGAGGAGAGGAAATACAAGTTTGCCAAGATGAAATTAGTGCGTCAAGCTAGGTTATACTGGGGGAACATTGAGCTAACCACTAGGAGACGGAATGTTGAGCCCATAACCACTTGGCAGGGTATGAAAGAAAAATTGAGAGATAAATACCTACCCATTTCATACCAGCAAAACCTGTTAGACCAATGGCAAAACCTGAAACAAGGAAACCGATCTGTCTCAGACTACATAACTACTTTTGATGAATACCTAATGAGATGTGATGTGAGTGAAGCCCACGAAGTCACTTTGTCTAGATTTAGGGCTGGACTGAGGGAAGATATCAAGAGAGAATTATTTCTGAGAGAGGTTACTGATCTAGACCAAGCTTACCAGATTGCACTGAACACTGAGAAATTTCAGAGAGGACCTATACCTTCTAGGGTTAGTGCCCCAATCCCAAGGAATGGACCTAGCCAAGTTATCCCTAGTAAACCTTTTCAGGGTACTTCTACCCCTAGGCCCATGGACAAAGGTAAGGCACCTGACACCCAGAGAACCCCTAGTTCAAATATCACCTGTTTTAAGTGTCAGAAACCAGGTCACATTTCCAGTCAGTGTACTGTCATAGCCTGTTTCAAGTGTCATAAGGTAGGTCATGTTGCTAGCCAGTGCCCACGGAGATCCCTTTACATAGAAGAGGGAGAGAATGATAATTCCGAGCCCAGTGAGGAATTTGAAGAAGAAGTTTATGAGGCCGGAATGAATTTGGTTGAGGAGTATGAAGGAGAGGAGGAACCCAATGAATCTGACCAATTAGGAGTTGTAAGATGCATCCTATCCCAGAATCTAGTTCAAGAGGATTGGCGTAGGACTAACATCCTACAAACTTTTCTTAAATTAGGGGATAAGGTATGTAAGATCATCATAGATAGTGGGAGCTGTGTAAATGCCATCTCTACTAGCACTGTCAAGATGTTAGGCTTAATCCCAGTTCCCCATCCCAACCCCTATAAGGTTTCTTGGGTAGATTCTACCTCCATACCCATCCAATCTAGATGTCAAGTCCAAATCCAAATGCAATCTTATCACGAAAAGATTTGGTGCGATGTTTTACCCATGGGGGTGAGCAGTATAATTCTCGGAAGACCTTGGTTGTATGATCATGATGCCACCCTCTTAGGAAAATCCAATACCTGTGTCTTTAGTTTCAATGGGAAGAAGATTACGATCCATTCCGTTCCCCCTAAGGACAAGGTAACTAAAGGAGCCGGTAAGGTTAAGGAGATGAAAACTGGAGTGAACCTAATCAGTGCTAAGGATCTAGAACAAGAAATTCATAGTGGTTCACCCATCTGGATGTTGACTGCTAAGGAACTTAGAACTTCGGAACCCTCAGAGCCTCCTCAAGAAGTTAAACCTGTGTTAAAAGAATTTGAGGATGTCTTTCCCGAGGATTTGCCAGACCACCTTCCATCTCTTAGGGATATCCAGCATGCCATAGATCTAATCCCAGGAGTGACTTTGCCCAACTTGCCCCATTACAGGATGAATCCATCTGAGCATGAAGAACTGCAAAAGCAGGTTGGAGAATTATTGAGGAAGGGGTTTATTAGAGAAAGTCTTAGCCCTTGTGCAGTCCCAGCCTTACTGACCCCAAAGAAAGATGGCACGTGGAGGATGTGTGTTGACAGTCGTGCCATCAATAAAATTACAATCAAATATAGGTTTCCCATCCCTAGACTAGATGACATGCTTGATATGATGGCTGGTGCAATGGTTTTTTCTAAGATTGATCTCAAAAGCGGCTATCATCAGGTTAGGATTAGACCCGGGGATGAATGGAAAACTGCTTTCAAAACTAAGGATGGTCTTTATGAATGGGTTGTTATGCCTTTTGGGTTGTCCAATGCCCCTAGTACTTTCATGAGAATTATGACCCAGGTACTTAGAGCTTTCATAGGAAAATTTGTGGTGGTCTATTTTGATGACATCCTGATCTATAGTAAGACCCCAACAGATCACCTAGACCACCTTAGAGCAGTCTGTCAAGTTTTGAGGAATGAGAGACTCTACGGTAATCTTAAGAAGTGTGAATTCATGACTAGTAGAGTTATCTTTCTTGGTTTTGTAGTAACCCCTGACGGCGTGGCGGCCGATCCTGAGAAGATTAAGTCCATAGTAGACTGGCCAGAGCCAACCAATGTGCATGAAGTTAGAAGTTTCCATGGCTTGGCTACCTTCTATAGGCGATTCATCAAGGGGTTTAGTACTTTAGCTGCTCCAATCACTGATTGTATTAGGAAGGGAGAATTTCATTGGACTAAGTCAGCCCATAAAGCCTTCCTAGATCTTAAGGATAAAATGACCCAGGCACCCATTCTGAGATTACCCGATTTTTCTAAAGTATTTGAGGTTGCCTGTGATGCTTCAGGTGTAGGAATAGGTGGAGTCCTAAGCCAAGAGAATCATCCCATAGCATTCTTTAGTGAAAAACTTAATGATGCTAAGCTTAGGTATTCTACCTATGATAAGGAATTTTATGCGGTGGTGCAAGCTTTGCGTTACTGGAGACATTATTTGCTACCGCAGGAATTTGTACTATTTTCGGACCATGAGGCTCTTAGATTTCTGAACTCCCAAAAGAAGCTTAACCCTAGGCATGCTAAGTGGGTAGAATATATCCAGTCCTATACTTTTGTCCTGAAACATAAGGCTGGAGTTGAGAATAAGGTAGCTGATGCCCTTAGTTGCCGATCTCTGTTATTAACTTCTGTTAGAACTGAGGTCATAGGGTTTGAGCAAATCAAAGAGGAATATGAGTCTTGTCCGGATTTCACAACTGTGTATCAGGATCTAGTTCAAGGACCATCTAGTAATCACCAGGATTATACCCTTGTAGATGGTTTTTTGTTCTTCAAAAATAGGCTTTGCATCCCTAGAACTTCTCTTAGGGAATTTTTGATTTGGGAAATCCATGCTAGAGATTTAGCTGGCCATTTTGGAAAAGACAAGACCATTCTAGCTATTGAAGACCACTTTTTCTGGCCTAGCTTAAAAAGGGATGTAGCTAATATTGTAGCTAGATGTCGAACCTGCGCTGTTGCCAAACAGCGAAAACAAAACACTGGCCTTTATACCCCACTCCCTGTCCCAGATCGTCCTTGGCAAGATGTGAGTATGGATTTTGTGTTAGGTTTACCTAAGACCCAGAGGAGACATGATTCTATCTGTGTCGTAGTCGACCGATTCTCTAAAATGGCCCACTTCTTGCCTTGTTCCCAAACTTTTGATGCGTCTAAGGTAGCCACACTTTTCTTCAATGAGATAGTTAGACTCCATGGCCTACCTAAGACAATCGTTTCAGATAGGGATGTCCGGTTCACCAGTTACTTTTGGAAGACCCTTTGGCATAAGTTAGGGACAAAACTTAAGTTTTCAACTGCCTATCATCCCCAAACTGATGGCCAAACTGAAGTAGTGAACCGTAGCCTAGGAAATCTGCTGAGATGTCTTGTTGGTGAAAATACCAGAAATTGGGATTTATACCTACCAAGGGCAGAATTTGCGTACAACGACTCGGTCAATAGGTCTACGGGTAAGAGTCCATTTGAAATTGTACATGGGTACAAACCTCACACACCTCTTGACCTAGTCCCTTTACCTGTCCACACTCGAGTCTCCGAATCTGCTGAGAATTTTGCACAGCATATAAAAGACTTGCATAAAGAAATTCATGCCAAAATAAATTTAAGTAATGAAACTTATAAGAAGTTGGCTGATACTCAAAGGCGAGTCAAATCTTTTGTTGAGGGAGACTATGTGATGATTAGGTTAAGGCCTGAACGGTTTCCTCCTGGAACCGTTAGAAAGTTACATGCTAGGGGAGCTGGACCATTTAGAGTGGTAAAGAGAGTAGGATCCAATGCCTATGTGCTCGAGTTGCCTCCAGAACTAGGCATTAGCTCTACTTTCAACATTACAGACTTAGTAGAGTACAGGGAGCCAGCTGTGATTCCTAGTGAGCCTTTTGAGCCTAACCCTATCATTGAGAGTGATCCCGACCCTGTGTGTCCACCAACAAACTGGCCTGTGAGGAAAGAGCAGATTGAAAAGATCCTGGATGATCAGGTTATCTCTACTCGTAATCGAGGATACCAAAGGTACCTGGTCCGCTGGCAAGGAAGGCCAGATTCTGATGACTCTTGGATCTCCCGAGAAGAATTACAAGAATTGGACCCAGACCTCTTGGAGAGATACCAGAGCCAACTTGAGCCTTACTCGACAGGGTCGAGTTCCTCCCACCCTGGGAGAATTGGTGCGGGCACCAGACTCAGAAGAAGACTTCAGAGCTCCATTTGGATCTCTGATTGACATTGCCCGAGAAATTAGGGTTTGTAATAAAGGTTGACCTGGTCAACCAGTTTATTTATTTTATTTATTTCTTGAGTCACCATTTAAATTTTGTTGAGTCATGTTGACTCGGTGCAAGTCCCAATGTGGTTTCAATTTGGTCCAAAATGGTGCCACATTTCTCTTCCAATCAACTCAAGGTTCAAGCAAGTGGAGGCCACACTCCAAGCCACACGCCCAGCCACACTCCGAGCACACGCCAGAGTCCAGGAGGCGCCATAGAGGCATCCCAGTGTCATGGTCCCCACATCCAAAGGAGAAAAAATCAAATTGGAGGCTAAATTAAAGGAGGCGCCCACACCTGCCTAATTTACCTAAGCAAAGAAGGAAGAAAACTTCTCTTGGAGAAGAAATCAAAGAAGGACATCCAACCTACTCCTAATTGAAGTTCAAATCAAAATCAAAGAGCTTAACTTGGAGTGGAAGAAAAGAAGAAATACCATAAGAAGAAGAGGACTCCAAATCCAAATCCAACTCCAAAGGAGGTGCCATAAAAGTTCCAAAACAATTCCTTTATGGCCGTCCCAATTTTTTTTGGACTCTTGGTCGGCCAAGGGAGAGGATTTTCTACCTAATCTAGGGGTTGGAAGAGTTTAGTCCCACATGGGAATTTGTACAAGCTAGGAGAAAATTTTAGGTCTATATAATAGACCTCTCTTTGTAACTTTAAAAAAATCAATGAAGAAAAATTATTTTTGCTATTCTCTTGTGTTGAGTGACCTAGGTTTCTCTTCTTCCGCACTATTCTAAGTGTTGAGCTCCGTGAGAGGGTAATCCGGGTTCCATTGGAGCCTTGAGGAGGTGAGAGATCTCCATCTTTATCCAAAACCCTAGGTTAGCCACTTGAAATTCCAAAACCCTAGCCACCTTTCATTATTTTCCATCCACCAAACCCTAGATCCATCCATCTCCCACGGCCTCTCTCTCTCTACAAGTCCAGGCCGTCCACCTTCATCCAGATCCAGTCCGACTACTTCAGATCCAGAGCAAGTTCCAAGGAAAATCACATCAGCATCCAGGAGAATCCAGTTTTCAGCAATTTCGATCTTCAAGTTCATCAACCTGGTAAATCTTTTCCTTGACTCTCTGATTCCATCAATTGTTTTTCTTCTCTTCCAGATCTTGAGTTCAGGAGAAGCCAACCCGCCAAAGGACCAGTATTGGAGGATCCATTACGAAGATATCCAACTCCGAGGATCTAACAATCTGCTCGGGAGAGTTCTTCCACCAAAATCTGTGAAGATCATTGTCTGGTTAGATAAACCTTCCCTTCTCTTTATTTCTGTTTGTTGAAAGCTCGGACTGAAACCCTAGGTCTGGGAGTTTCTCAACCCCCAGCGATCCGTTGCTTCTAAACTACTCTGATAATTTAGTTTCCTTAAAATTGTGCTTTCAATTATCATATTAGTATCTTTCAATGTTAGGTTAACTTTTCTTTGATTTGAAGCCAACTTCTACAAACCTATAAAAACAACAAAAAAATTAGTTAATCTTAATTTACTTCCGCATCGCATCCCTTTATTTGTTCTGCATCATTTTGTTTAATGAATTATGCTTTAAATTATTTATGAACAGGTGATATGGCAGCCATATTCTGCCGATCTACTTGCACAGTTCCAGATTACTATCTAGATGGACAACATATCTGGTGTGCTCGAGTGCCACTTATTTGTTTTCATATAGTGGAGCGGCACTTACCTGATAGAGTGATGCACTAGTTCGGGATTCGACAGGTCGTGCCTGAGTCGATTGATACGCGTTCGGCTCTACACCACATCAATCTGAGAGGATGACCCGACCAGGACTGGTCCACCACTCATCACGAGTTCATTCATTTATGGATGAGTCGACTTGATCATATTGTAGATGGTGCTCTAGATGCTGGTATCATGGATTATCACGATCTCTATATGCAGTGGTACCATAGCATCACATGTCGATTCATTAATCGTCCTAGCACGGTTGATGATTATATGGTAAGAAATTTAAGTTTTGCTATTTATTACTATTAAATTTTATATTCCTTGAAATTCATTGTTTATTTTTATCTTACAGAGCAGTGCCATCATGCGAATACTTCAGCTGGCTCATCCAGATTGCATAGTGACGAACTCCCAGACTATTATGGAGGTTTGTCACTCTGTCCTTCATACTGTCGACGAGCATGCACATGTCCCGTTATGGAAGTTTTATCAGGGGGTCGACAGAGAGTACGAGACTCCTTCGCCTTACCACTATGCATCTTCATTGGGAGCACCTCCATCATTCCAACACAGACGAGGTACTCGACATTATAGTATCTCTCCATATTCGATGCCCGACTTCACATCTACTGATGTTGTTGCTGCACATTTTGAGTCTATCGCTGCACCGGACTACATGACGCAGCATGATTATTCCGGACATCAAGGACAGGCCTATGGTGAGGGTTCGTCGCATCACGTGTCGGCACAGCAGGCATCCCAGGTCGTGGAGCATATGACAGAACATCAGCCACCAACTGAAGTTGCACCTCTACTTCGTCGTGTCCAGCCTCCATGCAGGAAAAGACAGCCACCATGTGGAACCTAGGACCTTTTTTTTTGTGTATTGTGTTGCCGCCAAGATCGTCGTGGCCCATAGCTGCTGTCGGTGATGGAGTGCACTCCTTTCGCTGTCCGGCCGTCTAGTGGTCCTGAGCCTGCAAAATAGGGGTTAGTGATCCGGGCCGGGGTTTTCGGCGGGGCCACTATGACGGTCAAGTCAGTGACGATCCAGGAGAATAGATCCTCCTGGTTGAGCCCCTCTTGATAGACTACACGCTAGGAGGAGTGAGTAGTGTGAGAGTGGGATGCAAGTGTGTCGGGGGAAGAGTGGCCTGGCTAGAGAGATTCTCTGTGTGGCCTTTCCGCCCGCCCTTGCTTGGATTTGCTTATGGTACTGTGCTCTTCTGGTTGAGCTTGCACTTATATTTTTTTGGTGGTATTGATGCGTTACCTCCTTTGTCTAGCTTCTATCGAGCTTTGTAATCTAGGTTACCATTGGGCGCTCGTCTTGGGATCTTCATCGGGCTGTCAAGCACGTGCGGCGGTGTTCCGAGGTGCCTTTCCCGATTCGTGATAAGGAAAGCTGTCATGCATTTTGACATTCCCTCTGGTCGCCTCATTCTGGGAAACCTGGCAGTACCTTGATTGGTGGGCCACCGCCCCTGGGATTCGAATCTCCTGGTTGACTTCCTCTTTCAGGTGGTTCAGGTGGTTGGTGAGGAGCGTGGTGCCTCGATCAGTGGGCCCCTCCCCTTTCTGGTGTAACCGGTGGTCGCAGGTGGTCACTGCGGTCTAACGAATGTCTCCGTACGATCCTCGGGTGGCTCGCCGGAGTCCTGGGATGGCAGTGCTTACGCCTGAGCTGGGGGCCGAGCTGGAAAGGCTGGGCTCGACTCTGACCTAGGCATCCCGAGCTTATGGGATCATCTCGGTGGAGGAGGGCAGAGTGCGGGCCCGGTCCAGAGGGCTCGGCCTCGGAGATGCTCCACGTGGTAGAGGAGGGTTGAGCTCGACTCCGACCATGGGGCTCGATCTCCGAGGGGCTCGCTCAGGAGGGCGGAGAGCGAGCCTGGTCTAGAGAGCTCAACCTCGAATAGGCTCCACGTGGTGGAGGAGGGCTGAGCTCGACTTCGACCACGGGGCTCGATCTCCGAGGGGGTCGCTTTGGAGGGCGGAGCGGCCTGATCCAGAGGGCTCGACCTCGTAGAGGCTCCACGTGGTGGAGGAGGGTCGAGCTCGACTCCGACCACGGGGCTCGATCTCCGAGGGGCTCGCTCTGGAGGGCACCGCTTGGCTCCGACCTAGGCATCCCGGGCTCGCGGGTCTGACCTGGCGGAGGACGGAGCTCGGCTTCGACGGGCGATCCCGTTATCCTGGGGGAGCTCAGCCCGGCGAAGGAGTGCGACAGGGAAGTTGACGTGGCGTTCGACACGATGACTTTCTTTGATGTGGCGCACGTCAGCTGCCCCACGTCAGCGATCTTGCCACATCATTTGCCCCCTACTTTCGAGGCTTGTTAGTGCATGGCACTCGGGCCGAAGGGAGTAATTGTGACGCTGACATGAAAAGGTGAAGATCTGGTGCAATGATGGCCATGATTGCTGGCGCTCCGGGGCACGGTCCTGCAGGCCAGTGCGGGGGCACCACGTGGCCATGTCCGAGGAGCAGTTAATGTTGGCACAGAATTCAGAGTGGATGGGGTGCCTTTTTCATCGATGGCTGGCACGTGGTGTGAATCCGTTGGCGGAGAGGTCATAACGGTACGGATGCGCCGGGTCATTTCAAAATGAAAAGAGGTTCTTACCCGAAATATCTATTCTTTTGAATTCTCCACGCCCACCGCAGTATCCGAGCTTTCTCCTTCCTCCCAGTTGCCTCAGATCTTCCAAGGAACCGGTTAGTCCCCTCTTTCTTCGAGTCCTTTGCTTCTTCTTCCTTTGGGGATGTCTCGCTTTGGCCCGAGCTTCTGCCCTACCACCAACCAGGATGAGGCTGGTCCTTCTGAGCGGAGGCCGGCGTCTCCTTCTTCTTCCGGTGAGGAGGAGGATGCGACTCATTTCAAGTTTAGCAGGAGGCGCCCTCCTGGTCCAGTACTCATTAGGGAACTAGAGTCTGGTCTTTCTCTCCCTTCTCTTCCTCGTCCCTCTTCTGAACTTGCTCCTAAATCTGTCCAGTCCACAGGTCCTGGCGGGATCGCCTTAACGATCACCGCCGAGGAACTGGGGACCATTCGGGATGTCTATGGCATCCCGCACTTTGTTCGACTTTTGATCCCTTGTCCGGGGGAACTCACTTCCAGTGGCCCGGGCCGCATTGATTTTTATGAGGAGACCTTTTTCGGGAGTCTCCACTTTTCCTTCCATCCGTTCTTCATGTCAGTTCTGAATAACTACCGTTTGGTCCCTGCTCAGTTAGTATCAAATGCCATTAGGGTCATCTTTTCCTTTGTTATGCTTTGTCATCTTCACGGGTTTGTTGCCCGGTTACCTCTGTTCAGGGCTTTCTTTGCCCTGAAGCGCCATCCGACTAAGGATGGGTGGTGGTCCTTGTCTTCTCGCCTGAAGGGCATTAGGTTTGTGCTCCCCTCTTTCGTCAAGGGATGGAAGAGTAAGTTCTTTTTCGCAATGGTTGAGGGGGTCGATTGGGTCTGGAGTGACCCTGACCAGTCTCCCAACCGAAACTCTGTGCTTGATGCGGCTGACCGGGATGACCACGAGCAGCTCTGCACCGTCCAGATTCCTCCTCTCAAGGTTCTGTTGTCAGAGCAGAACCTCTCTGAAGCCGGGGTCGACCCAACGAATAGGTTGGGTGAGTTCGACCTGAACTTTTCTCCTTCTTTTTCTATTCCTTACATAGCTTTTTGTGGGCTTCTGACTGTTGTATGACTTGCATGCAGCCATGATTTTCACGGAGAGCGACCTACTAGCGATCACCCAGAAGAGGTCACCAACCAGGCTGGTCGAGGAGCCTCCGTCGAGACGAGTGCGGGGGGAGAGCGCGTCTGCGTCCGCTCCCGCCATGATGGCCGACCCGAGCTGGCGGGCAACTGGAGCTGCTCCTGCCGTGCCGGCTGGCCAGAGTTCGGGGATGGCTGGAACTGCTCTTGCACCGGAGTGGCACGTCAACATGGATCGACCCCCGCCGCGGAGCCCGAGGTGGTCGTCCGGGCGAGGGCTGCAGCTGCTGTTGCGGCATCCCCTAATCCCCCGAGCCCAGCTGTGATCGAGGTCGAGGATAGGGAGGTCCGGGCTGGGGCCGAGCTTGCGACCGGGGCACCGCCTGCAGAGATGCCGGGTCCTCATCCTGCCCCCGGGGGCCCTACTACTTGTGGGGCAAGGCCACCTGTCCCCAGAGAGAGCAGGAGGGAGGAGGCGCGGCGCCGACTTCCTTTCAAGATGGGGCCGGAGAGTTCTTTTCTCCGGAGCCCCTTACTGGCCTAGCGCATGATGGATTTTTCAATCCAGCCATGCGATCGACAGGAGATGGCCGAGCTGCGGCTTGGCGACGTGCTTAGCACCATCTTCCCCCAGCTCTACTCGGTGAGTTGCTTCACTTTTCTTCTTTCTTTTCTTCTCTTTTTTTTTTTGGCTAACCTTTTACATGGTGCAGATTGATGCCAAGGCCCTCTTCATCAGGGGCTTCTGTTGAAACTGGGAGTGCAATGAACAGCAGCGGGTGGCTGAGATCGAGTCGTTGAAGGCCGATCTGAAGGAGAGGGCCGAGGCAAATGGTGCACTTGAGCAAAAGGTCAAGGACCTGGAGAAGCAGCTCACCGATGCTGAGGGGCGAGCGAAGAAACTCCTAGAGTGTCTTGATCTGGAGAGGAGTCGCTCAAGGAAGAGTGATGATAAGCTCTCCCTCGCTGAGAAGAAACTGAGATGGTACAATGTCGAGGTCGATCGGTACAAGGAGATCGCTTAGTCTGCTCAGGCCGAGCTGGCGGTAAGGAGGGAGAGGTTGGCCGTGATCGAGAGGGTGGAAAAGGTGGCGGCTAAGTCGGCGGAGTCAGCCAGGATGGAGGTCGCCGAGGTAAGGAAGGAGGCCACTAGGGCCAGGAAGGAAGTTGGAGAGGCTGTCGTCAGGTACAAGGCCTCGGAGGAATTCATCGTCGAAATTCAGCAAACGGCGTCGGACTCCTTTTACAAGGGCTTCATATTCCTGTGCGGCCGGGTTGAGGTGTTCGTTCCCGATGAGGGCCGTGATCGCCTCAGGTATCCTCTAGCCTCGGACACGGAGTCTGGTCAGGAGGCGGTCGTTGAAGAAGCTATGGCCTCCGAGCCTTCCTCACTGGTCGAAGCTAAGGCTGGGCCACCCAGAGTCGAAATCGTTCAGCCGGAGGTTCCTGGGAACAGGACCTCGCAACCTCAAGATCCAGCCGGGGAGCCAGCCAAGGTGGAGTAGTTTTCTTTTTTGTTTTTCTTTTTGTACTTGGTCGGAGTCACCTGGCATGTCGGGGACCCGAAGACATTTGTAGTTGACTTTTGTTAATAAAATGAGACTTTTCCTGCTACCTATTCATTGCTTGATTTTTCCCTCTTACTCTCTTTCTTTCCTTCTCCCTATCTCTCTTTCTTTTTCTTTTTTTTTTTTCTCTTTTTTCTTTTGAGATGAGTGGTGAGATCAGAGGAGGGTTCCACCTTTTCTGTGATTTGGCCACCAGGCTTCGGTGTCGACAAGTTGTGCACAAGATTTTGGTAGTTGGGAGCAGCTGGGCTCAAAGATTCCTTGGCCAGAGAGCTGAGCCCCCATCCAAGATGCCTGAGAGCTGGGCTCAGGTCTTGGATGCCTTGAAGCTAGGCTCGAGGCCTTCTTGGCCGGAGCGCTGGACCCCGCTCCAAGGGTTGCCTGAGAGCTGGGCTCAGGTCTTGGTGTCTTAGAGCTAGGCTCGAAGACCTTCTTGGCTGGAGCGCTGGGCCCCGGTCCAAGGATTGCCTGAGAGCTGGGCTTAGGTCTTGTCTTGGAGCTAGGCTCGAAGACTTTGATGAATTGAGAGCAGCGTGGCTCGAAGGTCCCTTGGTCGGAGAGCTGGACCCCGGTCTTGGGTTGCCTGAGGGCTGAGCTCAGGTCTTGGTGCCTTAGAGCTGGGCTCGAAGACATTATTGATTTGAGAGCAGCTTGGCTCGAAGGTCCCTTGGCCGGAGAGCTAGGCCCCGGTCTTGGGTTGTCTGAGAGCTGGGCTCAGGCCTTGGCATCTCGGAGCTGGGCTCGAAGATGTTGTTGACTTGAGAGCAGCTTGGCTCGAAGATCCCTTGGCCAGAGAGCTGGGCCCTGGTCTTGGGTTGCCTGAGAGCTGGCCTCACGCCTTGGCATCTCGGAGCTGGGCTCGAAGACATTGTTTATTTGAGAGCAGCTTGGCTCGAAGATCCCTTGGCCGGAGAGCTGGGCCCCAATCTTGGGTTGCCTGAGAGCTGGGCTCAGGCCTTGGCATCTTGGAGCTGGACTCGAAGACGTTGTTGATTTGAGAGCAGCTTGGCTCGAAGTCTCTTGGTCGGAGAGCTGGGCCCCGGTCTTGGGTTTCCTAAGAGCTGGGCTCAGGCCTGGCATCTCGGAGCTGGGCTCGAAGATGTTGTTGATTTGAGAGCAGCTTGGCTCGAAGATCCCTTGGCCGGAGAGCTCGGCTCCGGTCTTGGGTTGCCTGAGAGCTAGGCTCAGGTCTTGGCATCTTGGAGCTGGGCTCGAAGATGTCGTTGATTTGAGAGCAGCTTGGCTCGAAGATCCCTTAGCTGGAGAGCTGGGCCCCAGTCTTGGGTTGTTTGAGAGCTGGGTTCGAAGACGTTGTTGATTTGAGAGTAGCTTGGCTCGAAGATCCCTTGGCCGGAGAGCTGGGCCCCGGTCTTGGGTTGTCTGAGAGCTGGGCTCGAAGACGTTGATGAATTGAGAGCAGCTTGGCTCGAAGATCCCTTGGCCGGAGAGCTAGGCCCTAGTCTTGGGTTGCCTGAGTGCTGAGCTTAGGTCTTGGCATCTCGGAGCTGGACTCGAAGACGTTGTTGGTTTTCTTGCAAGGCAGATAGACACTTGTGCAAAAGAAAAACCATTATTATTATTATTGAGGGAAAGCCTTACATTATTGATGGTATCTTCGCAGATTGCAGGCATTCCACGTTTGAGGAAACCTGATGCCGTCGAGATCCTCGAGGTAATAGGCCCCCTGTGAGAGGGCCTCAGCCATCTTGTAAGGGCCTTCCCAATTTGGTGAGAGCTTGCCGCACTCCCGAGGTTGAGATGCTTCTGCCCGGTGTAGCACCAAGTCTCCGGGTCAGAAGACTTTTGGCATGACATGGGCGTTGTAGTACCGGGCTACTCGATGTCGGTATGCCGCTATTCGTATCCGGGCTTTATCCCTTGTTTCTTCGAGGAGATCCAGGTTGAGCAAGAGGTGTGCTGAGTTCCGCGCCTCATCGTATTGCTGTACTCGTAGTGTGGGCATGCCGAGCTCAACCGGGATAACCGCCTCGGTGCCGAAAACAAGGCTGAAGGGCATCTCGTCGGTTGCCATTCTGGGTGTTGTATGGTAGGCCCACAGAATGCTTGGGAGTTCTTCCGCCTACCTGCCCTTGGCTTGGTCCAGCCTGGTTCCGAGCCCTTGAAGGATAGTCCGATTAGTCACCTCGGCTTCTCCATTCGTCCGAGAGTGAGCTACCGAAGTGAATTGGTGTTGGATGTCGTGTTCGGCACAGAACCCTTCGAACTCCCAATTATCGAATTGTCGCCTATTGTCAGTGATGATACAACGGGGGAGTCCAAAGCGGCAAATAATTGACTTCCAGAAGAATTGGCGGATATTGGCTTCCGCGATCAGGGCTAGTGGCTCTGCTTCGACCCACTTGGTGAAGTAGTCGATCGCCACCAGCAGGAACCTTCGCTGCCCTGGTGTAGGGGGAAACGATCCCAAGATGTCCATTCCCTATTGGACAAAAGGCCAAGGGGCTGAGAGCTGGGAGATTGGCGCTACCGGCTGGCACTGTATGTGAGCGTGGCGCTGGCATTTGTCGCACCTTTTAACGAAGTCAGCGGTGCCTTCCCTCATGGTCTCCCAGAAGTACCCCTGGTGAAGGGCTTTATAAGCCAGCATTCTCCCTCCCATATGGTTCCCGCAGAGGCCTTCGTGGATCTCCTGGAGCACGAAGGCTGCTTTTACGGGCCTGAGGCACTTCAGGAGCGGGTAGGAGTAAGATCGGCGATATAGCCGGCCTTCCATCAGAATGAACCGGGAGGCCTTCTTTTTGATAAGGGCTGCTTCTACGCGGTCCTCGGGTAGAGAGACATCGATGATGTACCTGACGTACCTATCCATCCAGCTTGGCTCGGGATGACTTGATGCACCTCTTCTAAGCCTTCGTAGCTTGGGTTTACAAGGTACTCGATGTAGACGCGTCCCAGCGATGAGTCCGGCAGGGTCGCGAGCTTGGACAGTGCATCCACGCGTGCGTTCTCCCCACGGGGGATGTGGAAGATGCTGAAGCGCTGGAAGCCTGTCATGCTCGAACGGACCTGCTCCAGGTACTTCATCATCTGGGGGTCCCTTGCTTCATACTCCCCGGAGACTTGTCTGGCAACTAGTTGGGAGTCAGTGAAGACTTTCAGATTCTGCACACCCAGCTCGCGGGAGACTCTTAGACCCGCGAGGAGTGCCTCATACTCCACCTGGTTGTTTGTTGCGGCGAATTTGAAGCGGAGGGCGCATTCTGTCATAACCCCATCGCTGTTGGTAAGGATGAGGCCTGCTCCGCTCCTGTCGGAATTGGATGCGCCGTCCACGTGGAGGATCCAAGGCTCCTCCCCTAGTTCGGGCTCCATTATTATATGCTCTGACTCCTCGACGAATCCGATGCACTCAACTACGAAGTCGGCCAGGACTTGGACCTTCTTCGAGGACCTCGGCCGTTACACTATGTCGAACTCACTGAGCAGTAGGGACCACTTGGCCAATCTCCCGAAAGTTTTGGGGTGGCTGAGTATGGTCCTCAGCGGCTGGTCCGTCACGACCACTATTGGGTGCGCTTGGAAATAGGGCCTGAGATGCTTAGCAAATACTATTAGTACAAAAATGAGTTTCTCGGAGCGAGTATACTTGATCTCTGCATCGCGGAAGATTTTGTTGGTATAGTATACCGGCTTTTGAGATTCGTCCTTGTCTGCGCGGACGAGAACCGAGCTGACGGCTTTGGGTGTAACCGCTAGGTAGAGCAGGAGCTCCTCCCCTTCTTCCGGCCTAGAGAGCAGCGGGGGAGAGGCGAGGAATTTCTTCAGCTCCTCGAAGGCTGTCTTGCACTCCTCCGTCCAGGTGAAGTCATGCATCTTGCGCAGTGCCTTGAAGAATGGAAGGCAGCGGTCTACCGACCTCAAGATGAATCGGCTTAGGATGGCAATACGCCCCGTTAGGCACTGGACCTGCTTCTTGGAGGTCAGGTGCTCCATGTCGATGATTGCCTGGATCTTCTCTGGGTTTGCTTCGATGCCTCTCTGGGTGACCATGAAGCCTTCCTGCCACCACTCCAAAGGCATACTTTGCTGGATTCAGCTTCATCTGGTGCTGCCGCAAATTATGGAAGGATTCGACGAGGTTAGCGATATGGCTCGAGCTTGGCTTGCTCATGACGAGCATGTCATCCACATACACTTGCTTGTTCTGGCCAATATGGTCCTTGAAGACCTTATTGACCAGACGCTGGTACGTGGCTCCTGCATTCTTCAGGCCGAAAGGCATTATCCTGTAGCAGTATGTCCCTTGGTCGGTGATGAAGGCGGTGTGCTCTTTGTCCTCCGGGTGCATACGGATCTGGTTGTATCTGGACAATGCATCCATGAAGGAGAGCAGTCTGTGGCCAGAGGTGGCATCCACCAACCGGTCAATCTTTGGTAGAGGGAAGCTATCCTTCGGGCATGCTCTGTTGAGGTCAGTGTAGTCTACACAGATCCTCCACTTGCCATTGTTTTTCCTTACCATCACCATGTTTGCCAGCCAGCTCGGGTATTGGACCTCCTGAACGAAATCGACGGCTAGGAGTTTATCCATTTCCTCCTTGATAGCTGCCTGCCTCTCCGGGACGAAGCTTCTCTTCTTCCGCCAAACCGGCCTGTGCTTTGGGTCAACACTCAATTTGTGAGTAATGATGTCAGGAGGGATACCTGGCATGTCCGCCGCTGTCCAGGCGAATACATCTGTGCTTGCTTGCAGGAACTCCAGTAGTTGAGCCCTCTCCTCCTCGGATAGCTAGGCTCCAATCTGTACCATCTTCGTGGGGTCATCTCCGAGCGAATAAGAGAGTAGGCGCTCAATCGGATCTCTCCTGGGGTCTTGGACCCTTTGGTCGAGATCATCTGTCTTGGGATCATCCTCGGGGACCTTGGCCCCAGGGAGGGTTTGGAAGCAGTGTTGCACCGGCTGGGGTGCCCCCCTCATCTCCCTGACACCGTAGAGAGTGGGGAACTGTACAAGCAGTCTCTTGGTGGAGACGACGGTGTCGAGCAGGTTGAGCCCGGGTCGGTCCAGGATCACGTTGTAGATGGAATGAAGCCTAACAATCATGAAAGTCATCATAACGGTGCTTTGCTGAGGTGAGGTCCTGGCAGTGACCGGGAGAGTGATCTCTTCCTCCACTCTTATAGAATCACCTGTGAAACTGACAAGGGGAGTATGCACAGGTTTGAGTTAATCGGGAGAAAGGTTCATCATGGAGAAGGCATCATAAAAAAGCACATCTGTGGAGCTTCCACTATCAACCATGATGCATTTTACAGGATGCTTTGCGATCATCATCTCAACGACCACAGCATCATTATTTATATTTTTTCACCCGTCTTCCCCTTCCCTCATAAAGGGAAGTACATTCTCAGGATCCCTTGCCCCCCGGGCCTTCTTTGACATGTGCGCGGCTCCCCAGGAGATCATGCACACTAGCTTCTCGATAGGGAGGTTATCGATGGCTGGAGCTGGCGGGAGAGCGACGAGCGCTTGGGATTCCACCTGAGGTCTGCTTCCCATGAACCTTTTGAGGTAGCCCCTTTTGATGAGTTCTTCGATTTCCCACTTGAGGTTGCGGCATTCCTCGGTGTCGTGACCGTGGTGAAAGCGACAGTATTTTGTTTTATCATGGCTAGTGGAGGACTTCATCGGAGGCGGGCATCTTAGGTAGTCCTCGCCTTCGATCTCTATGAGGATCTTCATCCTCGAGGCGAGGAGGGGGGTGTAACTCTCCTCGGGAGCGGGAGCGCCTTTCGGCTTCTTCGGTGGCTTCCCGTCGAGCTCCCGCCGCGTATAATCCGTGATGGGGATCCAGGGCAGGTCCGGGTATTTTCTCCATTTTTTCTTATTTTTCTGCATTTTTTTATTTTTACTTATTCCTGCTATTCCATCTATTCTCTCTATTCCATTTTTATCCCGATCTTATTCTCACCTTATTCCAGTTTTATTCCATCTTCACTGTCTTTTTCCTGTGGTTTTAAAATGAATTTCAAAACCCTAGCCTCCACTCCGCCGGTCCCAGATCCGGGCCGCCCGACCCCCGGCCACCACCGCCGGACCGTCGCCGGTGCTCGCCGGCCCCAGCCCTCGCCGGCAAAGCCACCGCCGTCACCCCACACCCGTGGGAAGATGAACGGACGCAGAGGTGTCCGCCCGCCATGGCCCACGGCCGCCGCCGCCGCCGGCCTACTGCCCGCCATCGTTCCCGCCGCCCGCCGGCCCTTGCCCGGCCACCAATGGGGTCCGCCGCCGCCCATGCCCGTGGGAAGACGAACGGATGCGGGAGGCGTCCGTCTGCCCAAGTGCGCCCCTGCGCCGCCGCCGCCGCTCGCACGTCCGCCGGCCACCATCCCGCCGTCCCCGGCCTTCCCCGTCGTCCACCAGCCACGCCGGCACCCTGAGGTCTCCCATGACCGTGGGAGACCAAACGGCACGCCCTGGGGCGTGCCGTGCCATTCTTGCACCGTCTCGCCCGCAGCCCGCCACCAGCCGTCCGCCGGCCCATTCGCCACCCGCTTCCCGGCCGTCCGCCGGTGCCTTGCCGGAGATCGTTCTTCCCTTCCACGATCGTGTGTTGGTGTTTGCATGGATTTCAGTGCAGTCCCCCCTTTTCAGAGCAGCATGTTTTTTGGAGCAGATCATCAAGCTAACACGCTTCTCAGAGCAGATTAGCACCACTTTTGATACAACGCGAATTTTGATATAATTTATTTTTTTTTTATAGTTTTCTTAGAGGCTAAGAAACTGAGGATTTTGGTTTTTCTATATAAAAGCCCCCTCTCCCCCTGTAATAATCAGAGAGATGAGTTGATATAGATTTTTGGGTTGGTTCCACTTCTGGTTCTGGGCTGAGGCCCATTTTTCTTCGTTCCCTGCTGTGTGCATTATGGGTTCGATGAGGGGTGTGAAGCGTTCCCTGCCGTGTGCATTATGGGTTCGATGAGCACCCTAGTTATCCCCTATCTCGTCTTCTTTATCCCTTCGTGTCCTTCAAGAGTCATCCTAGCGCATCTATGTGAGAGCCATGCTGTGTGCATTATGGGTTCGATGAGAGCTCAGGGTAGCTGGTGCTGTGACCCCTTCGGGAGGGTAGCTTTATGCTCAGGGTAGCTGGTGCTGTAACCCTTTCGGGAGGGTAGCTTTATGCTCAGGATAGCTGGTGTTGTGACCCATTCGGGAGGGTAGCTTTATGCTCAAGGTAGCTGGTGCTGTGATCCCTCGGGAGGGTAGCTTTAGGCTTTGACCCCTGACTTTCTGTGTGCGTCCCCCGCTAGAGTGAGTCTCAGGGCCATGAGTTCCACTTCTCGATCCCCCATCTTCATCCTTCCTTCACCACATCCACCTAGAAAAATTGAAAACAAAAGAGATCTGCTGTCTTAGGATTTTAGTGTCAGTATGCCCTAGTCTCGGGAGGCTTCTTAGTCCTCCCACAGTCCTAGTTTGTTTAGTTGTTTCACTATTTTCCAAATAACCAGGTTACATCAATTTTTAGTCCCGCATTAATCCGGCTCCTCGGTGCGGATGTACTTTTGGACTCGGAGGAGGAGCTCGGAATAAGTCTTGGGGGCTTCTTGTTGAGCGAGTAGGTCAGGCGGGAGGTCCTGAACCCTCGTTTCAGTGCCAGCATGGCAACTGGCTCATCAAGGTTGTAGATCTCCAACGCAGCAGCTTTGAAGCGGGCCACGTAGTCCCGCAGCGGTTCGCGGTCCTGCTACCAGATGGAGAAGAGGTTATCTGTCTCTCGTGGCAACTTTCGACAGGCATCAAAGTGGGCCACGATCTTCTGCCCTAACTGGATGAAAGAGTTGATGCTCTTCGGCTCCAGGTGGGTGAACCACACCCGGGCTGCCTTCCGAAGAGTAGTAGGAAAGGCGATGCAAAGAAGAGCGTCGGTGGCCCCTTGGACCCTCATAAGGGCCCGGTAGCTTTCCAGGTGGTCCAGGAGGTCGGTGGTTCCATCGTAAGGATCCACCTGCGACATACGGAACCGACTCAGAATCGGCTCCCCTTGGATTTCTTTGGAGAAGGGGGGACGGGCGTCGTAGCCCGCTGGCTCGCTAGCTGAGCCTGGCAAGTTGGCGAATCGGTGGGATAACTCCGCCAACTTATGGTCATGCTCCTCCAGGCGCTTCTCCGCCGCATGCCTGATGGCTTCATCAGTAGACCCCTCCATCGAAGGAGATGGAGAAGGTAACATGGGTGCATGGCATCCGTGGTGGGGGATCTTGCTTTTCCTACCTCGGTGGGGCTTGGATGCTACCCGCCCGAGGTTTGGTGAGCAGCTCTCCCTGTCAGCAGACCCCGCTCGTTGTCTTTTCACCGGAGTTTGATGGCTACCCCGGTTGTCAGTAATGGCCCGTGACCGCGAAGGCCTTCCTTGGAAGGAATGCAGGCTATCACGAGGGGCCATGGCATGGGCCGCGGGAGTCCCTGGCTGCTGGTGAGTAGCCAAGGACCGGTGTTGCTGCTGAAGCTAGTGCATTGCTGTGGCAAGAATCTGCATTTGCTGGATGAGTGCAGCCAGCTGAGACTCCGCCGGAGGCGGTTGAACCGGAGCGGATGGCCCCACCTCTAGGTTGTGCGGGTTTCCCTAGGAGGGGGAGTCCCCTACACGACTGGTGGAGGCCTCTCGGGCCTAGAGCTATCAATATAGGCTGGCCCGGCCCTAACCCATACGGGCTTGCATTTTGTGGGCCGGGCTACGTCCACTTGTAAAAATGGGCCAAAAAAATCCAACCCGGCCTGGCCCTATGTGGGCCGTGGGCTAGGGTCGTGGGCTAAGGATCCACGTGCTGAAAATATCAAGTAGGAAAAAAATGAATCAATTCATACTATTCGTTTCTACAGATTTTGGGACTGGAAATATGTGCTGATACTATGGTAGGAGATGCAATGATAAGAGGCATCTTTGGAGGACAAAAGAAGCATGTTACAACAGGTAAATCTAACAATAAAAAGAAGAGGCTGGACTAGAAGTCTACAAACAATCAATCATAAGTCAGAACGGTCATACGGAGGAGGTCCCCTAGTCCCGGAGGCCGGTGGGAGCCAGGAAGCAGGGAAAACCCGGAGATCAAACTTCCCCCTCTCCAATCTATACTATTTTCGATGATGGATCGACACGACATCGGGGAAAGCCTGTGAGCCCTCACGGTAGGCCGGCACGACGACGGTGGCACCCCTCGACCTTGAGCCCCCTCGGATCCGTGCCTCACTGGTCACTGCCTCTAATGATCCGTTGAGAGAAATCAAAAAATAAAAGATGGAAGAATAACAAGTCCTCACCGCCGAACGGCCAAAGTCTTGGGTTCCGGCCGGCATCACGGTCTCACGGAAGAAGAACGGTGGCCGTGGGGTGGGGTTCTTCGTTCTCCTATCTCCGATTCTCCCAAACAGCCAAACTTGAGACTCCGTTCTCCAGCGGCTCTCTATGAGTCACTCACGGACTCACTGGTTCTCTCCGGCGGAGGGAGGCGGAGGGCGGCATATTTGACCTAACCCTAACAAAGGGTCCTGAGTCCCGACTCCCGGTCTCCCATCGTCATCGAGTAAATAAAATCCATAATGCCTTCAGTCTTCATCCTGTAAGTAGTAATTAGTAAGTCTTAAACCAGTAAACCGTAGGACCGTAGGTGAGTTGACTAACAGTAACGATTAAGTGAGCCATGACTCGTAAGGCTAAGTTTTATTATTATTATTATATCATGGCCCATGGGCTAAAGGGGCCGAGCCAAAAAGCCCACTTACATAAATGGGCCAATTTTTTTCAGCACGGCCCGTCCCATTTATAGGGCGAAATGGGCTGGTCCATGGGCTCTGGCCCATTTTGACAGGTCCACTCATGCCCTCGTCGTCACCATCCTTCTATGGAACTTGCTTGTAGAAGAGGGGGTGTCGACTTGAACTAGATCAAAGACTGTTCATAGGGCCCTCCTCCTACCTGGCGCGCCAATCTGTTACCGCCAAGATCATCGTGGCCCGCAGCTACTGTCGGCAACGGAGTGCGCTCCTTTTGCTGTCCGATCATCCAGTGGTCCTGAGCTTGCAAAACAGGGGTTAGTGACCCGGGCCGGGATTTCCGACGGGGGCACTTCGACGGTCAAGTTAGTGATGTTCCAGGGGAACAGATCCTCCTGGTCAAGCCCCTCTTGTTGGACTCCATGCTAGGAGGAGTGAGTAGTGTGAGAGTGGGATGCAAATGTATCGGGAGAAGAGTGGCCTGGCTAGAGGGATTCTTTGTGTGGCCTTTCCGCCCGCCCTTGCTTGGATTTGCTTGTGGTGCTGTGCTCTTCTGGTTGAGCTTGTACTTGTATTTTTTTTGGTGGTATTGCATATGTTACCTCCTTTGTCTTGCTTCCATCGAGCTTTGTAGTCTAGGTTATCGTTGGGCACTCATCTTGGAATCTTCGTCGGGCTGTCAGGCATGTGCGGCGGTGTCCCGAGACGCCTTTCCCGATTCGTGATAAGGGAAGATGTCATGTGTTATGACATTCCCTCTGGTCGCCTCATTCCGGGAAACCTGGCAGTACCTCAATTGGTGGGCCGCCACCCCTGGGATTCGAATCTCCTGTTTGACTTCCTCTTTCAGGTGGTTCAGGTGGTTGGTGAGGAGCGTGGTGCCTCGATCAGTGGCCCGCCCTTTCTGGTGTAACCGGTGGCCGCAGGTGGTCATTACGGTCTGACGAATGTCTCCGTGCATTCCTCGGGTGGCTCGCCGGAGTCCTGGGATGGTGGTGCTTACGCCTGAGCTGGGGGCTGAGCTGGAAAGGCAGGGCTCGACTCTGACCTAGGCATCCTAAGCTTGCGGGATCGCCTCGACGGAGGAGGGTAGAGCGCGGGCCCGGTCCGAAGGGCTCGGCCTCGGAGAGGCTCCACGCGGCAGAGGAGGGTTGAGCTCGACTCCGACCATGGGGCTCGATCTTCGAGGGGCTCGCTCAGGAGGGCGGAGAGCGGGCCCGGTCCAGAGGGCTTGACTTCGAAGAGGCTCCACGTGGCGGAGAAGGGCTGAGCTCGACTCCGACCACGGGGCTCGATCTCCGAGGGGCTCGCTCTGGAGGGCGGAGCGCGGGCCTGATCTATAGGTCTCGGCCTCGGAGAGGCTCCATGTGGTGGAGGAGGGCTGAGCTCGACTCCGATCATGAGGCTCGATCTCCGAGGGGCTCGCTCTGGAGGGCGCCGCTCGGCTCTAGCCTAGGCGTCCCGGGCTCGTGGGTCCGACCTGGCGGAGGACGAAGCTCGGCTTCGACGGGCGGTCCCGTTGTCCTGGGGGAGCTTAGCCCGGCGAAGGAGTCTGAGCAGGGAAGTTGACATGGCGTCTGACGCGGCAACTTTCTTTGACATGGCGCCCATCAGCTGTCCTACATCAGCGGTCTTGTCACATCATATTGTATTTGTAAAACTATATTTTGAAATAAAATTTAATTATAAAATTCATGATTTCTCATGTGGTAATTCAATAATTAAGATAAAGAAGATATATAGATTGAAATGATATCCAGCCTGGTACCACTTCGGTTGACAACCCGGTGTTAGTATGATTTCCAGTTCAGCACTAGTTCGGTCGATAGTTTATGGTTTAGTGTTAGTAAAATAAATTATTTACATTGAGTCATGGGAGTGGGAATGATAAGTTGTCATGAATGAAATTTTTTTAATAATAATGGAAAAAAAATTTCAGTGATATGATTGCCAGGGTCCAGCCTCCAATCTTGCTACAAGTCTGGCTCCCTTACTGCCATCGGTCTTGCTATTGATCCGATGGCTAGAGTCCGGTACCACCGGTTCGAGCGTCAGGGTAGGCCACCGATCCGGCCACTAGTCCTGCCATTGATCTTATCATTCGTCCAGCATCTAGGTTTCGGCCATCGATCGCGTTTTTAGGGTTTATCGACATAATTTGAAATCATCTATGGCAAGGAGCGACAGTGTGTCAAGGGGGAAGAAATCGTAGTGGGGCATGCGGAAGGAAAAGAGAAGAACAAAACAGAGGAAAAAAATTCAAAAATTGGGCTCGGGAAAAATTCAAAAACCTATTTTTATAATTTTTTTCATATTATTCAAAAAAAAACTCAAAAACCAGACGAGAGAAAAATTCAAAATTTTATTTTTGTAATTTATTTTTGTATTATTCAAAAAAAAATTAAAAATCGGGCTAGGAAAAAATTCAAACATCTATTTTGTAATTTTTTCATATTATTCAAAAAAAAAATTAAAAAAAAGAGGGTTAGAGAAAAACTGCTGAGAATTTATCTTTGCCAAAGATGAATTCTATTTGCCGCCATATGTCGTGAGTGGGGAGCCGGGGCATGGAGAGAAGCTGTGCTGAAATCAACTTTGGGAAAGATGATTTCATGCTGAGAAATCATCTTTCCCAAACATGATTTCATGCCCAGCTAGCATCCCATCCTATCATATAGTAGGTATTTTTGGTGCTGCATATCCACGTCAACCAAAAATACATAATTTGATAAATATTATCTAGGATACCTATATTTATATTTTTTTTAATTATTTAAAAAAATATTTTTTTTCGTGGAGGAACAATGCAGTAGCGCTATAAATAATTCCCCATTGCCCCACAAGCAACTGCGAAAGGAAGAGCGAAGTCGCACGCAAAGGGAGCCGCAGGGGCATCGTCTCGCCATCTCTACTCCTGATCGAGTGCTCTGCCTCCCACGCCCCTCTCTCCGTTCCCCCCCGGGCGTCCGCCCCATGGCTTCAGCCAAGGTGAGCTCTCTCTCTCTCTCTCTCTCTCTCTCTCTCTCTCTCTCTCTCTCTCCTCTCTCGCTATCCCCCTCTCTATCTCTCTCGCCCCCGGGGCAAAACTAGGGTTTAAGCAGTCATCTGCACCGATTATATTTGCAATTTTTTTTTTTTAATTCCCCCAAAAGTATCCTCCTAACCTTTGTTCTATTTTTAAGTAGTTTTATTAGCTGAGTAATTTTGTCATGATGCTTTTATATGACATTTTTCATCATGCAGGTGGATAATCACGGCTCGTTCGGATCCAAACGGTCCCGTAATGAAGGTAGCTTAAGTGAATTTAATTCATTCAGATGGTCTTTTTATGTTCACATGCCTGAGATTTTTTTGATTAATTAATCAGAGATTACACTCTCTCTGGTAATCTTAGGTTTTTTCACTAGTATCAGTTTAATCTCATAGCTTTTATGATCATAGATACTGCTGTTAGATCACTGTTAAGTTTTGTACATTCTTTTTCTGATTAATTCCATCTAATTGGCTTCAAATTTTTGCGGGGTATGGTCGCTTATGATTAGGAGGCAGCTATGCGATGCTAAATTAATGATCTTCAAAATTTAACCCGAGGGATTCTTCCGACCTGTTGGTCTGGCAATAGAAGTCTCTCTGCTATTTTGAGGTCCTGGGAATTCAAATATTGGAATGCTTTGGTGGAACCGATACAGGTCATACAGCTATGTCTAGCTGCAGATGAAACGAAAAACAAATAGAAAAATTGAACGAGATCTTCCAATCTAGTTACAGTCACCTCCTTGCACAAGGATGATTTTTCAGCTGTCTTTGACTCGTGTTCGAGATGAGAAAAAAAGTGGTTGATTGGTTGTTCATTGTTAGCTAATATATGTTACAGGGAAACTGCTATTTTTTACAATTGCTATTAATGATGGAACCATGGAGAGGAAAGTAATTGCTTCAGCAAGATATTTAGTGCGGCCCACATGGATAACTGATGGTGGAGAATTATTAAACACCTGTGAAGTTCACATTCGTGAGGTTAAGTACTGGTTGTTAGGAATTGTCTCCTTATTAGAAATATTATTCTGAAGCCTATCTGAAAGCAAATTCCAAAAATAAACATATGATATCATTGAGAATAACCAAAAAATAATAAATAGAAGCGTATCTGAAGCCATATTTGAAGGCCTGTGTCGCACGGCTAACCTTTCAGATTCACACGGATTTTCTAAAGAGCTTTTTTTTTCTCTAGGATTTTTCTTCTCCGATGATGGGATATCGGAAAGAAAGGAACAATTCCGTGTGATCTGGGGACCATAATCACTTTTATATAGAAAATAACATTATTATAATTTCTATTTTTGCCCATCATAAAAATAGAAATTATCCTTGAGTCTCTATACATTAAGAGGCCTACACCCTATCAGATATATTAAGGTCCCAATTAGCTCAAAACTTAATTGATCACTTTTAAGTGGACCAAACCTTAAATGACAGCCTACAAAGCATTATTATTTACATATTTGTCCAATGTTGGATTAAGGATCCAACAATCTTCCACTTGGACTATATGTATAACTTTATAATCATGCTTTGCGAAAATAACTGAGTGAGCTCAACTTTGCTGTCCTTATTAAAATGTATCTATAATCAATCCGGTCCATCAATTATACCAATATAGGATCAAAGCAGCCTTTGTTACAAATATCGTAACTCAATCCATCAATGATCACGTATATCAATGCAATTGAATGGCATGGATTATGATTTGGATGTATAGCATGAAAATTTCATGCAATGTGACCTTAACATGCCTGTTTCTAACTGGTCCACTCTTAAACCTCAATGAGATCAAACCAAATAAAATCAGAGTGTAAACAAGTCGAAACTTTATTTCTGCAGAAAACTGAAATAACTGAAATAATTGAAAAATGTCTGTATTACAAGAGCATATAAAATATACAAACTGTCATTAAAATTGAATATCCTCAGCTGACATGACACCCATATGAGCAGTGTGTTCATGAAATACCCCGGATGGCAGTCCTTTAGTAAGTGGATTGCAACCATGGAGTTTGTACTTATGTGCTCAATAGACAATTTTTCATTCTGAACTTTTTCTTTAACAACCAAGAATTTGATATCTATATACTTTGATTTCGTTAAGCTCCTGTTATTATTAGAATATAAAACTGCTGACTTATTATCACAAAATAACTTGAGTGGCCGGCCTTTCAACACTGTCCACTATACGCAGTTCCGTGATAAAGTTTTGAAGCCATATTTTATGATTGGATGCCTCATAGCATGCTATGAACTCTGCTGCCATGGTAGAAGAGGCTATAAGCGACTATTTAGCATTCTTCCAGGAAATAGCATCTTCGGCAAGCAGGTAGATATAGCCCGATGTAGATTTCATACTAACTTGGCATCCAGCAAAATCGGAGTCAGTATAACCAATGATCTCAAGCTGATTCGACCTCCGATACATGAGCATGTAGTCTTTTGTTCCCTATAAGTACCGCAAAATCCGTTTAGCTGCTTTCCAATGCTCAACTCCTGGATTGCTCAAATATCTGCTCAACATCCCAGTGACGTATGCAATATCCGGATGCGTACAAACTTGAGCATACATTAGACTCCCTACTATTAAAGCATAGGGAATCTTCTGCATTTCCTCTTTCTTCAAGTTATTCTTAGGGCACTGATATAGACCAAACTTATTTCCCTTAGCTACAAGGATATCTCCTGGTTTGCAATTTTGCATGCCATACCTTTTTAGAACCTTCTCGATATAGCTCTTTAGTGATAATCCTAGAATACCCCGAGAACAATCTCGGTGTATCTGTATGCCTAATACAAAAGAGGCATTACCAAGATCTTTCATCTCAAAATTCTTAGCTAGAAATATCTTGGTTTCATGCATTAAGCCTATATCGCTGCTAGCAAGCAAGATATCATCCACATATAAAATCATAAAAATATATTTACTTCCACAGAACTTATGGTATATACAATCATCGACCAAATTCATCTCAAAACTAAACGAGATGATCACTTGATGAAATTTGAAATACTATTGTCAAGATGCCTGTTTGAGTCCATAGATGGATTTCTTAAGTTTGCAAACCATGTTCTTTGGATCTCCTGACACAGTTTTCTGGTTGCACCATATAAATTGTCTCATCAATATCATCATTGAGAAATGCTGTCTTTACATCCATCTGGTGTAACTCAAGATTGAAATGCGTAACCAATGCCATTATAATCCTGAAAGAGTCTTTCGAAGAAACCGGAGAGAAAGTCTCTTTATAATCGATGCCTTCTTTATGTGTAAAGTCCTTTGTGACAAGACAAGCCTTGTACCTCTCCACATTGTCTTTCGAATCCCTTTTAGTTTTAAATATCCATTTACAATCAATGGGTTTCGCACCTTCTGGCAATGAGATAAGATTTCATACGTCATTGTCTTTCATGGACTTTATATCCTCATTCATGGCATCAATCCATTTTTGAGAGTCAGAACTTACCATAGCTTGACGAAAGTTGATTGGATCATCTTCCATCACTCCAATGTCTAACTCATGTTCTTGAAGAAATACAATGTAATCATCTGGCACCGCACTTCTTCTTTCTCTAGTGAATCTTCTTAATGGCACAGGTTCTTGAGGTACTAGAGTTTGTTCTTCTGGAATAATTTCTTGAATGGGAGGTTCTCCGACATTGTCTTGATTTGTTGTGTCTTAAACAAGGTCAGAAATAAAATCCTGACCAATGCCAATGACACCAGTGGGAATATTAACATATTCCTCTTCAAAGACAAAGTCCTTAGCTATATCTTCCCTCGCAAACTCAACGTCCTCAAAGAATCGTGCATTTCTCGACTCGAAAATTGACTTAGTTGTGGGATCATAAAACTTATACCCTCTAGATCTTTCAGAGTATCCAATAAAATAATAACTCACCATCTTTGAGTCCAGTTTCTTTTCATTAGGCCTATAAGGCCTTGCCTCAGCTGGACATCCCCAAACATGTAAGTGATTTACACTGGGTTTCCTGCATGTCCAAAGATTATAAGGGGTTTTGGTAGTTGCTTTAATTGGAACTCTGTTAAGGACATATGCTACAGTCTTAAGTGCTTCTCCTCAGAGTGAAGTAAGGTAGAATGACTAATCATACTTTTCACCATGTTTTTAAGCGTTCTGTTTCGTTTTTCAGTGATACCATTCATGGTGGGTTAACCCGGCATAGTGTACTGTGGAACGATACCGCATTCCTCTAGAAATTTAGCAAAAGGTCCTGGACGTTGTTCACCTGAACCGTCATATCTGCCATAGTATTCACCACCACGGTCAGATCTGATGCTTTTAATCCTTTTGTTGAGTTGGTTCTCAACTTCAACCTTATACTTTTTGAATATATCCAGTGACTGAATTTTCATGAATGAGATATATGTAGCCATATTTGGAAATATCATTTATGAACATTATAAAGTATTGTTGACTATTCCAAGCAATCATAGGGAATGGCCCACAAATATCTTATGTATAAGTTCTAAGATGTTCGAAATCCTGTCGGCTTCAAATCTCCTTTGATTGGTTTGTTTTCCCTTTATGCAGTTAACATAAACATCAAAATCTGCAAAATCTAAGGAATTCAAGATTCCGCTTGATACAAGTCTCTCTATTCTCCTTTTGGAGATGTGAGCTAATCTCTTGTGCCATAACAAAGCCGAAATCTCAATGGTTAATTTTCTCTTTATACCTCGTGTCCTTAATTGCAAGGGTTCATTAAATGAAGTAATTGAATCAATTAAATAAAGATTATCGTAGCCTGATAAAAAATCGGAACCAACCACTTTGAATTATGAAGCAAACTAAATTTTTCATTTCCAAATGAACAAAAATAACCTAATTTGTCCAAAGCAGAAATAGAAATCAAATTCCATCTAAATGACGGTACAATAAAAGTTTCATCAAGATTCAAATAAAATCAAGTCTTTAACAATAATCTAAATTTTTCTATTGCCTCAACTTGAATCGCCTGGCCATTGTCCACATAGATGTATCTTTCAGCATCACTTGGCTTTCGGCAACTCAGGCAACCCTGCATAGACACACTGATGTGAGTTGTTGTACCAGAATCTATCCACCACGTGTGTCTAGGTACTGAAATTAAATTAATCTCAGAATAAATCAAAACAAGAAGCATACCTTTCTTAGCACGCCAAGTGTGATAATTAGTGCACTGCTTCTTCTGATGCCCTTCAGCCCCACAAAAGAAACAATCCTTACCAAGTCAGTGATTTTCTTTCGTTGTTTCCTAGGAGGTACTGTATCTACATTTCCTTTATCCTTCTTCCATTTCTTTCCCTTGCCCTTTTTCCTAGAGGTTGAGACCATGTGAGCACTTTCTGCATTTTTTTGCTTAAACCTTTCTTCTTCCTGAACATAGTGAGAGATGAATTCATTCAAAGACCAAGTCTCTTTCTGACAATTATAGTTCACCTTAGACTGGTTGAGCTGGATTGGAAGAGATATCAAAACCAGATGCACTAGCAAGTCCTCAGAGAGTTCAAGCTGTGCTTTCAATCTAGAGGCAAGATGAGACATCTCCATGGTATACTTCCTGATGTTGCCTTTACCCATATACGTCATTGAAATTAGGTTTGTCAAGAGTGTAGCAATTTCAGCCTTTTCACTTTTGACAAATTTCTTTTTAATTTCGGCAAGGAAATCTTTAGCCGTAGTAAATGTTTCAAATATTGTGCCTCTAAATGCTTCTGGAATCGATTTTTTCTTGATCATCATGCACATGCGATTTGATCTCTCCCACCTCTCAATCTCTCTATTTTCATCAGAGATACTCTTATCCATAAGAGGTGCAGGAGCATTTTTCCTTACTGCAAGGTCGAGATCCATGAATCCAAGAATTATTAAAAGGTTTTCTTGCCATGACTTGAAGTTAGAGCCATTCAACATAGGAATTGAATTGATGTTGGTAGTTATATTAGTAGGAGTCATATCTAAACAAAGAACAACAAACAAAACAAACTTACATCAGTATCACAACAAAAATAAATTCAAATAAAGGCAAATCCCATCTCAAGATATCAGACACTCTATTAATAATTCACCTTTGGACAAAATATTAACTTGTAAGTGATATTTTTGTGCAGTAATCAAACATTGATAATAGGAACATATCAAATAATAAACCTTCCTTTGGGCCGATTTACTATTCACATGCAAAACCAAATAATCATCACGCATTTATTACCATAAGTGCACATGTAATTTTATTAAATATTTACCATCCTTTGGGCTGACAAATATTCACAAATTATATATATACAACCGTTTATATTTCAAAACAAATTAATTTTCACAAGAGAGATCACTTTGGCGACATGTTGCTTCAATTAATTTATCTCAAAATATATATAAAAAAATATCAATATTTGCATTTAAAATTGTATCCAAAATAAATAATATTAAAATTAATCCTCAGGGTTACTTCTTTAATTGCAGTAGGCGGCCGCCTGCTGCATTTCCTTCCATTGAACATCGCTGTCGTAGCCAACTAGGCCACAACATCCTTGTGGCGCGGCTAGGTAAGCCACACCTATCATTTCCGACGCTGGCAATGGTGAAAAAATCACAGATATGTAAAAATAAAATACCAAAATAAGATTTTAAACCGAAAATATAATTTTATTCTCAATGATTCAACATAAATAGGCTCTGATACCACTTGTTAGGAATTGTCCCCTTATTGGAAATTATCCTGAAGCCTATCTGAAAGCAAATCCCAAAAATAAACATGTGATATCATTGAGAATAACAAAAAACAATAAACAAAAGCGTATCTGAAGCCATATTTGAAGGCCTATCTCTGTGTTGCACGACTAGCCTTCCAGATTCACACGGGTTTTCTAAAGAGCCTTTTTTTTTCTCTAGGACTTTTCTTCTTCGATGATGGGATATCGGAGAGAAAGGAATAACTCCGTGTATTCTGGGGACTATAACCGTTTTTATATAGAAAACAACATTATTATGATTTCTATTTTTGCCCATCATAAAAATAAAAATTATCCTTAAGTCTCTACATATTAAATGGTTCATACCCTGTTAGATACATTATGGTCCCAGTTAGCTCAAAACTTAATTGATCACTTTTAAGTAAGTCAAACCTTAAATGACAGTCCACAAAGCATTATTATTTACATATAAGCCCAATGTTGGATTAAGGATCCAACACTGGTGTCTTTTGAGCTTGATATGTAGTTGTATCATATGCATCTGTATTTTCTATTCTTTTGTGTTTTCAAAGTAAAAGGTATATATTATCAAGGAGAAACAATGAATAAGATTGAAACTCTGAACTCTTAACTGTTGCAATATTGGAGTGGTCCAAGACCCTGTGCTCTCCCTGCCATGTACATGGTATGCAAATGAAAATGAGATAAACTTAATTTATACTTCTGTTAAGTGCTTCAAAATAAGTGAGATCTAAGGATACAATATGTGATAGTGTTATTATTGTTTTAAAAGCGATTATAACATTATGGATATTAAAGTGAGTCTAGTTTAGCCTGAGTCTCAAAAAAATGTAGAGTAGGAGAGGTAATGTGGGCTCAAGGACTTTTTTGTCATAGAGCAAGAATTTAGGGTACATTTGTTTTTTTGGTTGCTTTCTCTTTTTTTTTTGTTTAGGGGGGCGTGGGGGCATGGGGGAGGGGAAGGAGCTGTGGGGGCCAAGAGAGAATCTATGTGTGAGAGAGAGATAAATGACATAAGGGTAGGAACCCTTTTTGTTGTGGATATATACAATAAGAGCTGAATATATTATACAATAAATTTAACATACAAAAACTAATTCCTTCTTGGGAACAAACATGATGGATGGGATCTCCAAATCTTCTCATTGGTTTATGCCTTAAATTACATGTGAACAATACTGTCAAAACTTTTGGCAATTTTTGTTGAGGGAACATAGTTCTAAGGGATCTATTTCTTCACCCATTTGATTAGAAATTAGCAAGTGATAATTCTCATGAGGTTTTCTTCTATAATCCAGAGTGTGCTGAAATGTTGTAAGCAATGGCATTTTGTCAAAAGGAAGGATACTTAGTGTGAACCGTGAAGTGCATGTTGTAACTTTTTAGAAGATTTGGCTTTCAAGAATAGACCTGAGATGTATCTGTAATACTGATAATAATAATGGTAAATGGGTAGGTAACTGACTTCATTCATCGGTGCATGTTCTCCCTACATGGTTTCATTCCATTAGATAAAACACATATGGGGCTATATTAGACCAGTCTTGCAATGATCAGGGGATATTCTTAATCGCTGGAAGTAAGATTTGGAGTTACATTTAGGCTTTTTATCTTAAACCATCATGGTTATATTTTCGTACTTTGCTGTATGTCTTGGTTATGACTGCCCAATTGCATGGAATTTGCCTTTATTATGCAAGGTCAATGTGAAATGCCAGGATATTAATGTTATCCTTGCCATTTTTATAGAATGCTTCAAGATAAATGTTTTGTGTCTAAAAAGAAATCTTTAACGATCATCAGCTTCTCGGAGTGATGGAGATTGGACATGCCCTCAATGTGGTAACATGAACTTCAGTTTTAGAACTGTATGCAATCGTGGAAAATGTGGTGCTCCCCGACCATCAGCCAGTGCAAGTCCAGTAAGTTATTATTGCTTCTGTTGATTTTAGTCAAATGTTGTTTAGAATGAAATATTTGTTGTCTTCTGCTACCTCAATGAAGGTCTGTACACCAATGTATGCATCTTATATAAACTTCAATGCATGTGAATTGTGAGTTTTCTGCAAGTTGTCAGGATTCTAGATTCTGTAGCCTGAGCGGGTAGGATTATAGAACCTTGCAAAATTAAAAGGCAGCAAAAATAAGAACAAGAGGAAGATAAAGAGAAGTGGAAGCAATAACCATGCAAGTTGCTTTGGGCCACGATGATCCTTATATTACTAATGAGGCTAACCACTCTTGGTAAGGAAAAAAGGACAAGCATACTCCTTATTAAGTTGTTGTTTACATTGCAAATGCATGTTTCTAATGAGCCTTGCATATCCAGTTTGACTGCAAGATAATGATCTAGAAGTAACAATCTGCAAACATATAAAAATATTATCACAGAAATACAAAAGAAAATTTTATTGGACAACAGATTATGGTTTCCCAGAGTAAGACCAGAAGATGGTGCATCCTGGGGTGCAGAAGTTAGCAGACAACATGTTTTGAATTGACAGAAACAAGTGCTTGTAGATGTGTGGATTAAATATTAATATGCTCACTAAATCAAATTAACAAAAAAAATTTTGGTGTGCTTTGCACAAAACAATTACCCACTTGATTTCATAGGTCAAAAAAAAAAAAAATGTAGCACTAAAATAAATCATGCTAGCAGTGAGAGAGATATTTTGGCAGGCAGTAACTAATGATGCAAGCAGGAGAAAATTCAAAAGCTTTCAAATGTCATAGCCCTAGCAAGAACAAGATTTGGGATTGTGACTTCAAATGTTTTTCCCCCTTACTTTTAGCAATTATGCATCAGACAACAGTATCTGATATAGTATAAAACAAAAGAAGCAAATGAGAACACAAATAATGGTCTGATATAAACTAAAACATGCTACTTATTGTTTAAATCTAAATTTCAAATGCCATGAATAATTCTAGGTCTATTTAAACGTGCAAATCCTGGCATCATCTGGAGGGGCATTAGAGACATTTAAAAGATGTTCTTTAAGATGAAAATGGGTGAACAAGTGAGAAAAAGAAAGAGAGAGATAAAAAACAGACATCATAAGAGGAGGATTAATAGAATGAGGAGTTTGGTCTAGTGTTTTAGCTGATTCTCTCCTAATTTGATCTTATACTCAGAAGCCTGCTAAGTAATGCTATATTGTCAACTTTCCCATGGTGTGATTACCATATTACATTATGTATTAGTTTTTTTGGGTTCAGTTGCTGGTTCAAACACATGCCTCAATATTCAATTTATATTATCCAACCATTCAGGGCTGAATGAACATCCAAGCAAATCACTCCTCAATTGTTTTGTTGAAAGTGGTCAAACTATGAATTATATTGTTCAATCATCATAAATATGTGCAAATTGAAACTCATCAACAGTCTTGCCCTCATTTTGAACCACAACAGCATGAATGTTTTGTAGGCTGACCTAACATCTCCGATGGAGCATGCAGTAGGTGTAAGTGACTTCTTGAGAGCCAGCAGAATTACTGCTAATGTTGTAGCTTATACAGGCATTGCCTGTTGCTTGTCAGTGTAGGTTGCTATTGATTTGCATTACCATGTATCAATGTTGTAGATGCGAGTACTGGAATACTACTATTATTTTTGTTCGTATCACATTATTATAGCATTAAGATAGTGCTGTCAGATGTACAGTTTGATTCATCTGCAACATTCTTTTGTAGAATTGTCCATAATTATGTACCATATTAGTTTTTTCCTAGAGTTTTAATTAATTATTGTTATGATATGAGATGCTTTTGCAAATGTAGTTTACATGGTTTATACTACGCAAAGCCTATTATTTGCATCAAATTGTATTCTATTATAACAACATTTTCTTTTAGTGATTATTAGCAGTTTTAAAATGAAAAAATAAAACTACCCTAGCATATGGAATGATAAGCAGAATGATGATGGTCAAATCAACACTGTCAAATCTTCAAATATATATGTTGCTAAGGTTTGAACTAGAATTAGTTTTTATATAACCAGGCATCAGTTTGTATCAAAGGTTTGCAATTTGGGTACTGGACCCTGTATCTGTTCCCAATTGGTACACCTCATACTGAGTGTTGATATGGTATGTATCTCGATATCGACACTCTATACGGGGGCTATACTGATTCTTGGTACCCTATCAGTGCGATACAATGTCCCATACTAGGCGGTATGATCTGAGATTGCGGACCTTTGTATGATAGCTTTGTAATATTAATTGCAACCTAAATAGTGGTTGCTGTTTTCATTGTATTAGCAAGACAACACGCGGAAAAGGGTTTTTACTTTTCTGCCTTTGTCTTTCTTTGATTTCAGTTTGGTATTCATGCAGAATATGTTCAATTTAATCAAAGCTTGATGATTAATTTAGCTTAAAATTCAGATGCTAACATTTTGTTGTTTCACCAGAGAATAGGGCCAACACCCATCCCTGGAGCTTTTGATCATGCAGCACCTCTTTACTATGGAGGTGTTGGGGCACCACCACCCATGCCACTTGGAATTTCCGGTGGCTATGGGACCCTGCTTCCACATGTGGGCATGCGATATGATTATGGGCCACAGAGTAGTGCTTCTGGACCATATGGTCTTTTATCTCCATATGGTCCACCTGGACCAATGGGAGGTTCTCTCTCTCTCTCTCTCTCTCTCTCTCTCTCTCTCTCTGTGTGTGTGTGTGCGCGCGCGCCTGTCTCATTATGTGTCAATGTACATGAATGTTGGCACGGTATATGTATGTGCCTGAAGACATTTCCCCCACTTTTTTGTAAGGGTGGGGGAATTCATGGTTTCTTTTTCATTTTGACGTATGAGCAATTAGGTATTACAATACCTGTTTTGATGTATCTTTCATGAATCTGATTTTGTTCCTTTTGCCAATGCTTGTGGGTGTTGCAGGCATGGGTTATGGTCCCGGCCCTGGTATGGACCAGTATGGATATGGATACCGAGGATCACCACTACCGGTATGCTTTTTTTTTTTCTAAAATATGGACGCAACATTTTATATGCCTGTTCTTCAATAGATTCTCTAGATTTCTTCAAGGTTGTCTAATTATTTAGTCCATTTGGGTTTCGGAGGTTCCAAGTCCATGGTCTGGAGGAGCTCTACCTGATAGCAATGCTTCACGAAAACGTCGTGGAGGTAAACACACACAGAAAAAAGAACATATAGATTAATCTTGTTTAACTCAGTGCGGTTGCCATGAATACTAATTTATTTGCCTAGGGAATTTGACTTCTTGTCCTTGCGCACTTGTTCTCTACATCTGTATTATCATATTATGTTACTGGTTCTTTCTGACTGTCATGTGCGAAGTTCTTTTTTGTTATTAGAGTTCACTCTATGGTTTTGGTTATCATTAATTTGATATTCTTCTGTGTTGGTTGCTGCCATTATAGAGCGCGAGGGGGGGGTGGCGGGGGAAGGATAGAAGGGGGACCAGATTAAGAGAGAGTGCATGATGATTGTTTGGTTTTTCAGTTAGGAAGTTGTATGCATGTGTATATATTTGTGTATATGCATAATATATACATGCATAATATATACATGCATACATATTTATGTGTATATATTTGTGCTTCCCTTATGCCTAACGGTATTGTTGTTATCACTGGCTAGAGAAGATTCTTAAAAGGACAATTTCAGAGTTGAAATAATTGTTAGTAGGTCTTCTCTTGTACTATGTTCCCTCAATCTGTGCATCTTATGTTCACAATCATCTATTTATCTCCATTTTCATGTGGGCATTAAAAAAAAAAGGTCCTGATGGGTTATCAGAAGGTGATTGGCTGTGTCCCAAATGTGACAATGTTAACTTTGCCTTCAGAACCACTTGCAACATGAAGAAATGTGGAGCTTCTCGGCCTACACCTGTAAGTGTAACTTTTATTTTCTTTCATCATTTTCACTTTTTTTTTTCAACATGTTTCATGCCTTGAATATGCATTAGATGAATGAGCATGAATACGAGCAGCTTAATCTACCTCTTATAAGTAGATGAGGGGAGTGTGTTGCCACCAACACACACACAAACATTTGTTTGTTAGCTATGCATCAAGCTTGTTGATTATGGGGTGAATGCTCGACCTTGGCCTTCTTTAAATATTTTTTATTTGTTATTAGGTAATATATTTTTTAGTATTTAATTGGTTATAGTTTTGAGATCCACCAGATACTTTAGTCATTGTAACATGCATATGCATCTGTTTAAATGCGATCTTTGCACCATACTAATAGTGCATTCTAAGTTTTAGATGTTTGGTTCCACTACCAAGCATATAACTGAAAGAAAAGAATTTATCACTTGTTATTGATCATAATTTTCATGCTTTTATTTAACTCTATCTACCCCTTTATTGACAAATAATAATTCCGGCAGCATTTATAATCTCTTGTTTATTTCTGGCAGGCTTCTAGTCGTGGTGCATCTGGTAATAAGGATTATACAGGTGCACCCGAAGGCAGCTGGACTTGTAACAAATGCAACAATCTTAACTATCCCTTCCGAACCGCCTGCAACAGGAAAGGATGTGGAAATGAGAAGCCTTCAACGAGCAAATAGACATTTAACCAGATGGTGCGATTAAATATTGTTCGATAATGTAATAAGAGCTGGGATTTTTTATTTAGATGAGATAGTTATTGTGAAATCTTAGATTGCTATCCATAAGATGATCAATAGTTGCTTATACTGCGTTTGGACCATTTTGTGACTTGTACTACAATAATTTTAGAAGTTATTATTGCCATTCTGGGTTGGTTTGGTGTCGTTGGAGCATATGATATATATGATGTGTCTTCTCTATGGTATAAATTGTCAAGGGAAGTTTCTATTGTGCTATGCCTCGAGCCCAGCCCGGAACAGGGCCTAGACAATCCTCAAGGAAAGTTTCTGTCGGGCACATGGCCCGGCGGTCGCAATTTACCTAAAATAAATCTGTTTTGGCTGATCTCAATCCATCTTAAGTGGCTTTTGCGGCTCGACAAGATTTTTATCATCAACAGCCAGAAAATCCAATCAATGGTTGCTTACATGTTGGTGTTTCTAATGAAAAAGGAAACCAATTCATCTGGCTTCGGAGTTCAAAGGAAATAGGTAGAGCTGGAAATGGCGGGGTCATATCCGTACCTGTGCTTGGCTCGAGAAAAAAAAAAAAAATCGGAATTCGGGTTGGGATTAGGCTCAATTTATTTTAAAAAAATTCTGTTCGAATCTAAATCCAAGCTTGGTCTGAGTTGGACTTTGATTCGGGTCGATCCGAATTAAAGCCTGATTGGATTTATCAAATTGAAAATAAAATGATCAAATGAAGTTCTTTTAATTATTGATATATATTCCGGTCCGAATAAAATTTTTTTAATTACTGGTATATATTCCGATCTGAATTAAAATTTGATTGGACCTGTCAAATTGAAGATGAAATGATAAAATGAAGTTCTTGTAATTACTAGTATTATTCTAAAAAAATTCTAAAAGATTAAAATTCTAAAATTATCGGACCGGCGGGTCGGATTTGGGCTAGGCCTTTTTCAGGCCGAGTCAAGCCAAGGGAGAGCTCGAGCCCGGTCCAAAAATTAAATAAGTTCTCTTTTTAGGCCAAGCCCGGTCTAATCTACTTCGGGCCTAGATCGAAGCCTGGCCCAAGCCTGGTTTCAGTCATAGAAATCCAAATCTACTAAAACCATGGAAAAGTCTTTGTGCACCGCGTGCGATGCAGTAAATCCAACATGGCCCGCACCGCATTTTTTTATTGGTCCAAATGTATCCACTGTAGCATGACGGGTTGGGAGCTGAGTGTGACTAGCATTAATTATTATTCAGCATTTATTTAAAATTTTCGTCCATACCAAAATACCCTTCCTTCCAGTCCCTTGAACTGGGATGTCGTAGGTTTTGAACTAGAGTGCCGTAGTTTTTAAATTAGGATGTCGTAATACTGTTTCAGGTTTTAACTTATATTTTCTGCATGGTTATCATTTTTGAATTAGGATGTCGTAAGTTTTGAACCAGGGTATCGTAGGTTTTGAACTAGGGTGTTGTAATACTGTTTCAGGTCATTTTTGAACTAGGGTGTTGTAATACTGTTTCAGGTTATTTTTTAACTAGGGTGTCGTAAATTTTGAACTAGGGTGTCGTAATACTGTTTCAGGTTTTAACTTATATTTTCTGCATGGTTATCATTTTTGAATTAGGATGTTGTGAGTTTTGAACTAGGATGTCGTAGATTTTGAACTAGGGTGTTATAATACTGTTTCAGGTCATTTTTGAACTAGGATGTCGTAAGTTTTGAACTAGGATATCGTAATACTATTTCATGTTATTTTTGAACTAGAGTGTCGTAGGTTTTGAAATAGGATGTCGTAGGTTTTAAACTAGCATCACATGCCATGATAATTTCATACATCATAATATTTTTTTTACACGTAGAAAGGTGGCTGGTTTGGGAGTCATATCCACGGAAGAGAAGAAATTTTCTCTTAGCATCATTCTCTTTCTTTATTAGAAAATAGAAAGGCCGTGAAAAAAGAGAAGACTAGGTATTTAAGGAAATCAAGAAAGATGAGAGGAGATATATTATCTTTTTTGGTCATAATTTTTTTACATGATGTATGGAAAGATCTAATCTTAGATTTTTTTTTATTTTTTCTAGTTGTTCTTTTAATTTTTTGTTATAGAAAAGAAGAAATAAGAAACAAAGAATTTTTAGTTTTCTTCATTTTGATTTATTAAATGACTTTTGTTGTATCCAGACTGCTGTGACGCCTAAGCTTTAATCAGGTTGTTGATAGTAACTTCAAATTGCTGATCTAGCTCTTCTTCATTACCTAATGAGTTCCCTTGTCCACTAGATCGATCTCCCTTTGATCCTGCAAGCAAATCCACTCATAGAAGAAGTTTCGGTGGGGAGACACTTCGATGCTCAAGTCAATCACAGGGTTTGGATTAAATAGATAAGATATGAGGGAAAATTTAGTCAAGGGTGTGCGAGAGTTCCTGCTGCTTGAACTCACTTACCTCCCGAAAGCCCCGCGCTCATCGATATTTATAAGGCACGATCTTAACTGAATTTTGTTAAGCAAGCTAGAAACGGTTAGTTCGTTAATCGACTATCACGTGCATAGAACATTCATCATCGAGAATGGGGGGCAAATGATATGGCAGAAAGTTGACGTGTGATCTCTATCAAATGCCATATCAGAAAGGCTGCCACGATGGACACTCTATCTCGGACTTCTTTGCCAAGCCGAGCTCCCCCGGTCTATCGAAGCCGAGCTCTGTCCTTCGCCAGGTTGGCACCCGTAAACTCGGGGCGCCTAGGCTGGAGCCGAGCGACCTCCTTCACCAGATCGAGCCCCTCCGAGGCTGAGCCCCCTGGACCGAAGTCTAGCTCAGCCCTCCTTCGCCAAGTCGAGCCCCTCCAAGGCGAGCCCTCTAAGCTGGAGTCGTGTGCCAACCTCCTCCGCCAGATCGAGCCCGTTGGGCCAGAGTCGAGCTCGGCCCTCCTTCACCAGGTTGAGCCCCTCCTAGGCCAAGCCCTCTGAGCGGGAGTCGAGCCCTCCTCCACCGGGTCAAGCCCTTTCGAGGTCGAGCCCCCTGGGCCATAGTTGAGCCCGGCCCTCCTCCACCAGGTTGAGCCCTTTGGAGGTCGAGTCCCTCGGACCAGAGCCGAGTCCCCACTCTCCAGTTCGGCAACTACCTCGGACAACACTACCGGCCACCAGAGGGACAGAACCACCTTCCCAGGGCACCGGCGGGCTGCTTGAGGATTATGAAGAAGCACCCATCAAATCATAATAACTGCCTGTGGATGCCACTTATACCAGGAGAGGGAGAAGTTCCCCAATCAAGACACTGCCAAGCTTCATGGAATGGAGCAACCGGAAGGAATGTCAGAACGCATGGAAGTTTTCCTTATCACGAATTAGGAAAGACATCCCGTCCACGGCACGGAACACCACCGCACGCGCCTGACAGCACGAACCAGAAGAGACATCCCATCCATGATATGGAACGTCGCCGCATGCGCCTAACAGTATGGAAGAAATCCCGAGGTAGGCATTCAACAATCACCCGAACTTAAAAGAACCTTCGACACTCTCGGCAAGGAGGTAACTCAAGCTAAACAACAAGCATCCAAGCAAGTGAGGGGAAGGAGGCCACACAGGATGACCGATCCACCTCGGTCGCCACCTTTTCTAGCACACTTGTAACCCCCACTCTCACTCTACTCACATCACTTTTACTCCTCCTAGCATGGAGTCCATCAAGAGGGGCTCGACCAGGAGGATCTATTCTCCTGGATCGTCACTGACTTGACCATCGGAGTGCCCTCGCTGGAATCCCCGGCCCGGATCACTAACCCTTGTTTTGCAGGTCCCAACGAGCAGGACACCACCGAGGAGATGAGGGGGATCCAATGCCGACAGCAGTTACAAGCCATGATGATCTTGGCGGCAACACTCACCATGAAAAATGAACATCTTTATTAGCAGCTACTGATGGGGGATGGGATTAGGGAAAGAAGGATCGTCGACGAGCTAAGAAGTCACCGAAGATTAGGGTACCACTAGATTTATATTTTTTTATAGTTTTTCTAAGGCAGTGGTGAAGGAAACAATGGATATGGAAGGTATAAATTTGGACTCTCATGTGGACTTTGAGACTCACACTCATGGAGAGAACTCTCACCTCTAGGGCATCTCACCCACCCACTAATGGAGTCGTTAAGGTGAATCTCAAAGTTCATGAGGGCGGTAAAGAAGGTGGAATCAAAGAGTAGGGGATAACTAGACATGATTTCGCATCATGTCCTGGGGTTGGGCCTCTCACCCTCTCCTTCACGGAGCAAAAGAAGAATCTCTCTTATCTAAAAACTCACTTTATCAACAAAATTAATTTTTTACAAAGGAATGAGGGTGATATTTATAGACCTTTCAAAACCCTCATTTGAATTTGAATACAAGATAGAAAGATAAGGGCTCAAATTCAAATACAAGATAAGGGTTTAAACACAAGATAAGGCCTATCCCAATCCTAACAATCTCAGATATCCTAATCCTAACAAACAAACTTATTTTTTTAAAAAAATAAACTTATCCTAAAACTCCAATCCTAAAAAAAACTTATTCTCGAATTTGAATTTATCTACATCGGGATCTATGCTGCATTGGAATCTGTGCTACTTCAAGATCTGTGTTGCTGATGTTCCCATCATTTCCCTAGGATGGGGAGAACTCGACTCCGTCGAGTTTGGGTCGGTGGAGACTTTGGCAGAAACAAATCTAATGAAACCAAAAAAACCTTAGCTTTGATATCTGTGCACCCTGAAAATTGCACATATCTTAAAATCATGCAGCTCTGAAATTCATGCAGCTCTGAGATCTGTGCAGGCTTGAAGTCGGCAAATCGTGCACTGGTGCCTCTCCTTTATGGAACCGCAGTGAACAAGGGAAAGAGTCTTCTGGCCGGATCTCATCGGCGATGGTGTCGTGGACGAAAGAGAACCCGTTGGAGATGATGGGGATGCTGGATGACGGCATGGCTGGGCTCAGCGAAAGGTTCTTCGGTGAGGTTCCCCAATCAGAAGGGAGGAGATGTTGTGGCAGGTGTCACGAACGGATCTAAGGCTGGGGATGTTCCATTTGGCTGCAAGCGACGATGGGGTTTCGACGGTGGTAGAGGATTAAGATGGTGGCCGGAGATAAGTAAGATGGAGGGAGCGGCTGTGGATCTTCCGGACGGGAGGAGATCCGGTGGAGCTCTCTGGTTGGGAGGGGCTGCATCGGTGGTGTCGATCGGCAGGGGGGCTTTGGAGGAGGAAACCAGTAGGCGACGGTGGGGTTTGTCGGCGTCGGCTGTAGCGGGAGGTGGCTGAGGCCAAATAATAGATCCATGTGGCGGCGGGTGCGCGACATCGATCTGATGGACTGGGGGCATCGATTTGCCGACAGTGGCAACGAGACGGGTGGTCGTTGGTGTTCGATGGAGATGGGGCTTCATGGGAGGTAGAGAGGAGGGGGGCTCAGCCTGAGCGGAGGTTGACGGAGATGGTTCTTCCGATGGGGCTATCGACGGGGAAGATTGACTGGGCGATGGCAGTAGGGGCGTTGCTAGGATGCTGGTAGCAAGGGTGTCGGTGGGGCTTCGAGATGTGGGGTTGGGTGCTCGACGGGGATGATGGAGTGGGAGATCCCAACGATGGCAGAGGCTTTAATCTGAGACCTGAGGTTGATGGTGAATCAGACAGCACTGTCGATCTCCGGCTGCGCAATGGGGCGGAGATGGAGGATCTAGGGTGATTCGAGAAGATGAAGCATACCTTAACCCTCAGACTTTGATACCAAAAATTGATGGGGGATGTGATTAGGGAAAGAAGGATCGTCGGTCAACCGAGAAGTTACCAAAGATTAGGGTACCACTAGATTTATATATTTTCTGTATTTTTTCTAAGACGGTGGTGAAGGAAACAATGGATATGGAAGGTATAAATTTGGACTCTCATATGGACTTTGAGACTCACCCCGCTGCCCTCCTTGCTGATGCCCTCTCCCTCAGTCCCAGACCGAGTCATCTTTGTCTCTCTAACTCTCTCCATCGACAACCCCACCATCATTGAGGCCCTCATCCCTCGCCCTCGTTCACCGGCTGCCGCATGACGTTCCACCCTCCCCGTCGCCCTCCTCACCGATGCCCTCTCCCTCAGTCCCTCCCCTCTGTCGCCGCATGTTCCTCCTTTCCCTCATCCGCCGGCCACTGTTATGCCGCACCTTCCGCCCACCCAAACCCCTCCCGCCCCTCCCGTCTGTTCCTCCTCTCCCTCGCCCATCGCCTCATCATCGACGTCTCCCCCACCGCCCCCGGATGCACCGCTCTGCAGCCTCTGCCCTCCCCTTCAACGCTCCTCCCGACGGCTATCACAATCCAAAAAAAAAAAAACACTCGACAACAACTCACCTGGATGACGACCGGAAAGCCGCTGGATGCCGTTGCTAGCCACCACTTCTTCACTGATCCAAGAAAAGGCTGAAGAGGAAGAGGAGAGCAGGGGCCAAGGAAGCTGGAGATTAATTTAATTAGAATTAATAGGAAAATAATGATTAGGGTTAAGGGTTAAGTATTTTAAAACTTAATAACTAATAATTAATATTTAATAAAATATATTTAATAAAATATATATTAAATATATATATTTATTATTTAAATATTAAAATAATTCAGGTCGGATTCGAGTTGGGTGTATATCTACCCAATCCCGGTCCAAATTCAAAGTTAAGCGTTCGGGTTTTACCCAAACCCAGTCAAAGCATTGACTACCCGACCCAATCGGGTCGGGTCGGGTCAGGTACCCATGGATTTGGATTTTATTACCATCCCTAACTATGAATGCATGCAGTTTAGAAAAATTTTAACTAACAATTATTCTATATTTTTAGTATTTGCTATATATAGATCTATGAACCAGTAGATATGTACTACATGACCAGTCTAGTCATTACTCGATAGCCATATGAGATGATCAGGTACATATTTATATTATTAACCTCTACATCAAATTTATTAGTTTATTAAATTGAAGTAATATTGTATATTGCAAGAGTCAAGCTTCCTCACATGTTGATGTAGGGAGTTGGCACCGCGGAGGACCACACCACTAGATAGCCGCATAGTACTATATTTGTGGTAGGCTGGCTTTTATGGGTTATCCCATATTTGATTTATGCAGCTTGACTTGCACCTCATTATAGCATTAGTCGAGCGATGGCATCCGGAGACACATACATTTCATTTATCTCAAGAAGAGTGCACCATCATATTAAATGATGCATCCATTTTTCTAGGATTATGGGTTAACAGTCTACCGATTATGGGTAATACACGATTTGATTGGCATCGGGTATGTTTATAGTTATTGGGAGTTGCCCCACCTTCAAGTAGATTCATTGGTGCATAATTGAGTATACCATAGATAGCAAAGCAATTACCTGAGTTACCCCCCATACTGATTGTTACATATACATCATTATGTTAGGACATATATTATGCAGCTCCTTGGTAGGTATTTTTTTACAGAAAAATTATAAAATATGATGAGTATTATGTTTTCACCTTTACTTGATAATTTTAAGACTACTGGTTAATATAGTTGGGATAGTGCTTACCTTGCATAATTATACCAAAAATGTGTGAGGCAAGTAGAAAAGATGCTAAGGACATAGCTGAATCCATGATATTATTATAGTTATGGGCATGGAAGAGGTTTCTATTTATACTTTATATAGATTACATCAACAGGATGCACATCCTATTATAGATGTAGTTCATGGAGATCCAGTGCCTCGCGGACTATTGGGCATGCGGCAAATAATGAACATTTATATTGGTATATTTCATAATACAAATCTAACATATGTATTTATTATATATGTAGACGGAGAGATACATTTTTGGCAACAAAGATGTCAACTAGGGATGGCAAAATATAACTAGACTCGCCAATCTGACTCATGTTTGACCCGCCTTAAACAAGTTTGGGTTGAACTTAAATGAATTCGGATCATAAATGTGTTGACCTGTTTCACCCATTTATTAAATAGGTCAGGTTTGGATTTGAGTTTTTCAACATGTATAACTTGTTTAACTCGTTTATCTCTTTTTAAAATATAAATTATTATATATCAATATTTTATTAGGTTTTTCAAATTTTGGTGGCCTGTTTGAATTTTAAAATTTACCTTCAATTTTTTATTTTGGTTTACCCACAACCCACGTGATCCAGCCTTATACAGAGAGCCATGTGGATAGGTTTTTCTTTTTCACCAAGACTGCCCTTCGTGCTTGCCAAGAACCTCACCACCAAGGTTGCATTCTTCTTTTGATCACCACCGTCCCCACCTCCACATTGCCACTATTATCCACCACCGATGGTGAGAAGGAAGGCAAGGGCAAGGGCAGCGGCAAGGAGCCAGGAGTAGGAGACCAGCTATCTAGTTTCAAAGACTTAAGAGAGGTGAGCAAAGTCGGGACAGGGTTGGTGAGGTGAGGTGGTTATTGCGGAGCTGGAGGTCGGGGAGGTGTTGGAGCTAGGAGAAGTCCAGGAGTGGGCTGGTGAAGTTGTTGGAATGAAGCCATAGATCTTCGAGGCTGGTCATGTTGGCGATGAAGGCAATACCACTAGAGAGGTGAGAGCTCCCGACCTGATTGTTGAGCTAGAGGGAGCAGAGTGGGTTGGGCAGTGAAGGTGGCAGGGAGGGCGCCGGTGAAGAGATTGAAGGTGAGGGCAAGGAAGTCGAGGGAGGCGAAGGCGATGGCGAGGAACTTCAAGAGCTTGCCAAAGACGTTGGCAGAGTTGGTGAAGAAGTTGAGAGCGGTGGTGTTCTTGAGGCTAGCTAGGAAGGACCAAGGGTCAAAGGGGTTGTCATTGAGGTGGACAGACTAGAGGGAGGAGAGGCCGGCGAAGAAGTCTAGCATGGGGGGCTCCGAAGAAGTAGTTGCCATGGAGGAAGAGGGCATGGGGGGCTCCGAAGAAGTAGTTGCCATGGAGGGAGAAAATCCCGATAAGGGAGGGGAAGAGATTGGAGAGCTGGTTCTTGTGGAGCTCTAGTCGGAGGATGGCGGTAAGGTTTTGGACTTCACCGATGAGGTTTCGACGATGCTCCAATTTTATCACTGACCTTTTTGCCATTTTTTCTTTCTAAAATAGGTCTGATTCACTTCACCTTTTTTTTTAACTGGATCTTAAATGGGTTGTAGGTGGGTCGGGTCAGGTAACCCATTTATTAAATGGGACAGGTTTGGATTTCAAAACCTAACCCATTTAATAAATAGGTTGGGTTCAGGTCAGTCTTTTCTGATCCAACTAGTTTATGACCCAACCCGTTTATATTCGACCTGATTCGATTACCATATCTAATATCGATGCATATACTTGTCTATACCATTACCATCCAGATAAACAGAAACCAAGTCAGGTAAGTATGTAGATGTCTACTAATTTATTTTGTATTTAATATATATAGCATTTATTTGTTTTAATTATTTATATTTTACCTTCTTTATTCATAGTTTTTATGGTAGTTATATACTTTCGATATCATTGCTACTTTATCAAATTATTATTTAGTCGGGTAGGATATGTGGTGTTGCCAAATACCACTCATCTGTTTTCACATTATTGAGTGCACTTTGTTGATAAGGTATTGTGTCAGTTTGAAATCTGCCAACTAATTTTGGATACTTGTGATACCGATACTAGGCTCCACCGGTATGATCTCAGAGGATACCTCAAGCAGGATTGGAATGATACACATCGGTACCATGTCCAGTTATGCGAGAGTCATCAGGATTACAATATCGATGGTTATCTAGTTAATGGTACTATGGATCAATGATCAACATATACAATGGTATTGCCACATTACCTGATGATTCAATAGTTGTAGTGGTGCTACATTTGATTTTCTGGTATGTTTATTAATTTTATTTTATTGAAGGGATAGTAAACTATTTATTTCTTTATTATATTATTCATTACATACTTGTCTATTATAGAGTGATGGCCTGGCAAGGATATACGATCTAGCTCATTCAGATAGATTCTCTTCCACTTCCTCGTAGGCCATACAAGATATTTGTACATCCATCCTACATCTCATTGATGAGTATAGCTGGATCGCTATGGATCTATACAGTCATTACCTAGTAGTAGGGGATGTGATGCCTTCACCATATACATATCCATCATCATCAGGAGCACCTCCTCCATCTATCATAGAAGAGGTTGACATGTTACCTCTCCATTCTTAATGGAGTAGTTCCCTGAGTACACTCCATATCCATCATCATCTACATATATGCACATGATGTCAGCTAGCTCACATCTATTGAGGAGGCTACTATGCACTTTGAGATATGTATGAGGATATTACACATCCAGAGCTTCCATATGATATAGAAGAATATATGGGTGATGATGTTGTGGACCGGTCTATGACCCACATCGAGCATTATACATAGAAACTTGTGGGATCGAGTGAACTAGGACCATCACATCGTCGGAAGCAACCTACACAGAAAAGGAGGCGGCCAGCATGTGGCACTTGATTTTTATGACATTTATGTACTTTTGAACATATTAGCAATCATGTAACTTTGGAATTTCTTGTTTTTATTAGTAGAAAATCTTAGGTAGCATACTTGGTTTGGCTAGAATTTGTTTGCTATATATGAACTTTTAAGTGTCATATTTTTAAAGTAACCGATATATGAAGGCATCTGATTCTTTTCATATACTTTTGACTCTTTGTATGTCTATGGATTAAATGATCTACACTAGTTAGGAAGGCTTTTCTACCCTTAGGTTGCGAGCAATTATAAAATATATAGGATTCTTTGCCAGGCATTTCCTTGCCTCAATCTCGGTCGATTCTATCGGCCTTTTGAAGGCAAGGAGATTAGTACAAGGGGGATTTAAATAGTAGCAGTGCATGTTCACTTGATCTATCTTGGTTTCAGCCTTTCATTGTTCAAGCTATATGGCCACCCGTAAAATCTAAAAATTCTAAACTCGTACCATATTTGCCAAACCCTAAATCTAAAACTCTAAAATCATAAAATTATAAACTATAGAACCCCAATAATAAAATCCAAACCTTAAACCCTAAACCCTAAATTTCTAAAATTGGAATTGGAAGTGGTCTGGGGCCAGGCCAACTCTAAGTTGGGCTTTGTTGCAAGCCTAAGGAGTTTCAGGTGGGGTTTGGGCTTAATTATAGGATTCGTATATATTTCGGGCCAGGCTCGAATATACCTTTGGCCCGACCCTAACTTGAGCCCAAATTTAGGTTTGAGCTAGAGCCTGATCAATTAAAGTGTCATGATTGCTCGATTTGGATGCATCCTTATCTTTGCATCCTCTTCCTTTATGAGACTACGACACCTTCCCCACATCCTTGACCATTTCAATGCTGTTGTTAGTGTCGCCTTCAACTCCCTCTATCGGCCTAGTTCCATCCCTACCTAAAATAGGGATACTAAGATCTTAAAACCCAAATTATATAACCCGAACCATAAAACCCTAAAACCATAAACTCTAAAACCCAAATCCTAAAATCCTAAAATCATAACCCCTAAAATCCAAACTCTGAAATCCGAATCCTAAAACCCTCAAACCATAAACCTAAAATCCTAACTTTAAAACCTAAAACCTAAAATCCTAAACCCATAAACTCTAAAATCCTGACTTTGAAATCTAAATCCTAAAACCCTAAAATCGTGAACTGTAAAACCTCTAATTCTAAAACTCGAACCCTAAACCCTAAAACACTAAAACCCTAACTATAAACTCTAAACTCTAAAAACTAGACCTAAAACCCTAAAAATCTAAATCCTAAAATGTTCTTAAACCTTTAAATCTCCTAAAACCATAAAGCCTTAAACCATATAACCTAAAGCTTCAAAACTAAAACTTAAACCCCCACCATCCTCCCATTAAAAAGCTGAACTGGTCAAATGATCCAAATACTGGTTGACCGATCTGAAATGGCATTAAACCATTTTAGCATGGTCAACCAATCTAGTTGACTGCATTGGACTGGCAGGCTTGGAATAAGGCCGGTTGACTGTCATGGGTGCCGGTCAATCAGCATTGCATTACACAGGGTAGTCAATCAGTTTGGTTGACCATCCATGACCGGCCAGCTTATGATTTGGCTAATTGACCACCACAGGGGTCGATCGATCGGCCATGCATTATTTAGGACCACCCTAGTCGACCACCCTAGACCAGTTGGCTCAGGACTTGGCCGGTCGACCACCATAGTGGCTGGTCAACTGGCCATTCATTACTTAAGGTGGTCGATCAGCCTGGTTGACCACCCTCGACCGGTCGGTTCGGGATTTGGGTGGTTGATCGTCCTTGATTTTTTTTAGTTACAAGCGGGTGGTCACACAATTACAGTTGATAACTATAATATTAAAACTCTAATAAATAACTACATAACAGTTTATAATAAACCTCAAGTTAAAGATAATGTACTACGGAATATGCTAAAAATAATAGCAGCATGAGTGGTAAAATGATTAAAAAATAAAATTACATACTTTAAAGATAAAACATGAAAAGAAGATAAAGCATCATTATCTGGAGCATCATATACTGAAACATGAGTCTAGTCATCCACTAGAGAGTCATGTGGTAGCGGAGATAACTAACGATAAAAGCGATCAACAAACCAATCAAATTATGCAAATTCTTTGCCTAGACATCTTGTCATAGATGCCTCCAATGCAACGTCCATGTATTGATCTATACCGTAGTAGAGTTCTCAAGTGTATCTATTCGAGTATGTAATGCTTGTAGATCTGACAATTGCTAATCAAACTACATATACTGGCTAGGTTGAACAGGTTGAATAAGCCATGTAGACTGAGCATAGTACCTACGTTGGTCTTTACTAGTATGCTAACCATTTCCTTCACTATCAGTTTCTTCTTCATCAACCTCAATAATATGTCTCCAAACCTCATTGGTAAGTGTATAACCTATATGCTTTAAAAATGAATGATTATAAATGTTAGTGGATTTAAGCTTGATAACTTTATCATCATCAGTGATAGAGATATCAAATACCTAAAAATAGCATTCCATAGGACAAAATAGATTTCAAACTTTGAAAGCATTCATTTATATAATTTATTGTTATATATAAAAAATTAATTCCATCATCCGAAATAATCATTTTAAGGAGATAAATATCTAGGAACGATATATTATCTTTATGACCTCCTCTATGTGACATATTAAATGTAATAATATGATGAATAAATCGATTCATAAGTGGCAAAGTATGTGCACTAGGTTTAGCAATTTGACTTAAAGTATTATTTCAAAAATAGTTCTACAAAAGCTTTGATAATCTAATCATCAATGACTCTAACAAGTGCTATTAAAGTATTCATCACTATCTAATAGAATGTCTAATATTTGACTAAGAACACTACAACAAACTCAATAATTTTTTCTTTGATATATGATAAAATAGAATAATTTATACTATCAAACATAAAATTAGTATAAAATTATTTTACTAGAGCAGGATAGGTTGATTTGTTCATCATAATCATAGAAATCTAACCCATCCTTTCACATAAAAATCTAATTTGATAATTACCAAAATAATTTAAATCTAGTATCCTTCCTCCAACAATTCTTCTTCGAGAAAAAGTAGATCTAAACTTCTAACTATACTCATTATTCAAAAATAAATATTTTTCATACCTACTTGAATGTTGTTTTTCCTTTTTTACTCGAAATCTTTTCATTTTTGACATCCCTTCATCCTTTTTTGAAGCCATTGTATTGATTTAAGGGATTAGAAAGAATTTTAAGAATTTTAGAAGAGAAGAGAGATTTGAAAATGAAGATAAGTTAGAATAGAAAAAAGAAGAATATTAAATAAACTCTTTAACTAGCTATTGCAAAATTATGACCATTTAAGACTATTGTAAAATTTTAAAATATAAGTTAAAACTGAAATTATGGATTCAATCCATAATTTTAATTTTAGGGATATTTAATTGCTAAAATAGAAATTATGAGTTGAACTAGATGACTGTTGGCCGCCTTCAAACTAAAATCATGGGTTCAATCCATAATTTCATACAATGACCATTGGACCGATATTCATTTTAAAATTATAGATTTAATCCATAATTTTAGTCATAACATTTTTTTAAATTAATTTCTTTTAGAATGGAATAATGGGCTACAACCTAGAGATTATGGATCGAATCTATAATTTTAGGCATGGCATCCCTCGAAAACATAATAGTAATTTAAAAATTAATTAAAAAAATATCATAATCTAGAAATTAATTTTTTAAAAAAATATTATTTCAGATAAAACTCATGAAATAGTGGATCCACTTCAATTCGGCTGCGTTTCGTGCAACAAGTGCTTTTAGAAATAATCAAGCAATATCGCTCAAGGGGGATGTCATATCCATGCGCACCTCGTCCACATGTATTCCCATTTCCAGGACTAGGTGTTCTTGGACGTGTCGGCCATTGGAATTCTGCAACACGATTTCAAGCCACGGCAAGCCTTGGACCACCTATGCAAGGCACCTGAATAGTCCCAAAAAAAATAAAAGAGGAAAGAATCAGAGGGGAAGGAAGAGTCCCTCCTCTCCTTCGATTCTGTTGGAGAGAAGGAAAGCGTGGCCCGAAACCCTATCTTCAAAAGCTATAAAAAGGATCTCCTTCCCTCTTTTCACCAAGCGCCAACAACCTACCACCGGCAAGGAGCTTCGGTCTTCACGAGTGTGGCAACGAATCCATAAGAAACTTTGATGATCGACCAGTGGAGGACCTCACCAAGATCGAGGTAAGATTTTTGGCCTCTCTTCTCTCTTCCCTTTGATTCCTGGTGATGAGGGTTGCCATCGATGGAGTCGGACCGGATGGAGGCTGAGCCATCACGGACCGCCATCGGTCCCGTTTAACTGAGTAGAAGATGAAGAGAGGGGAGGAAGGAGAGGAAGTAGAGGGGAGAGGAGAAGAGAAGGGAAAAGAAAAAGAAAAAAAGAAGAGGGGGAGACCCTGCTCGGCAGAGAGGAAGGAGAAGAGAGGGGAGCTGGGGAGGAAAAAAAGAAGAAGAGGGAAGAAAAGAAAAGAAAAAGAAAAAAAGAGGAGGAAAAGAAAATTAAAGAAAAGAAAAAGGAAATAGGGAGAAAAGAGAAGAGGAGGAAGAGGAGAGAGAAGAGAAGAGGGAGGAGAGAGAAAGAAGAGAGAGAAAGATGAGAAAGAAAGAAGAGTGAGCAAGAGGGGAGAGAAAGAGGAAAAAAGAAAATAATAATAAATATAAAAGAGGAATCGAAAAGCTCCTCTCTCTCTTGGAATTATGAAGTAAGGGAATTAGTGGATGGACCACTGATAAAATTCAGGTAGAAGGTTTTTTAGATTTACAATTACTATAAAATTATTTATTAATATAAAATAATTAATTATTATTGTATGAAGGTAGCTTTCTGAGCAGAAGGGCGTTGTGCAAATTCTAGATATGGACTTATATCAAGTATAGATAGTTGTCTCTTGTAAGATAAGGATTTCTGGATATGATCACTAGTTTTATAAATATATTTTATATGGCATGATTTTGATCCCTGCATATGAGCTTTGACATGCATGATGTTTATGCATGAATTATTCTAACTTCTCATAATGGATGGTGTGATTGCTATTATTATTACTTATATTCCTATATAATATATTCTATAAAACAAAATTATTTTTTGGATAAATTGGATTGTGATACTGACTATTGAAAACTTGAAATGACATGACTTAACAACATGATATTTAGCAACATGAAGTTAGTTGATGAAGTGTTAATCAATAGAATATAGTGTTTGGACTAGCCATGCCACGGGCAGGATCTTGGCTACTAAGATTATCAGTTACAAGCGGGAGTGTGACAATGAGAGTGCCAATCACAGGCGAGACTGTGACAATGAGAGTACCAGTCATAGGCGGGAGTGTGACACTAAGATTGCCAGTCATGGGCTGGAGCATGACCTGGTTAGTCCAGAACTCTAAAGAAGAAGGATAACTAAATGAAAATATAAAAAGGAACCATGATTTTACCAAAGATTTTGTTTATATATGGCGTTGAGTTATTTGGTTGCGTCATATGCTATCCTGTTATTTTTCTTATTACTTTTAAATTATACTACTACTGGTGTGACTGTATGGAGTCATTACTAGGCTATAAAGCTCACTCCCTACTTCTTGATTTTTTCAGAGATGTAGGATACATAGTAAGGGTTGGGCCAGGTATGAGAATGAATACCAAGATTTTAGATTATTTAGTTAGTTTTGTTGCTGATACCCATATAATAAACAAGTTGACCATTTAGTGGTCTTGACTTGAACAAGTTGACTATTCAGTTATTATTGAATTGTTTAGTGATGTTTGGTTAATTAATGTGATTTTTGAATAAAGAGAATCTTGTGTACTTAGGGTTGGCATGATCTTTAGAATGATATCTAGGATTGTGCGGCCAGTCACGTAGCTGATTTTGGTGCTGAATTTAGGATGTGACAGAGTAGTATCAGAGCTAGGTTATAGAATCTTTGGATGCAAGTTCACGGAGAGAGAAAGTGGGTCGATCATTGAGTGAGGACATGATAACATAAGATATTTCATGTATACTTAGATGATATGTGAACACTAATGATGATGATTATAGGATCCCATGGTGCGTGGAGGTGGATGTGGACATGTTAGAAGGCTTACAAGATTTGTGGATGGTTCAAATGCTTGGGAGCCCTTGGAACAGCAAGAAGATGCTAGGATCTTACTTGATAGTGGTGTGCACCTGCAGGAACCCTCGCCCAATCTCATGGACAACACCCCGAAGACTGGGATAGTAGAAACAGGAACCTCGGGTGGACTTGAAGTTCAGCCTGGGGACTAGGTTGGCCTCCCTCAGCTGATGCAAGTACTGGCGCAACAACAAGCCACTACAAGAACTGATGTGATGAGGCTAATAGAAATGCAACAGCAACAACAACAACTCATGCAACAATAGCAACAACAACTTATGTAGTAACAACAATAGTTCATGCAGCAACTACTACGGCAGCAACAACAAGGAACTTCGCAGTGACACCCGGGAGTCGAGGGCCTACAAGGATGTCAAATAACCTTGAAAGATTTCAAGAAATATGCCCTACCAGTATTCAAGAAAATGTTTGACCCCATGGAGGCTGATGGTTGGTTGAAAGTGATCGAGAAAGAGTTCCGAGCTTTGAGGTTCCCCAATAGGGGAAAAGGTTAATTTTGCTACTTTCATGTTATAAGATGAGGTAGTCGCTTGGTGGGATATGGAGCTTGAAAAGTTGGGATCGAATGATGCACCTTTTACTTGGGAAGGTTTCAGGAGAGCCTTTTATGAGAGATGCTTTCCTCAGAGTGTTCAAATCCAAAAGTTTTGAGAGTTCGACTGCCTGGAGCAGGGTAGCATGACATTGACCAGTATGCCACTAAGTTTGAAGAACTATCTAGATATGCCCTGACACTGATAGTGGATGAGGGCGTCCGGGCTTGAAAATTTGAAAATGGACTCAGAGGTCGAATCCAACAACAAGTAACTGCCTTTGAGTTGCCCATCTATAAGGAGGTCGTCAACAAGGCACTAATAATAGAAAGAGAGTTGGACATTGCTCAAGCAGAGAGAGAAAAAGCTTTTAAGAATAGATCCAAATCAGGACATCAGGGTCAACCTAATAAAAACACTGGTGCAAAAGCTAGGAGGTACGACAATGTTGTCCTGAATGACAAGGCTTAGCGAAAGGATGATGTCAAGTGTTATAAGTGCAATGGGCCTCACTATCAGTGGCCAGAAGGGAGGAAGCGTTATAATTATGGAAAGGAGGGTCACAAGGCTATTATGTGCCACAGTGGAAAGGAATCACAACATTAAGTGCCTCAAGCACTTAAGGAACCCCGATTAACCAAGCACCTCATGATGGACATCAATAAGGAGGAGGACAGCAAAGGCCAAAGACCCAAGGATGGGTATATGCACTCACACAGCATGATGCCAATGCTTCTAATTTGGTGGTGACAATTAGGTTATCATCCAGTAGTATTTATATTTTGTTCGATACTGGTGCCACACATTCTTTTGTATCGACGAGTATGGTTAGGAAAATAAAGAGTTATCTCCGGTACCCCTAGAAATCGACCGCTGTGTCTCCACACCAAGTGGAGATGTCATTCTAGTTGACCTAATTTGCAAGGATTGTAAATGGATATCGAAGGCAAGGAGATGAATGTAGATTTAATAATCCTAGAGATGGACTTTGATGTGATCCCTGGGATGGACTAGCTAGTGACATATCATGTTTCCATCGATTGCTTTGAAAAGACAATAAAATTTTGGATCCCTAGCCAACCGAAGTTTGATTTTATGGGTAGCAAGTTAACCTCTCAGTGGAGGGTGATCTCAGCTTTTAATCCAGGTGACTTCTCAGGAAAGGTTACGAAGGGTTCCTGGCAATAGTGATAGATACACAACAACAGGAGCTCAGGTTAGAAGATATTCCTATTGTAAATGAGTTTCCAGAGGTCTTCCTTGATGACTTGCTAAGATTAACTCCTGATAGAGAAATCGAGTTCTTCATTGATCTTGTACCTAGCACCGGAGCCATCTTTAGAGCTTCATACAAGATGGCTCCAGCTGAACTAAAAAAGTTTAAGGAGCAATTGCAAGAGTTGCTATATAAAGGATTTATCAGACCAAGCGTGTCTTCTTGGGATACTCCGGTATTATTCATGAAGAAGAAGGATGGTAGTTTTCGGCTCTGTATAGACTATCGGGAGTTAAACAAGATGACAGTACGTAATAAATATCCTTTATCGAGGATTGATGATCTATTTGATCAACTACAAGGGGCACAAGTATATTAAAAAATTAATCTCCATTACGGCTACTATCAATTAATGATAAGGGATGAGGATGTGCCTAAGACAGCTTTTAGAACCAGATATGGACATTATAAATTCCTAGTCATGTCCTTTGGTCTGATAAATGTACCTGCAGCTTTCATGGACCTCATGAATCGAGTGTTCAAAACCTATTTAGATCAGTTTGTAGTAGTGTTCATTGATGACATACTAATTTATTCGAGGAGCCCCCAAGCACATGAAGAACATCTAAGGATAGCATTGCAAACATTCAAGAGAAGTTGTACGCTAAGTTATAAAAGTATGAGTTTTGGTTAGACAGAGTCGCCTTTCTCGGACACGTCGTCTCTAAGAAAGGTGTTTCCATGGATCCCAAGAAAGTGGAGGCTATTGTAAATTAGGAAAGACCCACTAATATATCTGAAGTTCGCAGTTTACTGAAAATGACAAAATACTATCGAAGATTTATGGAAAGATTCTTCCTTATTGCAATGCCTTTAACCCGCCTGATCCAAAAATGAATGAAATTTGAATGAACAGATGAATGTGAGCAAAGTTTTCAAAAGTTAAAAAGATGATTGGTGATAGCCCTAGTGCTAAAAGTTCCTACTGAAATAGGAGACTTCAACATATACGGTGATGCATCTCGCAAGGATCTTGGCTATATATTAATGCAAAATAGGAAGGTAATGCTTGTGCGTCTAGACAGTTGAAGTTATATGAGTCTAATTATCCTATACATGATCTGAAGCTAGCAGCTATGGTCTTTGCTCTAAAATATAGAGGTATTATTTGTATGGTGGCTATTGTGAGATTTTTACATATCATAAAAGTTTAAAATACATCTTCACTTAAAAGGAGTTAAACTTAAGACAAAGAAGATGGTTGGAGTTGCTAAAGGATTACGACCTGACCATAAGTTATCATCCAAGAGAGGCAAATATGGTGGCAGATGTCCTAAGCAGGAAGTTTCCAAGTAAGTTGGTAGCTTTACTTACTGATCACAAACATATCATGTTGGACTTGGAGAGATCTAAGATCGAAGTACGGTTATATGATCCTAAAATTTAGCTAGTTAATCTTATGGTATAGCCTACCCTGATTGCAAGAATTAAATCAACTCAAAAGGAGGATCTAGAACTACAGAGGATTAGGAGACAGTAAAGTCTGGTGCCCAGTTTGAATTTTTTATATATGCAAATGATATCTTAAGATTTGGTAACATATTGTGTGTTCCCAAGCTTCTAGAATTAAAGAATGAGATTCTAGAAAAGGCGCATGGCTCGGCGTATACGGTGCACTCGGATAGTACAAAGATGTATCGAGATCTAAGAAAAAATTTTTGGTGACCTGGTATGAAGAATGACATAGCATAGTATGTGGCTCAATGCCTGGTGTGTCAATAGGTAAAAGCCAAGCATCAAAGACTCGCCGAACCGCTGTAATCCCTCATGATCCCTCAGTGAAAATGGGAACACATTACTATGGATTTTGTGATGGGCTTGCCCAAAACCGCTAAGGGTAATAATGTAGTGTGGATGATTATAGACCGACTGACAAAATCAGCTTATTTTTTTACTCTTCCGGGTCGTCTCTCTTTGGAAAGATTAGCAGGCTTATACATAGAATAGATTGTGAGATTGTATGGAATTCTGGCTACCATAATATCGAATTGGGGTAGTAGATTTGTTTCATAATTTTGGAAGAGCCTTCACAAAGTCCTTGAAACTAAATTAAATTTCAGTACAGCATTTCATCCCCAAACTGATGGACAATCAGAGCGAACCATTCAAATTTTAGAAGATATGCTAAAAGCTTGTGTCATGGGCTTGGGTGGTGCTTGGGACAGTGATTTATCATTGATAGAATTTGCCTATAATAATAGTTATCAAGCCAGCATCCAGATGGCACCTTTTGAGGCTTTGTACAGCAGGAAGTATAGATCTCCTATTTGTTGGGATGATATAGGAGAAAGAAAGTTATTAGGTTCAAAGATAGTGCAATAAATGATGGATAAGGTACAAGTGATTAGAGAATGGCTATGTATAACTCAAAGCAGGCAGAAAAGCTATGCTAACAAGAAAAGGGAGCTAGAATTTCAAGTAGGTCAGCATATTTTTCTTAGAGTCTCTTCCACTAAAGGCATGATGAGGTTCAAAATGCAAGGCAAGTTGAGTTCGAGATATGTGGGCCCATTTAAAATTTTGGATAAAATCAGGGAGGTGGCTTACCGACTAGCACTACCACCAGCCTTATCAGAAGTACACAACGTATTTCATGTATCGATGCTATGAAGGTATATTCCAGACCCCAATCATGTAATAAAATACGAGTCATTTTAGCTTCAGGAGGATCTGACCTATAAGGAGATTCCCACATGAATCATCAACAAGAAGGATCAAGTGTTGCGACACCGAACCATATCGTACATGAAGGTACAATAGAGCAACCATAGTGAAAGAGAGGCTATCTGAAAATCTGAGACAGAAATAAGAAACAAGTATCCATAACTCTTTGAACTATAGATACGTGAATTTTAAGGATGAAATTATTATAAGGGGGAGAATGCAATAGTCCAAAAAAAAATAAAAGAGGAAAGAATTAGAAAGGAGGGAAGACTCCTGATGGGAGTTTTCCTCTCCTTCGATTCCATTAGAGAGAAGGAAAGGGTGGCCCGAAACCTTGCCTCCAAAAGCTATAAAAAGGATCCCCCTCCCTCTCTTCACCATGCGCCAACAACCTGCCATCGGCGAGGAGCTTTGATCTTCATGGGTGTGGTGACGAATCCGTAGGAATCTTCGATGATCGGCTAATAGAGGACCTCACCGGGACTGATGTAAGATTTTCTGCTTCTCTTCTCTCTTCCCTTTGATTCTCGGTGACGAGGGTCACTATCGATGGGTGCCGGACTGGATGGAGGCCGAGCCACCGTAGATTGCCACCGGTCCCATTCGATAGAGCATAAGACAAAGAGAGGAGAGGAAAGAGAGGAAGGAGAAGAGAAGAAGAAGAGAAGGGGAAATAAAAAGAAAAAAAAAGGAGAGGGGGAGACTCCTGTTCGGCATAGAGGAAGGAGAAGAAATGGGAGGAAAAAAAGGAGAGGGAAGAAAAGAAAAGAAAAAGGAAAAAAGAGGAGGAAAAAGAAAAGAAAAGAAAAAGAAAAAAAGGGAAATAGGGAGAAGAGAGAAGAGGAGGAAAAGAAGAGGGAGGAGAGAGAGAGAGAAAGAGGAGAGAAAAAGAAGAGAGTAAGAGGAAAGAAAGAGGAAAAAAAGAAAAAAAATAAATATAAAAAGGGGAATCGAAAAGCTTCTCTGTCTTAAAATTTGTGAAGTAAGGGAATTGATGGGTGGACCACTAATAAAATTCCGGTAGAAAGTTTTTTAGATTTATAATTACTATAGAATTATTTATTAATATAAAAATATTAATTATTATTGTAGAAAGGCAGCTTTCTGAGCATAAGGGTGTTGCACGAATTTCCGGTATAGACTGATATCAGGTGTAGATAGTTATCTCTTGTAAGATAAGGATTTTTGGACATGATCACTAGTTTTATAAATGTATTTTATGTGGCATGGTTTTGATCCCTGCATATGAGCTTTGACATGCATGATGTTTAAGCACGATATATTATGACTTCTCCTAATGGACAGTGTGATTGCTATCATTATTACTCATATTTTTGTATATTGTGTTCTATTAAACAAAACTATTTTTGGATAAATTGGATTATGATGCCAATCATTGAAAACTTGAAATGACATGACTTGATAACATGATGTTTAGCAACATAAAATAAGTTGATAAAGTGTTAATCAAGAGAATATAGTGTTTGGATTAGCCATGCCATAGGCAGAACCGTGGTTACTAAGATTGCCAGTCACAGGCGGAGAGTATGATAATGAGAGTGCCAGTCACAGGCGGGGGTGTGATCTGAGATTGTCAGTCATGAATGGAAGCATGACCGTGGTCAGTCCAGAACCCTAAAGAAGAAGGATAACTAAATGAAAATATAAAAAGGAATCATGATTTTACCAAAGGTTTTGTTTATATGTAGCATTGAGTTATTTTGGTTGCATCATATGCTATCATATTATTTTTCTTGTTACTTTCAAATTATATTACTACTGGTATGATTATATGGAGTTCTTATTGGATTGTAAAGTTCACTCTCTATTTCTTGATTTTTTCAAAGATGCAGGATGCATAGCAAGGGTCGGATCGAGTGTGAGATTGAATACCAAAATTTTAGATTGTTTAGTTAGTTCTGATACTGGTACCTATATAATAAACAAGTTGATCATTTAGTAGTCTTGGCCTGAATAAATTGACTATTCAGTTATTATTAAATTATTTAATGATTTTGATTAATTAATGTAATTTTTGAATAAAGAGAATCTTGAATATTTAGGACTAGTATAATCTTTAGGATGATATTTAGAATTATACGACCGGACATGTAACCGATTCCGATATTGAATTCGGGACGTGGAAAAGAAATCCAAATATCTTAACCGTTCCCTTAAAATTTTGAGCCAAGAATCACGTGCTCTCATGCTAACCGTCCATTTCCTCCCACCATATGGACCCAAGAATCGCGTGCTCTCATGCTAACCGTCCACTCCTTTGTGAGGTAACAAACAAACAAGCTCACGAATCACAGGATATGCCCCCTTTCCCTCTATCATTCGATATTTGATGAAGAGCTGGCAGGCTTTTCCCATAATTGAATCCACCGATCCCATGTCTATACTAATGCCTGCTGCCTTGTAAGGACTTGTCAGTGACACGCCACCACAAACTCAAGCCACAAGGAGCACCAGGAACCGCTTGATAAATATTGCCATGTTGCTTAATTGCAGGATCTTGGGAAGTATTCTGCGGGGGTGTTCTCATTTTGTCCGGCCTATAATTGGCATTGTCGTATCGGTTTCGGAGACCTTAGCTCGCTCCGATGGGCGATGCATCCTACGTTCCTACTCTGTTGCTTCCGAAAATGGCTTGATGCGTGATATGGGTTGGGGTTGCAGATTTTTCTGGACTCTGGATCGCCTATTTGTAGAAGGGATTCTTTAGATTTCTTGGGGTTATGTAAATGTAAATGGGCGATTGTTTTTGTCTGAGCTTTGCTGTTAGTGAGAAAGAGCTGTTGGGGTGATGAAGAAGGTATTGTTTGATTCGAAGTTGGAGGTGGTTTTCTTAGGGACGACATGCTCCAAACCGGTGATCGGTCAGACGAGCGGCCTAAGATTCCCACGACAAGTGTGTTCCTATCGAGAGATAGGTAGCTTCTTCCATCGGTATTTTTTTTTAATAGTTTATTTAGTATCCCTCGTAAATTTTCTGGGTGTCGATTGACAGATTCGATGTTTTATAGCTTGTTATGTTTCTTGGAATATTTGCACTTTTAATGGGTACCATGGTCCTCGTGAGTATTGCATTGCTTTGGTCAGCTTTATGGGTCATTCTCACGGAAGAGTTTTCTTGGTTCGAGGTCATGAAGTCGAGTTCTTTACATCATCACAGGATACAAACAACCTTGTATATACAAGGTCATTTATTTCATAACATCTTTTTTCCTCTGGCTGAAGAAGGTCATCAGGCAAAGTTTTGATCATGTTCTCCTTTTCTTGTGTGTTTGTTTTGTTTGATTAATCTATGAACCAATTATTGATGGTGCATCCCAACTAGAGCATATTTTCCTGTATGAGAAAAATATCAGCTACTTGGTGCCATGAAAGATCTGTACTTGTGTTGACTATCCTAATGATGCTACTTAATTGCGCTACTCAGAGAGCCTGGACTCTCTTCCAATTAAACATGCTTTTCTTTCGCAGTGTGTGCACCGTGTCCAGTTATGTAATCACATTGAACTAGTGGGTTATCGATGTTGTTTATTCTTCCTGTGCTTGCTTCAGAATGCAAAATGCCAGATGACCATGGTCCAGAATTCTACAATCAGATCATTTTTTCCATTCCCGATTTAATTATTTTATTTGCTTTTCTGATTCAGGCGTCCGGATGAAGGTTTGCTATTCACTTTCTAGATCATCAAGTAAAGATATTGACTCCACAGCCCTTGAAATTTTTTTAAAAAGTGATTCTTTGATTATAAATGGATCCAAGGTCGCAGCTTGTTTGTGGCCACCTCCCAGAGGGAATTATGTACTTGATGCTTATGAAGATGAGTATGGAGGAATCATCATCCAATCAGAGAGATTGCCTTGGAATGCAAATGACTTTGCTTCTGCCCTGCGAACATCTCTTTCCCAGTGGAAAGTTGAGGTATTTGAAAGCACTAGATCATCAATATATGCATTAGCTTCTATACAATCTATTTCACTTTATTTTGGGTTTTGATAATCTGAAACCATGGTCTTCAACTAGACTTGCTTCTACCATGCACCAAATTTCTTCAATTTCCAAACAAATGTTGTGTGGTGGTTGCGTTTTATATCTGCAGTCCAGTTAATGGTGGCCGTAGTTGAGCATATAAGGTGAAAATTAATGTCATGAAAGCAAGGCAAAGCTTTACTCTTTTAATAAAGCTTAAATCTTAGTTACTTAGTAATAGCAGAGCTGCATTTGCACAGTGATTGGAGTGTTATCAGTGCTGAGGAAGAAATGTTCTAACAATCTATACAACTTACTATATGGTTAGCTTTTAGTATTGTCTTCATGGTTTTGCGTTGATTAATTTCTTTCTCCATAATTTCGCTTAGCATGATTCTTAAGTGTGTACTTGTGTAAGTTTCTTGCAGGGAAAGAAAGGGGTATGGCTAAAGTTGCCACTTGATCGCTCTGAGTTTGTCCCTATTGCAGTTAAGGTATAAAGATAAGTTTGTAATAATCTGGCTTTTAATCTCATACCTGCAAAATTAAGATGCTGTTGTAGTATTGTTTGAAATTAGGGCCTTTAAAGCAGGAAATTTAGTGAAAATATATATTATTCATTTGTTTAACAAATATCTGAGTATTATTGAGTTTCCTTTTCATTTGTAAATGATTACCAATCTGAAGGTTTTAAATCCCGTGGGACAGGGCTATCCCAGTTTTTTCCTGGTATGGGACGCGTCGGCGTCCTGCCCCGTCCCAATACTCAGGACAGGGGATGTCTCAAGGTGTCCCAATTGGGACACTGGGACGCTAGTGGGATATCCTGTCTCGACACATGGGATAATACCCTGTCCCAGTGTCCCATGGGATGTCCCGCCGGGACCTCAATCCTTGACTAATCTACCTGAAGTCCGAGTGCTGCATTTTTGTCTTCTTCCAAATTTTGTTTGATCAATTTGTATCACAGTTTTTCATCTTCACCTAATCTAGTAGGGTCTGTGTCACATCATGATACACATTGCTAAAAAAGATAAATATCAGAAGAATATAACAACTTAATTCTCGGGAGACTTTGTCATATTGGGTGTCAATATTATGGTAGGGATCAGTAATGTTTATTTTGCAGATAGTTATCAAGATATGCTTGATCCATGTTAACTAACTATAATAGGTTATTGATTTTAATGGAAATTTCTTCAGTAAGTCTGAAAATTTGTGAAAGCATTATTTCTATAATCAATGATAATATCTGCATGTTGTGCAGGAAGGATTCAAGTACCACCATGCAGAGCAGAAGTATGTAATGCTAACATATTGGCTTCCTGAAGGACCTTGCCTGCTTCCTGCCAATGCAACGCATCAAGTTGGGGTGGGGGGTTTTGTAATGAATGATCAAAATGAGGTACACCTGGTATAAGGATGCATGGGAGATTTCTAATTGCAAAAATATGTAACCTCAGTTTCTTTCATCTAAAATGTTAAAGACTAGGAATTTCATGTTTAGCATGTCGTCTGCTAATTTATTCTTTGGTTCATTGTATTTGAGGTCTAAATACTACATGGTCTGCACAAAGGCCTATATATAAATACCTCAGTGGGTCTATGTATGAGGTGTAAGTACTCTGAACTGTACATATCTGGCATGCACAAGCCATTTTAAGAGGTAGCTGAAGTAGCCCAATTTTGTCCATGGAGCTTATGATAATTGTTGGCTTGACAATTCATATTTTAACCAAGGTTTAAAATCCTATGGAATGAAGGTATCCCAGTATCTCCATGGAATGGGATACTTCGTTATCTTATTCCATGCTGTCTTGATAGCGGTCATGGTCATGCATTTCGATAGATGTCCTCTGTTTCTCTCCCCGTCTTCTTTCCTTTTTTTATCTTTTCTTCTGCATCCTTTCTTTTATTTCATTTTTCTTTCATTTTATTATCCTTCTTTGTTGCCCAGAAATGGAGCCCAAGAGGGGGGGGTGAATTGGGTCTTTTAAAAATTTAACACAATAAAACAAATGGTCTAGTGGTGCTTGTGAGTAACAAATAATTAGATGCAAGATAATAGCACTTAATTAAAGAATGCAAAAAGAAAAGAGCAATCACACACAAACACAAGATATATAGTGGTTCGGTGCAAACCTAGCACCTACATCCACTCCCCAAGCCATCCTTGGGAATTCCACTATAATCCACACCAGATTACAGTTGACTTGTTTTTACAAGGCTTACAAGTCAAAAACCTAAGTTGGTTTTATCACTTAGGCTCACCAACAAACCTAACTACTTGTTTTGTCTTCGGGCTCACAAGTTAACCCTAGTTGGTTTTAATACTTTGGCTCACCAACAAACCACAATAACCTTCTTTCAAGACACCCTTGAAAGCAAGGTTAAAGCACAACAAATCAGATATAAAATTTAAATGCTACAACAAACTCTCTTCAAGAGTGGATTGGAATCTTTGAAGCCCAAGGATTGCTTTGACTTCACTCTTCTTCAAGTTGCCTTCTTTTGGAATGTAGTAGATTTGAGCAAGTAGGCTTTTTCAGTAGAATCAAGCTAGAAGAGGCTTTTGATTTGAAGTTTGGAGAGAATAAAGGCTTTTTGGCTTTAAAGTGGACTTGAATGCTCTTGAATAGACTTCTCTCTTTTTCTTATTGACTTCTTCTCACTTCACTTGCTTTAAAATGAGGTTGGTGGAGATTAAATACACCAAAAACCTTCTAAAAACGGTTTGTGACCGTTGGAGCATTGAAAATAGCCGTTTGGAGCTTGAAATTCCATTTCTGCAAGCCAGAAAAATAGATCCGTTAGAGCTGTCAGGCTGCAAGTGTCGACACTTGGCTGTCAGGTGTCGACACTTGGCTATCAGGTGTCGACACTTGAATTCTGGGAGTCGGCACTTGATCATTCAAGTGTCGACACTTTATGCACAGGTGTCGACACTTGACACAAAAAATCCTCGAACCAACAAGTTCTGTATTTTCAAAATTCTCAGGCCTTGAGTCGACACTTGAAACCTAAGTGTCGACACTTGGTGTCGACACTTGAATTCTAGGTGTCGACACTTGGCGTGCCAAGGATTTTTCTTCGTGCCAAATGCTGAAGTGTCGACACTTGTCTGTCCAGGTGTCGACACTTGAGACTGAAAACATCCAGAATCAAGAGTAAAAGCCTCGAAATCAAAAATAAAGTTCATAAATGCATAAACACATAATAGTTAAGCAAATATTAGCCCTTTTTCAATGAAGAGAATGTCCGGATATGTGAGAATTGCTCCGTGCCATTGCGTGCCATACACCATAAGTTTTTGGAATTTTGAGGTGCTTTCTTCCTGAAAACTCACAACTTGAAATTCACATTAGAATACAATATGTGCTCAATGTTTTGTTATTCATCAAAATCACTGGGTGGAGCCAACATTCTTTTTTTCCTTTTTTTTATTTTCTTTTCTGTCTCCCTTCTTTCCTTTCCTTTCCTTTTCTTCTCCTTCTTTTTCTTTATTTTTCATCTCCGTTCCTTTCATTTTTCTCCTTTTATTCATCATTCATTCTTTCTTTCCTTTCTTTTTCTCTCCCTATATGGATGGCTTTCGTAGTCCAGACCCCATCTGGATTTTGGAGTCCCGATCCCATCCCGGTCCCATTTTCTTACAACAATGAGATGCGACAGCCATCCCACCTCCTGTCCTACTGCGACATAAAGCCTTGATTCAAACTATTGGCTAATATCATCCATCTAGCCCTAGATATCCCCTTTCTGTGTCACCGTTATTGGTTGGCCATAGCACGGCCAATGTTCTTCCTCACAGCTTTTAGCACTTGTAATTTTTAGTATTTAGTTACATAATTCATATATAAAAATATTTCTTTATTGGATGTTATAGTGTGCCTTTTCATTCCATTGATAAACAAAGGATTATACCCACAACTTTTGAACACTAGCTAATTTCTAAAGCTCGATTGTCTTCTTTGTTTATAAAGATTTCATAGAAAGGGTTCAAGGACTAGGTAAATAACTACCCAAAGTGCTATCTACTAAAAGGCAACAATCTCCTTGCGCTTATTTTTTTCCAATTGTGATTTCTATTTATGTTAAATCTGCATTTAAAATATGATTATGTTTGATGTTTTTGTCAGGTATCTGCATCCAAAATTTATATTTTACTAAATAAATTTTCAGCATTTGCAGAATTAGATTGACCTACAAGCATTTTGTTATGATAGCTGTGCTACATATGCATCCAAAGTCACAGTGTTTTAGTTTGCTCCTATGTATATGAGGTGATTAAATTCAACAAACAAATAATAGAGCACTGAAGTATTTGAAGTTAATCTAGATTTCATCTTTTAAGGATAACTGGTGACATCCTTCATATTTAAGAATGAACATCTATAAGTGCTATGCTGCCACCTGCCTTCTCATTCGGTCCATGTCTCTGTTCCATCTTCCATGTGACCCTTCGTGGCCAAGTTAACAATTATTTTATTGTTTACTTATCAGCAAATGTGAAGAGTTTGAAAATATCCAGCCAAAAAATAAACGAAAAAGAAAAAAAGAAAGTTCCAAAGTCTATTTCTTTATTGTTTTCTGCCAACATCAACTACATCCAGATTTTCAGAGTGCCATCTTGAATGTTTAGCATGCACCCATAATGTTCCATGTATTTCTCTAATGGCATCCTAGATCTTCCTTTAAATATTTCTTCAAGGATAAAATAGAAAAATATAAACAGTTCAACTTTCCTGTCAGGTGACACACCGAAAATATTAACTCTTTCACAGTTAAAGCTTATGCTTGGTTTTACTGCAAACCAACCTGATCTTACATTTTAGAAGTGGCTTCCATGAGATGACATTATGATAATTATCATGTTATGCATGCTTATCGTAGTTGTTAGAGTAGCAAAAGTTTTGTACTTTATTGAGTGGTTTATATTCTAATGAACATTAATTTCCTGCTCTTCATTCATGTTACACCATTGAACCTCCACAGGTGCTTGTGGTGCAAGAGAAGTATTGTGCTTCAACATTTGCTGGTGTTTGGAAATTACCCACAGGATTCATTCTTGAGGTATTTCTTCTAGCAATGGTTGGGGGGAAAAAAACTTCTTAGTCTTCTTGAATGAAATTTTTCGTTTTCTTTTTCCTGTATGTCAGTCTGAGGAGATATTTTCTGGAGCTGTAAGAGAGGTCATGGAGGAAACTGGAGTAAGAAGCAAAGACATTATTCTTTTTTGTTTGCCATATAACTTTAATATACCTTCTCTTTTCCATTTTCCTGAGATCAGAACAAGTAGTTGTTGCATGTTGACCTTATTTCCTAACTATTTTACAGATTGATACAGAATTTGTGGAGGTGGTAGCTTTTAGGTAATGATATTTTTGATGTCTTCTTATTCCCTAATGCTTTTGAGTCAAAAGAACTTCCTGATACTGGAGCATTTATTCTAAATGAGTTGTTAGAGTTATACCTTTATTAACGAAATGAATTGGTTATTCCTTTATCAAAGAAATGCTGAATCTGGTAATTGCTTTTATGCAAACATTCCTTAGTTCAGCACTTCTTGTGCAACCATTCCGTTATCTTTACTGCCATATTGCCTTATGCTACCCTTATCTGCAAACAGATCCACATTATCTCTTATGTTTCCTTGAGTTTGAGGAGCGTACTGTAATCCTTATTCTTAATTACCACATTGATGTACATATTCATTCAACATCTGCTTCTCAATATTTGAACCAAGAACCTAGAAATCAAAGAATACATGTCTTATGAAAAACTTTTGGCTAAAACATAAAGCTAAAAGGATTTTAAATTGCAATGTATAACTCAATATTGTTTGCTTCCCACTGCACGTGAATCCAATTTTCAATTTTAATGTATAACTCAATGTTGTCTGCTTCCCATTGCGCATGAATCCATTAAGATCTTGTTTATATAATTAGCATAATTTGTCCATGAAAGCCATTGTGAATGCAAATTTTCACCATGCTTTCAAATAGATGGTGTATCAATACCAATCTAATTCATGAACTATTGTGACACCTCTGGTGATGAAGCTGTTTTTGCATCATTTCCTGAATGACAAAGATCTTTGAGGCCAAGTTTAGCTAAACTGCTTCAACCAGTGGGTGGAATCACGGGCACCAATCATATCTATACTGTTTACTACCATATATGGTTTATAAACTATTCAGTCCTATTTGCTCGAATCATTTATGCATGCTTTTTTTCCCAGATTTTTATACAGTAAAACTAATTAGGAATTATCAACATATAGAACTTGTTTTTATCTAACCAAAAAAATGTATACCTTAGCCTGTTCCTTCATACCAAAGGTGCTTGCAAAGTGCAATGAGTAGCTGTTTTTCTGAAGAAAATTAGTGAATTGTAATTTCTGAGAACATTGGGAAAGGCATAAGTTCGACATATCTGACAACATGAATTGAAATGATTTATAGTTGTATATAACAAAAATCCCACTGATGCCTCCTTAAATTTGTGTTCTTGTCTGATGGCCAAATATCTTTTATAAAAATGAAGCAAGCCGAACAAATTATATAAAAAGAATATAAATTTTATCTTTTTGTGCAAAATATGTGAATTTTCACTTAGATGTTAATGTTTTTCCTATTTTATCTTGTATCAGGCATGTGCACCACGTGGCATTTGAAAAATCGGACCTATTTTTCATCTGCATGCTGAGACCTTTATCAAGTCAGATTAAGAAAGATGAGCAGGAAATACTGGCAGCTAAGGTAACTCTTGTACTGGTAATCAAAGTACCTATGAGTTTCTAAAAGACTGGAAGTTTAATACTACCATGGGTTTCTATGAGATCATTACATAGATTTCTTGATCTCTGATGTGTGATTGCTATCATGCCCTAATACCTCTTGAAAACTATCTGAAACAAACAAGTATTCTATGAGATCATTACATAGATTTCTTGATCTCTGATGTGTGATTGCTATCATGCCCTAATACCTCTTGAAAACTATCCGAAACAAACAAGTATAAAACTATGACCATGGATATCAAGAATTATCCAGGACATTTCGGGGATCAATATATTAGCTCTGTATCTGTAATAAATTGATTGCCATCATGCCTTATTGCCTGTTGAAAAACCATCTAAAACAAACAAGTATATGAACATAATCATAGATATCAAGCACTATCAAGGACATTTTGGGAATCCTTCTGTACCATTATTCCTTCAAATGGCTACACCCTATCAAGAATATTAGTAAGATGCCTTTATTGAATAAATAATGACATATTCTTGACTGGAATTGCTAAGTGACTCTTCACTCCTTTTTCTTTAACCTTTTTTTCTGAAATCTTGATGGTTTGCAATTATTACAATTTGTAATCTCTCCATTTCAGAAATGCAAACTCTATTATACAAGAGAGATTTGCAGTTCTGCCTCCTGACCTCATAGTAAGCGTAAAGATTCGGCAACAATAGCCAGTCATCACTGCGATTGAGCCTAATAAGTGCATTGCTCCCCCCAAATGCTGCTCCTATTTAAAAATCTGACAGCTGCTTTAAGATGTTTTGAGATATATGAATCCTGGCATCTTATAGTGTCGTTCATTTCCTATATCTGAAGTATTAGCTTCATTTTTTTCCTTTAGAAACAGTATTAGTTTGTTAAATTATAATTATGACAAATATGTTGTTAGTGATAGCTGCATGCTTACATCCAACCTAAAAGCAAAACAGTATTCTAACACATGTTTAGTCATAATTTCAACTTTGTATTGTTATTTTTTTTACTGATAAACAGTTCATATATTTATGGTGAAGTTGAACTTGTATCAAAGAGAGTCAAAACTCTGGCTTAAGCATTTGATTTTATCAAACATGAATTTAGATCTGCGGACTAGTCTTCCTATCCTACCAAAAACATTATCCTTGGTATGCACCATGAATTTTTTCAATAAAATAAGCTCGATTGGACCACCCTCGTTTTCATGGAAAATCTGTGTGTGTGTGAGTGACATGTTCATTTTGATCTCAGTGGATGCCTCCCTCTGAATTCGTGGAGCAACCAAGCATTCAGGGCGACAACATGTTCAAGAAGATCATCGACATTTGCATCACACGGCTGGGTAAGCGTTATTGTGGATTGGCTGCTCATCAAGTGATCTCAAAATTTGACGGCAGATCATCTTCATTGTACTATAACGTGGAGGAGCCTCAGGATTTCAATTGCCAGGGAAGTTGAAAGGCACGAACGTTCAACTTTGTTGATGCTAGTCTGCTCTAACTTGTACTCATGTATGTAGTAACCTTGGCTGAAGCTGACAAAATTGAAATCCTGTATCTCTTTGCCAAACTTATTAGCATTGGTGTTCAACCCCAGAAGTAGTGCAATTCGGGGTCTCTGTGCACATACATATATGAATGATATAGTAAAATAAACTCTTGTACTCGGTCAGGTGTCATGGTCTCACAATCATGAAAACGGAACAACGGCATCTATGGAAGCATTCCTTGGCCAGGATAGATTGCCTCAAACAGTGGAGATAAGAGCATGCCATACCTGCGAAGAATGCAACCTATTTAGCATGAGTAGTCATGAGTGATTTTGATATCATTTCTTTGAAATGATTCTGTCCACCCACCACCATCATTCAAGAAAGAAGAAAAAGTAGATCGAGATTGATCAACAGTTGGGAAACCAACAATGCTTCATGATTTTGAAAGAAAATGCTTCTATACTGAAACCAAATCCCGAAACAACTCACAATTTCTTCCTCTTTCAAGAAGAAACATTGTATTGTGATAGGTCTTTTTTAGCTAACATAGCTTAAAGTAGCACGATAACCTCACTGCACGCCGTTTGATACACTAGCACATGTTGTTATGATGAGACTTAATTGTGTCACTTTATCTATCACCAGGCAGTCGGCTTTCATTAAGACAAAGTAAAACTTATTTGCTGACGTGCCAAATTCCTATTTGTGTTGATAAGCAGAGTTTGCATGCCGTGTTGGATCGTATCAAAACAGCAATTGCAAGCACGTGGTTCACCAAGGTACGGGATGCATCTCTCCCGTGAAGGAAGGATTCCCTTCGCGCGAATTCATCGTTGGATCATCCACTGGTCGCTTCGAGATCTGTACAGACGGATGAATAACGGAGTTCGGATCGCTTTGAGAGCCGTGCGGTGGGTGATCCAACGGTGGATTCGCGCGAGGGAAGGGACTCCTTTTTCGCCGCAACATAGCCCTTGTTGCCTGTTTTTTTTTTTTTTTTTTTGATAGAAACAATAAGGGGGGAGGGGGCGGAGGAGTTAGCCTTGTTGCCTGTTAAGCAGGATAGGGTCATGCATTCAGGGGCACGTTCCCAGCAGAAAAGTGGGGCATGGTGGTAATAGGAAGCATGTTAGAGGGCATTCATTTGCTAATTAATATTAATTAAGAATTCGAAAAGGCTGCGTTCCTCCTCCTCGGGGGCGAAGCCCTCCTTTCCTGAAAGGAGGAAAGGAGAACGAAAAATAGAATTTTAAAAATTATATTATTTCATATAAAACCCCACTTAAAAGATTCTAAGAAACCCTCCCCACCCCAAGATATCTCCTTTCCCCTTTTGGCTACCATTCTTTCTAAAGGTTCCTTCGATTCTAGGGTTCCCCATTCAAAATGCGGTCCCTTCGCTGGATTCTTGAATTCGAGCTCGAATCCCGGCCTCGTTGATGAGGAGAATGACCCGGAATCAGGGATTCCGAGGAAACCTTTGAGGTGATTCTGGAGTCGGAGTAACATGCGGTCACTTGTGCCGGTTCCGAGGAAACCTTTGAGGTGATTCTGGAGTCGCAGTAACATGCGGTCACTTGTGCCGGTATGTGCGTCTCCAAAGGTGCAGAAGAATGGCAGGAGCGACGGAAATGGCAAGACACATCTCTATTTGAACGTTTACGATCTTACTCCCATGAACAATTATCTCTATCTATTTGGCGTCGGGTTCTTCCACTCTGGGATCGAAGGTTCGTTTCCGTCGTCTCCTTTTTGTTTCATCTACTTTTCTTGAGAAATCTGGTTGGGATTTGGTATTTGAATTAAATTGTTTTGATCGTTCCCGTCGCACCGGTATAGTTAGAATCTCTTTAGATTGCCAAAACGGTTAGGAAAAAGGTTGAAAAAATTACCTTTGTGTGGTCAGTTTAATACTTAAAAGAGGCTGATAAAGAGGGGTTTGTGCATGCTGATCGAGTTGCTTTGGACTAGAATGAACGGCAGATTGTTTGAGAATATAACCGTATTCTTTCCACACACACGCACCAATCCCCCAACCCCCTCGAAAGAGAGGGAGAGGGGGGAGAGAGGCGTACCTGGTCACAGAATTTTAACCCTAGCTGTCAGGAGCTGTCATCCTTGCAGAGAGGTCAGGAATCAAGAGGGGATGAGAGATCGGGAGAGGGGGAGAGAACTCAAAAGAATAGAGAGAGGTAGAGGGGTGTTTACAGTAAAAAAAAAAAATTCCGATCCAATCTGCCAAACCGTTTAGGGAACCATTCAGTCTAGTTGGGTACACCCTAAACAGCCTGGTTCAAGATGGTTAATTGGTTACTTATTCATGGTTTGAGGACTTTGAATCTTTATGTAATATGTAAAAAGTTTTCTTTCTAATTGTTCAAACCAAGGTATTAATTTACATGATGGACACTGCATGCACCATGTAAAGAGAAGCAATTTAAGCCATGGTAATTTAAACTAAGGTTTGTCGTCTATATACCGGACCCCGTATGGGTACCAAGCTGGTACAATATGGGTATGCATGATATGGGGATTGGTTCAACATACTGAGATAGTATATCCCTCACGAGTCTCAATTCGGTACCGGTATGGTATGCCTAGGATGATATGTACCGGTATAGTGAACCATGGCTTTAGACATTAAAGTGGATCATAGTCCCATGACCATATCTTGCATATGAATACACAACATTGATTGAGATTGAGCTTGTGAAAATTTATGTGAACAAAGATAGGATAACAAAGGATGGAAAAGCATACCTATAAGGGTAAGAAAATGATGAGGGCAATCAGAATCAGGGGCATAATAAATTTAACAAAAGGTTTTATCTTTCTGTTTATGAATCATGACTGAAGATCTACCAAATGGATTTCAGGGAAATATCTCACAGATTCTGAATTTTTTTAGTTCTGAATGATATTAGTAATTACAATGCAATTCTCTTTCCTTTAATTTTCTAAAATGATATTTGGAAGATATTTAAGCGATATGATGTATTCTTTATTTGTTTTGGGTTTTTTTTTGGGGGGGTGGTGGGGGGAACCTTATCTGCTTTTTGGAGTTGTTTTTATTATGTGGTCTGCTCTGCCGTCCAGCATAATGGAGCTAGCTATCATGGAAGCAGATATGAAATTGGAATAATTATTTTTTTCTTTTTTTCCTTTTTTAAGTTAAGGATTTTGTTTGTTACCTCTTTTGTTTTCCTCCTCTTTTCTAATTTATGTTCTTCTTCTTCTTCTTCTTCTTAGCCATTGCTTGCTGCTCTTATTTATAGAATGTATCCCCTATGCCTACACAATATTCCATAACATTCTGATATCTTTAAAACCTAATTTTCTACACATTCATCAAACATAAGTATTTTTTTTTTTCAAAACAGACATCTGGCCTAAGTGCAACATGTTCACAAATTTTGGCCAGGGGCAGCATCTGGCATGTGATAAGTTATTATCTTTTGAACCAAAAGCCAGAATCCAGTTTTACTTCAGAAATCCTGCCTTTATCAAAAAATTAAGCCATAGGGAAAATGTATGTAGACCTTCTGAGTGGTAGATAGGCACCCGTAGTCCTCATACATGCATTTGGGTTCTCATGGTGGTTGGGTAGAGCTGAATCTCTGCTTACTTCTGAATTTTAATAGAGAGCCTTCTTATTTGTAAATTTAATCATTCAGTCTCATTTATTGATAGAGATGATGTCTGTATCTGGTGTGACTATAGGTCCTCAATTAGATGGTGCACTAACAATACAAGAAGTTTTAAGTAGGTTCCTCGGTTGATGAGTTGGGCAAGATCATTACTCTCAGAAGAGATGAAGGCTGATGCCGAAATAAGCATGTAAGAAAAAACCTGGTTTCAAGTAAACCATCATTCAAAAGTGTGTAATGTTGGGCATAAATGCCTCATAAAGAAAAAAATGACGTTTGAGGTTGTTCATTTTAAGTTTGAGCCCGAATTTGATGTGAGATAAAGTGGGTTGCACTTAATAATTCTCATCATATATGTCTGATAATGAATGAATATTATTTATCAACTAATTGATGTTGCTTTTTTTTTTTTTTAATTATTTGATTTATAAGATGCCTAAGAAAATGCTCTTGCTTGTGTGAGTGATTAATGGGAATGTTAAAGATGACAGTTACATTATCTTATCTGATATATTTATAAACTCCAAAAGACCAGATTCACTTCCCATATCCTCTTAATCAGGGAAAAGAGAGAAGGATTCCTTCCTTTCTTTTCTTTTCTTTTTTTCTTGTGTGTGTGTGTGTGCGTGTTGGGGGGGGGGGTGTTGACTCTAACCCAACCAAGTAAAGGCTGTTCCGAATTTTGGAATCTGCTATGATGCAGCGAGGTCAACTTTGTGAGCCAGTGGTTCCTGTTTTCTGCTTTGGCATTGATAGTGCATCCACCTATATTTATTCTTATGGTGAAACTTCCTTTTTTTTTTAAAGATATTTTTATGCTTTTGCTTTTCCTTGATTGTTCTGAAATTTTCCTGGGTCCAAACCTATACCTGATAATTACGCACTATGTAATTTCTTTACACCTGCTGGTGCATAGCTTTTTTCTGACATTTGAGTTGGGTGTTTATAAATTGGTTGTATATTTGTATTTGTAATCTGTATACACATCCTGTTCATTTGCATGCTCATTTTTGTGCCAGTTCTGAAACCATATGCGCATGCAAACGGGCTTCATACTTTCGTGAAAAACTTATTGTAATGCTTTCTTCTCAAGTTTCACTTGAAAAACTTGTAATTTAGATCATGGGTTGCTCGGGAGGATTTGAGGATGATGGATAAAGGAATTTGTTGACCAAACAGATGTTTTATTGAAGCTTGGATCTTTCTGGTCCAAACAGATTGATGCATGATCAATAGCCAATATTGATGGTTTGACATAAAAAGAATTGAATGCAAGAAAACAGATCAACATTTTTTGTATGAGAGTTGAATCTTGATATATTCTTGTATGGATTCTCGGCCCATGGTTGACCCATTCAATTGGTTGTATAGCACTGTTGCTGAAATATAATTGGTTCTATATGTAAATCTGTCTTTTGCCAGTTCTCTATGCATCTATTACAATTCTTTGTTCCATGAAGTTGATATATGAGAGTTCATTCATTTTATTATGTTTTAAATAAGTGTCACTGTGAGAATAAGGTGTATTTTGTGCTTGGGAAGTTGTTATCTCAGTCATTGGAACTAAAATTTTTATCAATTACCGCTAACCCTATTGTTGAATTTGAATATGAAACAACCACAGACTCCAGTGGGGAGGTGGGAGGGGTGGGCTTGTGAGGGGAAGAGAGAGAATCTCTAAACTGTCATCTACCACAATTTAGTTTCATATTCTAATATAGAAATGACAAAGATGTCCAAAAACTTCAAACTAACAAGACTTCAATTGATCAATTACCCATCATTATTGACCTAGAATGTGAAGTGCCTAAAAAGATGCACCAGTATTTTTTTTTTTTAAAAAAATTTTTTTGGGGGAGAGGTGGGGGTGAGGGGGCAAAGTTTCATATTTTGAAGGGACATAATTTTGTGCACTTGAAGAATGAAACAAGACAAGATTTTTCTCCCAGGTGTCTGCACGTATAATTTGCTTATCATTAATCTTGTTTCTTAGCATTTTTTTTTTCTTGGTTCTTGTGGCTATAATTTCTTCTTTTTTTTGAATAATTTCGAGCACTAATTTTTTACTTGACAAACAGTACATGGCATGGAGTATGGATTTGGAGCACATGACTACCCAACTAGTGGAGTGTTTGTGGTGGAACCAAGATTCTGTCCTGGTTTTGTCTTCCGGCGTTCTGTGTGGCTGGGCACCACTGACATGTCTCATTCAGAGTTCCGCATGTTTATTGAAAACCTTGCTGGAAAATATCATGGTGATACCTACCATTTGATTGTCAAGAACTGCAATCATTTCACAGATGATGTTTGCATGCATTTGACTGGAAAACCCATTCCAGGATGGGTAAATCGTCTTGCAAGATTAGGTCAGTATCTTGTCTATTTTTGCTGGCCTCCGTTAGGATGGTGGGTATTAATGAGTATGAACATTTGTGAAGTTTCAGGTTCTTTCTGCAACTGTCTTCTACCAGAAAGTATTCAGATTACAGCAGTTGGAAATTTATCGGCTCAACCAACACTCTCTGGTTAGTTTGTATTATATTAGTGCAACAGTTCCTTCTAGAATTGTAAGTTGCAACCAAACCAATTAGGTTGATCTGCTAGTCTGATAGCTGGAGTATGCTTGTGCAAATCTTTTAAAAATCTGGTAACTTCCAGTAGTGAAGGTATGGGTCAAGTCTCCCACCCCAGACTTACACTCATCCAATGCCAGCTTGGCTCCTTGGGAAAAAAAGCTGGTAGCATTTGATATTCAGAGAATGTTTCATCTTCCAAAAATCATGATGGCTTGCAATGCTGCCTAACTTCATTAACTATGGCACTTTGTTTTACTCTAGGACATGCCATCCAAACATCTCAGTTTGGAAATAGAAAAATAAAAGTTACTGCAGAAATTAAAGCCTTAAACACTGCCTAAATTAATGTTATCCAATTTTATACAGATTTGATTATTTCATGTTTTATGATGTGGTGGATGGGATTGCTTACTAATCGACTTTTTTGATGGGTTGAAAATATTTCAGAAGATGAGTCCGTGTCGATTGCTTCATCAACGGAGGAGAGTGACGAGGATAATCCAGATCATCAGCTACTACTGATATCAAACAATGACCCAGCACATTCAAGAGCAATTGAGTCTTGTTAAAGATGCTCAGTGAATTTTGCCTGTCCCTGTCTGTCATCTCTGTTTTCTTTGATGGACCTTATTGATTTCACTTGAATAATTTTGTTAGCCTCGTAATCCTTGTCTTTGTGCATCATATTGCCCAAGCCTTACTCCTATAAGTGGGCTACAATACTGTATTGTTAATATTTTATTGTTTTCCCGAATTTGAAGCAGAGCATATAGCCTGATTCCAGTGAAGATAATCCATAAATTCTCAAAAATTTGGTTATCGGACTTTTTCTTCGTTTTACATTAATTTTATCTCTATGGGTATTCTTTTTCCTTCTTTTTTTTGTTATTGTGTTATGCATTTTCATATTAGCAGGTTCTTGATAGTTCAGAAAACACAGTTAAGCAACTTTTATGATTTGGGCCATTTTTTCTTAGCAGAGCCATCTATGCCCTACACAATTCCCTTCAATTCAAGGTTTTTTAGAACTGAGATAATGGTTATCTTGGTGGGGTATCAAGACCATGATGAGCCAAGATCTTTTTTTTTTCTCTCGGTAATAACTGCTGACTAATTTAACATGCTAGGTAACCTTTATATTATATCAAAGCAAATCATATATAATCTATATATGGAGCACTTAAATTGCAAACTGAATGATATTACTTGGTTAACAATTCCAGATCTTAAATACTAAGAAATCATATGACAAGATTTTCAATTGCTTGTTAGTGTACCAGTACAGGAGCATGGGTTGATGTCCTTGGATTTGGATCTTGCATGATCTCCTTTTATTGCTTTCACTTGGCTGGAGAAAACATCTTGCCTTCCAATTGTCATTTCGTCCTGTCATGATTATATTTATATTATAATTGGTTGTTTCAAAAGTTAATGTGCATCTTTTTAGTTACAACCATTGAACAAGGATGTTTTCATTGAATCATGATGCATAGTGTTGTTTCCTATAGCCTCATGGGTATTTGGGATGCTGCTTCCTCACCTTTTGTTGTTCTTTAATCCTTGGACAGCTACGGTATTAATTATTAGAGAGAGAGAGAGAGGAGGAGGAGGGGGGGGAGGATAGTTTGTCTTTAGAGGCCAATGTATGTGTCTAATCGCATGATTACTTCCTTATGATTCAAAGTGACTCTGACTTTGAGACCTGTCTAAAGTGCTCTATGGCTATCAAACAAGTGTTCTGTCTTGGGAAAAAAAGATTGATCGTCAAGTTGATTGAAGTTGGATAAACAGTAATTGTTTATGCAATAAGATGTATTGTCATCATGCAGACAATAAATGGTTCTTGCTTAGGAAGTAAATGTAGTAAGCCGTTTGTGAGTGATCTCAGATGAATCTTCAGTGATGCAACAAGATACTTTATTAAGGAGATATTGCCAACTCTTGCATGCAAAACGGATTCCTCTAGTTAACAATATCATATGATGTTGCATTTACTTTGATATTTTGCACTTATTCCTGCACCTGTTTTTAGGTTTGGCCACCTATCTTTTCCAACAACTATAATCATGGTTACTTAAATTCTACCAAGGGCAATATAATACCTACCATTATCTTAATTGATTATTTCTTAGCTGTATATCACACTTGTTTTGAACTCAGTTGTCAGAATAATTTAATAAATGTACTAACAGTTCGGTTTAATGTATAGTTTGGCACTATGAGAGAGCCAGTAGAAAATGTGTGCATCCATTATGCATTATTAGGAGATTTTTAGTTGTGCATAATAAGAAGCAAATCAAAGATCGCTGAATCGGTATTGGGATCCATACCAATTAGCAACTGATACGGTACAGTACCATATCATACCAGTATATGTACTGGTCTTAGTAAATTGAGAAAAAACTATCTTCCTCTCCCCTCTTTAAGTAAGGATCGTTGAACCGGACCCGAACCGGATCCGAACCGAGTCCGAACTAGACTGAACCTGTATTGTACCAAATCGACCTGTATCGGTCTAGTTCGGGTCATTTTTTATGGTTTAGGTCCTAAACCATTTTTAGGACTGAACCGTACCGATTCGTGGTCGGTATGGTACGGTTCGCCCTGAACCGGATGATACGGGATGGTTCCAGAAATCTTGGAACAAACTGTGACTCTCCGTGCAAAAGAGAAACATCTGAATAAGAGATCTCTTATGCAATTTAAAATATTAACTGATTATAGATGGATATTTAAGCTTCACATGTAATATCATTTACATTTTTTGTTTAATAATGAACATGGTGAATGGGAATGGAAAAGTTTGATAGCTATATATCAATATCCAAATTGAGGGGTCTGAAGATTAAGCTTTGTTTTTTGGAAGTGTATCCAAAAGTCTATGTTGACTCAAAGAGTTCAAAGTGATTCCACATAAAATTCAGTTCTTGATTTAAATTACTTGACTTTAAGAAGCTTAAATTAGAATGTATCATTGAAAGTCAATTTCCATATTAGGACATGGAAGGCTTCATATGGTGACTTCAATGATAGATTTGTGTTAGCCCCAAGAATTGACTTTGATGAATAACAAAATATTTGAGTACATAATATTACTAATGTACTACACAAGTTAATATTTTAGGAAAAGATAAGGGTAATATCAATAAATCTGAAACATAAATTTTTGAAGATCAAATATTTGAGAAAAATCAATGGATTTCATTAAGAAACATGTGTGTTGAAGTTTAAAGTCTCAAAAATTATAGAAAATCAAGTGTCAGCCCTGTATCGGAAGATTTCAACTTGATAATGTAGAGTTTCAGCCTGCACGTATTTGAGCTGACTCGGATAAAATTTAAGTCGACCCGACAGGGTGTGTCTAAAATAATAGAAAGCTGATTTTTGTAGTTGTCTTTTGAGCCGACACAAATTAACCTTGACTTGACTTAAATGGACTTTGAACTGACTTTTAACAGAACCGAGTCGACTTAACAGTGGACAACAGATAGCCATGTTTTGGAAAAAAAGATCGAGCCAACTCAACAAAAAATTGAGCTAACTTGGAAGTGATTCGAGTTAACTCGACAAAAAATTCTATCCAACTCGAAGGTTGCTGACATGCATAACAGCTAGTTTTTTTAGAAAGGGTAGAATGACCCTGTCTTATTCATAATGGCTATTTGTCCTTCTTTAACGGCTAGAATAGCTAGTTTGACTTTAGAAAGCTTCTTAAAGGCTACCAAACTCATTGAAGACATCCAATAACTATCAAATCAAAAGAATATTTCAAGTATCATCAAGAAAAGAGAGTAAAGCTATAAAGTCTTGATTTGAAAGCTCATTCTTCCAACCACCTGAAGTAAATTTATCGATCATTGGCTTCTCAGAAGGAGGCAGGCATTGAAGTTTCCAAAGATTTCTTGTTTCTTTTTCTACTGTGCATAAATTCTTTTATTGCTCCTTTTAAGAAGTTTTTCTTGTACTTCAACTGCTCCTTGTTTTTTTATTGTTTACTTCAGTTAGGGCTGAAGTTAGATGTTTCTTGAACCAGAAATTGGCTTGTTGGATTTTGATTAAGCCTGAGAAAAAAATCGGTGTTGGGTTTTGATTGTGAGCCCGAGAAAATAATCGATTTTAGGTTTGGTTTGTGAGCCCGCAAAAACGAACCGGCTGTAATCTTTGGAGAAGATTATAGTGAAAAATTTTCAAGGAGGACATAGGTGCTGGGGGCGTCGAACTATTATAAAATTCTCTTGTATTTGTGATTACTTGCCTATGCTCTTTACTTTCAATACTTATATTTTCTATACTTGCATTTCTGCTCATATATAAGGTTTAAGTTTTTGAAAAATCCAATTTACCTGTCCTCTTGGGTTGTCTAGCTCGGCCACAGTTTGACATAACAATTAATATATGTCTATGGACATAGGAACCCAAGATTCCTTTATTAGGGAATACATATGCACATTGATGGTTGAATCTTGTGTAGTGACCCAAGTTTATGGGCTCAGGGAAACCTAGTGTGGTGAATTGAGAGGGCTATAAAAATTATGCAACATGACTAATGGTATCGCTTGCAAGGAGATTGTAAGTTGACATTTTTTTCCCAATAGATTTGTTTGTCTCAGTCAAAGAGCATAGAAAAGAATGATGGACAAGCTGGAACTGAAATGTCCACAAGCTATCTAATATTCTTTTCCTCTTACAGAGATACTAAAATTGCTTTGGAATTTTAGAAGCTATCTTGGTTCATTAACCAAAATTCATCTTATATGCACCTTTGTCAGGCCTTAATTTTATGAACTTTGCAAGCATCTCATCAACTGCCATTTGAGAAACATGATTTTGCATTTTTCAAGAATGGACTATCATTGTATTATGAGACCATGGACCTTTGTGCATTTACCTATTTCTCATGGTTTACTGACCTCAAAGCACATCCCTTGCAAAGGTTTCTGCTACTGCTAGTTTTGTAATTTCTTTCCATAACTAGTAGATCTGAAAAGAGACTGAAAAGGAGTGATTCCTTGTTTATTTATTGTTTTTATTGATGATTTACTTCTGCTTCTTTATCTCAGCAATAGAATCTTTCATATTACAAATCATGTAGACATGTAAATTTCAACTTTTCTGATAACCTAATAGAAAGTTTTATTTTGATTAGTATTTTAACGATTTTGTTGGCTTGCTCTTGGTTTATAACATTGGTTCATTTTAAACAACATATTATCATGTTTATAGATCTCTTGCATATGTTACAAGTTGCAATCAGTGGTGACATTTACTTTTAATTATCGATCATTCATAAAGACCGGCTGAAGTTACGTAGCCATGTTTTGCTCCATCCTTATTTGAAACTACTTCTAAAAACTTGCTTCAATAATTTATTTTAGAATTTTATTTCATGGTATTCCAGTGTTTATCATGCAACATTTTAGCTTTTTTAGCTTGTGGTTGTCTAAAATGGGAAGAAAAATGATCTTGGAGATAACTAGTGGCTTTTCTGTATCCTTGGGACTGATGATGATTTAGCATTTACTTTTTTTCAACAAATGGATTTTCTTCTTCTTCTTCTTTTTTTGTTGTGGGGGGGTGGGGGTGGGGGTGGGGGGGCGGGTGGACAAAAATATTGTCCTGAAGAATTCAATATCTTTTTAGATCCTTTTTTTTATGGATAACCATAGTTTCTGAGCTTAGTGATTATCTTTTTGTATATAAAAAATGAGCTTTCTTGACATTGATTTACTTTGTGCACCCTCAGAGAAATTGGAAGTGGAACCTCTTGGTTATGCCCCTTCAGGAATAGGTTACTGTTGCTTGCCTGTAACTTCGGGTTCTGTCTTGATTCTTTGGATATATTATAGTTCTAATTGATATTTTTTGCATGTTTACAGACTACTACTGTTTGTTAGAGGGTGGTACAGCTGTTTGGGTAATTTTTTTTGCCTTTTATTGTTTTTCTCATCTCAATCAAATTTTTTGACATTGAGTTCTTCAAGCATATTCTGCATTAACAGTAAAAGAAATGAAAGAAGGTTACAACATAGTTGGTCTTTCTCAGGTGATTTACAATTAGTGGATATTTTTCAGTTGTTAACATCACTGATTTAATGCACCCCTATTTCATTAATGCCAACGCTTGTGCCTTCATATGCCATATCCATATCTGTTTATGTATGGATATTTCATTCCTGAAACATGTTTGAAACTGCAATATCATGCAATTCTTAAAAGATTCTAGTGATTCTGCTGTATATCTTGTTGCTGTAAACCTACATATGGGTTGAACTGAGCCTCTCTCTTCCCGCTCCGTGCTGTATACTTGTTTTAGCTAAATTGACTATTGATATTGGTGGACATGCAGGCAGGCATTTGGGCATTGGGTGGTCTTGTTGGCATGTTATTTATGGATAATGTATTTTTATATGATATAGGAGCATGGATGAAGGCTTTGGTAGGATAGCAGTTTAAATGCTGTCAGAGCAACATACCATGGCATAGGATTTTACTGAAAATATAAGGGCAGGCAGGCATTTTTCTGGTAGGCGGTCTTGTCAGCTTGTTATTTGTGGACAATGTATTTTTATATAATATGGGAACATGGATGAAGGCCTTGAGATAATGGCAGTCTAAATTCTATCAGACCAAGATATCATACATGGCATATGATTTTGCTGAGATTATAGAGTATTCGTACATGTCAAAAATAGTCAGGAGACTGTTCAGGTTGTTATACTCATTGTGATAGAGACTTCAAACTGATAAACTGGGTTCAAAGAGATTTCAAGATACTTTCATGGAAATCAGACAGCTTGTATGCCAAGGAGGTGCATTTGAGTGTTATGTGATCTTTCAGTGACTAATGAGGTAGAATATATTAAGGCAATAGCAAGAGATGGACCTGCATTGCTGTATATATTTAGAGCTTTGGGCAATAAAGAGGGTTCATATATATAAATTGTTGTTTATTGGTAAAAGAATATTGAGGTATAGCAGTGGCAAAAGATTAGGAAGAAACTCATACAAGTTACGTATATATTAAAGAGCCCTTGCAAGTTGTGGATCCATAGAAAATAAGTGACAAGAATCTGTTGAGATGGATATTTATCTGGAAAAGAGAACATAAGAGGAGCTCATTTTTGTGTGAAAGGTTCAAAGAAGATGAGTTAACTTAAATTCAATTGATGAAATTTGTAAGAGAAGATCAATATAGAGTTGATGGATGATGTACTCATCATTTATGATCTGCCATGCAAAGGGTATGTAAAGCTAATATCAAGTGAATGGAATGCATATTTTTGGTTTTGGTATCGTTAGTTTCAAAACTTAACTCCTGATAATTTGTTCTAGAAACCTAATAGTCTTGTAGATCTTGTTAGAAAGGTAAGTTAGTTCCCCTTTTGTAGTTTGCATATCTCAACTTTTAACAGTGTGCAGCTAAATTTGCTAGTTTGCGTTCCGCACAGCTGCATCAGCAATATATTTGCCTAATGTTTTAGCAGTTCACTCAAGGAATCTCTCTCTCTCTCTCTCTCTCTCTCTCTCTCTCTCTCTCTCTCTCTCTGATGTATCGACATCAACTAGCTTTCATTAATAGTAAGTCTCTTAATAAAGTTCAGTCTTATATTTTAATTGAATAAATTGAGGTTAACTAGACCTAACCTAAAACACACCTAAGCTAAACCTTTCCTAAACCTGAACCGAAATCTGGATACGAGAAAGTTCTTCTCTACCTGAATTTTGAAAACCAGTCCAGAATAGCAGAAAATTAGAGTTACTTGCAGCTGAAAGGAACTTTGATGCTTCTCAAGAGCTTGGGCTGAGGTATTAAGAGCCTATCCAAAGTTCTCCACTTCCCTCTAAGCCTATCTAAACCCATTTGAAACCCATCTTTAACCTAGAATCTGCAACCTCCTCTCCACAAACCTGAACTTATCTAACTAAAGACTTGGGATTGAAGTTTATTTTGAGACTAGTTAGGAAGTTTGTTTCTTTGTTAGTTGCTTTGTTAATGAATTGTTATTCAAATAAGTTGTGATTTAATTAAGTTTATGTTTGGCTTTAATTCCAATAAATTTTGGTACATTTTCTTGTGATTCAATTAATCATTTCGGTTTCTTTTCCCGTTGAATCGTATTTTGTTCTTTTATTTATTGCAAATGGTTCTCCAAATGTGATCTAGAGAAAAAAAAGGAAAACAATGATTACATTGCATCAAATTGGAATTAGAGCAAGTTCTGATCAAAGGGCTTGCATTTAGTTTCATGAAAATTCCCACACAGTTGCATATTCATATTTTTTTCTCACCAACCAAGAGTCATCTAAGTATCCATTAGCTGCCATGTCAACCTCCAATTTTGGTCAAAACCCACTTGGTAATGACTGGAAAGTTGCCTATGAAAGGCAACAAGAATTAAGCATGCAACATCAACAACCATTGAATCTATTGGAAGTCAGTGTGGCTTAGATCAGAAATATGATCCAAACTTTTCAATTCAGAAACTAAATAGTCCAAAATCCACCCAGGGGTGATAGGCAACCTAGAGCAGCTTTACCAGTACAAGACCTGATAGGAGATTTCGATAACCCAGACTATCTCACAAATGCCCAGCATTAGTCCAACAACATAAACCTTAGAACTAAAGACAGGTGGGATCAGGGGATTAAAATTGACATAGGTGATTTTGAGGGCAAATTAAATCTAGAGGAGTTCTTAGATTTGATAGAAAAAGTTGATCAATTCTTTGAGTGGAAAGAATTGCTAGATGATAAAAGGTCAAATTTGCTAGCTTGAAATTGAAGGGACATGCCCTAGAGTTTGGTGGAAACAAGTCCAATATGATAGGCTAAGGAATGGAAAGAAAAAATTAACTCATGGGACCACATGAAGAGAAAACTAAAAGAAAATTTTTATCAATTGACTTTCACAAAACTCTTTTCCAAAAGCTTCACAACCTAAGGCAAGGAACTAGAAGCATGCAAGAGTATATTGAAGATTTTTATTCACTATTTGCACAAAATGATATTAGAAAAATAGAAGAACAGACAGTAGCTCGCTATGTAGCAGGTTTACAATACCAAAGTCAAGATGAACAGGGCCTCTAGGACTTCCAAAAGGTAGATATAGCCTATGGTCAAGCCCTTAGAGTTGAAAATAAACTAAAAAGATTGAGTGTTCGTGGATTTGAAGGTTTCTAAAGGACCTATTAAGACAAACAATAGCATTCAAGTTAAACCTACCCAAGAAGCAACAAGAAAGAAAATGGAGTCTTAGGTCCTAAACCTTCCAGAGTGATTTGCTACAAGTGTAGGAAGATGGGACATAAATCTTTAGACTGCCCATTAAGAAAAATCAGCCCCCACGTAAACCTAATAGAACGCGAGAATGCAAACATTAGTGAAGACGAGGAAGAACAAGTAGAGGATGATCATTGTGATACTGAGGATGCCGATCTAGAAGCAGAATATGATGCCTATAATGAAACGAAAGGACAAGCACTTGTCATGCATAAGATGATGTTGAGCCCTAAGGTTCCAAGCGATAACATATGTCACAGGCATAGTCTTTTCCGAACAACTTGTGCATCTAGCAGACGATTGTGTAAATTGATAATAGATAGTGGGAGCATTGGAAACTTTGTGGCTAAAGAAATGGTTGACAAGATAGGCTTTAAAATTGAAAAGTTAAATAGGCCATACAAGATAGCATGGTTCAAGAGTGGTGGTGAGGTCCTGGTTGATCATTGGTACCTAGTTAAATTTTCAGTTGGAAAGTATAAAGATGAGATTTGGTGTGATGTAGTTTCTTTAGAAGTTTGTCATATCCTATTAGGCCGGCCTTGGCAATTTGATAGAAAAACCATTCACGATGAGAAAAAAACACGTACACGTTTACAAAGAATAAGGTGAAAATCACATTGCACCCACAAAGAGGGACCAAATTCTAGTAGAAAGGACCACTCTATAAATCATGGTAGTGGTGGAAGGGAGCGGGTAATGACTCTTAGCGAAAAGCGATTTCAAGCAGACTTAGAGGAGTCGCCTATAGTTTACGCTTGGGTGAGTAAGGAAATCTCTGAGGTGGGTATGATTCCAAAAGAATTTCAACCGTTGATCTCTAAATTTTTCTGACATCCAGAAGACCTTCCTGATGGATTGCTACCTATGAGGGACATCCAACATCGCATAGATTTAGTTCCGGGAGCTAACCTTCCCCGTTCACCTCATTATCAAATGACTCCCTTTGAGCATGAGGAGCTACATCGACAAGTGATATATTTGCTAAGGTTACGTCAGAGAAAGTCTTAGTCCAATAAAGGTACCCACACTCATACTAAAGAAAGATGGATCTTGGCGAATGTGCATCGATTGTTGTGCAATGAACACAATAATCATCAAATATAGATTTTCCATTCCTAGGCTTCATGACATGATAGATATGCTTAGTGGACCGAAAATCTTTTCAAAAATAAATCTCAATAGCGGATACCATCAGATTAGGATAAGAGCCAGGGAGGAATGAAAAATAGCCTTTAAGATATATGAGGGATTGTATGAATGGGTAGTTATGCCATTTGATCTATCAAATGCACCAAGCACTTTTATAGAAAAGTTTGTTGTTGGCTATTTTGATGATATCCTAATCTATGGTTGCCCCCAAAAGCCATTTAGGGCACTTAAGGAAAGTTTTACAAACTTGAAAGACAATCATTTTTTTGTCAATTCGAAGAAATGTACCTTCCTTACTAATAGCTTAGTTTTTTCTAGGATACATTATATCATCCGAAGTATTGAAAGTTGATCCCATTAAGGTAGAAACCATCCAAAATTGGCCAACTACAGTCAGCGAAATTAGGAGTTTCTATGGGTTAGCTTCCTTCTATCGTTGTTTTATAGAAAATCTTAGTTCTATAATTGCTCCCATCACCGATTGTTTGAAAACAACAAAATTTGAATGGTCCCATGAAGCCGAGAAGAGTTTTGATCTCATAAAAGCGAAAATTATTAGTGCACTAGTGTTGGTGCTACCCAACTTTGAGAAAATTTTTGAAGATGATTGTGATGCTTCTAAGGTAGGTATAGGTGCAGTCCTTAGTTAAGAAGGGCACCCCATGGCATTCTTTAGCGAGAAGCTGAATAAAGCATGAACTAGATAATCCACGTATGATATAGAGTTCTATGCTATTGTCTAAGTTTTACGCCATTGTAGACATTATCTAATTCAAAGAGAATTCGTGTTGATCACAAACCATGAATCTCTAAGATACTTGAACTCTCAAAAGAATATTAACAAATGGCATGCAAAATGGATTGTTTTCTTGCAAGAGTATACTTTTCACTTGAAATACAAATCAGGGGTTACTATTGCCTTTAGCCAATGATCTAGCCTATTAGCAAGCATGTCCATACAGGTTGTAGGATTTGAATCCCCCAAAGAACGGTATAAAGATGATCCACTTTGCTTCAATCCTCAAGGCTTGTTTAAAGAAAGGCACAGACCTAGCATGCAATTTTCTCATTCAGAATGGGTAGTTATTTAAAGGAACACGGCTTTGTATACCTAAAGGATCACTTAGAGAGAACTTGGTACAAGAATTGCATAGCAGAGGTTTAGGACACATTGGTCAAGACGAGACTTTGGGATTCGTACAAGAAAGATACTTTTGGCCTGAGATGCAGAGAGATGTGAGATTTATAGACAGATGCCCAACTTGTCAAACTTTTATGGGCCATAAACACAACATAGGGTTATATACACCTTTACCAACGTCTATTGCTCCTTGGGAGGATATTATCTTGGACTTTATATCAGGTTTACCACGAACTGCTAGAAAAATAGATTCCATTTTTGTATTTGTTGATCGATTCACAAAGATAGCGCATACCATGTCAAAAAGCATTAAATGCATCACATATAGCAAACTTATTTTTCAAGGAAGTAGCACATTTGCATGGCATTCCTAAATCTTTCCCATCATATAGAGATATTAAAAATTTAAGCCATTTTTGGAAAACTCCTTGGTCTAAATTGGGAACAAAATTACAATCAGTAGCATGTGTCATCCCCAAATAGATGGACAAACTGAAGTGGTCAATTGAGCACTAGGAAATTTATTAAGGTGTTTAACAGGAGAAAAGCCATACCAGTGGGACTTAATTCTGCCACAAGCTGAATTCGCCTATGGCAGCTCTATTAACAGAACAACCCGAAATCCCCTTTTGAAGCCTTGTATGGCCGACCTATTCCTCATTTCCTAGATAGAAACCCTTTATCCTTTTCTGGAAGAATCAATGCTGATGTCAAAGCTTATATTAAAAAAAATTGAGGAAATGCATCAAAGTATCCTTGATAAGCTACAGGTTTCTTCTCATAAATATAAGGAAGTTGCCGATCAACATTGAAAAGACAGTGTTCGATGAAGGGGATTTTGTCATGGTCCACTTTCAAAGGGAGATTTCCGGTTGGTACGTATAACAAACTAAGCAGGAAGAAATTTGGCCCTCATTGCATCATCAAAAGTTTAGGGCCTAATGCTTACCTACTTAAACTTTGGACCGACATACCAACTTCGCCAATGTTCAACATCGTCAACCTATACAAATTTCATGGAGATCCACCAATAGTTACTTAAACCAATGCTTTGCCTTTTCATGACATGGACAATTGTACTAAAACCCAAATTGAGGACATCATGGATGTGCATGAAACTGCTACATGTCAAAGAGTGACTCGACGATTCCTTGTTAAGTGGGAAGGACGACCTTTATCAGATTGTAGCTGGGCGGAAGAAGCTGAACTTCGGCGTCTTTGCAATGACTTGTACGAAAACTATATGGAAGCCATCTCGACAGGGTCGAGATCTTTCCACCCTGAAGGAAATGATGCATCAACATCAACTAGATTTCATTAATGGTAAGTCTTTTAATAAATTTCAGTCCTATGTTTTAATTAGATAAATTGAGGTTAACTAAATCCAACCTAAAACACACCTAAGCTAAACTTTTCCTAAACCTGAACCAAAATTTGGATATGAGAAAGTTCTTCTCTACCTGAATTTTGAAATTCAAATGGAAGAGAATTAAGCAACAAACTAGTTGAGATATATTTTTTTTTTAGCAAAAAAAAAAAAAAAAAAAAAACTAGAAGTTTGTTGAGATTTCAAGGAAAAAAGTCAGCTGTTAAAAACTGATTTAGTTGGATATAAAGGAGAAGGTGCCAACGTCAAAAGGGAAGGAGAAGAAAATAGAAAATCTTGATCTACCTCTTTGCTGCCCTATTTGGATATTTTCCCTCCTTAATCTGAGCCTGGATTGGCCCCTCCTCTTCCCTACCTGAGCCCGGATTGGCCATTCTTCCCTCTTATTACTGCTAAAATTGTCTCTGGATGTTCCACTTGGAGTTGATGGCTGAAACGGAGGCTTCTACGACCTCTTTAGAAACTGAAGCGGCCTCCCTATTTGCTGTCCCTATTGCGCAGAGCGGTGAATTATAGACTGAAGCTATTACGGTGCTGACTTGTTGCTGAAAATTAGTTCAGAACAGCAGAAAATTAGAGTTATTTGTAGCTGGAAGGAACTTTGATGCTTCTCAGGAGCTTGGGCTGAGGTATTAAGAACCTATCCAAAGTTCTCCACTTCCCTCTAAGCCAATCTAAACCCATTTGAAATCCATCTTTAACTTAGAACCTGCAACCTCCTCTCCATAAACCTGAACTTGTCTAACTAAAGACTTGGGGCTGAAGTTTATTTTGAGACTAATTAGGAAGTTTGTTTTCTTGTTAGTTGCTTTGTTAATGAATTGTTATTCGAATAAGTCATGATTTAATTAAGTTTATGTTTGGCTTTAATTGCAATAAAATTTAGTACATTTTCTTGTGATTCAATTAATCATTTCGGTTTCTTTTCCCGTTGAATCGTATTTTGTTTTCTTATTTATTGCAAGTGGTTCTCTAAATGTGGTCTAGAGAAAAAAAAAAAAAAAAAAAAAGGAAAATGTTTGCATTCATTGCATCACTCTCTCTCTCCCTCCCACTCCCTCCCCCCTCTTCTCTAAGCTATCATAAAAAGAATGTCCTTCAAGGCCAGTTTGATAGTCATGTGCAGCAACGAATATAGGGGGACTTTTAGAGGGGCTTTGATTTGTTTGGTGGGGTCCAATATTTTAAAAGGCAGCTACAGTATGCAGGCATTCAATGGAACACAGAATTTGCAGTATGCCATATGCAGGCAGCATACATAGTTAATTTTTTAAAAAATATTTAGAAATAAATAACATAGTAACATTTTGTAGTGATATTAATAACGATAACGAGTAATAATTAATACTTACTACTTAGTACCTGATACCTAAAAGAAATATTTTTAGTGTTATTAACACCGTTCTCAATATCTATATATAGTCCACCTAAAACCCACTTCTAACTTGTCCTTCAACTCAAACCTGCTTCATCTGCATGGATCCAAATTAGAGTGCACAGAATATGCAGCTTTACAATGCTAAGCAGGCTGCATATGTGGCTGTATGATGCTAAATGGACCAGCTTTTCAGTCCTTATGTATGACCACATGTGTGGCTGCTTGCACCACATTCTAAAACATTGGCAGGGTCAGGAGAGGAACCTAAAAATACATGGATGGGGTTGTGAATAGGGGCTTTGATATAGCTACCATTGATGAAAGTATCATCATTAACGACAAAGAGTTTCAAAATATTGCGGTGAAGCTGGAGCCTCCCTGAAACTCTTAAAATTCCTCCATTAACTATTAAAGACTCGAACTAGTAATTCTTAAAGCATACCAGTAGAAGCTATAGAACATTCAGTCTCTATTTGAAATTGTTAATACATCAACCAATTCTGGATTTCAGAAGAAAAATATCTTTAGCATCTCAACAAAAATCTGAAGAGCATTGTCTTTGAGCTATCCATGAACCCTTTCTTTTCTTTTCTTTTGGGTAGTTGAGTTCTGTGATGGTGGACCTTCTGTAAGAAATTCTACTTGTATATATTTTACTTACAAGCATTTTTTTTCTTCCTTTATTTTTGTGCACATAATAGGTTAAAGATTGGTGGAGTATTTATCTGTATACTATCATTTAAAGGTATGACACGATAATCACATCCATGGCAGTTCTATATAAAATTAATACTGATATTATAAAATGTAGAAATAGCAACCCAGGGTAATATGTTGTATGCCAATTCTTCCTTTCATTCAATTCAATATTTGACTATGTGCATGATAGATTAAATTGTTGAGCACAAGAGATCTGTATTTCTAATGTGCAATGAGATGGAAGTTTTGTGTATATAATGCAATTAATTTATCAACTATATGCATGCACTCATGAATGCATGCGTGTATGGATATTATGAGCAAGTGCCTCATGAGAGAGATCAAGCGTTGCTTAGGAGCTTTATTGAAACCATAGTTTCTACTCGAGTTTGTGGAAAAATATGTCCATGGCTTCCTGCAGAGCCTGTAGATGGTTGTGAAGTGTAGTGGTTTGATTTTTATTTCAGGACAGCTTAAGAGAGGCATTCCTAACATTGGGTAATTTAAAGTCGCCACAACTTTATGTTGCGAATGGTACTCTTTATGATTAGTTTAGGTAATGGAGACCATCATTAGAACTTCTGTTCCTTGGAAGATTCTGAAGCAAAAGATAAGGAGATAATTCTACACATTATAGATCATAGGACAGGAACTAAGGATGACAGTATTATATGTCGTGCTAGTGCCAACCATGGGTTGGATCATGCATATGGTGTCATCTTGTGCTCTACTGCACTGCACTGTTCTTGTGCCCTGCCATATACCAGAGCTCTAGCACAGGCAGATATGGGCTGCCTGGATGAATAACTCCATGAAGTGTCCATGTCTTCCTGGTTGGACACGTGCCATATGTAATGGCCCAGCATGGCAAGATACTTTTATTGTGAAAGGAACGCATTAACCACACTTTGTAGAACTTTTATTTTATTTATGCTATTTGTGATAATCAATACCACTGGATACATATTGTACCAGCTGGAGACCAGCTCATAGTACCCTTCAGGATAGTTTTGTATGTGAATGGACCTTGTACCAGCCCATACTAGTCAATACATGTCATACCAGTCGGGGATCAGTACGTATTACATGTCATTTGATCTGGGTGGGAGGTGCTGGCTCATGCTAACCTCATACTGCCTGCATGCCATGCTATGGGTCCATGTGTCTGTCCCTAAATCCTTGATATTATGTATACATGTATGTAGCGTACAAAAATGTCTCCAAATAATTATTGCTTTTGCAAGAAGAATCACTCACTATCGGATGTACATATGCTCTAGTGCTACTGGATGAGTTATGTTATAAGCAATAAATGATTTACATTCTACTATCAAATTGCTGAATTTACTTGAACCATCATTATTTATATATGGATTATTTTAATTGATTTCACATCCCGTAAATCGTAATTTAAATGTTCTACCACATAGATACAGACCTTTATTTGAACTTTTTTATCTCTTTGTTACTAATTACACTTCCATTTACCATGAGTTTATGATAAATGTGACAATTTTCCATTATAAAATCTAATTTTAATATGAAGAACTGCAGAGAAGTTAAAATTTCATCTCATTGGGAGATCCTCATTCTTGCACTGCTTCTGTGCTGCTTTGTGGGGCAATTGTTTCCAAGTCAATTCTCTTATTTATTTTATACATACTGTATTATGTTTTTGTAAATTCCATCACCCATACCAAACTTAGTTTTTTACCTGAAATAGAGGTAGATACTGATGATAGTAGCATTAGATTTCTGCATTGCTATGATAATACAATTGATTTGGTTAATAAAGGTGAGAACTATAATGTATCCATTTTATTTGAGAACCGAGGTAGATACTGATGATAGTAGCATTAGATTTCTGCATTGCTATGATAATACAATTGATTTGGTTAATAAAGGTGAGAACTATAATGTATCCATTTTATTTGAGAACCAATGCGATCTAGTTCTCAAGTACATGAATAAAGAGAAGGTAATGGTCAAATGCTAGATTCTTGGAAGCAAACATTTGTGGCTTTGATACCAAAGCGGCATGATGCTTCTGAGCTGGGGCACTTCAGACCAATTAGCTTGTGCACAACCTTGTACAATATCTATGCCAAGCTTATGGTAGATAGGGATAAAGCTGGCCCTCCCACAACTTATCTATCATGAGCAAGCTTTTATTGACGGCCACAGCATCTCTGATAATGTTCTTATTATTTAGGAATTCATGCATGACTTGCGCCATGCTTCAATTTGTCACAATCTTATGGCAATTAAGTTGGATATTGAGCGAACTTATGATTGTATGTATTAGAGCTTCCTTGAGAAGGCCTTGGAGGACTTTGGCTTTCACTCTTGTTGAATTAGCTGGGTCATGTCATGCATTGAGAGTCTATCTTTTACCATCATAATCAATATGACTCTATCAGATTTGTTTGGCTCTACAATTGGTCTGCAACAAGGTTATCCCCTATCTCATTTATTATTTGTGTTGATGCCTTATTGCGAGCTTTGCATGCTGCGTCTCGGGGGTCAGCCTTAAACCCTTATATCTCAGTTTCTAAAGCCTAGGCGATCTCGCATTTATTGTTTGCAGATGACTGTCTGCTGATAGGTTGGACTACTGTTTCGAGTGCTGTTGGTTTTAAGGGAATCTTGGAAGACTATTGTCTGACTTCGGGTCAAAAGGTGAATCTTCTAAAGTCTACTATTCACTTCAGTTTGCGGATACCAGTCCAGCTCAGGCATATGATCAGAGATAGACTAGGGATTGTTGAGCATACTAGGGTGTTATAGTACCTGGGAGTTTTCATTACTGGGGGCAGGCTCAAAAGGACGGATTCTGGCCGTGTAGAGCGAGCGATCCAGAAGCACCTAGAAAGGTGGCAAGCAAGAGCCCTTTCCATGATGGGTAGGGTCATATTGGTGTTGTCAGTTCTCAATTCTATGCCTGTTTATATTCTTTCAAATACCATTATGTCCAAAACTTTGGTGTCCAAGCTTAAGTAATATTTTCAAAGATTCTTGTGAGGCTCGCATGCTGGAGGTAGCAGCTTACACCTAGCATGGAATGTGGTATGCCAGTCTCTAAGTGATGGGAGCCTTAGCATTCAGTCCCTAGCTACGAGGAGGGAAACCTTGATTACTTGACACTTGGCCAGATTAGTGCTCGATCCGGACAATATGTGGAGCTTGACGATGAAGGCTAGATATGGTTCGGGATCCATTGGAGAGGAGATTCGGGTGGGTCAAAGCAATTCAACTATTTGGTGAGAGATCTGTGCTCGAGCTCTAAAGATGATTTCTCATACTAGATAGATTTTGGAACATGGATAGTCAATGAATCTCTTGCTTAACCCGTGGACTGCTAACCTACCATTGAATTGATGGCTGACTTTTATTAGCTCTGAGTTTCAAACTATGATGATTTCTTATCTATTACTCCCGGATATTAGAGGATGGAATCCAATGGCTGTGACCCGAGTCTTTGGAGATATATTGGGCATGCATGTCTTGTCTATAACACTTCCTATTCACACTAGTTAGGATGTCAGGTTATGGAGAATCTCTTACATTTCGAGAGCAATTATGTTGGACCTCTATCATCTGTATCAGGAGGAACCCCTTAGAAGTCTCGATAGTGGTTAGATTTGGAGGATGGGTGTCCATCCGAGGGTGACTTTTCCTTTAGAAGGTTGCTTGGAGATGGCTTTCAACCAGATCCTTAGTGCCAGAGGGGTGCATCTCCAGTCGATATGTCCAGGCTGTGGATGTAAAGGTGAAACTTTGGAGCACGTCATTTTCATGTTCCCACATGTTAGTCAAGTGTGGCAGATTGCCGGACCGTATGAGTTAATATTTTAGGCTGAGGATCTACTATCGACCTTTTTGAAATTTTTGAGACAGTGCCAGAGGTCAGAGAACCAGGGCAACTGGTATTCAAGTAGCTTATATTGCATATTATATATGGTTGTCCAAGAATAGTCTGATATTTGACTCTAAGAGGTGTCCGGCAAGGGTTACTCTAAAGTGAGCCTATATTCATGCTGAGGAGATTCTTGAAGTGACCTCGATAACCATGGAGACTTGGGGTTCCCAACTTGCTCGTGCAGAGGCCCGACGAGTGTTTATCTCTTGGGAGCCCCCACCTCTGCGGTATATCAAAGTCAACTTTAATGGTAGTGTCAGAGATAGGCGAGGTGGTGCTAATTTTATCATCTGAGGTCTAGGTCTAGGATTGTGGTAGCTGAAGGAGCTATCTCTTTGAGCCAACGGTCCCTACGGCGGAGCTTCGTGGTGCGTGGGCTAGGATTGCTTATGCACGGAGAACTTTACGAGTAGACTACTTGATTATTGAGGGTGACTCCGCCATGGTTGTGACTTGGATCCAAGAGAGTATGCGCGGAGAGTCTGTGCATCTCTTTCTCCATGATATTGCAGCTCTCTTGATAGGCTGTACTGTAATTACTATCCGGCATGTTTATCGGGAGATGAATTCAGCAGCTGATTGGTCGCCTCCTATATTGCAGAGCATTTGGAAGACTTTTTGTGGACCTCCATGATATTGCAGCTCTCTTGATAGGCTGTACGGTAATTACTATCCGACATGTTTATCGGGAGATGAATTCAGCAGTTGATTGGTCGCCTCCTATATTGCAGAGCATTTGGAAGACTTTTTTGTGGACCGACATGGGGTAGGTCCCATGCCAGCTTTGTGATATTCTTCTTTTTGACTTTTTTGGATGTATTCACATTAGACTTATATAGTATGAATGCTCTGACTTACCAAAAAAAAAAAGAAAAATAGTGAGAAGGTAAGGGTTACCTCTTGGTATCCTGTACAGCTGCTTTGTGAGGGAGATAGCAGCTTCCTTGGTACTATCAGTCTGTAGCCTATTTCTGATTCTGTGACACAAGATATGTGTTGAAATGTGTCGTCTTGGTAGCCTGTACAGCTGCTTTGTGAGGAAGATAGCAGCTTCCTTGGTACTATCAGTCTATAGCCTATTTCTGATTCTGTGACACAAGATATGTGCTGAAATGTGTCGTTGACAGATTGGTAATTTTGGTTGTGTTCCTGGTTTTGTACTCGTGTTTGATATTTGATCTTCATTTACAAAGTTTCAGATTTGGTTCCATATTTTGCTTGGAAGTGTGAAATGCAGTTAGTTGTTAACCTTGATTATGGCGGAGCCTATTTGGGCATGTTGTGCCATGACAGTCTGGAATCATATGCGTGCTTGTGAATGATCTCATCAAATCAGAAATCTATTCTGATTACATTCAGGTTAGTATTTCTGGAACAGATTATTGGTAATTTTGGTTGTGTTCCTGGTTTTGTACTCGTGTTTGATGTTTGATCTTCTTTTACAAAGTTTCAAATTTGGTTCCATATTTTGCTTGGAAGTGGGAAATGCAGTAAGTTGTTAACCTTGATTATGGCGGAGCCTATTTGGGCATGTTGTGCCATGACAGTCTGGAATCATATGCGTGCTTGTGAATGATCTCATCAAATCAGAAATCTATTCTGATTACATTCAGGTTAGTATTTCTGGAACAGATTATGGTGGCTATTGTGTGCAAACAAGGTCTGTATGTCTTCTTTCTTGGGAATAAGATTATCAATTATCAGCTCTTCAAACTAGCATGTCCTTGCATGGCTTTGTGTGCTAGTGTTAGATTACCCTGACCATTGGATTGATGGATTAGAGGCCCACCCAACTCCTGGTAGTTATCTAAAGATTCCAACAGTGAGTATTGCATTTTTTTTAATTGAAGTGCAACCTGCCGTCTGATGTTTCATTATCTTCTTCTTGCATTTATTCATATTGAATTATTGTTTTCTTATTTTGTTGTGCAAGGGCTACTAATATGGAACCTTTGTGAATTAATGTCAGGCAAACGACCAAGAACATCAGACACAACCAACAAATCCGCTTAAATCAAACTAGCGAAAAATGCAACTATTTCATCTTGTGAAGAAAGGTAGTGACATCATTCAGTTGAGCTCATTCGTGGTACTGCAGCTTGTTGAGTAATGCATTGCTAATTCACTGTCCCCTTAGTGGTGGCTGACCCCTCAGTAAACCTTAATCGGGTCAACGTTATCAATTGCCATGAATGCTGACACCAAACATGCTGACTAACTGAATCATTTAACTATAGGTAGGGCTGGAAATGGGCCGGTCCAAAAGCCCATTATCTGGAACTGGGCTAAGCCAGTTCAATAAATTTCGAGCCGGGCTGAAATTGGTTCGGACTTCGGATCAAATTTTAAACATATTGGACTAGTCTTAGGGTTGTAAAATAGAGTCCATTTAATTTTTGGATCAAAGGAATGCACGGATTCGATCAAAAAAAAATTAAAATATAGTTTTTGGACCGGTCCATTTAGGATTCTTAATGGGTGGCCCTGCCCGGATTTGGCCAGAAGTCGTCAGGCCCTAGCCCTATCCAAAACAGTGTATGCTTTTGGGCTGGGCCAGGCTTGGAACTGAACCCCATGAAATTTTTACCATTTCTTTATCCCAGGCTCAGCCTGAAAATTGGCCGGGCATCAATTTGCCTGAGCCCAGCCCACGGCCCTAAAAGGCTGAGAGCATGGTTTTTTCCAGGTCAGGTCTTCAGGCTGTTTAGGCAGCCCAGCCCATTAACGCTAGTATATGGTTGATGGCTACATGAACAAAAACCTCACCCAAAATTAAAGAGATTATTATTGATCCTATTATGGATAAATTTGGATTTTATCCAAATCGTTTGCACATATTCATTTCAACTTTACCGAGCATGCATGCACGTATGGATGTACTTCTATATATATTCAATTAAGACATGTAATCATTCGTTTCATTTGTTTTCTCATGTTATGAATTTTATAATAATCTTTAAATTTTGTTGATGCGTGAACTAAAGGCAGAGGTTCGCATAAAATGCATTAGTACAGAGCAGCATATTTTTCATGGCTGATGAATATAAAATGTCTGGGCATGTCTCTTTATTAGCTTTGTATTTTTCCCTCTTGATGTGCTTTTATTAATTAAAAGCATCTACCAACCTTGTAGACGTCCCTCTATATTGAAGACTGGATTGGTCTAAGAGCGTTGGATGAGGCTGGACAAGTCAAATTCATCAGTGTGTAAGGTCACCTCAGAATCTCCGAGTGACATGCACAAGTGTATTGTGCCATACTTGAAGACGAGCCACCTACCCAAAATTCTCCTTATCCCGTTGGTTCTCATCAGCTTGGGATGCCATGAAGGATATAGAGTGGGACTTTTAAGGAAAACACTCCTTTGCTTTCCAGTTTCATGAGTGAGCTTCAGTACATATATTGAACCATCCATAAGACATGCTAATCTCTCTATTATTCTGTGAAATCAACAGTTGGTTCGACTGTGCTAAAACAGGATATTCTATTGCTGTAAAAACAGCTTTCTGCATGAAATTTTTTTTTTTTTTTTTGGTAAACCAAAAGGGATGAGGAATAAATCCGCATTGTCAGGTAATGTTTGATACGAGATGTTCATGAACTTTTAGTTGTGCAACTTAATAAAGATACATGCAGAATGGACTTTTCTTGTCATCAAGAATTTTACTTCTAGAAAACGAAAGCTGAAGTAGCCAACCAGGTCTCTTCCAAAGACTGAACCTAATCTTGTCAGAGTGGTGCTATGCGGAAACCAGTAGCTACAGGTCCAGCCTATTCATGACAACAATACAGCTCCACGGAGAAATGTTACGCAATCATGGAACTTTTTCCAATAATCCTTGTAGCCTACAATTGTAAGGCTATAGTTGGAAAACTGGAAATTTATGTATGGCCACCTTGTGTGCTTCTCTTGTTGTCCTACCCGAGCCAGCTTATAGCCGAAACCATGAACAAGAGACAACAGCGTCTGCTTTTAAAGTTCTGATAACCCAAACTGTTATTTGTTAATCACACATTTGGTGCCTTTTAACGTTAACCACTCTTTTGGCTGGGAATATTAGTCTTCATCTGCCATCCTATCAAATCAAGAAGCAAGATATTTGTTAGGAGGTTAGATACGTCAGGGACTCAGGATACTTTTCATGTGCAAGAGGAAATAAGGAAATTACCACAAATAATTTAAGGTGAAATTTCTTAAATCTAAATTATTCTGACAGTAGTTCCTTCCCTATGGTTTGGGAATGCAGCGTGTTCATGGACAACACCCAAAACATTGGCCGCCAACACGCAGGCCGACATGAGGTCATGGAACCATATTCCTTGGCAAAGGATCCAACACATCTCAAGGCTGGGATTGTGCACCCAAAAATAATGTTATAACTTAAGATTGTATGTTGCAATTCCTGGGCTAAATAGAAAGAATGCAAAAATTTACGTGAAAACATGGCATCTACCTTCTTGCCACAGGGGAAACAAATGGATTTACAGCTTGTGTTCAATTGTTTTCCTATCACTATAATAACAAACCCAGTGGAGGACCTTGACCGCCCAGGAACTGCAGGCTAAAATGGAGGACCTTGACTGCCCAGGAACTGCAGGCTATTATATATATGCTAGCTCAGGTAAGAAAGTGATCGATCATGTGTTGTATAACATCTGCACCTTCTGAGTGGACGAAGGAATCCTTGACCTGTCATAAACACAGGTTACAGAGCATGCCATTATAAGCATTGCAGTAAAAAGCTTGGCAGCCTCAGGGGAAAGAGAGAGACCTGAATGATACTGTGTGCAGCAGACCTCTGTTTGCTGCTGTGAAAGCTGACATCCACTCTCTCCCATGACAATCGTGTAAGGCCTGTAACCAGCTTTTCTGCAACACAATGCAAAAGAAAAATATTAAACAGAAGGCAGTATCTCATGATATGAAATCACCACTAAGTCACAGGAGCATCAATAACACAGTAACGACAGCATTCTAATGCTTTGTATATATAGTTAGTGCAAACTGTATAAATATTCTGCACATGCACGTTAACATGTTTTGTAGTTTACAAATTGGACGGAACATGATTTGGAGCATTTTCCCAACTTCATATGGGGATCAAAGGTGAAAACCATCTTTGGGGTTTTCAATATAGCTCCAGAGGCCAACTGAAAGAGACTGGCTCATTCCCAACCTTACATATTGAATGGCTTCCACTTACACCCGTAATATCACAATGATATTGTTGCTGGCTGGGTTTCTGGACTGTTGATGTTAAGCTCAAACAAAACAAAGTGACAGCACATTTGATATAAATGACTTGCACAAACAGGGTAGACAGATTGGTACATAGAAACAAAAAGATTAATTTCTAACTTAATGTTTCAAATTATTGCTTCATCCTGTGACATGCACAAAAAAAGAATGAAAATATTCTCTCTATAAATCTTTAGATTAGTCTGCTTCTTGCTGGTTTAGGCTCATACTTTCTCTATATCTTTCAGAATGTGTGGCTCTAAATAGAGCAAAATGGAGGAAAATGATTCATGTAGCTGACCTCAACTAGTTTGGGATTAAAGCTTAGCTGCGCTAATTTCTTACTGGGAGTAACAATTTGAAGTTACAGAAACACACGTCGAAATGGAATAATGAGACAGTCTGATCAGGGCATGTAACAGAATGCATACATCATAAGAAACTTACATAATTATTTACAAACAAGACAATGATAACATCATCCAAACTCCAAAGTATACTTAGATAAATATATTTACCTTCTAATATGTCACAGTCAGCATCTCTGGGAGAAACATTTATCCACTCTCCTTTTGACCGCTCTTCAAATACAATATGTGGATACTTCTGACTTAAAGAATCCTCCCACTGGAAAATAAACCATTTGGATGTTACAGAGTGGCATACAAGATTAAAGGAGATTTTTGGATCATCATGGGGTTTTGGTTATACCAGAATGACCAAGGAAACAAACACAGAAGTGATAAAGATTACCTTAGGTAATTCAGAGTTGCGTCTGATAGATGATGTCCTCCATCCAACGATATCTTTAAACACATTTAGTTTAGGAGAACAAGGGTAATTTCTGCACCGCCTAGTTATATGTCTTGTTACAGTTAACAGACAGAACCAACAGAATCCCAAGAAAATAACCAAAAGGATACGATCATATCCAACATTTGAATATGCCACTCGACGTTTAAATGCTTGCAGGGCAGACCTACATTAGTAAATTTTCACGTGATTATGCAATCCAAACATTTGAAAGTATTCCTCACAACTACACATGAAGAGGCAAAGAAGAAAGTACATAAAGAAGAGGTCGCCCCAATCATCCACCATGCGCTGCAACAGGGGAGGATTTCCATCATCATTGTCAGTGAGAAAAAGATGTCTTCCGGTTCTTCTAAATATCCAGTGAATAACAAGAGAAGCAACTTTTTCAATAGCTATGACGCCAAAAAGAAATGGGACCTATGGATAAATAAGGCCTCATCAAATAATAGAATGTGTTAAATAAAGCAGCCGATGCTATTTTATGTAGTTTTTGTTCTTGACAGAAATTCAAGGAAAAAGAGGTAAGGGAGTCGCTCTTTTAAGTAGGCAGTCGTGGATACTTTAGCTCTTTTAAGTGGGTGGCTGCAGATACTGGTTGACCAGCATCCAGATTTGCAGAAGAAGATTATGAGAAATGGCCATTCCCAGTAGGCACAGAAATGGGATGTCATTTCAATAACATTCATTGCAGCTCTCCATTCAGGAAAAGTTCTAATTATAATGAATTTGGTTATATTTCCCAGAAATAACTATAAAAAAGTTGTAAGTTAGATTAGCTAAGGCTACCTTAGAAAGGCAGCTGATGAAGTTGGCAGTATGAAGCATTTCTAGACTCAACTTCATACAAAGGTTTGAAACAATGTTAGAAAACAGATGTGTATCAGTGTCCAGGTAAGTTTCATCTTTGACAATTTAGAATTGATAATTTTATTTAGGTCCCATAACTATATTAAGTTGCCATAACTGTATTAAGTTGCCATAACTGTATTAAGTTGCCATAACTGTATTAAGTTGCCAGAACTATCTGATCATTTGTATTTGTTAGTTTCCCCTGTAAATCCAGGTATTGAAATTTTGCTAATTCCCCTTGTAAATCCAGATATTGAAATCCTTTTGGACCTTCAAGAAACAATATTAAGTGCAATTTGTTGGGTCTGCATGAACCTAAACATTCCTACTAATATCCAGCCAATACCATGTCAGTTCCGCACTGACTTGGTACTTATCAGGCCATGCCATGCTGTGCCAACCAGCATACTGCTTATATCTTAAGGATCTGATATATGTTCCAGGTTTCTAACATTATTGAGGATCAAGCAGACTCTTCAGATTGAATTTTCAACTGGTAAGAAACCTCAACGTGCTCTCCATTGTTTCAAAAGTGATTGCCCCACTTAGCATCAAACTGTCAAGGTATCCCCTATATGCAGGCCTATCACCTAGTTGGTTCCTAAGCAGCCAACCCAAAACAAGTCATGAAAGAGGGATTGCATGTGGACTATATTTTGGGATCAACAAATTATTAGGCAAGTTCGAAAGAGTTGATTTCCATTATGGTTTCAATCAGGCCCAGCAGTTTCATTTCAAATTTTAGAGTCCCTAAACCTACCCCCCCAACAAACACACAGACATACATATATTAAAAACTGTCAAATATAGAAACAAGTCCAAAAATACAATCAATTTTACAGCAAATTGTATAATTTGGAATCCTGAGGTGTATGGTATGGGTTGCTGTAGGATGAAACTATTTATTAGCAAACCAGCTTCAATTGAAACTCCAACACAATTTTGCAGCAACTCCAAGTGAAATCAAAGCATTTTGCTTTCAGTTCTCTAAAATTATCCAAAATTTGAAAGAATGACCTGAAGATTCACTAATCATTATTTGTTTATTTTTAGCTCTGCATTGTTTATTCATAATTTGAGAACATTGCACGTTGCATGAACCAAAACTTGAACAATCAAGCTTTTTTTTTGAATGATCAATTAATACCATTGCTTGATTTTTATTGGAAATGTGTAATTTTACTAGTTAAAATGTCATGTTACACAATAGTAAAGGTAAACTTTGTTTTCTTGACTTACTTTTCCATCTTAATGCCTTCTAAATTATTTTTAGAGCTATCTAAAGATATGAACAAATCCAGAAATTTTAATTGATTTTCAATAAGATGCCTAGACATCCACTTAAATGCCCGCCCGCCTTTCATCTAAGCGCTCTGCATCGCCTCCCTTCAAACCAGCACATGCAACCACCTTTTAGAAACCCAGTCCTCTCTCCTCAGCAAATAAAAAAAATAATTGTAAAACCAACAAATTCTTAATCAAACTTTAACATTTGTCGCCATAATTAGATCACTAATATCAAGGCATCACATCAAACCATGTGTTAAAAGAGGAGAGATGAGAAAGAGAAAGGAGAGGGGGAGGGGAAGGGGGGGAGAGCAAGAGAGAGACTGTGTAAAACTCTAACTCGTTTAATGTAGTGGAAAATCAAAATCCATATAACTAGGATGATCCCCACTCAAAAATAATAGATATTGTTACTTTACAAAATGAGAGGTTATGCTCGAAACATATACAATCACCATAATAATTTTTTGGAGAATTATAATCTCCCAAAAAATGTAGACAGACCACACAAACTTAAACACCTCAATGACAGAAACTTCACCTAACAGAACCATGTAGCATAGACCTAAAATCATAAAATCAACTTTTTCATTGACATAAGCGCCCATAGGGAAGATGATCTTGTTATTCCTTTCTTAGGATCATCTTGTCATTCTTTCTCTACTTTTATCTGTTGTGTAACACCAGCTTTGGTAGGCGTTTCACATAATCTGGACATAAAGACTTCCTAGAACACAAGATTGGGAGAAAATAATATTATGTAAAATGAGATTTTACTTGAAAATTCTGCATTTGTGAAGCTAGATCAACTGATCAAAAACCATGGACTTTGATGGATGAGATCTTGTAGCACTTATCAATGAGATCCTATCGACTGAATCACAAAAAAGCAACCTTTGGTAACATGAAAGTTGAAAGAAAATGCAATTCCTTTTTAGGTCATAAAAGACCGTTGGTAGATTCAGTGGCCATAAGTGCTTAGGTCAAACAAACAGGACAAGCCTAGGTTTGAAAGCTCCTATTGAAACTAAACTAAAAATGAAGCAGATGTTGCAACCAAAGGCCAAAATAGAAAACCCAGTGAAGTTGAATACTATTTAAAGTTTAAACAAGCACTACTCATATAAATTTTGCATTCTACTCCATATTTGGGCACTCAAACACCTTATTCTTATAATACTCACGAACAAAAAAAGTAATGGCTGCAGCTATGGCAAACCTCCAATTTTCCATTAGTTCTTCCATCGATTTTCATGAGGCATATAAAAGCATAAAAATTACATAAGTTAATTATAAAAAAAGAAAGTACCTGTTTGTTTCCCCTAGAACCGAGATGAGGTGTAGCAACAGTTATAAAATTCACTGCTTCTAGACCACATATGGTACCTCTTGAATTGTCATCAAAAGCATCATTTGGAAGATCTTCTTGGGGCTTTCTTTGGGACCTGTATAGTCTCCCAATTGCATATCTTGCAACCAATCCTCCCACAGAGTGTGCAATAAAAGAAATCTTCCGAATTTCCGGTCTTCTGCCAATGACTTCAAGGACCTGATTTACCAAGTTTTGTCAAATACTGAGAAAACAATAATTAACACGGCAAAACCACTAGTCTTTGCAGAAATGTCGCTTAATTATGTAAGCAATTCATTAGAAGATGCAATCATCAACATGATACATTTACGTTGTTAGAAGAGACACTAACCTCTGCTGCTAAACGCTCACCCATGATATCCACACCATCTAATGTAAGCTTATGCATGTTCCTTTCACTACCTGCAAAGAAACTACACAAGTCAATGGCTTAAACAATATGACATAAATAATCTGGACAAACTTTACTTAACCATGATTTTGATGATTATTTCAAAAGTGTAGTAGTGCATCCACAAAACAAAAGATATTACCTACGAGCAATATAAGTAATAAGTAACCAATAAGAATTCTCAAATTTGGCTATAAAAATGTAATTTATGTCACAGAACCATCAGTATCAAACAAAGACACTTAATAACCTTGCAGTTAAAACACAATCAGAATATGGTGCAACCCGCAACAGTCATAGATGAGTAGGATAGTGCAGGAACTAGGGCATGAATGACATTAGACCATTAATGTTGCCAAGGGAGGTGTAGAATGTCATCTAAAGGCAGGAAAACAGACATTAGACCAATTAATGTTGCCAAGGGAGGTGTAGAATGTCATCTAAAGGCAGGAAAAAAGACATTCCTTTCCACCAATCTACCATCTGTTGTCTAGCTACATAATCACTGAAGAAAAGGTAGCAGACTTACAAAACTTTTAGTGGCAAGTGGAAGGAAGATAACAGAGTGCTGATGCAGAAATTCATACATAATTGGCATAATTGTGCAGACCAATCTTTTGAATATGACATTTAGATGATTTTGGCATATGGACATTGGCTGATGTAGATGTACTAAATTTTTTTTGCAAATGATGCAGCAGGAAATAATACATTCCTTTGCTCTGCCAATTACTGATGTATTTCTTTATATGTATCCAGCATTCTAGCTGACTCAAAACAAAAGGAATTAAAAAGAAGAAGAAAAAGAAGCAGAAGAAGCAAATGTTCTAATAATTACTGTTTCGTGCGCAAGGGGGTGGGGGGGACTTACAATGAACTATTACTTTGCCTGGAAGCATCCTAACATACTGATCGGCTGCAAATTTCCAGTCCTTGGTGCTGCAAAGACAGAAGACTAGAATTAAAAAATTTTCATCAACAAAGAATACAAAAATAAGAAGCATGAAAAGAAGACCAGCAAACACAGAACATAAGCAAAGGAGACTGAGAATGCAAAAATGTATATTGCACAAAGGCCTGCAAAGTTCAATGACTGATATGCATATGAATATTAGAAATTTTGACAGCATACATCGTCTTAGGCATAACCATAGAGGAGAAAACTGAAATGAATCTTATGCACGATTTCCAGGAACATTGTCCCAGAAACACACCAACAAGCCAAGTCCCAAAAGATGAACATTGTTTGGAAGATTTTTGAACTTTTCTTGCCCTATAATTAGTATTCTTATCGATCCAAAAGAGTGCCTTTTTCTCAATGAATTTCCATTACAGGATTCGTTGAAGCCCGAAAAATAACATATCGTCAACCCAATCATGGAGATCGGAGCCAGCAAAGTAGCAACGAAACCCCCCTTCAGAACTTGTGTCAAGACATCTTTTGAAAACTTTCTGAGCCTCGAAGAAGGAAGCAACAGATAAGGAATCTACTGCACAGCTTCCTCCAATTAACGACTAGCAATTGAACATCAACTCTTGCTCTAAAATTCCATGAAAACAAAAACAACTCAAAAAAAAAAAAAAAAAAGGAATTATACCGATATACAAATTACGGATCCTAGGTTAGTTGGAGGAAGAAAACGCGAGAAACAAAGAACAAGATAAACCCCTAAATCCATGATTTCGGGTTTAACAACCAATCACATCGAAAATCTTGTCTCGCAGAAACGAAAAGGCAAAGCAATCACCGGTGACAAAAGGCGTTAAAAAAAAAAAAAAAAAATCATTCAAATTTCCTCCAAACCTCGGAGAGATCTCGAATTATACACCAGGATCATCCCAGACCAAGATATACCATACCTCCCAAGAATTCCATGAACCATCACCACGAGATGATCTGCAGTGGTTTCTGAGGCACTCCAGACGTCCGTCCCTCCATCAGCGCTCTCCTCGGTGCACACTCCTCCCAGGCCCCCCATGGTTCCTTCCCCTCACCAACGCATCACCGGCAAGAAATATCGGAAGCGATCGGCCTCCAAGAGGAGCGAGTAGAATGGAAGCGAAGAAATCTACCAAGAAATCGAATGAAAAAGAGGGGAAACAAGATGGGGGGTGGGAGGTATTTATAGCCTTTGTTGGATAGCCGGGAAGGGGCGAGGCGACGGGCGGCCATCCGACGCGTCACCTAAAAATCAGTTAGTCCGCGCGACGCGGGTCATTTACTGGGCGCACTTATATATGGTCCAAATAAAATTAATAAAATAAATAAATGGGGCCCCAGCGCACTGCCGTTGGATCGCCTTGATAAATCAACGGGTTATCGTTCTGACAAAAGAGGACCGGCCAATACCCATCCCGATCTCCTAATCTCCCTTCGTATAGATGAAATTTTAAATATTTAATTATTATTTATTATATCATGGTTTCGGATCCAGGCCAGGTTTTTAATAAGGCATTGGGACATTATACCATTTCATATGTCAAAATAAAATGCACAGTACCTTATATCTTAATTAATTATTTTTAAAATATTTTTAAATATTAAAATAAGACATGACAGCCCATCTCATTTTATAAAAAAATAAGAATAATCCAATTTCATTAATTCAAAATTTTAGTTTATATTTATTAAAAAATATTAATATAGTTAAACAGCTATCTCATCTCTATCTAAATATCCAATCCTTTCTATAATTTTATTTAATTTTACAAAATAATTATTAATTTTAAAGAAATTATAATCATATAAACATATTATTGATTTGTTATTCATCTAATAATATTTTTTAATTATATAATCATAAAATTTAACTTTTGATTTATATTTGATTTTTATTCATATTTTCATATAATTTACCTTCCTATTCATTTAAAATAAATATAAATATATATTTTCATATCCAATATATATAGCCGGACTTGGTTTTTTTTAAAAGTATTTGAAACTAAATCTAGTCAAATTCCTTATCATTTAATTTGCACGAATCTACATCCAATAAAAATGATATATTAATGGTACATAATAAACATAAATAACAATAAATAAAATATTCCAGAATAAATATAATTTTTTATATCATTAATTTTTTAAATAATTATTAATGAAAAAATTATATTTTTTAAAAAAAGTTTATATTTATTTTAAAATATTTTTATTTGTTTCTTGTATTTATTTTAAATTATTAACTTTTTAGATTTATTGTAAAGTGATTCATGCAAATAAGATGGTAAGAAACTTGATCAGATATCACTTTAAATTCTTTTAAAAGAATTAAATTCAACTATAATATATATATATATAAGTTAAAATAAATATAGATATAAATATATTAATGCCTGATCCGATTTTAGTCTTGGGTCATCATAATTCAAATTTCTCTCTAATCCAAATGAAATAAATTAATCTTTCTTCTTTCAGGGAGTTGGTGTCCAGAGTCCTGATGTTGGTACGTGTTAATAAATCAAGGAGCCATCGGTGTACAAATTTCTAGCGTTAACTTTCTACTCCATACGTTGCAAATATTTCAATTTCTTGTATTTTGGTTGCAGGGTGAACACTCTGATCCATACGTTACAAATATTTCAATTCCTTGTGTTCTGGGGTTCGAGATCCATAGCTGGCTCCAATTTCGGTGACTAAATTACGAAACGATTGATGAATAAATAAGTAAATAAAGTGGTGCATAGATGTCCTCAGAAGGAATCGGCCACGTGTTTGTTGGCCTTCCAGTTAAAGTGACAAATTGTTCGCTAAACAGTCGGAGTGGCTTGGGGGTGCGTGCCTTCGTCTTCTCTGATTTCCATATTAGGTACTACAGTGGCGTCTGGTTTTTAGGATTTCAGAACCGGTTTTGGTGTGGATTTGTTGTTCCAATGTCAGAGGGGAAAGATCGAGTGGAGTTCTTGAGTCCAAAGGGCAAGTTGATGCTGATCAGTCATGGGCGAAGATGGTTCAGGGTTCGTCTTGTGCACCGATGTGGTCCTCTTACAAGATCATGGAAGAGAAGCTTGATCGGCTTCAACAAAGTTTTTCAAAGGTTTTGGTCATGCCGGGACTTATGCTAGCCGACACTCGCCAGAAATGGGAAGGTATGGTGGTTATTTTTCGGAGCTTGGGTCGAAAGGTTCCGGCGCTCAGGATGACGAAAGATGCCCGGGTCCGTTTGAACCTTCCTTACAATCCGGAGGTCTTCTCCATCGGGGAAGGATCACTTCATCCTTCGAGTAAGCTCTAATATTGACTGTGCTAAGGTTCTAGAAGGTGGCCCATGGTTCGTCGGCAGCCAGCTTATGGCATTCGCTTCTTGGAAGTCTGACTTTGTTCTGGATCAGAAACCTATCAGTAGGATCGTTGTCTGGTTACGATTGCCAGAGCTTCCTCTGGAATACTAGGAACCCTCAGCGATTCTGGCGGTTGTCGGCGAGGTGGGTAACCCTATCTCCATCGATAATTTCATCGACATGATGAGGAAGACTCGGTTTGCCAAAGTCCGAGTAGAGTTGGATGCTACTAAACCTTTGCTGTCGGGGGTGCTAATCCAGGGGAAGTCGGCGGTCTTCTGGTAGCAAATCGTTTATGAGAACCTCCCCCCTATTTGTTTTCACTGTGGCCGGATGGGTCACAGGGTGGAGGGGTGCAGGTTTTTGGATGATTCACTGAAGGTTAACCCTGGTAAGTATGGTCTCTGCTCTGATAATTTCATAGTGGAGGCAGGGAACGAAAAGGTAATCAAACAAGGGGTTCAAACAGAGGGAGTGGGGGGTTCCAAGCAATCGTTCAGCCCTGCTACTCTTACCTATGGCCCATGGCTAGTCACTGCCAGGGTGCGTCAGTCGCGTCCGATGGCAGCCCCGGTTCAAGGTGGCCGGGCACTAGAGAAGGGAAAGATTCCAATCCTTCTTTAGACCCTCCTTCCTCGTCGCCCTCTCGAGCATCGCCTACCCCTTTTTCCTCCTCTCCCAACTTGTCGCCTGACTCTGAGGGCTGGCAGAAGCCCTCAAAGGTGGCGAGGCGTCGATCCCCTGGAGCTGAGCCCGTGGATTCGTCCGATGGTAAAGGAGTTTAGAAGTCTGTGGGGGGGATATTTGCCCCCCTTGTGGATTGCATGGACCTCGTTCCAGCTGAGGGGGGTCAGCAGGATCATCACATGGTCGATCTCGAGAGCATTTCCTTGAAACGGAGCCAGAGTCCCTCGGGTTCTTCCTCCCCTTCATCTCTAAAGTTCGTCGCAGCTTCGGGAGATCAGGTATGTTCTCCCAAACCTTGTATGGTGTAGGGGAAGGGCGGAAGGGGTGATTCGGAGGGTCCTCTTTCTTAGGTAGAATCGGAAGGGGTTATGTCAGGGTCGTCCGATGGGTTTGTGAAGATAGCTGAGAAGAAATGGGAGTGGAGGAGGGTGGAAGGGAAACCTGGGGAAGGGAAGTCAGAGGTCCTCAAGACTGGGGTAGTTAGGGGAGGTGGTACAGGGGTTGGGAAGGCTAAGTCAGGGGAGAGTGAGTCAGGCGGTGGGGGAATTGTAGTGGCTAAGGGTCGGCAGGCGGTTGTTCTGAAGGAAGTCCCTATCTCTGTTTCAAGTACTGCTGAGGGGGAGTCTGCTGGAGCGACGCCTATAGGAGTCCTGGGAGGGCATCTCACTCAAGGGGTGGTGCAGGGCTCCGGAAGTTCTGAGGATCCGATGAGGGCTTTTTAGGTTGAGGGGTGAAGGGTCCTTTGGGGTTTCGGGGGCTCTGAAATGAGCTGGGGGTGTGAAGTCAGGGGGTGCTTCTGGGGTGTCTATGTCCATTCTCTCTTCTATTAAACTGGTGGATGGGGGGTAGAGTCCTGCAGTTGCAGTACCTAAAGTGGGGCTTCGGCTCCCTGAGCAAGGGGATCAGCAGCATCATGAACTAATCTATGACAAGGTTTTGTTTGCTCTGGACTCGGTGGGTGGGTCTTCTGAGGGGCAGTTACGGGGAGTGCTCCTGTGGGGAATAAGGGGGAAGGGTCAGGAAAAGCCTTGCTGTCTTGTAAGGGGTCAAGGGTTGACGAAGGACAGGGGTCCTCCTCACCTAAGCTGTAATGTTGCTATGAAAATCTTTTTGTGGAATGTTAGGGGAGCCAGAAAACCCTCCTTTTTATCTACTTACCGCAGGTTTTTATAGTTACATAATCCTCAGATATGTATTCTTCTGAAAACTAGACTTTCTGATCATAGTCTGGACCGTATCAGGCATCAGGTCCCTCGGGACTAGGGTTTTTATTCTTTAGCTTCTCAAGGAATGGCAGGGGAAATTATTGTGACTTGGAATATGGGTGCTGTCAGAGTTAATGTCTTTCACTGATCCTTCCAGCTAGTTGCTATTGTTGTCTCTGAACCCGACCATCCCTCCTGGCTCTTGTATGGCGTTTATGCCAATACTTCTTATAGAGAGAGAAGGATGGTCTGGGAGGAAGCTCTGGCTCTGATCGATCAAGGCATTCCGATGATGGTCGCTGGTGATTTCAATGCTATCGATTGGTCTGAGGACAAACGAGGTGGCAGACCCTTTGTTCAGGACGTTGGGTCAAGGAAGCTTTCCCAATTTATTCAGGATTCTGGATTTATGGATATGGGTTTTGTTAGTCCTCGTCATACCTGGTGCAATAATCGATCCGATTCTACCAAGGTATCGGAGAGACTAGACAGGAGCTATGCGATGCCGGCTTGGCTTACTCAGTACCCGGATTACTCCGTTCATCACCTCAATCGAATTGCTTCGGATCACTGCCCCATCCTTCTTTCTATTGATCATCCTGCTCGAGGCCCCACTCATTTTAGATTCGAGAAATTCTAGCTTTCTTTCTCGAGATTTAAGGACATTGTTAGGGAAGTGTGGAAGGTGCCTGTCCGGAGTGATGCCTCCTATCGCATAACCAGAAAATTGGAGTTGCTTGGAGGCATCTTCTGTGATGGAATAGGATCGAGGTTGACAATCTCATGAATCAAATTAAGTCCGTGGAGGACTTTATTTCTGCTTTGCAGGTTCAAGAGGATAGGAGTGGCTCTTTATTGGATGTAGACATGGAGGCTCTCCATTCTTATCTTTCGTTGCACCACTCTCTGCTGCAAAAGCAATAGGTCTTCTGGAAACAAAAACCCAGAATTTAATGGTTGCGGGAGGGTGACAGAAATACCAGTTTCTTCCATCAAGCCACAATCATTTGGAGGAGAGAAACAGAATTAGAGCCCTTCACTCTGATACTGATGGTTGGTTGGAGGAGGATGCGGTCATTAGGAGGGAGATCCTCTCTTACTTCTTTTCCGGGTGGATGCTTTCTACTCACCTATCTCACTCTATTTCTTCTTATCCTCCTATAGTCTCTGTATCTACTTTCCAAAATGCTATGCTTATGAATCAAGTTTTTGCCGAGGTGGTCAAATCTACTCTTTGATTTCTCGAGGAAGATAAAGCCCTCGGTCCAGATGGCTTTCCTCCTTTCTTCTTTCGGTCGTATTGGGATATTCTGCGGTCTGATGTGGTTGCGGCAGTGCAATTATTTTTCGCTTCCAGGAGTTTGCCGAACTCCTGGAAGTGAACCTTCGTCGCTCTTATCCCCAAGCGGCTGAATGCTTCTGAGCCGGACCACTTTCGGCCCATCAGCTTATGCAACACTCTATATAAGGTTTGCACCAAACTTCTGGCAAACTGAATGAAGCCTATTCTCCCGCAAATGATCAGCCAGGAGTAGGGTGCTTTCGTTTCTTCTCGGAGCATTGCGGATAATGTCCTTATCGCTCAGAAGTTTATACATGATCTACGACGAGCGCCCATTCGTCTCAGCCTTATGGCAATTAAGTTGGACATGGAGAGAGCCTATGATTCTGTTAGATAGGACTTTCTGGTCATGGCTATACAGGACTTCGATTTTCTTCCCACTTGGATATCCAGGATTATGGCATGTATTATTCGCCCCTCCTTTTCTATCCTGGTTAACGGCTCTCCAATTGAGTTCTTCCATTCTTCTCTCGGCCTTCGCCAAGGTTGTTCCCTTTTTCCATATCTCTTTATTATTTATGATGACTACCTCTCTAGATCCTTGCAAGCAGCGGTTAGCGCATTGATTATCCTGCCCTACATTCCTGCCCCTAGGGCTTCTTCGGTGTCGCACCTCCTCTTTGCGGATGACGGTCTGCTCCTAGGCTGTGCCTCCATCTCATGCGCTCAGGGTTTTCGAAGAGTCCTGGAGGACTATTGCCTGGCATCTAGCCAAAGGGTCAATCTGCACAACTCAGGAATTTACTTCAGTCCGAAAACCCCCACTGGGCAGCGGAGCAGGATTCGGGATGTTCTTGGTTTCCTCGAGCATCAAGATCCTCTTTCCTATCTGGGGGTACCCATTACAGGGTCCAGACTCATGCGGTCTGATTGTGTACCGCTGGTGACGGCAGTTTGGGAGAGGATAGATGGCTGGCAGGGGAGATCTCTATCCTTATAAGCAGGATCACTCTTATCCGCTCGGTTCTTGCATCTCTCCCCATTTACATGCTTTCTAATGTGGTTGTCCCCAAATCGGTCACTCTCTATCTGGAGCAGCTATTCCAAGTATTTCTCTGGGATTCTTCTTCTACTAGGAAAGGGTTCATTTGATGATGTGGGAGGTAGTCTATCAGCCAGTTCATCAGGGTGGTCTGGGGATCCCCTCTCTTATGGCTCGCTGGGAGGCTCTCCTTGCTAGACATGTCACCAGATTCTTCTTATGCCCCGACAGCATGTGGTCGTCTATCATGAGATCTAGGTATGGTCTTTCTCTGGCCGACACTGACACTCCCTGCAGATCGCCTAAGCATGCCTCTGTGATTTGGAGGGAGATGAGGGCGAGGGCGACATTGATTACTCCTCTCCTTACCTGGATTGTGGGGGATGGCTTGTCTATTCACCTCATGCTCGATCCCTGGGTTTCTGACATTCCTTTGTCCGGGTGGCCTACTTTCATTTCCGTTCTCACTCTGCCGACGATGATGGTCTCTGATCTTATGATTCCAGGTCGTTCTGAGTGGGACATGATGCAGTCTTTTCTACCTTCGGGGATATCCTGGGCCCCAGGGTGTTGTCTATTATCATGCCTGTTACTGCCTGTCCAGATACCAGAGTTTGGAGGCACTCCACTGACGCACGGGCCCCTATGTCTGATCTAATGTCCATGTATCTTCCCAACTCGCCGTCACCATGGAGTTTGGGCTGGCTGTGGTCCTTACCAATGCATCCCAAGGTTTCCCCATTCCTTTGGAAACTTTCTTGGCACCGTCTGCCCACTCATGATTTTCTGCTACGACGAGGCATCTCCATTCCATCTGGTTGCCCGTACTGTGATTCCAACTGTGAGACGCAAGCCCATGTTTTATTCCTCTATGATCGGGCTGCGTTATTGGGCGGATGGCTGGGTTTGGGACCTTATCCATTCAAGCCGAGGATTTTGACGACTTATTCTTCTCTCTTTTGAGCTCTAGTTCCGAGTACTCTGTCTCTTTCATGGCCTATCTGGCATACCATATCTTGTTATCCAGGAACGAGTTGGTGTTTAGCTCAGTCAGGTGTTCTCCTAGGATTCTTCTTGAAAGACCCAGGATGGCCACCATCGACTATTGGAGCTCTATGGTGAGGTCTCTGGAGACTTGAGGTTCCCCTTCTGCTCCTCGAGTGTCTTTTCGGATTTTTATCTCCTGGGAACCCCCTCGGATTTCTTCACTATCAGTTTCAACAGGAGCCTCAGAGATAGACGCGATGCTGCTTTCATCATCCGGGATTTTCATCTGGGCTTCCTGACCGCCGCCGGTATGCCACTTTTGGACTCCTCCGTCCCTACGGCGGAGTTGTATGCGGCATGGGCAGGTATTCGGTACGCCCGTCAGATTCTTCACTTGGATCGCCAGATTATTGAGGGGGATTCTGCGACGGTTGTATTCTGGATCAGACAGGCGCTGAGAGGCTCGGCCGCTCATCCCATCATCCGGGATATTTGTCTTCTCCTGCAAGGTTGTGCCTATCTCTCTATTCGACATGTCTACAGGGAGGCCAACTTTGCTACTGACTGGATGGCCTCATTCGTTGCCCAGCATTCGGATCCGGTGGTATGGACCGACTGGCATTCCGCTCCTGTTCAGTTTAAAGATTTACTTTTGTCAGACTTTCTTGGTTGTATTCATACCCGTTCTATGAAATGAATGCACCGCCTTATCAAAATAAAAGTAATAAAACTTCGTTCGAACGTGCACGAAAAGGTTTGTGAACGGAGGTCTGATCATAGTTTTTCACATTTTGAATCCTCCAAGCCCGTTCTTTTATGATAAACAATTTTTTTTAAAAAAAATATATTTTTAAATAAATATATTTATAAATAATATTTAAATAAATTATTTATTTTTTTAATAAATTATTTAAATGTATTCATATTTTTTTATAATGTTTTTTTTTTTTTTTTATAAATATAAATGATATAAATATTGGTGGATAACTAAACTATTGGATATTAAATAATAGATATATTGAAAATAAAAATAAAGATATTTTAAAATTTAAACTTAATGTTTATTTTTTATGGATAAATGCTATCGAGGAAGGGGTGGTATGATATTTATTCATAAAAGAATTGGCTCTAAAATTTGCCCTTGCAGATTTATTTGGGATTTTATAGCCTTTATCCAATATTAAAAATTACTTATAAATAAAATAAGTTTTTATTTGATTGATAAAATTTTAAAATTATAAAAATGATTTGCTATATTCTTCTATAAATTTAAAAATTATTTATGAATAATAAAATGACCAAAAAAATTTTTAAAAAAAATGAATATTAAGATAGCCCGTGGATGAAGATGAGGAAAGATTAATTTGAAAAAAAAAAAATCGAAGAAATCTAGAGATGTTGGAGATAAAAAAAGAGATTAATTAAGTTTGAAAAAATGGATGAAGAATATGCACTGCACATGCAACTCGTTTCCGCTAAAAAGATGATGGTGAGCATTACAAGCAAAGGATCCCAGGATCCAGGAACGTGAAAGGACCCGATACATTCTTGTAATCTCGGTTAGTTCAGTTGGGGTAGGTCTTGATTTTATTAAAGAGAGAACTTTTAAGCAAGCATTGATTCCCTCGACTTGTATGTGGGTTAATAATGTAGATAAATAGAGTGGCTCGAGTTGAGCTTGGTAGGCTCTTACCGGTCCGGCCGAAGAAATTTCAACCGATAGCATGAGCATAAGAGAATTTCGTTCGCCAGATCTTTATTCATATATTTACTTCGATCTCCATGGAACTCCACCTACTAATTAAAGATCTGGCAGCCGTGATCTGTCCGCAATACAAATAAGCATGTTAATGCTTGCACGAACGATCGGAAGGCAATAACATGCCAAGCACAAGCAGGCTCTTATCACTTTACCCATCTGGTTTTGTTTACGAATAGAAAATGTCGCATGGAGATCATGCTCAACTATTATTTTATTGTCTGCAACTGGCCAGCTCTATCATTTCCATAGTCTCTATTATAAAGAAATTATATCCCATATCCGGTGACGTTATACGTAAGTTCCAAATCCTATAATTCCTCTCTTCTCTTTTTTTTTCCATTATATTTGTACTCTTCGTGAAGGAAGAAGACATCATGAACTTTAAATCCTAACGCAAGCCTAGTCCACCACCGATCAATCAAAGTGTCGTAATTGAAAAGGAAAAGAGGCGATCGTTATTGCAGCATTGGATTGATCAGATAGTACTGCTGAAGCACGAATTCACCGAGTCATTATTGCAGATTTCTATTGCGGATGAATGATCGTTGGTGAAATATTGTAGGAAAAAATAACAGCAAGGCGGACCAAGCAATCAAAGTCGGAAGAATACAATGGGAAGGGCCGTGATGTTGGGGCATTAAACCAAATAATGAGTTGGAGGTCACCATTCAATCTTGCACGGTCAACCGTGATGTTCTTTCAAAAACAAAAATTAAAAAATTATAAACTAGCGGATCATGTGTTAAATTGTAAACTTTTGGCAAAGCTCAACGAGAAATTAGGAAGCATTAATTTGGATGTTCCTGCATAAAAATATCCGTTTGTTAGCATACCTATCTCCTTTTATGTGTCAATTTATAATATATATATATATATATATATATATATATATATATATATATATAATGAAAGAGCTACAGGCCTGTTAAAAGCATCTAGCAGGCACTGAAACTCGTATAAGCTTGACTCTTAAACGACATGATGAAATGGCTACCGGCCTGGTAAAGTAGTTGGTTATTCCTAGTTAACCGGTTAACACGTAGACGTGGTAATTTCTACTTGATTAATAATGATAACATTTTCCATCTTTCATGAAATATTTAACCCTGAGGGAGCTAAGTAAGCTGACTACCTCTCCCACCTCTCGCTTCTGAACCGATGTTTTCGGTGAGGGAGCGGGCTGGGTGTTGTTAATGCAAGTATGTTCTCGTCGCACGTATAAACCAAAACAGAAAACCGTTGGTGGGATCAAATATCGTTCCTATCTTTATTTTTCACAATAATAACTGATAAGTATTCCTGTAACCCCAGCAATCGTAAAGAATACCGCTCGTAGACCAAATGTTCATATTACAATTGCGAATGCCCATATTATCAAGAGTAACGGTAACTTGCAACCTCCAGCCTCCCCCAGACCAAACCAGGTAAATAAATCAGAAATATAGCCATGATATAGACCAAGGAAAACGAACAGACAGAATAAAGCTTCAACTTTTCTGCGGACCAATCTTGGAAACAATCATATAGAGTATAGACCATAGATTTCAACATTTCCAACAACAAAAGCCATCTCAGGAAAGAATGAGATGTTGCCCAAATGAGCTAAAAATATATTAATAGCATTTACAGTTGACAAATGAAGACATCCCATTTGTCCACAAGCTTGAGTTTCATATAGTTTAGTAAAATTATGCCAAACATACCGTCATTAATGTTAGATACCAAAGTGCAAAATTTACAGATACTGGTTTTCTTGAACATCCAGCACCTTCTTTTACATTCCAAATAAATAGAAAAAATGCGCACACTCTCTAATCATCACAGAAAAGCCAAGCCAAGCCAATTTAATAAATACCTGACTAACAAGAGCAAGCCCCACCTCAAATCTGTTTATCGAGGACCAAAGTCTCAGGATATGAACCGGAAACCAAAGGTCCCTTGAGGAACAGAAGCTTCAGTAACCAAGGAAACTGCATTTTCATAGAGCAGAATTCATATGCAGGCATCGTTTCAGGCTCATGCATGGGCAAAAGGAAGTGTTCGACTTCTCTTTCTAAATGCTGAAGAACAATTTCCTTATTCAAGCTTTATATTGAAGCTTCCAGCTGGTGGTGTTCAAGATTCCTGAGCACTATCCTCGCAAAAATCTTCGCTTCAATAGGAGCTGTTGCAGCTGCAGCAGCAGCACGTAGGACCCGTGCTGCCCCAGCTTTCTGCAAGAGGCCTGCATGGTGCATCGCATGCCTGCCTCCTGGAATGGTGAACTGCATTTACAAGTAAATAGTAAAGAAGATGGCGATACAATTTTTTTCCAGGGAAAAGGACCAATTGTGTATTCGATTGAAATAAGAATGGATATGAGTGACTCCAAACTATAATCTTCAGACTCTAAATAAATGGAAACTCTGTACAAACTTTCTTATAACAAAACAAGACTTCTGGAGAGTTAAAAAAAAAAAAGGGTAAAATTCCTAGAATAGAATATATAGTATCTCATGGACGGTATGAGAGGGGATTTCACAAAGTTTCAAATTTCAATCATTGACTTCTGTATGACTTTTATGTAATGAATATAACAACAAACGATGGCAAAGAATTAGCAAGCAATAGCGATCTTGTTGCTGTCACATTTTACCAGGAGATGATTTAAGAAGGATGAAGTCACCATAAATAGATAATATTCCAAGCAAAAAAGAACTTCCAAGCAATGGTAGCATTGATATCTAATTGCATTAACAACTTGACCATAGATATTTCCAATTCTAGCATATCTTAAAATATAAAGATATAATTACACAAGTTCATCATGATATATAACATGGGGCAAGGAGGAAAATTTTAAATGGAAGGTTTGTTTATCTGCTGAAAGAAGCAAAATCACAAGCTGCTATATGACATAAATAGGTGACAAGAATGACAGGCAAATATACCTGAAGAAGAGCAAAAGCTGCACAAGTTCGAAGAATGGATGATGGGTTTCGAAGCATGGCAACAAATCTCCCAATCTCAGCGCCACTGAAAAGCAGGTTAAGCAAAATTTTATGTTACGTTAGGAAAGCTCTCCTCTTTCTTCTTCGTGAATATTAACATCATCCATTAGAGGATCAAACAAAAAATGCAAATTAAGGTGGCACCTAATATAGAGTATACAAAGACACATAGTTGGAGGAAACAGCCCACAAATATCATCACTTGAAACTCTAGGTTCACAAAAGATTAAGTCAAAGCAACTTTGAAATGTACCGGCCATAGAAAAAATAAAAAACTCAAAAAGGGTACATAGACTTTATGGATCAACCAAAGTACAACCGATCAGAATTTGTGAATAAATAATGATATGTGCTAGTCTTGAATCCCGAGTCTATGTTGTTGTGTCAATTTTTTTGGACAAGCCTACCAAGAAATGGAGAGGCCCCACTATCAGGCAAGGACAACTACCTCCCTGATTACACATTTTAAGTTCATGCAACCAGGAGGAACCCATCAAGGTTCCTTAACATAACTCTAGAAGGAAATTTTGTAAAAGGACAATTTATACGTGTTTATATTACAAAAGATGGCATATCATTTTCAGGAAAGGCAGTGTTCAAGTATACAATCTCTAATACCAATTAGTGGCAACCGATAATCACATCATATGAATTGAATATTAATTATTCAGACTTCATTAGAACTTTGCACTTGGTAACAAAAGAATATGGAATAAACCTGCATCTCAGATGTCCTGCTTCTTGTATGCGTGCTGCTTCAGCTATTTGTGCCAAGGCTGCAGGAGCTGAAGATGCTGCAGCCATGGAGAAGAGTTGTGGCTCTGAAAAAGTCAGCACAAAAGCCTCGATATGCTTCAATGCCATCCTTCTAGCACCATCAAAGTTAACACTCTTTGAAGCACCTTCTGACGAAGACCCAACCAATGCAATCTCGTCCATTCTATGAATAAAAAGTAAATTTTAGAGAACAACACAGCAACATCAAATAGTTCTATTAGAACTTCAGCAACACAAAGTATTAACGTGACACTAGAGTTGTACCAAAACAAGCTCATAGAAAGAACTACAGTTCACTTGGGACACCATACGAACATCAAGGAAGGAGGGGGACAATACTATTATCATTCTTTTTTTGGTTTTTATTTTCATTCTTCTTACCTTGGTCCGCAACAACCTGTTGGCATTGGATTTGTTACTTTGTTCCAGCAAGAATATAAGTCGCACTAAATGGCATACTTAATGCCAGCATTTCCTTATTATACACATCTATTCAAGAAAACCATATGGCAAAGCATGCTCTATCAACTTCACTGGCAAGGAAAATAATTGCACTAAATGGGATGTTCAAACCTGTCACATTTCTGTTCAAATGAAGTTTTTGAATGGAAAATGAAGTACTTAAAACAAGTATTTAGAAGGAAGCAAGAAACAAATACACCATAACCCAGAGCTAGTCTAAATCCAGTTTGTGGACTGCATCCCCTTAATGCATAGTTTTGAATTTCCTATTGAACCACCACCCATATTTAGGCATGGGAGAGTGTAGCAAGATTGAGAACATCAAGAATAGATCTATTAATTGTCGTAGGCCTACCATCTTGTCATATCATGATTAGTATCAACTCCGACCTTTGAACATACCTTTCACCTCAATATTTTTTTGAATTTCCTCTTGGACCACCCTATTTAGGCATGGAAGAGTAGCAACATTGAGAACATCAAGATTAGATCTATTTGAATCAGAAGTATTCATCTTATCATAGTATAATTAGTGTCATCTCCAGCCCCCCAACACACCTTTCATCTCAAGATTATTGAAGATTTTTTTCCTTTATTTCTTTGAGTTTTGACAACAGGATGAAAGGTCTTGAACTGCCCTACAATTATGCAACTGAACCGCAGCTAGCAATGGAATACATCGTGGCTCAGAACTGCCTTTGACCTCCAATTTGATATTCTACCCAGTAACTTACCAAATCCACCTTATTAAATATTATAATTTCACAATTTTGGTAATTTAAGCAGGAGTTCCACGTTTGATGTTCATATCATTTCAGCTTAATCATGAAAACAAAATTCGTGGATCCAATTTCAGTCATTGCCACTTTGATCTACCACTCAGAAGCAAAGTTCCAGCATTTCTAGTTCTCAAAGTCTATCTTGTTCTACATTCCCCGTTTCCTATTGTATAGGGCAACGCCCAAAGGTCAATTTAGAAAGAACATATTGCGGTGTGAGAAGGTAATCCTAATGACCAAAAACTAGTGGAATCACAAAAGATGGGACAAATTATGGATATCAAGATAATCTTGAGCGAACAAACAAAAAGTTACAGATCCCTCTAGGGAGTGATAGCAACCAGTAAGTCGCAAAGGCTAGGCAGTCATTGAATATTAGCAAGAACCATAACATAGTATGGCATGTTTTGTTCCTGATAAATCAGAAGGAGACAGATCCTTCCAACCAAAGTAAACATGAGGGTAAATTTATGGAGCAGTCAACTGCCTATAAAACAAGGGTGTCCACAATGAACAGAAAATGGAAGTTCCATGCTTTAAGTAAAGGGTTCGTTCCAAAGAAGAACCTTGCAAATCCTACATAAACCAACAAGGGAGACAGTTCACCAACCACCCTCCAGCTCAGAGCCCTGACTTGTTTTTAGGCAGCGTTGTAGCAGATCTATAGTCTGAAGCACTCACTGCTGATATGAGACCTCCACAAGAATACTAGAACTGGTGGGCAAATGGAAGATCCAAATAAAAAGAGGGTTCAACATTAGTGAGTTTTGAAATCTGTCTAATTTTAAACAGCAATGCAATCTAAGGCCTGGAAGAACATGGTAGACTAAACTCTGGACCACCATAGTTAGCCAAATTAATCAAAACATTCCAAAAGAGAATTAGTTATATCCATTGGCTGAAGATTATCAACAAAAAGCTTGCTATTTGCCTAAACTTGAGAGTCCAGTTGGCCAGGAAATAGACAGAAGAAACAAGCTGGCACTAAGTACTTGATACATGTGATTTCAGGCATATGGTGTGATGTCCCTGAAGACATCCAGAAACTACAGATTATCATCAATTCCCCCAAGTTATTTTTCTTGTGCAGAATTATGATAAGAAACCTCAGTCAACTGACCACTGAGTACTTGCTTGGACGGTATCACCCCTTGCTGCTTGGGCAAGAGGGCAGGGGTTTGATGCCGGTAGGAGTCAGCCCACTAGGGTGGCATTGGTATATGATACAAAAGGAGGGATTAAACCCACCTAGTCTCAAAAAAGAAAAAAGAAAAAAGAAGAAAAGAAGAAAACATGAACCTGATTCAACTGCTACAAAGAACATGCTCAGCTCGCCTTCGATCACTGTCACCTGGTGGCATGAAAATTACCTTGATTGGAATATTAATCAAAAAAATGTCTTTCTTTCTGAACAAAATGTTCCCCATAAAGCAACATCCTCTATCCTCCCAATCACGAGACAAATGATCATCCTAGTCAAGAAGAATGGGCTCAAGGGACAGCAAGGCAGATGCTATAATCTTACATTGCACATTTCACAAGTATAAAATGTGACTTACCTTGGCACTTCTATTATTTTCACGTAAGACTTTAGTATACCCAATCAAGAAGAAGAAAAATGAGTGATCTAGGAACGTGCAAATTTTGCTTAAATACATAATATACATACCCCAAACAAGATTCTACCCATGGACTGTTGTACCACTCTGAACTGCCAGATTTGGGGCATACAATACTATACTAGGTTGGACCGGTACAAAACTCATATTTGGGTTGGCATAGGACCTGTATTGCCCTGTACTGAGATGGACCAAGGTACATACCAACCCATACTGAGGTATACCAAGATAAACAGTGAGAATGGTTTGAAAGCTGTTTCAGTACAGAGTACGCACCATACCATACCAACCCATACTGTACTGAACTGCTAACTTACAGGTAAAGCACCCACTAGAAGATTGTGAACCATGGTTCTACCTACTAGTCATTTCTTGACAATTGTTACATTGTAGCTAATTTAATTTTGGATGATTGCAAAATAAGTAAGAACATATATGGTTACAATAGATCACCACGCTGAAGCAACGAAGTGGGGTCATTTAAGTATTAATTGCACGCCTAACAAAATCAATTATCAAGCAACTCCTAATATGAATATGTTGCATCAGAATCAATACTAGCAATTTATATGAGATGTACTGGCTTAAATGATGGTCTAAATGAAATTGACACTCAAAAGTACACCCCACTAGAAGCCCACAACCAAGATGTGCTTAGGATGAAATATACAATTTTGTACCTTCCATCAAACATGTAGGCAAGTGCCAACGCAGCCATAAAACGAGCCATTTTCGATCCTGATGATGCACAGAGGTGTACAAGAGCCGGAACCCCCCCTTCTTCAACTATGCGAAGAGCATTGCCAGAATTAAAAGCAAGATTCCAAAGTGCACCGGCAGCAGTCTCATGAACATCCTGTATAATAACAAAGTACAAAACTCATTAATATGATCAATACCGTCGAATCACTCTATATTGTTAGTTTGTTACATTTACAGCTTACAGCTTCTGCATGCCAGCCTCAATCGATAAAGATAAAAGTAGTTCCAGGTATAGGCAAGATATGAATAATTCCATAGGTGTTCCCATTCAGTTTACACTCAGAAACAGGATGGGTCAAAAGTTGTCCACCAACAGTTAAAACATCACAATAGCATGTAGAAAAATCAATTGCACAAACAATGGTCCCTATTCTATTTATAGCACGTCATTCAAAAATCAAAAATGCCTTCACATGAGAACATCTGCAAATTTAAGAACCATTAGCTTATGTTTTAATACAAAGGAAAAAACATTTGCACGCGTTACATTTGCAGCACAATGTAAAGACAGGGCATGACGCCAGGTGCATTCCGACAGATAGTTAAGGCATTCCTTCCTTGGATAACCAAACATGATTGGCCTAAATTCCCCCCCAACCCATTACACCTATTCTAATGTGTGACATTCCATTAAAGATGCACGCCAAACATGACTTTTCCAAAATTTATCCTCACAGGACAAACCATAGTAACATTTCAAAATTTATACTAGAATTTATGCAATTTAGTTGTCGTACAAGTAGATATGTACAGCCATATGAAGTCATTAGAATGATAGATTTATCCATTTTATCTCAATAAGTAATGCAGATCCAATAATCAGGTGTGATTTTTATTGTTTATAAGTTGTCGATACAGAAAAATTATGCTGACCAACAAGTAGTATTGCTCTAGATCCACAGATATAAAAGAGAATTAGCAGCATATAAACATCAGAAACTCACAGAACTATGCAAAGTGCAAATTTATTAAGATGCAAATCAACCACTGAACTTTACCAGATTAATGACCCTACAACTTGTGTGTATGGAGTCTATGGACATTTGCAGTATGGAATTAGAAGGGAAAAGAAGCAGAAACTATTCTTCAAATTCTAAGAAACAAGAAGCAAGCAGTAATGATAGAGGACCAACTTATGATTTACTGCATGCAATGAATTGCCAGCAACAACGTTAATGGATATTTATACACAAAACTATAATGCTTAAATGACAAACTTGATTTTTGTTTATACTGACCACCATACTGTCATGCTGATTATATAGATTGTATTTCTTCCCACATAAACAACTGATGAGGTTTCAGCTACATACAATATATGGCACTTCCAGATGTAGCAACAGGCTTCATGAATTTTATATATCTTAAACCATCATTATCATGCATTTTCCCAGCAATTTGGGATCATTTTTATGCATTAAGATGCAAGTTTTCTGGATACCCTAAAGAATATTTCTAACCATCAAGCTTCATCCCAGCTATCTGGAGGGGCTTCAAGTCTCCTTTGTCAAACATTCTTGTAAAGGTTAACTCTAGTTCAGATATCTGAGATATCGAACTAAATAATTATGCATATAATCTGAAGCTCGAAAGTAGAAAAAAAAAAGATCCTACATAAAAGGAATCTAGATATCAAATATGTCAGCTTTTAGAATCCTATCTTGGTATCCTAACAAGGTGAAGTGAAGCTTTATTTGTTGAGACTTGAGAATAATTAAAATCTTTTTTTTAAAAAAAAAAAAAAAAGAACCTTCAAGCTTTCATTGGCATTACAACAAAACAAATCAAAACTTACTTCAGCATCTGACCGTGCCAATGCAATTAGAGGTGCAACACCACCTTCTCGTCCAATGGCAATGCTGGAAACCAAAAAAGTTGTGCATTAGTGAGAAATCATATTAAAGAAAGAAATGATTAAACAATTAATACAAGAGATAGAAATTTTGAAATTTGAATCTATCATTTTAGCTCAAACGCTCAATTATTAGCCTACAGAAGTATTTCTTTATGATTTATAAACTGCTTCCATGATCATCAGTCAGTTTAGCACAGAATTATCAAATGCACTAATTTTAAAAAAAGAAAAGGCTTTAATTAGGTAAATTACTGTGGAAAGTCTGGAGACATGATCATAACATTTATAACCTACAAAGAAAATAATTTTGAAATTTACCAGCTATAAGCCAGCATCCCATGTAGTGAAATCATTCCTCTGGGTCAAGGTTTCCAAAACCACTACCGAAGACAATTCGGGCTAGCTAGCAATACAAATCAGTATAGCTTGTACTGGACCGGACCGACGCGAACTGATACAAAAATGAAGGGACGAACCGGGTAGAAGGAAAAGAGACAAAGAGAAGGAAAGAGAGGAAGGGAGAGAGAAAAGGGAGGGAAAGGGGGGGGTGACGATGCCGAAAGGCTGCGAAGGCCTCCACAGCTCTGTGTCACCTAGTGGGGCTTTCAATTGAGAGACAATGAGAGAGGGGGAGCAAAGGTACTGAATGGCGGAGAAGGTGCCGGAGAGTCGCCGGGGGTCACCATAGCCACCGGGCAATAGAACGGGCAGGGATCCTACAGAGTTGCAGTAGCTGAACAGATGTAAGAAGCCATTGTTTATCATCCTTTTTTAAGAATGACGATGAATGATAAAGTCAGCAATGGATTTACTGGCTTCACTCTTCATCTTATTTTTTAAAAAACCTAATAAACAGAGGATTCTCATCCTTGTTTCGAACCCGCAGAGGCTACAGAAGATTTTTCGCCGCTCGACGGCCATGGCAAGCCCCAGCAGCTCTCCGGCACCTTCTCCGGTGCCTTTCCAGCACTCTAGTACTCTCACTCCCCCCTCTCTATCTCTCTCGATTAAAAAGCCAATAGGGACGACGCGGACCCCCAGTAGCCTTTCCGACACCCTTCTGGTGCCTTTCCCATACTCTAGTACTCTCACTCCCCTCTCTATCTTTCTCGATTAAAAGCCAATAGGGGCGACACGAAGCCATGGAGGCCTTTGCAGCCCTCCGACAACATCATCCGCCCTTTTCCTTCCCTCTCTCTCTTATCTTTCCTTTTCTTTTCCTCTCACTCGTTTGGTGTTCTATTTTCCACGCCGGAACCATACCGATTTGCTGCCGATATGGTTTGAAACATCCTAAACCGGCCGGTTCGGTCCGATTCCGAAACCCTGCTCTAGGTTATTATTTGCTAGTAGGTTTTTCAAATTTATTCACAAACTTCTAAGTTGATGATGATAAAGGTATCTTCCGCTTGCTATATTGAAATCTAATGATTGAATTTGTCTATATGATTATGCAGAATTGGTGCCGTAGCTTAAATTCAAAGATTGAATCTTTTTGGTAAAACTCTTTTGATACACCATGAAGCATAGAAGCTTGTGTCCAAAGTGAAGATGAATTGAGAAGTTTTCCAACATTCTAGGACAACCATGAGGCATCAGAGAACTGAATTTTTTACTTGTGCTCAAAACCTTACAGACCGTCATATGAGATGAATAGAACAAATACCTGGTACAATGTCAATTTATGTTCAATATATTATTAAATGCAAGTGGCACAAACATTATTTAAGAAGTTTCTGGCTTTATCTTAGACCCGTAAAACATTCAATGCCCACAAGAGTAGAAGCATGTTCCAACATTATAAACTCTGGTATTCATATCCTAAATATTCGCTTTATTATCATTTGATCCTTTTATTTTAGAAAATAATATTAAGACTTGAGGAGCAAATGCTGTGGATTAAATGCTCTCGTTAGGCATAAAACCAGATACATATACAAATAGTTGCATACAGAATTTGCCAGAAAAGAAGACACCATGATAAATGGTGCACATGCAGCAGTAACCATTTACTACAATATATGAATACTGCAGAGAAAATAGTAGATATATACATTCAATAAAAGAATAATGTAGATGGTCAACATGGCTTCCTCTAAAATTTCAACTAAGCTGGATGATAGCCATGAAAAAGAATGAACAAGAATGCAACACACATCCATTGGGCATGAAGGAATAACGTCAATAAGCTAGAATCACATCATTGGTACGAGTCTGCATGTAGAAGTGCCAAATGGTGTAAATGAGGAGCCATGTGTGGCGCGGGCACCAGACTCAGAAGAAGACTTCAGGGCTCCATCTGGATCTCTGATTGACCTTGCCGAAGAATTAGGGTTTTTCTGGTTTTGTAATAAGGGTTGACTTGGTCAACTCAATTTTAGTCTTGAGTCTGTATTTCCCTGCAATTTAAATTTTGTTGAGTCATGTTGACTCAGTACAAGTCCTAGTAGTGGTCTAGGTTTTCTCCAGATTAGTGCCACTTTTTTTTTTCAGTCAAGTCAAGGTCCAGGGTGCCACATTTTTTCTCCCAGGCCCAAGCAAGTGGGCGCCACACTCCCAGCCCCACGCCAGAGTCCAGGAGGCGCCACATCTCCATCCAGTGTGCCTTGGTCCCCACACCACAAGAAAGCAGGTCCCTTCTTTCATGTGCCACTTAAGGAGAGATCAATCTAGGATCCTCAATCCAAGGAGGCGCCCAAAATTATTCCATAAGAGCCAAGCTATGAAAGAAAGGAGCAAGACTTGGGGAGCAAGACTAGGAGGCGCCCAAATACTTCCAAATAAAACCAAGCATGGAAGGAAATTATTTGTCTTGAAGAGCAAGGCTAGGAGGCGCCATCTTCTTACCATTTGGAGCCACCAATCAATACTTAAGGAAGCTTTTGGCCGGCCATATGAGGAGGATTTGATTCTACAAGCCTAATTTGAGGATCCATCCTATTAGTCCCACATGGGAAGATGTAAAACCCTGATTTCTTGTAAAGACCTATAAAATAAACCCCTCTTGTAAGTTTTGAAAAACACTGATGAATGAAATCAATTTCTGTGTGAGCAACTTTGTGTTTCTCTCTTCGCACTTGTATTCAGGTGTTGAGCTCCGTGAGGGAGTAAATCCGGGTTCCCTAGAAACCTTGAGGAGGTGTGAGATCTCCAACCCCAAAACCCTAGGTTAGCCACTTCAATTCCAAACCCAGCCGCCCATCATCTTCTTCATTCCACCAATCATCCAACCCTAATCTACCTCATCATCTCACGGCCCCTCTCTTCCAAGTAGAGGCCGACCACCAGCATCCAGGTCCAGATCGGCTACTTCGAATATAGAGCAAATCCCAGAGGAAATCAGATCAGCATCCAGGAGAATCAGTATTTCAGCAACATCAATTTTCAAGTTCTTCTTATCTGGTAAATCCTTCCTTTGAGTATCTGGTTCCATAACTTGTTCTTCTTCTTTCCCAGATCCTGAGTTCAGGAGAAGCCAACTCTGCTAAAGGACCAGTATTGGAGGATCCATTGCAAAGATATCCGAATCCGAGGATCCAACAATCTGCTCGAGAGTCCTTCCACTAAACTCTGCGAAGATCACTGTCTGGTACATAACCCTTCTCTTCTCTTTACTTCTGTTCTATTGAAAGTTCAGAGCGAAACCCTAGGTCTGGGAGTTCTCAACCCCCAGCGATCATTTACTTCTGAACTACTCTGATAATCTAGTTTCTTTGAATTGTGCTTTCAATTATTATATAGTTTCTTTCAATTTAGTTTAACTTTCCTTTGAGTCTAAGCCGACTTCTGAAAATAAAAAACAATATATATATATATATATATATATATATATATATATATATATATATATTAGTCTAATTTACTTCCGCATCGCATCTCTTTCGTTTTGTATCAATTTTGGTATCAGAGCTTTCGTTCTGCATCAATGTGATGCTTAAGATACCTGGTAACCAAAGTAACAAACCAAAGCATCAAAATAGATGATGAGTACAAAACAGAAAACAATCCATGTCCGTGTACAAGCAATCAAACTAGTGCTCACAATGGAAAGTTAAAACAAGTAGGGCCAAAGCAACCGTTATAGCAAGTTCAACCATAGAAGCTGTAAACTGAATTTTCTGCATCTTAAGTTCAATATTCCAAGGGAATTATATGAACTCAAACTTTGAAAATGATTTTCCACATTCATCCAGCATAGCATTTGTTAAAAACTTAATCAAGTCCCCGTGCCTTTCTCCTTCAAATGTGAATGTTTTGAATCACCCACAGGTGGTGGAATCAGTATGCTAAAACACTGTTGAGCTATTTTAAAGGTTTATTAAACTTCATTTGTTTCACTTGTTAATATTGTCCTTATAATTTAATGAACCTCGATAAAACTATTACTTAAACCCAATTCATGCATCCTTTCCCATCATCCATTGAAGCGAATTCCAAGAGTGATCAGGAAGTTTGGAGAAACATCTCCTAGCTTGTGAATATATGTTCAAAAGACATGGTTATCTTATGTAGTTTCCTCGCAGTGAAAATCAGGTATTTGATCTGTCACTTCAAAAGCTCCCCATTCTTGTTATTTAACTTTGCACCTCATATGTTATGGACCTGTTTTACTCACAGGGTTAGCATGAAATGCTTCATGATCTATCATCAATGCAAAGAATAAAGATCAGTTCTCAATATTCATACAATATTCACTAGAGAGCTGAAGCAGCTATCGCAATAAGAATGATGATAACGATTACCTATTAGCCTCTGATACTGACAATCCCCACAAAGCACCTGCAGCCCTCTCTTGGAGTCCTTGAGAAGCATTTGAACATCCTTGTGCAAGAGCTACCTACATAATCAAATAAGACGATGATATTTAACTGAAAGAAAAGTCTCAAACAATAACAGAATATATATGAAAACTACCCACATGAATGGGAAGGGTTTGACAATCTTTAAAGCGATAAAGATATATCAGATAAAGTTATAGGATTTAAACCACCCTCTACTACTTAATTTTACCTCAGCAAGCCAATCAGTCAAGTTCCTAGCTAGTGTATAAAAACAACCATGTAATATTACATGACATTGAAACCTCCAGTTTCTCTAGCCATGATATCTAGACAAGCAAAAAGAGAGAAGCAGCAGGGGAGAGTTCTATCTTTGATAATTGGGAAAAAAAAAGGATCAAAGAAATCATCCTGTACCAGCTCTTGATGCCAATTCTAACACCACTATTCTATGCCCAATTTTGAAAAACAAGAAGACCAGTAAAAGCAGAATTTAGGTCCAAACAGCTTTATATATATATATCTGTATGCTCGGGCGCTCTTGATGCCAATTCCAACACCACCATTCTATACCCAATTTTGAAAAACAAGGAGACCATTAAAGAGCAGAATTTAGGGTCCAGACAGCTTTATATGTGTGTGTGTTCTCATGTGTATACATATTTACCTATATACATGTACATAGGACTCTGTTACATGAAAAACGGTCAGAGTTGAATGAAGTTAAATTGAAAAGTTAGCACATAAATATCTTAATTGTAATTCTTGCAACCAAAGCAAAAAAAAAGTATCACAATAAGTCAAACAAGAACAAGCATTTTAGCCTAACAAGACAATGCATAATAGCATGAACATTTCGAAGGAGACACATGAAGAACCTGCCAAACACTCAGGAATACCACAAAAGGGCACGGCTTTGTATAAGCCCTTATCTCAAAGGGTTTGATCCTCATCCAACCATACTAGTCAGGGCAAGGCTTTCAAAATGCTATCGAGATTATATAATTTCAGGACTCAGGAATATCACAAAAGGGCTCATGTGAGTCACATACCACATGCCTCACATGAAACCATCTAAGAGAGGCACATGCACTAGTCAACTATTTTCAATACACCATTGAGAAGGAAGGGATGGTACCTGTTTCTTTTTAGAATGACAATACCAAAAAACTCAAGAAAAAAAATAGCTATGCTAGACTATCCTATTATGTCCTTTAAGCTCTAAGCAATCACATAAGAAATCTACAAGATTTCATTTAGAAAGACCAAATGTGCCTTGGTGTTTTAGGATCTGATGCAGCCTACTTGGTTTGGGCGCACTGGTCAAGCGAATGCCCACATAGTTAGGGGTCCCAGCCTACATGGCTTGAGGCTATGGCAGATCAAGTATGAATTAATGGGTTTGCTTAGGGCTGAAAATGGGTAGCATATGGATCAGATATCAGGACATCCATATCCATGTCCCTTTATATTTGGTGAATTCAGATAGAGATACAGATACAATGAGATGCTAAAATTCATATATTTGTTTTAAACAAATAAAGATACAAACCGGATATTTTGGTATCGTAAAGGTTATATAGAATTAAAAAGAACGGCAAACAAATTGGATATTTTGATATAAAGCAAATAATTGCGCATCCATATTTGCATTCTCTTTTTTTTTATAGATATGGATATGGATATTAGTCACATGCTCAAATTTGTATCCACGGCCGGACAGATATGGACATAAAAAGGGATCAGGCCAGATATTATACTCCACTTTCACCCCTAGGTTTGCTCCATTATTAGGCATGGTCAAGGTGTCATTGAAAGGAAGGTCAAGGCATTATTCTACCTTTCTTCTTCTACTCATGGAGAGAAGACAAGTAACTACTTCATACACATGCATATATATGTGTTATGTATATATATATAGAGAGAGAGAGAATGAAAGAACAATTAGTGCCAGGTCTTGAAGACTCGGTACTGGTACCTATACCAGTACCTCATAAGTTCAATAAAGTAGTGTACCGTATCATAGTGTACCAACATGGCACAGATATTGGTGCCAACATCGCAGACGGGAGCTGTTGATCGTATATGATTACAAGGGTGTCAAGGAGAATATCATAACCAGTACCTTATCAATATGGTACAGTATGGCCAGTACATACCCATATGCGCCGGTACTCAACTCATCGAGTAGAGCTATCATATGGAGTAATGCATTAGCAATGGATCACCAAACATTCCTTTTCCTTTTCTTTTTTCTCAAGCTTCCATTCTTTATTCTAATAGTTTTTTCTTCTTTGTTTTTGAAATAGATCACCCAAGTGAGTTTCTAAAGAAAACCAGCGACAGTTATTATAACTACTCTCAAATCTAGTTGAATCACATTCATTATTATATAGTTTCTTTCAAAGCAACTCCATGAGACCTAAGGACTTCTGAAAATAAAAAAAAATATATATAAATAAAAAGACGTAAACTTCCGCAGCGCAGCATTCTTTCGTTTTCATCAAGATAAAGTCCACAAAGCAAGCTGCCAAAGTAACAAACCAAAGCATCAAAATAGATGATGAGTACAAAACAGAAAACAATCCATGTCCGTGTACAAGCAATCAAACTAGTGCTCACAATGGAAAGTTAAAACAAGTAGGGCCAAAGCAACCGTTATAGCAAGTTCAACCATAGAAGCTGTAAACTGAATTTTCTGCATCTTAAGTTCAATATTCCAAGGGAATTATATGAACTCAAACTTTGAAATGATTTTCCACATTCATCCAGCATAGCATTTGTTAAAAACTTAATCAAGTCCCCGTGCCTTTCTCCTTCAAATGTGAATGTTTTGAATCACCCACAGGTGGTGGATCAGTATGCTAAAACACTGTTGAGCTATTTTAAAGGTTTATTAAACTTCATTTGTTTCACTTGTTAATATTGTCCTTATAATTTAATGAACCTCGATAAAACTATTACTTAAACCCAATTCATGCATCCTTTCCCATCATCCATTGAAGCGAATTCCAAGAGTGATCAGGAAGTTTGGAGAAACATCTCCTAGCTTGTGAATATATGTTCAAAAGACATGGTTATCTTATGTAGTTCCTCGCAGTGAAAATCAGGTTATTTGATCTGTCACTTCAAAAGCTCCCCATTCTTGTTATTTAACTTTGCACCTCATATGTTATGGACCTGTTTTACTCACAGGGTTAGCATGAAAAGCTTCATGATCTATCATCAATGCAAAGAATAAAGATCAGTTCTCAATATCATACAATATTCACTAGAGAGCTGAAGCAGCTATCGCAATAAGAATGATGATAACGATTACCTATTAGCCTCTGATACTGACAATCCCCACAAAGCACCTGCAGCCCTCTCTTGGAGTCCTTGAGAAGCATTTGAACATCCTTGTGCAAGAGCTACCTACATAATCAAATAAGACGATGATATTTAACTGAAAGAAAAGTCTCAAACAATAACATATATATATATGAAAACTACCCACATGAATGGGAAGGGTTTGACAATCTTTAAAGCGATAAAGATATATCAGATAAAGTTATAGGATTTAAACCACCCTCTACTACTTAATTTTACCTCAGCAAGCCAATCAGTCAAGTTCCTAGCTAGTGTATAAAAACAACCATGTAATATTACATGACATTGAAACCTCAAGTTTCTCTAGCCATGATATCTAGACAAGCAAAAAGAGAGAAGCAGCAGGGGAGAGTTCTATCTTTGATGAAATTGGGAAAAAAAAAGGATCAAAGAAATCATCCTGTACCAGCTCTTGATGCCAATTCTAACACCACTATTCTATGCCCAATTTTGAAAAACAAGAAGACCAGTAAAAGCAGAATTTGTCCAAACAGCTTTATATATATATATCTGTATGCTCGGGCGCTCTTGATGCCAATTCCAACACCACCATTCTATACCCAATTTTGAAAAACAAGGAGACCATTAAAGAGCAGAATTTAGGGTCCAGACAGCTTATATGTGTGTGTGTTCTCATGTGTATACATATTTACCTATATACATGTACATAGGACTCTGTTACATGAAAAACGGTCAGAGTTGAATGAAGTTAAATTGAAAAGTTAGCACATAAATATCTTAATTGTAATTCTTGCAACCAAAGCAAAAGAAAAGTATCACAATAAGTCAAACAAGAACAAGCATTTTAGCCTAACAAGACAATGCATAATAGCATGAACATTTCGAAGGAGACACATGAAGAACCTGCCAAACACTCAGGAATACCACAAAAGGGCACGGCTTTGTATAAGCCCTTATCTCAAAGGGTTTGATCCTCATCCAACCATACTAGTCAGGGCAAGGCTTTTCAAAATGCTATCGAGATTATATAATTTCAGGACTCAGGAATATCACAAAAGGGCTCATGTGAGTCACATACCACATGCCTCACATGAAACCATCTAAGAGAGGCACATGCACTAGTCAACTATTTTCAATACACCATTGAGAAGGAAGGGATGGTACCTGTTTCTTTTTAGAATGACAATACCAAAAAACTCAAGAAAAAAAATAGCTATGCTAGACTATCCTATTATGTCCTTTAAGCTCTAAGCAATCACATAAGAAATCTACAAGATTTCATTTAGAAAGACCAAATGTGCCTTGGTGTTTTAGGATCTGATGCAGCCTACTTGGTTTGGGCGCACTGGTCAAGCGAATGCCCACATAGTTAGGGGTCCCAGCCTACATGGCTTGAGGCTATGGCAGATCAAGTATGAATTAATGGGTTTGCTTAGGGCTGAAAATGGGTAGCATATGGATCAGATATCAGGACATCCATATCCATGTCCCTTTATATTTGGTGAATTCAGATAGAGATACAGATACAATGAGATGCTAAAATTCATATATTTGTTTTAAACAAATAAAGATACAAACCGGATATTTTGGTATCGTAAAGGTTATATAGAATTAAAAAGAACGGCAAACAAAATTGGATATTTTGATATAAAGCAAATAATTGCGCATCCATATTTGCATTCTCTTTTTTTTTATAGATATGGATATGGATATTAGTCACATGCTCAAATTTGTATCCACGGCCGGACAGATATGGACATAAAAAGGGATCAGGCCAGATATTATATACTCCACTTTCACCCCTAGGTTTGCTCCATTATTAGGCATGGTCAAGGTGTCATTGAAAGGAAGGTCAAGGCATTATTCTACCTTTCTTCTTCTACTCATGGAGAGAAGACAAGTAACTACTTCATACACATGCATATATATGTGTTATGTATATATATATAGAGAGAGAGAGAGACGAATGAAAGAACAATTAGTGCCAGGTCTTGAAGACTCGGTACTGGTACCTATACCAGTACCTCATAAGTTCAATAAAGTAGTGTACCGTATCATAGTGTACCAACATGGCACAGATATTGGTGCCAACATCGCAGACAGGAGCTGGTTGATCGTATATGATTACAAGGGTGTCAAGGAGAATATCATAACCAGTACCTTATCAATATGGTACAGTACGGCCAGTACATACCCATATGCGCCGGTACTCAACTCATCGAGTAGAGCTATCATATGGAGTAATGCATTAGCAATGGATCACCACCAACATTTTCCCTTCTTTTCCTTTTCTTTTTTCTTCAAGCTTTTCCATTCTTTTATTCTAAAATAGTTTTTTCTTCTTTGTTTTTGAACAATAGATCACCACCAAGATGCATTGCTTTATAAAGAAAACCTATGACAAAGCACAAGTTATTATAATAATCTCAAATCTCAGTATGAAATCACATTCATATAATATATATAAAGTTTCACAAAAGCACGACTGCATAGGACCTAAATAATGGATATTGAACAACTGGTTATGTCAAAAACAAAAAGTAAATGAAATAAAAAGGACGTACCAGGCTTCAACGCCACCAGCTGCAGCAATGCTTCTCGGTTTCTATCATCAAAAGATAAGTTCCACAAAGCACCAGCTGCTTCTTGTCTGGTTAATTTCATGAATGGAAGTGGAGATTTATTTAATTTCTTGGCAGGCATAAATAATATGCAAGGGGAAAAATGAAAATGAAGTTTAAGCATGAAGCAAACTGAATTGAGGTAACTCAAAGCATGTGCTACTCAACAACATTCATCAACAAATTATCTTAAAGAAAGAGAAGTTCAATCTTTATCTAAGGGTGATGAAAATTGCCACAACTATTTAGTGTCCAAGAGTAAAGGAACAAGAAAAGAAGTTGGCAAGTTGCCCTTTCAGATTTAATGTTCTTGTGATGGCAAATCAAGCCAGTCTTCCACATTAAAAAAGATTTAACTTCAAAGCCAAATGCATTAGTTTTGTTGGAGCTGATGGATCCTTGATTAAAAAGGATAGTGATATATCACAATTACTTTCTAAAAGAACAATTACCTTACACCTTCATTTTGAGAACAAGTTAGCTGCACCAATGCCTCAAGTGCACCTGCCTCTTGACCAACAGCAGCATTATTACTGTTGCTATCTCCATGAGCAGCCAGATTAGCCAAAGCCCGAGCAGCCTGGCAAGTAGAGAGAAGGATGAGGAAAAAGACAAACAAGCAGCAGCATTCTATTTGAAACAGAATATTGCATCTGAAAGAACCACATACTACTAAAACACATAAAGTTCACACTAAGTGGGAAGGAGGGAGGATCTTGCAGGCAAAGTAAGCTTGCAAGAATTTTTGGAAAAACATATAAAGAGCATATAAATCATTAACCTAATGCCATCCATTCCCAACATTAAATTGCCAAATTACTGCAAAAACTCCAACTCTGATGTTGATCATATTCTAAGAATGCAAGAACAAAGGAGACTTGGAGGACAATTTCTAATAGAATGTAATTTCAGAACAACATTTTTGCTTGAATGTAATCTGATAGAAACATGAATTAGTACATGTTCCGCTGTCTGTACACCTGTGCTTGATGAACAAGAACCCATGTGAATCACTACAAGGGTGAATGAATAAAGGATTTATTCTCAGTTGATATCTCAGCCAAGATATCAGTTGTATCATTCTCAGGCAGTCATCCTATGATACAACCTATATCTCACTCCCTGTAATATCAGCCAATACAGTCTTTTTTTTTTTTGCAGAATTGTAAATAACTTTTTTAAAATATTGAATATTCAAATGAATGACACTAATACCATGCAAGATACTGATATATCCATTCCTACAATTTTGATTAATATCTCACAAATCTCAGTTCTTTCTCAGTTTCCCTAATATTCCATCTTAGCCAACATAATAAGGAGATCTTGGTCCATCTTAAAGTACCAGCCTCCCACCAACAAACCTGAGATCTCCATAATAAAAAGCTTGGATAATATATTAATCAAGATAGACAAAAGTAACATTGAAATAGAAAAATGACAAAATAAAAGTGAAAACAGATGCTCTTTCTTTATGTGCATGCATGTGTAAAGTGGTTGTCAGCAAGCAAGTTAAAAATAAAAATTAAAAAAATAAATAAATAAAAAAGAAGGTGCAATTCAAACAAAATTGGAAGGGGAAGGGGGGGGAGATGGATACAGACACCTAATAATTATAAAGGAGATAAATATGTAAGCACAAATTACAAAAAGGTTGCAATAGTGAAAATTTCACGGTACACTAGAATGCATTTGCCAACAATGATCGAAATCCAAAGTACTGAGTAGGCATAAAAGAATCAGCCTAACTAAGCTCAACAACTATAAAATTCTTCAGATTCTTTCTAATACAAACTTTCTAACAAACAAAATATGGAAATGACACCAAAGAACTATATATTTCTTGCAATGCAGATGACATGATGCAGCTAAAGGAGCCCCTCCCTCAAAATGTTTAAAACAATGAAGTAAAAGAGGAACCAATTATCCACCACATCAGGCACAATTGTCCATGGTCTGAAGAAGGTCATCCATAACACGAAGAGACAGCATGTCAAAAAGGAAACTGCTTGATTGCCAAATAAAGTACTAGTTGGTCCACACAACCAACAAATAAAGGATTGACTTGCCAAATAAAGTACTTGATTATCCAATGAGCCAAACAAATTCCATAACAAGCTTTCCAGCTGCCCTAGGATTCATGAACCAAAGTCAAGAAGAAGAAATGACGGCCATTTTTTTCTGAAGAACCATCAATAATGTCAGGAATCATGGCTTTGCCATTTTGCATATGCAAATGATGTTCCTTGGCAGAAGTTTGGCTTTCAAGTTTTTCTTAATTTATTTTGGAATTTAAAGGCCTCCAAGAACTCCAAGGTTGGCATGGGGTAAATAAAATTAAATAAAATAAAAGAATCTGTATAAGCATCCCCTTTTCTAAATGGTTGAATACAACACCAAGTCTAGAGTGCTCATTTCTCAGCCTACTCTTCTTTCATCCTGGTGTAACTCGAGGTTCTTTTCCAAGGGCATGATGTGTTAAGAGCTTTATGTCAAGACATGAAAAGGACATTGGTGTAAATAAGGACACCCTAAAGACTATGAGAATTTTAAAAAGAAAAGAGAAAAAGGGGAAAGAACAGACGTGATCTCTGAAGCAACCACTCCATTTCCATTTCCACTTGTCCAACCAAATATTCATCTATATGTTTCACTTTAACTTCCATTTTTTTTCACATTTAGAAGCTAAAAAACTTCCAATACAAACCATTTTAGCATCAAAACCATACCATGGAAGGCCAAACCATCCTATCTAGGGAATGCCAAACCATACCGGTGGTGGACCGGGACACTTTCGGCCTCCAAAACGAGGCACCGACGAGGAACTAGAAAAGTGAGAAGGAAAAATAGAAAGAGAGAGAGAGAGAAAAGGGAAGGAAGGAAAGGGAGAGAAGGAAATGGCCTCCAGAGACCACCAAAGGGGAAGCGAGGCCACCGCTGCCACTGTCAAGACAATGGGCCTCATCCTGATCTAACACAACTCAGGGAAGAGAAGAAAAGAGAGGAAAGGAAGGAAGGAGAGGGAAGGAAGTAGAGCAGGCAACAACCTTCAGAGCCTGCCTAAGGCACTGTGGAGGCCATGGGCCTCCCTTCAATGAAAACAGGGGCTTCAGTCCCCCCCTTTTTTATTTTGGATGTATCAGGCAAAGTCAGAACAGATACATCCAAAATTACAAAAAAAGAAAGCCAAAAACCCTTGTTTCAATCGAATGGAGGCCCGCGGCCTCTGCAGCACCTTCAGCGATCTCCTGAGGCCATTTCCTCCTCTCATTTTCCTTCCCTCCCCTTCCATCGCTCTCTTTCTCTCTTTCCTTCTCCATCTCTCCCTCTCTGCTATGTCAATTCACACAGAACAGTATGATAGCATACTGAACCGTACTGCCGGCCAACCGGTCCGAGGTTCAATACCAGTGCAACAAACCTTGCCTTATACCATATCAGATAAAAACATTGTATCATCTAAAAAAAACTACACCAAAAGTTCTTTAGCAGCATATCTAATATCAGCTCATCTACAAAAAGGTTTAAAACATGAATAATTTAGAGGAAAGCTAGGGAGCCATGCCTATAACCACATGATAGAAAATTAGACTTTCCAGTCTCATGAGTAAACAAGAATTGTTATCCCAAATATACCCTTCTATGTTTATGCTGCAACTTCCTTCTTCCATCTGCATCCTATTATTCAGATTAAACACCCGACCCAGCAAGCCTTGCTGCAATATCCCTTTCCTCTCCTATCCACTAATGCTCCTTCCATCCCCACTAATGCTCCCTTTCCCTCCCTACCCCTTCCTCTCCCTCCCCAAAGAAGCAAACCCATCTCTACCTATCCTAACCACCGCCTCTTATCCTGCATTATTATCTCTTAACCCCTCTCTCTACAGAACTCCCTAGATCCTTATACTCTACCCCCCCCTCTCTTCACATTTATCTCAAAAGGTTTAAGACAGGCATCCATTGGTGCTGTGGAAGTGATTCATAGATTCCATGAAGAAACATGGACAGGAGGGGCAACATAGGAACATAGACAAGAAAGGCGGACAAATGGCAACCACCATGGGCTGCCACCACAAGATACAAGTATGTTGCACATCAAATAGCATAGAGCAATGTCAAATTTCAGATTGCCATGAAAGGTGTGGCAGAACAATCAGAAAAGAGACTGAGCATCACTATTGATTCATGTCACCAACTACATAAGATTTATACACAAGGTTTTCCTCTTTTTCCATTCAAGCTACCACTGCTATCATTCCTCAAAAAATAGAACTTTTTTAAAAACAAAAACAAAAATAATAATTTCTTCTACCATGCCTGCTGCTCTACTTACAAAATTGAAAAACAAAATCTCTTTTTCCATGAAATACATAACCAGAGGGTAGGGGTGGCAATCGGATCAGATCGGGTCAGAAAAGCTTGAACCTGAACCAGACCTGTTTATTAAACAGGCCAAGTTTTGAAACCCAAACCTATCCTATTTAATAAATAGGTTATCCAACACGACTCACGACTCACCTACACAACTGTTTAAGATCTAGCTTAAAAAATTGAAGTGAATCAAGCTCCGATCTTTGAGAAAGAATGGGGGCATACTAGAGTTTGGCGGAACTCCACTCCTTGTTGGCAAGGCTGGCATCGTCGTTGCACTACTACTCCATTTCATATGCGTACTCCCGCCGCAGCTACTTCACCTGCCTCGCGTAGTCCCTCCACAAACATTGAAGCCTCACCTTCGCCTCCCTGGAAACCCCACCAGCATCCATCTCCAGGAACTTGCATGGATTCGAGAACTCATGCAAGTACCGCAAGTGCACCAATGACGAGGCCGTGGAGGTCTTGTGGAAGAGAAAAAGCCAGAGGAGAGAGAAAAGGCCAGAGGAGAGGACCGACAAGGAAGTGGCAGAGGATCCAAGCAGCCACCGTGACCATAGCAGTTCCGCATCACTGAACCCTAATGGCAAGATCGGAATCACGTACAATGGCAAGGAGGGGCAGGTGACTGTGGCAGACAATGACGGCGATGTGGAGGTGGGGATGGCAGCGATCAGAAGAACCATTCTCGGCAAGGCTGAAGGGACCTTGGTGAGAAGAACCCTGTGGTTCTCTGCACAAGTCTGGAGCACAAAGGTCACGGGAAACGGGGAAAGACCCAAAAAATCTGAAAATAAGTTATAAAATTTAAGCTAGCTCCCAAAAGTTTTAATAAAATATGAATATACAGTACTTTATATTTAAAAAAGTTAAACGGGTTATGCAGGTTAGAAAATTCAAACCCAAACCTAACCCGTATATTAAATGGATTAAACGGGCCACCCGTTTACCACCCGAACCCGTTTAAGCCCAATCCAAACCTATTTATGACGGGTCGAGCACGGGTTAGATTAGTGAGTCGGGTCATATTTTACCACCCCTACCAAAGGGATACAATAGACAAGGAATGATACAGAGATATAGAGGTAAAGGGGATAGAGAAAGAAACAAGTAGATGGGCAATTACGATGGACATAGATGGAAAGCAAGTTCAAGAGGATAGTATGCAAACTTCATTTACTCTGAGATGTGGTCAAAATTGGACATTAGCCCCATGAATTCTGACCTAAAAACAGCTAGTGCATATGTGTGGCAATAGGCATGGGAAAGCTAGGGCATGGCTCCCGAGCTTTCCTTGATAGTTTATTGATTTTTCTCAACCACCAAATTACCTTCAGTATTGTCTTTTTAGAAGTAATGTGATACCATCAGCAACTTACTGCAAAAATCAATGTCAACAAGACAAGAAGGACACTTAAATAGATCTCTTCGCTATTCTTACAAATATGAGCCAGTTAAAATATTCCTGAAAACCACTAATGGTTGACTTAATGGCCTATCCAATGAACTTCAAAAGAGGAAATTTGCACATACTATACTCTACTAGGCTCAAAGCACTTAGTAATAAGTTCCCAAAAATCTAAATCCATGCTTCTTATATAAACAACCCACAAATGAAAGTATTAACTTCTAACTCATCTCCTTGACTGACCTTGTTTTGCATCTACAGATCTGAGCATTCCTTTTCAAAATTATATGCCCAATTGATGATCCCTCTCGAGAGAACAAGAATTTCTCACTCTTACTAGAAAGCAAGTTCCCACATTTATTAGTCATTTATTGCATGAAGTTGAAGTTTCATGCAAGGGCATTCTGCTAGCCTCGCACCAGCAATGTATGTACATGCTGTTACTTGGTTAAGACCTAAGCCTCACACATGTCTAACACCTAGGCATTTTTGGTGTAGTCTGTAGTGGTTAGGATCATATCATCTGGTGTTAGAGCCAACTCTGCAGCCAGAGGGAGGGGAGTTGCACCGAAATGAGTCCCATATAAAGGGCTACCTAGTAACTTGAGTGCAACTACCATACTGAAAGGACTACCTGATTGTGCTAGAGTAAAACCTATCACATGGAAAAGGATTATTTAGATCTGAATGAGAACAGTCAAAGAGTGGGCCACCAAAGACATTGATTGCAGAGCATGGTGGCCTGCATGCACCTAGCTAAGACCCAGCCTAAAGTATCTCCGATGCCTAAGCATTTTTGGTGTAAAGGTGGGGTAACCATGTTGTGCTCATATTTGGCATGTATGTCACGTAACAGCACTACAACATGCAGAGCAGTGGAACACAGTTGTGCTGCATGCTAGGAAGGCATTGGTACACTAGTTTGTGCCGACCAGCATGGTAGACATTTAATCCATAATCCGAAGTCTTTTTTCCAACAAAATTTGGCCAAAAGGCAACCAACTATCAAGTGTTTCAGACATAACATGTTTTCACAAGCAATGGCACCGATGAAGCACATTCTATACATGCTAAACACGGCTGATTTCTATGTTAAGAGGCAACAAGATTCCAAAATGTTTTGCTAATTTAATTTATAATACAACTTCAAAGAAACATATTAAGTAATTGATCAAAAAAAAAAAAAAACGCTCTCCTATTTTCAACTCTTGTCATCTTCTTTGTCCACTTTGATCTCCATCCCTAGATGCATTTTAATGGCTATCCAGCTTCCAAAATTTCAAGTATCTTGTAGCTAATCTACAACTTTAAGCTCCATGACACTCTCTTCTCATCTCTTGTGATGTGCACAAGGACTTGCATGCCTACCACCAAATAAAAGAGTTTGAAAAGGAATCTCATGCTAAAATAGTGAAAACTTTGCCCATGGTAAGACAAATAGGTTCTTGAAAACCTTGTCACTTTGTCTTAATATAATCCCACTATTTTTGAAAGGATTACCTAGCAACAAGTCAAATTCTAAGCCTACTGGTTCTTTGCCATTCTTTGAGGCATGGTCCTTTATTTCAACATTTGTCAAGTTGCTTGCATTAAGAGACAACTTGCCACTTTTGACTAAACACACCATGTCATTTGAACCATATATCATCATAATGCATGACATTCAATTTTCCCTCCTTTAGTAGTTGTAACAACTTATCGTTGATGAAAATTTAAAGATTTTCACCCTTGAACTGGTTCCAAGATCTGATGTATGGCTACAAGCTCAGTATATATAGCATATTTTTCAAGTAAACATACTCCAACATCCCAGAGTCATTTACCTAATGGAAGCATGTCACTGCCATGCAATAATCAAATTGACAAAAATATTATGTCAAATTTCATGTAATTTATCATAAGAATGACAACTGTCCACATGACAAAAATTAAGTACTACAAACACCAAATTAGTTTGTGTTTGTGTTGTTGCCAATACCAGTTAGTTATTGCTTAATTTGTGGGCTAAATATCAAATATAGAATAGCGCACTAAACTATGAGACAATGAGAAGATCATGAATGACACATAAAGAGGATGGAATACCAAATATATGAAACAAGTAAATATAAAGATTTTGACACTTAATGTGATAAATGAAAGGAGAATTTCTTCTTGTCCAAAAATGTAAAGATTTTGACTTGTACATTGGTGTTACAGTATTCAGTTCCTATGGTTATCAGCTCGATATGGAGCATATTTCCAAGAAAGGACAACTCCAACATCCCAGAGACATTTGCCTTAAAGCAGCTGCATGACAGTTAAATTAGTAAGCAATATACGTAAAATTTACAGCAGTTTATGAGAATAAAACAACTGTATATAGACAATCTATATTCAAAATATTGATTGCTAGAACTACCAAATTAATTTGGATTGGTGTTGTTGCCAATACCTGCTAGTTTATTGGTCATTTTACAGGCCAGATGTCAAATATAGAACAGTACACTACATTATGGGACAAGGAGAAAGATCACAGATAGCATGTAAACAGAATGAAACAGATTAAATATATGAATCAACCGACCTTAAAAAACTTAGATCTTTTTAGATCTTCTACATTTTGCCTACCTTTATCATGTGGACACAAGCCTCAAAGATGCAGTATACGAGTGTTTAACGAAAAAATAAGGATGGGGTGGGCCACTAAGACCAAGGAATAAGGATTAAGTCAGTGACACCTGTTCTTGTACCCCCTCAACCTTGCACCACCGAGCAAGCATTACCAAAGCTTGGACACCACCAGCCACTGCAACCTCCAGACTGCATTTGTCATCGGCAGCCAAATTTGCAAGGGCACCGGCAGCACGTTCCTGTTTAAGAATAAATACAAGAAGGCAGGACCTGAGAACATTATCTTCTGCTCTAGATAGACCATCACATAAGCATGGGTCATACCAGAACTCCATCTATTCCAGAGCGCCATTTGAAAATAAGATCCACTAAAGCTTTTACCCCACCAGCCTCAGCAATGGCCGCCTGGAACAAATCCAATAAATTAGCAACACATACACCAAGAATGAAAGGTAGTCATTGCAGCAGAACGGACAAATGCAAACCTTGTGCTCTTCTCCCACGGAAAGGTTCCAGAGCCCTCCAGCAGCCTCTTCCGCAACCAACCTGTTCATGGATCTCGCCAGATCAGCAAGAATACTGATACCCCCTTCATCAGCAACAGCTTTGGCAACTTTGGCATTTACTGACAAATTTGCAATGGCCTGGACATTGAAAAGGACCTTTATATGCATCCGATAAATCAAGCTACAATATCTGTTACTAATGAGATGGATCAACACAAAATCCAACCTTTGCAGCTTCAGACTGTATCCCCTCCCGACAAGACTTTGCAAGCTCCAAAAGCAAAGGTATCCCACCATTCCGCATCACTGCTTCTGCCCTCGCTGGGTCAACTGCTGCATTATCATCATCAATGACCACAAATGTAGCAAGCCCAGTCGCTGCTCTCTCTTGCACATCCTCCTGTGAACTCTTCACCAAGCTCAGCAACAAAGCAGCACCTTGCCTTAACCAAAACTCATCAATATCATGTGGGTTAGTCTCTGCTATTCGAAGCAGTGATTGCGATAGGATCCACTCAATCCAGCTCATAATATCATTCAGGTTCTTGTCCTTGTTTTCCCAACTCCTCCATTCCCCAAAAAATCCTCGATCCTTAACCACCATGCCCTTGAACAAAGAAGCAATCCCTTTGAATATATCACCGAAAAGGGCAACCAGTACCTTGCCTTTGGTATTGCTAAATGCCGTGGGGTTGTGATTCCCTTCCTCCTCGAGTGCGACACAGTTGAGAGCGCACAGCACCTTCATGCTTTTGGACAGGGAAAAAAGCCTCGACACGGAACCTGGGGAGACGTCCGTCCTTGAAACATCCACACCGATCAAGTTTGGGAGCTTGCTCCAGGCAAGAGAGGCCGTAGCCCACTTCAAGTTCCGTGAACCTGCCACGGATAAGAATCTTAGAGGCACCACCTTCCCAAGAGCACTCTCATCGATGCCCCCACAATCCAAGAAGGCTATCTCCTCCAACTGGGGGCAGTGCCGCGCGAGGGCCCCAACTGCCTCTCCGTCAACCTCCCGGATGCCGGAAAGGCGCAGCCTCCTTAACCTCGTGCAGCACATGGCGACATGACGGATAGCATCACTGGTGATTCTCTCGCACGGGTCGGGGCCGATCTGGAGGCTTTGAAGGGCTTCGTGACGGGCAGCAATCACCGATAGGGTGGCGTCGGTGATGTCGCGGCAGTAGTCCCCTGCGATCTCCTGCAGGCCGCGGGCCTGCAGGTTCATGACGGGGCAGCATCAGCGCCCCGAAAGCGAAGGCGGCGGAGGTGGGCGCACCGGCCGGCGAGGGCAGCGGCGGTGTCAGATTCGCAGCGGTGGGCGCGGAGGTCGAGAGCGGTCCAAAGACAGGGGGAGGAGCCGAGGAGGCGCCAGGTGCGGCAGGTGGAGGCGAGGCTGGCGCGGTCCGGTAGTTGAGGCAGGAGAAGAGCTGGACAACGGTGTCGTCGGGGAGGCAAGTCCAGTCCACGACGGCCGACCCATCACCGTCACCTCCCCCGCCGCCGCCGCCGCCGCCGCCGGGGCGGGGAATCTCACAATCTTCGGCAGCCTCGGGGAAGGCCGGGGAGATGACGACCTTCTCCTTGTCCTTGGACTGCGCGCTGCGCCTCCTAACCCTCCGACTCATGGCAGCAAAACCCTAATTCGGGAACAAGAAGCGGAAAGAAGATTTGGCGAGCTCGAACAATTTCTAGTTCAAGAATTCGACGGATTTCTACGAAAAATTTAGAGGGTTTTCGTTTGTTTGTACAGGTGAACTCTCTAGGGTTTGTTAGGAGATCGATGGAGGAAAAAAAGGAATAGAACAAACGAGGGGTTTCTGCGGAAATTGGAGATGGCGTTCTTGAGCTGAGGGACTGGGAAGGGCGCTTCGATTTATTTTGCTTTTATCTCTATCATTTGGTTTTAATCCTACAAAGAAGGGGGAGTCGTGGACTGCTATAAGGAAACGAGGGTGAGGAGGGGAGGAGAAGGGAGGAGGGGAAGGGACGGAGAGGGTGGGAGGGATTGGAGTGGGGTGGGTGGCGAGGGGTGAAGATGGAAACCGATCCGCCTCTCTTCTCTTCCTCTTGGGTTTCTGTTCTCCAGCTCTCCAAGAGGAGAGAGCGAGATTTTGAGGCGTACAAATATATATATAATATATATATATATATATATATATATATATATATATATATATACATACATACATACATAATGTATGTATGTATATGTATATATATATATATATGGGCGGTTTTTCTTTCGTGCGCCAGCAACATTCTTAGGCATGGATACTAATATATCTATACCAATATTATTTTATTTTATAGATATATAGCTATTAATATAGATATTAATTGAATATAAATATTTATTTATATTTATTTTAAATAAATCCTAATAATTAAATTAATAATATATTAATATGGTTAGGTATTATTTTAAATATTTATGAGTATTATATAAAACCAAATAAGATTATGAATAGACTCGAATATTTGTCTATTCATATTATTTTTAATAGATATAAATAAATTATATGATACTCAATTTTTTATTAAATAAATTTGAATATAAAAATGGATCCAAATGGATATTATTCGATTTACTTATATCCTTAGTTCTAATCTAAATTAATGCAATTCGAGTGTGATGAAAAGACTAGCAATATGCTTTGCCTTTTCTCATGATAATGGAGCTTTCCAAAAACATGAAAGAGTTTCAAGGCACGGGTATCAATGGATCTTCATAAGCAGATCCAAAAATATGGAATTTTTTATTTAATCATATAACATTGGGAATACAAAAAAAACTAATCATTCAAATTTGGTAGTAGACAACAAAATTATTTGTTAAGTACTACTATATACATAATTCATATGAATACTTATATTTATATTACTATGAGATAAATGTCTAAATAAGTTAATTTTTTATTATGCATAATTAAAATACTAACAAATACTTGTATGATAGAATCAAAATAAGTTTGGTGTATTTGGATGATGTAACTATAAGAAGGCACAAAAGATGATGGCCATAATCAGACCAGCACTTAGAGAAGGTAGTTGAAATTAATAATCCCTGTACATAAAAATATCATAGAAAATAAGACTAGCATTCAAAGAAAAGATAAATGAAGGTTGATGATGCCTATAATAAAAAATATTATAAAAGAAAAGTCTAGCATTTAAAGACAAGGCAATCAAAGGTCAATAATCCTGGCAGATGTAAAATATTATAGAAGAGAAGACCGATGCTTAAAGAAAAGGCAGCCAAGGTCGATGATAAAAAGAAATTCATCAAATGATGATAAGGAGAGGTAACAAAAAAATTGAAACCAGGAAGAAAAAGCGATAGAGAGGAATTTTAGATTTAAAAAAATATAAAAAAAATTAGATATTAGTTATCAAAACTATAGATTCTATAGATCCACAAAACAATAAAGAATCCTTAAAGAAACAAAAATAATAAGTTGGTAACGGTAGCCATAGTAAAAGTGAAAGAAATGACAGTGACATATTTTAACCTTACTCTAATATTGTATTAAAATATTTGCAAAGAAGGAAAAAAACAAGAAAGAGAGAGAAAAAGAAAAGACTTTATTATCTTAATTTCAATTTCATTCAATACATGTTAGAGATTATTTGTACCAATATAAACTTCAAACAAGAAAAATAATAATAACTAATACACAATTATACTAATAAAGAAAAATAATATAAAATCATATAATCAAAAACTATATTATGAGATTACATAAATAAAGAAAAATATTATGAATTGTGATTTGATCTCTAAAAGTATGTGATCAAATAAAATCATGCTAACATATTAAAATATTGTTGAATAAGAGGAAAAACAAGAGAGAAAGAGGGAGGGAGGAAAATAACTTTATTATCCATATTTCAATTTTATTTAATATATCTCGGAAGTTATTTATATCAGTATACAAACTCAATACAAAGAAAATAATAAGACCTAATACAGAATCATGCTAACAAAGAAAAATAATAAAGCACCATACTAATAAAGAAAAATATCATGGGTTGCCATATGGTTTCTAAAATTATATGATCGCTAAAATTATGCTAACACTCTTCCTCAAATTCAATACGGTACTGTGGTCCCAACTTAAATTTAAAATTAAATTTAAAAACTAAATCACGAATGTACTTAGAAGCTAGTATGATATAATGACATGTCTACTTAGTGTAGTTGATCTTGATGATGTGATAACGAGAACATAAAAGGTGGTGATCACAGTAAGGCCGACACTCGAAGAGAAGGTAATCAATAACCGATAATCGTAATAGAAAAAAATATATACCACAAGAGATAAGTTGGCATTTAAAGATAAGTCAGCCAAAGATCAATGATGCTCTCATATAGAAATACCACAAAGAGAAGGTCGATGCTCAAAGATAAAGCAACTGAAAGTCAATGATTCTTATACACACAAAAATGTCACGGAAGAGAAAGCCGGTGCCCAAAGAGAAGACAACCAAGGTTGATGATGGAGAGAGATTTATTAAGTGATAATAAAAAAAGACAATCAAAGATTTGAAATTGAAGATATAAGCAATGAAGAAGGTTATGGATTTACTAAAAAAATAAAATATAAAAATTAATCTAACAAGAAATAGAGAATATATGGATCCACAAAAAATTAAAAAAACTAAGGAAAACAGAGATTGATAGATTGGCAGTGATGGCCATAGCAAAGATAAAAGAGATGATAGTGGCGTATTTTAATTTCACTATGATACTATGTTAAAATATTTATAGAAAAAAAAAAAAATTGGGAGAGAAAGAGGGCTTTATTATCTATGTTTCAATTTCATTCAATATATCTCAATAGTTATTTATACCAGTGTACAAACTCCACATAAGAAAATTAATAATATATGATACAAAAGTATGATAATAAAAAAATACAAAATTATACTAATAAAAAAATATTATAGGTTGTCATATGATCCCTAAAATAATGTGATCATCTTGAATCATTTGATTACCTAAAATTATATTAGCAATCCCTAATTTAGAGCTAAGTTAAAATATGCCACTGACATCTCTTTTATCTTCCATCCTTACCTCGAGCATCCATCTTACATACTTAACATATTGACATGGTGGTTCATGTCCAAATCGCTCCGCTCGGCTACAAAATCCATAAGTACAGTGTATAAGATTGGATTGGAATCTATATCTAGGCAAGAAAAATGAAATTTTTGGACATAAAAAACATTGGATACTTGAGGGTACCAGGAAAATTCATGTTGAAAACCTTGATCTGAATTTGTTTGAAATCATGCTCTTTGAATGAACTCTCTCTCCCCCAACTATTTAAGTTAAATAAGGAAAAATCAGAACTTAAACTAAAGCTGGAGTGTTAGAGTTGCAGTGAATTAGTTACCACTAATTTCTTTTCTGCTGAACCTATTAAATAAGTTATCAAGTAATGTTTAGATTACATTAGTATCAAGTTTGCTTCATCTTGCTTTTATGATCCAAGTTCGAGTGACATCAGAAGGAAAACAGATGAACAATCACCTCTTAATCATTGCTCTTAGAACACATAGTTGGATCACAACCGTATGGAACTCTAGGTGCTAAAATAAGTATAACCAAAGTTCTAACATAAACAAAGATAAACGTACCTTTAGGCGGAATCAATACTTGGCATTATCTTTAGTTTGATGATCTTTCTGGAGCTTCCTCTTCAATAGCACGTCTTTCATAAACCATGGTGAGATCTCATCTCTCACCTCTTCTGGCATCTTAGAAAGGCACCTTGTTTCTTGGTTCATCATTACCAAGTGCTGCTCATCCACAAAATATATCATTATCGCACCCTTAGCAACATGTGAGCTAGCTCACAGAAGAAGAGGAAACAAGATCATGCCTGTTGCTCGAGCAAATACTTGTCCTGTTTGGCGATTCTGAATTAGCCAATCTCGTCGCATTCCATTCCAAGTGGTATGGTGCTAACTGGCACCACCTGGTAATGTTTCTCTTCTACTTTCATTTCCGTTATAATTTGATTATAATGTTGACTGACTTGTTTTTAAATAATGCAGGTTAGGTACACCATGCCTCGAAGGAAGCGATTAGCAGATGTACAGTTTCAGTTTTCCCAGACCGAGGCTGGTACTTCTTCAGCACAACAGCCTGAGGACAGTCGATCAGTTTTACATCGGTCTGATGGCAGTCCCTCTATTTCTGCAAATCAGGTCGATGCTACTACTCTATACCTCAGGACGACGTTATTCCCTCCGAGTCCGTACATCACGATCCTTCTATGGATATCCTGATGACGAGCCTATCGTCGATGATATACAGATACAGGGTACATAATTTAATAATTCTATCTCATTTCAATTCATGCATACGCAATAGTTTTGATATATAATGTTCTGTATTTTTTTTTTTTGTAGATGGATCCGGGGGAGACTCAGGCGTAGGCGAGGACCCACATTAGTCCGTGATGGTGTGGCAGTTACCTGAGGGTAAGAGGATAGTGATAGAGTGCAACAAGCTAGGGAAGCCTATTAAGAAAGCTGCTAGCTTGTTGACTAGCTTTCTGGGGACAGTAGCACGCCGTGGTCAGCTATGTCCCCTGAATTATTCGAAGTGGAACGACATGCTTCCTGCATATAAAATAGAATGCTACGAGTTGTGCAGGTAAAAAAAAAATATTATTTATATCTTAGGTTTTTTAACAATTGAATTACTTTTTCATTTAATATTTATTTTATTGTTTAATTAAATTGTAGAGCAAGTTCGTTCTTCCTTCAGATTCATCTGATTTTGTGCTTAAGTCTCTCAAACAAGCGGAAAGAATATAGGGCGAAGTGAAGAGAGACTACGAGCTAGAGGGTAGGACAGAGGAGCAGGTTGTAGCTACCTGTCCTCCTGATGTTCACCCTCATCAGTGGATGGAGCTGGTGCACTATTGGTCTCTGAGAGGGCACAGGTTGTGTAGCATCATCAAACACTTCGAAATTTATAATTTTCACTTGTTTAATTTATTTATACAATATATAACATTGTTTTAATTTTAATTTTGCAGACGTATTCTGATATTGGTAGAGCTGCACGAGCTGCTCAGTCTGTTCCTCACACAGCGGGGTCCAAGAGTTATGCCACGGCTCAGGCATGAGTTTGTATGTTTCTCATCCATAATACTAGTAGTATACTTTAGTTTTAACATAATGTATCATCATGTCATCTGCATGTTCATGTATAATGGTACGGGGATATAAGATGTGTTATTTTGAATTTTTTGTAATATTTATTCTTTATATAGGCTGATCAGCAGGGGAGGGAGCCTGGTGAGGTGGAGTTTTATCGGATGACTCACATTCACCAGGATGGCAGTTTTGTTCGGGACGAGTCCAGAGATATATATGTTATTTTTTATTTATGTTATATTATGATTTATATTTATATTTTTATTATGTATTAATATATGTGTTTTTTGTCAAATATAGAATAGGGCTACCTCTATGATATCCGAGCGTGCTGGCGAGGGTTCATCATCTACACAGAGCAGTCGCATCGAGGCCGAGGTATTCTTGGAGTTGATGGGACCAGAGCGTCCTGGACGAGTGAGGGGTTATGGGAATGGAGTTAGTTACCCTACTCAGTTATCTGAGGTGCGTAGATATACTCGGGATACTAGAGAGAGTCATGATCAGTTACTGTTCGTCAGCTCCAGGAGGAGATAGCAGAGCTCCGACAGACACGTGATGCAGACAAAGCAGAGATGCAGACCATTAGGTCTCAGCTAGAGCATGTTACATCTGTGCTGCATATGTTCATGTCATCTCAGGTAAGTAATTATTTATTAATTTATATGTATCTAATAATTGAGAATATATAATAATGTATTATAATCCTGATGTATATATTGCAGGTTCCTGATGCATCTGCGAGCCGCAGACCTGACGACGACCAGCCTCCCACGGATCAGTGATGCTGATGGTTTTTTTATTATTTATGTATGTCTTTTTGTTTATTTGAACTTGGATTGATATGTTTATATATATATAAAAAACTTTTTATATTTGGGTTGTATTTGTGTTTGTGTATGTTGGATGTGATATGTGATACAAGTTTGAATATTTTCATTTGTTTGTGTATGTTGGATGTGATACAGGTTTGAATGTTTCTTTTTCGTAATGTATACAGGTTATGGGTTTGTATATATGGCTGTTTATTTTTTTTTAAAAAAAAAAATTACCAACGCTTTAAAGCGTCACTAGTTTTGGATCTGGCGACGCTTAAAGCGTCGCTAAAATTGGAACTGGCGACGCTTTAAGCGTCGCTAGGCTTGGTGTCTAGCGACTCTTTAAAGCGTCGCTAACTGGCGACGCTTTAAAGCGTCGCTAGGCTTGGGATCTAGCGACGCTTTAAAGCGTCGCTACTGGCGACGCTTTAAAGCGTCGCTAGGCTTGGTGTCTAGCGACGCTTTAAAGCGTCGCTAGGCTGGTGTCTAGCGACGCTTTAAAGCGTCGCTAGGCTGGTGTCTAGCGACGCTTTAAAACTGTCGACGACGTAAGTGGCGACGCTTAGCGTCAAGGCCGAGCGACGAGCGTCGCTAGACTAAACCCTAGCGACGCTTGGGAAAAACGTCGCTAGAACTGAAACTGGCGACGCTTTAAAGCGTCGCTAGATTTGGTGTATAGCGACGCTTTAAAGCGTCGCTAATCGGCGACGCTTTAAAGCGTCGCTAGAATTGCGACGCTTTCCCAAGCGTCGGTAAGTTGCGTCCCAACGCTTGCATAGGCGACGCTTTAACGACGCTTTACAAAACGTCGGGAGATTATTTAGTGACGTTTATAAGCGTCGGTAAAAGTCAAAAAAAGCGTCGGTAAAGCCCAGATTCACTGTAGTGCATGCTTTCTTTAATAATATGCGATTCAAGTATATATTCTTAATCATGTACAATATATTACATGAATATGATGTTAGAAATCAAATACACTTTAGATGCAAGATATTAGCTAGCAGATATAATGTTGCAAATTTGGACTATGTGTACTTACAATGGCCTTTTATAGGTATGAAAGGAGCATTCAAACAAAATCTTTAAAAAAGAGATCACTTTTGGATTTGGTGACTTGGACTTCATAGGAAGTATTGATAGTATAATTCTAATAATTGAAATAGAAATCATATCTCAATAAAAGAAGTTTATCAGTCTTAATAATCATGTACTATAAAAGAAATTTATTCTTAACATCTTCCTAGAGCATGAAAAAATAAGATGGTGAAGTTTATCATTTTTAGTATACTTAGCACTTTCTAACCAGTGGTGAACAAATATGTGCAATGGATAGTGTGAGTTTCTATATATCGTGAACAACCTTCTATTTACTTCAATATTAATATTTTGCATGAATAATGAATCTATTCTTGATTCTTTAAGAAATTAAATGTTCAGCTCTTGTCATAAATTGTATTACATTACAAGAACTTCTCATTCAAATTCAAACTAGTTTGTATGAAAAGGTAAAGTGTTGGTTGTTATAGATAAAACATTTTTTCTAGTTTTAGTTAAATTGTAAAGGCTTTATTCCATAAAAGCATATTTGGAAGTTCTTTGTAAATCCATACTTGTATAATCATAAAATTAGAAACGTACCTGCTCTTTTTACTTGCCCTCCTCATGTCATTCTCTTGATTGAGAAATCAGAGCAGATTCATTGCAAGGGTGACTGCTCTGATGTTAGGGTAGAAAATATCGATACATTTCAGGACCTATTTGGATACGAGGTATTATAGAATATTCTTAAGATGTCATAGAATCTTTTAAAATATTATAAAATAGTGCCAACATAATTTGGGACCTATTTGAAAATCGAGATATCATAGAATCTTCTTAGGATATTATAGAATCCCCTTGGGATGTCATGGAATGGAACCAACCTGATTTTGAAACCTATTTAGATATCGAGGTATTATAGAATCCTCTTAGAATGTCATAGAATTTCCTTGGGATGTCATAAAATGATGTCAAATTTGATTATGGAACCTATTTGGATACCGAAGTATCATATAATCCCCTTAGGATGTCATAAAATGATGCCAAATCCAATATTGAAATCTATTTGAATATCGAGGTGTCATGGACTCCTCTTATGATATCATAGAATGGTGCCAAACCTGATTTTGGGATCTATTTCGATAATGGGATGTCACAGAATCCCCTCAAGTAATCTTAAAATCTTCTTGGGGTGCCATGTCATGCTTAAGTGCCCAACTTGATTTTAAGACTTATTTACATGCTGAAGTATCATAGAATTTCCTTAAAATATCATAGAATCTTCTTATGATATCATAAAATGGTTCCAAACCTAATTCTGGAACCTATTTGGATACCGAGGTGTTATAGAATTTTCTTAGAATATTGCGATATTATAGAACAGTGTCAAACCTAATTTTAAGACCTATTTAGATCCTGAAATATCGTAGAATCATCTTAGAATGTCATAGAATCCTCTCGGAATGTCATAAAATAGTCCATCCTAATTTTGGAACCTATTTGGACACGGGAGTGTCATAGAATTCCCTCGGGATGTTATAGAATGATATCAACCCTGATTTTATGACATCTTGAGGTGATTCCATGACATCTCGTCATTCAAAAATTTTCAAAATCATGTTTGATACTGTTATATAACATCTTAAGAAGATTCTATGATACCCTAAGAAAATTCTATAATATCTCGGTATCCAAATAGGTCATAAAATCATGTTTGACATCATTTTATGATATCTCGAAGGGATTCTATGATCTTAAGAAGATTTTATGATATCCCGGTATTTAAATAGGTTTCAAATTAGGTTGATACTATTCTATAATATCTTGAGGAGATTCTATGACATCCCAAGAAGATTCTATGATACCCTGATATCCAAATATATTTCAAAATCAGGTCTGGCACCATTCTATGTCATTCTAAGAAGATTCTATGACATCCTAAGAGTATTCTATAACATCTCGATATCCAAATAGGTCCTAGAACTAGGTTTGGCACTATTTTATGACATCCCGAGAGGATTTTATAACATTCTAAGGGGATTCTATGACATCCCAATATGCAAATAAGTCATGAAATTAGGTTTGTCACTTATTATAATATCTTGAGAGGATTTTATGATATCTGAGAGAATTCTATGACATCTCGATAACCAATATATTCCAAAATCATGTTTGATATCATTCTATAACATTCCAAGAAGATTTTATAATATTCTAAGAAAATTTTATGACATCTCGGTATCCAAATATGTCCCAAAATCAGGTTGACATCATTTTATGACATCCCGAGGGAATTCTATGATATAAAATGGGAATTCTATGATATCCTGAAATCCAAATAGGTTCCAAAATCAAATTTGACACAATTCTATGACATCTTGAGAAAATTCTATGATATCTTGAGGAGATTCTATGATATCTTAAGAAGATTTATGACATCTCAGGATCCAATAGGCCCCAAAATCAGGTTTTGCAATATTATATGACATATTGAGAAGATTCTATGACATCCTAAGGATATTTTATGACATCTTGAGGATATTTTATGATATCCTGGTATCCAAATAGATCGCAAAATTAGGTTTGATACAATTCTATGACATTTCAATAAGATTTCATGATATCTTAAGGAGATTCTATGATACCCTAGTATCTAAATAGATCCTAAATTAGGTTTGGCACAATTCTATGACATCCCGAGAGGATTCTTGTTGGATCGCAGTCCCTAACTACCATTCCAAAAGGAATGTCCCTATTGGAAGGTTGGAAACTAACGATCTTAAACCATTTCAAAGCCCAGCGGTAACGTGCGTTGGTAGGCTTGAGGGGTTCGTACCTCGGTTGATCCGTATCAAGCCATATCGCACCCAAGCAGTAGGCTGGGCGGTCAGTCCCGTTTAATCCCTTTGACCCATGGAGCCGAGCTGACTCCGCATCATTTCAGCGTCCGAGCCGACCCTCCGAGGAATGCCTTGGGTCGAGCAGCCACCCCCACGTGGTGACCACCCCACGGCTACCCCACCTGGGTCCCACGGGTGTGCACTAGCACCGAGCCAACATTCCCCAGCGAGATCCAGGGGTTGCACGCCGATTCGAACCTGCAACCTCACTCTGATACCAGTTATTGGATCGCAGCCCCTAACCACCATTACAAAAGGAACATCCATGTTGGAAGGCTGGAAACTAACGATCTTAAATCGTTCCAAAGCCCAGTGGTAACGCACGCTGGCCTGCCTGAGGGGCTTCGCACCTGGGCTGACCCGCATCAAGCCAGATTGCACCCAAGTGGCAGGTCTGGTAGTCAATCCCGTTTAATCCCTTCAACCCATCGGGCCGAGCCGACTCTGCATCATTTTAGCGTCCGAGCCGACCCTCCGAGGAATGCCTCGATCGAGCAGCCACCCCCACATGGCGACCACCTCACGGCTACCCCACCTGGGTCCCATGGGTGTGCATCCCACGGGTGTGCGCTGGCATCGAGCCAACAATTCTATAACATCTTAAGAGGTTTCTTTGACACCCTAATATGCAAATAAGTTATGTAATCAAGTTAAACACTTTATTATGACATTTTGAGAGAGTTTTATGACATTTTAAGGGGTTTTTATAATATCCTGGTATCCAAATAGATCCTAAAATTATGTTTGGTAGCATTCCATGACATTCTAAGAGAATCTTATGACATTCTGGTATTCAAATAAATTCTAAAATCAGGTTTGACATAATTTTATAATATCCCGATTGGATTCTATAACATCCTAAGGAAATTCTATGATATCCCAATATCTAAATAGATCTCAAAATTATGTTTGGCACCATTTTATGATATCCCAAGGAGATTCTATCACATCCTAAGAAAATTTTATGACATCTCAGTATCCAAATAGGTCTCTAAACCGGTTTGGCACCATTCTATGACATATCGAAGAGATTCTATGATATTCTAAAAGGATTCTATGACATCCCAGTATGCAAATAAGTCCTGGAATTATGTTTGGCACTTCACTATAAGATCATGATGGGATTTTATGATATTTTGAGGGGATTCTATGACATCTCGATATCTAAGTAGATTTTAAAATTATATTTGACAGCATGCTATGACATTCCAAGAAAATTTTATGATATCTTGGTATCCAAACAGATTCCAAATCAGGTTGGCATTATTTTATGACATCTTGAGAGGATTCTATGACATCCTAAGGAGATTAATCAGGTTTGGCATTATTTTATAACATCTTGAGAGGATTCTATGACATCCTAAGGAGATTTTATGATACATTGGTATCCAAATAGGTCTCAAAATAAGTCTGGCACTATTTTATGGCATCCCAGAAATTTTATGACATCTTAAGAGATTCTATGACATTTATAATATTTGAAAGGATCTATGACATTCTAAAGGGATTCTTTGACTTTTCGATATCCAAATATGTCCCAGAATTAGGTTTGGCATCATTCTATGATATCCCGAGGAGATTCTATGTATCTTGTAGAAGTTTTATGATATTCTAAGGAGATTCTATGGTACCCTGCCTAACCTAACTCTATTGCTCCCATCACTACTCTGACTCCCCTTCGTCAACAACCCCGCTGGTCCAACAAGCACCGCAACCCGTAGAGCTATGTGCCACTATCCATACCATCCTCAACCCTGCCTACGCACTGCCACAGCTTTGGCACCCCGTGCAAGTTGGGACCAGCACATTGGATGCTGCCGCTACTGCACAAGGACATGGCTATTCCAGTGGCCACCACTGTGCCTGCCCGGATGGATGCCCAGATGGCATGGTGCCACGTGCCTGCTAAACTTGATGATGGTGCATGCTAGTGGGCCGGTCTACTCGGCAATCATCTCCTGACCTGCCATAGCCGAAGCCACCACGTGCTGCCTTCACCATCCTGCTTAGATAGAAGAGGAATATGAGGAAGAAAAGAGAGAATAGGAACTTGCATAATGTTTAAGCATTAGCAATGAAAAAATGGCTCATCTTGGAGGGAAAAGGCATTTTCATTGTGTGATTTTTGAAATTTTAATTACGAAAGCATTAAATTTTGATTAGTTCTAACAAGCTGCATATGCCTTCATTTTTCATTGGCCAGGCTGGCCTGATAGGCTTCGAGCTGGCCCGAAGCCCTTCAGGCTGGTCCAAATTCGGGTCGAGCTTCGGGCCAAGCTCTAAGTAATTCAGGCCAGGCTTCGGGACTTATAACAGAGCCCATTCAATTTTGGATCGAGCTCGGGCTCTCTTTGACCCGGCTAGGTTCGGCTTGGCCCGAACCCAGCCTAAAATAGGCTCGCCTAAACTGGCACGAATCCAACTAGTATTTAAACATCTAACCTCTCACGATCTCAGGCTCTCCAACATCTCCGCACTCGGTCACCCACTCGGCCCACGAGATCCCCCGGCTCCATGTGACCCCGTTGCCATCCCTGGCTTCGTGTAACTCCACCGCCACCCTAAGCTCCGATCTCCCTCCCTCAGCCCCGGTGCATAGGCCCGACGCCCCCTCCGCCCAAGCAATCTCGTAGCCCCCCGTCTTCATCTCCCTCCTCGACCGCGGTGCATGCACCTGACGCCCCCCTCCCCTCCCCCCCGACATGACCCCACACCCTTCCCAGCTCCAATCTCCTCCTCGACCCCAGTGTTCACACTCGACGTAGGACGCCCCTTTCCAGCTCTGATATCCTTATCCCGGCTTCGACGACCGCACCCAACGTCTAGAGCTTTTTTGGGGGGGGGTTCCGATGATTGTGGGCCAGCTTTGGTTCGGGCTGGCCCATCGGGCTCGGGTTGGCTGGGGCTGATGTTTTGAAAAAAATTCAGGCTTAAGTCCGGCCCGAAGCCCGAAATTTTTTTCGGGCTAGCTCGGATAGGTGTGTAGCCCGTCCCAGCCTGGCCCAGTTCCAACCCTATTTTTCATTGCTTCAGATGCTTGATTTGCTACCGAAAGAATGAAAATCCTATCATGCTATGCAAGCGCAACATGGCCAAATCGAGATGCGTGGTGTGCATCGTATTGGATTTTCTACATCACCCTTGGTGTACAAAGAATTTCTTTTTAGGATATGTTTTGATAAATGGGCCCCAAATCCCATGGGATCTATGGGTTGGGCTAGTGCAAGAAAAAGCAATATGGGCTGGGCCACTCCAAAAGCTCTTGGATATATGGGAATTTAAGCTTAGCCCAAGCTGCTTTTCTTAATTATACTTGTCCAATGACCCAGGGCTAAAATGAATCGAATATTACTATATTTATATATATTTATTTATTTATCTAACATATATAAATATGGATATTAGTTGGATATAAAAAATTTATATGTATATTTGTTTTAAATAGATTTAGATACAAATGGAATACTGAAATATGGATATAAGTTGGATTATTAAATATTATGACCATAAAACAAAGATATTACTAAATAAATGATGAATTAGTTAATAACATGTTAATGTAGTTAATTATTTTTTTCAAAAAAATATAAATAATATATAAATTAAATGGAATTATAAATAAATTCAAATATTTAGATACGAATTGGATAGTTATTTATTCATATCTATTTCCACTATCCATTCATATCTATATTCATTTTTTTAAAATAAATATGGATACTGATATAGATATTATTGGATGATCAAATTTCTATCTATATTTGAATAGATTCGGATATGAAAATGGATTCACATGGATACTATTTAATCCACTTCATTTCTATATGGATCTAATAGAATACGAAGTTAAACTGCAGAGAGAGGCCTGTACAATATGAGAAGCAACGGTCTCGTCTCCACGAAACCTAAGATGCAACCCAATTTGCTGCTTAGCTTCTATCACGGTAAATTGTGTCCCTATCGGTTTTGCCAAGAAGAACCCTATCTAGATTTTTAGTGGTGTCAAGTTGATGTATTCACCTCTTGATAGGAAAAGGCTTTGAAAATCTAAGTACCTTGAATTGAATATTACCTAGCAGGATGGGAGCTTGCGGGGTAGCTACACCGGGTTTAATCCCTCCTACCCCTTTTGTTCATCCAAAAAAAAAAAAAAAACCCACCTGGTTCAATTGAGCCCCTGATAACAAATTTGCAACGCGCCGGTGACTTCCAGCCTCACCTAAAAAATAACCATCTCAGCACATATTGTATGAAAGTAAAACTTTCAAAACTGAAACAAAGTGAAACAAGTTGAAAATCCTCCAAAGTTTTTTCTTCTTGAATGAAAAACAACAAAATACCGGGGCATGGCTGAGATAGAGGATTAATGAGAGGCAAGTTTCTCAAAGAATCCAAGCAGTAAAGTCATGAAGAATTCAAGGTAACCATGGCGGCATGGCCAAAGAGTTGCTTCTGTATTGATGAGTCGAAGAAAGTTGAAAGAGGATAGACACTGGAGTACTCCAGACACGAGACTTGAGTGCACCATGAGCATACGCCAACTCTAATCTTTAATCCTCCAACGAAATATCGTTTTTCAGCTTTTTTTTCGTAAACCTTCTAGTTATGCTCTTAGCTTTTTTTCTTTTTTTTCTTTTTTAATAATTTTTTAGTACCAGATGTTACATGCGTTGCTTATGCCTGGTTGTTGCGTTTGTCCGGCGCAGACGAAAAGCTTTCTCATGCCAATGAAGGATTGCCGGCACGGATTAGTTTGACATATCAAGATAGGATTTTTTTTTTTTTTTTTTTTTTTGTTGGGGTGGGGGGGGGTAAACCAAGATAGGTTTAGCACAGCATTAGTAAGCTTCATAAACATTCATTTGCAGCAGCGGGCGCTCCAAATTTTTTTGGGAACTTAGTAGTAATTCTTTGGTTGCCATTTCACGCTTATTTTTACATGCACAATGTTGTGCCCGTCCGGCTAACTCTGGATCGGTCGGCCCCAGGCGTCCGATCGGTTGACCTTGGTGGAAGAGTCCGGGGGACCGTGGGAGAGACGTCCGACCCCCGGTTCTTGGAGAGGATCCCGCGGCCCCCTTTCCCGAGGGGCTGACCCGAAAAACCCCGAGGGCCGATGGGCGCTTCCTCGCGCGCGTGTGTGGGCTTCTTTGGGGCCTGAATGGACTCCCCGGTCGGCCGGGTGACTCCCCTCGGCCGATGCCGACCTACCGTTGAGGGAATTGCCCGAAGGTTCCGGAAGCCTCTCTCTGGCAAGTTCTGACATTCTGTTACAACGAACTCCACCACATAGCCACGATTCCTGCCACCAGGCCATCACTCTGACGCCCCTGCCACGCCGCCAGGCCACGACCTCGCCACCATGCTGGTTCTCCTGGGGGCAAATTTGGGGTTTTCTAGCCTGTCCCCCAACAGAATTTGGCCGCACTCCACGCCTATAAAAGGGCCCCGGGGGATCTCCACAGAGGAGGTAATTTTTCTCTTCCCGTCATGAATGATTTTTCTGGAGTTCTTTCTATTCTGTTGCTCTGTTTCCTCCTCTAACTTAAGCATCGGAGTGTCCCCCGCCGGAGCCCCTCCGACGCCCAGGAACTTTGTGCAGGTCGACCGGTAGAGAAGCTCTCTAGCGTATCCACCAACCCCCAAGGACACAATCAATCGCTAGAAGGCACTCGAACCTCCGTTGTACTCTCTGTTCTAAAAGGAAAGATCGACTGGGAAATTCCAGCCATGGCAAGAAGAAGAACTCGAAGTATTTCCACGAGGGGAGGGCGTTCTCATCATGGGCCCGACGCATCCCGCACGGGAAGTGGTGCCGCTGCCGCCGCTGAGCCCACTATCACCCTGGGGTTACAGTAATTCCATACGTTGGTAAACCGCATTGAGATGCTTACCTCAGCGGTCCAGCACTTCCAGGAAATGGTTGACCATCAACAGCAGCCGCCGGCGGCTTCCTGCGTCAACAATCAGCCTGTTGCCGGCATAAGCCAGCAGCCGGATGCACCTCCGCCTCCGTCCCTCGCTTTTCCGGAACCCCGGGGGTCCTTGAGGGCCCGTTGAAGGAAAGATGGCGAGATCAGCTTCCCCCTCTTTTACCGATTCTGTCCCTCTCGACAACCGGCGTCCCACTGCAGACCCGCATGACTACGGCAGAAAAATCATGCACATGGAAGAGAGCATTGCCGAGATTGTCGAGCGGCAGAGGGTAGAGGGGGGTCAGGCATGCGATACTCGCTCGCCTTTCTCCGCCGAGATTCTGGGAGAGTCTATCCCCCGGCATTTCAAGATCCCACAGGTGGACCCCTACGACGGTACCACCGATCATTGGACCACCCGGGCACTTATAAGGCCTACATGATGGTGCAGGGCGCATCCGATGCCCTTTACTGCATTGCCTTCCCGGCGACTCTGAAGAAGGCTGCACGGATGTGATTCTCCACCATCCGTCCAGGTACGATCCATTCCTTTTCTTAGCTCGAAATCTTTTTTCTTTCTCATTTCAGGACTTGCAGTCGGACTCCGAAAAACATCGACTGCCTCTTTCTCATCCAACAAAAGGAGGGAGAGACCCTCCGGGACTACATGGTCCGCTTCAATTCGACCGCTATGGAGGTTCCAGACATGAATGAAGCGGTGGCCATGTCAGCCTTCAAGAGGGGGCTCCGCTCGTCCATGCTCACATTCTCCCTGGACAAGAAGCTTCCGACGAGCTACACTGAGCTGCTGGCCAAGGCGAACAAATATGCCCTGGCAGAGGAACAATCGGCGAACCGACACCAGGCCGAGGGGAGGTCAATCCCAAAGAAGCGGGGCAATAAATCCCCTGCAATCTGACCACCCGGCGACGACAGCCGATCCACCCGTGCCAGAGCCCCAAGCAGAGGGACTACCTCAGGCAATTCAACAACTATGCACCCCTCCCCCTACCATGGGAGAAAATCCTGATGGAGATCTAGAATAAGGCCTTCTTCTAAAGGTCTCGACCGATGAGAGGCCCTTCTGCCGCCAGGAATAAAAATAAATACTACCATTTCCACAGGAACCATGGGCACGACACAGAAGAGTGCCTCCAGCTGAAAGATGCCATCAAGGACCTCATTAGGAGAGGGTATTTGAACAAGTACGTCCGACCCTGCCGGGATCGGGCTGGGACTTCAACTGCCAGAGACCCCCGGAGGAGGCTGAGCTCCCCAATCAGCGCCCAATAGATGGGGGTGTTGGCATGCTGCACCGATGGTCCGACTGGGGGCATAAAGAGGGTCATGACATTGTAAAGAGGTCCAGGGGATCTAATATAATCAGTTTCTCTGATGAGGACCTCTCGGAACCTCCTCTTCCGGGCGATGACCCCGTGGTCATGTCGGCTATCATTGCCAACTATGATGTAAAACACGTCCTTATTGATAATGAAAGTTGTGCGGAAGTTTTGCTGTATGACGCTTTCATCCGGATGAACTTGTCTAGATCTAGACTACAGGAATCCATGGCACCGCTCACTGGCTTCGGGGGGAACTCCGTCGGGGTTGAAGAGAAAATTACTTTACCTATGACCCTCGGGATGGAGCCTTACCAGCAAACCTTCTCCGTCAACTTTGTGGTCGTCCGTACGACCTCGGTGTACAACGCCATTTTGGGTCGGCCGGCCCTTAACAAGTTTCGGATCATAGTATCCACTTACCATTTGCTGGCCAAGTTTCCGACCTGTGACGGAGTTGGAGAGTTGAGAGGAGACCGCAGAGTAGCTAGACAGTGCCTAGCTATTCACGACAAGCAGCTGGACGGGTGCCCCACACTCGAGCAGCTTGAGCCCAGAGATGAAGCCGACAGCCACGGTCAACCCGTCGAGAAGATCGTATTTGTATCCCTTAGAGAGGATGACCCCACAAGAGTCCTCCAAATAGGGAGCACTCTGGACAAGGGGGCTAGGCGGGAGCTGGTCGACTTCTTGAGGAGCAATGCAGATGTCTTTGCCTGGTCGGCCTCGGACATACCAGCATCCCGGCGGATATCATTACCCACCAGCTTAGGGTGGATCCTACTTATAGGCCCGTCCGGCAAAAGAAGGAGCTTCGTAGCCGAAAGGCAAAAGGCCATTGAAGAGGAAGTGAAGAAGCTCTTCGATGCCGGCTTTATCAAGGAGTCCCATTACCCGGAGTGGCTGGCCCATCGTCATGGTGAAGAAGGCCAGTGGGAAGTGGAGGATCTGTGTGTATTACACAGATCTCAACAAGGCATGTCCCAAGGACAGCTTCCTCCTGCCAAAAATTGATCAACTGGTAGACGCGACAGCCGGCCACCAACTCTTGAGCTTCATGGATGCTTTCTCCGGGTATAACCAGATTAGGATGCACCCCGAAGATGAGGAGAAGATGGCCTTTGTCACGGACAGGGGCCTATATTGCTACAAGATGATGCCTTTTGGCCTGAAGAATGCGGGCGCCACCTTCCGAGGCTGACCAACCGAGTTTTTGAAGCTCAGCTTGGGAGAGAACTAAGCTTGGGAGGAACATGGAGGCGTACGTCGACGATATGATTGTCAAAAGCCTTCATAAGGCCGACCACATCAGGGACTGCAGGGTTCCTCAATGCGCTGAGGTGCCACAGGATGAAGATGAACCCCGCCAAGTGTATCTTCGGGATGACCTCCGGGAAAAATTTCTCGGCTTCCTGGTTACTCAAAGAGGTATTGAGGTCAACCCGAAAAGATCAAATCCATCATCGACATGACTCATCCGACCACTAAAAAGCAGGTGCAAGAACTCACGGGTCGCATTGCTTCTCTCAGCCGCTTCATCTCTCGGTCGGCCAAGAGATCTCTCCCGTTCTTCAAGACCTTGCACCGGTCGAACCGCTTCCAGTGGACTGATGAATGCCGGTCGGCCTTTGAAGCCTTGAAGGACTATCTTAGGAACCCGCCACTCTTGGCCAACCTACGGAGAGGGAAGTGCTATATCTGTACCTGTTGACCTCCAGCGAGGCCATTGGTGCTGTCCTTGTGCGGGTGGAAGAAGGCGGCCAGCAGAAACCTGTCTACTACATCAGCAAGGTCCTCCACGATGCTGAGGTAAGGTATCCTAAGGTGCAAAAGCTGGTCCACTCACTGGTTATAGCGGCAAAGCACCTCCGGCCCTACTTCCAGGCACATCCGATCGTCGTGTTGACTGACCAACCCCTCAGGGCGATCCTTCGAAGCCCCGACACCTCCGGACGGCTCGCCAAGTGGGCGTCAGGCTGGGCAGAATTTGATATTTCTTTCCAGCCACGATCGTCCCTAAAAGTCCAAGTAATAGCTGATTTCATTGCAGATTGCACCTAGGGGACGAAGACAACCCTGACAATGGCTGAGACGCCTGTGGCTGATCCCATGAGAGAGGCCGAGCCCGTTTGGACCTGCATGTAGATGGAGCTTCTAATCTCTCGGGGTGCGGTACAGGCTTGATCCTAGCTAACCCTGGTGGGCAATGTTTGGAGTACGCCTGCATTTTGCGTTCCAGGTGTCGAATAACCAGGCAGAGTACGAAGCTTTACTTGTAAAGTTGAAGATAGCGAAATGAATTGTGCATCGGCAAGATCCGTGCTTTCTTAGACTCCCAGTTGGTAGTCAATCAGGTGAAGGGTGAATTTGAAGCAAGAGACCCTTCCTTGGCTAAGTACTTAGACAAGGTACGGACCTGGTATCTTAACTTAAATTTTTTGAGATCCTCCATATACCTCAGCGACAAAACTCCCGGGCGAATGCCTTGTCACGGCTGGCCACTATTGCGATCGGTACCTCCGACCAGACCTTCGTGGAGCATCTGTAGCACCCAAGCATTGCCGAAGAACCGATGGAGATCCACCAGGTTGAGCAAGAAGCCTCGTGGATGGACCCAATCCGTACATTTCTGCTACGAGGGACCCTTTGGATGAGCTGGCGGAAGCCAGGCATGTCCGCTCAACGGCCTCTAAGTACGTCATCCTTGATGGGACCCTCTACAAGCATTTATTCTCGCAACCATTGCTGAAATGCTTGGGGCCGACCGATGCGAACCACGCGCTTCGGGAGGTGCATGAAGGCATCTACGGTGACCACCTCGGTGGAAGATCCCTAGCTTACAAAATCATCCGGTAGGGATATTACTGGCCTACAATCCAGAAGGATGCATTAGACTTCGTACGAAAGTGCGATGCATGCTAGAGATACTCCGGCATCCAAAGGAGGCCCGCCAACCAGCTGATCCCACTCACGGCGCTTTGGCTGTTTGCGCAGTGGGGCATGGACATCTTGGGACCTTTTCCCCCAGCGTCTGGTCAGCGAAAGTTCCTTCTCGTGACCATCGACTACTTCATTAAATGGGTAGAGGCAGAAGCATCGGCGCAGATAATAGAGGCCAAAGTGGAAAACTTTGTCCGGAACTACATTATCTTCCGGTTCGGCATCCCGAAGACGATCACATCGATAATGAAAGACAGTTTGACAACTCTCAGTTCTGGGGTTTGTCAACAATACCACATTGCTCGGCTTACTTCGATCGATCACCCTTAGTCCAATGGAGAGGCTGAGGTCACTAATAGGACGATTCTGCATGGGTTGAAGACCCGGCTGAATGAAGTCAAGGGGCTCTGGATGGAAGAACTTCATTTAATGCTTTGGGCATATCGGACAACCGCCCGGACGGCGACGGCGGAAACCCCATTCAACCTGACCTATGGGAGTGAGGAGGTCATCCCCGTGGATGTCTCTTTACAGTCCCTGCGGATTGACCAGTTCGCCGAGCCGACCAACTCGGAGCGGCGGAGGGCTGACCTGAATCTGCTGGAAGAAACTTGGCTACGAACGAGTATGAAGATGGCAACCTACCACCAAAAGATGGCCAGATATTACAATTCACGGGTCAAGATGCGGACCTTCCAAGTTGGGGATCTGGTCCTGCGGAAGGCAGAGGTTTCGAGGCCAATCGAGCAGGGGAAACTTTTTCCCAATTGGGAAGGCCCTTATCGGGTTACTGAAGTAATTCGAGCTGGAACCTACCGACTCGCACGTTTGGACGGATGGCAGATAGCGCACCCATGGAATGTAGACAACCTTCATAAGTACTATCAATAAAGTCTACAACTTCTTCAACTTCTTCCAACCCACTCCGAAAGTCTGACTCCGGTCGGCAGAGGCTCTAGGGCAGCCCATTCCGAAAGTCCAGCTCCGGTCGACAGAGGCTCTAGGGCAGCCCACTTCGAAAGTCCGGCTCTGGTCGACAGAGGCTCTAGGGCAATCCATTTCGAAAGTCCGGCTTCGGTTGGTAGAGGCTCTAGGGCAGCCCACTCCGGAAGTCCTGCTCTGGTCGGCAGAGGCTCTAGGGTCGGTAGAGGCTCTAGAGCAGCCCACTGAAAGTCCGGCTCCGGTCGGCAGAGACTCTAGGACAGCCCATTCTGAAAGTCCGACTCAGGTCGGCAGAGGCTCTAGGATAGCCCACTCCGAAAGTTCGACTCCGATCAGCAGAGGCTCTAGGATAGCCCACTCCAAAAGTTTGACCCCGGTCGGCAACCATCCTAAAACAACCTCCGTGGGATCGCGTGGAAGATAGGCCACGACATGGGCCGACTCGCGGATGGGGGCCTGAAGCAAGTGTTCAAATACCTGGTTCGAGCAAACAAGCCGACCGGAAGTACTTAGGAATTTTCCTAAAGAGTTCAAGTTCAAGCTATGTTAATGCCCGTCGACCATTTCAAAGGAGCTCATGACCCAGCAGTACCAAGAGGCCGACCAGAAATACTTAGAAAAATTTCAAAAGAAAAACATTTGTTTCACGCCTACATACATTGAAAGTAGCCAAAAAGGTCTTTTATCTATGTCAAAACAGGATGCTTACAAAAGAAGGTGGGTCGGACCTTTACAAACTCCTTAGGTCCGACCCACGGAAGATGCGTCAGGAGCCACAACCTTGGCCCCGTCGGCTACAACTGAGGGATCGGCCGGAGCCATGGCAGCTGGAAGTTCAACTGGGGGAGCTACCGCCCCCGTGTCGGCTGGTGTTGGGGTTTCGGCTCTAGCCACTCCCGCCTCACCTTCCGCTTGAGGCTCCGCCTGGGGTTCCTCTCCCTCTGTCGGGTCTGCAGCTCGGTGCCTAGCAGATCCAGCTCCGGAAAGAGCGAAGCCACCTTCTTCAGGCAATCATCGTAGCCTTCCCTGTAGAAGTCCGACGCCGCCTCCTCCACATCTTCAGTAAAGCAGTCGGAAGATTTGTATGCCACCATGGCTTCTTGGGCTTGCCTCGCGGCCAGTTCTTTGGCTCCCTCAAGCTGAGTCACCAATAGTATTGCCGCCGCCCGCTCGACCTGGGCCCTCTTGTCGGCCTCCGCGGACCACTTCTCTTCCTCTCCCAGCCAGTGGGCGAGTGTGTCAATCTTTGCCTTCCTTTTCTTCAGCCTGGCCTCCCGGTCAGCCAGCCAGCTCTCGACCTCCTTCAGAGCCGCTTTCGACGATTCTATCTTAGCTCGGGCTGCCACCAGACTCTCTTCGGAAGACTTTAGAGATGCCGTTGCGGCCGCCTGGGCCACCTCCATCTCCTGAACTCTCTTCACGGAGGTCTAGGCAGCATGCACCACCCGACAGATGCCGTCGTCCATTAGGGAGATGCCATGGAGGAGCTGCAAATGTGAGGCCGGATTAGCACCCTACCTAAGGAAAGAGAAATAAAGAAGTAAAGGGACAAGTTAAAGCCCTTACCCTCATGAAGTCGCGGTAGGACTCGGCGACCATGTCAATCAGATTCCTCTGGATCGACACCTCCCAGTCAGCATCCGTCATGGCCCCCCTCAGCAAGCTCCGCACCCTCCTAAGGTGGTCAAGTGCGTGCCAGTGCTGGAACTCCTCCTGGCAGATTTCTTCGTCCGACTCTTTGGCTTCGCTGTCGGCTGCCCCTTCTACGGACGTCCTCTTCCCCTTGTCAGTCAAGGGGACCGCCTCCTCCGGGCTGGCGGGCATAGGAGTAGGTGCTGCTACTATGTCAGACATTCCGGACCGCTCCTGCTCTGGTCGGACGGCTGACCCACCTGGCGAAGCTGGCGCCCCACCTTCTTCCTTGCCATGCGCTCGGTGAGGGGGATGCTGTCTTCGTCCGACTCGACCTCGATAACGGGGATGGGTCGCTCCTCCTCCGTCTTTTCTTCTATCATTCAGCGGTATGTGCGGAGGCCGATTCTGGAACGGCCCGCTTCCGCACCGCCCATCGGATGACTTTGGATTTGTCGATCCTCTGCATCCTTCCTCTTGTTGCAGGAAATTTAGCATTAGTGAAGGAAAAGGAAAGAGTGCCAAGGATCTAAAAGAGGAGGTCGACCCTTGCTTAGGGTTCCTTGAGGGCTGATCCCTGCCTGGTGAAGGGTTCCCTCCCCCAATAGCTTGAACGCCGCTGTTGGGCCGGTTCTACTGATCTGATTAAACTTATCTTGGTCGGCTACCGAAATCGACCTCCCCTCGCGGACTCTCGGTCGCGGTTCCCTCCACAACGGCTCAAACCCCCAAGGTTGGAGACTGCTGACAAAGAAGAACTGGGCCTTCCACCTGTGGACAGCCGAAGGGAGACACTTCAGAATTTTTCGGCCTTGGCGGGGAATAAACAATACCCATTCCCGACTCCTAAAGTTCTTCTTCAGGTAAAAGAAATTACCGAAGAGGGACAAACTGGGCTCGGACCTAGCCTTATGGTACAGCACAATGAAGCAGCATATCGCCCGAATGCTGTTCAGGGTCAACTGCACCGGGTCACCCTATAAAAGTTAAAGATCTCTATGAACAGGGGGTGCAGGGGAAACCTCAATCCGGCCTTAAGGTGGGATTCGTACATTGGTAGAGTCCTTGGTCTTAAAAGGTTGTTCGCTCTCCCCTCTTGGCCCGGGAGCGTGAGGTGCAGGGTGGAGGGAATGCCGTACACCGCCCTGAGTTTTTCAACCCGTTCCCGGGTCATGGTCGAGGGTATCTCACTTGGCCCAGGATCCCTAGACCTACGGGTCGGACCTCCACTACCAGACGCCATTAGGGCTAAAAAGGAGGAAGGAAGACTGAGACTAACCTGGGACTAGACTCCTAGAAGCCGGGTTTCGCGGAAGGAGGGGACTCTATTTCGCGGAGTGCAGGCATAGCAGGAAAAATCCTCTCGTGCTACTTCCCTCCTCCTTTTATAGGCCTCCAAGGTGGGGGAAGAGAGAGGCGACGGTTGCTTGTCCCATGAGCGTTCCAGCTGTCTCATCAGAAGACGCGATCGCCTGCATTTCGGAGTTCTAACTATCAAGAGCACCCCGCCGTGCAGATGGCGATCCGCATGAATGCCGGATCAGCGATGCAAGGCCAGCCTGTGAAGCGAAATCGATCGATCGGATGCCACCGCGTGGCGCGGCTCCCTACTCCACCCTGGCCCGGCGCAGGCCAGCCTGGCCTTCATTATAGCGCCTGACTCGTATTAACTGCCCCGCCTATGCTCCAACGTGTGGCTGACAGCTGTTATGCCTCGACCTAGGATCCGTCGCAGGTGCACGTAATCATGCTCCTGCCCTTCGAAGCCACGTGACCCTCAAGGCCCAGGAGCAGGGGGGCAACTGTTGTGCCCGTCCGGCTAACCCTGGGTCGGGTCGGCCCTAAGCGTCCGGTCGGCTGACCTTGGTGGGAGAGTCCGGGAGACAGTGGGAAGAGAGGTCCAACCCCGGTTCTTGGAGAGGATCCCGCGGCCCCCTTTCCCAAGGGGCTGACCCGGAAAACCCTGAGGGCCGATGGGCGCCTCCCCGCGCATGCGTGGGCTTCTTTGGGGCCCGAATGGATGCCCCGGTCGGCCGGGCGACTCCCCTCGGTCAAGGCCGACCCACCGTTGAGGGGACTGCCCGAAAGGTTCCGGAAGCCTCTCTCTGGCAAGTTCTGACATTCTGTTGCAACGAACTCCACTACATAGCCACGATTCTTGCCGCCAGGCCATCACTCTGATGCCCCTGCCACGCCGCCAGGCCACGACCTCGCCACCATGCTGGTTCTCCTGGGGGCAAATTTGGGTTTTTCTAGCCTGTCCCTAACAGAATTTGGCCGCATTTTATGCCTATAAAAGACGTCCAGGGGATCTCCACGAAGGAGGTAATTTTTTCTCTTCCCCGCCATGAACGATTTTTCTGGAGTTCTTTCCATTCTGTTGCTCTGTTTCCTCCTCTAACTTAAGCATCGGAGTGTCTCCCGTCGGAGCCCCTCTGGTGCCTAGGAACTTTGTGCAGGTCGACCGGTAGAGAAGCTCTCCAACGTATCCACCGAGTCCGATCCAGGAGGAGGAGCGGCAATACACAACATATAATATTTGGTGATGGCCCTGTTTTGATGTCCAATAGTTTTATGGTTTTCCAGAAAAAAAAATTCAGAAAAGCTGCTTTGATGGCAATTTTGAAGTTTGAAAATAGTAAAAAAGAAAAACTGTGGAAACACGTTTAGAGTATATTTTAAACTTCATTCATCGAAGAATGCTATAGAATTATGGTATTTGTTATGTGGAAATACCTTTAGACTTGATGTAAATCATCGTGACAACTATGAGCAAGGGCTGGGTGAAATATATGATCAAAATCCATTACATTAACAAGCTAATTGAGATGATTTTTTTTTTGTTAAACAAAAAGGGGGAAGGAGTTAGACCTCGGGCGTGGCCACCCCCAGACGGTCCCCCAACCCAGCCAGGGAATGTTCGATACACGGCACATATTAATTTTTTCGCAGCCGTTCCCCTCCCGAAGGTGAGTACGTCAACCTGACTATCACTGGCATCAGCCGAGTGAACATGATTTATTATATATATCCCTAACTTTTTTCACTACCACCAGCCAACAGGAACTTCAGGATTATTTTATTAATTTTTCTCTTTTTTGATTTTATTTTGGACTATTTTTTTATTTTTTATTTTACCTCCGGACTTTCTCGTCAAAATATATCTAAACCAAGACTCAAACCCCTGCCAGCTGGTTGTGAGAAGTGCACCACTTACCAGTGGTTAGATGATTTTTTTTTTGGAAATTCAGTTTTTTTTCCAGATCGATAACTTTGGACTAGCCTTGAGGGATTAAATTGGGTCAAAACTTTACCATGTTGATCTTGAAATGGACCGGTTAAATTAAAATTTTTAAAAAAATATATCTATCTTATATAAAATTTTTATATTTTTTATATTTACTATATTTTAGAAATCTAGTTCTATTTAAGTCAGGAAAAAAATTTAATTCAATTTGATCAAAATTAGAGACATCCATCTAGATGATAAGAAAAAAACTCTTGAATTGTGTGCGGATGAATCTCATTATTATAAATAGGAGTTATGTACCTCAAGTTTTGAAAAAATCTAAAAAATAAAGCGAAAAAAGAAACTTGAACCCTATTTTCAAAATTTTTCTCTTCCTCTATTTTTTTTTAAAATTTAAGTTAAATATGTTTAAAAAAATCTTACTTTTTCCTGATCAATCATTTTATCACTTCTTTCTATTCACAATATTTGACGTCGTGCTTGATTTTTCTATTTGTAATACCAAAGCAAAATTAGATACTTAATCAAATATAAATCACTCTACAAAATATGTTTCCTATATTACTTTTTTATAACCAACTAAACATGCAAAAACTATTTTTCTTGGTACGGTGGGAGGGTATCATTAGTTATACATCGGTTGTGAGTCAAGGGAACTCTAATTTATAAGAAAGAAATTACTTTTTTTATGTAAGGTACCTTTTGGATTAGAATTCAAATGATAAAATCATGAGAACCCCGAGCTAGAGTGGATAGTACCTCACATGCCGTGCCATGAACTTTTTTTTAATAAGATGGGTCATTCATACAATTCTAGCACAAATACAATCCACAAAATATAAAATAAAATACTCTGAAAAGGACCAGGAACCGTCTCTATATAAGGCCAAATGACATCACTGAAATGCTGAGTAATGAACAAGGCAACCTAATCAGCAGCTAAGTTTACCTCGTGATAGACATGCCAGATAACAAGCAAAACAACAGCCCCATGCAATCGTCTAATATTCAGTAGCAAAGGGTGAGTGGCAGCTTCATTAGCAGAGGATTGGATCCAGCCAATGACCTAGAAGAGTCATCTTCAACCACCAGCAGCTTGAAAAGTATGGACTGCATAGACAATGCCAGTTCAAGCTGCACGAAGCTCAACCCTCATAACCGAAGGTCCAAAGAGACAACTACTGCCCGCTGCCAACAGTCTTGAATCAGGGCCTTTGATGATGAAAGCCGCTCATCTGAAACTATACATAACACTATTATCAAAATTAATCTTGAGAAAGGTCGGGAGTGGGGGCTCCCAAGAAATGAAGAGCCTAGGGGGTGCTTGAAGAATAGAGCAAGGGCCCCAAGAATCCGACTCCATCTCGATCAAATCAGCAAGGTTTAGGTGAGTCATCTTCTTCGCTTGAATCAGAGCACACTCCAGGACTAGCCGGTCAGAGTGCTTCCTTGCCTAGAAAATCCAACTGTTTCTCGATAACCAGATCTAGTAAATGACATATAGCATCCGAACTCCCCAAATTCTAGCCCGCTTGGAGTCCAAACTCTGCTTCGGACACCGAAGAAAATGCTGGGTAGGGCTATATCTCCAGTCAATACCTGGTAGAAGGTCGGCTAACTTCGGGTAAGAGCTATGAGCCTTTAGTTACAACATTAGCATCCCAGGTAGGAGACAAACCTACGACCATAACAAACCTATAAGACCCTGGCAATACATAGACTCTCTCAAGAGGCTATGGTAATAACAAGGAGAAGGATACACAGACTCTCTCAAAAGGCTATGGTGATAATAAGGAGGAGGGCGCCTCCTACTAGTAAATAGGGGTAAAAATGGGTTGGGTCGAAACAGGTCACGAGTGACCCGGTCCGATCTAGTTTTTTGATCGAGTTCTATTATTGGACCCAGACCTAACCCAACAGAAGATCGGGTTGAGTCCATGAACAAAATCTTTGGCTCAACAGGTCATTTAGTTTGGATTAGATTCATATATAACCAAGTCACAATCTAAAAAAATTAGGTTTGGATCGAATCCGCATCAAATATAGTAACTATGTTTTAATTATCACATAGATAACTACTATTAATCCTACAAAATACGCAAGAAACAATACTTTCTTATGAATTTATCTTTTGCTAAAAATATAATCTATACAAATCTTAAATCATAACCTAGAGGTCCTAAATAAGTTTGAATTATAATAGTATTACTAAGTTTGGAATGATTGGATTAGATCAAGTCCAAATTCAGTAAATCTAAACTTAACTTGAAAAAAGGAATGGGTCCAATTTTAGAATCCAACTTTGATCCATAGGTTCTTGAAAACGGATTGGATCGGATCTAAGTAGATTGATTCATATCGGATCATGGATCAACCTGACCCATACATAGAGTCTTCCTTGATTGGGAGGCTATATTATGATGAGAGGACATCATTAGTTCCACATCGATTGTGAGTCAAAAAAGATCCTAGTTTATAAGAAAAAATCATTCTTTCTATGTAAAATCCCTTTTAGATTGGAACCCAAGGGATGAAACTATGAAACTTCTGAACCAAAGTGAACAATAGCTCGCATACGATCAAATTTTTCATGCAAGCCAAACAAGTTCACAATGACCTTTGGTGAGTGGAAAGAAGATTTTCTTTTCTATGCCGCTAGCCCCAGTCCAAACACTTCTTTGTAAATTAAATTTTCTTTATTACATGCTCCCTTCTACCTAATCTGCCTTCTAGCCTCTCCACAGCGCCCATCATCCGCAGTGTTGCTGCCGTGTTGAAATACCAAGATATATTTTAACCGCAATGAAAACTTTACTTGCAGGTATTTCCTTCTGCAAGAATATATACCTGCTTTTAAGTCATCACCATCGTCTTCGATAAGAACCATGCCAACTGAACAAAATCCAGTTTGTGAGGTCTTTTCTGCACAAAGACATTTTAAAAATTGTTTGTAAAGAAGTACTACGGTCATTCCTTCTAAATTACACCATAATGGGAAGAATATGAAAACCACAACCCCCTGGCAACCGTCCGATATTACATTAACGATGACCGAACCAATTGTTTTATACAAATTTGGCAGTACAATGTCAATCAAAAGGTGAAGACAAAGCTCCGAACACAGAAGAAGCAGCAGTGTGGTATAAAATTAAGCATGTTTCCTATATCCCTTCTCAGCATCCGCATGTAAAGATGAATGGAAAAGTATAAAGAAAATGAAAAATAGCCCCCTGAACAAAGTTATCTAATAGAATGATGTTACAAGACAGCAACAAGGATGCTGCGAACGCATGATCAATGCTTTTAGGTTTGACATAATATTGAATTATGAACCAACACATTTAGCCCACCCGAAGAAGCGCCCTGTCTTTTCTGGCAACAAGTAGGGTCCAAGAAAAGAAGGATCCATGTCTGGTCTACTAGAATCTGACCAGATATAGACCCCTCTTTCCTGCCGGCTACCAGGAACTGTGTTGTCGAGCACAAAAGAAACAAGGAGTGCCACCACCATGTTAAGAGATAAAAGGGCATTCAAGGCAAAATTTAGCTGCACGAAGCATAGAATCAGTCAGTAAAAACAGTACTGATAAGATCCATAATAAACTATATGGTCTTAACAAGATGCACCAGTTCATGCTCGGCATATGGCAGTCCAAGCCTCCTTTTTCGTAAGTATGTCTGTTACAAAAATCTCATGAACATAATCTATGTCGGATGCTTCCATCGTGGCATTAGATCATTAATGTGATCCATAAAGGTAATACCAGATCATTAAGAACCTAGTTAGCCTACTGGATGAGTGAAAACATTTCACAAGTCTTAAAGACATGGCTAATAGCATGTTATACAAATTATTCTGCTCTAAAACTTCGCACTCGATGAACATAATCCATGTCGGATGCTTCCAGCGTGGCATTAGATCATTAATGTGATCCATAATGGTAATGCTAGATCATTAAGAACCTAGTTAGCCTACTGGATGAGTGAAAACATTTCACAAGTCTTAAAGACATGGCTAATAGAATGTTATACAAATTATTCTGCATTAAAACCTTGCACTTGATGCTTGATTGAACCTCCTATTAATTATCGGTTCCCTTATTTCTGGGCCATGAAACTTTCTCATTGAGTATAGGGTGCCAGGCAAAGTCCTATCAGATCATGTTTCCGTATTATTTACATAAATTAGGGGACAACGTTGATGAGGCATGTGTCAGCAGCAAAGATTGGAGGGCATTTCAGAAGACTAGACAATTCATGCATTTGTAAATTTAGGTAACCATGCAAATCCATGCTTGTATTTATTATTTCATGAATGTGCTTTAAGGTTTGAAAATCTTACCCCTTTGCTGCCTGTATGGACTGGTCCATTTGATCCTGCTGCGTAAGGCACCAAATAACTGGGAAGCATGAGTCTGGAATTGGGTTCATACTGTTGAAAATATGCAGGAATGGAGAGAGAGATGAATAAGGTAAACCCAACAACGATGATGTTCCTGGAGCTTGCAGTTTGAGTATATTGCATGGTGGACAGGCCAAGTGCTACAATCAGAGCCCACGTGAAGCAAAGAACAGAAGCAGCCAAAGCAAGTGGGATAGAAGCAAGAATTGCACCAATTTTTCCTGTTGAAAAGAAAAGGTATATGTACCCCCCCAAAGAAAAGAGGTAGAAAGAGAGAGTTGTAACCAAAATATGATGTAATTCTTGTCCTGTTGCCTATTAAGCAATTTTCGCAAGGCCTGATAATTATCATATTTATATTGCATAAGCAAACTTTGGCTCTTAGTATTCTACTTGTAAAGAACGACAGCATAAATGATTTAAACATGCCTAGGTATCATGCATAATCTTACCTGCAAAGGAAAGGAGGATCAATAAGGCTGCTCCAAGTTGCAAAGCTTTTCTGCTTGCCATTCTAGTAACATCAATGGTGTGTATATTTTCAGTCAGTGTAGTTGATCCAGTTCCTGTACCCCAGAGTCCAGCCAGAATACTTGAAACCCCTTCCATGCCTATGCCCCTGCTAACAATTCCGGGTGTTGGGGGCCTTAAGTTGACTAGTATGGATGTAGCATGAAATGACCCAACCTGGAGGATTTTCAATTAGTATAACTATATTCAAGCAGCAATTCAGTTCTCATGCTGTGAATGCCATCAGAGTGAGGCAAATGCCATCTTAGATGAATGAGAATGTCAAAAACAAAAGCATGTCTATTGTAACATTTGTTTTTCTCCCATCAGTATGATAAGCACAACACTTCCATTAAATATCTGTAATGCAAGATGACAAGAAGGTCATGCTGATACCTCACCTTGTACAGAAAAGGTGATAAGATCTTAAGAGAAAATAATGAGGTCAGAAATGGCTACTCTAGAATTACTTGACAGCTAAAAACCTAGATATGTTTGTATAACCACCTACTTTAATCTATTAAGTGATCTTCATAAGATGAGGCAACCAGCACTTTAAAGACAGACTACATAAACCCCTTAATTAGGACCAAAGACACAACTCAAATTATATTGAAAAAAAAGTTATGATAAGGATATAGGCGTGTGCTTGCAGAAGTTCCCTGTCAACTTAATTCAAATGTGCAGTTTTCCCTCTTTGTTTGGACTTGTTATTAAGTTCTCTACATGCAAACTATATGAAACATTACATTGCAGAACTAATATAATCAAAAGTCACATGAAGAAAATAAAGATGAATTTGATAGGATCTTGTTGTAACAGAGAAGAGAAGAGAAGGGAGAAAATTTTATTTTTCATATCTTGAAAGTCTTGGGGTCATTCCCTTTTATACATGATTATAATCCTTCTCAAAGGAAGGTTGTGGCTATTCATGGTACATGCTTAACAAGGAAGGGTGTGGCCATTCATGGTACATGTTTAACAAGAAAGGATTATAGATGAAAGTTAGACTGTCAACACTCTCCTTCAAGATGAGGTGAAGATATCACGAAACCTCATCTTGCTGCAAATTGAAGAAAACATAGAACCACCAAGACCCTTTGTCAGACAGAATGTCTGCCAATTGTTCTGTAGATTTAATAAATGATAAGTTTATAACTTTCTGATCAAGTTTCTCCTTGATGAAATGGCGGTCAATCTCTATGTGCCTAGTTCTGTCATGTTGAACATGATTATTTGTAATATTAATGGCCGCATAGTTATCACAGAACAGAGAAAGAGGAGGAGATTGGAGAAGACGTAATTCAGCAAGCATCCCTTTTAGCCATGAGATCTCACAGATGCCTTGAGCCATAGCTCGGTATTCAGCCTCTGCACTAGATCGGGCAACAACATCTGTTTCTTGCTACGCCAGGTCACAAGATTTCTACCAACAAAAGTACAATAGCCCGAAGTGGATCGCCGATTATCTATAGAACCTACCCAATCAGCATCTGAATAGGCTTCAACTTTAAGATGGTCATGACGAGAGAAAAGAAGACCTTGCCCTGGGCAGCTCTTAAGATACCGAAGAATCCTGTATACAGCTTCTTGATGGCGCTCACGGGGATCATGCATGTACTGGCTTACAACATTGGCTGCAAAAGCTATATCAAGTCTTGTGTGGAAGAGATATATCAATCTACCAACAAGATGCTGATATCGCTCACGATCTATAGACTTACCACTATCAGCAGTAAGACGATGATTCTGCTTAATAGTAGTAGTAGGACGACATCCCAACATTCCTGTCTCAGTCAATAAATCCAAAACATATTTTCGCTGTGAAAGAAATATGCCATGGGATGACCTGGTCACTTCAATTCCAAGAAAGTATCGTAAGTTACCCAAATCTTTGACTTCAAAAGATTGTGCTAATTGAGTCTTTAAACGAGCCAGTTCTGGGAGATCATCACCAGTAAGGATGATATCATCTACATAGACGATTAGGATAGCAACTTTACCTTTTTTATGACAATAGAACATGGTATGATCAGCATTACTTTGGTAATAACTATTTCAATCATGGCACGACGAAAGCGATCAAACCATGCCCTGGGTGACTGCTTTAATCCATAGAGTGACCAGCGCAGACGGCAGACCTTGCCAGCGATTTTGCACTAGTAAATCCAAGAGGAATTTCCATATATACCTCCTCTTGAAGATCACCTGTAAGAAGGTATTTTTTTATATCTAGTTGGAACAAGCTCCAGTTAAGATTTGCTGCACAAGATATGAGAGTCCAAATATTGATCTTTGCTACAGGGGCGAAGGTTTCTTCGTAGTTAAAGCCGTATGTTTGTGCATAATCTTTGGCAACAAGACGAGCTTTGTAGCGATCAACTTTGCCTTCAGGGATCTGCTTCACAGTATAAATCCATTTGCAACCTACTACATATTTTCCGGCAGGTAAAGGAACCAGTTCCCAAGTATGATTTTTTTTCAAGACTTGCATTTCTTCGAGCATTGCTCCTTTCCACTTAGGATTTGCCATAGCATCCTTCCAGTGTGAAGGGATAGAGGTAGATTCTAAGGATGCAATAAATGACCTATATGTAGGTGAAATAGACTCATAGGAAACAAAATTAGCAATATCGTAACAATATCGAGAAGGAATATTATGAGGACGAGAAGCCTTTCTGTGAGCAATAGGTAGATTTAAAGTAGGGTCAGAGGAAATATTACCATTGTCACATGGAGATGCAGGAGCTGAGTCAGAAGAAGACTGTTGGGTAGTAATAGAATGCACAATAGGCTCAGAAGCAGACTCCCCCTGTCGATTGGCATCATTATCCAACTGTTCACCAGTGTACTCTTGCTCCTCAGTCACTATAATCTCCCCCTCTCGACCAATAGTTCCAGAAGGGATACAGGGAGAGCAAATAAATGTTGGGCTAAGAGCAGTTGAGTTGGTGGCTGAAGTATTGGAACATCATAATAAGGTTCAGTCTCTCAAAAGGTGACGTCCATACTAACAAAGAGTCGCCTTTTAGGAGGGTAACATCACTTATATTCCTTTTGAGTAGCAGGATAGCCTACAAAGGCACATTTCAGAGATCTTGGATCAAGCTTGCCAACTGTAGGACGATGGTCCCGGAACAAAACATGTGCATCCGAATACTCGGGGGGAACAATAAAGGAAGACTCCCCTTGAAGATATGTAAGAGGTGCTCGGTACTCCAAAGTACAAAGAGGCATGCGGTTGATCAAATAAGCTGCGGTGAGAAATGCCTCACTCCATAAAGTTTTTGGAACCCACATAGTAAACAGTAATGATCTAGCAACTTCCAAAAGGTGTCAATTTTTACGTTCAACAATACCATTCTGAGCAGGAATATCAACATAACTAGTCTGGTGGATAATACCATGAATAGTGAGATATTCATGAAACTCCTTATACATATATTTGGTGCCATTATCAGATTTCAATATTTTGATCTTGGCACCAAAGTGGATATCTATAAATTTATGAAATTCTTTGAAGCAACGGGCCACTTCATCTTTAGATCGCAGAAGATATACCCAAGTTACTCTACTGTAACAGTCAATAAAAGTAACAAAATAACGATGCCTAGAAATAGAAACAGTACGATAGGATCCCCACACATCAGAATGAACAATTTCAAAAGACTGCTTACTACGAGTTCCTGAAGGTGGATAATTAGTGCGCGTGTGCTTAGCATACTCACACGCATCACAAACTAGCTGTTCTTTAGTACAAAGATGAATAAATCATGGGAAAAGTGATAAAGTAGAAAAGGAGATATGGCCAAGCCTACGGTGCTACAACTGAAGTTCATGTAGGGCATTGTCAGATGATGAAACTATCATACCAGCTTGCGGAGAATGAGTCTTCAGTTCTTCTTCATCCAAGTAGTAGAGCCCATTATGCATTTTACCATACCCAATCGTCTCTCCCGTTGTCAGCCTCTGAAAAACATAGTAAGTAGAAAAAAAAGTGACTTTACAATTCAGATTATTGGTAATTGAATGGATAGAGAGAAGATTAGTAGGAAAACTAGGGATGTAAAGCCACAGAGTTGGATGGTTGGTGTACAGTTGATGGATCCTTTTCCAGACACAGGCCTGAAAGAGCCATCAGTTATACGCACTCTATCCGATCAAACTGAGTAAGACTGAAAGATGTCAGAGTTACCCGTCATATGCATAGTGGCACCAGAATCAATGATCCATGACTTAGAGATATTAAAGGAAGAGTCACAGTTATCAATATTTACTATACTAGACTTGATACGAGAGATATGGGATTGGGCAAAATGAGAATGAAAACTGGAAGGAGGAGAACTGGAAGAACTGCTTGTCAAACCGTTAGTAGAAGATGGAGCACTGCTGGAAGAAACATTGAGCCGGTCCATTATGCGGCGGAGCATTTCATCAGTAGAGAGTGAGCTCCCGGTATCAGCAGATAAGGAAGCAGGAGGCAAGGCCTTGGTAGATGAGACACCCCCTTCTGGGTGTTCAGAAATATGCGCATGAGGATGACCAGTGGCTCCACCAAAACGTCCTTCTCCTCAATGGCCACCTCGACCACGTTTGGAAGGACGACCATGCAGCTTCCAACAAGCATCACGTACATGTCCAGTTTTGTGACAATATAAGCATATCCGCATATCTCGGCCACCAGAAGAATGCGACTGAGACTGAACAACTAGTACAGATTGGACCGTATCTGTAGGAGTAATCATCACCCGGCGACGAGTTTCCTCATTCAAAATAAGAGAGAAGACTTGTTCAAGGGAGGGCAGATCCGTATTTCGATCCAAAATTTGAACTCTGAGTGGGTCAAAGTCATCATTGAGTCCAGCAAGAAAATCAAAGATTCGTTCTTCATCAGTATATTTTTTGAATTCAGCAGCATCTTTCAAACAACAGGCTTTGAAAGGGCGATAAAAATCTAGCTCGGACCATAACCATTGGAGTTCTGCCATATAAGTAGTGATAGAAAGTTCACCCTGTCTAAGTGTACGCACCTTGCATTTAAGCTCAAAGCTTGAACTGTATTGCCTTGTTGTGAATAGGTTTGAGCAACAGCCTCCCAAATTTTCCTGGCGGTGTCAAATGACATACCTGAGCAACAGCAGGGACCACAGAGTTGAGAAGCCAGGCCATCACAAGAAATTCTCCGATTCCCATTTCAATAATCCAGTATCTTCTAATGGCGGCTTAACTATATCCCTGGTGAGAAAATCCTCAAAGCCACGGGCTTTAATATATAACCGCACATTCGGGACCATATCAGATAATTGAGAGGTCCATCTAAGCAGACCGAACTAATCAAGAGAGACGGATTATCCATGACCGTCTGAGAACTGGATACAGATCACCACAAAAAAAAACTACTCAAAGTTGTAGTTGAAAATTAATGCTGCTAAATAAATATACCTAAAGTTAGGTCATGGGAGGGGTTTGCGGCTTTCTTTTGTCTGCCATAGAGATTTGGCAATCGAAGGCTTCAGAATGAAGGTCACGGAGAGATGTCAGAGCCGCAATGTGCAGATCTGGTAGAGAGAAGAGGGCCGCAGCACAGCAGCGCCACAGCACGCCACAGCAAAGCCGCAGGGGCTTGTCGATCGCAATCGCAGGGGCGTGGATGGAGGCGGCCGTAGAGGAGAATGGCACAGGGGCGCGGGAGCGCGGTTGGAGGTAGGGGCGCCGTCGGAGGCGGGTGCAGGGGCGCGGAAGCGTGATGATCGGAGATGAGCGGTCGGAGGCGGGCGCAGGGGCGCGATCGGAGGCAGGCGCAGGGGTGCGGGAGCGCGGTTGGAGACGAGCGGTTGGAGGCGAGAACACAGGGGCGTGCTCGGAGGCGGGCGCAGAGGCGTCCTCGGAGGAGGGGTTTGTCGGAGAAGCCGGCGGCAGTGGGGAGCGACGGAGAGATCGCAGAAATGGGGAAGCCGGAGAGGACGGTGGATGCGGGAGGCTTCAGCAGTGGCAGCGGCGATACTTAGGAAGAAGAGGGGAATAGGATGGAATAAGATGAGAATAGGTTAGAATAGGATTGGAATAGATGGGAATAAAAGGAATAGGTCGGTGGCTCTGATACCATGTTGTAATAGAGAAGAGAAGAGAAGGGAGAAAATTTTATTTTTCATATCTTGAAAGTCTTGGGGTCATTCCCTTTTATACATGATTATAATCCTTCTCAAAGGAAGGTTGTGGCCATTTATGGTACATGCTTAAGAAGAAAGGGTGTGGCCATTCATGGTACATGCTTAACAAGGAAGGATTATAGATGGAAGTTAGACTGTCAACAGATCTATAATCAGCCTATAGCAGAGGAGAGAAGTTCATATCACTATTCCACTTATAATAGTTAACACAAATTCAAGTTGCCATAGATATGTTGTTGTTAGTTGCTAAGAAAAAATAACTAAAGGATCAGGAATTTAAAGTTGTTGAAATCCTGTTATTGCAGGTCATGGGGATCCTTTATGGGAAAAAGGAATTAACGTCACAATCTTATAATGAATGCCTTTAATGATATATCACAGCTTGATGTTGGCAGGTATTATTTTTCAACTGCTCAGCTCAACAATTCTGAGCCTTCAGGTCTACATCTATAAGTTCTCACCAATATGTTTTATACAAAAAAATGTCCATGGCCGGACTGGTGAACACTGGGTATCCTCAAGTGAAAAAGAAATGCATGAATTTATGTGCTGCCCAAGTCCATAGGTACCTGGATAAAAGCCATTGAAAGAAATGAGAGAATGTGTTCTTGTGAGAGTTTGCGACCTAGGAAAAACCATGGTATATGAATCGTAGACCATAACAATAACCATCACCCCTCATTGCAACAACTTAAGATATGTTCTATGAATCCTCATTTGCCAGTTCCTCCTATCCAGGATGTTGGGATCAGGCTTATGGTGACAGTTTCAGAACCAAGTTACTGGGATAAGCTTGCCAATCAATTCCAAGGTACAACATAAATCAACAAACTACTGTTTTCTTGCTAGAAAGTCAAACCAGCATCTGATCCCTCCAACCTTCAATCTCAACAATAAGCTATTTGACAGTGCATATAACTCACATGGAGACTTATGGCACATTTCAGATTCAAGCATTATAGGTGTATTTTAAGGGCCATCACAAGATAAATATGTTTTCCATGAGTCAAATGCCCTTACCCTTTTTATGGTTGCATCTTGATTGTTTAACAAGCAACAATCATATAGAAACAAATACCACATACCCAATTCAAAGGGTGAGAATAAACTTGAAAGTGCAAAATAAAATGTCAAAACTTGATTTAATTATTTTGTCACCATAAAATGAGGAAAGTTAAAATATAAAAGAAGGGCAAAGGGCAAGTCTTTAATGGAAGTACTACATCCCTAACCTGAAACCTTGGTTGTCCAAAAATATTGATGTTTGTGATGGATTTGCCAAAGACACTACATGAAATGGAAACCAATCTATCATATGCCTAGTTTGGTCCAGAATGCATTCCAGAAGTAACCTAGGAAAAGCAAATTATAAATCACAAGTTCTTCATTGTAGGATAAAAATTATAAATCAAAAGTTTCTCATCATAAAATATACCTTCAGCATCAGCTGCAACTGAAAAATGTCATGAAGCAGGTGCTTACCAATGTGAATTCATGTGAATATATAAGCTACTTAATAAAGGTAATGTTTTAAATGATACTTACTGAATCAACTGATGCAACCAATGCAACAATGACCATAATGAAAGATGTCTTGAAACTGAAAGTTGGGGAACCCCACTGGAATGGATAAGGAACCCTAACCCAAGCAGCAGTTTTCCATGCATTAGAAACATCAGTCCGGCAATGCTTCATAGTGTCTGCACGTCTCCTGCAAGCATCCAGTAAGATGTTTGAACTAGGTATATTTGAGCTGCAGCTCTTAAAGTTGTAAGCCCCACCAGCTGTCAAAAAGAAGGCATATGCCCATACAATCACAACACTTAGGGGAACCTGCCGGTGTATAATGTGAAAAGATGATAAGCATCATTTCCAAGAAAGCTCCATTATAGTTGAATTCTATAGAAATGTATTAATAAAAGCAATCAATCAATCCATTTAGATGGCCTGCAAGAGAAGGTCAGATATATAGTGTTTAGCCAGAAGCCTCCAGGCGGGGAAAATGTGCCCTCTGGATGCTGTTCATGAGCTAAAATGTTCAACAAACAGACAAACAAAAAGGTTGAGGAAGATACCGCATAAATAAGGAATACACGATTCCCGAAAAAAGAAATTCTTCGAAGGTACTGCAATAAGGCAAGAGTGTTGAAATGGTCATTATTGAGCATTATCTGAATTTCATTATATTATACAAAAGCAAAATAACAAAGAATATTCACATGTTACAACATATAAATCAGTACAACAAGGTTGCTTATCCTTACCAGAGTGAAAATAAGAATTAATGAAATCAGGGGAATGCTGATCTCTACACAAGTTCCAGCCTGAGGAAACCCATAGCTGAAAAATGCCAAACCAATTGTGGCAACAGTGGGTGCAACTACCACTGGATTTATTAACCTGTAATATAACCAAAAAAAAGAAACACAGCTTGAGGTGCCAGATAGTCATAATACACTTAACTGCGACTCTTGCAGCAATAGTCTATCCAGAAGGAGACAAAGTTCTGAAATATGTATATATCCTATTTGGAATCAATCAGAACAAACTAGAAGCAAACATGGTGCCACTTGAGGAAATGGATGTACAATTCAATGCATGAAATGGAAACTAAACAGGAGTTTAGAAACATAAATGATGAGGAAATGGAATGAGAAATATTTCTAAATATTGAATGATATATTAATTTATTTTCCCATAATTTTCCAGGCATTTCCCATATGTTCTCCCATTTTGAGGGAAAGCTGGCCCAAATTCATTTGTCAGATGGGTTACCAAGGGAATGACAGGTCCATGGCAAACATTTCTAAAGGGAATAAATGAAAGAAACTAGCGTTCACACCTAACACATACCAAATAGTAAGCAGAGTGTAGCCAATATTTTACTATTATTATTAATATCACCATATTTTTTAGCTTCGTACCTGACTTTTGTTGTTGTAAAGCTAAAGGCAGCTAGGCAAAGAAGAATAATTGAGTTAGTACCCAGGATTTGAACCCTCAATCTCCTCCAAGGGCAAGCCCTCATGAGAGAGGTTCCAACCAAGCTAATAGTTATTGGAAACAAAGGGTCTATTTGAATAATACTGTCCGTCACTTTTCACTGAACTGATGTGTTGTGTATTTTATCACATTCACTTTTCAGAAAAACAAAAAAACCAAAAAACTATTTGTAACTAAGCATTTACATTATATGACTTCATAGGCAACGACTGCTAGATACTCCTGCTTCCTAAAGTTACCGAGCTTTGGTGACACACCTAAACTATGAAAAACAGCAAGAATGACCAATCACTAAGAGCTGTTTGCAACAAACAAAAAATTTGCATTGTAGAAATAACATACTTTGAATTCAAGAATAAATACTTAAGTAAAGTTTCCAAAAAAAAAAAAGAAGAAAAAAAAAAAACACTTCAACTTTACCTTAGAAGAAGTGACATAAGGCCACTGTATCCCAAGATTGTCTGAAAAATTGAACCAACAATTATGGCCCCTTGTAATTCCCTCATAATGTGCTTAAACTTCTGCATTTAACCAAACAAAAGCACATGATCTCATCTACTAAAAGAACAGCAGAACTGTTATCCAGTGCAAGTTCTATAATTATTTGGAATGCTAAAAGTTGGATAGTACATTAGCAACTGAATTTCAGAGTTAACCAGCAAGTCACTATTATCAATTAGTTACAAGTTGTACAAGTAAAAAATAACAGCTGAAGTGCATGGATCATGAGAAAATGCAAAGATGTAAGAAATCTAATTTATTTAGGTCCCGCATAACAAAGTAGCTCCAGCAGGCTTATGTGCAGTGGAAAGGAAATGCTAAGATGACCATTTGCTCATTACCAAGGTTATGGATTATTCTTTTAGCATAACAGTGGCAAATACAGTGCAGTTTGATCATGAAAGTAAAGCTAGATTCAGTTATGGACACTAGGCAAGACTCAATGATTGTTGGTTTGGTTGAATTAGGACACTCAAAAATTCTAAAATTGGGCCCAGGTTCAAGTAGAGCTCGGCCTTGTCTCAGTGTGGCTACCTGATTCTTGTCTGGTTTGAGTAAAATTAATTAACTGTAGGCTAAGTAAGTTGAAGTAGTATCCAGTACTAATTGAACAAGGTTAATTGGTCATATGTCAAAAAGTTAGATACCTGAATGAGCCCAAGTAAGCATCAATTGTGACGAAGCAAACCCTGATGGTTAATATCAAGATTGATAATGCAATTATGTAAAATTGATGTGATTAATAATTTAAGTGTAAACTTGATTAACAAATTCATGAATACTTGTTTGTGGTTGAACAAATCCACGTGAACCAACTAATCAAGGGAAACCTGCAACTTTTTTTAAATGTTTTGGGGCTTTTACAAGAGGGAGTTTTGTTTTAGGATGGAAAACATAGGAAGACTTCACATTTCTCAAGTCTCTTGGCAATTCTGGAGTGACTGAGAGATTGCTTACTCTCTATTGATGATACCAATACATTTTATTGCACATGGATGAACATGGAAAGGGCAGGTTACCCATCCTTATGATGGTGTTAATCAACCATGATATGGACTTTACCAAGGAACCAATTTAGTAAAGTTACCCATGATTGAGAACTATACTAGTACATATCAGTTCAGAATGGTATAGTTGGTACAGTATGGTGTGCATCCGATATGAAATAGGCTTCCAACACTTTTTCCCAGTCTCAGCCATGATACTTCTTGAAACCGGGTTGTTGCACAGGTAGGTACTGGGCAATATTGGGCAATTCCACCCGTTTGTATTAGTACGGACTGGTTTGGCTTATATACCAAACCGAACCTCAGTATCATACCTGTACCTTACTGGTATGGTATGGTAGGTTATGGTTTGGTACAGAGCAGCATGGGTCAATACCAAAGACCTTGCTATCAGATGCTCATCAAAGCATAGGCATGACCATATTCATCTTTGGGTGTGACTGTAGCCACTTTTTTGGTAGTAAGATCATATTGAAATCTTGCTTAAGAGTAAGGTCAGACTCCAAGTTCAAAGAGAAAGGTGCTCGCTTGATCACTTTGCCAGTATTATTGTGCAATAATGGACCATCCTTTATATTAGGAAATTAATTACACCACTTTCCTATGCTTGGAAAGGGTTTCTCATTATTTGTCTTATGTTGGTTATAATTGTTTCTTTTTGTGTTATTAGTAGCAATTTGGAGGGAAAAAATCAAGAGAAACATGATAAATATCATAATCCATATCATGCATGGGAATCATCGAACTATTCTGCAAGGGTGTATGGAAATGGTATATACAAACAAGTTATTTGCAGCAGTAAGGTTCCTAGATGACTGGCAAAATGTTCCGGGCTTGGCATAAAACAGTAGAACTGGTAACAATAGATTGAGATGGTAAATGCCATTATATGAACTAGAGACTTACATTTTCACTGAGATTTCGAAACTCTTCAGAGTTTATGACTACCAAAGCAGGAGCCAGATATACAAAGGAGCTTCCTTGAACCAATGGAAGCCTGGTACCAAAAAAGGAATGCATTATTGTTGTAACACCAGAAACTAGCAGCATTGTGGAAATGACACTAGCAGTCTCCTCCTGTCATCACAGAAGATAAATAAATCAATCATCAAGATTCATTATGTTGCTCAAGTTGGAAGAACTGTAAGGGAAGAGCCTTACATCAGTACCACCCATAGCTGGTACCATGATCAAAGGAATGAACACAAGTGAACCAGCCAATGAGAGATAATGCTGCATACCATAAAAGATGAGGGCCGCTGCAACAGGAAACATGACCAGTAATGCTCAGTTATTAAAAAAAAAAAAATGAAGCAGTTGTCTATACTATCAATACAAGACCCTTATCAGAATTTCAAGAATAACTGCAACATGTGAATGCTCACTAAAGAAGGAAGTGAATATATTTAAATCTGGAAAAAAGGTTCAGTAATAGTTGTATAAGACAGATAACACTATCAAGATTACTGAAAAATGTGAAAGGAAAAGCATCCTTCTATGCCTTTTTCTTTAAAAAGCAGAAAAAAGTTAATTTTAAGCAGTTGAAAAGGTTGATGTTAGCATTTTTATAACAACCCAGACCTCATCCAAAAAACTAGCCGAAAGGTATTATTTGATTTCTCAGGTCTATTAAGTATCCAACATCTACCTAGCGCATAGCCGATGTAAGACTAAATACACGCCCACATGGATCCTGACATACTCTACTTGTTTAAACCCCAGCATCCTCGCTAGGTTAAGAGTCTAAATCTATACAAATTTATTCATAATACTACAAATCCAATTACAAACATCATGATCAACCTGTGATCAGCTTTAATGAATCCATAGTGCAATATCCCCTCATCCACATGGGCTATAAATCGAATATGCTCTAATACCATTTATAAGCACATAGCTATAACCTCACCCAAAAAGATTAGCCAAAAGGAATTATTTGAATTCCTGGAACTATATAAGCACCCATGACCTACCTGGTGTGTAGCCGATGTGAGACTAAACACACGTTTGCATGGGTCCTCACATTTTTAACATTCACACCAAGCATTTGCTAGATTATGCATTAAAATAGGAAAAAATAAGGAGCTGAAAAGCTCTTTCATTTCATACTGTTGAAATTTCCAGATTTAGATCATTACTTCCACAAGTTTACCGGTGCATCCTTGTCAACCACAAAAAAATTCAACAAAAACAAGTAAGGAAGTGGAGGGGGAATAAAAGAATCCACTTGGATTCAAACCTAGTGAATTAATAGCTAGACGTCCAGTTTCCTTAGAAACAGCTGCTTAAGTTCTTGTGAAATGGTTCTCCAGTTTAAGCGGCAGCAAATTGCATGCATGAAGAAAAGCAACGACATAGAACAGGGTAATGCACTAACCGAGACCCGGATTTTCCGTAATGCCACACTTAAGCCCCCCAGGTCTATATGTCGATGGTTGCTCCGGCACGGGAGGTTCAGGAAACATGTCAATTTCCACTTCCCTTTCGCCTTTCCTCTGATCTTTCTTCCAATCTTCATCAATTGACGCCAGAGCAACTGCCGGTTCCCCATTTCCGCGGCCAATACCATTCAACCCATCATTCTTAGCTCTCACCGGAGGCTCCTCCTGTATACCCCTCATCTCATCCTTCAATCTCATCACCGGATCAACCTTAATCCTTTTCTTCTCCATCTCAGCTCTCCCTTCGCCATCCTTAAAACCCAAATTCTCGGGATCACCATTTGTTCTCGGCACCGGATTGATCTCTACCCCCCTGTTCTCAATCCCGGTCCTTCTCCTGCCCAATATCGGCCCGATCTCAGATCTTTTAGTCAACGCTTCTCCCAGGCGACCGAGACCCTTCTCCAAATCCCAACGACCGCCACCAGCGGCGGCGGAGGCGGCCACCGGAGCTTCGGTCCTCTCATCGGGATCCCTCTCGTCGATGCTACTCACCGTCGTCTCTCCGGAAACATTGGGGTTGAAGCCAGTCCTTCTGGCCCAGGATTTGAGCTCTTTGGGGTTGTGATCCGTGCGAGGCACGAAGGGCTCGATCGGCGGCGGCCATGGCCCCAGCTTCTGCCGCCCCTTCGGCCTCTCCTCCCTCTTCCCGAAGCCTTCCGAGCTCGACCCAGACTCCATTGACGAGCGAGCGAGCGAGCGAGATCAAGCTCAAAAAGGAGAACTGGGGAATCACAGTGGAGAGTGGGAGAAGAGTAGAAATGAAGGGAGCGGGGCTGGGAGATTTTTTTTTTTTTTTTTGGTGGCCGTGGAGGAGGTGGTGGCTGGTGAGGTGTCATTTCGATCGGTGCCGTTGTGGGATAAATTTTGACTTCTTGGTCGAAAATGGGGAAGAGAGAAGTTAGATGTCGACACGTGGCGTCAGGTGCTGGTGGGTCCCCGACGGATTATGCCGACACGTGGCTTGGGTTTGTAGGCTAGTGGGCTAGTGGCGAGGAAAACGGTTGATGTAAAGTACCGAGGTGGATGCAAATGTACCGTAAAGTACATTTATTTCATGCTTTTTAAGTGTTCATCGAAGGTTGGACATAAAAGCGATTATTCCCAAAAAAAAAAAAAAAAAAAAAAAAAAGACGATCATGTTCATCATGGGCAAATCATATTTTACTGTTAAAAAATATATATATATATATCCAGCTTACTTAAATTTTTTTTTTTATTTTATTTTTAATGAGACGACGTATTCGTTACACAGAACAATAATGAATATAATTTAAAAAATTAGATAAAATGATATTCTTAAATTGTACGGAGGAGGTTCGTCACTCCGACCATAATACCGGAACTGAATGAAGAGCAACGTGGGAGGCAACCCAGTATGCAACTAAGTTAGTCTTCTAAAATACATGATAGATCTGAACAGATATACAACTCTGCAGAAGAAGAGCAATGTCTCGAATAATGGGATGGGCAGAAGGAGTCTCCAACATCCAAGAAATGACCGTCAGCGAATTTTCTTGGATGATGAGATGGTCAATATGGAGGACGCATCGAGCATATCTGATGCCGGTCCATGCAACACAGTTCCATCGCAAGGACCGAGGAGTCAAACAGAGGGGTCCCACCAGCAGCCAGGAAACCCAATCTGAAATCCTGGATGACAAAACCCGCACCTCCCAACTTGCGACGAAGACTTCCATCAAAATTGACTGCGAAGAAAGGAGGAGGGGGTTCCCAAGAGATGAAATCAGTAGAGGGTGCTCGAGGAGCAAGACAAGAACCCCAGATCTTTAAATGTCTGCCAATCAAACTGTGGAACTCAACAACTGCATCAGTAGCTTAGTGGATAAGAAGCCAAGGAGTGCATCTGATCAAACTGAAGACAAAGTCATTCCTGGATAGCCAGATATAATAGGCAATATAAGCCAGGAGGGCAGCAACAGAGATGACAACAGCTGATCGTAGAATCCGAACGAAGGAAGCCTATCTGTCAGAGTCCTGACGAAAGAGATGATCTAAGCCATCCATCTGTCACACATGCCAAGCTCGGCGACAAGAGAAGAGAGCATGATCCTGGGTCTCCTGATTGTCGCACACATAGGGCACTCAGAAGATAGATAAATACCTCGAGAGGCCAAGAAATGTCTGGTAGGAAGGCAAAGGTGAGCCACCTTCCATATGAACAGAGAGACTCTCGAGTGCACCGGAATGGACCAGATCCAACCTAGAAGGATAGGGGTCGGAGGCTCAGGGGAGAAGATGGTCATGAGATTCGACATCGGAGACATAGGGGCTGCTGAGTGCCTCCAAACTCTAACATCCGGGCTATGAATACTGGGTAGGATAATAGAGCAGACCTAGAGCCCAAGGATATCCCTGAAGGTAGCCATAACAAGTCGATGATCCCATAGCTGCTGGCCAGGAATAATGAGATCAGAGATGGATAAAGAGCCAGGGATGTCAGCCGAGATGAAGGTAGGCCATCTGGCAAGAGGAAGATCCAAAATCCAAGGATCCTGCATGAAATGAATGGATCTACCATCACCAATAACCCAGGAGATATAAGGAGCGATGAGAGGAACTCTGGTCAGCATATCCCTCCAAATGGCCGAGGAGCGTTTGATAGGATGCACAGTGCCATCAATGAGGGCATAATGGTCAGCATACCGGGCTTCCATCATAGTCGACCACATGCTATCAGGACACAAAAAAAATCTAGTGATATGCCTCCCAAGAAGGGCCTCTCTCCTGGATATAAGAGAAGGGATCCCGAGCCCACCAAGGTGAGTGGGTTGGCAAACTGTCTGCCAACTAACAAGATGTATTCTCTGGCGAGACGGGGAAGAGTCCCATAAGAAAGCCTTGATCATTTGCTCCAATCTGAGAATAATAGTCATCGGAATAATAGCATTAGACATCAGGTAGATCGACAGAGACGAGAGCACCGATCGGATAAGGATAACCCTGCCCATAGAGAATAGGGACCTACCCTGCCAACCGTCAACCCTCTCGTGAAGAGCCAGAATCATCGAGGAGCACTCTGCTATGGAGAGCCTGGATCCAGAGATAGGAACACCCAAATAATTAAGAGGATCAAGCCGCTCCGAGCTCCCCAGGATGTTCGCAATGCGATGACGGGTCCTGGAGGGAGGGGGTCTTCGGACTAAAGTATAGGCCAGATTTGTGAAAATTGACTCTCTGGCCCAAAGCCAAGCAGTAGTGCTCCATAATCCATCGAAATCCATGGGCACAGGATACGGAGGCCCTGCCGAGGAGAAGACAATCATCTACAAATAAAATGTGCAAGACTGAAGAAGCACCAAGAGCGGGTGAAAATGGCTGGATAACCGATTTCCGCACCGCTGCTCGCAACATTCTCGATAGGTAGTCAGCACAAATGATAAGAAAGGAAGGAGAGAGGGAGCAACCTTGACGAAGGCCAATAGTGGAGGTGGAAAAATCCGTAGGAGAGCTATTTATCAGAAGAGAGAAGGAAGGCCTGATAACACATGAAGGATCCTGGAGATTCAAGTTGGATGAAAACCAGAGTCATGAAGGACCCTGCAGAGAAAATCCCAATTGACTCTATCATATGCTCTCTCCATATCCAGCTTGACTTAAAGTTAACCTTAAAAAATTACTCTAATGAGGCATCTAAAATGTAATCATGTCCGTGGCTTTTAAAATAAATAAATAAATAAATTTATTTATTTATTTATGAAAAACAAGAAAGCTACTAACTTATTTATTTATTTATTTAAAAATACGTACAAGATACAAAGACAAAACATGGTCCATATAAGAGCAAGACCATGGGTCTCGCTACCGTCCCCACCACCATGGTTAAAGATTCAAAATATACAAACAAAGTCCCATCACCTAAGATTCCATATAGAATATAGATTCAAGATAACAATTAAAGGTAACAAACCAAGAGGACATCCTAAAAGACTTCGATTGTGCATTTAAGAATTGAATTTCAGAGTAAAATTCTTGTGATTCTCGGTCATCAGAGGAGAGCACAAACCATCTCCTCGAAGTCAAAACAACAAAGCTGCAAAATATCATAAATATATTTCAATTTATATAAAAAAAAGTCTAACACTCCCCCCCCCCCCCCCCCCCCTCTCTAGATCTTTCAACAAATTATTGTATTTAATTGATCACCACTCCTTTCTTCCAATGACTTCTAAAAAAATTATTTATAGAACTACACTTGCTAAGAACATGCTCCCACTTCTTCACAAGTATTTGCTAGATAGATCCATGAAAGGATGCAAGCCAACCCTTAACCATCATTAAATATCTGCAAATATATGCACCTATCAAAGCTAAGAGCACTAGATAGTTCTATATTCTAGAATTTCATGTTTGCACATAAACAAGCATGATGAAAAATAAAGTTGATGTTATCTCTTTTTTCAAAAGCTATGCATGTTGGGATGACCAGTGATATCGCGTTAATTATTAGGTGGAAATAAGGCAAGGTTAAAAATAAGTGTTATCCAAAAATGGATCATGTTGAAGTTAGTTAAATTTTAATTAGTTTTTATTGGAAGATCCTATGAAATGCATGTTGCTAACATTTAATCGCTCTCCTATGACACATAAAATGCTTGCATCATGTTTGTCTTATTAGCCCAAAAAAACTAGACTTTTGAATAATCCACTTGATTCTATAAATAATATAAAAAAACTGATAATAGTCTCTTTTGAAATGAAATTCAAGCCAGATCATCTGTTAGTTATAAGAACCCTGCTTTTTAATTATCCATTATGAATAGAAATATTGTCAACTGTACCATCAACCATAACAATGTATGGTTCAAAATTTATGAAACCCGTTTGGTTTGAAATTTAATTAATTAAAACAAAAATTTTAACTTACAATGAAAATTACCAAGGTTGCTTTACTTGAATGGTTCTATGTCAAAACTTCAAATTTGTTTTGCACCAAAGAATATAAAAAATATCCAACCAGTAATGAAAAGTATAATCATTAGCATTTTAATTGATATGAACATCTATATCAAAACTTCAAATTTATATTTCACAGAAGAATATAAAAGATCCAACAGAAGTATAATCATCAGTATTTTTAATTAACTAGAATTAACATAAGAGCAGATAAACAATAAAGTTGGTCGAGCAAGATTTTCCTTTTGGCTGAAATAAATAGGAATATTAAAAATTTTAGACCTAACCTACAATTTTTTTTGGCGTCGCCCGGACTCGAACCGGAGACCTTCAGTGTATTAGACTGACGTGATAACCAACGACACCACGGCACGTCTCATATTTTTACTCCCTTCATTGATGGAAAATGTATAATTTCATGAATTTAGAATCTACAGGAGATTTCACTGCACAATCAAACACCCAGAATTGCAAAATCATGACTTGTAATTTCCAAAAGCATATAGTCATTGAGAATCAGGATTTGGTTCTGCATCCAAATGCACCCAATTTATTCTTCACAATGTTCTAACAACAAAGTTATCCAAGGGCTCGAATTCAAGATAAAAGCTTCCTAGAGTTGGCCCAGCACAGGAGGAGGGAACATGGTTTCAGCTTCCACCCAATCTAACAACCATAGAACTAGAGCAACAATTGGTAATTCATTACGCCTAGGAAACCTCACTGGCATGGGAACTAGGTTTTTAATATTACAAATACTCATAGCTCTTGGGAGCCCTGCCTGAGATCTCCATCTCATCAACATTATTCTTGTTCAACTTTGGAGTGGCCAATTGACTAATTTCTTTAGATACTAGTTTATAACTAGTTATCTATCCACTATAATAAAAAAAGCTTATCAAACAGACCAAATTATGCGAACCCAACATCCAGTTGGCAAAGTTATTGAGCTACCACCTACTACATGCATCGAGGTATATAAAAAGAACCACTGAATATATATAACATTTTTTAGAGCTTTTAGAGTGTGAAGTATGCACTTCTTCCACCATAGCATACAATAAAGCACTTAACTACAGTACATTCTTTCATGCAACCATGAGGACAAGGTCACCATGTTTTGTAAAGACAGACCTTCAACTGTGTAAGTTTAACAGAGAATCTTTGAAAATTTGCTCATCCTTTCAAACATGCATGTGACTGTGAACATATGGTAAGTGCATCCCATAAAAAAAACAGAGTTGAAAGACCTTGACTTGACAATGCCTGCAGCATTTCCATTTAATTTTTTTTTGTTCCTCTAAACAACAGATTTCTTTTTGGTGAAACTCTGAACAAAGAGATTTTGCTCTCCCTCGTTGTGAAATAGAGAGATGAATCCTCCAAGGGCAGCCTTCATTAACACAAAAGGAATTCCTACCATGTGTTTTAGATCTGCTAGTAAGAAAAGATGGTAGGTTGAGGGGCTTCATTGATTAGTAAACCTACGGGGGTAGCCCGGTCGGGACCGTGGCCACCCATCTCCAGTTGCCGGCCGATAAGATCACTGAGATTGACCAGCCAGCTAGGTTGGTTTGGCTATTCCTTTCCATTGAAAAGGAATCAGCTGTTCCAAATCCTATCATTCCGGCCGAGCCAGCTTGGCTAGAAGAGTAGTTCCCTATCACAAGGTTCCTTTTTAATGTGTGAAACATAAAAGTGGTCAGACAAGTGAACCTGGAATCTGAGATAAAAGATGATAGTAAACTGATGTCACAGCTCAAGCTGTATCTCAATTGAGCCCAAAGGGCAATTCAGAAGAGTTCCACAGTAAAGTTCTTCAAGCACCAAAAGATCTGTTGCTTTTTTTACACACTGGTTGGGGTGTGTCCTTCCACATTTTGATCTGTAAAAACTATGCATGTCAGTGGTCAACTGGAATGCTGCACTGTTAGTTCCTCAGCAATAAACAAACCCAAACCAACCACCACATGGACCACTGAGAAATCCAGCATTCTCATCCAGCTGCTGAGACTTCTGATTCAAAGGTCACGAGGCATGCTATGTTGCCAAGCCATATGTAGATAAGGTTGCTCAGAAGAAAGATTTAATTAGTCCCCATCCTTCTTGCCAATATCCTTGTGCTGATTGATGTCTTCATCAACAAAACATCATGAAATTCCAATTCCGACAAAGACAAGTTTTCACCTCTGCTGCTGCCAACACAAGGTTTTGCAATTGTCACTGTCCAATTTCTTCGAGCCTTCTGACAATGTGCTTGATATCTGGTCTCAGGGCGGGTGTTGGAGAGCAACAAGACACTGCCAGTTGAAAGAACATAAACAAACTGTCCTTATCAGTGGGATTTTCCTTCTTGCTTTGATTGATGAGCTCTGAGCCAAACGCTTCGGAGATTGTGTGCTCGAAAACCTTGTTTCTCAAAGAGGTGGATAGACAAAGATCTTGAGAATGCAAGAATCTGTTGTTCATGGTTTCCTTCTGAGCAATCAACTCGAGTAAAACGACCCCCAAGTTGTAGATATCGCTCTCCATGCTGGCGTCCTTCATCTTGATCAGTTCTGGGGCTTTGTAGCCCTGAGCTGCAGAGGCTTCGAGCATTTCTTGTCCTGATGCTGGATTCAAGAGGAGGTGCAGGCCAAAATCTGAGAGGCAAGGCTGCAAATCAGTGTCCAGCAAAATGTTGTTCAGCTTGAGGTTGCCATGGACAATAGGCCTCTGTAGGCCAGTGTGAAGGTGATCAAGTCCCTTGACAATACCCAGAGATAGTTTATAAATGACTTCCCATCTGTGGGATTCTGCAACTCCATCTGTAGAGGTTATAAATTAACAAGTCCTTTGACTATTGGAATTGAGCAAAGCTTGAGAAATCAGGAAACAAACAGGAGATCAAGATATGAAGACAAACACAAAAACAAACTCTCAATTTGTCGAAATCAAAGGGCAAGAAAATTTGTACCACAAGACTAGCATTGTAGCCAGATATCTAACGACACGAAGTGAACAAAAACATTACCACAGAAGGCAACATATTCAAAATATAACTAAAAGTAAGAACATTTTCCTATTCAAAAGTAAGAACATTTTCCTATTCAAAAGATAAATAAAACTAGGAAAAAAACCAGTGATAATGAAACTCCAAGGAAGATATATATAACTCATCTCTATAACCTTGTCTACAGAAGAAATCCAAAATGATCCTACTCTGAACAACAGCTTAAGAAAATCGAAATCTAGCTCAATTTAATCTCCATGTCAATAAGAATCAAAAGAATGCCAATTCATCAGAAGATTATAGTTTCAGACACTTCAAGTTCATCCATTTCTTGTTCTAAAAGCAAGTTTTTTCCCCCCTTTTCTTCTCTCTAATGGCAAAGCTATAGCTCAAAAACCCAAATGATTATTCCCTTCCTGGAACTTTCAAAATAAGTTATGGAAGTCGTTCTCTAAATTCACAGAAGGGAGCATAATATTGTAACCTTCTAACTGGCAAGGCCAAAAGAATGAGTTCCTATACAGTCACATTGCAAATAAAAGAAGAGAAATTCAAACCATACAGTTTAAATAAACGAATCAAAAGAAGAATAAAACGACAATGCGAGCAAACATACAGAAAGTAAAACCATATAGGCCAGACAAACGAATCAACCACAATACTTAGAAAGCCCATTCAATAATTCTAATATATATATATATATATATATATATATATATATATATATATATATATATATTCTTTCTTTTGTTTTGATCCAAATATTCAATTTTCTCCCAAAGCTGCAAACTTTGTACCAAAATCAGCCAAAAATATCAACTTTAGAGCACCAAAGAACCAAGAAACTCACCCCGCAGGAACTGCGAGAGAGTCCCGGCGGCATAGAACGGGTGGACGAAAAGCGTCTCCCCTCTTGGCCCCACATACAGCGCTCTCATGGGTACCAGATTGGGGTGGCGGACGTGCCCCAGTTTCTGGACCGCGAGGAGGACGTCCTGGGTCCGGCCGACGCAGGCCGGGCGGACGAACCGGAGAAGCACCACCGAACCGCTCCGCTGAAGGCTGGCTCTGTAGAGCGTCGCGTAGCTGGACTTCCCCACCACCTCCCCCGGCGCGTCCAGGATGTCGTGGATGGTCAGATGCTCCCCTCCGGCGAACCTGGTCAGGTCCTCCCCCTCCATTTCCTCCTCATCCTCGCCGTACCCGCATCCCCTGTCCTCCAACGACTCCCTCTCCCTGCTCCACCGGAACCTCCTCCGAAAACAGCAGTACATTACGTAGAGGAGGAGCAGAACAAGAAATGGAGAGATTACGCCGAGAATTATCTGGATTTTTCTGTGCTTCTCCATTTCTTAGCTCTTGAAGCGGCGTCTTCCAGACAAGTCCTATTTTGGCGGAGGAATTGGGGGAAACGCGATGCAATCGAGGGGATTGGAAGCTTCAGGGAGAAAGACGGCGGAGGAAACCAAGAGGAGAAGAAAGTCGACAACTTTCCGGCTCGGGAGAATGCATGGATGGACCGATTAAACTATTTGCAGGAAAATACGGGGCACGAGAGAGAATAAGATGACTTTATTGCCCCAGTTTCTTTTTTTTTTTTTTTTTGCTAGAAAAAAATGTAGGGTGTTTTACCACCGTGTAGCACTCCATTCCAGTCCCAGTCCACTAGATTTTTTTTTTAGCTACGTGCATCTAAAAATTTTAAAATTTTAATCAAGTTAACTAAATTATTATTATTATTTTTTTTTTGGTCACGTGCATTCAAAAATTTTAAAATTTTAATTGAATCATCTATGACATCATTCCTCGAACAATGACCAAGTAAAGGGATAGCCAAAGTCTTTACCAACCCCATAACTCATGTGAAGGTTCCCTGTTTCATTCAAGGAGCATTTTGTACTCCATACCGGATAATAATAATAATTGATATAAAAGCATCCTAACAAAAAATAATATAAAATTATATTAATAAAAAAATATTATAAATTGATATTTGATTCATGAAATCATGTAAAAATTTTTTCTTACCGTCAATATAGTGCTCTAGGTGCCGATTGAGATTTAATTTCTTTATGTATATTGAAACAGAAAGATGTACAAATTTAGATAAAAATATTTAAAGAGAAGAAAAAAATTTAAAACTCGGCTATTTAAAGAGAATGAAAATATTTTAAACTAGATAGTAAAAAAATAAAATAAAAAAATACTAAAAAGAAGAAAAATATTTTAAATTAAGCGGTGAAGTAGCTATAGATAAAAAAATAAAAAAATCTCAAATTAGATAATAAAGAGATAAAAATAGAAAAATATTCAAAGAAATGAAAAATGCCTTAAATTGTGTGACGGATGAGCCATAAACAAAAAAATACTTAAATTGAAGAAAAAAATCTTAATATGGACAGGGCGAGAAACAAAAAAAAACACATTCAACAAAAAACTCAAACTAAATAATTAAAAGATCAAAGATAAAAAAATAAATTCAATGATGAAGAAACTATAAACAAACGAATATCCAAATAAAAAGTCTCAAATTGGATGCTGAAAAAGCTGGAGATTGAAAAGCAACAACAAAAAAAATATTTCAAATTGCATGGTGAAGAAGTTAAAAACTATAAAATACTTGAAGAAAAGAAAATGTAACGAACAACTATGAATTTATCTAATATAAAGAATTTTCAGGTCTTAATCTATTAAAAAATATATGATTTTGTACCTTTTTATTTAGTTAGGAATATATAATGAAATCACATTAATAAAAAATATTATAAATTGATATGCGATGCTTAAAATCATCCTAACAATACCTGAGAGTCCAAGGAATTTTTCAGAGTTAGCGGAGAAAAGCCTTTTTTTTTTTTTTTTTTTTTTTTTTTTTAACAATGAAGAATGGGAGACGGAAAGGAGTTAAGTTAGTTGGTTAACTACACTAAGTTAAAAAATTAATAACAAATATTGGAGAGCGGTGGCTTTTTTTTTTTCCCCTCCCTTTCTGGTGAGCAGGGTATACCAATAGCTTAAATACTTGTAATACAATTAATACTCCTTATTTATCAAGTTAAGCATAAGCCGATGCAATGGTCATAAAAACAAAAAAAAAGCAATCGAATTATTTCATTTTTTATCACCCCAAAAAATATTTCATTATTTTATCTGATAAAATATTATTCATAATTATCTGAAAAATGTTTTTCAAAACTAACATGAAAAATCTGAATTATTAAAAGGGTTTTAGTCAGATTAGTAGTTACTCTCGAGTTAGGTGTCGCATAACAACTATCTTAATGGAAAACAATAATTATTTTTAATATCCGCTTCGTGCATGCATGTCATGGAACAGGGAACACGAAACAGTTACAATAGCGGTTATTTTTAAAACCATGATCAGCACGATCCGAACAGGGCTAATGGTGGTGGATTTGCTGTCAGGTACTGAATAGAACAGTGGTTTCAGCAGTATGAGTTCTTGGGACATGCACCGTGTTGGGAGGGGAACTGGCAGCGACCAGCAGTAAATCCGGGACCTGCCACCCAGCTAGCAGGGGAAATGGTCCCTGTTGTTTTCTGCTGTTGATGTATAATAGAGCTTCCTGGGGACCGCCGACCACCAGAGATGGCTGCAGGGTTCCAATGGAGTGTTCAAAGGGCCAAAAAAAAAAAAAAAAAAAATAGTGCTTGGATCCTTTTGTAGTACGTGGTTTTAAATGCTTTGCAATACTTTATAGTTGTTAATGGATAGCTATCAAATAAGGTAGTCTTACGTGTTATATACGGCATATTAATGTTGATAGCCATCGATCTTTGAATGCAGTTATCAAGTACTACGCAACACTCTCGTGGTGCAGATTGTGCACCTTCTCAGAGAATTCTAGCCAGGTTGGTGAAAAAAAATTTGAAGGGGTTTAAAGGGAGAAGGTGGTGGTTTATTCTTTTGGCCTGCGAGGGGAGGGATTCTGTTGACAGTTTGTGGGGGGTTGGTGGGGTGGGTTTGTAGGGCGTAAAATTGTACATCATTAGTTTAGGATTGCCCCTCCAAGCATAAGTGATAATATAAGGCCCAAGGGCCGTTTTGGACTGGAATCAGCATTCTTTGCCAACTATATTCGAAACTCAAAAATAAATAAATAAATAAAAGGAGAACGAATTTGGAAACAGGAGATTTCAATCCAATCGAATCTTCATCAGAGATCGCGGCGATCAGCATTGGAGCATTGGGATTTATCGATGGAGGTTTCGGAGAAGCCGGTCGATGACGCGGGGGGCGATAAGGGTTCTCTTCGGGATTTAAAGCTCCCTCGCATGCCTCAGCCCTTTTCCGGAACGCATCTTCCTTCGATGGACGTCGACCTCGCCGGTAAGTACCTTATCCCTTGTTTTCGTCTGAGCGTGGGCAGCAGCGACGACGGATGGGAGCCCGTCTCCTCTCGAGCACAGGCTTGAGTAGGGACGATCAGTCGGGGGAAAGGGAGGAATTTGGTTTGCTGGGTTTCTGATGGGTGGTCGGACAGCCACCGGGGATGCCGCCGGTCCCTCCCTTCCCTTCCGGCGATCCATCCCGGGCGGTCGATCACGAGGATCGCCACTGTTCCTCCATTTTCTCGAGGGGGGTGTTGATCGGCCTGTTAACAGAGTGGTGTCTCTATTAACAGGGAAAGAGTTTTGGTCCCAGTGCTCTCCGGCAGGTGGTCGGACCGCCGTCGTCGGGATCGTCGGTCTCTTCCCTCCCTTCCGGCGATTCCTCCCGGCGATCGATCGAGGGGATCGCCGCCAATCCTCCTTGGGTTGTCCGTGGAGTTTTTGGTCTGGGCACTGTGCCTGGGCTTTGTTGAGTTGGGCTCAGCTGGGCCAGGCTCAGTTGGGCTAGGCTTTGTTGGCCCAAACTTTGTTGGGCCGAGTTTTTCTATCTATGTTGGGCCCGGCCTGTTTCTGGGATAGGCCGGCCTAGTGACGGTACAATTTAGAAATAATAAATATATATATAAATAATAATAATGATATTAATAATGATAAATAAAAGGGAGGAAAAGGACTGTTAGTTGAGGATGTCCTAGAAATTTAGTTTTTATTGAAAGATATTTGATGATTTAAAAATTTATATCAGAGTGCGTAGCGAAAGTGTGGTAGACTAAACACACTAGAATTAATTTAAAGTGTATATGATGGAAGAAGAGATGCTCTTATTGAAATTATTGAATTGGATAGAATGGTACTTGTGAATATTGGATCATACAAGTTTTAGATTGTGCATCTTTGAGTTTTGGAATACTTAGATTTTTTTTAAATTTCGAGGACAAATTTTTTTTTTTATTAGGAGGGGAGAATGTGAGGCCCAGGGCCATTTTGGACTGAAGTCAGCATCCTTTGCCGACTTCATCCGGAACTCAGAAAAAAAAAATAAAAGGAGAACGAGTCTGGGAGCAGGGGATTTCAATCCAACCGGGTCTTCGCCAGAGATCGCGGCGGTCGGCGTTGGAGCGTTGGGATTTACCGGCGGAGGTTTCGGAGAAGCCGGTCGACGACACGGGGGGCGATAAGGGTTCTTTTCGGGGTTTAAAGCTCCCTCGCGCGCCTCAGCCCTTTTCCGGAACGCGTCTTCCTCTGATGGACGTCGACCTCGTCGGTAAGTACCCTATCCCTTGTTTTCGTCTGAGCATGGGCAGCAGCGGTGACGGATGGGAGCCCGTCTCCTCTCGAGCACAGGCTTGAGTAGGGACGACCGATCGGGTGAAAGGGGGGAATTTGGTTTGCTGGGTTTCTGATGGGTGGTCGGACAGCCACCGGGGATGCCGTCGGTCCCTCCCTTCCCTTTCCGGCGATCCATCCCGGGCGGTCGATCTCGGGGATCACCGCCGTTCCTCCGTTCTCTCGAGGGGGGTGTTGATCGGCCTATTAACAGAGTGGTGTCTCTGTTAATAGGGGAAGAGTTTTGGTCCCGGTGCTCTTCGGCAGGTGGTCGGACCGTCGTCGTCGGGATCGTCGGTCTCTTCCCTCCCTTCCGGCGATTCCTCCTGGCGATCGATCGAGGGGATCGCCGCCGATCCTCCTTGGGTTGTCCGTGGAGTTTTTGGTCTGGGCACTATGCCTGGGCTTTGTTGAGCCGGGCTCAGCTGGGCCAGGTTTTGTTGGGCCGGGCTCAATTGGGCCAGGCTTTGTTGGCCCAGCTTTGTTGGGCCGAGTTTTTCTATCTGCGTTAGGCCTGGCCTGTTTCTAGGATGGGCCGGCCTAGTGACGGTATAATTTATAAATAATAAATAAATAAATATATAAATAATAATAATGATAATAATAATAATAAATAAAAGGAAGGGAGGAAAAGGATTGTTAGTTGAGGATGTTCCAGAAAATTTAGTTTCTATTTAATTTCTTTTTAATTTGTGATTCAGGATCATTGTTGACCTTGGAAGACTCGGTTTAGTGTTGGACTGTACTAGTTGATGGATGCTCTTCGGTAAGTTATCTTGACCTCTGATGTTGTATGCTAGTATGTACATATTTATGAATTAGTAAATATATGTAATATATCTGGATAGGATTGTATTGGATTGCGTGCATCATGTTGGTGTGGGTGCATTGTGTTGGTGTGAGTACATTGTATTGGTATGGATACATTATGGGATTGCATTGGATTACGTGCATTATGTTGGTGTGGGTGCATTGTGTTGATATAAGTACATTGTGTTGGTGTAGGTACTCTCTAGTTCGATTATGATCATAAGAGGACCTGGTCTCCTTTTGGGCCTCCAGCGGGGCTATCGCTGTTACATGACCGTTGAGCGGTATGTGACACAGGAGCTAGTTGCCTTATTTTAGCCATGCATGGCAGGCACATGCAGAGGATGCATGTTTCTCGTGTGATACTCAGAGCTAGTTTTCCTTTTGGGCCTCCAGCAGGGCTATTGCTGGCACATGACTGTTGAGCGGTATGTGACATAGGATCTAGTCTCTTTCGGAGCGAGCCACGGGCCGATCGTGGCCATAGTCAGAGAACTAGGAGAGTAGAGTAAATGATTGGCCATCCATAGTCGTGTCGTGTCTGTGTCGGTTGCATTTAAGTGTACATATTTGCATCATGTTGTTGGTTATATTATTATACTGCTGGACATCTTGTTGTATGATGTGTCATGCTTATTGTTATTAGTGGCATATTGGTGTATGTATATTGGAGGTGTTGATAACTTACTGAGCCTGTGTAGCTCATCCCTATTTTTCTATATTTTTATTTCAAATATTGGAGATCATTTGGGATTTGGGATCAGTCAATGAGGAGATAGGATTTAGGTGTTAATCCCTGAGTTTATATTTTATTTGTATTTTATTTTCTGTTAATCTTTATGGAAAGTTGTTCCTTACCATTGTTTGATTATTGATTCGAAAGTTGGCCTGACATGATCTCCAGGGGATACCTAGGATTGTGCTGTCGGTTACGTAGCCGATTATTGATCTAGATTCGGGACGTGACAGATACTGATGGTGGAAAGGAGAAGCCACGAGCTGTAAAATAAAATGCACCTAAGGCAATTATCGTGTCATTTCCACTTTTTGTTACTATTATAACATACTTCCATGACCAATTACCACTGTGAATTCTGCTGATGTTTCTCTCCAGTTTCATAATACTTTATTTTCTAAGTTTGTTAGATGTATTCATAGATGGGTACGAGCCATCCGTCTCATCGAGAGAAAAAAAAAAAAAAAAAAAAAAAGAAAAAGAGGAAGAAATGAATGAACATACAAGTAAAATCGAGATGGGTGGTAATTAGAGCTAAGCTGTGTTGTATATAACAAACAAGCATTGGCACTTTACTCTAAAATTTAAACTGAGCACAGTTCAGGGATCATGTCAAGTTAAATAAGTTTTAAGCTACATCTGTTGCTACTAAGAATTGCAAAATTGATATCAGGACCGGTACGATACTGTGCCATATTATATTGTACCAGTATGTATACCGGTCATGAAAAATTAAGAAAAAACTGTTTTCTTCCTTCCTCTCAAGCAAGGATCACCGAACCGGACCCGAATCAAGTCAAACTGGATCGAACCGAGAAGTACCATACCGAACCGACCTGTACCAGTCCGATTCAAGCTAGTTTTTATGGTTTGGATCCCGAACCATTTTTTAAGAATAAACCGTATCGGTTCTTGACCGATTCGGTATAGTACATCCCGTACCAGACAGTACGGGATGGTAACGTAAATCCTGATTGCTACAATTTAGAATTTGGATTTAGGATTGCTACTTGCAAGAATGAGTCAAAAGGAATTGGTAGCTTTATACACGTGCAAGGAGGCACCAAGATAGAAATCTCAGATTGATGTCTAGTTTGTAAGGTTCAACAAGGCTGGGTTGCAAGCAATAAAAGCGGGTTATGTACAGGCTTGATGGCTCCATTTGGGTTTAGGTTGTACAAGCCTTCATGGCTTCGAGCCTGCATAACTTAAGATTTTCTTAATCCAAATCTCACCCAAGTAAACACTGTTTTGGCTAAATCAAGTTCCAAATTACAGTGTGGATATGTACAGGTTTGGGGGGTATAGCCTAGCCTTGGTCGTCGAACCTTTGTAAAACCAAACCTTTTTCCCTTTCTTTTCATTCTTTTAGTTAAAAATATAAATTATTTAATCCTGCATGGAAGAACAAACATAATTTCCTTGTAGCTTCCTTTATTAATTTCTGCCATAACATCTGAACCTAACAGTAGTGGACCAGCGATAACATTCCGCTTGTTAGGTACATGAATTTTCCGGCAAGACAAGCGCACCATTGCGTGTATGTTGAGACACTTTTTTTTTTTTTTTTTGGTTACAGGGAAGTGAGAGCACTCACTACACATGAGTAAAGGATATGCCCCCTCCTGCATCTGCGGCAATATAATTAGATAACATAGGAGGAAAGTCTTCAAACCAAATCCTTTCATATTGCTCCAAGCTTGCAATACTAGCCAAATAGTCTGCTAAGTGATTAGCTTCTCGAAAAAACGAGGTAGGAGAAATTGGTCAAACTAGAACGAAGATGCTTAATATTTCTCACTGCTGAATGTCATGAACAGTCCTTGCATTAATCCATGTCACCATTGTCTTCCAATCTCACTTCAAGGTGATCCTATCATTCTAAAACAAAGATGTTATTTTTTTTTTAAGTCCATACCACGAGCTGCCACTAATTCAGCCAAGGGAACAGAGTGAGTGATAATTGGAATGGATGCAACACAGTACGGGACCCATTTGACTGCGAATAACGAACGATCAGAACACCTACAGAATTAGGCCGAACAGACCGTGGAATTTCACTTTGAAAACGCCTAGTTGTGGGGGCTTCCAGGAGAGAGTGATTTGTGAAGAAAGACCGCAAACACGTATAGTATATAACATCCCCAAATGCCAGAATCCGTAAGCTTTGTAGCTCAAACATATATCCCATATTCTTCAAGTAGATCATAGGCTCTTTTCACAATCTCTCTAAGCTCCACTCTAATGTTTTGAAGAATTTCCTCATTCCTTTTCTTTCCATATTAGCTAAAGAGTATAAGCCCAAAGAGATCGAGCTCCGTCCATCTACACGAAATCGACCACTAAATGTAATTGATCTATTACTTGAGATTATTTTGATCATTTCTAAATTTTTTTTCCTTGACATTTTTCATTTGACATGGCATTTAAATCTTATTTGAATCTTATCTAAGACATGGCATTTAAATCTTATTTGAATCTTATTTGAATCTAAGACATGGCATTTAAATCTTATTTGAATCTTATTTAAGATTAATAATTTGACTAATGCTTTATTAAACTATAGATTAAAATGTTGGATAAAAATAAATCTCGGAGAGATAAACATAGATTTTTCCAATCATTGAATATAGCATTATTTATCTCTAATCTGAAGGTTTTTATAATTTACTAGAATTCAACCTTTCTGTGGCAGCTGCAGGTTAACAACTTGGAGGCTGCTACCAAACTAGACAAGCGACGTCCTTTTGGTACACTACAAGCGACGTCCCTTTCAAGCACTAAACTAAATCAAGCAGTGACATCAATAGAAATTCGAAATGAGTTATTTCAAACTCATTACAGCTCAGTCTTTCAGACAATTTGCAAGTTAAAGAGTGCTTATATGAATGCCGGAAACAAAATGCTAACACAAACTGATTATTAGATCATTTGGATATACACAAGGTAAAAAGGAAAAGGATGCAACATGAACATTGCCATTCATTATCTCTTTACATATTGCCGTATAAGTTATTTCATATGTACAAATTATACTCATGCATGCAACAACAAGCTCGTCATTTTCATCTGCTGTCCCAGCAATGCCAAAGCTTGTCATGAAAGCCTACGGAGAGATTCAGACACGGAAACAAAAAAGGATTAAAAAAAGGACGATTACAATTTCACCACCATTCCTCGCAATAAACAGGTATGTCCGCTTCCTAGCTGATCAGCCTCCAGAGAGCAGCTCTCCCTCCCAATCTTATCAGTCAACAATGTCTCCTGATGAGCACGGCACCGAAGCCAGAAACATGAGAACCTAGCAAAAGCTGCTTGGCCAGCTAACTGCACCCTGTATACTAGGCTCAGCTCTGCCCATAAACTATTGCCCGCATTGCTTGGTGCAACATCCCCATCATATCCATGGAGGTCAGACTCAGATACCACCACAAAGGAGCTGTCATCGAGAGCCACAAGTTTTTGAGTCGTGACGAGTGCTGGTGAATTCACAACCGGATTGTCCAAACAACTAGACCTTCCAGTTTTCTTCACCCTCAGTCTGTAGTACTCTTGGACAGCCTGCAAACCACATGGCAAAAGCAAATTTGTCAAAGATAAAAGATTCTTGAATGCAAGTCATCATAAAGTGAACAATCAGTCAAAATTTCATATAATAACCAGCACATCAATTTTTTCTTTTTTTCTATTTTCTATTTTTTTATTTTTTATGATATGTAAGTAATTTTTTAAGATTTCTTGAATAATTTTAAATCCAAATTAATATCTTTCTATTTTGTTATTTGTTTTTACAAATATATTGACTTTCTATCTTTATATAATATACTTTTCTCCATTTTCATATAACAACTCTCAAATAATACTAAACCGGTACCGTGCTCGTACCGGTCACCGTAACCGGTACGGTACAATACGGTACCATACCATACCGGATCCCTGGATCCAAGAAATTATAAAAAAATATCTTTTTTTTCATGATTATATCATTTAACTTGACTCGGGTCCGAACCGGGCAAAATGTACCACCATTTTGGACCGTTTTTCATGGCTGGACAGTACCAGCTCTTGACCAGTACGGTATGGTACGCTTCAAACCGGACGGTTCGAGACGGTACTGAGAACCTGATAGCCCTAGCAAAATAATCTTGAATAATAGATGAGTACTATGAAAATACTATTATGAATAAAATGGCTAATATGATTTTTTCTTATGCTATTTTTTTTAAAAAAAATATGTTGAAACCTTTTTCATCTTTACATAACATACTTTCATTCATTTTCATATGATAGTACAAGAAAAAATATAGTTACTTAATTTTGCAAATATCTATTATGGTATTAAATGGTTAATGTAGCTACTTATTTCTCAAATATCTTGATATCTTTCTATCTTTATATTACATGCTTTCCTCCATTTTTATATAATAACCATTGCTAAGTCGTCTTGAATCATTAATAATTACTATCAAATATACTATTATAATATAAAATGGCTAGTATGATTTTTTCTTGTACTATTCTTTTTTTTTTAATATATTGTTGTCTTTCCATCTTTATATAATATACTTTCCTTCATTTTCATATGATAACACAAGAAAAAACATGGTTGTTTTCCCAAATATCCATTATAGTATGAAATTGCTAATATAGTTATTTATTTCCTCAAGTATCTTGATACCTTTTCATATTTATATAATGTGTTTTCATCTATTTTTCTATAATAACAACAGTTAAATCGATAATTACTATAAAATATACTATTATGATATGAAATAGCTAATTTGATTTTTTTTGGATACTGTCCTTTTGTGTCCAAATGTATTGACGTGTTTCTATCTTTATATAACCATAGATATACTATCCTTCATTTTCATATGATAGCGATAGTGGTTCATTACTTTCCTAAAATAATAACCATGCTGGAATATTCAAAAGTATCTACTAGCCAATGCAAGCAAGAAGCATTGAGCAAGCAAGTATTTTGTATCTAAAAAACTTGCAAATTTTGATAAGCACAGTTCTCATGATCAAAAAATCTATTTTAAGTTTTAAATAAAAATAAGCAATAAATTATTGCAAATTCTTTTATATGAGATGCATTGACCTTCACTAATGTTATCCTAAAGAATTAAGAAACAAATTTTCGTTTGATAAAAATTAATTTAAAAAAAAGACATGATATGAAACCAATCATGTTTGGTAGCTTTAGATTAAGATATTATTAAGATTTTTAATAAATTGGTCATCTAAAATCAAGTACTTTAAAATATTCATATGGAAGAAACAAGATATTTATAGACTTTAGCAAAACAAAATAGAAAAAAAGTTCTCTAATTAATTTTTGATTTAGCCATGTTTTTTTGGTATTTTTCTCTTTTTCTTTCCATGGAAACAAGTTAGAAGAGAAAAGTCTCGGTCCTTTTTTTTCTTACTAGAATCAAGCTGAACCACTTGGTTTAGCATGAAACCAAGCAAAACTGCTTGGTTCCGTGCAGTTCCTACCATTTTGGCTCCAGAAATGAATCCTACAACTAACCGACCTGATTCAGGCTCAATACAGGCTGAACCGAGCATTCGGCATAGTTCCGAAAACCCCAAGTCCAAGGTTCCACAACTTTTACAACACAAGTCCAATAATTTAACTCCAGCAATTGCAAACTATTAGATATAACATACCCTGAAAATGGCCTAACCAAACTATTAAGCTCTAAGTTTCCTATGTTAAGACTAACAAAACACTTAATCTACCTCCAGATAATGCTAGTGCACAACTTTGGCAAAAACAAACATTGGGAAACATCTTTGAAACACTATTACCGTCTTCCCCCTTCCGAGTTACTTCTCATTATTTCAAACGCACCTCGTTGAGCTGATACTTAGACTCGTACATTTCCAACACTCAAAACAATGTGGTTAGCCTAACAAGTCTAAATGTTTTCTATCACCATTACCACCCCCGTTCCCAAAGGAACCAACAACAACAAAAAAAAAAAAAAAAAAAAGTGGAGAGGAAAAAAGGTTTTTACAAAATACAGGCTGATAAACGTATGTCTCAATTCTGAACAGCCAAGACAATAATCTGAATTGTTTAATCTGCTTAGTGATCTATCAAGGAAGGCTCAATCCACTAATTAAATAGCAAACCATAATTTGATAAAGAAAGACCGATAATATTTATCTTCATAATGGATAAAAGAGAGAAGACTGAGTGTCTAAAATAACTGATGATAATAAAGATGACAGAAAAAAAATATTTATCAAGAACCTGCAGAGGTTATAATGGTTTACCTGCCACTGTGAAGCAGCTAAAAGAACTCTTGGCCTGCTTAATCTGACATATGCATATGCTGCACTAGGTGTCATCTGCCTATGTTGCACCTGAAAGATAAAATTCTATTAATAACGATTGTACAACCACACACGTCACCATTAAAGAAAGGCTAATTGCATGACAAACCAGGTAGCAGAGAACAATGGTTGTGCTGCGCCCTCGACCTGCTTTACAGTGAACATATGTTGTTTTCCCACTGGATGCATTCTCTTTGTAGAGTCCACATAAATAAATAAACAAGTTCAACTTACAAAACAATATGAAGAAATCAACCAAAAAACATGCAATTGTTTTTTCACATTCTATCCAAAGAACAGAGGTCCAACTGAGCTAGTAAGAATGGGAAAATATGAAAAGTAAAAAAAAAAAAAGAGGGTTTGATGGCACTACTGTAAAACATAAGCAGAAAAACTTAATGATGTCATCTATATAGAAAAGTGTGTTTTGGCTTTGGGTCTGTCAACCTCTCTTCAAAATTTCTCATTCGTTTTCCAAACAAATCTTATTTAAAAAACTTTTAAAAAGGTTTCAATTACCGATCCAAACTGAGCTCTTTTTTTTTTTTCTTTTTTGTGTGGGAGTGGGTGGGGGAGTAGGGTTTTCTCAGTATACCATTAAATCAATACAAGGTATGGGTGTTGTGCCAACTCCAATAATGTACCATGTGCTGATATTCAGAAATACCATACTGCATCAGGAAGATACCAGTATAGTGCCTGATTCCGAGACTTAAATTTGGTTATAATGCCTATATATCAGTAGTAATCAAGAACCAGGCACCCTTTTATCCTACATAAACCATAAATTACACATCAATCTCTCTCCGTAAAGGAAGAGACCTTGCTGCTTACATCTCTTCCCTCCCTCAGAAAACAACAATACCCTCTCCTACCTCCACCAGTCCACCTCGCTTAATCTTGTGATTCCTAACAAGTGTCTCACCAACAAATATCTCCACCTATTTTATGCTTAATCAGGAGTATAAAAGACTCAATCAGAGAAAAACATGACAATCTGTGTTTGCTATTTTTTTATATTCGTATCATATATTTTTGACATTTTCTGTTTGAGAGATACACAGAACATTTATACGAGGTCTTAATTTTTTCTCCAAGATCATTTCATCATTACTTTTTATTGCTAAACATGCATTATGCATGCATGTATTCATTAAATAGCTAAAGATGTCTACTGGTTTAGGTTTAATTGCTGGTGCATGAGCATGAAGCAGGTGACAAAAGGGAGCATCAGATTATATCAATGAAAAAATTAGACACTATGGCAATAGGAGCTACAATAATGTCATTAACTTCAAAATGAAACAAAATCAGGATTCATGATAGAGACATACAACACTCAAAAATACCATTCACTTCTATATGTCAGGAGTTACAAAATTAGTATTATATATTGTAACTTCTTCAAAAGGAATCCGAAATAGCTTTTGCATACTAACAGATCCGTTAGTTATTAAATGTTGGTAAATCAGTGAACAAGACTGAGACATAGTCAGCTCTACTGCCAAAAATGACACTACACTAAAGATCAATTACATCATAACTAGGGTAACATAGAATATAAATTTATCTGCTATCCATGTTAAAGTTGACCAAGGCAAATGCCTACCATGGATGAAGTCTACAGCTCGACATATATCTCCAAATGATGGGGCAAAGAGGTAGTCTCTTGTTGGTATCACCAAATGTTCAATCCCATGAGCCTACAATAGTATTTAAAAAAAATGCATGCAAAAAATGTTTTATTAAATTCACACACAACAATGAATATAACGAATTACCTTCTACATGCTAGAGAAGAAAACTGTCCAAATTACTTAAGTCATCAAAGAAAACAGTCATAGCCACTAAACCTGAAAATAATACTACCAAGAAACAAGATGAAATACCGCAAAACCAAAAGCAAATTTCAAAAGAAATGGAAACAACAAAAAGCTTGGCATGTGAAGAATTTTGATCACTTGCTTTAAATTTCCGACAATAAAATACCATAAAATCATATGCAGGAATTTGATGAAGGAAAGAATCTATCCAGCAAGGGAGCCTTACATGTATTATGCCTTGGAAAGTATTTATTCTGCAAGTTAGCAGTCAAAGTTTGCATTGCTTCAAATCACTAAAAGGGCAAGAAAGCCTTACATGGATTATGCCATTAATTTAGAAACCTCGGAGTACGATATATTTAAAGTAATAATTGGGTAATGGCAATGAGTAATAATAACAGAGATTCAAAAGAAATATTAAAGGTGACAGTTTCAGCAGAGGCCTTAAAGTAAACTGATCTTTCTGGTTTTGGACCAAAACTGTGAAAATTGAAGTTTCAAAAATGTCAAAAAATCCGCATTAAAAAAAAATCAAGAAAAATAAGAATGAGAAAACATTAACACTAGATTGTTTACATGCTATCTGTTTTTTTTTGTGAGCTAATGCATTACAAGATTTTTAACAATAACAAGCATGAGAATATGCATAGCAGGACGTTGCCTAAGCTAATAGTCACAGCAATATTCCACCAAGAACTAGGTGGTTTGCCTTCACAGAGATATTTGATCATTTGCAGATTTGCATGGAATAAAGCAGCTGCACTTCTACCAGTTTAAAATCCATTTACATAACTTATCCATAGTTTGAATTGGTTGAACAAAACTATTGCAGCTTATATCGAAATTTATGGAAATCTAATATTATCTTTTTTTAAAAAAAATTAATACTTTGTGCTAGAATTGCGGTTCCCAACAATGTTTTAAAAAGCAGATTGGATTGGCCAATTGAGCCAGTTGAACCGTCAACCAATCAGGCCTTCAGTCTGGATAGCCCATTAAAGTTGGACTTCTTTGAAAATTGCTCGATTTAACAAAACAGGGTATTAGGATTTAAAGAGAATGATCAATTGAAGCCTCCTCTACAAGTATACCTCAAATCCCTCTCTCTTCCTTTCTTCTCTCTCTCACTCTCTACATGTCACTCATCGGAGAATGGAGGCAGGAACAGTCTACCATACTGCCCCAAATTGCCTGGTACAGAACGTACTATACCGGATAAGTATCGAATTGGTGTGCTATCTCAAATCGTATCGATACTTGATAAGCTATCACATACCATACTGACACTTGATACGCTGTCTCATACCATACCAAACTACATATCCATACTGTAATAGGATAGTACCAGTATGGGATCTGATGCCGAGACAACGAACCTTGGTAGCTATCTATCTATCTATATTATACATCGCCAAATTGTTCACCGGAGCATAATGGAAAACAACGAGCAATAGCTTCACCCCCTCTCCTACTCTTTGGTGGTAGGTTAGCATGCAGCGGTGGCACACCCATCCCCTGCTCTCTCTCTCTCTCTCTCCCCAAAAAAAAATTCTCTAACCCTTCTTGATTGCAATTTGCTCCACCAATCTGATTTCATCCTAGGGAAATCAGAGCCTTCAGATTCAATCAATCCACCACTTCCATGGGCATCCTCTTTACTCGGATTCTCTCTTCCCTCTTCCGCAATTGAAAGGCTCATATCAACCTTTATAATGCCCAAAAAAACACATCCTCCATATTATTCTCGTTCCCCTTTTTCTTTCTTTTTTTTTTGGGGGGATATGTAAGCATTATCTATTTCCTCTTTTTGTTTCACGTTGGCTCTAAATAGGGAAGCAGTCCCCAAAATCCCAAGTGTGTCTTCTCCCTCTCACCCCTTGATTCTTGAGATTTCTACTTTGCCAATTGGTAGATTCTCTTCCTTTTTCTTGGATTCAGCAAAATAATGCAGTACAACAATATCAACCTCAAAGTTTCGCTCTTGGTACATCAATCTGCCTTTATTTACTTATTCTGGTTTTGCCCCACCCTCTTTTTAATGATACGATCAGGGTTAAACTGATGGGTATCGTGTGATGAATCTGGCCCAGGTTGATATCATCCTGGGTAGTGATAGATAAAAGCTCAGTTATGTAGTTGTAATACTAGTTTGTTAGTGACAAGTAGTTTGCGGTAATCGGTTCAACATGAATCTGAAGTCTAAACAGTATTGTGATTTATTTGTGGAAGCTCAACTTGATATTGTAATGCTGAATGCTTTTATACATTTTATTATTCTTTGTCTTTTGTTTACATGAGATTCTTTTACAATTTTTGTTATAACACTTTAATCTATTTTATATATAACTAATTAATAACTAATAATATATATTGCAATATTATGACATCATGGTTATATTCCGGTCAACCCAACAGTTGAACCAGTAACCCATGACCTGGTCCCTTTTCAGCTTCAATGAACGGCACAGTTCTTAAAACATTGGTTGCCATAAGCGGGACATCAAATATCATGTTAAATTCAAGATTATATAACTTTAGATTGTGATCAATATAATAAGCTGTAGTAGCTCCAAATCCTCTTGAAGGCAGTGATTCCTCTATGTATTGCTGACTTCAAGGGCCTGTAGGTACATACAGAACCAATTTAACTGATTTAGCCAGATTGTGTTACCTTTCCCTAGCAATGTAAACTTTAGTCTTTGTCACACAACAAAATGTCAATAAATAAGCAGAATAACAAGATACCTTGCAAGTAAATTTATGTCATGCAGAAAAATTAAGGCCAACAGAAAATAAAGTACTTACAAGATACAGTGATGTAGGGACCAAGGTCTCATATGGTTCATTTAACGTGATTACTCCACAAACACCAAGTTGCCTTAAGTGAGGAACATCGCTAGGGAATGGAACAGCACCTAACAGTAAAAACTGATGGCAGATATATTAGTCTAAATAAAAAAGAATTATATAATAACAAACCACATGTGGAAGAAAGAAGGAAAACCATATTCCCTAGTGATTCTTAATGTCCAACTGTAGTCACTCCTTTTGAATGCTCTAAAAATAGAAACCATATATGAACAAAATAAGTACAAGAGACAATTTCTTTGCTTTCATACATCACAAATCAATTGCCTAAATTCTATAATTTTGTTGGTTCATTGATAGTAAGGATATTATTATATCCATCAAATGACCTCCCTTGGTCAAATTTGTCAAAAGCATGGACAATGCTACAGAAAAATGATCCATCAAGGCAACCACTTTTCTCAAGATTGCATGCCTATGCAACATAGTTGTTATGGGCACCTCTACATGCACCTAGGTAGGGATGGCAATTTTTACTGACCCGGTGAATACCCGACCCAACCTGATATTAATGGGATGGGTAAAACCCAACCCGCCTAGTTTATAAATAAATATAGATTATATAAAAAAAAATCTAACTCGGGTTCAGGTCGGGTACGGGTTGTAATATGCGCCGACACAAACCCAACCCGTTTATATATAAAAAAAAGCTATGTTTAAAATATTTAAGTAAATTGAATATGAAACGAATATACTCGACCCGACCTGACTCGACCCGACCCGTTTAGGTTTTAAGTAAACTAGGTTTTATGAGACTGGGTATACCCGACCCGAGACAGGTATGGGGTGAAGAATTTTTTAACGGGGCGGGTATGGGTTTTGGGTGACCCGACCCGTTGCCAACCCTACACCTAGGTGCCCAACTAGGTTGAGAGTTCCTAGCAAAGGCTCGCCACATGGACGGTCCCCTATCTTTTTGGGAATCCACCCAAGTGATTGGGCATCTCACCTAGGCCACCAATCTCCATGGGCTATCACCCAAGCACAACCCAAGTGGACCAAGTTTTACATAACTTGGTTGATCTGGTCAAGATTGGTTTAGGTCAAAATAGAAGAGTTTTTTTTTGCGGGGGGGGGGGGGGGGGGGGGGGCGCGCGTAAGGGGGCTGAGGGTGATCCACTTTGAAACTGCCACTCTATTATCTGAGATCCAATCTAGGCCAGCTCATCAAACCTCTTGGTCTCCACTCTCCACTCTCATACAACCTCAATTAGTTCTGGGCTGTCACAAACAAGGGTTGCATGGTGGTTGACAATGAGAGCTCCACTCTTATCCTTTCAACAATCAAGGTATCTGTTCTTATCAAAAAACAATCAAGGTATCTACCTCTATCATCTAGGCAGTCACCTAATCACCATGGCTATTGCAGAAGCTAAGAGAGCATCTATCACCCAGGGTCACCTGTGCTATTTGACAACCATGCTACGTATTTCAAATTTAGTATCTTCGGTGTTTAGGTAATGATCCATGTTTTTCCAACCTTAATCATTTGGTTGAATCATATCGAGAACGAGCCTTGACAAAATGGTAAGGTTGCTCCATTACTTGGAGATCATGCGTTCGAAACATGGAAACAGTCTCTTCACATCCAGGAACAAGGTTGCATACATCTAAACTTCCTTAAGCCTTGCAATCGTGAGAGTCCTCATGTACTGGACCATCCTTTTGATCATTTGATTTAACCATTCTATATCGGTTTAACCATTCTATAGTTTAAGTATATAAATAAAAGATACAAAATGAGTATAATAATTCCAACTAGGGAAAAGACAATATTTATGTTGGTTATACAGAAGGGAATGAAACTTAGAATTGGCATATTGTTTAAGAAGCTCTTCTGCAAGCCTATATTGTGGAAAGACATGAGACTGAGAAGGTCCCATACATAATAGATCAATTCTACTCAATATTCTATTAATTCCAATAAACAACGGAGCAAAAGAAAGAGAGCAAAGTTTATAGTATTAGAGGCATATCTAAGGTTTGTCACACCTCATGCTTCGAGATAAAGCTCTCCAGAAGCACCATAAGACTCACAGGTAAGGCTTTATCAACTATAAAGTAAAGAAAATGCAACAAGCAAGGGACTCATCTGATGTGCAGATGTTCTACCATATATTATGCTGTTCATGGGTTAAATACATGATCATCCTATTATTTTAGCTACCAACGAAAGTAAAGGGAAAATCATTTTTTTTTAATTATATAACATGTGGATTCTCAAATATTATAATTATAATGCCTAATACATTGTTATGCATTTTTTACCATCTAGAAAACAGATATATTGAACCAAATTTCAGAAATTTGTCAAGCATGTTAAGCTAATAGAGTACAAACTCATCTAGGCAAATGTGTTGTGCTAGATTGGATTTTGGCATGCTCCAGCAGATCCATATTTGAAGGGTCAAAATTTGAAATGTGATCCCAATTCATTTACATTCTGGTAGGTTTCATCAAGTTTCAAATTTATTTTGCAGCCCAAATTGGTTTTTTTGGGGTTGTATCGGTTCAAAAACAAAAAAAAAAGTAATAAAAACACATATATTGCAAAAGAAATTAACAACTATAAAAACCTTGAAGCATTATCAAAAATCCATCCCACAGAAGATAAATTACAAGCACACATAAATCCTCATTAACAACACAAATTCATGAAGAACTGTGAAATAGCAGATAACAGCACATAGTTCTTAAAACCATATCTCATCCACATTTGAAACAAGTAAAAACTGAACCTGATCTAAATAACTTCACGTTGGATTGAGTAAGGTCAAGTTCTGGTTAGTTCCAGATCATACATTCACAACCTCAACCATGATACTGATATCTTTTGACTTAGATTTCACAAGATTTTTTTTTCTTCTAGAATTCATTTATGTATAAAGATTAATTCACAAAGCTTTTGTTTTCCATTCAAAGGTTTACTAATCAGCCTCCTTTTTAACCCCTTTTTTTAAGGTCTGAGGAAAATAATAATTTACAAGTAATGGCCAACTCTTGCTCCTAATTAACTTTGTTAGTGATTTTTTAAATAAAAATCAACTTGCTCCAACATCGAACTCAATCTTGAAAATCTTATCCACAGACTATAACAACAATCAACCAAAATATGATTGAATTGAATATTTTCATGATTTTTGTTTCATATTGCTTACTGACTTCTACCCAACATCCATCACTAGATATGCATTAAGACTGAAATCCACATGCCTCCTCTAATTAAAAGCTTTAAAAAAGAGTATGTCTTCCGCTCCTACAGTTATTTGAACTCCCTCCATGTAGCAAACATATTCAGAAAAGAAGAGTGTATCTCTCACTTTTCCCAACATAGCACCTCCTGGCTCCCGATAATCCCTCTAAATCTCATAAACTGCAATTCTAACTACTGAAAGTTAGAATCTTTCCCTAAATAATTTTCTATTTTATTTCTTTGTGCTAACAAGTATGAATTTACCACCATAGCAACGACACATTAATCTTCAGTTTTATGCGTTGCCAAATACATATGTGGGTTCTAATAAAACAACCTGGATTCAAATTGTTTTTCCAATGAATATTTTCTCGACAATAAATTTCTCAACAAGACATTTCGAGATGCATCAATAACAAAATCATAGATTTATTGAATCTACAATCCAAGAATTCTTGATAGGCAAACATGAGACGATTATATCTATACAAATAGCTATCATCAGGCATCGAAAGAAGGAGGGGAAAAAACGATATAATAAAATCAACAAAATTCCTAAAGGAAAAAAAAAACACAGCATGAGAAGGAGCTGAAAAGAGAATCACACAAACCTGGTCGACCTCATCCCACCAACGAAACTCGGACTGGATCTTATTTCGAAGAACATTATACAAAAGAGTCGGATAGAAGAGAAACCGAGCCCCAACCCCAACCATAGCCCTCTTCGCATCCAATAATCCAACATCCTTGCCATTAACCCCAATAATCCATGATTCACCTTCCCCTCCTCGTCGCCGTCCTCCTCCTCCTCCACCACCGCTCCCCGAATCACCCTCGGCTAATTCCTCAATATACATCCCTCAAATCCCCCGATTTCCCCGATCCAATCTCAAATCCCAACACACAAACATGAATTCCCCATTTCCAACAGCCGAATCCTTCACATCTTACAGAATCCACAGGATTTTACCGCAAACAAATGAAAGAGAAACGATTAAAAAATATGAGTTTCCAATCAAAGGGAAAGATCGCATCAAAAGCGACGATGGGAGAAATAGAAGGGAAAAAAGAAAAAGGAACGGGAGGAACCCTCGGCCGCAAGCTATTCTCCTTTTCTTGGTCTCAAATGGAAGAAGCCATCTCACTCTCTCTCGATCCTCGAAACGGAAGGGGCGGTCGGCCTGCAACAACTACCAGCTGTCACCCCCCCTCCACCTAATCAAAGTAGAAGGCTAGCTGTTGCCATCACCCTTACCTGCGCCGCACATCGTTCGATGAAGACCACGTGTCTATCGGTTCGATCTAACGGCCGATGAGTTGAACGGAAGGTGCCGGTCGACGTTGACCGTTGGATCTTGTAACGGAGGGATTGGAACGGACGGCTCCGGGTGACGGAGGTGGTGGGGTATTATATCGGAGGGCACGTGGTTGTCAAGTGGGATCTAAGCATCCCCGTGGGCCGATGGGCCCCATCATCACTTTTTTTTTTTTTTTGGGGCAAATTTTACCGTCGCCTATTATTGAATGGACGTGATTGATTGATTTGGTCGGTGGGACGCCACGTGATGCGGTGTCGGTATCTCAATCCGCCTTCCGTGCTCCTCTGTTTGGTGGGCTCCAGCCGCGGTATTGCTGCTTGGCACGTACGATGCACGCGATACGTCCTCTAGCGGGCACGACGTTTAAGGTCAGGTGCACAAAGATAATGCCAATCATTCAACGGTCCAAGCAACCGGTCGTGGGATTTTTGTTTTATCATTTCCTTCGCTTTCTATAATTTTATTTTTAATTTAATTATATAAAATGCAGCTGACAGAAATTCGAATATTGATTTAAATATATTTTAATAAAAAAATTTAAAAATAAAATAAAAAATAAAAAAATAGTTTGGAATAAAATTTAAAAAAATTAATAAAATAATTTTGAAATCAAAAATAAAATAAAATAAAATAATCTGGGCTAATAAAATAAAAAGTTAGGCGAGTGATGCCTGTTGGCTGGTGATAGTGAAAAAATTAGACGAGTGACGCAAGTCGTAGTCAGGTTAACGTACTCACCTTCAGGTGAAGAATGGCTGTGAAAAAATTAATATGTGCCGAGTATCGAATATTTCTTGGCTGGAGTTGGAAAACCGTTTGGGAGTGAATCTAACTCCTTCCCTTTTTATTTAATCAAAAAAAAATTATATAAAATGATCAATTAGGTTCATATAGATCAAAGAATGGCCCACCATTGCTCCTTATGCCCATGATAGTAAAAGAATTAGCATTTTTTGTTATAAATAGGTTCTATCGTGGTTTAGAAGTAGAGATTAAAATAATTTAAAATCTATTTTTACATCCAAATGATTAAATTTATCCTTATATGGATAGAAATTTAGATATTCAACAAATATTTGTACCCACATCCATATCAAAAAAATATAAGTTATAGGTAAACAACAATCCAATATAAATATCTAATTTTACTTTTAATTTTATTTAATTTTATATATTACTCAATAAATAATCATATTGGCATACTATTAACTTGATTATTTTTTATTTAAAAAATATCTTTATTTCATGATTATAAAATTTAATCATCCAACTTATATTCATATTTATATCTATATTTTTTATATCCAATTTACATCTATATCCATTTAAAACAAAAATGAATATAATTTTTTGTATCTGATTAATATCTGTATCTATTTTTATATTATTAAATAAAATAAATATGAATATAGAAATAATAGTATCCGTTCGATTTTTTGCCCTATTTATAATATAGGTTTAGTTAGGGCTAAAAATGATTTGATCGATTCAATTTTAAATATTTTTTCAAATCGAACTGACATTTCGGTGTAAGAAGTTTCTAAAACTGTATATTTAGCTAAATATAATCAATTTTTTTGGTTTGGTTTTGTATCGGTTCAATTTGTTTATGCAATTTTTCCAAGTATTTGAATGGTTTTTTAGTTTAAACAGGTTAGTTAATTTGGTTTTTATTTATGTGTTCTTTTATTTTGATCCATAGTGTTGCCGCTCTTCCTCCTGGACCGAGCTCGGTGGACGCGCTGGAGAGCTCCTCGATCAATGAACCTGCAAGAAGTCCCTGGACACCGGAGGGGGCTCCGGCGGGAGACACTTCGATGCTTAAGTTAGAAGAGGGTTGGAGCAACAGAACGGGAAGAACTCGGGAAGAGAAAATCAGAATGGGCAAGAAGAACGTTACCCTTCACGGAGGTCCCCCGGGTGCCTTTTATATGCATGGAGCGCTGCCAAATTCTGTTGGGGAGCAGGCTGGGAAAGCTCGAATATGCCCCCAGGAGAGTAGGCGTGACGGTGAGATCATGGGTGACGGCGTGACAGGTGTGTCAGAGTGGTGGCCTGGCAACAAGAGTCGTGGCCATGCGCTGGAGTCCGTTACAACAGAATGTCAGAACTGTCGGGGAGGAGAGGTTCCTGGAAATATCGGGCGACCCCTTCAGCAGCGGGTCGGCTGGCCTCCCAGAAACCGACCGGGATGTTCAGTAGGACCTCCAGAAGCCAGACGTGGCAATCAAAGAGGCTGTCGCACGAGCGGTGAGGCACCCGTCAGCCCCCAAAGCCCCCGGGTCGGCTCTTTGGGAAAGTCGACCGTGGAGTCGGATTCCGTGCGGGGACCAGCCGACCGGACACCGGGGCCCGGTCCGACCGAGGATTAGCCGAATGAGCGCATCACATAGTTAAGTCAAATTTGATCTAAGCTAAATTAAAATAGGATTAAATTAACATTTTAGATTCTTAAAACTTTTTCATTTTGATTTGTCGATTCAATTCGATTTTAACGGGTCATATAAATTAGTAAATCAGTAACCAAACTAAAATATCAATTTTTATATTTTTATTAACCGAATCAAAATAGTTAAATCACCAAATCACCATATTAGGTTTGATTTGGATCAGGTTAGGTAGTTTAGATGCTTTGAACAAAATTTTTTATACTCTAGGTTTAGTTATATAATACATCATTTTATTTTTTTTTTTGTCTAGCTACAAATTTTTTGAATAATTATGTATGAATATTTTACATGAAAAATAAAATATAGCCATAAATATTTATTACAAAAAATAATTTATAACATCTTTCCGATAAAATTATTATATTTGCTATAATATTACTTACATTATAAGAAAAATGATTATTAATAATGGCTAAATACCGTCGCTAATAGTTGATTTGCCATCGTTAATAAAATTAGCAATGATATACCATCGCTAATAAGCTATAGAACCAGTCCCAGTTACAAATGATCCTTATTAGTGATGGTGCCCAAAGCCATTACTAATTAAGATTATAAGTGATGATAGTAGAAATAAAAAAGTATCATAGCTAATAATTTTTTTAATTTTTTAAAAATCATTTATAAAACTTATTACCGATCAAAAAATTTTATTAGTAAAAAAATCATCGGTAATAGGTTATTAGCAATTGCAATACCATCGCTAATAGTAGTTTTTTTTTTTTTAAAAAATAATTAACTTTTTAAAAATAATTTTAATGATAATAATAAGTAATTATAATTATTAAATAATATTAAAAATAAAATAATAATTAACAATCATAATTATATCATGATAAAAATATAATTTAATAAGTATAAATTTTATAAGTTTATAAATTCACATAACAAGAAAAGTAATACATAATATCAAAATAAAAAAATCATATAAGATATCGTCATTGTCCTCCTCCTACATTTCCTCTCTAGTAGCCAGAATATTATTAATAAATTTATAAGTATAATTTTATTTTATAAAAAAATTATAAACTTACATGTTGCACTGGCTTTGAGAACGAGACTAGCTGATCGCATAGATGCAGGTCCCGGAAAAGCTCTACGACCATATCACGAATGGTATCCCAGAGATACTGAGGTCACTGGATCAAAATACGGTTCTCAATGTCCTCAATATGCGCATCACTCCATGTATGGATCATCGGAGCCTGAGAAGAAGCTGAAGAGTGCCAAGTTGCTGGAGGGTCGAAGCTGTGGCCAAATTTGAGGACCCGGCTCCTGCTCACCCTCGTGTAATCTTGGATCATCTTTTGAGATCAAGGAGGGGCTAGAGAGGATAGATCTTCATCGTACCATGCTACGACGTACTTTGCATACTCTGTCTATATATTTTACAAATTGATTAGCATAATTATATATTTCAGTATATATAAAAGTTAATACTTTTAAGTTCCTATTATGACATGTCAAGATTTCTCATCTAAATAATCATCAGTCCTGAATCGGTGTGTGGCCTCCCATAATTGCAGCTATCCTATTGCATGATCTAGCTACCATGTCTACAATAAATAAATAATTAAAAAAATTAATTAAAATATATAATATTAATTTAATTTAAAATTAATTAATATAATTATGCATGGAATCTTACCAATCTGTTATCTACCACATGCTTGTCAATAGAGCCATCAGTATGCTTGATCGGATCCTGTCGAGTAGTATGATTCTATCGTGCCCTCTGGAAGACATGATGTATAATCCTTGAAAATAAAAATAAATAGATTCATCAAATTAATTATATAATTATGGATGCAAGCAATAAAAGATTTAAAATGTATGGAAGACGAGTATTCAAAATAATTTAAGGATTATATACTTAGTATTATTTGTTGGCCTCTTCAGATGATTGATACCTTTCATATTTTTCTTTCGAATCATCCTCTTCTTCCATTTTTTCTTCATCCTCCACTTTCATTTCTTCATCATCTTCCTCTTCTTTCCCTTTTTGGATATGTTTGGCCTTTAAAACAAAGTCAGTATGATCTATCTCCTCATACTAGCCCTCATGTAGGAGAATTCCTAGATCATCTAACTCTAAATCAATATAGTACTAGTGAACTCCTAATATTTCATCCTCTTGAAAGTATTCTGGTAAATTAGACTCTTTTTCTTTGTCGAGCTCATAATGAATGGCTTGAGATTGAATCTTGCATATAGCCCATCAATCTTTCCTTCTCTTTTCTTTGATAGAAAAGGAGTATAATATAATATACTTGAGTAACTTATTGAGCTAGCACAAATGGCTCATCGACATATGTTTTTGATCTATATTTGATTTCAATAAGCCCATACTATAGATCAACCTTTATATTATTGTTATTATCAAACTATTGATACTTAAATATAATGACACTATTATCTCCAATGTAGGTCAACATGGTCACTTTTTTGAGGATTCCATATTGGTCACTCTTCGAACCTTCCCACTAGATGCCCTTTACACACACACACTATTGTTCATTGTACTCTTATGATATTCATATTCGCGAGTATGAAATTTAAAACCATCAATATTACCGCCATTATAACTTGTCACGTATTTTTTTGGTCCGTATGCTAATGGTCTTAGCCTTTTAGAAATAAAGTCCCCTCCTTACATAGCTTGCATTGTATAAAAAGAATAAATTGAAAAAAAATAAAATGGATGAAATGTCAATGGATGCTTACCAATTTATAAAACCAATCTATAAAGTTTTATGAGCACGTGTAGAAATTTCTTGCTCACTTATTCTCGAGTTATTCCATCTTAATATTCGATCATAATCCCTAAAAATATATAAGATTAGTATAATGTAATAAATGATTGAAGAGTTTAGATTATGATAGACACTTACTAAATGAATAGATCGACCTTGCCACAGTTTAAAACATATATTTGTACCTGTCAAATTTCAGCATCAGTTAAAATTTGATGAACCTCGTGTCCAAATTCACAAGCATGATACACAAATATTGAGATCATCACCACCATCATTATTTTGGCCAACTTGAATTAACTTTGTCTGCACATTGGGATTAAAGTAGTGTCAGCTAAAATTTAAAATTTGGTCTATTATATAAGCCTCAACAATAAAACCTTCAACTCTGATATTATTTTTTACTTTCTTTTTGAAACTATGCATATATCTTTCAAATAGATATATCTACCTGTATTGTATGGGTCCCCCCACCCTAGTATCATATGCCAATGAATCATGAGACGCTCCATATAATCAAAGAAGTCAGGAGGGAATATCTTCTCTAAATTGTATATTGTCACTATAATACTAACCTGAAGACTGGAGATGTAGTTGGTGAATAATTTGGTAGCACAAATCTCTATGAAAAAAGACTAAATTCAGTCAAAGAACTCCATATATAGTTCAAAAGGAGATCATGCTAAGCTAATGATAGTAATCATTATATAAAAATATGACAATCATGGCAATCTTTGATATTGATGCACCAAGCTAGATTACTTGCATAACTATCTAGAAATTTAAGATTTTTACATCATTCACGTATATCCTTCAACTGCTCCCTCGTTAAGGTGCAAGATGCTTTCAAAATTTTTCGGGTGACATCTTAACTAACTCTAACAGAGAGCACTTACATATATTTTGCATATCTACTTGGGTCTTGAGATTGTCTTTTATCTTGCATTTGGTATCTAAATAGTGTAGAAAATATTATCGAATATATTTTTCTTAATGTGCATGACGTTAATATTATGACGAAACAAATTGATACATTAATATAGCAACTCCTAGAAGATGCTATGCTTCATCCAGTTATGAGTTCTATCGAATCTTCGAAGTTTCTGCTTGTCAAATAATATACCAAATTATATTTTATCAACTTGAAATACCCTATAAAATACTTTTATACCACTAAGATGCGGGGGTGCACCGTCCTTCTCTATCTTTTCCTCCTAAAGTTGTCCCGCTACTTTCAAAAGGGATGATACTCGAAAAGAAATTGATGATGACAATCAAACTAACAGGGCCTACAACTATACTCAAGCTGAAATGATTTTGTATTCTCTATGTAATATAGACATGCTAGCTTTCCATGAGTGCTCTATCTTGACAACATTCCATAAGCAGGAAAATCATTAATGATCCACATCAATGCAACCTTCATAATAAAATTTTACTTTTTTGATGCATCATAAGTACGGTCTATTGGACCATAAAAATTTTAGCTCATCAACAAAAAGGTCTCAGATATACATTAATATTTCTACCAGGGTGTCATGGTCCAAGAATGATTAATGTAAGAAAGATATTATATTTTTTTATGCACATCCCAAGTGATAGATTGTATGGAGTAATAAAGACTGGCCAACATGAATAATGAGCCACTGAATAGTTGAATGGTATAAACCTATTTGTAGATAGACCCGATTGAATATTGCATGATTTTTGAGCAAATAAAGGGTGACAAGCATCAAAATTTTTCTGTCTCACTATCCGACAAATGACATATCATATTGGTGTACCTATGAATCCCTTCTTTATGCCATCTCATTTGTTTCGTAGTACACTAGACAAATAGAGCCTTCGAAGCCTAGGATTGAAGAAAATGTATCGAAGAATTTTATATAATATGTCATTCTGATTTCTACCCTCTTATCTTGGTTTAAATCGGCTTTCATCGCATACATCACTTGAACTCTTCATTTTATCCTCATTGTAGAAAAGTATGCAATCATTGCAGCATGCATTTATCTTCTCGTATCCCATGTGTAATCCTTTCATCATTTTTTTGGAAGTATAGAAACTTCCAACAAGCTTCTCCTCCTTTGATAGCATCTTTTTTATTATTGCCACCATCCTATCATAACAATTAACCATCATATTAAACTTGATGTCCAAGTTCAATAACTCTGACATAATTGATAGTACATTATGTGTTTCATATCCCAGTTATAGTAGTTTATCAGTATCTTTTAGCATACGATAAAAATTATCATTATCGGCTTTTAGATCGTCCTCCATATCTTAGTCAAATTTAGGACTAGTTGCATCCAAAACTATATTTACCATTCTATCTATATCCTTATACTGTTAATTTCTAACTATTGCAGCTATCTCCCATATCTCTCTATGCAGGTACCAATACTTGCAGTTTGGCATAAATCCATTCCTATATAATTAAACAACTATTGTATCGCTATCATGTATTTCTTTATTGATACATCTGTTGCAAGGATAATAAGCCTATTCTTCAAATAAGAGTGCCACATTCCCAAAAACATAATCATAAAAGTATTTGACATCCTTCTTATATTCAATAGAAATTATTTCGTCAACTATTTGAAGGTCCATCTAACTACGATCTATTATACACTATCCAAAAACTCTACATATACAAATACAAGACAATGCCTACCAATTATTTTATCATGTAACTGAAGGTGAAAAATACCTATACCTAGCATAAATTATGCAAGAAACATGGCAGAGAATATGCATTTTAAAATATTTTTAAGACATGTATAGCGGAAGGCTCGATAGATAGATCTAAACCATCTACCGATCTGCTCGCAACAGGATCTAGTATAATAACCTAGCATGCAAATAAACATCAAAGCAAGAGAAAACATAAAAGTACCATACCTTTTCCACAAGAGAAAAGCCAAGGAAGTGCAGTGAGAAGGAGGGTGCTCGAGCCACACACGCATCTGGCCTCTATAGGATGTTCACACCTGGGCTCGACTCTAATCAACTCTCTCGGAGTGCTAGCTCTTCGGGATCCGTGGGCTGAACTTCTTCTTCCAGGAAAACAAGAAAGAGAGCAGGAACCCCTTTCCAAAACCTCTTTCCCAAGACCTAGCTTGATTGCTAGGTGGCTCACACCCAATCCCTAAACCTCTCACAAAGCCCTTCTTCTTCTTCTCTTTTCTTTTCTCTCTTGCTGTTCATGTATGTGTAACCCCATCAGCCACTACAAAGACCTCTATTTATAGGAGCTGCCATGAGAGGGAGAAGAAGGAAGGAGGAGATGGAGGGAGAGAGTGGGGGAGAGGATCAAGGCCATTCCAAATGGGTCCAACCCATTAAGGTAAGTATGACTTTCATACCAAATAACCTTGGAGCCAAATCTGGTTTAAATTCGAAATTCAAACCAGGTCAAAACATGCCTAAAAAAATCTTCCATGAAATCCTTCTAGAAAATTGCTCGTCACAGGAAATGTCGATACTCGAAAATTGCCAAGTGTCGACACTTCACCAAATGTCGACACCTGCAAAAATCAAAGTGTCGACACTTGGAGCAAAGTCAACCAAATTGACTTCAGGTGATGGTAAACGATTCTCAATCGTTGATTAATCCAAAATATCATATAGAAATCCTCTATGGTGTGTGACCCCAAAGGTTCGAACACCAAACCGGTAGTACTAGAATATTTTTAGTACCAGTCAAAGTCCTCATCTAGCAATGATACCCGACGTCCAGATAGGTCGAAGATGCAAAGCACCTCATAAGAACCTCTAGCATATGGTTGCCGCATAATTCATCCATTTGACCTTATAATGCTCAGGATGACCTAGGATTCGACTGCCAACCCTAATTTGGTCTATCCAGATCATGTCTCAATCTCACAAGTTCTGTGACTCCTCACAAGAACTACCCTGGCCAAGGTTTTGCTGAATTGAGACATAGTGAGTCATTCACTCCAAACTATTTGGAGAGGTCAATTCCATCTGGATCCACCACCGCTCCACAAGTACTTGACTATACCCAGAAACTTTTATTCACTGGATTAGAAATCCAGATAGTCCGGTACCAAAGTATAGTGAGTTGCTTGCAAGCTGCCATGGTGACCTTAGGTATGAGGGATACATATATCCATATCCCTTCACGAGCAACCCTTTGGCAGAAGGGAGCTCCGCAGATGGTCACGTTCAGTAAAATGTCATACACTTCACTTGCATGTCACACCAGTGTCTCCACACTCTTTGGTTAAGAGAACAACCAACAAATATGACATATAACAACCTATACTTGATACATCGTCATCCTATAACAATGTATCCTTTAGTTGTGAACCAGTTTAAGAACTACTTGATATCTCATCTCTATATCAAAACAAAGTAGTTCTAAGGACTCTATCATACAAGAGTTCATTACAGGAAAATATAAAATGATGGATAGCCAAAAATAAATAACTTTTATTTATTATTAAAATTCATATACAAATACAAAATAGCACAACCGTCTACAGCCTATACGATTGGCTTTGGAACATAATTTCCAACAGTAACATGGTAACACAAGTATTTAAAATGATTAAAGATAATACAAGAAATAAAAATAGTATGATAAGGTTACGGGGATACTAAGTACATATTTCATTACTAAAGGCAAAACTTGAAAAAATAAAACTGACTGCATAACTATTCCAGATGTGAGATATAAAGCTTTTGAAATTTAGATAGACATCATTGCTAAGAGATGCTCGGACTCATAAGTGAAGCCTAAGAAAGGAATGTGAAGATTCGTAGAAGAATACTCGAGTATGAATAAAATCTTCATGATGAAAAGATACAGGAATACTTCGCATGAGGTCAAGCACAATAAATCAGAGATCCAAAAGTTCAAGATAAGCGTGGAACACTACCTATCAAACTCTTCAGATATTTAGCATCTTTTGAATTTTTCATTTAATTATTCATCCTTCTCTATATCTTATTATCCTTTCTTTTATTCTTTCCCTTCTTGGATAGATTTTTTCTATCTTAGAAAGGAATGACAAGAAAGAAGAGGAAGAGGAGGAAGAAATGGAAGAAGAATCAAATAGAAAATCTGAAAGATACTAGCCATCTAAAAAGGTTAATGAGTATTGTTTCTTGCTTGTAATAAACTTTGAGACCTATAACTCCCCATGCTTGATCTCTAGCAAATAGCCATGTACCTCTCCATCAAGAAAATTATGCTCTTACTCAAGTACTTTTCTTTGAAGCCCCACACCTCCTTCCTTAGACAATACTTTTAAGTCCGAGCACCTTTAACTATGACAATCTCTACATAAATATTCAAGCTCTTATATCTCACATTCAGAATATCACTTTCGATCATTCTAATTCTTTAAAGTTTGGTCTTTAATGATGGGATACAAACTCAATGCTTGAGTAATATTCTCATATCATTTAATTCATCCTATAACCAACTAAGAGGTAAAGGCCCTATCCCATTTAGGAATTATATTAATTATATAGGTTAATTATAGTAATCAAACAATATACAATAGGAACCAAATAAAAATTTCAGTAGTATTTTTTTTAGTTCTCCTTATACGACTGAAGATGTTTGAGTAGAACTAAGAAAAATTACTATCCAAAATTTCTATCGAACTCTCAGCATACTGTTTCATTACCGTAACTACCTATAAAATTATTTACAACTTCTAAACTATCCAAATTGGACAATCAATTAACCAATGTATATAATCCTCATATCTATATAAAAATATATAAATATATGGATGCTGAAAAATATGTACATTAATTAATTGATGAGTTTATGGTTCTATGCCATACAAATTTTGAAAAAAAATAAATACCTAATCATATAACAACTAACTAAACAAATAAGGAATTACATAAACAACTACTTAATTAACAAATAATTAATTAAAATATAACTAATAATTATTTAATTATTTAATTAAATAATTAATTTATTGATTAATTAAATAAATAATTAGTCTTCTTGGATTGGTGTGTGGTCTCTCATAACTGTAGTTGGTCCAGTATATAACCCACCTAGTCTACATAACTCAGTTTCAACTCTATCCATATACCAAAATTTGAATCTCATACATTAAAAACATGCATCCATACACATCTAATTAATTAATTATTTAATTAAATAAATATCTAAATAATTAAATAATTAATATAAAAATAACTAATTAAATAATTAAATAAATAGTTAATTATCCAAATCAATAAATAAACATCTAATTAAAGAAATAACTAACTAACTAATTAATTAAATAATCAACTAATTAATTAAATGACAAACTAATTAATTAAATAATCATCTAATTAATTAAGTAAACATCTACTTAAATGTCTAATTAATCAATTAAATAAATAATTAACTAAATGAACATCTAATTGATTAACTAATCATCTAATTAAATAAATAACTAACTAATTAATTAAATAAACATCTAATTAATTAAATAAACAAGTAATTAATAAATTAAAATATTTAATTTATTAAATAAATAGATAAAAATCTAATTTATTAAATTAATAATATCAATTATTTAATAAATTAAATAATTAATTAATTATTAATATAAAAAATATTAATTTTTTATGATAATGCGAGAGCTGTCATTGCCACCATCGCTAATACTTCACACACACACACACACACACACATATATATATATATATATATATATATATATTATACCAAGGTCTCAAAAATGAGTGATTACTATTCTATTAATCTGGAATAGTAACCCGGTCTTAGTGTTTATCACATTCATCATAGATTATCTTGAAATTTCTATTACCAAAATTATAGAATAAAAATTATATAAAATTTTATATAAAAGTCACTTAAAATAATTTTAAAATACATCAAAATATAAATGAATGATACAAATATATCCAACTATCATGATCAATACACCATAATAGAGGAAACAAAGCAATCAAATAAAAGACAAAATTCAGGTAAGGTAACTAGAATGTAACAAAGTAAGATAAAAATATAAAATATAACATAAAATATGAAAAATTAAAATTAATGTACATCCTGACTATGTATGAAGATGCTCACCAAAAACAAGGGGAGGGAGGATATCGATGGTTGGCAATGAAAGAAAATCAGAGAGCATGAGAGCTCAGTGATTATACAAGCAGGAAGGAGAGGTGTCGGAAGCGGGGGGCTTAAGATCTTGGCACAAGTATAAGCACCAATAGTGGCAAGAGTGTGAAGAAGAGGTGTCAGCTAGGGGAGGTGAGGAATGAAAAGGAGAGGAGAGGAGGGACTCGGCAATGATAAAAAGGGAAGAAGAAGAGAGGCTCGACAGTAACCAAAAGGGGAGAAAAGGAGAGGCTAGGCGGCGGTGAAGGACAAGAGAGAAGAGGAGAGACTCCACGTCGGTAAAAAGGAAAGGAAAGAGCACGAAGGTAGGCTCGATGATGGTGAAAAAGGAAGGAGAGTAGCTCGACGATGGTGAAAAAGGAAGGAGATGCACCAGATGTCGAAGGAGAGGTGTCGATGAATAGGTGCGAGCGAGGGACAGAGCCAAGGAAGGTGGTGCTCTGAATGCTGGTTCATATCCAAGAAAAGGTACCGACAAAGGGGTACGAGAAAGAGATGGAGCCACATGATTGGGGTACACTGTATGCCGGTAGATGTCCAAGGACAAGCACCAGTGAAAAGGTGCTAGCGAGGGATGGAGCCATGCGATAGCGGTGCACTGTATGCCGGCAGCGTCCAAGGATAGGCACCAATGAAGGGGTGCAAGCAAGGGATAGAACAGAGAGAGGAAAGACTAATAGCCCATGAGAGGGAAGGGGGAGAGGTGATGGGGACATAGCCAGCACTGATCCCGGAGTAGCACTGATCTCGGAGCAGCACAGATTTCAATAAATTAGTTGATTAGGATTGGTTGTTTGAAATTTGATTTAGGATTTGGTTGGTTAGGATTGAGATATGGATAGGCCTTATCTTGTATTTGAATTTGAACAATCCTTATCTTTTTATCTTGTATTCAAATTCAAATGAGGATTGGAAAGGTCTATAAATACCACCCTCGGTCCTTTGTAAAAAAAGACAGTTTAGTGAATAAAAATGAGTTTTTTTAGAAAAGAATGATTCTTTTCTTTCGCTCCATAAGGAGAGGGTGTGAGGCCCAATCCCAGGACATGATGATAGGTCATGTCTAGTTATCCCCTTCCTTGATTCCATCGTCTTTAACTCCCCATGTCCTTTGAGATTCATTATAACGCCTCCAAGTATCGAGGTGGGTGCCTTCCTTGATTCCATCTTCTTTAACTTTCCATGTCCTTTGAGATTCACCCTAACGCCTCTAAATATCAAGGTGGGTGGAATGCCCTAGAGGTAAGAGGTTTCTTCGTTAGTATGAGTCTCAAGGTCCATGAGAACCAGATCCTTGTCTTTCATCCCTATTTTTTTCTTCACCACTCCCTTACAAAAAAAATCCAAAAAAATATGATACCATATTTTGGTGACTTTTAGGCTCACCAATGATCCTACCCCCATCTGTCCCCCATCAATTTTGGTATCAATTTTTTTTTTTTTCTTCCCAGATTTTCCTCTCCATCTTTTGTTCTTCACCAATTCGTCCCACCCATTCCATCGTCGCACAACACCCCATCTAGATCAAAGCCCCACCAGAACTCATCCTCGAAAGCCATTGCCGGCCAAGTCCGTCCCAGTCCCATGAATCGCCAATCGCCCATGAGTAAGAACCCCACCGCCTGAGCCCCGCTACCCACACCGCTGGCCTCCACCTTCGTCCTCCCCTCCCCTTACGGCACCGATCGGATCCCGCCACCGCCTATGACTTTCCCTCCTCTTACCTTCCGTGAAGCCCCTATCTCCGCCCGTGAAGTCTCCACAGCCATCAGAGGGCGCCATGGCCTCCACCTCCCGCACGTCGAGCTCTTCTCCCAAGCCAAGGACCGGGGATGGCGCGAGTTCGCGGATCCCACCACCTTTGGCCATCCCTATAGCTGCGGCGAGGCCATGACCCGTGCTCACCATCGTCTTCCTCTGTGGCCGAAGTTCATCAGATCGGCTTCTCCATAGTCGTCTTCCTCTCGACCAAAGACCCCTCACCGTCGCCAATGGAAGTCCATGCAGCCAGCCATCGCGTGATGCCTCCCACCTGCTCTCCTCCCTTCCACCCGGAGTCGCCCACAGCCGAGTCGACCTCCATTGCCCAGCTCGACTCCCTACTGCCGCAACGCCTGACGCCTCTCCTTCGCACGCGATGCCTCACCGACGCCCAACACCATCTTCCAGCTCTCTGCTAGTAGCCATCGTTTTCCTCTGTGGCCGAAGCCCCTCAGATCGGTGCCTCCATCGGATCTCCTCATGTCTGGAAAACCCATGGCCAAGCCACCGACGATGCCGGACTCCCCCGATTTCACCTTCCCATCATCGAATCCAAGGGAGAAGACCGATCTCAACTGAACCCCATCCTCTCCGTGCACCTGCTGCCATTGCCAACTGCCTCTGTCATGACCACCGTCGTCCGAGCCATCGTCTTCGCCCCAGCGCCGTCGCTGGTGAATGCCCGCCGAATTGCCCTTCGAAGACCTTCCCTGTTCCACCTAACGTTGGACCAGGAGAAGAAAGTCCCTGCACGAACGTGAATGCACCGCACGTTCATCAAAGCAGTAGCCCTCCCTGTTGCTGATTTCAAGTTTTGCACACTTCTCAAAGCAAGGGCCAACCTCTTTACCGACTTCAGGATTAGGCAGGAAATAAAGGAAAAAAAGAGAAAAAAAAAGAAAGAGAGAAAAAAATGAAAAAAAATGGGAAAAAATAATTTAATATATTTTTCAAAGCTACAAAATTTTTAGAGATGCACGGATTTCAAAGTTGCACAGATCTCAGAGCAGAGCCTTTATATTTGGTTCATCAAAGCTCCCGCTAATCTTAACTCGACGGAGTCGAGTTTTTCCATCTCAAAAGAATGATGGGGACATCACCAGCACTGATCCCGGAGCAGCACCGATCCTGGAGCATCATGGATCTCGGAGCAGCACAGATTTCAATAAATTAGTTGATTAGGATTGGTTGTTTAAAATTGGATTTAGGATTTGGTTGGTTAGGATTGAGATATGGATAGGCCTTATCTTGTATTTGAATTTGAACCATCCTTATCTTTTTATCTTGTATTTAAATTCAAATGATGGTTGGACAGGTCTATAAATACCACCCTCAGTCCTTTGTAAAAAAATAGTTTGGTGAATAAATATAGTTTTTTAGAAGAGTGATTCTTCTTGCCTTCGTCTTCGGGTATCGAGGGCGTAAGGCCCTAGTTATCCTCTTCTCCATCGAGTCCCCTCTATGGTCTTAGAGATTTTCCTTCATGGCCCCAGGTAGCATTTGGGTGGGATGCCCTAGGCTCCGCATGTAGTGAGATGGGTGGGATGCCCTAGGCTACATGTAGTGGGATGGGTGAGATGCCCTAGAGGTGAGAGGTCTCTCCATGAATGTAAGTCCCAAGTCTGTAGAGTGTCCAATTTTCCTACCCTCCATCTCCATTGATTCCTTCACCATCTCCCTACAAAAAAAATCAAAAAAAAAAAAATGATACCCTAATCTTCGGTGACTTCTCAGCTCGCTGACGATCCTTCCCCTGATCCCGTCCCCCATCAAGAGGGAAGATCAACGGCCAAGCAAGGGTGAGGAAAAAATGGGCATGGGGGATATATTAACCGAACTATTAGTCATGGCTAATCCATTTGCTATTACAAATATGCCATCGACAGAGCCAGCCATCAATAATGTTTGTCGAAAAGTCTTAGAATCCATGTCAATTATTAGTGATGGAAACCAACATTGCTAAAACTAAAAATGCTATCGATAAAAGTTTTTTTCCAAAAAATAAAATAATTTATATTTTTTAAAAATATTAGCGATGGCTATTACCATCACTACTACTTTATAACATGTCAGTAATAATCTTTTCTATAAATTAAAATTATGAAAAATATTTAACATTATTAGCAATGGCTTTTGCCACTATGAATATGCATTCGGTCATCTTTAATGCTATTAGCAATGGAAAAATTTTGTATCATTATTTTGGTCATTATATGGTATTATTAGTGATGGCAATTTAGTCATCGCTAATAGCACTTTTCTTGTAGTGGTAAATTATGCTTGTCAAAAACTATTTGACAGCTATAAAACTTATTTCAAAGTCGTATGCAAGTTTTATACTTGAACAAAATATCATCTTGAACAACTATAATTATTCCTTACTTCTCATCTAATATGTACAATAAATTTATATAAAGAACCTCTTGATGTGGGGACTAACCCTCCACCCTCAGTATCTTGATGGTTCCTGGGCAGAGTCCTATTTCAAACGGTCATCCATCACTTACAGCACCTTCTGAGCACCATTGGCCTAGTTGACCCTCGGTCATGGATCAACCCTACACCATCGAGAGAGGGCTCTTTGGTTCATAAGACTGATGGAGGCCGAGAAGACTTACTTCTTAACAACATAACCTTCGAAGGAGGCCGAGAAGACTTACTTCTTAACAACATAACCTTCGAAGGAGGCAAAAACATTGTCCAAGTCCTTCGGTCCCATGGACCCTCGACCCCAGTGCGGGTACTCAGATCAACCTTGAACCCTTGCCCCAAAGGATAAATAAAGTTCTTTGGCAGCACTCCACAAGACAGTCCAAGAAAGAACCAATTGATGCTCATTTTCACACACCTCCTTATATAAACAGGCAGACAAATCCTGTAATCTATAGCAAATCCTTGCAATTAAGGGAAACATGAGTGGATCCATGCGGCGGTCCACCTTACCATTAAAAAGAGCAACTAGCAACACAAAAGAGATAAATTTCTAATTAATGAAAAATAGACATTCTGGATATACGATGTGATTCTTTGATGCTGCACAGGATGAAACCCACCAAGTTGTCACTTCATGTCAGGTGCACTAAGATTTTTTTTCTATTCCAAAAATATGCTTATCCTAGGCTTATAAAAGAGGGTTCTCTGAAAACCCTCAAGGTAGATCTTCTCTCTTGACTCTACTCTCCCATTTTTCTTTCTGTTGCTTGCCATCTAACTTGAGTATCGGAAGGTCCTCGTCGGACCTACCTCTAGCAAAAGCTTTCTTACAGGTACAGCCCATAAGCATCACTCCTCTAGCAATCTTTGGTGCCCAGGCGGGAAGCAGCGCCATCAGATAGAGGAAGGGCTACATTATTGCCGCTTTCAGGAGAAAATAATGAGTGGAGTCCCCATATATGCTAACTAAAGGCAAGATTACCTGGCATTCTGACATCACTACCTATTGGTAAACTGGTCAACTTGCTGGACGTCCCACTCTAGAATCCTAAATCAGCACCACTCAACATGGAATGAAACTGGACCTGATCACCTAAAACAGCTCTCTTAATAGATTCAGGCGTTAGCAACTGCGATCTAGGCAATTTAGTGCCAAGGTCTAGTAGTGTAGGTAGCACCACTGGCAGTACTGTAGTCGGAGGCATACTAGGTGGCACCATCCCAAATCCCAGCAGCTTTAGGGACATTTTGATCGGAATGACAGTGACTTTCCCTTCCATGGAGCCTTGAAAGGGAAAAGCACACTCATCAAAGCATGCCATAGGGCCCGAGACAAGCAAGGAGGCGCTCTTTTTTATTTCGATCAGATAAGGGTTTGACACCAGCCCGATTGCCCCTCGACCCTTTAAGGTGAATATCGCTAGAGAGGCGAAGGTAGATCAAAAGCTCTAGAAGCTAAATCGGCATATCGAAACTCTACGAGGTTTGGCTCTAAGTAGAGACAAGGGTATCCGCTTTACCATTGATTTGCCCTTTGAAGCCCATATCATGCAGGAACACTTGCCAAAGTATTCAAGATGCCATAACTGAAAATTTATGATGGATCCATTAATCTAGTGGATCATTTGGAAAGTTTAAGGCTCTATGCTTCTCCATGAAGTCATTGATGAAATCCTATACCGGGCCTTTCTCTTTACCCTTAAGAAAGCAGCATGATATTGGTATTCCAATATAAAGACAAATTCTATCCACTCTTTCGACCAATTGAGTCAATCCTTTATCACTCATTTTGCCAGCAACAGAAGGTTGTGCCAGGGTTTCGACTCCCTCATTAACATCAAGCAAAAAAAGAGAGAATCTCTCAGATCTTGTATGGACAGATTCAATGAAGCAGCTCTAGAAGTATATAATTTAGACTACGTGATCGCTATGACTATCATGAAATGTGGTCTTCAGTCATGCCCCTTTATGTTCTCCTTGAAAAAGAGGACATGAAGAATTTTTCTGAAATGTTGGCTAGGGCGAAGAAGTAAGTGCTCGCCGAAGAGGCGTATGACATGTATGGCCCACCGTCTACACCAGTAGCTAAGGACTGGCCCCTGGCCTAGGAGTTTCAACCAAGGAGGGAAGATCGTGAGAAAAGGCTGAGAAGCTGGTCTTCTTCATGATGCTAGGAAAATCCTCCTCGAATCCAGCATTATCAAAGTCCTCTGAACCAACCGAACATTCTGCTGCCATAAAAATTTGGTCAGCATACCCCTCTGAATGCCCCATGTCTACAAATTTTGATATAGATTAGGGGACAACTACCTAAGACTAGAAGGCTACGACAAGGCCAGAGAAGCATGATCCAAATAAGTACTATTTTTACTTCTAGGATCACGGCATAACACGAAGGAGTACATAAAACTTCAAGATGAGATCGAGGAGTTCATTTGTTGTGGCTTCCTGGATAGGTTTCTCTGAGATCGAAAAGAGAAACGCGATGCCCTAGAGGTCCCATGCTTGCTAGAACCACCGTAAAGGCTAAAGGAGCTAGCTAGTTGTTTCATCCGCCAAAGGAAATGTTAAGACCATTATTAGAAGGCTAGAGAAAGAAGATGAAATAAGCAAAAAGTAGAGTTTCATTACCACATGTACTGGATTTACTATATAAAATATATTTTTTATTTTTATATAAAAATATAAAATATTTTTATATTTTATATAAAAATATAAAAATTTTTCTAATAAATAGTTAAAATATATAAAAATTATTTTTATATAATATATATATATATATATATATATATATATATATATATATATATATATATATATATATATATATATTAATTTGGAGATAGTTTAAAATTTTAATTTTTATCATGCAATATTATCTATATGTATCAAATATAATAATCTACATTGCTGATAATTTATATTATCTTTTAAGATTGCCTGGCAATGCACCAAATGCAATCTTAAAATTGTGTTTGGATGGTAAATACTTAATCATCTCCTCAATAACTTTAACGATTTAACTATTGGTATTCACCATTAACTAACCAACTATCCAATGAATTAAAGTTATTTCCTACTTGGTTGGTATACTCCTTGCCCACTGTTAATGCTATCTTGCAAAAAATGAAGGACTGGTAATAAAGAAATGGTAAAAAATTGTGTCGAGAGTAGGAGCACGATGTTTTATATAATGTTTCTGAGTAATTCATTTCCCATCTTCCAAAATTCAACACGTGTTAATGAGTATCCCACTCAAAAAGAGTTCTAGGCCAATCTCATATTATAATAATGCTATTTTATGCCTTTCACTTATGTTGATCATGACTCAGGTGGTAGACCAGCACAAAGCCTGGAAGTAGACCATGTCTTAGTGGTATGATTAACATCAAGGATTTTTTTATTGCAAATCCTAGATTCTATACTAATTTTATTTTTAATGTAACAATTCAAAATTTTATCCAAAAAAACTAGCTAAAAGATAAATTTAAATTTTTTATTCTGCATAAATATTTAAGATCTTTTTAATAAATAATTGATGCAGAACTAAATATATTTTTGTATGGTCCTTATATTTGAAATATCACCCCTGGATATATTCAACAATAACGATTGACAGATATATATATATATATATATAAGTTTCTTTTCATTTTTCAATTTATCATGTTTTCTTATTTTTGGTAATTTATTGGGTTTTCAGTTGGCACTGTATCTTAAATTTTTTATCTCAACAATTTCTTATTTTGTATGTTTTGGTGGCAGACAGGTATGTGCACGAGAAGATGATGGTTCTGTCAACCATGCTCTTGGTCATGATCTTGATGAAGAGGTGTCTCTAGGCTGGAGCAATTTGGTGCAGCACTCGAAGCCAACTGATACTAACTATTTACAACCAGAATCGGGGAACCCTCGTACAGTGTAGCTTCATTAATCTAATTTCAACTACATGATTAGGGGAGAATTGCCTCAAAAAGAGAATGAAGAACAAGATCCATACCAATTTTCAATCTTCATTCAACCAGGTAGGTGTTTGAAAACTTCAACCGCAGGAAAATAAAATAAAAGAAAAGCATCGATCATGGACAATAACACCCGAACATCATCAAATTCCAAGTAGCAGATAAACAAAACTACTTTGGGTTTCCCAGGTTTCGCCGTCCACTGGATTTCTTGATTGCTTCGATTCTCTGAAGCCTTATTTGTTCTCTGAACTTGGCTATGAACTCATCGGCCTTCTTATCAACTTCATTGTCATCCGGTCCTGCTTCTGCCGCAGAGTTCGAAACTACATTATCGGAGAACTCACCGGCATCATCATCATCACTAGCTGAATCTTCCGAGGAAATGATCACCTTCTCCATCAATTCGTTCTTGTGTGCTTCGTAACCAAATGATTGCTCGGCACCGGTCTTCGGCATTGCACCATGGACTTCCTTTGCTCCTCTAACTGTCATGACTGACCTTTCAACCGTAGAGCTTTCAGCACGGTTCCTCGGTTTTGGAACTGACATCAAAGAATCCCTACCCCTCCTGCTTAGATCCTTCAATTCATCTTTGAAACTTTTCATTACAACATTCTTGTCAGAGGTGCGTGGAAAGCAATGATGACCGAGAAATGGAGGCGGGGGTGGGGGTGGGGGTGGGGGTGGCGGTTCCAGGGGTGGAGTGGTAGACTTGTAGAAGCTCTCCTTCCTTCCCATATCCTTGCTGCTCCTGGCCTTCACTTCCGGGGAAAGAGCGGGCGAAGATGAGAGCCTCTTTGGAGGAGTGGAGGAGGGGGTGCGAGTCATCGGAGAGCGGAATGATGGAACCTTGGAAAGTTGAGAGCAAGAAGGTGGTGGAGGGGACCTACGTGTAGCCGATGCCAATTCCTCCTTCACCTCCATTCTTCCTGATCTCGATCTCCATGGAATAGCAGATGGAAGGACAGCAGTACTACTCCCCTTCGTTTCATTCTTAGAATTCAGAGCATCAAAAATTCCATTAACCGAACTGGAGTGATCACCATCAACGAATTCGTCGCAAGAATGAAGCAACCCGGATTCTCGAGCGCATGATCTCAAGCTTCGGACGGGCAAGCGCAGAGGTTTATTGGTTGCTTGGCTGACATTGGTGCCATCCTTTTTGACCCCAACCACAGGACTATTTCGGTAGTACTGTGAGCTCCAAGTTTGGATTTTGCTCTCATCAAGGGGCCTATGTGGGCTACCAACCTCGTAGTCATCGAAGACCGAAGAGACGTGAAGGATCTGGGAGAGGTAAGAGTGGGGACTGTCGGGCTTCGATGCAGCCTCCTTCTCGAGCTCGGGTTCGGTGTTGCGGTGGCTGAACAGGCCATAGGATATGGCGATCCCGACAATGAGAAGGTGGAGGAGTTCCCAGCTTCTGGCGAAGATGGATTGGTTCATGGACTCTGGGGCTTGGGAGGGAAATAGAGGAAGGAGGGCGAGGAAGATGGCGAAGAAGATGGTTTTGTGGAGGAAATTGGCGGGGAATTTAGCTGAGGCATGCTGGTCTTGTGGGTTTGCAGTTCCAAACGTTGGAGTTGGCAGTTTCGAAGGGTGGAGGGGAGGATTTGGCCCTGCCATTGAAGTGGAGGAGGATGTGAGGCCCTTCTTTTGCTCTTGTCTTCGGTTCGTTCCTTTCTTTTTTTGATCACCTTTACTCCTATTTTCTCGGGATGAAGAGAGGCAAGAGGAAGAGGTGAAGAAGAGGAGGGAGGAGGAGAAGAGACTTGGTGATGAAGGAAAAGTGGAGGGAAAGAAGGCAAAAGGCTGAGGAGAAGTGATGAGGCTGCCGTCTTTAAAGAGAGGGGTCTGCCGCTTCTTTTTACCGTTGGTGGAAAATGCAAAGATGCCCCCAACTCTGTTGAAATTTGCTGAGGGTACCCCACCTCACCACTAAGTGACTCCATGTACACTAATTGGCAATGGGAGAAGTATGCCGCATAAGTTAACAGTATTTCAGAAGTTTAGAAGAAAATAAACCATCTCTGATGTTCGATTCATTACATCTCAACACAATTTGAGGGGAGGTATTGCAGCTTTGACATCTGAGGTTGTAAAATGAGCCAACCTGACTCACTAGTATTACTTTTTTCTCGCTAAATATGTACATGTGGATTGAGCATATATATATATATATATGGCTAAGCTCTATTAACTGAAATATTAAAAGGACTTTGTAAAGTCTCATGATGAACTCATGATTGATTTCATTGGGTGGTTATTGTAGCACGATATCATCACTTAGTTTTGATTTTAAACTACTAGCTAGAAATTTTTTGATGTCTTCTGATATCATTGTCATCAGTGTCATGCATAATTGTTGACAATTTCTTTTATGCACCTTCCTTGCATTTGAAAACCACACAAATTAAAAAGGACTAGGTGAGTAGTTGGATGATCCTTCTTCTACTCTCCAATTCATCAAAAAAAAAAAAAAAAAACGGAAAAACCACACAACTCGCGTTCAGTATAAAATGCTTAGAAATAAGATGTAATACTTCAGGCTTGGTACATTGGCTCAAGTATGGATTGATCTGTTCAATATCGTGCTCATATTTGGTCAGCATATCAGTTCCAATTTTGTGTTTACGACCACTAAATACCTTTGGTTGGTAATTGACCAATTTTACCCTTCATAGCTGAAGGAAATTTTGGTTATTATAAAGAGATTTGGCAAGGCTTGGCTAAACCTCTAGAATTCCCTGAAGCAGTACCAAAAAAAAAAAAAAAGAATAGAGGAACATATTTTGGCAGTTCTAGAGTGAAGAGGAGACTTCGAGAGAGAGAACCAGGGTATTGTTGTGTTAGTGGGCAAGACAGAGGTTGAAAGAAGAGGACGGATATGGTTTGGATTCTTCTTTTGGGGCGCGTACGCTAGCTTTGGCATGGGGATATGTGGGTCTGACGTTGTTAGCTTCAATTCCTCCTCTTGTTCTACTTTTGCTTCCCTTCTAGTTACTCATTGCTTATCTGATGGTCTTGGAGAAGAATATGAGGTGCTCTTCTACGATTCTCACGCAGTCTTTAGTTTCTTTAACTAGTTTGAATTTATGCTCCTCTTGGAGTGGGATCCACCATGCATGTTGCAAGCTTCTGCTTCAAGAAAATGTTTTCTTTCTTTTGTTGAAATGTCATTAACTAATTAAGAACATCTACTTTCAGAAAGAAAAAGGACTCATTAAGAGCATCTCACAAAGAACAAAAAAAAAAAAAAATCTTTCTTAAAAGATTTGTCCTATGGATATCTATGTTGATCAAAATCTGAAAAAGTTTGGTCTCAGAGGAGGTTCTGCCGGGAAATTCTTAAAATATATGCATTCCTTGTTTTAAAGCATTCAAGAATGGAAGCCCCTTTTTTTCATAACAGAACTGTGTCTGAATGCTTTCAAGAAATTTCTAGGTTGGATAATCTTTGTTTGGTTAGCTTTCTAAATAACCTTCAATATGTATGTAAGAGTTCTTGCATGGAACTTGTGTGACTTAAAATAATCTTGAGATTATAGATTATGGTAATAGATTACAATTAGATGCTTGTACATGGGGATCTTTATGTTGATGGAGTTTCCTACCAAGATATTGCATTCAGCGCAAGAAAATAGCTAGGGGAACAAACATAAGTTTAAGGTCCAAGTGCTTGCCATTACCATGTCCTGATCCATTCAAAGTTAAACTGAAAGATAACTATGTGCACTTTTGCTCACATTAGGAATTTACTTTGTACGCTTGGTGAATTCTATATACTGCTGTAGAATGGCGTTGGACCTACGCAACAAGCCATCGATGGACCGAGGCATCACATATTCCTCACGTATGTATAAATATGTGCTTTCTCACTCACAATCCTGTCCCACTGTCGATTATATGCGGAACTTCCTCCATTTGAAAAGCTTTGAAGCCACTAGCAATTTAATCATCTCGAAATCTTATGTACACATAAAAAAATAAACCTCACTGTCGATACAACAGGCATGATTTACTTTGGTGGTTCTTGTGAATAATTGATGAAGGTCATTGATAACAACAACTTTCTTAAACTTGTCTCGCAACTTAAAAATTACTTGGTAAATCTTATTGATTCACCTTTTTAAACTGCACGAAAAGGCTAAGCAACCAGAATGTTTCGGTTCTTCCTCATGATCGAATGCCAATCTGCGGCATTTTTGAAGGTTGCAAAAAAATATATTTTGATTTTTGACAATAGTGTCAAAACCAGTTATTTTGCCAAAAAAAAAAAAAAAAAGTGACAAATCTTTGAAAATAAATGTTGCCGATAAATCACTCTTCACTGAACTACAGCGATGCCTCGTCTTTCGGTGGTCTTCTCCGATGATGAGGGAGTGCTGCTTTTGGGCACTCCGCTATGGAGACTTGGAAGGACAATTTCTTGAACGGTGATAATCTACGAGGGATTCTTTGATGTTCAAATCAATAAGAAGGATGGGATAAGCTACGGTAGTCGAAGTTAAGAATCAAAAGAAAAAAATGGATAATATATTTTTTTCAAACAAAGCTGAAGTGACGAAGCACCTACACTTTCTTAGACAGTGATCACTTTGTTAATCCAATCCTAGAAAGTACAAGTGTTTGCTTAGAAATCTATAGAATTTATTCCCAAGCTTCTAGTGGGGTGAGATTCCATGTGCTTGTTCACTGAAAGAACGCGGCATCCAATGCCATTTAGACAAGAATGCCTGTGACAACCTTGTTTGTTCTGATGATTATTTTCAAAAAGTGGATTATCTAAAGATCGGTTGTTCACTTGTTTGTGACTTTTGTTGGAAGATAAGCATGAATATAATATTATGATGAAATAATATTAAACTATGCTTGAATATGTAGATACAAGAGATGTTTTAAATATAAATACATGAAGTTATGTCTAGAAATGTATTTGTAACTTTTAGAAAAGTGCGAATGCATGTATTAAAAGTTTAGGAATATGTGTCTCTTAGAAAAGTGTGTAAGATATTAATTAATGTATCTGTGAGAGTAATAGAAAGTGGATATGAAATGAATATAAGTTGTGATATTGCTAGTAATTTCTCTCCTCTTTCAAGAATTTTTTATCAAATGTGATTGAGTACCTACTATCAAATTTCAATAAGTTGGTAAGTAGGTGCAGTTTTTAAAGCAATAGTCAAAGCGAGGTACAATCTAGGAGGTGCGAAGAGAAATAATATATTTCTGGTTGAAGTAGCAAACTCCAAGCTAGAAGATCTATTGAGTGTGCAGTTTGAAAATTGTATGATACTTTGAGTTTAAGATAAGAAATAGATATCCATTGAGACAGTGCAAGTTGAAAAGAGTGACTCGGTAAGTAAAGAAGACAAAATCTTTCATAAAATAGACGAAAAAAAGTCTACGAAGAAGTGAGTACAATTATGATATTTGATAAAGTATGATGGAGAATTGTGTACTGATAAGGTAATATCAATTATTATGATAGTTTCATTTAAAATGGTACTCAAAGATTTGCTTGAGAAATTAAATTTACTGTCAATCCTATTTTTATGTTAAATTATGGATTAGATCGACTATGATCCTACTTTTGTGGCTTATACTGATTTTGATGATGGATACAAGAGACTTGTGATTTATAGAGTAAAGCTAATATAAAGAAAAAAGCTGAGCAAGAAGCAGTGTTCAAAGCAATCAAGCATCTAATAACTATGTATAACTTTGTAGTAAGAGACCTGAACTACAAATAACTATTGAATTTAGAATATGACCATCAAGAACTGACGGAGATGTATAAAAAAGTGATAAAAGAATGTGATGCATTTAAAAAGAAATTAGTGATGTCGGACAATAATGCAGATGGTTTCGATAGCAATTATTATCACGCCCCGAATTCAGCACCGGAATCAGCTATGCGACCAGCCGCACAAATCCTAGATTTTATCCTATAGATCATACAAGGCCTAAAAACTTTTCATTATAATTATAATCTTTCATAATATTATTAATCACAATTCATAAGAAAATACCTAATACAAAAGAAATAACACAACTCATATGGTGACAATCTCAATCATCCTTTAGTCATCCAATTGATCGTGATGACTCTAGCCATTCCTTCTTCATGAATCCAATCCATCACCAATTTCGAATATCCTGCACAACTCTAAGAAAGGAAAACAAATAGGGGTTGTGAGCTTTACAGCCCCGTAAGGTTTCCATATGATCACACTAGCAATTACATAATTCTTGAAATAGCAAACATATACTAGTATATCATATCATGCAGTCAAACAATTCAAATATCATGTATGACAAAACCTTGACATCGTTATGATTTTCTTTTAGAGTTTTCATTAATTAACCTTTATCTTTAGGGTTCTGGACTAGCCACGGTTACACTCCAGCCTGTGACTGGCATACTATATGTCACACTCCAGTCTGTGACTGGCACACAAATTATCACACTCCAGCCTGTGACTGGCATACAAATTGTCACACTCCAGCCTGTGACTGGCACACTGAATAATCACGGTACTGCCATGGCATGGCTAGTCCAAACACCAATTTCACTTAACTCTTTATCATCTCATCTCATATAATCAAAACATGTCTTTTATAATTTTTTGATAACCGATATCACAGTCCAACTCATTCAAAGATCACTTGATAAACATAATATATTAAAAATACAACAACAATAACAACAATCCCATTTTGTATCACGAGAAATCATGTCATGCTATCCGAAAACAACCATACATGCAAATGTATATATATATACTCGGATCAAATCTGGCAATATAAAAATAATGTATAGAACTGGTGATCATATCCAGAAATTCTTACCTCACTAGTGACAACATATATGATATTGGTCCGCACTCGAACTTGCACAAGGTCCTTCTGCTCAAAAGGTTGCCCCATATAATAATAAATAATTTTATTCAAATTTCCTTCTATAATTCATCCATAAAATCCTGACCGCACGAATTTCGAGAAAGAAAACTTTTCGATTCTCTCTCTTATGATTATTATTTATTTTATTTTATCTCCTTTTTTCTCTTTCTCCTCATCTTTTCTCTCTCATCTTTCTCTCTCCTTTTCCTCTCTCTTCTTCCTTCTCCACTTTCTCCCTCTCTCCTCATCTTCTCTCTCCTATTTCTCTCTCCTTTTCCTCTCTCTTCTTCCTTCTCCACTTTCTCCCTCCTCTCTCCTCATCTTCTCTCTCCTATTTCTCTCTCATCATCTTTTTTTTTTTTTTTTTCTCTTTTCTTTTCTTTCTTTTCTTTTTTTCCTTTCTTTTTCTTTTTTTTTTTTTTTTTCCTTCTTCTTCTTTCTTTCTTCTCTTTTCTTTTCTTCCCTTTCTCCTTCCTTCTTTCTCCACCGAACATGTTTCGCCCTCTTTTTTTTTTTCTTTCTCTTCCTCTCCTCTCCTTTTTCCTTTCTTCTTCCTCTCCTCTCGCAAGCACCGGTTGCTTCACGAAACCTTCGATCTCAAGACCATATTTTTCCACTTCTCGTAGAGCTTATCTACCATACTCCTGAGAACGGACGTCGGGATTATAGACGAAGCGTCAGCCATGTCGCCGAGAAGGGCCTGTCGGAGATCTAAGGCTATCCATCAAAAATCATAACCGAGCGTTGCCTCCGGGCCTCCTCCTTAAATCGGGACATCGCCGGACCAAAAGCCGTCAGATCGAATGCTAGAAACCCCAGAGCAACTTAGAAACCCGAACATGCCTCCCATGGCTTTGGAAACCATAGGAAGTGGTCAACGAGGGAAGGAGGCTCGCCGGACCTCCTTCTATTGGAAGCCTTGCCCGTGCGATCAAACTCCACGATGCTGCTCGATGATGCCGGTGATAGATCCGACGATCCTGAACTGCCCAAAGACGAGGCCACCAATAAGAGACTCTGAGCTCATCGACAGGCACAGGGGAAACAGGTCCAGAGGTCTGGGTTTTTAAGAGAAGAACAAGAGCTTCTCTTTGCCGTACGGGAAACAAACTCGGTCGATCGGAGTCCTTAACCATCCCAACCCCATTGTCGACAGTACCCCACTCCTCCATGGCTTCCCTCCGACTTCCCCGTCGAGTTTCCCGGCCGGCAACGAGGGAAGATAAGCTCCCCTATTTTCCGTCTCCACCCCCTTTTTTTTTCCTGCAACTTAGGCTAAAGCCAGCTGGGTCTGCTGACTTTGGCCCAAGATACCAGTTTCTCACATTCTCCCCCTGTTAAAATAATTTCATCCTCAAAATTAGCTTGATTGAGATTTTAAACTTTAATAATAACTAACTCTCATGACTTTCTCAAACTCCCACTTAGTCTACCTCACAGGGTATTTTTTTTTTCAACATCTTAACATAATGAGATTATGTACTACTCAAAACTAAATCCTTCCCATATCAAATTCTCTTGAGTTCTTCCAAAAATACTAATTCTTTATTATCAATAATTATCCTTAATTAACTTTACATGAACATCATGATAATCCAAACCTAGAAATACCCAACCTTAACATCATCCTCGAGCTTTCAGATAATCCCACTCTTAGAATATTTTTCCTCATACGACCTTTACATAACAACATGATACAACATTTTATTTTGCTCTTCACCATCTATCTATATTGTGAATTCCTTCAATTTCTTTCAAATAAACATTAGTGCCTCAACCTCGAATTAAATACATTATTCTTTGCCCCTAAAATTTATTTTTCTTGATTAACCCCTCATATGGAAATCATAATCGGTCCACTCTATTCTCAAATAAAAATTAGAAGAAGGCTTGAATATTAGATACTTGTCATGGTCTTTAGTATTCCTTCTTCTCTTAACCTTTCCCATGATTTTATAATTAATCTTGAACACTCCTTAAGTAAAGAAATCATAATATCATGACTACAGGATCTTGGTGTCAAAAAATATCCCCGATCCTAGCCGAATACAAAAATCATCACTCCTTTATTCTAGAAAATATCCAAAATTTTTACTAGAGTCCTCTACACTAGAAAATCTATTGATGAAACATTTCATAGCCACACTTATGGACTAGTCCAAGGATCAATAACATCATCTTTTCATTTATTACTAAAATCTTGTTACTGAACTTCAAATCAGTACTCCTATCATAACACTTCTGAAATTAGAGTTAACATTCTTAATTGATTTCAGGATAACTCAGATCCCTACGCTTTCAACTGCGCACTCTAATAAAATTTTCTAAACCATCTAGGTTCACTCAATGAATCCCTCCAAAAATTTATTTTATTTTTTTTGATATCATGGAGATCTCAAGTTATTAAAGTAAAGCTGTTGAGTTTCTTTATTTTGTTCACACCTCGAGCATATCATATCAAGGTTTATCTCGACCCAGTTTCCATATTGAAAGTCCTTGCATAAATTTCACCATCCCATAACTCTAGTTCAAGTCCGGATTACTTATACCTTCCACGATAATTCAATTAGAAAATTCTAAATCAACTCTTCTCTTGGCAGGTTATCATTAACTCTAACAAAGTAATTGACTTTCAATCAATGCTATTATGAAAAAAATCAATCATCTTATCATTCATAGACTTTCTTACCATATCTCTTAGCATCAATTAACAAACTACCTAAAATATTGTCCCTTATAGGCTAAACCCATATAAATCTTCCAATACCAATTTGTCTACTTACTATAATCCAGTATCATGATAACCTAGATGTTTTTATAGATCTTAATTTGACTTGGTGTTTAACATATCCAATAATCTCCAATAATTATAGAATAGATCCAGTAATTCAATCCCAAACTACTAACCTACACCATCAAGGATTTTACCAAGATGTGTATGGCATGACCACATAATATCATTACTCCCTAGCTACAAATCTATGTATTATGCCAAACACATTTTTCATTACATAATTCTATTAATAATCCACATATAGATTCATCAAAAAAATATTTTTCTTCTTAATATCATAAACTCTTTCACAACCTACATCCGAAACATCTTCTTGCAAGAATTCCCAATGAATATAGGGTAGAATCATTAATCCAATCTAAACTGCAAATATAGGCTATCAAGATTCTTATCAAAATATGAATGCCATGTTGACATGATATAATCTAATCCACCAATATAAAGTTACAAGCTATACATCATCCCAAACACATTTTCCTTTATATATTTTCAATAAAATTCATATACAGATTCATCAAAAGCATATCCTTTCTAATATTATTAAACTCTTCTATAACTTATACTCTAAACATCTTCTTACAACAGTCTCAAAAATTAACAATCCGATAATTAACGACAAGGCTAGCATGTTATCCTGATCCGCATGCACATCAGATTCAGGATTCCAAAATCATCCAATTGATAATTGAACCTACTTATTCAGCATGATCTATTAACATAACACACTATAATTTCAGGCTAGTACTCTTGATGCTTAGGTTAAGTCCACTTATCAAAAGCAAGGATACATCCAATCCAACTCTTCTATATCCATCATATGCTTACTTATCCTGATCAAAGAGTACAAATTATCTAGTCCTTTACATTTATCCTAGATCAATCTCACTACTTATATTACAAATAAAAATCATGTTCTGCTTTGGTATTAATCATATGCCAGATCTTAAGCATAATACTTAAAGATTATAAATCCATCCTTCGAATCCATTTTTCTTCCCAACCTCATATCCTGGCTGATCATGATACCAAATTTAAATACCTCTTAAATTACAGTCCAAAATAATCATAACTCAAATTTCAATATCATTCAAATTGTATCCCAAGAACTTATATCACAATTCCAAGTAATCATAACTTAAAATTTTGATATCATTCACATCAAATCCCACTCACTTATGTCACAATCCTAAGGGATCATACTTTGGCTTTGGTATTATTCATATCATATCCAAACCACTTATATCACAGTCCAATTAATCATAAATTAAGCTTCAGCATCATTTATATCATGTCTTAATCACTTACGTTACAATCCTTAGTAAACATGAGCTAAGCTTCAATATTCCTCATGTTATGTCCCGATCACTTGTGTCATAGTTCCAAGAAATCATAACCGAAGTTTTGATATTATTCTATCATGTCCTAATAATCACCACGTTATTCCCTAACTACTTGTACCACTATCCCAAATAATCATAAATCAAACTTTAATATCATTCTGTCATGTCTTACTAATCATCATGTTAATTTCTTAATCTTTTATGTCACAGTCCTAAGTAATCATGCTCTTAACTTCAATACAATTCATGTCATGTCCAAACTACTTACATCATGGTTTCAGGTAATTATAACCTAAGATATCACTCAGTCATGTTCTAATAACCATCATACCATCATGTGATTTTTCAATTCACTTATGTCCCACTCTCGAACAATCATGACCTGAATTCCGATGTCACTCATATATATCCTAATTACTTATACCATAGTTTCATGTCATCATAACCTAAGCTCTGATACTATTCTTGTCATATTCTAATAACCATCATGTTATTATTATTTTAACTACTTATATCACCATCCCAAATGATCATAACCTAAGTTCTGATACCACTCTGTCACGCTGAGGAGTGAAGAGGGAACCTAATCATTTATAAGAGAACCCCTAACAAGCCATTCAATCACGAGTCAAGTTAGACTAGGACCTATACTATGTCGCCTCAACCATACCAACCAATATAAAATGTTCAAAATCTAAATATGAGGATCACATACAGCATTGGATTATATACAATCCATCAACATAGATCATAAAATCAATCTATTTTTAATAAATTATAATAAATAAAATAATAATTAATGATTGTTCATAATTAGAAAAAACTTTTATATCCTAATTTGAAATCACCCATTGCAGGAAATACATTGATCTAAGATTGTTACGAGCTAACTGTTATAATACGTTAAGTGTTTATTTGAAAGAAAATTAAAAGCTTAACCCTTCTCGATGTCATACATTATCGGCATGCTGCATCATGTTGGATTAGCCAAAATAATGGCACAATGGATAAGGAAAAAATATTGGCATTCCATGGGCCATGTAAAGCATAAGTACCATTTTATTTAACTGCATCATGCTGCTGGATTAGCCAAAATAATGGTACAATGGATAAGAAAAAAATATTGGCATTTCATAGGCCATGTAAAGCACAAGTACCATTTTATTTAACCAAGCCCAGTATCAGATACATGCACAACTGCATATGGAAGATATTTTCATACGATTCACAACACGTAGCACTGCTTGTATTCTACAACGATCAATTCTTCACACCCACAAAAGATATCCAAGCCCGACAATAGGGGTGACGGCGAGTTGTTTCAGGGTGCAGGAATTGAATTCTTTGGAACAAAGGCCAATCATTGTATGATTCCTGAATCTCCTCATTAACGGATGAGAGGAGGATCTCTCTCTACTGCTAGAAGAGGACCACCTCCCGGATGACACCGCATTTGCAATTAACAGTCACACTCATAACCTGCCTCTTCCATCGCTCCGCCGTGTTCCCCTCCGGCGAAGCTCGTTCGTCGTGATATTGGACCTTAAAATTAAAATTATCAAGATACCTTTCTTCAAAAATCAAGAGAAAATCATAAGCACATCTCAATATCACCATCCCAAATGATCATAATCTAAGTTCTGATACCACTCTGTCACGCTCCGAATCTAGCATCGAAATCGGCTACGCGACCGGCCACACAAACTCTAGATTTTATCCTAGAGATCATGCAAGGCCTAAAAACTTTTCATTATAACTACAATCCTTCATAATATTATCAATCACAATTCATAAGAAAATACCTAATACAAAGGAAATAATATAACTCATATGGTGAAAATCTCAGTCATCATTTAGTCATCCAATTGATCGTAATGACTCTAGTTTTCCTTACATCTTCACGAATCTAATCCATCACCAAGCTCGAATATCCTGCACAACTCTGAGAAGGAAAAATAAATAGGGTTATGAGCTTTACAGCCCAGTAATGTTTCCATATGATCACACCAGTAATAACATAATTCTGGAAATAGCAAATACATAATAGTATATCATATCATGCAGTCAAACAAATCAAATATCATGTATGACAAAACCTTGACATCATTATGATTTTCTTTTAGAGTTTCCATTAATTAACTTTTATCTTTAGGATTCTGGACTAGCCACAGTCACACTCCAGCCTATGACTAGCACACTGTTTCACACTCCAGCCTGTAACTGGCATACTATATATCACCCTCCAGTCTATGACTAGTACATAAATTGTCACGCTCCAGCCTGTGACTGGCACACTGAATAACCACGATACCGCCGTGGCATGGCTAGTCCAAACACTAATTTCACTTAACTCTTTATCATCTCATCTCATATAATCAAAACATATCTTTTACAATTTTTTGATAACCGATATCACAATCCAACTCATTCAAAGATCACTGATAAACATGGTATATTAAAAATACAACAACAATAACAACAATCCCCTTTTGTATCATGAGAAATCATGTCATGCTATCTGAAAATAACCATGCATGCGAATGTATATATATATATATATATACTTGGATCAAATCTGGCAATATAAAAATAATGTATTGAACTGGCGATCATGTCCAGAAATCCTTACCTCACTAGTGACAACTAACATATCTGATATTGGTCCGCACTTGGAACCCGCATAAGATCCTTCTTTTCAGAAGGTTGCCCCCTATAATAACAAATAATTTTATTCAAATTTCCTTCTATAATTCATCCATAAAATCTTGATTGCATGAATTTCGAGAAAGAAAACATCCCAATTCTCTCTCTTATAATTATTATTTATTTTATTTTCTCTCTCTCCTCTTCCTCTCTCCATTTTCTCTCTCCTCTCTCCTCTTTCTCTCTCATCATCTTTTTTTTTTTTTCTTTTTCTCTTTCTCTTTCTTTTTTTCCTTTCTTTTTCTTTTTTTTTCTTTCCTTCTTCTTTTCTTTCTTCTCTTCTCTTTTCTTTCCTTTCTCCTTCCTTTCTCCGCCGAACAGGTTTCTCCCTCTCTTTTTTTTCTCCTTTCTCTTCCTCTCCTCTCCTTTTTCCTTTCTTCTTCCTCTCCTTCTCCCACAAGCAGCGGTTGCTTCACGAAACCTTCGATCTCAAGGCCATATTTTTTCACTTCTCGTAGAGCTTATCTACGAGACTTTTGAGAACGAATGCCGGGATTATGGACGAAGCATTAGCCATGTTGCCAGGAAGGGCCTATCAGAGATCTAAGGCTATTCATCGAAAATCATAACTGAGCAGTGCCTCCGGGCCTCCTCCTCAAATCGGGACATCGCCAGACCAAAACCCGTCAGATCGAATGCTGGAAACCCTGGAGCAACTCAGAAACCCGAACATGCCTTCTGATAACTACATTAAACATAAATATAAAAGTATTAATTAATATTAAAATATCATTATTCCTCCAAAATTAATACTTTTATATGTCATTTACAGGAAAGAACATCACCAACATGGAGAGTCCAATTTTAGAAGTCCAACGACACGAACGACACTCGAATCGGACTCAAAACGGGCCCAAAATGAATTTTTGAAGAATTTACTAAGAATCGCATGAAGTTTAAAGCAGCCGGTCCACAGTGGACCGGCCGCTCGATCCACCGAATGCACCATGGGCCGCGATCTGCCATTGACGCAGTCCACGGAAGCAGAGCCGTGGACCGCCATGCTCCAGTCACGTCGAGACTCGTCGGAGAGCTTCCCCACCGCCGGGGAGGTCGCCGGCATGCTCACCGCCGGCCGGAGAAGCCCCGGTGGCCGGAAAATGCTTCCGAAGGGGGTTGCTGTTCTCAATTTTTTTTTTGGCCGAACCGCACCGCACCACCGTTTCACGCCGCTGGACCACCTACCATGACTACCGCCGGCCGGAGAAGATGGCGGTGCACTTTTCCTCGCCGCCGGGAAGGTCTTCATAGTGATTGCAGTCGTGGGAGAGTTTTTCGGTTTGAACCAAAAATGGACCAAACTACGGGCTGGGTGGACTGAACCGGGTATTGGGTTGGATCGAAGGTTCTGGAGCATGGAGCGTCGCCAAATGAGCTGGAGATCGATGGGAGCCCGAGCTTCGATGCAAATTGTGGAGTGGGGTTTTGTTGTTCGGTTGCAACCAAGGAGCGTGTGCAGTTCTAACAGAGGAGTGGGTCATTGCAACGATAGAACCGTGGAGCGGGTTGGGAGCAGGGCAAGGAAAACCTATAAATAGGGGGGGTGTTCGGTCGATGAAGGGGAGCCATCTGCAGTTCTTTTTCCCCTGTGTTCTTCTTCTCCATCACAGAGAGCAGTAGTGCCTTCTCTTCTCCATTCCACAGAGAGCAAGCCATTTTCCCACCACTCCAGTTTAGTCGTAGAGACCCCATTCCAGAGTATAGTCCATTCTTCCAACCCTCGGTTCAGTCACAGTCCCGAAAATCTTCCCTACGATCTTTTGGTTTTCTGCTATTCCAGTTATTCCACCTTTATTCCCATTATTCCAACACTATTCCAAGTTTATCCCAACTTTATTCCAGCAGACCTATTCTCTACCGGTCAGCGCTATCTTCATGCAGAAATCAACCGAGTCCGGAGCTACACTTGGGAAAGGGGGTTTTATTTTTGGTTTTACTACTTTGATGTACTCCCTCTTGAAATAAAGAAATCATTCGAGTAATTGATGTTCTGTTGTTTTTGTTTTTGTTTTTGATTCAGATGCGTTGCTAGGGTAAAGCTTTGGAGATAAGTCAAGTGAAATTAATCTTGACTGACCTATTCCCAAGTGAGTACGGGCTGTACTCTCGTGAGATAGATCATACCTAGGTTATTTTACTAGCATTTAGACCAGTCTATTCCCGACAAGGGACGGGTCGTGATTCACGGATACATGCCGTGCTCTCTATCGGATAGATCATTTCTTGAGTTTACCTTTACTGCTGATTACTTGTTAATTTTCTTTTATAGTTTTAAGATTTCAATTTCTGTTGCATATTGATTGTTTTCAAAGTAATCAGGAAAGTCCCTGTGGATTTGACCCTTGCTCCTACTATCATATTTTAGAATAGTAGTTTTAAGATAATTAAATCGGTGCGTTGCGACACGCATCACCTTCCACTGCCTCGAAAACCATGGGAAGTGGTCGATGAGGGAAGGAGGCTCGCCAGACCTCCTTCTGCCGGAAGCCTCGCCCGTGCGATCAAACTTCTTGATATTGCTCGACGATGCCGATGATAGATCCGACGACCCTGAATTGCCCAAAGACGAGGCCACCAATAAGGGACTCTGAGCTCATCGACGGGCACAGGGGAAACAGGTCCAGAGGTCTGGGTTTTAAGAGAAGAATGAAAGCTTCTCTTTGCTGTATGGGAAACAAACTCGGCCGATCGGAGTCCTTAACCACCCCAATCCCATTGTCGACAGTACCCCACTCCTCCACGGCTTCCCTCTGACTTTTTTGACGAGTTTCCCGGCCGGTAACGAGCGAAGATAAGCTCCCCTGTTTTCTGTCTCCACCCTCCCTTTTTTTTCCTTGCGACTTAGGCTAAAGCTGGCTCGGTCTACGAACTTTGGCCCAAGATACAAGTTCTCACAATTATAAATAAAAAAAAATATTTATTCCGAAGACATGTTTTAGTTATTAGAGATCTTCTTTCCGGATGTTGACTAATTACAAGAAGATGAGAAATTAAAGTTAAATAAAATTCATGTTTAAGAGTGGGTACGTATTGGAAGATAAGCATAAATTTAATGTTATGATAAAATATATTGAACTATGTGAATGAGATTATCCATGCTTGTTTAGGTACAAGAGATGTATTAAATATAAATACGTGAACTTATGTCTAGAAATGTATATATTGTGACTTTTAGAAAAGTACAAATGTATGTATTAGTAGTTTAAGAATATGTGTGTCTTTTAGGAAAATGTGTGAGATATTAATTAGGGCCCGTTTGAATAAATGGGTTGAAAATCCTATTGGATCATTTTTAAGATATATTATTTTTTATGAGATTCGGGTTGGCCCAGTAACAAAACCAGTCATAGGTACTTGAGGATTAGGGATGGCAACAAAATCCAAATCCATCGGTACCCGACCCGCCTAACCCGATTGGACCGGGTAGTCAACGCTTTGATTGGGTTTGGACCGGGTTTGGGTAAAACCCGAATGTTTAACTTTGGATTTGGACCGGAACTGGATAGATATACACCCGACCCAAATTATTTTAATATTTAAATATATATAATTAATATATATATATTTTTATTTATTTCAGAAGTATTAAATTAAGTCTTGTTAAATTTTATTTATTTAAGGTAATTTAAATTTTATTTTGAATATTAAACTAAATACTTTTAAATAAAAATGTAGTTAGATTTTATTTGTTTAATGTATGTATGATTTATAAAATGGTAGATAATTTTAAAGTTGACAAAAATAAAAAAAGAATATTTAATATGATTCAATTGGGTTCGGGCCGGGTAAACCCCAATTATCCGATACCGATTGAGATGGGTTTGGATAAAAAAAATCCAATCCCGATCGTGTTTGGGCCGGGTTTGGGTAGTTTATTAAGTATTCGAATTTTGGTTTGGATAGTTATGCACCTGGCCCGAACCCGTCCCATTGCCATCCTTTTTGAAGATATAGCCTAGCCCAGTCTGTGTAAACCTAATTCTAGCTATTTATAGTAGTCTAGTCCAATGATCCAATGGGATTTTCAACCTATCTATCAAAATAAGCCCTTAATGTATCTGTGAACAGTATAAATAAAAGTGGTTTCCTTGGTGTGCAGTAGGAGTTGGATATGAAATGAATATAGGTTGCGATATTATTAGTAATTCCTATCCCCTTTCAGGTATTTTTTATCAATATGATTGAGTACTCCCTATTAAATTTCAACAACTTTAATGTGTGTGTGTGTGTGTGTTTTTTTTAAAGTTAGATTGTGGTTAAAGTTAAAGGAGACTTCTCAAGCCTCGTGACGATAATAGATTCTTAATGTGTTCTTTAGCAGAAGTACTACCACCATGACATCTGATTAAGATGTACACCGCTCTTCTCAGGCTATACACATGATTTATTAGCATGGTGATGCTTCTGAAACTCTACATTAATTGCTTTCTATATTAAAGTAAAGAAAATAAAATGCTGAGGGTAGCTACATGTACCCATCATTTTTCTCAGGCCTGTGCAGCAGCTGATGAAAACTTAATGGAAGTCTACCATTTTCTTTAGCTCTCATATGATGATCATCACAATGCCAGATGCAAATATCAACGGTGGCAGATGATCATCAAGATAGTGGTGTTGATTCTTCTAAAATTCCCTTGGATTGGATGATGTTGCACCCCCTGGTGCATGCCATTGAGGAAACCCAGGGCCTCATCGAACATCACAATGCCAGATGCCAATGAAATTATGAAAGCCTATGGAGATGATTTATGTCCTGTGCTTTTCCAACATTTGTATGATGAGCTGAGGTACGTAAACTTTGGCGTATGCATTTCTTCTGATCCTAAGTCCTCTTTCTTTGAGGAACGCCGTTTTCGTAGAAAAGTTTCCCTGTTGTGTTGAAAAATCTTTTTTGTTTTTCTTTTTTCAATAATAAAGCAAAGATTTTGTTGTTCATCAGTATATATAAGCTATAACTTGTAGATATTGTCCAGAGGCGGCCTACGTTTTGCTGCATTTAAATGTGAGTAGGGAGCATAAGCCTTGCCAAGAACAACATTATTCCTATATCTTTTTTGGTCACTCTTCAAAGGCATTGGTTTGCTCTTTAACAGATTACAATGGTCAGCAATTTCATGTGCATCTAGCAAGAAGGATAAACTTCATTTATAGGATCGTGACCACCAATAATGATATATATAAGTTTATCTATAGAGCTTCCATCATAACTATATTAGATTAGCAAATATAGTTATACAAGCACTGATGAGAACCCTGCCATGTTAGACTGGCTCTTGGATCTGCATTCAGACCGTCTCAGTTTTGAGTCCTTCATAATTTATGAAGTATCAGAGTTGCCAATTCTTAAAGTAGCAACCCACTCAATACCATGCATGTCTGAAATAAAATCAGTACAATTAATACAGACCAACAAGTGGTCTAGTTCAAATCCAGTTCCAAAGGAATATATCATACCATGAATAGTCTTCACAGCAACACAATTTTTAGTCCTCGAGAAACAAAGAAATCTAATTGTTCTACAAATCGAAATAAATCCTCCCCCACGAGGCACACTACCATGATGTAGATGAAGCCGGTGGCGGTGGCGGTGGCGGCGGCGGCTCTAGGTAGTCGAACATGTCGGTTGGTAAGTCCTCAAAGAAGTCAGGTGTCCCTAGATACTCATCCACCTTGGTGATGCCATGTTGGCCAGCATCTAGGCCACAGAATGGTAGCCCCTGATCGGGTGGTGGCATGCATTGACAAGGTTCCAAGCAAGCAAATTCATCCTGGAAGCTCACATCCCTGAAGCTGGGTAACAGTTGGTGGGCATCCTCTTGCAGGAGTGGGAGGTCGATCATGGGGTGCGGGAGGTGGTCGAAGGACAGTAATGGTGGCAGTGGGTTGTTCGACAGGCGAGTCTCCTTCCCCATGGCTGGTTCAAGCAGGGGGAGGGCTGTGCCAAGGTTGAGTGGAACCGGGCTCATGATACCTGGCATTTGAGCCATCTTCGAGGCAACCTGCAGGCTGCATTGGCCGTTGGAGCATCTCCCTCAAGTAACATGAGATCCAGAGAGGGGCCCTGAGTACAAGGAAAAAGAAGAGAAATAATGCCAACAACAAACAACCGGCTGGATATTATCGATCAATACGAGTTATTTAGGGCTGAAGAAGGTACGTACGTATGTACTGACGATAAATATTATATAGGACCAAAAAATTAAAACTAATATGGAGTCATAAGGCTCATTCATACATTTTGTATAATTTTAGTGAGAGTTAAGGTCAAGTTCTGCCATATATACTCCGGGATCTAAAGAAAATGATCATTTATTTTTTAGAAAGACTTCGGTTATGCATGATGACTGAAATTGAAATGCATAAGAAAACGGTAACGGTGAAACGTCCCACCAAACTTCTGGGAATAATTCAGGAAGATCACAAAAACTTCTGGGTTTCGTCAAATATATTGCAGGGTCTAGTTTATTTTTCTTCGTTGCTTTTTGAAAAATGAAAACGGAAAACGAAAGGCAATACCAAAGAGGACCTAAAAATTTACTGCGTTTGAAGAAGCCATGGATGATCACAGAATAAATAGTTCATGGAATATATGAACCGTTGAACGTACTTCGTGAAACCATGGCCAGCGAAAAATTTCTTTTAAATGGAATATAATTCAGAAAATATACAATCGACACTTTCCATCACGTAAATTATTTTAGATTCAGTCTCCAATCGAAGACACACAGCAATTTGCGCAAAATAGTCTACCTACTAAAAACCCATTTTCATCTACTCCAACTACGGACATCAAAAACCAAGATTGCAAGTCATGACACAACCTGCAACCTTATAATGCAATGCAGTCTTGTTAATTACCTCGAAGTGGGGCACTTCATGAGAAGAGATGGGCACCTTCCCATGATTCTTGCTCGATCTCGATGGCAGAGGTGTCCGCAGGATCCTCGCCAGCCTCTTCTGCCTGGTGCTCCAGAAATTCTTCACATCATTGTCCGTCCTCCCTGGTAGATACGTTGCAATCCTCGCCCACTTGTTCCCAAACTGTGCCTGCAAATCAATCACAATTCTCTCTTCCTCCGGGGAAAACTTGCACCCACTTCTCCATGAAGTCACCACCATGCATGAAACCATGCATACATCATCAATAATATTAATTGCTTGCAAAGAAGAAGGAAGACAATTGAAACTAAGAAGTGGATGACAAGTTCCAAAACCATAATTCTAGCAAGAATGGGGTACGTGGAAAGAGAATGAAGTAAACTGTCATACGTTTTCAAGTCGGGTTTGAGTTTGTTCACCCAGCGAAGGCGGCAGGACTTGCCGGTGCGAGGGAGGAGGCCTTTGGATCGAATGGAGCTCCAGTCACGGGGGCCATGCTTTCGAACGTATTCTATCAAGATCTCGTCCTCCTCGGCCATCCATGGGCCTTTCCTCATCACCATTCCTCCTCCACCTTCCCCTCTGCCGTTGCTTTTACGGCTGTGATTGCTACTACTAGCAGCAATACACCCGCGGCTTCCTCCCCCGGATCCTTGCATTGCTATCACGGGAAAAACGATTAGCAGACTGGACTCCCACTTACTCTTCTTCTTTTTTTTTTTTTTTTTGTTTATTGCAAACAGAATGAAAGAAGAAAAATAAATAAATAAATAAAAACTAGTACCAAAAGCCCTTAGAGAGAAAGAGTAAAAGATTTTTAAAGTTAAATAATAATAATAATAATAATAATAATAAACTCTCTTTCTGAAATTAATTCCTAGCCCACTATCCCCCCCCCCTCCCTCTCCCAAGGCCTCAACCGCCAACCTCTAACCGTCCTCCCCATGATTCGGCCTCTCTCTTTCTCTCTCTTACGCCCGGTAGCCTCCATCCATGAGTCCACGACAGTGCAATTATATCGGGATTTGCCATCTCAAAAAGAAGAGAAGGTGATGGTACTGTTTAATTAATTGTATCTTTGAACGAAAGAATGGTCCATCCATCAACATAGATATAAATGGATATTACATTTTGAAATCTATGAAAAATGCTAACTAACAATTAATGTGCTATACTAGATCAATCATTTTATCGTGCAAAAAGTTTAACTTATACCTTTACTTATATTTCTATGCTTGCTTATCAGCGTAGATGGAAGTCAAGAGCAATTTGGAATGATGATCGATAGTCTTCCCATCATTTCAAATACTCTTGAATCCAATATTCAATTTTGAGGCCTTCCATGTATTTGATAAAATTTCTGACTATCAAACAATTATTATATTCACCTAACAGAAATGCCAGCCATCAAATTAAAATCTATGCACACCAAGATTAGCTGTGAACGACTTCCGGGAAATCTTAAGCTATTGCAAATCTCTCAAAGAGCACGCATTTCTGAATAGCTTAAACTATTGTTAGAAGCCATAAAGCGAAGGTCGAGCAGTAGATTTAAAATAATGGCAATTATAACTTCATAACAACTGTCATTATGGTCGGGCCATCTTTTCTACATTAATCGAGGGAACATCAAGCCTAGCCTATACCTTCTTGCCAATGAAGCCAAAGCAACTCTAGATTGCAGGGGATGGGATGATTATGTTACCTTTTTTTCTTTTCTTTTTTTTTTGTAAAAATTTACTTTTACTTTTGATATTTAGTCTACATGTTGGAAAATACAATATGACTTTTTTTTTTCTAATCATGTGGAGTAGCAAAACTACCACGAGTAGGATGTCTATTACTCCTCGTCTGCTTTCTATTTAGGTTTTAAAATTTTGCATTTTGAACCCCCCCCCCCCCCCCCCCCCCCCCCCAACCTTTTTTTTTTGTACAAAGAATACTTCCTCCAACTAATTGATTAATGGCTTTAGGTCAATTACAACATTACTGCAGTGTGTAGACTCTCCATCTTAATATAACTGCAGATTATTAGTTTTCCCAAGTCAAAGAAATCATGCCATGATCACTTACCGTGATCTAGACCAGGTCCCCTCCATAGCATTGAAACCAAATCAAGCAAAAAACATTAGCGTTACCTTGACCATCAAACCCAAATCTGAATCATTATCCTAATCTTGTGATCTTAGACATTATTTTGCTTCACCACTTTTGCATTTTGCACTAAAGAGTATTAATAGGTGATGACAACGATGGCAATAACCATATCTCATCACAGCTACAACTTGGATCATATTATGACTTGTGCCTTTTAAATCTTAATCAAATCTTATTAACCTGCCTAACAATATGAAATGCCCTTCAACAGTGAACACCACGGTTCAATCAAGCAGAATCCCTTCGCAGTTCCGGAATATCAGTTCATCAATTGATAAAATCTACATTTGTCTCTGAGTCCCTATGCTAAACTAAAGGGGATGGTCAGTTACGAGAAGAAACTTTTTGCACCAAGCTACTCCAAAATTTTCCTTGAACAAAAGAGTTCAAAGTTAAATACCCGTCATGTTCTACGAATTAATGAATGGTGTATTCAAGTACAACAGCATGTTGATCCTAGCGGAACGGGTATCATGAAACACACTGGGATTGGTCAAAAGAGAGACATAAAAGAAAAAAATCATTAGAAAGGTGAGAAGATTGGTAGGTGTTTCATTCCCTTAGCAGAAAAAATGCCTCGGGGGCCAGATTATTCCGTCTCGCTTTGCACCCATCCATCTTTGAGAACCTGCATCAAATTCCTTCGTGCCATCAACCATCATCATCGATAAATCATGATGAGAACTGTCACGCCCCGAACACAGTACTCGGATCAGCCATGCGACATGACTACACAAATCTTAGGGACCATCCTAGAGATCGTACTAGACTAAAAATACATGAAATTTTCAACATCTCCAAAACATAAAAATAAATAACTAAATACCATCAAAATATGTTCATAGTAATCAAATAATCAACTTATTCAATTATAATAATCTAGTATTTATTGGTATCAGAAATTGAACTAATTAATTAATCAATCTAATAAATCTTACACTCGAATCTCATGTTTGACCCGATCCATGCAACACATCCTGCGACTCTGAAAGAAAAGAGAAATGAGAAAAGCTTTACAGTTCAGTAAAGATTTCCATATACTCACATCAATAATAATATGAATTGAAAATAATAATAGAATCAAGAATCATAAAATATTATGTCATGTATCCAAAATAACTCAACCGTTATATATGATAAAACCATATCTCATTTTATATTCCAGTTTAATCATCAGTCTTTTTAGAATTTTAGACTAATCACGATCATGAATCTCAATATCATGTTTCTGCCCATGATTGGCAATCTCAGTGCCACACTTCAGCCTGTGACTGGCAATCTCAGTACCATGCTTCAGTCCATGACTAGTATTATTAATACCATGTTTCAGCACGTGATTAGCAATCTCAATTACCACAGTCCTACCCATGGCGTAGTTAGTCCAAACATCCTTTTTCTTGATTATCATTTTATCAAATCTAAAATATATTATCAAGTCATGTTTTTTTCAAGATTTTCAATGACCAGTATCATAATCCAAATCATCCGAAAATAATTATATCTAATACAATATATTTTATAAAAAAAATAATCATGCTAGCAATCATAAATATCTAATATAAGAAATCAAACATATAGTGCATAAATAATCATACATGCCAATGCTCATATCCAATGATCAAAATCATGTATTGTAAATATATATATATAAAAACTAATGATCATATCTAGAAATTCTTACCTCTACTGGTGATAAATTTAACACGTCAGATACCAATCCATACATGAATCCTTGATCTAGGTGCTAAAAAACATGCTCAATGTCCTCGTATCTAAAAAAATATTTTTCTACAAAATCAATCTTAATATTAATAAATAAATTTCATGGTATAACAATTATCAATCTAGAACTCTCAACTAGAGTTCATCAAGGATCCACTGACCAATTCTTTGATTCCATCTTCACAACTCCCTAACCCCTAGGAGAGAGAATTTTTTAGAGAGAGAAACTAGAGAGAGTAGAGAGAAAAATCAAAGAGAGGGAAGCGAGAGGAGAGAGAAAAGAGAGAATTTATTGCCTTTCTTTTTTTTTTCTTTTTCTTTTATTCCTTTTTCTTTTTCTTTCTTTTTTTTTCTTTTTTTTCTTTTCCTGTTTGGCCAGAATAGGGGACTCCTTTGAGTCCCTTCTTCCTAGAGTTCTCGAGAGGTTTCATCGAGGGATGGAGGCCAAAGTTGTAGCCCATGGCAATGCAACCAACAGTGATAGTAGACCTTCGATGAAGATCTCAATGATAGCAGGGAGAATCACATGGTCAACGATGGAGGAAAAATCATTGAAACCAGCCATAGATTAAATAAAAATAGAAAAAAAGGAGGCTGGTTGGCTTGCTGTCGATGACCAAGGATGATGGAAACTGGGTGACACTCAACTGCAGCATCACCGACAAGATGGTTAGCGAGCAAGGAGGAAACAAAAGCAAGGATAAGAGAGAGAAATAAAACAAGGAGGGCCCTATTCTGCCATGGATATGATGCTTCGTCGATCCAAATTCCATGCAACCCACCCCTTTAACAATCGAAAGAAGGGGAAGAAGAAGAAGAACCGATATATCTTGATTTTGATGGGATCTCTCGATCATATTGTTGGATATTTCAAGCATCCCTTCATAGAAAATCAAAAGCAAAAGTAAGGGTTTCCTCACCGACAATGGACAATGATGTTAGGGTGTAATAAAAGGAGGGAGGAGGGGTCCTTTTAATAGGCCAATACCTAGGTTTTGGGGCTACCCTAGACTCATTTCCCTATCGGAGTCAGAGAAGAGGAAGACTCCGAGTCTTCCTTCTCACCTTTTTTTTGTGATTTTGGTTGATTCTTTTCAAATAGGCTAAGAATCCATGGATTGGGTTGGATTATTACATTTTTCCCCCTTTAAAATAATCTTATCCTTAAAATTACTTTTCTAAGGTTTAAACTTTGAAAATATCTAACCTCATGTCATCATCAAGCTCTCCAAATAGTTTGCCTTCAAGGTATTTATTTCTCAAGGTTTAACATAATGAAATTATATAAAACTCAAAACTAGATCTCTTCTATCCATAATATATATCAAATTTTCTTGAGCTCTTTTAAAATAATACTAACATTTTGATGTCAATATAATTAATTACCCTTGATTAATTCTATAAGAAAATTATTATGGACCAAACTTTGGAGATATCAATCCTAACATTATTCTCGAGCTTCTAAATAATCCCTCTCTTAGAATGCTTTCTTCATAAGACCTTAACATAACAAAATTATGTGGTATCTTTATTTTGATCCTTACCATCTATAATACATAGTAAATTCTCTTAATCTCTTTCAAACAAATATTAACATCTCAACCTTGAATTAAAATACATAATTTTTATCTATGAAATTTATTACTTGTTGGGATATCCTGGTTCAGCTACGAACCAGGCTCCGGTTCGACTTATCGAAGCCCCGGTTCTCTGGACTATGGACTAAGCGAAGGCCAACCGCAAGCAACTCAAGGCTTCACACCGAACTACAACATCCGAAGGCCAGTCCTTCAGGTAGCACCTTCGGCCGCGGCCGAAGTCTGAACTACTCATCGACTTCCGAATATACGAACTTCGGTCCCCGCCGTAGACATGATCTCCGGCCTCGGGAAAATACCAAGCCTTCGGCCCACGCAAGGGGAAACACGAAGCTTGAACCACAATCTGTTCCAAAAAGGAAACTGTAACCAACGGTAACAATCGGTACTCATCATGCCATGATCATGGCGCGGAATTCCTGCAGCCACGCCTCCAATCTGGCCGGAACCGTTCATTGACAACCCACGATCGCCAATCATGGGAGAGATTGGCTCCCCATGATCTCCGGGAAAAGAGTGGGCCACAGACCGGAGGCCATCTTTTAAATATGGGTAAGAAGGATGGCTCGAGAGGTACGCGTGAATAATCTCGCACACATACACTTTCAATCTCCAATAACTCTTTTTCTCTTCCACTCTCGACATCTTCCCCATTCTGTGGTTGAAATCCATCACTGACTTAGGCATCGGAGTGTCCTCCGCCGAAATAACTCCGACAAGGGACCTGTTTTGCAAGTGAACCAGGGAGTGGTCCTGCGATGCAGTAGCTCCAACCGGCCTATCCAGGGACTCCATGCCAACATTGCTCTTGACTAAAATCATAATCGGCCCAACTACTTTTAATAGAATTAGAAGAAAGTCTAAATATTGAACACTCTTCATACTTACAGCCTTCTTTCTTCTCTTAACTTTTCTCATGATTTTATAATTAGGCTTTTATCTTAGAAAAACTTCAAGCCTCTTCAAATAATGAAATCACAATGTCAAAAGTAAAATAAGCTTTGTATCAAAATATTCCAAATCCAAGCCTGGCAAAAAAATTATCACTTATTTACTTTAAATTTGAAGATATTCAAATTTTTTCTTAGAGTTCTCTATACTAGGAGAACCTATTCATAAAAATTACATGGCCATACCTGTAGACTAGCCAAAGAATCAATAATTATTATTTCCTTTATCACTAAAATTCTTCTTTACTAAAAACTAGCTCAAGTCTCCCATCATAATAATTTTTGGATCAAAGAATTAATGTTTTTAACTAATTTCAAAATAAGTTAAGCTGCCACACTTTCACTGTATATTCTAAGATAAATTTACCAAATTTTTTAGTTTTATCAAATAAATTTCTGATAAAAATATCACTTTACACTACAATCTAAAAGATTTAACCTTTCAAAAGAAAAACATTTAAGCTTTTTTGTTCTTGCCATGTCTCGAGTGTACTACATCAATATTAAATCTCAATCCACTTCCAATTGTGAAGTCTTTGCATAAATTTAATCATCTTTTCAAGATATTAATAACTCTCGTCCAAGCTCGAATTAGTCATGCTTTTCCTGATAATTCAATTAGATAATCTAGATCAACTTTTCTCTTAGAATGTTAACATTAACAAAGTGAACGACTTTAAGTCAATATTTTTATGAGTAGAATTAATTATGTTATTGCTCATCGAACTATCTTATCATAACTCTTAATATCAATTGACAAACCACTTAAAATGTTATCTCTCATAAGCTAAACTCATATAAATCTTTCAAAACTAATTTTAACTCAAATCAATTAACGGTAATGAGATACTATAAATTTACTTATAAACCTAAATATTTACTTGAATCTTAAGACACCAAGAGTCTTTAATAAATATAAGAAATATCAAGTAATTCGATCTAAAACTACTATATAAATTATTAAAGATTTCACCAAGGTGTGCATGCCTTGTCCACACAATATAATCTAATCCACTAATAAAAAGTTACAAATCTATGCATTATCTTAAACATATTTTTTCCTACATATTTTCAATCATGATCCATATATAGGTTTATTAAAAAATATTCCTTTCTAATATTATTAAACTATTGTCAGAACTCCATGTGTCGACACTTGCTCTTCATGTGTCGACACATTAGGTCGACACATACTCTTCTTAAGTCGACACAAGTTCAAAATAATCAATTCAGATTCTCTGAAAAAATAATCTGTGTCGACACATTCTCAGTGGAGTCGACACATTGAGTCGACACATAAAACCCATGTGTCGACACATCAAATGCTCCATCATCTTCTGCATGTTCTGTTGCTTGAAATTCTCAGGCGATGTGTTGATCCATGTGCTGACACTTTGAGTCGACACATAGGGTTCATGTGTCAACACATCATCTATGCCATTTGGAGTTATGTTTCGTTCCATCTGGAGTCGACACACCATCTTCATGTGTCGACACATCATCTCATGTGTCGACACCTTAAGTCGACACATCACTAAAAAGTTTGCAGAAAATGACTGATCTTGTTTCTATTTCCCTTGAACATCCATTCAAACAATTTTTGAGTTTCCAAGACTTGATTTCTGCATTCATCCCACTCAAACTTGGTTCTTCAATACAATTGGACTTCTTCGATTTGTGTGAGCATCCTTTCAATTAAAATACACTTAAAGCAAAAATTAGTCTTCAAATTATACTTAACTGTTTTGCTTATTATCAAAATCAATAAGTGGAGTCAACAATCTCTCCCTTTTTGATGATGACAAAACCCTTAAGTATAAATTGTCATAAAAATGAAGCTTTAAGAGTAAAGGTCAAGATGCACAATATTGAAAGTATTAAGTATCAAACATTACTTAAAAATATAATCTTTCAAACAAAAGTAATGAAATTGTGAGCTTGTTTCAAAGATATAGAGTATCAGAACTTTAGTTAGAACATTGAAAAACATGTATCAAGATACTCTTATAATGAAGATTTCAGCATATAACAAAGCTCCCCCTGAATTAATGACTTATAACAAAATTTATGAGAATCTTTTCAAAAACATTGAAAGAGGGGTTTTGAGAATCAAAATTGACAAAAGGTGCAGCTCCCCTTTCAAAAATTCAGGTTTTCAAAATTTGAAAGTTTCAAAAATTGAAAGATACTTACTCCCCTTTAGTTTGAAAAAATAAACATATTTATACTTAAACGTACTACTCCCCCTTTTTGCTATCATTAAAAAGGTAGAGAAAAGTGATAAATACAAGAAATGCAACTCCCCCTTTCATTGAATAGTCATTGAAGAAACACAAGATGGAGAAATGTGATAAACATAAGATTTTTCATATATTAATATACCATCAAATTACACATAGAAAATATAAAAAAAAACATGTAAGCATGAAGTGAGACTATCTAGTACTACAAAAGTATCTAAAAATACAACAGTAATGTCCTAATCCTCGTCCATCGAGTCATCAGAAGATGAACCGATCTTGATCGGTCCGATATCAGTAAAAGCTCGTGCTCGAGGCCAAAGTGATCTCAGATCTCGAAGTCTGGTCCTGGTTGGCTGAAGAGGGGTACGACGTCCATGTCCTCTACGACGAATGTAGGTTCGACCTCTGGCTGAAGCAGTAGAGGTAGAAGCTACCTCCTCCGCAGGAACTAAACTAATCGGACGAATCATCTCACCAACAGCAGGAGTACGATCAAATGAGAGACCTGAATCGGAATGCTGAAAGCGGGTATATAAAACCCAAGCTCTCAATATACAGATAAGGTATGAAGGATAGGACTGTCAACAACAGGTGTATCAACTGATGATACAAGTGTATCAAGAATAACAGTATCAGCTGAAGAATGTATAGGTGTATGAACAATAGATGTGGGTGTCTGAATAATATGTGTAGTGATATCATGAGAGTCAATAGTAGGTAAATCAATGATAGGGCTAAGAATAGGAATCAGAATAGGATCTGAAGTATGAATATCTGATCTGAAAGGAGAGGATGGAACAGGTGAAAAGGATGGATTAACAACTGGACTCGCAGGAACATCATCCGTCACCTCCACTGGCTCTGACATAAGATCAGCAATATCAAACAGGTCTGAGTTAGTCATCTCATCCGAATCTCCAACAGCAGTGTCTCCAACTCCATCTCCAATAGTAGTCTCAGCACCAATACCAAAATCTCTAATGTCATCAGCTGGTGCTGGAGCAGGAATATCCACAGACGCTGGAATTGTGTCAACAGCAAGAGCACTCGTAGAAGCATGGATAGGGCTGAGAGAATAGCCGAAATACCATCACTGAGACCTCTGTGGCTCTCTCTCGTCTTAACAATGAAAACATCCAGACGTTGTCTCATGATAAAGACATCTGTCTCTATGCGTCTGACTCTATCCTCCAGAGTGTTTGACATACCATGTGTCTCCGTCTGCTCTGGCTATGGCTGGGCAGAAGTATCTGGCTGAGCTGGCTGTGCCGCCGTCTCAGGTTGTGTCTCGCTCGATCCAGTCTCGCCTGACAAAATATGCTCCTCCTCTACAGCGTCCTCATCAACATCAGCTGCATCCTCGGCCTGTCCAGATATCCTCCGTGTCCACTGGCCTCGGATCAAATGAAAGCCCATACGATGCAACGATCTGATGTCATATACATCGGTGTGGATCAATGAACGATATGGCTCACTTTGGAAACTGACTCCATACTCTCTAAACAATACAGTCAGTCCCATGCGTATGGTAAGCAAAGTCGCTGACTAGACACCGCCTCTGTGATATGATGCATCATCAAAACAGGCAAGCATATCGGCATCCCCTGAATCAATGAGACCATCACGAGCAACTCCCGCTCGGCAATGTAATCAAATCGTCCGGTCTTCGACAGAAGAATCCGGGCAACTATGTGATGAAGCAGTCTCATCTCTGCTGAAAGTCTCGAGGCAGGAATGGTGGCTCCCTTTGGTATGATGTCTGACTCAAAAATACATCGGAGTCCACCAGCTCTGTCCAGCAAACTCTCAACAACGGATCCAGTCATGGGTATATCCCATATGCTACTCAGTATCTCAGCTGAAATAGGAATGTCTCATCCTCTGATTTGAGCAATCCATCCATCTGCTCCGCGGGTGAGTGATCTATAAAACTCTCTCATCAGCCTTGGGAAATATCTCTCGCTGAGTGAGCAAAAAGATGCCAGGCCAGCATGTCGGATCCAGTCTCCTATCCGAAAATGCTGCTAGTCCAAGAATGAGAAGTCCACTCTGTATCCTCCTATTACGGTCTTGGAGCTTATCTGGCTGGAGGGTGCGAACAACTGACGTGCGGGCGGATCTGGAGCCCTAGACTCATGTCTTGCCTTTGTTCTTCTTTCTTCCTCAAGCTGTGACTGACGTGGTCAGCGAACAACTTGTTTGCGAGGTCCCATTGTCGATAAACAAGGTTTGGGTAGGGATTTGGGTGGAAATATGAGATTTTTTGGGGTTTAGGTATTAAAACCTAAGAGGATTTAAAAAAAAAAAATGGCTACACACAATCCAAATCCAAGAAAACTATGGCTAATCAGCAAGAAACAGTAGAATGAGTAGTATGGGTACCTTGAAATGAAGTGTCGGCTCAGAGGGAATAGAAATTGGGAGAAAAAACAGTCCGAAAACCTTAAAATCTCAGTTTTCCGTCGGCCATGTGTCGACTCACGAATGTGTCGACACCTTTTGGAGTCGACACATGATGTGTCGACACATCGTCTTAAAAAATTAAAAAATCAAGAATTTTACTGAAAGATCAAAATCAATTGAATCAACAGTTTTGTGGAGTCAAATTATCAAAGATTAATCACAATTCATCAAAAATAAGATTGAAGGATCTGATTTTAGTCAAAATATGAAACGAAGATTTAATCAAATGGATTTATGATCCCGAGTTTACTTCTAATCATACTGAACCGATCTTCCATGAGAGGTTTAGTTAAAATGTCAGTTAATTATAGCTTAGTATAAACAAATTCAAGCAAAATATCATTGTTTTCAACATGATCTCTAATAAAGTGATGCCTAATTTTAATGTGCTTGCTCCTAGAGTGTTGAACAGGATTTTTAGTCAAGCAAATAGCACTTGTATTGGCACATTTAATAGGAGTTCTAGCCAACTTGATTCCAAAGTCTTCAAGTTGTTGCTTAATCCACAAGATTTGAGCACAACAACTTCCTGCTGCAATATACTCAGCCTCAGCTGTGGATAGTGCAATTGAAGTTTGTTTCTTGCTAAACTATGAGATTAAGTTAACCCCAAGAAATTGGCAAGTTCCACTAGTACTCTTTCTATCTAGTCTACAACCAGCAAAGTCTGCATCAGAATATCCAATCAATTCAGCAGAAGAATTCTAGCATACCACAAGCCAATGCCAATAGTACCAGACAGATATCTAAAAATGCATTTAACAGCCATAAGATGTGATTCCTTTGGTTCAGACTGATACCTAGCGCACATGCAAACACTGAACATAATATCTGGTCTGCTAGCAGTTAGATACAGCAAAGAGCCTATCATGCCTCTATATAGTTTCTGATCTACAGATTTATCATTTTCATCTTTATCTAATTTACATGAGGGACTCATAGGCATACCTATTGGCTTAGTAGTCACCATCCCAAACTTTTTAATGATTTCTCTTGTATACTTAGCTTGGTTGATGAAGATACCATCTGAAGTTTGCTTGATCTGGAGTCCGAGAAAGAAGTTGAGTTCTCCCATCATGCTCATCTCGAACTCACCCTGCATAAGCTTAGCAAACTCTTGACAAAGAAATTAATTAGTAGCACTGAAAATGATGTCATCAACATAAACTTGTACTACCAATAAATCAGCATCTTTCCTTTTCAAAAATAAAGTTTTATCAACATTTCCTCTAGAAAATCCATTTTCAATAAGAAATTTGCTTAACCTTTCATACCATGCTCTAGGTGCTTGCTTTAATCCATAAAGTGCTTTGTGCATTTTAAAAATATGATCAGGATGTGCATGATTTTCAAATCCTGGTGGTTGTTCAACAAAAACCTTTTCATTTATGAAACCATTTAAGAAAGCACTTTTAACATCCATTTGAAATAATTTGAAATTTATAAAACATGCGAAAACCAGCAATAGTCTAATTGCTTCAAGTCTAGCAACAGGAGCAAAAGTTTCATCAAAGTCAATCCTTTCCTCCTGATTATAGCCTTTAGCAACTAGCCTAGCCTTATTTCTTATGACAAAATCATTTTCATCTAACTTATTCCTAAATACCCATTTAGTGCCAATGATTGAAACATTAGATGGTCTTTCTACAAGTATCCAAACATTATTTCTGTCAAATTATATTAATTCTTCTTGCATAGCATTCATCCAATTAGCATCTTTTTCAGCTTCTTCAAAACATTTAGGTTCTACTTGAGATACAAAAGCTATGTAATCACATTCATTTCTAATAGAAGCTCTAGTTCTTACCCCTTTAGATGGATCACCTAAGATTAATTCCTTAGGATGTCCATGAACATACCTCCACTCCTTGGGTAGAACATGACGCGCTGGAGTATCATCTTCTTTTACATCCTTGTCTTGACTTTCTTCACTTGGTTGAGCTTGATCTTCCAATGTTAATTTCTGAAGCTTGTCATCACCTGCACAACTATCAGATGTTTCCTCTTTTCTCGAGAATAGGTTAGAACATCTTCAAACACTACATGTACTGACTCTTCTACAACTAAAGTTCATTTGTTGAATAATCTGTATGCCCTGCTCGATATAGAGTATCCTAAGAAGATACCTTCATCAGACTTGGCATCGAACTTTTCTAAATGATCTTTTCTATTGTTCAAAACAAAATATTTACAACCAAAAACTCGAAAATATTTCAAAGTTGGTTTTCTTTGGTTCCAAAGCTCATATGGTGTTTTCTTTAAAATAGGGTATATTAAAACTCGATTTAAAATATAACAAGCTGTATTTATAGCTTCAGCCTAAAATATCTTGGCAAATTATTTTCGCAAAGCATAGTGCGTGCCATTTCTTCTAAAGTACGATTTTTTCTTTCTACTATCCCATTCTACTGAGGTATCCTAGGTGTAGAGAAATTGTGTTCTATTCCTTTTTCATTACAAAAATTTTGAAATCTTGATTTTTAAATTCTGTTTCATGATCACTGCGGATACACACAATAGAAACACCTTTTTCGTTGGAAACTTTTCTATAAAACTTTATAAATACTGAAAACGATTCATCTTTTTGAGCTAAGAAGAAAACCCAAGTAAATCTCAAAAAATCGTCCACAATAACTAATTCATATCTCTAGCCTCCTAGACTTGATGTTCTAGTTGGTCCAAAAAGATCCATATGGAGTAGTTTTAGTGGTATACTAGTAGTTACAAATCCTTTTGGTTTAAAAGAAGTTCTAACTTATTTTCCAAATTGACAATCTTGGCAAATTCTATCTTTTTCAAAACTTATTTCAGGTAAATCTCTAACTAAATTCTTTTTGCAAAGTTTTGAAATAAAGTACATACTAGCATGCCCTAACCTTCTATGCCATAACCAACTAGTCTCTTCTTTAGTTGAATTCATTGCAACAAGGCATTCTCCATTAGGTAAAGATAGATCAGAAAGATCTACAAGATAGATATTTCCATGCATTTTTCCAATGAATTGCACTCTATTCAGATTAGGACTAGAAATCATGCAATATGATGATTTGAAAATTACTTGAAAACCTTTATCACAAAACTGACTAATACTTAATAGATTATGTTTTAGTCCATCTACTAGAAGTACATTACTAATACTATTAGAAGGAATTATGTGAACCTTACCAATTCCAATGATTTTACCTTTATCATTATCACCGAAGGTCACACTACCTCCATTCAAAGCTTCAAGAGAAGTGAATTGCTTCACATCTCCAGTCATGTGCCTTGAGCAACCACTGTCAAGATACCAAACACGTTTGTTTTCCTTGGTTGCAAGATACACCTCTTCATTGTCCTGAAGTGCCATGAAGCAGAGATTTGCCATTTCAGTCTGCTCTTCTTCTGAACTGGAGTCCTCATGTCACTCCAAGTAGCCATTATTGCTTTCTTCCTCAATTTCTTTCTTGATTTCTTAAGGAGAGGACAATCAAATTTATAATGTCCCGGCTTCTCGCACTCGAAGCATATAGGTACTTCCTTCTCCTTTTCTTTTTTCTTTTCCTTTTCTTTGGATTGAAACTTCTTTTTATAGGAAAACTTCCTCCTCTTCATAAATCTTTTAAATTTCCGGGCAAGGAGGGCTTCTTCACCTTCTTCTTCTTCATCATCATCGAACTCTTCAATCGAGGATTCTTCTTGAACATTTGATTTAAAGGCGATCCTCTTCTTCTTTTTATCCAGGTCCATTGATTTCTGTTTCAAGTTGAGCTTATAGGTCATGAGTGAACATACTAGCTGCTCAAGTGGAAGCTTTTCTACATCTTTTGCCTCTTGAATTGCGGCCACTTTCGATCTCATGATATCGGTGGTGACTTAAGAATTTTGTTCATAAGATCAGCATTAGACATGACTTTACCAAGACTCATCATAGCATTTACAATGTTTGTAAAACATGTATACATATCAGTAATAGATTCATTTGGTTCCATCCGGAACATCTCATATGTGTGCACTAACATATTTATCTTGGTGTTCTTCACTTGATCGGTGCCCTCATGAATAACCTCAAGTGTGTCCCATATTTCTTTGACGGACGTGTATATAGATATCCTATTGAACTCACTAGGATCTAATGCACAATACAAGAGATTTATTGCCTTAGCATTGATCTCGGATTGTTTAATGTCATTTTCATCCCAATCCTCTTCAAGTTTTGGGATGGAAACACCATTAACCACCACCGAAGAACATAAGGACCTTTATCTACTACTTTCCATAAGTTATAGTCTATAGAATGCATATAAATTCTCATCCTAGTTTTTCAATAAGTGTAATTTGTACCATTGAAAAATGGAGGTCTATTCGAGGCTTGTTCCTCGACTACACTAGTACCAATTGGGGTTGCCATAGATCTTTACTCAAGGTGGTAAAGCCTATAAACAGAGAATAAGGCTCTGATACTACTTGTTGCCCAAATAGCAATCCAAGAGGGGGGATGAATTGGGTCTCTAAAAATTATTTAAGACTAAGCTTGATAAACAAGTAGCAATTCAATCAATACAAGGTACTACAATTTAAATATAAAGCTCTAATATAAAAGTGCAGCGAAAATTAAAGGCAATGAGAGAATTAAAAAGAGCTAGAAGGAAGAGACAAGCAATCACAAACTCAACAATATATAGTGGTTCAGTGCCAACAATGCATCTACATCCACTCCCCAAGATCCCCTTGGGAATTCACTATAATCTCCTCGATTACAGCCGATTAGTTTTTCAGGCTCACTAATCAAAACCCAACTTGTTTTACAAGGCTCACAAGTCACAACCTCCCTTGGTTTTGCAGGCTAACCAAGAATCTAATTAGTTTTCACAAGGCTAACCAACAACCTCCCTTGGTTTTCCGGGCTAACCAAGAACCTTAGTAGTTTTGCAGGCTAACCACCAACCTAAATGGTTTTCACAAGGCTAACCAATAACCTCCCTTGGTTTTGCAAAGGCTAACCAAGAACCCTTTACAAGATATGAAGTATAAACAGAAGGAACCAATGTAAGCTTTCAAAGTATAAGCAAATAAAACAATGTAGCTCGAAGTAGAGTTGATTTGCTCTTGATGAAGCCTTTTGAATGCCCAAGAAGGAATGATTTCAATGCACTTGATAACTTTGAATGCTTGGAAGGCTTCTCTTTGGCTTGAGAGTGGTTGAGCTTTGAATGAATTGGAGTTAAGGCTCTTCTTTCTTTTTTTTCTTCAAACTCTCTTTTATATTCAATGCAAGTGCTTAGCTCTCCTTTTGAATTGATTTGGAGCCATTTAAATACCTTTGCAAGTCCCCAAAATAGAAATCTAGCCGTTAAGCACGAGAAAATAGCCGTTGGGGGGTAAAAGAGAGAGTTCTGCTCAAGAAAAAACTAGCCGTTACTGTTGTCAGAACTCCATGTGTCGACACTTGCTCTTCATGTGTCGACACTTGCTCTTCATGTGTCGACACATTAGGTCGACGACACATACTCTTCTTGAGTCGACACAAGTTCAAAATAATCCATTCAAATTCTCTGAAAAAATCATCTGTGTCGACACATTCTCAGTGGAGTCGACATATTGAGTCGACACATAAAATCCATGTGTCGACACATCAAATGCTCCATCATCTTCTGCATGTTCTGCTGCTTCAAATTCTCAGGCGATGTGTTGATCCATGTATTGACACTTTGAGTCGATACATAGGGTTCATGTATCGACACATCATCTGTGCCATTTGGAATTATGTTTCGTGCCATCTGGAGTCGACACACCATCTTCATGTGTCGACACATCATCTCATGTGTCGACACCTTGAGTCGACACATCACCAAAAAGTTTCAGAAAATGGCTGAACTTGTTTCTATTTCCCTTGAACATCCATTCAAATAATTTTGAGTTTCCAAGACTTGATTTCTGCATTCATCCCACTCAAACTTAGTTCTTCAATACAATTGGGCTTCTTCGATTTGTGTGAGCATCCTTTCAATTGAAAACACACTTAAAGCAAAAATTAGTCCTCAAATTATACTTAACTATTTTGCTTATCATCAAAATCAATAAGTGGAGTCAACATGATAGATCCGGTGGTGCAGGAGCTCGCGACGGTGGTGTAGAGCTGCGAGTCCTGTGCTGTGGAGTAATGGTAGGTCGGGTGATATATGGTTTAGCACAGGTGGAGCGATACATACCGGAGATCTTTCAGAGCATGAGTGGTAGCTCCATCGATAGTGAACCAGGCTCTTGGTCACTATGGAGGAGAGCGATCGATAGTACTCCAACTACCTTGATCGTGATGGAGCTGTACGTGGGTGGGGTATCCTGCATAGTTAGAGATGGGTCTCGGGAGATGGATATCTCAAGAAGACCGGAGTACATCAGTAGAGGCAGTGCCAAAGGCAGCTCAGGAAGACAGGGGACAATCTTAAGGAGCGCCGGAGGTATCGGGCAGTCAAGAGTGTCCCAGTATGGCAGCATTTGTCTAGGGACAGAGACTGCAGCTGATGGAGATGGCAGCTTAGGGAGATCGAGGGGATAGGTCTCAGGGAGCGCCAGGGGCATCATGCAGCTAGGAGACAAGTTGGGACATGATGGAGCAGCTGCTAAAGATGGTTGCTGGGTTCGTCACTAGGTTAGAGGAGTTGGGATGAGCTCTTAGGTTTTGAAGGAGCCTGCGGGAGGCAGTGTATCCGAAATGGTCTCGAAGAGGTTTGCGGTGAGCGAAGGGTCCGAGGAGGCAGCGACGATGTATCAAGGTGTAGGGTACCCCAACAGTGCAACGTTAGGAGGTTGACCTCGATGGAACTTCTGCGGTATCAAGTGGACTTTGGTTTCAGGTGGAGCACTAGTTGGAGGTGTCTTCATGACTGGAGAGAGAGCTTTGATACGAGTTCAGAGCGGGAGGTACAGGGATACTGGCCAGATCCTAATGTGAGCACCGGGGGTATACTTAGCCAGGTAGAGCAGAGTGTGCAGAGATTGGTGTGGCTCTGTGGAGACTGTGTCAGGTGGAGTTCTGGGTGCAGCGAGTGCCAGTTCAGGATCGTTGCGGGTCTTTCTAGGAAGTCCAGGATGAGTGATGCAGCTGCTTAACAGAAGGGAGCCTACAACAGAGATCTCAAAAGTTGATGCTATGGAGCAGGTATAGGTTGGTCCCAAGAAACTTGTACTGATCTTCAGCTCAGGAGGCGGTCATCCCAAAGGCCTCCTAAAGAGCTCAGAAGTTGAAGAGGTCTGAAATTGGTGTTAGGCTTGCACAGCTATCTGGGTGTACTGCGGAAGCACGGGTTGGTGTTGCAGTCACGGGGACAGAGCATGAAGACATCAGTTCGAGGTCAGGAGTGCGGTGGAGCACGAGTCTCAAGAGCTGTGGAGCACGGGTCGATGTTCCAGTTAGGGAGGCGAGGTGGCTTCGATGGAAAGATATCAGCTCTGGAGATAGCAGGAAGGGTGCAAACGGTCATGCGGAGCTTGTCAAGACTTATAGCACCAAGGTGGAGATTGTTGGGGCTAATATGGTGCTCCAAGTCTTGAGTGGAGTAATACAGCTCTGGAAGTTGGTTTATAAGTTTCCAAGGCTCTGAGTCATGTTGGTCAGGATCTTGACACAAGGTAGAAAGAACAAGTGAGACATGGGTGTAGATGAGCTCGAGTTTGAGTTTTCTTATGTGACTCGGAGGGGAGGAATTTTTAGGACTAGGTCGGTTGTGACCTAGGGTTATATCTTTTTTGTATATAAAGAACGACGAGAACGTCGGGAAGAATAATACGCGATCCCTTTTCTTCTCCAAAATCCTAGCCTCCCTTCTGATCTCCTTAGTTCTCTCTCGTGCGTGCAAACCCATAGGGGCACGCCTTCGTGATGGGAGCGAACGGCGTGCCCCATCCCTTCTTTGATGGTGCATTACCTTTCCGTCACGATGGTATCAAGTAGGATCTCGGGTATTCCGTGGAACGGTCTTGCTCCCACATAAACACAAGTAAACGACCGGCTCAAATTCAACACTTTATAAAACCGAAGGATGGCAATAGAAAATCTTCCAACATGGCTCTGATTAAGAACAAATCTACCCTCATCCCAGCCAACCAAGATTCCACCCGCCACTTGCTTTGCATTCAAACATAACCACCTGCTAATTTTCCTTCCAGATAAAAATCATAGCAAGGCGTTGGATGGGTTTGAGATTTTTGTCTCCTGCAAGCCAACAACACGACATCCACTCAACTCAAGGAATTCTTTTACCATTCTCCAGTTAGGCCGATCTCCAAGCCTCTGCTATTCCAACTTAACAGTGCCATATCCAAGAAAATATCGACCTTAACCAAGACATCATAGAAGCAAACAACTGAACAAACATTGCAAACCACCCTAAACCTGCAACGAGGGTGCAATGATAGCTAAAGCCGCAGGCAAGAGCTTTCCAAAAGCAGAGGAAAAATAACAGGACAACAACCATTGTGAAAAGAAGACAAAACAATGGGGAGAACTCGCTGTGGTACTTTCTTTTTCTTTTTCCCTTTTTGTTAATTGTGTTGGGAAATAACCAGGAGCTGATGAGCTTACTGCTGCTTTTTCATTACTATGAAGAGAACGTTTGTCCAATTACAGGCTCATCATCTCATAAGCATGAAAACATACCAACCCTTATCCCATTTATACAAGGATGGCAACTTTATGGTGTTATAGAACATGCTTCTAATGATTCCTAGCTAAAATCATTTCAATTTCCGACTAAACTAGTGTTGGTCTAATTATTGCCATGTGATCTCTTTGTTCTTTTGTGAGTTGGATTCACTGCATCAGAGAAGATCAACTAACCTCAAAAGGCTATGTGGCAGTCCTGCACTCACCCAAAAGGCGTGTATTCATCACTCATGACTGAAAGATTTCTAGAATTTTGTGTCTGTGGTTAGGGGTTGCCAATTAATCTTGGAATCGGTGGTAGTTCTTTCACTGAACCATGCGGAGCCTTTTATGAGGTCAGTGTGACAATTGTCTCACAAATAATGCACTGAAATGAGTGGCAAAGACTGCAGCTACGGGTCTGGCTTCAGCAATGTGCACATAAAGTGATGGATGGCGTCATGTGTCTAACCTCTCCAGATTTTTTTTCCTTTTTTTTTTTTGGATATATAATTTCTCCAGTTAGATTCAATGTATCAATAGTCTAAAAGGTGGGAAAAGAAGCCGAGAAATTTGATGCTCGAGACCAAAACAAAGTGAGAACTTACGTTATCCTCACCAAAAAGAAAGTGGCAGTACAACCTCGGTGCTCCACTATCGTGTGTTCTTATTCTCTTAATAGTATTTAGCACCAGCAATTCTCATGCCTTGAGGGTTGGAGTTTAGAAAGAAGTGGAGTTGGACTCCATGGTAGAGATGATATGAATCCCTGGAGTCGGCATTATAATGGTAGAGATTTGTAACATTAAGATAGAATATTCAGTGTCCCGGGGATAACCATAATGGTATAACTTGAAAATTGTAGCAGTGTTTTTGCAAGTTCACATAAATTTTCTCCAGTGATGGATTCAAGAGAAATACTTACAGCTTATTTGGAAGAAAAAGATCCAAAGTTATCATCAAAAATAGAAAGTACGTTACATATATGCTTTATCTGGTCCCAGGTAGGTTTGATAATGTATTGTTGCTTGCTGATTAATTGTCGCTTACTCCAGATCCTAATGCTTTGCGACCATTCATCCATACAGGATCAGGACCGGGCAGCTTCTATTAAGACTTGGAAGAAAAGAGAACTCAAAAGAAGACTGAAGCAAACGCAAGCAAGGATGTAGACTGGTGGGAATTTGCCATCACTTGCTTACCAAGTGGTTGTTACCGTGTGTGTGTCACCAACCAAATCATAGATGAGATAGGTGATGCCATTTGTTCAAGTAAATGAATCAGAATAACAAATTAATGATCTCTTCCATTGTCCAAAAAAATAAAAAGAAAGAAAAGATAATCTCAACTTATTAAAGATTAGAAAAGTTAGTACCACGAATGACTCCTTGACATATAGCTATCCAATAACCAGCCTGTGGAAACTGCAGAGAAAATGAATGCACTTTAATTATAATGAGGTCCAAGCTATGAAACTGCAGAGAATGTAAAATTGAATAATGGTTTGCTGCATCGCCACTTTTATCTTTATCCCACCTTTAAGCAAAGAATAATTCATTTGTGGACCATAGGTCCAAATAGCCCAAAAAAAAAAAAAAAAAAACAGACAAAAGATGAAAAATATGTTATGTTTCGTTTATATAAGGAGCACAATCAGGTATTGATTCCTTCTTGGCTAAAATGAAAATAATTTTTGTCTTCTCCAAAGCATTGGCGGGTATAAACTATAAACATTTGTGCTAGAAATTCATTGTATAAATGGCAGGCACCATACGTTGTGCATCAAGAAAAGATAATAAAAAAGCAGGAAAGGGTAGATCATCTGATACTAGAAGAGATTTAATTAGGTCATGCAATACTCGCAGGCTAAACAAATTCATGCTTGTCATGCAAAGCAAACATAATATAATTTAGCGTTTGATGAGACTACCTAATGTAATATTAACAGATCCTAGCTATATATTATGTAAATGACTTCGATGGATACATCCGGCAGCGGCTATGCTGTCTCCTTTACATCAGGGAAAAAAAAAAAAAACTTCTAATGGATTCATCAACCAAGGAGATGATTAACCGATGAGAAGCATAAAAAAATAAATTGCAAGTGTCAAGCATACTCCCCATTGATCCAGCATGTAGAACTCACTCTATACAAGGCATCATTTGACATGCCTTAACAAATGATCCTACAAAAGCATTAAGGGTTAGTGAACTAGGCATATAGAAAAGTTAGAGCAAAATTAGTAAGAGGAAAAAAAAATTAAATGATTAGGAACCAAATGCTCCCCTTACTCTCTGTACCCTCTCTTATGTTCGTTCTTTTTCTTAATAAATTTGGGTGGGCTTTCCCTCCCCTATCATCAAAAAAGATTAGGAACCAAACACTATGATAAATTGGTAGTGGAATCCACATATGCATCACTTCGGGGCCACGAGGCTTTATATATAACAAACCACTAGCAAGAAATGTATACCTACAGCAATAACCCAGCAGGATTCTATGCAATGCTGATATTGGAATTGGGAGTCTGGCTCATTCCTTTCACTCTCCTTCTTGTGCCATGCAGGAGACTTGTTCTTCTGGTTGCAAAGCTCCAGCAACTTCATGAAAGTATAAGATATCCACGATCCACCCCCGGCCATCTGGAGTCGCTTGGCCAGGCTCAACACCCTGACCTTTACACTGTAACATTTCAGTCCTTCAAGCAAATCCTATGGTGAGACATCCATGCTTCAAGCACATCAGATCATCTAGTATGTAGTAAGCTTGACTAGTTTTGATGTTTCTTGCTGATTTAATTTGTATGTACCATATTCCTTCCTTATTCAATGAGTTATTTTGGTAAAAAGAATTACATGCAAAGATCAAAGTGTTTTTGCCTGGTTGATATTCTCCTTTTCCAACAAAAAATTCAGCTTTCTTGAAGATCCATGGGGATAGAAACTTCATGTGGGAGAATAATCCATACCTGTGGAAGAAACACCAGAGTTAGCTATTTTCAACCTTTGAGGAAGAAATTTTACTGTCTCCTTTTCCAGAACAATTGAGTGTGGCAAACAAGAAAATTATGAGAATTGGAATGCAAGAACCAAAAATTTTTGGAACACCAAAATAAGCAAATTATCTTCCTTTTCCTCGAACTAACAAATTATCATTTGAAGAATGTAGCAATAGAATGTTTGGTGGTGTCTTTGAAAAGAATAAAATGGTTTTGGAATATTTCCTCTCAGTGATCCTTCTGAAAAGTAGAGACAGACCACTTACAGGACCAGTATGACCCAACACCCTTATGCTGTTAGCCAATGTTTCCTCAACCCTTTTTTCAGTTTTGGCATGCTTAGCTAGGAGTAGTGTCAATTCTATCTAGCCCCAATCCTCCCTAATTTTTCTTTCTTATAGTAAACATGGCCTGTTCAACAGCCACTCGCATCAACCAGAGCTGGTACATTTCTTATCTCAACATACACATGACACATCACAGTCTAAGCAGAGAGGATTTTTTTTTTTTTTCCAGTTTTCTATGGTACAAAACAGGTTTTTGTGTTGCCTCCTTTCTCCTTGAACTGCAGCAATGTCTCACAATGATGTTTATTACTCAAAAATACCCTGCGCAAGGAACCCCAACCCAATATAAGTAAATTTGAAGTATCCATGGAGATCAGATTGTATGGCTCGGTCCCCAACAGCTCTTCAAAGAAACTTCAGCTTCATCAAGCTCCCTCAGGATTACACTGAACTGTCGAGATTTTTCATCCACTAACGGTTCCTTATGCGTTTTGAGTTCTTGGAATGCACTAGCTAGGTAAAATCTTTCATCCACTGACTTCTGAGATTGAGCTTGTTTAAGATGTCAGTGGTAGCGCTAGAGAGTAGCTCTGCCAAGTACTCCTGTTCCAAGAAGGTAGCTGTCAACAAATTCCATAAGCACAGGTATAGCAAGGTTCTCACAGCCCATATCTCTCAGTATGATATTATGATGCCATACAAGTAGACAACAAGGAAATTAATGACACCAGTTGCATGCATCATAGATAACTCTCTCTAGAAAGAGGAGAAAAAAAGGAAAAAACTCACAGTTCACAGAGTTGCTCTTGCTCAGGGACACCTCAGGTTCCATTATCTCTTCCTTCATTTGCTTTTCTTGGGCCTAAAGTGTGGAGGAAGATAAAAAAACAAAATCATAAATAGGAACAAGGATCCACATCACCGAGACTCAAAGAAATGAGAAATTAAGTTTTGGAAAGCAAGACACTTGATAAACCCAAAGACCTGAAAGAGACTGTGAAAGGAATATCTGCTAATAATTGTATCTCTGCCGCTTTGCATGTACAAAAAGGAACTATACTTGCAGGACATGATAGATCCAATGACAAATATTGGATGATCACAAAACAAAAGGTTCAATGAAGTACAGAAATGCAGTAAAATCTATTCATTTAGATAATTTGGGAAATATTTCTTTGTTCCTTCTTCCATCCCTGTAGAAAAGGAGATTAAACGAGTTCAAGATACTACACTACTTTCCATCCTCAAAGTTCCCCAAAAAAAATCAATACAAAAGAGAATCGCTATGAACATTATCCACCAAATAAATCAATTATAAGAAGTGAAATATTCACTTCTCTTCCCCCATTTATCTGAGCTCTCAAATTGGTTCTACAACTCATATCTCTGCGCGTCTCAAATCGGTTCCCTGACCTGCCCCTTGGTGACTATACAGCCAACATTCTCTCAAGTCGAAAATACAGCTAAATAAGCAGAAATAAGTCGATCCAATCCTTCGTCTCCCTAAATATTAGGACACGTTTGATTAGTGGGAGTTGGACTTTGAAAGGAGAATAAGAACGAGTGACCGCCATTCCGGCCGTTTAGTTAAAAGAAGTCCTGTTCTCATTCTGATTCCATAGAATAATGGAAATGTCCTGATCTTCCAAAATCCAATCCTTATTCTCTTCTAGGATTCAAATTTCATTTCAATTTTATTTACGAATCAAACAGAGTGAAGAATATGACCATGCTCATTCTGATGCCAATCCATTCCAATTCCAATCCTGATCACCAACTAAATGCATCTTAGTTTTCAAGAAACTTTTAATCGGAGCTACCTTAATAATCTAACAACTTTAAAATATTTTATGGCCAATATCTACCAACTTATGGCAATCATGCGTGCTACTCCTATCACTACAACTTTGGAAAATGCTTTAATTATATAATCCCAACCAAGGTAAATTCACATCTAGAGTCCTTCCCACCATCATGAAAAGAAATGGAATAAAAATTCCTCTAATATGATCACTATTAATACGGCCTAGTACGCAGTTGCGATATAATCAACAAGAAATAAATAAATAAACAAAAAAACATAAGAAACAAGAATCAAAACTAGCAAGAGACGAGGATTTTACGTGGTTTACCCAAACTGGGCTACGTCCATGGTGGCACAGGATCTACAAGGCTTCACTAAGAGTTGAATCAGGTACAAGCCCTCAAAATACTTTCTCTCAGAAACTTTTTAATCCTCTTAAAAGATTTCAGAATTTCTCTCAAATGCACCCGGAGGTACTCACAAAACCTCTCAGATATTCTTAATGAAATCTCACTTACAAACCTCTCGAAAAACCCTATTTTTTCATCAATCATCGTAAACCCTCACAGCCTCTGTTTATATAGAGTACAAGAAACATGACTCGTAGGCATCCAAGAATCCAAAAAAATACAAAGCTCTAGACTTCCAATCTCCATAGAAGACTTCTGGACAGTTGGATCGAGACAAACAAGTGCCTCATATGAAGCCACGTCACCGCGCCAAAATCAATGCATGTAAAAACGGAACGCACGCCCAGCGCCCGACCACCTGGGCCTGGGTCGCGCGACGCACACCCGCGCGCGTGGGTTGGTGAACGTGGATCGGGGCTTTCGGGATGGAAATTAGTCTCCATCTACAACAATCTTCCACTTGGAGATTAATTGACATCAACCTTTGATCCCCCTTCTTTCTCTGTGCCGCACTCTCCTGATCTATCTCTTGGAAAGGTTCACCAAATTGCAACAGAAACTCAACTTGTCTCTGCTCACAACCTTGGTGAACATATCTGCAGGATTCTTGGCACCATCAATCTTCTCCAGCTTCAGCTACTCTTCATCCAACGCACTACGTATGAAATGATATCTAAGCTGAATGTGCTTGGTTCTTGCATGAAATGTTGGATTCATGGCCAAGTGAACTGCGCTATGGCTGTCGCTCCATAGCGTATTACAATTGTGCTTCTTACCGAGCTCCTCCATCAACCTCTGTGACCAGATCATCTCTTTACTAGCTTCAGTGATCGCCACATACTCAGCTTCCGTAGTTGACAAAAACACTATCTTCTGCAACTGAGATACCCAGCTCACTGCTGTATTACCGACAGTAAAAACATAACCAGTGGTGCTCCTCCCACTGTCTCTGTCACCAGAGTGATCTGCATCTACAAATCCCTGTACTGGAAGACTATCACCTTCATAGCACAAACTGTAAGTTGATGTACCCCTGAGATATCTCAATATCCACTTCACTGCATTCCAGTGCTCCTTGCCTGGATTCTGCATGTATCTGCTGACTGCTCCCACTGCTTGTGCGATGTCCGGTCTTGTGCAAACCATTGCATACATCAGACTTCCCACGGCCGAGGCATATGGAACTCTAATCATCTCATCCCTTGCCTCCTGAGTTGTTGGACACAACTGCTTGTTAAGCTTGAAGTGTGCTGCCAAAGGTGTTGACACTGCCTTTGCGTTCTCCATATTAAACCTCTTCAGCACCTTCTCTATATAGTCCTCCTGAGATAGCCACAGCTTCCGTTGCTTCCTATCTCTCTTGATCCTCATGCCAAGAATCTGCTTCGCCTCTCCCAAATCCTTCATTGAGAACTTCTTTGCCATCAATTTCTTGAGCACTTCAATCTTCTTCATACTAGAACCTGCTATAAGCATATCGTCCACATACAAGGATAAAATAATAAACTCGTTATTTACGAACCTCTGGTAGTACACGCAGTGATCTGATTGGCATTTGGTGAAGCCCTTCTCTAGCATAAAACTGTCAAACTTAAGGTACCACTATCGCGGAGCCTGCTTCAGACCATACAAGCTTTTCTTTAGTCTGTAGACCATGTCTTCCTTTCCCTTGACCTGAAAACCTTCTGGCTGGTGCATGTACAGCTTTTCCTCCAAATCTCCATGAAGAAATGCTGTATTCACATCTAGCTGCTCTAGATGAAGATCCTCCATTGCTACCATGCTCAGAATCACCCTGATGGATGTCATCTTGACCATTGGAAAAAAAATCTCCTGAAAGTCAATTCCCTCTTTCTGTGCATAACCTTTGACAACTAACCTTGCCTTGTATCTTTTGGTACCATCGGCCTCATTCTTCATCTTGTACACCTATTTGTTGAACAGAGCTTTCTTGCCAGCGGGTAACTTCACAAGATCCCAAGTCTTGTTCTGCTTCAAAGAGTCCATCTCCTCTTTCATAGCCAACTCCCACTTGACCTTAGCTTCATCATACATGGCTTCAACAAAACACTCTGGTTCTCTAGAATATGTGTACAAAACATAATCATTAGCAGAATACCTCTGTGATGGCCTGATAACCCTCATGGACCTCCTCAACTATGGGGACACCGGTTGAGGTACCGATGTATGCATGTGGCTGTCTGCTTCAACCATATCTTCCTCCTCCACATCCTCAAAGTTTTCATCTTCAGTTTGCACTCGGAGAATCTCTCCATCTCTGATAGGATCGAGTTCTATAAACTCCTGTTTATTTTCTTCCACTGCATCCTTCCCATCTTTGTAAGTATACTCTTCATCAAATACCACATTCCTGCTCCAAATGATCTAATTGTTCTGAAAATCTCAGAGCTTGTAGACATACTCATCGCCACTGTATCCAATGAAAACACATTTTGTAGACTTTGAGTTTAACTTACTCATCTTCTCTTTCTCAATCAGAGAATAAGCAATGAAACCATACACTTTAAGAAAAGAAAGTTTTACAGGTTTTCTTATCCAAACCTTCTATGGAATCCCACCATCCAATGCACTGGATGGACTTCTGTTGATCAAATACACTGCGGTGTCCAGTGCTGCCGCCCAAAAATATGTAGGTAGACTCGAGTCAAACCTCATACTCCTTTCTCTCTCAAGAATGGTCCTGTTCATTCTTTCTGCCACACCATTCTGCTCTGGTGTCCCTAAGATGGTCTTGATCCTTCTGATTCCATGCTCTATGCAGTAAACATCAAACTCTCTGCTGCAGTATTCACCACCGTTATTTATCTTGAGACACTTGAGGCTTGCTCTAGTCTGGTTTTCACACATGCTCTCCATCTCTTAAAGATGCCAAAAGCCTCAGACTTTTCCTTCATAGCAAACACCCAGACTTTCTTGCTGAAATCATCTATTAATGTGACAAAATACTTAATATGATGCCACTGGTGCTGGACCCCAGACATCTGAATGAACCAACTCCAACCTTTCAGCCTTCTTCTGAGTTCTTGCTAACTGAAAACTTACAGCTTTCTGCTTACCATAGATACACTCTTCACAAAACTCTAGATTCACCTTCTTTAGTCCAGGTAGAAGCTCTCTCCTGTATAGAATACTCAAGTTCTTCTCACTAAGATGATCGAGCCTCCTGTGCCATAATGAGTCACTGTACCCGTGTCTCCTGTTGCCACTGAAACTGAACTCTCACTGTCTGCCAAGAAGTAGAGAGTGCCAGTCCACTTCCCTTTGACAACAACCATAGACCCTTTAGTAATCTTCCACTGATAATTGCCAAAGACGGATACATAACCCTTATCATCAAGCTGACTGGTAGAAATTAGGTTTTTCCTTAAATCTAGAATGTATCTGGCTTGTGCAAGTCTCAATTCTCCGCCTGCCACTGGCTTCAGTATAATTGTTCCTCTACCAACAATTCTGCACTGCTGTCCATTGCCAACTATGACATGACCAAAATCTCCTTGGACAAAATCTGAAAATAGGTGTCTCTTAGAGATGCAATGGTAAGAAGCGCCTGAGTCTACAAACCACAAATCTGAGTTTGCTCCATCGCCGGCTGATAGGCACACATCCTCAAACTCCTGCCGTATAGTACTCACAATATTTGCTTCCTGACCTTCTGACTTGCTCTCTGCACCTTTTTCTTTTTCTTACCCCAACAATCCTTGCTCATGTGACCTTTCTTCCCACAGTTCCAACATTTCATAGGAAATCTCCCTTTGGACTTTCCTCTGCTCTTGGACCGACCTTTCTCTGACTTCTTCCTCTCCTGTGATCTTCCTCTGGTATCCACCATGAGTGCAGTACTTGTAGAAGTCCCACCCACAGTCTTTCTTCTCATCTCATCATTCAATATACAACTAACTGCATCATTGAATGTAAGGGTACCTGATACCGAGTTGCTGACTGTCATTACAAGATTGTCCCAACTCTCTGGCAAAGAATACAAGAAAAGAAGAGCCCTTAAAGAATCATCAAAAGTGACAGAAACCGACTCCAATTGATTGATCATCGTGTTGAACTCGTTCAGATGCTTCGTCACTGAACCATTCTCAGCCATCTTCAAATTGAAGAGCTTTTTTATGAGAAATATCTTGTTTGAGATAGAAAGTTTTTCATACAGCTTTGTTAAAGCGATCATCAAATCCATGGTGGTCTTTTCCTTTGCAATATTATATGTCACTTGAGGTGTCAACGACAATCTGATCGTGGCCAGGGCTTTCCTATCCAGAATCATCCAATCTGAGTCGCTCATTGAATCCGACTTCTCCCCCTCTAATGGAAGGTAAAGATCCTTCTGATATAGGTAGTCCGCAATTTGCATCCTCCACCATCCGAAATTGTGACCATTAAATTTCTCGATTTTGATATTGTCTTTTGTCATCTCTTTGTTGATTTATCCGACCGTAATAATAGAAAGGAACCTGGCTCTGATACCAATTTGAAAAGAAATTGAATAAAAAATTCTTCTAATAGGATCGCTATTAATACGGCCTAGCACGCAGTTGCGATATAATCAACAAGAAATAAATAAATAAACAGAAAAATACAAGAAACAAGAATCAAAACCAGTGAGAGACGGGGATTTTACGTGGTTCACCCAAACTGGGCTACATCCACGGTGGCACAGGATCTGCAAGGCTTCACTAAGAGTTGAATCAGGTACAAGCCCTCAAAACACTCTCTCTCAGAAACTCTTTTAATCTCCTTAAAAGATTTCAGGATTTCTCTCAAATGCACCGGAGGTACTCACAAAACCTCTCAGATATTCTCTCTGAAATCTCACTTACAAACCTTTCGAAAAACCCTATTTTTTCTTCAATCATCATAAACCCTCATAGCCTCTGTTTATATAGAGTACAAGAAACAGGGCTCGTAGGCATCCAAGAACCAAAAAAAATACAAAACTCTAAACTCCCAATCTTCATAGAAGACTTCTGGACAGTTGGATCGAGACAAACAAGTGCCTCATATGAAGCCACGTCACCGTGCCAAAATCCGTGTGCGTAAAAACGGAACGCACGCCCAGCGCCCGACCACCTAGGCCTGGGTCGCGCGACGCACACCCGCGCGCATGGGTTGGTGAACGTGGATCGAGATTTTCGAGATGAAAATTAGTCTCCATCTACGATACATCATACTAAATGTCAGTGGAGGCTTCACTGCCATAGATCATTAAATCAATATTCACGAAGGAAACCAGCATTTTCATGCATGTAATCCCCAAAAGTTGAATTGACAACAATGTATGGCCTTTGCCCTCATGGCAGCTAAAGGCACATGAAAAGTTTATTTTGCCTCCAAAGATTACCCACAACACCAAAAAGGATAACCCCCAACACCGAGACTTAAAACATTGATTCAGTAGCATCAGCTCAATCCCATTGAACAAGTTGACCGATATTACATTACAAATGCTTAGAGAACATTAAAACATCTCATAAAACTTACTAGAACTTCATATTCATCATCTTGCCACATTAGTGTTTTGCACTTCTTGCTGATGATGTTTAACTTTTTTCAAGCAAGCATGCGGTGATTTTCTTTGAGCTCTAAGCTTTGATTCGCCGAACTAGTAGTTTGGAGCATACCAAGCTATATCGATGGGGGACCGATAAGGTTTAGGCTATTAAATCTGCTCGACCTCTTGACATAGTTGTATACGAAAGAGTTATGTTTGTAAAATTATAAAAAGAAGTTGAATGATTCCCAAAAGTTATCTCCAAGATAAAGTGCACCAGTTATGTAGCGAACAAACAGACTAGTTGTTTGAGTTGGATTATGGATCTATTTGGGGTTGCTATAGTTTTTGACTAAAAAGTATTTTTTTGATAAAAGTTATATTTTGATATCAAAGATTATTTTTGAATAAAATATTTTTTTGTTTGACTATCAATATTTTAAAGTTATTTTAAAATTATAAAAGTATTTTACTATATATTTGGTTGATCCATTCCAAAAAATTTTGAACGATAAAATGATTAAAAATGATAAATATCGAAAATAAAAGAAGATTAAAATTTAATAGATAAGAAAGTCAGGCAAAAAAAAAGTTAAAAATATGGATAGAGATAAGAGGAGATTAACGAAGAAATAAAGAGTTGTAATATATAAAAATGCTAGATAAAAGAAGGTGTTAATTTAAAGAAATAATGAAGAAAAAAAGAGAACATTGATGATAAAATTAATTAAGATGCGAAGAATAATTTCAAAAATTTTGATACACAAAAAAAATGAGATGTGGATAATTAGAATATATAAAAATAATCATAAGAAAAAGGATGTACGAGAGATATTGAAAGAAAATCGTATTATTTCTTTTTAAAAAAACTAACTTCCCGTAAACATGATATTTTTAGATTGTGGTACCATGTCCATCGGAAACAGAAGGAGGTCAGCTAAAATATGTTTTTAAAATTTTAACGTAATTCAAAATTATCTTGTATTATAACCAAATATTCAAAATTTGTATTTAGATCTAAATTTATTTTTTGACCAATGCCAATTAATACACTTCCAAATATGCACTAAATATATATTTCCATTCCAAAGACATGCTCCTTTTTTTTTTTTTGGTACAGCCGGGCGGTCACACAACTCTTGTGCGAGGGCAATCCAAAAGATCAAGAGAAAGAAATCCCTTCAAGGTTAGAGGAAAACTATCGTCCTGGGACTATGATCAATCAGTAGAATGCTAAGCAACATAGGAGGCAACCCAGTCTACAACACAATTTGTCTCCCGATAGACATGACGGGCTGTAGCAGTCAAGAGAAGCTGCAGGAACTTTCGAATATCACAAAAAAGATGATGGGCATCACAATGACTCGACATGTCCTGAATCCAGGTAATAACAATAGAAGACTCACCATTAATAATAATCCTGTAAGCATGCAGATACTAGACAGCTTTGATGATACCAGCCCATGCAACTCTGAGCTCCACTTTTGGGATAGACAGGTCAAGAAGAAAAATTTTTTTAGCCACAAGAAGCCTCTCATCATCATCCCAGATGACATCCTGTACCACCATCAGCACCACGAATACTGCCATCAAAGTTCACCTTGACAAATACCAGAGGAGGGGGCTCCCAGGAAATGTAAATAGCCCTCCGGGCCACTATCGAGACAGCATGGAAGTTCCAGAAATCTGGGGTTATAGGGAGGCGACAGTGTCAAACTGGTGATCTCCATTGCCATGAACTTGGCTCTCTGAAGAACCTGATGAGACAGGATGGCCTCAGCCTCAAAGATCACCGCATTTCTAGATAGCCAAATCTAATAGACAATGTAAGCATCAAAACAGCTCTCCTGTACCAAATGCAGGTGGAGAAAATCAAGTGTCGCACCCCGAATCCAGCACCAGAATCGGCACGCGACCGGCCGCACAAACCCTAGGTTTTATCCTAGAGATCATGCAAGGCCTGGGTACACAAGAGTCACTTACTTCAAGAAAACCTCACTCATCACCAAGCCAAGTATCTGCACGACTCTGTAAAAGAAGAAAGTAGGTTGTGAGCTCTACAACCCAGTAAGGTATCCATATGATCACTCCAAGTAATAATATAAATTCCGAAACAATAAAATACCAGTATGTTATGTCACGCAATCAAATGATTTAGGCCTCATGTATCACACACCTTGATAACTTTACATTTTTCCTTTAGAATTTTCATTATTGAACCTTTATCTTTAGGGTTTTGGACTAGCCACGGTCATGTACCAGCCCATGACTGGCAACCGCAAAGCGACCATGCATACTATGGTCGGTCCTGCTCACGTACTAAGCCCGTGGCTCGGCTGTCCCACGTACTATCCGCCCGTGGCCGGCTCCCACGTACAAAGCCCATGGCTCAGGTTGTATAACCACGGTGCTACCGTAGCATGGCTAGACCAAATACCATATTTACTTCATTATCACTTGTCAAAACATATCTTTTATGAACTCTCGATAACTGGTATCGTGGTCCAACCCACTCAATAACCGATGTCATGGTCCAACCCATTTTAATAACCGATATCGTGGTCCAACCCACTCGATATCCGGTTTCATGGTCCAACCTATTTAGCAATCCGGTATCATTGTCCAACCCATCCTGATATCAATTTTCTTTATAACATCAAGCATGAAATACCGACAATAATAATGATAAAACCACAATGTCTATCACAAGAAAATAACTATGCCACGCAATATAATACCACACGTGCAATTACATATAACATATATGCTTAGATCAAGCCAAGCCATAATAAATTCATGCATAAAGGAATGATCGATACAGAATTCCTTAACTTCAACCGCTAATCCAAAATATCCGGTATCAATCTATACTCGAAATTTGTCTAAATCCTTTCTGCTCAAAAGATTGATCTCCTACAATAATAAATAATTCATCAAATCGGTTCCCCCCGATTTTCTATTCCCTCATCTTCCAAACCAAAATCCCTTCCCTCTCCCTTTCTCTCTCTTCTCCTCTTTCTCTTTCTTCCTTCTTCTCTCCTCTTTTCCCTTCTCTTTCTCTCTCTTCTCCTCTATTTTATGGCTCTCTACAGGCTCTTCCCTGCTTCCTATCAACGTCCTGGTTAAAAAGAGGAGAAAAATCCATCCAAAATCATCTCAAACATAACCTAGGAAGTTCAAAACCATTAAAATATCTCCCCAGCCATCAGATCTGAGATCGACGCCTCAAACCACGTCCAAATCCGAATCCAAAAGTACCTAATCAAGCCTAAACTCCTTCGGATCAATCTCAACCGTTCGATCGGACGATCGGACGGTCCAGATTGCTCAGAAACCCCATGGACCGCCATGCATCGCGAGAAACGGGCTGGGAAATGCCTGAGAAATACGTGGGAAACGCCCGCGTGACAGCCGGCTCGGGCTGGGCCGAGCTCATGCGCCCGCGCACGCGCGCGCGCCCGCCACGATGGGCCAGGCCGTGCACCGCACGCCGCGCGTCGCCCGCCCACCACGCGTCACCTCTCTCGCCCGCATCCCCACGCTCCTCGCACCGCACGAGCTCGCACCTGGCCGCGACGTCGTTGGGCCGGTCCGGCAGGCGAGCCGGCAGGCCATTTTTTTTTTTTTTTTCTGGGTGTTACATCAAGAAAGAAGCACAGCCGTAAACCATCATCGACATCCCAATACTAGCTCCTAGCAAGCCTCCAAATCAACCTTGCTCTAGGGCAGCTCAGGATCGCATGCTCAGTGGTCTCATCCCGACTACCACATACCATGCAAGACACCGGCAACTCTATACCTCTGTATATGAGAAGAGTCCTTATAGGAAGACGATCCCAAGCTATCTTCCAAAGAAAGAGATGCACTCTTGGATGAACGGAAAGTCTTCATATCCAGGCTGTTGCAAATCTCGTTTCAGAATGTCCCCTACACAAATCATAAAGAGTGCTCGAAGGAGCCTTGGGGCAGCAAGAAGGGCCCCAGACCCTCAGGTCCTGACCTTGGTGAATCATAATCGAGACAGCAAGAGTCCGAGAGGCCAGCTAGCTTCCAAAGAGTCTGGATATCTCCTGAACTCTCCAAGCCTTACCATCATCTGTCAACAAATCACAAACCCGGAGATTGGCATTGACCTCCATACTCACAAAGGTCGGCCACCTAGATAGAGGAAGAGTAAAAATCCATGCATCATAACTGACATCAATCGTAGTCCTATCACTAACCAAGCATCTGATATGGGCCATCACAATAGGGGCACGGGTGCAAATCTCCCTTAAATTATGGGTCATCTGAAACTGAGATCCCTAACTCCAAGCACCATAACGGGCTCTCATCACCCTGCTCCGCAGATAGTTGGGCTGGAGGAGGTATCTAACACCATATTTGGCAATGAGAACCTCCCTCCTCACCAGAAAGGACTGGATCCCAAGACCACCATCCCTGACTAGCCGACATATAGTATCCCAAGCCAGCAAATGAACACCATGGCTATCATGTCTGGGCCTCCACAAGAAGTTACAGAAAATCTGCACCATCTTCCCCAAGTAGGAGCTAGAAATCACAATATTCACCAGGAGGTAAACCGGAATAGAGCTAAGAACAGACCTAATGAGAGTAAGTCTACCCATCATAGAGAGAGTAGAAGCCTGCCAGCCCTCAAGATGATCACAAACCTGCTGCATCATGGGTCTACATTCCGTCCTTCACAACCTCCCACAGTTATAGGGACTCCTAGATAAGTAAGAGTTCCGGACTACTCCGAAATCCCGAGTCTGGCTAGGATATCCAACTTCGTTTGGATCTTTGTTCAGGGGTTGAAATTAATAGAGAATTTTGTAAATTGACAAGTTGTCCAGATCCATAGTAATAGAACTCTATAATAGAAGCAAAGTATCTAGCATTCTAAAGCAAGGCCCGACCAATAAAAAGACAATCATCTATAAAAAGGAGATGAGAGAGAGGATGGGCTCCAAGAGTAGGCCAGGCTCTAGTAAAGAATTTTGGACTATACCTCTCAGAGCCTGAGAAAGAGCATCAGCAAATGAGACGTGCCCCTTGCCATATAGCTTTTTATATAGATTCATGTAGCTGTTGCTTTATTTATTTATTTTTGATAAAGTTTTCTTTGTAAACTTTGAGGGATGCCTTTCATTTGTATAGGCAAAACAAAAGATGTTTTATATATTCTTTATAAAATAAAATATAAAACACATAAAAATTTATAAAAAGTCTACTCAGTGGAACTTGGTACAGGAAGCATGTAGAGATGGCAATGGGTCGGGTTCGAGCAGGGTACATAACTATCCAAATCCAAACCCAAATATTCAATATACTATCCAAACCCGGCTCAAACACTATCGGGACTGGATTTTTTTTATCCAAACCTATTTCAATTGGGCATCGGGTAATCGAGTTTACCCGACCTGAACCCAACTGAATCATATTAAATATTTTTTTTTTTTATCAACTTTAAAATCATCTACAATTTTATAAATTATATATATATTAAACAAATAAAATTTAATTATATTTTTAGTTCAACAACATTTAATTTCATATTCAATCAGAATTTATATTATGAAGTTGGTAAACTATTCATTATGATCCTGTTTTGAATTCATCCTGAATAGAATAAGATGAAAAAAAAAATCCAATATATATATATATATATATATATATATATATATATATAATGATTAGGATATAGGGTTCAAGTATTTTAAAATTTAATAACTAATAATTATAATTAATAAAATATATATTAATTATATATATATATATTTAAATATTAAAATAATTCGGGTCGGGTTCGGGTCGGGTGTATATCTATCCAGGCCCGACCCAAATCCAAAGTTAAGCATTCAGGTTTTACCTAAACCCGGCCCAAACCCAGTCAAAGCGTTGACTATCCGGTCCAATCGAGTCGGGTCGGGTCGGGTACCCATGTGTTTGGATTTTATTGTCATCCCTGCAAGCATGACTTTGAGTTTCAATTAGTACTATCTTTTCGGTTATTTTTTTTAAATTGGAATAGGAGGAAGGAAGAAGCGCCCGTTTATTTAAATAATGATATAAAATATATACAATGAAGTTAGGTAATTTTTTTTTTTATAAGATAGATAATTCAATCCATAATTTTGGTGTGAATATATCTCAAAATATTAAAAGATATACTATCCTTGCATGCCAAAAGAGTATCCCTGAAGTTAGGTAGTTCAAGAATAGACTTGCAACCCTCACAGACGAAAGACAATATCTCCCAAGTGATGCACCTTCACTTATTAAGTCTTTTTTTTCTTTTTTTTCTTTTTTTTGAGGGGGAGGGGTTGGGATGGTTGATCCAAATTATGAATTATTAGGTTTAGATTTTTTTTCTTTCTAAAGAATTCATGCCAACTCCAAAATAATTTGGGTATTTGTAAATATGTGTCCAGCTCAACTTAATTTTAATAATTGTATTATTCCAACCTATAAATGTTATGAAATCTTGAATCCAACCATTCAAATAAGCTCTTAATTATATGAATTTTTTTATAGACCTAGACAAAAATTTTAAATTTAAATTTTAAACAAATCGAGATATTAATAGATGAGACCTCTAAGTGATGTTCATTATCGATATTAATACTAATGGGTGTGACCTTGCATTTATATATTTTTTTTAAAAAATCATCTTTTGTATTTTTATGAATAAAAATATTTTATTATTAATATTTATATTTTTAATATAATTATATTTACTTTAGTTAATTATTTTTAGAAAATATAAATATGGTAATAATCATAAATATGCTAATGATAATAGTGAAGGAAATGGAAATGTGATGATCGTGGTGATGATGGTCACAGTTGGGATGACGAGTTAAATATAGATCAAATAGATTATTATCCATACCTATCTCATACTTGCTTTGGGATAGAATGAGATTCAAAGGGATAGAATGGATAGATAGGATCAGATAAAACTCTAAAAAATATATTTTTTATTTATAAATTATTTTTTATTTCATGGAAGAGATTTATAACAAGTAATATATATTTGGATTAGGTTTAAGATGTGTTTTACTATTATCCACGTCTGGTTCCATAACTAGCCAAATAAAATTTATCCGATAGGATCAAACCTAGTCAAATAATCAAAGTAGCCAAACAAATTATCTTGACAATGATGATATAGATAATGATCATCATAGCAAAGCTACTCATTGGTCAAAGAAGTGATAACAGTACTGCTAAGACAGTAGCCCGGTTGATAGGGGCTTAGCCTCACCTCCAACCGTTCATAGGTTTGAGGTATGACCCTCGCGGGTGACTCGATTAAATCAAGAAATTTTCCTGGGATATGTAATCAGGATGGCGAGAGAGCGCGAGGATGACTTGATTAAATCCAAGAATTTTCTAGGATACGTGATCAGGATGGCGAGAGAGTGCACTACTTCAGTGACTTAGTGATATCAGATTGACCCCCGAAGGGGGTTGCTACACCGGGGTTAACCCCCCTCCCCTTTTTCTTAAAAAAAAAAAAAAAAAATGACTTAGTGATATCAGATTGACCCCGGAAGGGGGGTTGCTACACCGGGGTTAACCCCCCTCCCCTTTTTCTTAAAAAAAAAAAAAAAAAAATGATAGTAGTGATGATAATGGCAATTATAAATTTTATTTTTAGATATAAGTAATTTTGTTATTTTAAATTAATTTTAAAAAGTAAAAATAAAATAACTGTATCAAATAAATTTTAAGTCTCGGTTATTGTAATTTTATTTTTACGGAAAAAAAAAAAAAAAAAAACAAACAAAAAAGCGACGCAGTCACGTAAGACGCGCGTAGAGCATTGGCGCGAACAGAGAGAGAGAGAGAGAGAGATTGGGCCCACGTTATGGGGCCCAAAATATATGAGGTCCACGGAAGAAAGGGTCCAGATCAGGCGCCTGCTTCTTCTCTTCCGGCGTGGACATCGAGCTGATCGTAAACCTGCCGCTCTCTCTCTTCCATCCATGGATAGCAACGGGAAGGTCTTGCGTTCGACGCTGTTCCTGGATCAGGTCGGCGAGGTTGTCGTCACGCTCAATCCCGACGGCTTGTCTTGGAAACCCCTCAATAGGGTATGTGCTTCTTTAAGAAATCACGTATCTTCCTTCTTTTCTATCATAATCTTGGTTTAAACCGGAAATTTTTAAATGGATTTATGATAAAAACTAGATCAGGGACAACTGCTGAATTTTTTTGATTCTTTGATGTTGACTGTTCTGTTGATTCGGTAATCACGTCTTTTGAGACGGCAAAATTTAACATTATTGTTCAGCTTTCCTTTCCCTCCTTTCCCAGATGTATTCTTGTCAATTCTGAGTAGGTTTGGTGAACAAATATGTATATTGGGCAGCCACTTTTTTTTTATTATTATTATTAAAAAAAATCTATTTGGAGTCTCGAGATGGCCTCAAACGAACTTCTCCTATTTGTGTATTGGGGGACGGTGCTTATTTCTGCAACAATGGAATTTATACAACGAGCTTATTATGACTAATTCCGGTCTGAGAAGGCTGGCTTGTAAAATGCTTGATTTTTTTGGTAGCTAGATGGATGTTAGGCTGTTTCAGAAGAAAGGGTATTTATGTTGAAGATCCTCTGTCATTTCGATCCGGGTCTTTATGGAGGAAACTAAAGTCAAACAGCAATTCTCTAATATATGTGCACATATTTTAGAAATCACTGCAGTTTAATTTGATGTTTTATTGATAGATTTGATAAATTTATGAGTTCCCAACTAGCTCGTGTTATGTTATTTTTAGGAGCCAGGCTAGAATTAGTTCAATAGGATTTGGACTTAGATCCGGTCAGGTTAAGATTCTATAATCAGGATCCTATATCCAAGTTATTGGATATGATTTACTATTTCAAAACTATTTGAACACCAAAAATCATATGATGTAGAGACTACTGGCCTATGCATCAAATAGTTAAAAATTGGACAGTCTGAACAAAATTAAATTAGATACATTTTTTAATCACTTTATATATAGGCCAAGCATCTCCAAATCATATGTTTTTTTTTGTGTATAACTAGTTTTAATATAGTAGATTATATTCAATGGCTTAAACCATCAATGTAAAATTTGCATTGTCCAGTTTTGACAGGACCGAATCTAAGTCCAAATCTACTCGACCTTACCTCAGTCTGCCCCTTATTTTTAGTTAGGATTTCTTTTTTTCTTAAATAATAACTATTATCCATCCTTGTTTGAGCTTGATGTTGTGTTTTGACTTTATTTTTCTTTTCAGGGTTCAGTTGCATCTTCGTGCTTGTGCATGAAACGTCATTCAAAGATAGCAACCAAGATCAATTTTTCAAATGTCTATGCTGTAGAATTTATTGATCGAGGCTTGATTCATGACCCTGCTTGGAATTCTGGCGGGTTTCTTTTGGGCAGTAGCTCTGAGGTTAGAATATTTCAATAAAAGCTTTGTGTGCATTACTTGTAGCTGAGAGAAGGCTTGTTTTTTCATGACATGTATTACTTGTTCCTGATCATTTTGACTTTCTTGACTGTCACTGCTGCAGTGTTCACTGCTTTCTGTTACTAAGTGTTGCTTTGCTATTGCAGATGTACCGGTTTGTGGTGCATGGATTCCATAAGCCCAAAACATGTTCTCCTTGGGTTCTTTCTGAGTACACTTTCGGGCACGAGGATTTGCAGAAATGCCAAATGTGGGTGGAAGATATAAATGCTCATATAAAAAATGGAGCTGGAAAGCCAAAGAGTCTTTTGGTAGAGCCCATACTTTGATTAAGACTTGTTCATTTTTAGTCCCTGAGGTTTTTGATACGGGAACTAACTTCTTGTAGGTCTTTGTACATCCATTATGTGGGAAAGGAAAAGGAAACAAAACTTGGGAATTGGTTGCTCCTATATTTTCCCGTGCTAAAGTACAAACAGAGGTGAATAGAGTGCTTTCATGACTTCAAATTGAAGCATAAACATTCCATAAATAGAGTCCAACAAAGTTTATGTATTATTTTTATATTATAGTGAACTTTCCTCGCATAGATGGTGGTTTTTCCATTGCAGTCCTTTGATTTACATAGTTTCTGTGCTTTTTTCAGGTGAAAGTGACTGAGAGGGCAGGGCATGCATTTGATATAATATCATCTTTATCAGATGGAGAACTTAGTTCTTTTGATGGCATTGTTGCTGTGGTACGTCACTAGCTTGCATGTTGTCATATGGTATATTCTTTTCATAAATCTTTATTCGGTTGGTTATTGTCTTTTTCATAATTAGGTTTCTATCGTGATAGATATATTATTTATTGTTCAAATTAATGTGCTTGGAAAGTGTTTTAGAACATTATAAACTAAAATCAGAATGAAATTTCAAAAGACCGTGATAATAAAATAGATTCTTTATTTTTTCAGCTGAAGTACATGACCAATCTATCATCAACAAGAGACTTGAGTTCTTAGACAACACTCTTTTCAGAGTTCACTGGCAATCCCATTTACTTCTACAATACATAATTAGAGGCAACAACCAATTCCCAGATCTACTATATTTTCTTTTACACACATTCAAGTTTCTAGGATACTACAGTTTTATTACACTTTTGTTAACACTAGCCCTTATTTGATGGGCTTGGCTCATTTTTTTTGGCCTAGTTATAAATGAATGCATTCCTAGTGTCATTTTTTATGCTTTATTGTTGGGTAGTGGAACAAAATTAGGTTTTTATAAAACCAACTAGGGGAAACAATGTCCATGTATTCAAACCTTGAGGTGATGACTCAAGGATCCTTCAAGGAATCATCAGTCGAGTCTATGGAGGAACATGAGTTTCATTACAAATCAAGGATGGTCGAACCAATGTTGAGACCCATGTCGACAAGGTACTGGGTTGGTACAATATTGGCATGATACTGTACCGGCACACAGTATGCTTGATCATGCTAGTAGGGCACTGTTATACCCAAAAACCTCTTCAATTCTTCTTCTTGTTCTTGTTTTTCCTTTGATTGAGAACTCGATAGTGGGAGAGAGGGGGTGCCCGATGGGGTTGGCACCAAGGCCAAGATAGTCAAGGGATTGCTTGTTGCCATTGCCATTGTCATTGTGGTGTGCTTGAGAAAGAGAGATCGGCCAAGGTGGTTCACTTGTGTGAGAGAGAGGCAAGAGATCAAAGTCTAGGGTTGGGCTTGGAGAGGGATTTAAATAGTAAAGGAATCGTTTCAACCTGGTTTGTACCTAGAATTGTTTGAAGCCACGCGAACTTGAGCAGAATCATTTGGACCTATGACTGAATTGAGAGGCCTTACCAACATGGTTCCACAGTGGTACGGTATGGTATGCCCCATCTCAAGCTGTTTGGGGCGGTTCGACGAACCTTGTTGCAAATGGAAGCTCTTGAGCCCTTTCAATGTGTCATTTCTCCTTTGAAGAACATGCAACTCTTCTCTTATATTTTAGCTTTTCATGGGCATGTTTATTATTCTCTGTCGGTGGAGATGGTTTGTTGTTAATGGACGGCAGATTGTTCAAATAAGAAGGCATTTTCTCTTGAACATGGTTCTTTTCATGTCTTGGTGTTCATAGGAAAACATATGCAACTGGTGGGTGTTCAAGCTAGAATATAACTCTATTTTTGCTTTTTTAAATGTTTCTCCTTTGATTTTCTTCAAATTTTTATGACACTGGTACTTGGTGGATTTTTGTGTTTTGCTACATGATGTTATGTTAGGATTTTAGTTTTGGAAGCTTTTTTGGAGCCCTTAATTTGAGCTGTGTCCCTTGTAGGATGAGGGGCATACCCATAAACATAATCATGATGTCCCTGTGAAGTCCTGGACATGCAGGAAAAGTGTGAGTTGTGCTTGGATGCTTGGCTGAGATGTTGGCATTTGCTGCAATGACTTGAGGGTGCTCTATAATTATAACCGGATGAGTATGATTTGCATTGAAGGTTTGGAAAGAGAGAATGGTCATGGGAGTTTTATATGAGATGGAAGTTGCGGGAAAGTTATGAAGATAATAAAAGAAGAATTAGCCTTTTCTGAAAATAGGTAACTCATAAAAGTGATCTCAACTAGTTGGGAGAAGGCTTGTTGGTCATCGACTCATGATGGTGGATGTGGATATAACTTGAGCACTCAAACCATTTTTCCCATATGGCTTCACATATTAGCTTGAAATGGTTGGTGAAATTTGCAAGCCACTTTGGTATTTGCACAATAAATTCCTGTATCTTTGTCAAATATTTCCCCAAAGCTTTAATAGGTGATCAAATCAACCCACTAAATCACGTTTATGCTTGACTGAATGTAACATTAAGATGATAGAGCTAATATGAGAGTCCCAACAGAATTGTTTGATAACTTCCATGATCCTTCATGTGTATGTGGTAAGCAACAGATATTCTGGGTGAGATGACCACATATGGCACACACTCATTCCCACCCTTTAGCTAAGACAGAGATCCCAGGCTCACAGTGCAGCCTGTACAAAACATTTGCAATAGTCCTCAATCCTCATCCATGTTTAACACGGTATGAATATTAAATATAGCTGAACTTTATGCCAAACTTAAAAACTTCAACTCATAGTAACCATGTTAGGAGCTTGATCTATTTGCTAGCTTACAATGTGCAGGCTTCACTAATAAATTGCACATGCAGAACTTTATGAGACATCTTATGTAACTGCATACAAATCCATGTTTTACTTATGTATTAAAGTGACGACTACCTGACCTAAAGTCTAGTGACTTATGATGCTGCTGAGATAAGATCATGCACAGAAAAGAAAGTTCTCATATGTGTTCTTTATTTTAAAACTAGGTGTCACAGCATTCTATTTTGTTTCTTTTATAGTTTCCTGAAATATGTTGATCAAATGCTGTCTCAGGGGGGTGATGGTCTCTTTAATGAAGTTCTGAATGGCCTTCTTTGCTCAAGGCACAAGGCTCCTTATCCACCAGCTCCGACAGAGTTCAGTTATACTATAAATGATGACAAGAGTCAAATGTATGGAAATAATAGCAAGAATAATGGTAGAGCCTATTACAATGATGAAAATGGCCTGTCTCCTGAGATTTCTTCTAAAAGTGATGATCATGAACCTCTTATCTCAACTTCAGAATATAATGGAGTGGGCATCTCAAAATCCAGTATGTAACTACTAGTTTATTTGGTATTGGAAATCCAGTACTAGAATCATTACTCACTGCAACAATCCAGGCCCTAACAAATTTTTGGTTTCGAATACAGCAAATAAATGTGGACTGTGTAACACAGGTTAGTCCATACTGATTTAACTTTACATAGAAAAGTACTTGTCTGCACAGAACTAGTTATCTTTTTGCCTCAAGGCATCAGTTAGTTGCACCTAATTTTCCCAGCACCTAGTAACAAGATCACCTCGGCTACTGTGCAGATCAAAATCCTGTAATTTCCTTCCCAAATGATTGGTTTAGACTTGGAATAATTCCAGCTGGTTCAACTGATGCTATTGTGATCAGGTATCTTTGTTTCAGAATTTAAAATTGAGTGTGGAAGATGATTGCTTGATTCCAGAGTTTATCATGTTCTATGTAGATGAGTGTTTTGAACTCATCTGCACCTAGTAAGCCTTAAGTATGTTTTTTTACTCCGGAAACTTTGTTCACTTTCATTTAACAAATAAACCTTAATTCTTGCATGCATTATCCATGTTTTTTTTCCAGAGTTATGCAGTTAATCTGAACTGACTTAACTGACAATTGATTTAAATGAATCTTAAATTAATCATTTTGAAGTTTTTAATTGTGCTTTTACAAGAGAGTAACTATTTCTGTTTTAGCAGTACTACTGGCATGCGAGATTCTGTAACATCTGCTTTGCACATTATCCTTGGCAAGAGGATGTCACTTGATATAGCTCAGGTGGTCAGATGGAAAACTAGCCCTTCATCCATGGATTTGCCTTATGTATGCTATGCAGCTTCTTTTGCAGGGTATGCCATTTTTACTTTTATTTGATTTATTTAAGCTAGTTCAAAAATCCAAAAACCTACTGGACTCAAAAGTCAGCCAAGTCAACTCGATGACTTGGGTGAGTACCTACAATCTTGAATATCAAGAGTGAATAATAAAATCTTAAAAAATAAAATATGCAAGTGTTATAAAATCCCATTGATTTTATGTAATGATAGAGTTACCTCAAATCTTGTTAATGTTTACTTTCATGCTACTTGCCTAGCATAGCTGTTATGCAATGCATATAGTTAAAAATATGGGTAACACTATCATCAAATAGTTGACCAAGCGGAACTTACACAAATCAAGTTCCCAGTAACTTGGCAAGTCAGCCAATCACCTGCTGAGTCATCTTGAACTCTGCAGAGTCGACTTTTGAGTTGGCCAAGTTTTAAGTTGACCTAGCAAGGTTTTGAACTATGTTTCTGTGGTAGGGGATGCGGTAGTTATGAAAGGTATGGAAAGTAAACCTAGCAGACATGTTTGAAGTTAAAAATTTCTGAGTTTGATATCCAAAAGCCAAAATTCTAAGTTCAATTATTCAATCTGTGTGTACTAGGCAGGTGGAGGCATCTCGGTATTACTGATCAAGGGCAATCATCAAGTAAATTTAGATTTACGGTAGTGACTCTAATCTATAGTGGCTACTTTCACAAGAATTTTCAGTTATGATGGCCACTCCAAATACATTTACTGACATGCCTATGTCTTAGTACTTGTTTTCCTAAATGAGATGGTTATGAAAATTGCAAGTTTATTTCTGACATAGGCTTCTTTCCATTAGCAGAACTTAAATTTTTATGAGTAGGATACCAGATGTAGCATAGATTTGAAGTTTTTTTCACATCACAGGTTCTTGTTCTAGTTTTAGAAAATGTGTTCTATGGGATGATAGGTTTGCAACTAGGCTGAAACTGACTTCATGATTGTATATTGTTGCCGACCTCACCACGGTGGCTTGTAGCTCGTGAGCTGGCGCCGGTTCTCGGACTCTCTCATCTCGAGATCTCCAAACTTCCGGACCTGCAAAACAAGGTCAGAGACCCGGGCCGGGGGTTCCGGCGGGGGAACTCCGACGATCAAGTCAGAGAGCGGCAAGATGGAACAGGACCTCTAAGACGGGCTCCCGAAGGATCCCCGTGCTTAAAGGAGATGTAAAATGAAAGAAGTGTGGGGAAGAGAGGAGTTGAGGCCCAGTCTCCCGTGTTAGGGCCACCGAGCTCTCGCCTGAGGACTTCCCGAGATCCTCTCGGATCATTCTTTTGATGTTCTCCCCTCTTTTCCACCTACCTTTCCGTCCATTTTTACCGTCCCTTTTATATCACCGAACTGCCTTCAGCCCACGTCCCCTCCAGGGGGCTCTTTGAGACCTCTGGACCTTCTCCTTCCTCTTCTTCTTCGAGTCTGGAAGTTAAGTGGCCAGCCCGCCTCGTTCGCAGTATGTCACGAAAGGGGAAGACTGGTGAGGCCTTGAGCCGAGCGCGGGAGCTCTCCTTTCGGGGCGTTGATGGTGGGTTTCCAGCCGTTTCAGGCTCCTGCCCGCTAGGATTTCATTCCTTGGTTGCGGGGCCTCGATTAAGTGGTGTAAACGAGGTTTCGCATATCACTACAGGCCGTACCGGCGCCTTGTACGGAGCGCGGCGCACGCTAGCTCTAGTGGCGATCTCGCGATCCTTGTCTCTGCCTCCCCGAGGCTTTGTAGAGTAGGGCTGACCTCGGCCGAGGTGGACCCGTCAGGGGGCGCCACCTGGCGGTGAAGCAGGGGCTGCCAGCTTCGGCCGAGGTGGACACCTGGCGAAGTGGCAGAGAGAGGCTCAACTTCGGTCGAAGTGGACCCGTCTTGGGGTGCCACCTGGCGAAGGAGCAGGAGGGCCCGGCTCGACCTCGGCAGAGATGGACCCGTTTTGGGGTGCCACCTGGCGAGGGAGCGAAGGGCCGCCAGCTTCGACTGAGGTGGACCCCTCCTGGGTGGACACCTGACGGAGTGGCAGAGAGAGGCTCAACTTCGGCCGAGGTGGACCCGTCTTGGGGTGCCACCTGGCGAAGGAGCAGGAGGGCCCGGCTCGACCTCGGCAGAGGTGGACCCGTCTTGGGGTGCCACCTGGCGAGGGAGCGAGGGGCCGCCAGCTATGGCCGAGGTGGACCCCTCCTGGGTGGACACCTGGCAGAGTGACAGAGAGAGGCTCGACTTCGGCCGAGGTGGACCCGTCTTGGGGTGCCACCTGGCGAAGGAGCAGGAGGGCCTGGCTCGACCTCGGCAGAGGTGGACCCGTCCTGAGGTGCCACCTGGCGAGGGAGCGAGGGGCCGCCAGCTTCAGCCGAAGTGGATCCCTCCTGGATGGACACCTGGCGGAGTGGCAAAGAGAGGCTTGACTTCGACCGAGGTGGACCCGTCTTGGGGTGCCACTTGGCGAAGGAGCAGAAGGGCCCGGCTCGACCTCGGCAGAGGTGGACCCGTCTTGGGGTGCCACTTGGCGAGGGAGCGAGGGGCCGCCAGCTTTGGCCGAGGTGGACCCCTCCTGGGTGGACACCTGGCGGAGTGGCAGAGAGAGGCTCGACTTCAACCGAGGTGGACCCGTCTTAGGGTGCCACTTGGCGAAGGAGCAGGAGGGCCCGGTTCAACCTCAGCAAAGGTGGACCCGTCTTGGGGTGCCACCTGGCGAGGGAGCGAGGGGCCGCCAGCTTCGGCCGAGGTGGACCCCTCCTGGGTGGACACCTGGCGGAGTGGCAGAGAGAGGCTCGACTTCGGCCGAGGTGGACCCGTCTTGGGCTGCCACCTGGCGAAGGAGCAGGAGGGCCCGGCTTGACCTCGGCAGAGGTGGACCCGTTTTGGGGTGCCACCTGGCGAGGGAGCGAGGGGCCGCCAGCTTCGGTCGAGGTGGACCCCTCCTGGGTGGATGCTTGGCGGAGTGGCAAAGAGAGGCTCGACTTCGACCGAGGTGGACCCGTCTTGAGGTCCCACCTGGCGAAGTAGCAAAAGGGCCTGGCTCGACCTCGGCAGAGGTGGACCCGTCTTGGGGTGCCACCTGGCGAGGGAGCGAGGGGCCGCCTGCTTCGGCCGAGGTGGACACCTGGCGGAGTGGCGGAGAGAGGCTCGACTTCGGCTGAGGTAGACCCGTCTTGGGGTGCCACCTGGCGAAGAAGCAGGAGGGTCCGGCTCGACCTCGGCAAAGGTGGACCCGTCTTGGGGTGCCACCTGGTGAGGGAGCGAGGGGCTGCCAGCTTCGACCGAGGTGGACCCCTCCTGGGTGGACACCTGGCGGAGTGGCAGAGAGAGGCTCGACTTCGGTCGAGGTGGACCCGTCTTGGGGTGCCACCTGGCGAAGGAGCAGGAGTACTTCCCGAACGGGGGATCTTTTGAAAGAAAAAAATCCACGTGGTACTGACCGTGTCCAGCTGGACCTGGCACGCACTCCACGTCAGCGATGTAGCCATATCAGTTGCCCCCATCCCCAGGTTCCATCAAGGCGTCGTGGCTTGGGATGTGGGGATTTAATGCGGAGATGACGTGGAGAAGGCGAAAATCTCGCGCCATAATTGTCATGATCCTTGCCGCCGCTTCTGTCGCACCCGAGACCCTTTGAGAGGCCGCCACGTGTACACGTCTGATGGCCCATTCATGCACCATTTCGAAACCGAGGCGGTTTCCACCGAACCGAAGCATTGATGTCGGGCGTGCCTCCACGTGGCAGTTATCTGATGGCTCGGAATGGAAAGAGGCGTACGACTGCTATCGATTGAGTTTGAAAAGGAGGGGGACTTTCCGGAAACGAGGTTTCTCCACTTTCTCACACTCCGTTGACGGTTGCAGTGGTCTCCCTTCATCTTCCCGGGGTTGCCATTCCTCTGGTACAAAATATCTCGGTGAGTGTCTGCGACCCCCTTCTCCTCTTCTTCTATCTTCTATTCCTTGTGCCAGTTTTCTTGTTTCTTCTTCCTTCATGGCGCGTCACCGCTTTGTTTCCTCCAACTCGGACGAGGCCGGCCCCTCCCGGTCGAGGACTCCATCGTCTTCCTCGGAGGGGGAAGAGATCTCGGACGAGGTCCGGAGGCAGGTCCAACTCGGGGCCGTGACCATAGGTGTCCCTAGGGGTCCTAGGTCTCCTCCCATAATTTCTGCATGTCCCATTTCCTTTCTTCCTCCTCCGGAGGCCTCTTCCTCCGGTCCCTCCGGTTACGCTTCGACGATGACCGGAGACGATCTTTCCTGGATCCGGACACCTATGGGGTCTCGGATTCAATCCCCCTTTCCCTTCCAAGGCATAGGGATCGAGTAATCTCGAGTGGCCCTGGGAGGGTCGCCTTCTACGAGGACTTCCTCAGTGGGGGTCTTCATTTTTCCCTTCATCCCTTTTTTCTTTCGTTCCTCGGCCATTATCGTCTAGTCCCAGCCCAGTTGGCTCTTAATGCCATCCGGGTCATCTTTGCCTTCGTCGTCTTCTGCCACTTCCACGGGTTCGTTGCCTGTTTCTCCCTCTTCAGGGCTCTCTTCATCCTGAAGCGCTACTCCACCGATGATGGATGGTGGTACATTTCGCCCCAGCCTATGTGCCTTAGGTTCGACCTCCCTTCTTCAATCAAGGGTTGGAAGAACCGCTTCTTTTTTGCCTCGATCGAGAATGTTGACTGGGCTTGGAGTGAGCCGGACCGATCCCCGAACCGGAATTCCCAGGTCGAGCCAGCGGATCAGGATGACTTTACGCTGCTGCTGGGTGACATGATCCCAACTCTCGATGTTCTGCTCTCGGAGCAGAATTTATTCGAGACGGGGATCAGTCCCATCCGGGAGTTAGGTGAGGTCCGAATCTCGCTCCTTCGCCTTTATCTTTAGTTCGGCACTTCTTTTCTTTAAACTGGCCTAACTGAACCCCCCTTTTTTCTCAGGTATGTTCTCCGTGGAAAACCTGATGGAGGGCATCATGAAGAGGGATGCTGCCGAATGGACTGACCCCCCGACGAAGAGGGCTCGCACTGAGGCGAGCCGGGTGCCTGTGCCCGCTTCCACCATTACTGGCCCTGGGGCGGCGGCTCCTGCTCCCAGGCCGCCTCGGGCCCGGGCGCCCGATGTCCCTGTCGTCGACCTCAACAGGGCCGGGGAAGAGAGGGGGCCGGAACCTCCTCGGGCGACGCCTGCTCCAGTCGCCGCACCGGCCACTTCCGCGGTGGCCACCAGGGTGGTGGCAGCTCCACCGACGGCCGCACCGCTTGTCGAAGGGACGGCCGCCCAACCTGCTGCCGACGCGGCCATCCCAACCCCAAGTCTCACCAGCCGCTGCTCCGTGATCTGCGACCAGGGGCTCGCGGAGAGTCATGGAGTTCGCTAGCACCTCTCGAGACCGCCGTCTAAGGGGCGGCCTGGACTACATCGAGGCGCTGCTCGGGATCCTCCCGCAGCTTTTTACGGTGAGTTCCGAGCTCCAACCCCTTAAAGTTCCAGTTAGATCTTACTAACTTCGTGTCTCTTTCGATGCAGATCGGGACAGACGTGCTGTTGCTGAGGATCTTCCTTGCCGGCTACGCCAAGAAGGATGCCGAGAAGGAGGAGAAGCTCGGCAAACTCGCAGCCGATGTCAAGGACCTCATGGAGAAAGGGGTCGAGCTGCGAGGGAATAACCAGGCTCTCCGGGCCGACCTGGTCCGCGCCGAGGGGCGCGTCAAGGAGCTCGAGACCTCTCTGTCGGAGGAGAGGATCTCGAACCAGTGCCACAACGAGGATGACGCGGCGGAGAAGACCCACCTCAGGGCTCAGTCCCGATCACTGGAGCGCCGGATAGAAGAGGTCCTCAAGGAGCTGAGCGCAGCCAAGGAGAAGAACTCCTACGTCAACGGGCTGCTGGAGGCGTCCAAGAGGAAGGCGCAGGAGGCCGTGCTGAAGTTCCGGGCCTCCGAGGAGTACGTCGCTGAGGTGCGCGAGGCGGCCGTGGACTCCTTGAAGGGATTCCAGGTATGCCGGGAGAAGGTGAGCTTCTACCCCGAGCTCGACCTTGGCGGGGTCGTACTGGGCTACAGGAGGCAGGAGCCCATCAGAGGAGCTTCGGCGGTGGCTGGTGACGAGGTGGCGGCTCCCGAGTAGCCTCCAGTCGACGGCGCCGGCAGAGAGGGTGCCCCCCAGCCCGAGGAGGATGCGGCTGCGCCGAAGTAGCTCCGCGACTTTTTATTTTATTTTTGTACTTTCTTTCTTTGGGGTCTCCCGGCCTGTCGGGGCCCCTTTGTGTAAGGAACCTTTTGCTTGCAATAAAAATATTTTTCCATTAACCCGTTCCTTCTGTCACTTCTTTTCTTTTTTTTTTTTCTTTTTTTTTTGGTGCATCTTCTGGACTGAACCCCGGTGCTAGCTACTGGGACTAAGTCCCGTAGTGCGTTCCGAGCTGAACTCCGGGATTGCGGGGCGAACTAGGTTCTGCCCCACCTTCCAGACGAAGTCCGGAACTTCGCTTTGGAACCGGGTTCCTTGCGAACTTCCAGACTGAACCCCGGGGCCGCGAGCTGAAATTGAGCCCTACGCGCGGCTTACTGAGCTGTTCTCCGGGATTTGTAATGACCGTGACCTAAGTCTCTGGGATCTCTTCCGGACTGAACTCCGTGGCCGCATGTCGGAATTTAGTTCCGTGCGACACTCCAGATGAACTCCGGGATTTTTATGAGAGGGACATCGCGCCTTCGCGGATCTTCTGCCGTGTCCATGCTCGCTGAACTTAAAGCGGGGCGGCCCTTACCCTACGAGACGGAGTAGGAATTTGGTGAAAAAGATTTCATTATTAAAGTTTGAGGGGTTTACATATTGGTAGTACATCCTCAAGTTTAAGGCATTCCAGGTCCGAGGGAACCGGGATCTGCCTTAGCTCCTCCAGTAGTTCCCATACACCCCGTGGGGAAGCGCCTCCACCACCCTATAAGGCCCTTCCAATTAGGGGAGAGCTTTTCGCACTCCCATGGCTGGGAGCCTCAGCACGGAGCACCGGTCTCCCTGGCGGAAGGACTTCAGTCGCACCTGGAGTTGTAATTCTAGCCACCCGTTGCCGGTAAGCCGCCATTCGACACTCGGGCCCTGTCCCTCGTTTCTTCAAGAAGGTCCAAGTTTAGCAGCATCCTGACAAGGTGTTCCGCCTCGTCATACTGTTCCACGCGCAGGGTCGGTAGGCTGAGCTCAACTGGTATAACCGCTTCTGCCTCCGAAGACAAGGTTGAACAGGGTCTCATCCGTAGCCGTCCTTGGGGTAGTGTGATACGCCCAAAGGACGCTCAGGAGCTCTTCTGCCCACCTACCTTGGCCTGGTCCAGTCTTGTCCGGAGGCCTGCAAGATGGTCTTATTTGTTACCTCGACTTCTCGTTCGTTTGTAGGATGACGCCCACCGAAGGAAACGATGGTGGATGCCGAGGTCGCTTGCAAAACTCCTCGAACTCCCGACAATCGAAATGACATCCGTTGTCGGTGATAATTAGTGTGCGGGAGGCCGACAGCGGCAAATAATTGACTTCCAGAGGAACTTGGTGACGTTTGCCTCCGTGATCCGGGCCAAGGGTTCGGCCTCGACCCACTTCGTGAAGAGTCAATGGCCACGATCAAGAATCATTTTCGTTTGTCGGACGACTCGGCGGGGGAAAAGGTCCTAGAGATCCTTGCCCCATTGAGCGAACGGCCACTGGGCGGAGAGCTGGGAGAGTGGAGCGGCGGGCTGACGTTGCACCACGGCGTACCGCTGACACCGGTCGCACCTCTTCATGAAGTCAGCTGTGTCCTTCTTTCATTGTCTCCCAGAAATAACTTTGACGGAGGGCCTTGTACACGCCAGTGTCCCTGCCCCCCACCATGGTTCCCACAGATGCCCTCGTGGATCTCTTGGAGCACGAGTGCGGCTTCTGCGGGTCTCAGACACTTGAGGAGCGGGTATGAGTAGGACCTTCGATACAAATAGACCTCATATATTAAGACGAACCGAGTGGCCTCCCTTAATGAGGCCATCCCCACGCCACGCGGCTCCGCTGGCATCGGTGATTCCGGTGGTGATGTACTCAGAAGTATCTGTTCATCTAGCTGGGCTACTTGGTTGACTTGCCTACAGACCTCCCATGGGTGCTCGTAGCTCGGGGCCTCGAGATGCTCGATGTAAGCCGCGGCCCCAATGATGAGTCTGGCCAGGGTGCATGGCGGGAGAGGGCTGTTCCGCGCGAGCGTTTTCCCCCGAGTGTATATGGGAGACGTTGAAATGCCGAAATCCTGCGCGCTCGTCCGTACGAGCTCCAGGTACTTCGCCATTTGGGTTCACGTGCCTTGTTACTCCCCCGAGATCTACGGCTACCAGCTGCGAGTCGGTGAAGACCCTGAGGTTGGCTAGGCTCAGCTCGCGGGACACTCTTAGCCCTGCGAGGAGCGCTTCATATCTACGCCTGGTATTATAGTGGCGGCGAACTGGAAACAGAGCGCACATTCGCGCGACAACTCCTTCGCCGTTGGCAAGGATGAGTCCAGCTCCACTCCGAGGAGTTCGAGGCTCCGTCTACATGAAGGATCCAGATGTCTTTCCTCTGGTCCTTGGTCCAGCTGCGGTTGTTTTTGTGGGCTTTCTTCCGGACCCTCGTCCAGGCCGCACACTCAACTAAGAAACAGCGAGTACCTGTGCCTTCATGGCCGACCTCGGCCTGTAAGTGATGTCGAACTCGCTGAGCTTGAGCGCCCACTTTGCCAGGTGTCCATACGTGTCAGGTCGGATGAGCACTGCTCTTCAACGGTTAAGCGGCTGATCCGTCAGGACAGCGATGGGGTGCGCTTGAAAATAATGCCTGAGACGCTGAGCGGACACGATTTAGCGCAAAAATAGTTTCTCAGACGGGAATACATGGATTCGCATCGCGAAGGAGTGTTTGCTTTTATAATACACCTGGCCTTTGCATCCCCTTGTCGTTGATCCGAACCAGGGACCGAACTGACCGGCCTCCAGGGTGACCGCTAGGTACAGGAGGAGCTCCTCTCCTTCTTCGGGCCTGGAAAGCAGCGGCAGAGATGCCAGTGTCCTCTTCAGCTCGTCGAACGCCTCCTGGCACTCCTCCGTCAAGTAAAGTCGTTCTTTTCTCAGCGCCTTGAAAAAGGGCTGGCAGCGGTCAGCGGACCTTGAGATAAATCGACTCAGGGCGGCTATCCGGTCGGTGAGTCGCTGCACTTGCCTCTTGGAGGTGGGTTGCTCCATGTCCAGGATAGCCTCGACCTTCTCCGGTTGGCTTCTATCCCCCTTTGGTTACCATGAACCCCAGGAACTTTCCGGCGGACACGCCGAAAGCGCACTTCGCCGGGTTCAATTTCATCTGGTGAAGCCGGAGGTTACCGAAGGTCTCCGCCAGGTCGCCAACGTGGTCGAAGTGGGCTTGCTCATCACCAGCATGTCGTCCACGTACACCTGCATGTTGCGGCCAATCTGGTCTTTGAAGACCTTGTGACCAGTCGTTGGTACGTGGCCCCGGCGTTCTTGAGGCCGAATGGCATCATCTTATAACAGTAGGTTCCCGCGGTCGGTGACGAAAGCAGTGTGCTCTCCTCGTCCTTCAGGTGCATTCAGATCTGGTTGTACCTGGAGAAGGCATCCATGAAAGAGAGGAGGCGATGCCCTGAAGTAGTGTCCACGAGCTAATCGATCTTTGGAAGAGGGAAACTGTCCTTCGGGCAAGCTCGGTTGAGGTCGGTGTAATCCACACAGATCCTCCATTTACCGTTGCTCTTCTTCACCATGACCACGTTTGCCAGCCAACTGGGATACTGTACCTCTCGTACAAAGCCGGCGGTGAGTGAGCTTCTCTACTTCTTCATTGATGGCCTTCTGCCTCTCCGCAACAAAACTCCTCTTCTTCTGGCGGACAGGGCGGCACCTTGGATCAATGTTCAACCGGTGGGTGATGACTTCCGAGGGGATACCTGGCATGTCAGCAGTGGACCAGGCGAACACATCAGCGTTCGCCCGGAGGAAGTCTAGCAAGCGAGCCCGCTCTTCTTCCGAGAGCTGGGCTCCTATCTGCACTGTCTTCTGAGGGTCCGAGCCGAGGGGGTACGTCAGCAAGCGCTCCACCGGGCCCTCCCCTGGGGTCTTGCTCTCTTAGGTCGAGGTCGTCGACATCGAAGCCGAGCTCAGTGCTCCGAGCCCCGGGACCGTCTACAGACAATGCTGGATGGGCTGGGCCGTCTCTCTCATTACTCCCGTCCCAGAGACGGTAGGGAACTGCACCAGCAACCTCTTAGTGGAAATGACAGTGTCCAGCTGGTTGAGCCCTGGACGGTCGAGGATGGCATTATAAGGTGATGGGAGCTTGACGACGGTAAACGTCATCATGACCGTAATCTGCCGAGGTGGGGATCCGGCAATGACAGAGAGTGATCTCTCCTTCGACCCCCACCAAATCTCCGATGAAGCTCACGAGAGAGGTGTGCACCGGCTTTAATTGATTATAAGACAGATTCATTCGGGAGAAAGCATCGTAAAAAAGCACGTCAGTAGAGCTCCCACTATCCACCATAATGCGATGTACAGGATGCTTCGCGATGGTCATCTCGACCACCACTGCATCATTGTTTACATTTTCATTTTTGTTTCCCTTTTCAAAGGGGAGTACATTCTGGGGTCTCCGCCTCCCGGGCTCTCTTCGTCGCATGCCCAATCCCCCAAGAGATCATGCCCACCGGCTTCTCCGTTGGGCGGTTGTCAATTGTAGGGACGGAGGAAGGGCTGCGAGCGGCTGACCCCGCCGCCGGGGCTCGTCGTTCCTTACGACTTCCTGAGGTAGCCCCTCTTGATCAGCTCCTCGATCTCCCGCTTCAGATTGCGGCACTCCATGTCGTGGCCGTGCTCGCGGTGAAATGACAATAATTTGTCTTGTCACGGATGTTCCTTGGGTTCTGAGGAGGAGGTCGGCGGAGGTAATGCTCACCCTCAATCTCTATGAGGATCTTCGTTCTAGGAGCGAGGAGAGGGGTAAACGTTCTCTCCGGGGCAGCACCGTTCTTCTCGGCTTCGGGCCTGAACAAAAATCTGCAGGTGGTCCAGGCCTCGCGTCCCGAAGACATCCCTTAGGGGCAGGCTTCTTAGAAGGCTTCGTCCTAGCTCTCGCCTGGTGCGATCGCCTCCTCCGCTCGCGGATGACTTGTGGACACGGAGGAGCTCAGAATACGTCTTGGGGGGCTTCTCTGTCCAGGGAATACGTCAGACGGGAGGTCTTGAGCCGCGCTTCAATGCCAGCATGCGACAGCACGTCCAGCTCGATTTCCAGACGATTTCCAGGGCGGCGATTGTCGCAGGGTGATGTACGCGCAGCTCCTGGCTGCTGGGGATAGAGAAGAGGTCTATCCACCTCTCTTGGCACCTTCCGACACCGTCGAAGTGTGCTACAAACTTTCCTTCCAGCTGATGGAGAGCTGAGCATGAAATTCCGGCTCGAGGTGGGTGAACAAATTCGAGCAGCCTTCCGGAGGATGGCTGGGAAGGCAATGCATAGAAGAGCGTCCGTCGCTCCCTGGACCCTCATGAGAGCCTTATAGCTTTCTAATGGTCCAAGGGATCGGTGTTCCCATCGTAGGATCCACCTGAGGCATGCCGAATCGATTCGGGACGGTTCCTCTTGGATTTTCCGGGAGAAGGGTGGGTTGGGCATTGTAGCCCGCTGGATTGGTTGGGGGCTCTGCAGTCGGCAACAGCGGCGGGCGAACTCCGCCAACTTGCGCTCGTGCTCCTCCAGGTGCCTCTCGGCCTGGCGCCTGATGGCCTCATCGGTGGAATCTTCCACCGAGGCCGCTGGAGAAGAAGGGGGTCGATCGGTCTCGCGGCGGGGCCTTGCCCCGATGGCGCCTGCTGTGCCGCACTGCTTCGGCATCGTTGGCCGGGGATCGACTCTCGGATCGTGTCCCCGACCGGAGTAGCGTAGTTCTTACGGGAGTCTGGTGGCTCCCGCGTGGGTTGGAAAACTGCCCCGTGGATGGGAGGGCCTGCCTTGGATGGAGCGCAGGCTTCCGCGGAGGCCCGTGGCTCGAGCCGCGGGGGTCCCTGGCTGGGGCTGAGTGGCCAGGGAGCGCTGCTGGTGCTACAGTTGCCGCACAGCAGTGGTCAAAGTTTGCAGCTGCTGGACGATAGCTGCGAAAGGACTGTCCACCGAGGATGGCTGAGGAGGAGGAGGTGGACCAGGAAGTTCCCTCTCCGGGCTACGCGGCCCTTGGGGAGAAGGAACTTCTCCTGCTCGGCTGGTGAATGCTTCGCGTCCATGCATCACTACCATGGTCGAAGTACGCTTTCGCCCACGGAGAGCTTGCATGTACAGGGGTTACTGTTCTACACCCCCCTACCTGGCGCGCCAATCTATTGCCGACCTCACCGCGGTGGCCTGTAGCTCGTGAGCTGGCGCCGGTTCTCGGACTCTCACCTCGAGATCTCCAAACTTCCGGACCTGCAAAACAAGGTCAGAGACCCAGGCCGGGGATTCCTGCGGGGAACTTCGACGATCAAGTCAGAGAGCGGCAAGATGGAACAGGACCTCTAAGGCGGGCTCCCGAATGATCCCCGTGCTTAGAGGAGATGTAAAATGAAAGAAGTATGGGGAAGAGATGAGTTGAGGCCGGCCTCCCGTGCTAGGGCCACCGAGCTCTCGCTTGAGGACTTCCCGAGATCCTCCGGATCGTTCTTTTGGTGTTCTCCCCTCTTTTCCACCTACCTTTCCGTTCGTTTTACCATCCCTTTTATATCACCGAACTACCTTCAGCCCATGTCCCCTCCAGGGGGCTCTCTGAGACCTCTGGACCTTTTCCTTCCCCTTCTTCTTCGAGTCTAGAAGTTAAGTGGCCGGCCCACCTCGTCCGCAGTGTGTCACGAAAGGGGGAAGACTGGTGAGGCCTTGGACCGAGCGCGGGAGCTCTGCTTTCGGGGCGTTGACGGTGGGCTTCCAGTCGTTTCAGGCTCCTTCCCGCTAGGATTTCATTCTTCGGTTGCGAGGCCCCGATTAACTAGTGTAAACGAGGGTTCACGTATCACCACAAGCCGTACCGGCGCCTTGTACGGAGCGCGGCGCGCGCTGGCTCTAGTGGCGACCTCGCGACCCGTGTCTCTGCCTCCCCGAGGCTTTGCAGAGTAGGGCTGACCTCGGTCGAGGTGGATCCGTCAGGGGGCGCACCTGGCAATAGAGCAGGGGTTGCCAGCTTTGGCCGAGGTGGACCCCTCCTGGGTGGACACCTGGCGGAGTGGCAAAGAGAGGCTCAACTTCGACCGAGGTGGACCGTCTTGGGGTGCCACCTGGCAAGGGAGCGAGGGGCCCCCAGCTTTGGCCGAGATGGACCCCTCCTGGGTGGACACCTGGCGTAGTGGCTGAGAGAGGCTCGACTTCGGCCAAGGTGGACCCATCTTGGGGTGCCACCTAGCGAAGGAGCAGGAGGGCTCGGGCTCGACCTCGGTAGAGGTGGACCGTCTTGGGGGGCCACATGGCAAGGGAGCGAGGGTTTGCCAGCTTCGGTCGAGGTGGACCCCTCCTCGGTGGACACCTGGCGGAGTGGCAGAGAGAGGCTCGACTTCGGCCGAGGTGGACCCGTCTTGGGGTGCCACCTGACGTAGGAGCAGGAGGGCCGACTCAACCTCGACAGAGGTGGACCCGTCTTGGAGTGCCACCTGGCGAGGGAGCGAGGGGCCGCCAGCTTCGGCCGAGGTGGACCCCTCCTGGGTGGACACCTGGCGGAGTGCAGACAGAGGCTAGACTTCGACCGAGGTGGACCCGTCTTGGGGTGCCACCTGGCGAAGGAGCAGGAGGGGGCCCGGCTCGACCTCGGCAGAGGTGGACCCGTCTTGGGGTGCCACTTGGCGAGGGAGGCGAGGGGCCGCCAGCTTCGAACGAGGTGGACCCCTCCTGGGTGGACACCTGGCGGAGTGGCAGAGAGAGGCTCGACTTCAACCGAGGTGGTCCCGTCTTGGTGTGCCACTTGACGAAGGATCAGGAGGGCCCGGTTCGACCTCGGCAGAGGTGGACCCGTCTTGGGGTGCCACCTGGCGAGGAGTGAGGGGCCGTCAGCTTCGGCCGAGGTGGACCCCTCCTGGGTGGACACCTGGCGGAGTGGCAGAGAGAGGCTCGACTTCGGTCGAGGTGGACCCGTCTTGGGGTGCCACCTAGCGAAGGAGCAGGAAGGCCCGGCTCGACCTCGGCAGAGGTGGACCCGTCTTGGAATGCCACCTGACGAGGAGCGAGGGGCTGCCAGCTTCGGCCGAGGTGGATCCCTCCTGGGTGGACACCTGGCGGAGTGGCAGAGAGAGGCTCGACTTCGACCGGGGTGGACCCGTCTTGGGGTGCTACCTGGCGAAGGAGCAGGAGGGCCCGGCTCGACCTCGACAGAGGTGGACCCGTCTTGGGGTGCCACCTGGCGAGGGAGTGAGGGCCGCCAGCTTCGCCGAGGTGGACCCTTCCTGGGTGGACACCTGGCGGAGTGGCAGAGAGAGGCTCGACTTCGGCCGAGGTGGACCCGTCTTGGGGTGCCACTGGCGAAGGAGCAGGAGGGCCCGGCTCGACCTCGGCAGAGGTGGACCCATCTTGGGGTGCCACCTGGCGAGGGAGCGAGGGCCGCCAGCTTCCGCGAGGTGGACCCCTCCTGGGTGGACACCTGACGGAGTGGTAGAGAGAGGCTCGACTTCGACGAGGTGGACCCGTCCTGGGGTGCCACCTGGTGAAGGAGCAGGAGCACTTTTCCCGAACGGGAGATCTTTTGAAAGAAAAAATCCACGTGGTACTGACCGTGTCCAGCTGAACCTGACACGCGCTCATGTCAGCGATGTAGCCTTATCATATATCAACTATTGCAACTTCAAGTATCTCAGTGTAGCAATTTTGTCAGTTTTACATTCTACCGTGGTCTTGAGGTCATATAAAATTTTAAATTATGTGAATTAGTACATGTCTATTTTCCTTGATAGATTGATCTAAGCTATTTTATGGAAAATATATAGGCGGGCAAGATGATACGACTACTTTCATGTCTGAAGTCAGATTTTATAGAGTGCAGCTAATATGTTCCCTTGTTTCTATTGCATTGGAATTTAAGTATGATGATATGTATTGGCTACATGTTGCAGATATGGTCAATTTCAAGTGCCTAGTTAAGTGGCTAATATTTTCATATTCACTATATTTGAGATTCCATATATTTGTTGACCCCACTTTTTGATGAGGTTAAAGTAATGTGGTGTCAGCATTATGTATAATATAGGAAGTTTTGAAGTGTTGCCTATATATGTCTCTGATGTGCAATGTTGAGTGGCCATACATGCATGGAAACGCACATAATGGCTGATCTGTCCTGGAACCTTAGATTCTTCCCAATTTCCAGCAACTGCCATGAATCATGTGGGATTGACATTTTGACTTTGTATCCTTGTATTATAGAAAATGATAAACAGGTTGTAGCGTTAAATCTTTTTGTCCCTCTCTATATTTATACCACCTTGATCTTATACCCCTGCAATTCTTTGGGGACTTGGATCCTGCATAATATTGTCTGACAAATAGTTACAGGAATGAACTGAAAAAACTGGAATACCAGTTCGTCTCAAATTGTTTGTTTGAAATCTTCTGCATCAGGAAATTATCTTTTCCGAAACAGTTGTTGACAGGACTATCTTCTCATGCAATAACTTGTTTCTTTATTTTAGTGCAATAAATTGTTTTCTTTATTTTAATAACTAAATATATGAGATATTTCTTTCAAGGAATCTCTTTGGTCTATAAATAGGTACGGATTTTATGGAGATGTCATTAAGGAGAGCGAAAAATATCGTTGGATGGGGCCTGTACGTTATGATTTTGCTGGGACAAAGGTGTTTCTGGAACACAGGTTATTCTTAACTGTAGCATGAGTTCTGTAACTTCAATTGACCACTGATTACTGAGCACTTCTGATAATTGCCTTTTCTTATTATTCAGATCATATGAGGCAGAAATAGCTTTTCTGGAAACTGAAAAATCTGACCCACTGACTGGCATAACAGATACTGGGGAAGAAAGAGACAATCATCACAACTTTCTCGGCAAAATTCTAACAAAGTGATTTGCCGTATGAACTGTACTGTCTGTAATGAAACTAAAAATTCTGGTCAGTTTCCTTCAAATAGAGCCATCACTAGCCCCAACATTCATTCTGAGAATTCAAGATGGAGGCAATCTAAGGGACGCTTCCTCAGTGTTGGCGCGGCAATTATGTCATGTCGTAATGAAGAGCTCCTGATGGTTTGGTGGCTGATGCACACCTTGCTGATGGATTTCTTCATCTTATACTTGTCAAAGATTGTCCTCGTCCATGCTACTTATGGTAATTTGCCTTTAGCATAATACAATTCTACTTGTTTTATTGAGACAAGAAAAGCTGGCAATGAGTGGAACTTGCACTAACACATTTGCTGAAGCATGAAATTTTCTGATCCAAGTCTGCAGTTAGATTTTGCTTAGGAATCATTAATTCATGTCATTCTTGATACAAAAATAATTTACCTTGTGTATGTTGAATGATGTAACAGTAAATTATTTATGCTTTCATTGATTTTAGAACTGGTTGCAAGTACTTATTTGCTATATTACACTTTAAGGGTTTTAGCTTCAAGAATGATGAAAAAGGATACTATTTAGGTAGGTACCGTCCTATCTTGTAAATACTTTACTTACTTTCCATAGTATTCATATAGAAATATAAAATTCTCTAGGTACTCCAAATCTTGCTCTAGATACAACATACATGACAATCAATAAATCATTAATACTTCCATCACCGAGCTCTGATAACAACAAAATCCTATTTCTAACATCTCTTGGTAGAATTCATTGAAGAATCATGTTGGGCTAATTGACAGAAGCCTCTCTCCATTGATCTGTAAAATTTATAATCGCAAAGTTGTTTGTTGTATGTATGAATTATGATAGCCGATCTGTGTCACAACAGATTCTTGGCACTGGACACAACAGTCCAGGTAACAATGATATTCATTGGTGAACATAGCTTAAGATATAAAATGGAGTCCATGCTTGCTTTTTTATTTTTCTTTTACTTTATCACTAATTTGATTATTTGTGAAGCTTTTTCATGATGGCATGTTCTTTACATTAATTTCACCAAGTTCAAGTTGATTGCTGAGGATGCATGTTTTACCTTGTGTACCTCTTGGATTCCTTATGTTTTACTGGCAAGTCATATTCATGTATCTGGGCATTTATGTTTGAAGCCCATGCAAAGTGACTGTGGAAGCAATTACCACAGTAGTGCACTTCAGCTTCCATGTCTGTCTCCGAAGCTATATGCTACGCATTACATTTACCATTCTTGGTTGTTTCTTGTTTATTGCTATAGGCTTCCTCTTTTATTTTCTTATAATATAAACAACGGAGAATTGCACAAATTGTTCTGACCCTAACATAATTCCTCCAAGTCCACATGGTAGAGACATGACTTCCATTGGTTCAACTTTCCCAACCATAAGTAGCATACTGCATCAGGAAATTGAACTAGGGAACAAGTTATTTCCTTAGGGAAGAATCGGGTTGTAACTAACATGGACTGAGAGAGCTTCATTTGATGCTGCTTAACAAGATATGCTTGTATTTAAATAGCTACACATTTTTCTAGAACTGTTGAAGAGCCTCATTCACCAAAAAATCATAGTTTACAGGTGCTTCTCTTTAATCGACTGTTGGCAAATTTATCTAATCAGTGAGTGGTATTCTGCAGGCATCTTACACAGCTTACTAGGAGCGGTTCGGACCCTCTAAACTTTGATTTGTGGAACATCAAAGTATGCTTAACTTTTAGTTTATTTACCTTTTTTGTTATGTTTTTTTCTTTTAATGTTGCCTCGAAAGTAATCATTATTTCTACAGACACCTGCATTTACCTTTGTTTCATCACATGATGAAAGTGTTTGGAACTTGGATGGCGAGATCCTTCAAGCATGCCAAGTCTCTGTACAAGTATGCCGAGGTCTCATCAACTTATTTGCATCTGGGCCTGAAGTTTAACAATATTCTCCAAGCTGATCCATGCATTCCTGTAAAAGGAAGAATCATATGAGGTGAATTGAATATCTTAGATTTCTTCACAGTTTTCCATGTGATGTATAACAAGGCCTATAGATATGGCACATTGTCATTAGGTAAATTGTTATTGAAACAACTGTAATATTTGAGAAATATTTTTCTATATCATTAATTCCAGATGACATGTGCTGATTTTTTTTTTAAAAAAAAAAAGTTGTCCATGTGATCATCGAAACTATTTATATTCAATTTTTGTTACTTAACTGCTTCAAATGAAAATAGAGATATTCTTATGGTTGATCAAAAAAATTTACCTGAACTTCTGTACAGAGAGTGATGGATGATCCCTGCATTTCTTCTGATGGGCATACATAACACAGAAATGCGACTGAGACACGACTCAGAAGAAATGATGGGTCTCGAATGTCGAATTTGCCATTGCCCGATAAAGATCTGATACCTAATCAGTCTCTTCTTTCTGCAATCAAGGACTGGAAGTCCAGAACTGAATGACCTGCAAAGCTGTCCAGAACTGTTATAGTTCACCTAATCAGGGGAACCCCACCTCCCTGCAATAATGGTAGAGATCCCACAAGCCTGTTTGGCATCATTGGAAGGACATTGGCAATTTTCATTGAGACTTTGAAATGCTAGTTCCTTTAAGATAGTGTACATGCAACAATTACGGTGAAACAACTTTAGAATGGTGGGACAGCAAGGTTCAAAATAGAGCAATATCCGACATGCCAAACTCCACCCCGCCCCCCCCCCCCCCCCCCCCCCCCCTCCGAAACAGCTCTTTTTCAGGAATCAAGGTGTCTGTTGCCAGTTTCATGCATCATGGTATATTACTATATCCTTCTTTGCCAAGTTTTTCGTTGTTACATCCTTTGCAGATGCTATAGCATAATGCGGACAAAATTATTGGCCATTTAAGATAGGAAATTGTACAGGCAATATATTAATGGTTTCGTTGTTCATCCAAACCCTGTTCTTTTATAATATTTCAATAGGGCCCAAAGCAGCAACCAAACTGGTTTGCTAGTGACATGGTATGACTTACATGGGGATTGGTGTGTTCAGTGTGATTCAGGAGTTGGACCATCCAATTGGAAATTAGTTTGGTAACTGATGTGGGCAATCTTCCATTCCGTTAAAGTGCTCGGTAAGTTTGCAGGCTTGAAAACTACGAGATATAAATCTCACATTGATTGTATTGGTCTGATCAAGATAGCGGAACATTGCAAGCACTCATGGATTAGTTGGTGAACGTTGGCCCAAACTAACCCAACTCTGTTTTTGGTTTTTGCGTTCAATATTGGCTATAATACCACTATTTATTAATCAAACATCTCCCTTTTAGGGTAAATGAACGGAGAGGTGGTTGGTAGGGTTTATATGTTTCATGTCGTGGTTAGTAGGGTTCATGTTATGTTATGAAATACTATAGATCATTTCAACTTCTCTCTTATAAAAAATTGCGAGACTGTCACAACTGAAATTATGAAGACACATGACAGCCCAAAGGCGACCCTTCCAAGACACCCGTTTTGGTCTGGACCTAAAATTGAACCTTTAATGATCACAGCAATTTTATAATAACCATGCATTTATGGAGCATGTTCCCTCATTTATGGAAGGTATAATTATATCTCAAATCTGGTCCCTGGCACCTCATCAGACTAATTATAAATTAAAAAAAAAAAAAAAAAAAAAAAAAAAGAGGAATGATTGAAGAAAAGGCTGAGCCATTCTATCCTTCTTTTGAGTCAATGTGATAGGGTTCTCGTAACTTTGCAGATGCTCATGGCATATGTTCATTAGTTGAGTTTTCTTCTAAGAAACTGCGGTGATACCTATTTAAAAACCTTTACATCTTGGTTGGAAGAGGAGAATAGAAAATATATATATATATATATAAAGAAGTTAATATTTTTTCTTGATAGATATTTTTTTATAAAAGAAAAAAAAATGAGAGAAATAGATAGAATACAAATTTCTTTAAATATACTTTTTTTTTCTTCCGAGAAAAATTGGAAATAGAGGAATTTGAAGTTTAATGATTTTTTTATAATTTTCATCTTATCCTTTTAATAGTAAAAAAATATTATATCATTTTCTTTCTTTTCCTTTCTTCTTTGCTTCCGACCAAGAAGGGAAAAAATTAATTTGTTTTTAAACTCCTAACCAAGAGGAAAGAAATATACTTTCTTTCTTTTCTTTTTTTTTCTTTTCTTACTAATATTTTCTTTTCTTTTATTTTCCAAACTCCCAACTAAAACGTAAGGGTCGGTTGGTTGAAGTATGTCAAATTACGGAATAATATGATAATTCTTGAAAATCATTTACCTAGTAAAATGATTATAGAGACAAATAATTTATACCATATCTGGTTGGTGAAATTTTTTTTTGAAAAATGATACCTAAAAAAATTACTATGTTTGGTTGGAGATAATCCTATATAGGAATATAATCAAATTTATAAGTATGTCTATCAATAAAAAAAAATTTAATACCAAGATATCATTATCATCTTCAATCAACTTTATATAATAACTATAATCACATAACCTTTTATATAATACTATTTATATTTGAATTATTTTGTAAAAGCTCTTTATTAAATGACTTTAGAAAGAAATCAAAGCAATATCATTTTCAATCAACTTTTACATAATGATTATAATCATATAACCCTAGATTGCATTGGTGAATCACCAGAAAATTCTGAATGGTAATCTGAATTACCTGCAAGATGGATTATCACTAGATAGATTGCCAGTAATGTTGATTACTGTGTTTGGTATACATAGGTAATCTATCAGTAATCTGATAGATTACCTGTATTTGGTATGACAAATATATTACCAATAATTTAACATTAAATTTCTAAAATATTTCTAAGTAAAATTATTAAAATTTATGAATTATTACATATTTGACTTGAAAAAACTTGCATTTACAAACGACAACACTTAATTCTCATGATCCTCAAATTAAAAAAATGGCACTCTACATATGATAAGTGGATCTTTTCCATATCATGTGATCATAACTAATTAAAATATGTTTCCATTCTAAAAAACATGGTACAATAGTGACAGTATCATAATAAAAAATTTATGACATAAAATCCAATAACAAACTGAACAGTAACATAATTAAACAATTTACTAATAATCTGAATAGTAATATAATATAAATATATCATCTTTCAAAATTTTAAAATACTTCCAATTATCTTAGCAAAAAGTATTTGTAGTTTGCGGGGGATGTCATGTGGCCACCAGGGGATGCTCCCGATCCGTACTTTGCTGGCATCCTTCAGACTAATACATTTTCCGGGGCTTTTGTGTAGGAATGCATATTAGATGTATGCTCATACTTCATTTCAAGCATCTACTTATATTCTGCATATTCTTGATGGTGATTTATTTGTTGCTGGCTTCTCTGCTGGTTTTCTTATCACTACGCCACTGTGGTTATGCTATGGTTAGATGCATGCTAATATCTCATTTCACTTGGTTACTTTTCTCCAGCAGGTTCCATCGACTAGATTCTGTGTTGCTACCTTATCTTATGGCGTTGGAATCATCACAGACTGCTTTATCCTACGGTATTGCTACTAGCTGGATCTTCCACAGCAATACTTATGTGTAGTGGTGGTCTTACTGATGTTTGAAAGTTGTGCTAGGATGTATGTTTTCTATTGTAGTTTAGTTGATTCTGACTTCATGACACTCTTTCTTATTTGGAATTTAGCTTCCAGCTCTTCCCTTTTGCAAGAAGAAAAACTAAAAAAAAAGTTTTCATAATGGCCCTCAACCCCTCTCCTCAAGACGGAAGCGCTTAGAGACCGCACTCTAGATCCTTCCTTTGGCTTCCCTCCTACCAACCCTCGCCGATACGCAATGCCCTCTCTCGCCCTCTTTCCTCATCTCCTCTCGCCTTGGCACCACCGACTAGGCTTCTGGCCTCGCTCTCACATCGATTCAGAAGGGGGCGAAGATTCTCGTGGCCAGGGCGAACTCCACCGTCCCCTTCTACCTTGGACAGAGCCATCATAAAGCCTAGCAACAGCGGGCTGTTGGAACCCTGCATCTTGGAGCGCTCTTCGGCCCCTGGTTTCTCTTCAACATCTATAACACACATGTGCAGGGTCACAACGAGATGAGGAGGAGGAGGGGGGCCGATGGTGAGGTGGAGGCGGGGCGGCAGGGGGCTGGCAGATCCCTTAAGCATAGGAGAAGGATAAGATTTTACATGAAAAAATTAAACCATACCGGTCACTGGCGATAGCTTAAACAGCGACGATCTTCCTGGAGATGACATTCTGGCAGCTCGCCAACGAAATGAGGCACGGAGAGGGGCCGACGGTGAGGTGGAGGCGAGGCAGGAAGAGGCTAGCAAAATGGATGAAGGTGGAGAGGGAGGAGGGCACTAGTTTCATTCTCACCAAAGAAGAGAAAGGGCGAGGGTAAAAAAATATACTAGATTACCACATCTCCGATAATCTGGATAGCCACATCTTTCTGAGATAATCTAAATTGCCATATGAGAGATAATCCGAATTACCACTATAAGATAGACTACTACTTTAAAAATACCAAACATGATTATCCTGTGGGCCCACTTTAAAATTATTAATAATTTAGATATATTACAGCCTACCAAATGCAACCTTAATATAATACTATTTATATTTTAACTATTTTATAAAAGCTCTTTATTAAATGAATTTAGTAAGATGCCAAAACAAATTCAATGATCATGAATACATTTTATTGAGAATATTTTTATCAAGCATGGATTACCACCACTCAGGAATTTATCAATACCAACCTTTCCATGGTATTTATTTCACCTTCTCTCTAGATAAAATAAGCTTAAGGACTGGTATTTGATAAATTTCTGGAGAGAAAAGGTAAAACAATATCATGGAAGGATTGGTATTTAGTAAATTTTGAGTGGTGGTAATCCATACTTAAAAAATATTTCTAATAAAGAATATTTATGATCATTGAATTTTTTTTGATATTTTTTCAAGTTTATTCAATAAAGAGTTTTTGTAAAATAATTAAAATATAAATAACATGAGTTATGCTATTATAATCGTTATATAAAAATTGATTAAAGATGAAAATGCTATCTAATATTATATTTAAAAAAAAAATTTGTTGATAGATATAATTATAAATTTGATCATATTTTTATATAAAATCATCTCTATTGAAAAATAGTAATCTTCTTTGAGTATTATTTTCTAGAAAATTTTTTTCATCGACTAAACATGATAAAATTATTTTTTTTTTTATAATTATTTTTTTAAATAAATAATTTTTAGAAATTATCTCTAGTAGACCCCAACTAAACGGACGCTTTTCTTTGTGATAATCGACTCCCTTGACCTTCTAATAGAAGTTTTCGTATCAAAATTTATACATCAACCTAAATAAAGAGCGGTAAATCATGAAACACACTATTATATATGCTAATACATGTAACTAACTAAAGATGCATTATGATTGCACCACGATGAAAAAATTAATTGACTTCAATGTTCGTCGAACTGATACTCTCACAAAAATTATAAATTTTGTCTATGTTTCTAGAACCAATTAATAATCATATTATGTACGTGAAATTGGGCAATCTTCCTTCAGAGGTACTGGCTCCGACACTTGAGTAGTGCATTCTAAGTATTAGCATGTGGATTATTTGACTTTTATATCGCTGCCATCTCTCTCTCTGAGAAAAAAAAAAAAAAAAGTTTTATAACTAAATAAAACATGTTAACAAGAATCTAGTAATGTGTGATCGTAGTTCCAAAAATGTTTCTGAAGCATTCGTGCTGGAGCATGGTAGCTATATAACTTTTGTTCCTTTTTTTTTTTTTTCCTTTTCTTAAAGCATCGTGTTTTTAACCGGAAACATCTAAAATCTTTCTCTTTTTTTTTCTTTTTTTTATATATAAAAAAGTATTGGCAAGGAAAGGGTCGTTGTTATCAATGATGAGTGGTGCAGTGGTTGTGAGACTTTTCTCATAACCAACTGACAGGGATCGGGCTTGATTTGGACATACATGTTTCAACGAGAAAGTCCGGGAATAAAATAAAAAATAAAAAAGTAGTTCGAAAATAAAATCAGAAAAAAAGAGAAAATTTAATAAAAAATTCTGGATCTCCTATTGGTTGGTGGTAGTGAAAAAAATTAGGCTGGCACCAGTAATAGTCAGGTTGACGTACTCACCTTCGAGAACATTTTCTGGCTAGAGTTGGGAACCGTCTGGGCATGGCCACGTCCGAGATCTAACTCCTTCCTTTTTTTTTTTTATCAAAAAAAATAAAAATAAAAAAAAGGAACGGTCGCTGTTCAATTTTAGACATGATCCGGGCCAAGGTGCTCAAGGAATCCTGAGAGGCCCCCACGCGGTCCAACATATCAAGGTAAAATAACGAATAAAATCCATGGTGAAAATGACTTACGGTCGTAGCAGCCACCGCGACAGCATCATTGAAGAAATGGCTGGAAATGATGCGGTACATGTGGGAATGCAATGTGATGATCGAGGAATAGCAGTCTTGACAAGGTACTTTTTTTTTTTTTTTCTATATATATATATATAAAGTCATTATTGTTATCATACGCTAAACGCTTGATAAGGGATAGATTGGCTTGGATTAGAATAATGCTTAGAAACATGGGATTACATTCCACATTTTATATTATCCCACTAATCATAGGGAATCCAAAACCCTCCAAGATCCAAGCTAGCTTTTGTATATACCCAACTAGGTGAGAACCGACAAACTAAGCATCATCATCACCAATACTCATTCTGCTGGTCATATTATATTATTGAAGTCTATCTGGCACATGCAATTGGGTGTGGGAGATATCATGGAGGACTCTGTTAATTTTTATATTTGATAAGTTTAACTGCAATTTTAAAATATGCATTCCTCTTGCATCTGCCCTTCAAAGTAGGAACAAACCTAGTGAGATTTTTATTTAATCATGGGAAGTAATCATGGTGATACAGAGATAAACAACCACGACGAGCAATGCTACGAGCAAAATGGCACCGAAAAATTGCATTTAATATCAAAATAGATATTACCATATGTATGTATATAAATATATTATAACTATACTATAACTACTATACTATACTATGTTAGTTTATGCAAAGGGTAATCACCGCTCAAAGTACAACTCGAGATGGGTGATTCGAACCATTACATCTATCCTAGTTTGAACTGCACGTTATGGAGTATAAACGAGATGCCTGCTTCTTGGTCTCCTTGTTGAATTATGCATCATTATTAAATTTTGCAAAGTAGTTTTTGGTTGAAAAGATGGCCTTCCATTGGTTCATTAAGCCAAGTTGTTTTAATATATTTATATTGGGTCAAGCCAAGTTAGTTAGGTGTTCGTGGCATTACTAAATAATTTTAGGTTAATTCATACCGAGTCGTTGGATCCACGATGTCAATTTTGAAGCTCATACTTTTATATCAAATTTAGGGATGGCAATGGACTGGATTCCGACCGGGTACATAACTATCTAAACTCAAACCCGAATACTCAATAAATTATCCAAATCTAATTCAAAGACTATCGGGATTGGATTTTTTTTTATCCAAACCCATCTCAATCGGATATCGGATAATTCGAATTTATCCGGCCCGAACCCAATTAAATCATATTAATATTTTTTTTCATTTTTATTAATTTTAAAATCATCTACCATTTATAAATCATACATACATTAAATAAATAAAATTTAACTATATTTTTAGTTTAACATCGATTCGAGAGGAAGAAAAGCCGTCGAAGAGGAAAAGGGGAGCTGGAGATTAATCGAGGTTTACCGATTACAAATTATAATTTACAATTCCCTTACTTATTAAAAATAATGATTAAGATAAAGAGTTTAAATATTTTAAAATTTAATAACTAATAATAATAATTAATAAAATATATTTAATATAAATATATTAATTATATATATTTAAATAAAATAATTCGGGTCGAGATCGGGTCGGTGTATATTGTTGCCGATCCCGCCGCCACGCAAATGGCTTCGGAACCGCCGATCCGACTAGACCGTCTCGCCCCTGGGGCCTCCTGGCTGGATCGAACCTGCAAGGCAAGGTCAGAAACCCTAGCCAGGGATTCCGGCGAGGGAGTTCCGATGGTCAAGTTAGTAGACGGCGAGAGGGAACAGATTCTCTGGGACGGGCTCCCGAAGGAGTCCCAGACTCAGAGAACGTGTTAGCAAGAAAGGTGTCAGAAAGACCAGAAACCCGGCTGGGTTCCTTCGCCGAGCTCACGCCAAGGGGCCCCCTCTCGGGACCTTGGATCTTGCTCTTGAAGCGGAATCTCCCGCCTTTGTTTCTTGCTTGCTCACTTACCTTGTCGTCTATTCTCTCCTTCCTTTTATCTCCTCTTGTTGCCCCCTCGTTTTCCGCTCCTGGGAGGCTCCTTCGTTGCTTTTATCTCCTCCCCTCCGCCCCTTTCTCTTTCCCCTTTGGATCAGAGGGCCGGGCGGCTTTCCGGCCTCGTGTGCCGAGCCTAGCGGGGAAAGAGTAGGGGAGGGGGGCGCTGGTCAGACTGCCGACCAGACCTTGGGCCGAGCGTGAGCGCTCTCCTTCCCAGGCGTCGACACTGTCTGTTATCGGGTCCTGTTTTGTCAGGGCCTCGTCTCTCGACTGCGGAACATGTCGGGCCGACGTAAGTGATGTTTCGCGTGTCGCCGCCGTCTGTACGGGGCGCCTTTCTCGGGATGCGGCGCGTACGGCTCGAGGGGCAACCTCGGAGCCCGCGCCTCCATTCTTCGGGGCCTTCTCTGTACAGGCTGGCCTGCTTCGACCAAGGTGGACCCCTCCCGGGTGGACACCTGGCGGAGCAGCAGAAGGATGCTCGGCTTCGGCCAAGGTGGTCCCGTCTCCGGGCGCCACCTGGCGAAGGAGCGAAGGGGCCTGGCTCGACCTCGGCCGAGGTGGGACCGTCTCAGGGTGCCACCTGGCGAGGGAGCAGGGGAGCCGCCGACCTCGGCGAGGTGGACCTCTCCTGGGTGGACACCTGGCGGAGCGGCAGAAGGACGCTCGGCTTCGGCGAGGTGGTCCCGTCTCCGGGCGCTACCTAGCGAAGGAGCGAAGGGGCCGGCTCGACCTCGGCAGAGGTGGGACCGTCTCAGGGTGCCACCTGGCGAGGGAGCAGGGGAGCCGCCGGCCTCGACCGAGGTGGACCCCTCCTGGGTGGATACCTGGCGGAGCGGCAGAAGGATGCTCGGCTTCGGCCGAGGTGGTCCCGTCTCCGGGCGCCACCTGGCGAAGGAGCGAAGGGGCCCGGCTCGACCTCGGCCGAGGTGGGACCGTCTCAGGGTGCCACCTGGCGAGGGAGCTGGGGAGCCACCGGCCTCGGCCGAGGTGGACCCCTCCTGGGTGGACACCTGGCGGAGTAGGCAGAAGGCGCTCGGCTTCAGCCGTGGTGGTCCCGTCTCCGGGCGCCACCTGGCGAAGGAGCGAAGAGCCCGGCTTGACCTCGGCCGAGGTTGGACCGTCTCGGGTGCCACCTGGCGAGGGAGCAGGGAGCCACCGCCTCGACCGAGGTGGACCCCTCCTGGGTGGACACCTGGCGGAGCGGCAGAAGGACGCTCGGCTTCGACCGTGGTGGTCCCGTCTCCGGGCACAACCTGGCGAAGGAGCGAAGGGCCCCGGCTTGACCTCGGCGAGGTGTGACTGTCTCAGGGTGCCACCTGGCGAGGGAGGGGGAGCCACCGGCTTCGACCGAGGTGGGACCCCACCAGGGTGGACACCTGGCGGAGAGGCAGGAGGGCCCGGGCCGAACCCGAACTCGGCCGAGGTGGACCTCTCCTGGGTGGACACCTGGCGGTGCGGCAGGAGGGCCCGGGCGAACTCAATCGGCCGGGGTGGAGCCGCAACTGACTTGGCCGAAAAAACTCCACGTGACTCGAATCATGCCCAACGAAATCTGAGACATGCCACGTCATCGTTACGGCCGTAACAGTTGCCCCCAACCCACCGTTCGTTAGAGCGTCGTGGAATGGGACGTGGGGATTAAATGCGGAGATGACATGGGGAGGCGAAGATCTTGCATCATAATTGCCACGATCCTCGTCGCCGTTCCTCGGTGCATCCAAAGCCCTATATGAGGCTGCCACGTGTCGCTTACTCGTCCGCAATTAATGCGTCGCTTCGAAACAGAGGCCGTTCCCTGCTAACGAGGCATCGGTGTCGGGCGTGCATCAACGCGGCAATCACCCGATGGCCCGAAGCGGAATGACGGGTACGGCTGCTGTCGATTGAGTTTGAAAAGGAGGGGACTTTCCGGAACGAGGCCCTTTCCCTTGCTCCGTCGACGGTTTGCTGTAGGCTATCTCCCACTCCCTCGCGTTGCACAGTGCATTTCGGTGAGTGCCTCCGTTCTCTTCTTCGCTCCTCCCCTTTCCTCTAGTGTCCCTTCCTCGCTACTTTCTTTGCCATGGCGCGCCGTCGTTTCTCCATTTCTTCAACCCGGACGAGGCCGGTCCATCCCGGCCGAGGACTCCATCGTCTTCTCTCGGAAGAGGAAGTGGTCCCGGAGGAGACCCACAGGCGACTCCAGCCTGGGGGTATCACCATAGGCATCCCCAGGGGTGTCAGGTCTCCTCCCGTCGTGTCCGCACTTCCTTTCTTCTCTTCCTCCTCCGACCCTTCCTTCTGTCGGTCCCTCCGGTCATGTTTCCACGATGACCGAAGGTGACCTTTCCTTGCTCTGGGAGGTCTATGGCATCCTGGGGTAAATCCGTCTCTCTGTTCCGCGGCCCGGGGATCGCGTCACCATGAGTGGCCCCGGTCGCATAGCTTTCTACGAGGACTTCCTTCTCGGGGGTCTTCGATTCCCTCTGCATCCCTTCTTCCTTTCCTTCCTCAGCCATTTCCGTCTAGTCCCGGCCCAGTTGGCTTCCAATGCCATCCGGGTCATCTTCTCTTTCATTGTCTTCTGTCACTTCCACGGGTTTGTTGCCCGTTTCTCCCTCTTCAAGGCTCTGTTTGCCCTGAAGCGGTACTCCACCGATGACGGCTGGTGGTACATCTCGCCCCGGCTCAGGTGTCTCCGGTTCGACCTCCCTTCTTCCATCAAGGGTTGGAAGAACCGGTCCTTTTTTGCCTCGGTCGAGGATGTCGACTGGGCCTGGAGCGAGCCGAATTGGTCCCGGAACCGGAACTCCCAAGTAGAGCCGGCGGACCAAGAGGCCTACTCTCAGCTTATGAGCGACGTGGTCCCAGCGCTCGAGGTTCTGCTCTCGGAGCATAACTTGTTCGAGGGGGGATCAGTCCCATCCGCGAGCCGGGTGAGGCTCAGCTTTCCTCTTACCCCACCTTTCCGTTCTTCTTCTTTTAGCCGAGCTGACTGACTCTTTTTCTATTGCAGGCATGAAGTTTTCTCTGGAGAACCTTCTGGAGGGCGCGGCCCAGAGGGACACCGTCGAGGTGGACGAGCCTGCGGCGAAGAGGGCTCGCTCTGAGGCGAGCCAGGAGGTCGCGCTGGCGCCCGCGCCTAGTCCGGTAGTTGCGGCTCCCCCACCCAGGCCGCCTCGGGCCTGGGCCACCGATGCTCCAGCCGTCTGACCTGGCGGCGCTGCCGACGAGGGAGGCCCACGGCAACAGTTCCACCCCGTACCGGCCCCATCATCTTCGCAGAGCCGGCGGTGCCACCCGTGACTCCAGTTGTCCCGACGATGGTGATTCCCGCCGGGGCGTTGGTCGCCTGCAGCCGACCTGACGGCTCCGCCACCGGTGATCACCAACCGGTGCTCCGTGATCCGTGACAAGGGGCTCGCGGAGAAGGTGATGGAGTTTGCCTCCACCTCCCGGGATCGCAGATCTCGGGGCGACCGAGACTATGTCGATGCTTTGCTCGGGATCCTCCCGCAGCTCTTCACGGTGAGTCCGAGCTCAGATCCCTCTTCTTGGCTATTCCGGTTGACTTTTTACTAACCGTTCTCCTTGCCATGCAGATTGGGATCGACGTGCTCCTGCTGAGGAACTTCCCCTCGCAGGGTATGCAAAGAAGGATGCCGAGAAGGAGGAGAAGCTCGGCAACCTCGCAGCCGATGTGAAGGACCTCATGGAGAAGGGGGTCGAGCTGCGAGGGAGCAACCAGGCCCTTCAGGCGGACCTGGCACGCGCCGAGGAGCGCGTCAAGGACCTGGAGTCCTCTCTGTCCGAGGAGAGGATCTCCAACCAGCGGCGCACGGAGGAGGATGCGGCGGACAGGGCTCGCCTCCGAGCTCATTCCAGTCATTGGAGCGCCAGCTGGAGGAGGCCCGGTGGGAGGGGAGTGCGGCCAAGGAACGGAGCGCCTACATCAACGGGCTCCTGGAGGCCTCGAAGCGGGAGGCGCAGGAAATCGTCCCGAGATTCCGGGCCTCCGACGAGTACGTCTCGGAGGTCCGGGAGGCCATTGTGGACTCCTTTCTGAAGGGGTTCCAAGTGTGCCGGGAAAAGGTGGGGTCCTTCTATCCCGAGCTCGACCTCAGTGGGATGGCGCTCGGCGGCAGAAGGCAAGGACCCGCCGGCGAGGCTTCAGGTGCAGCGGACGGCACAGCTGCGGCCCCAGCGGGTGACACGGCCGCAGCCCCAGAGCGGTCCTCTGAGCTAGTAGCCGCCGACACGGCGAGGACGGGGAGCGCGCGCCCCAGACTGAGGATCCTGCCACCACGTCGAACTAAGCCACAAATGTATTTCTTTTCTTTTTCCTTTTGTTTTTGGGGGACTCCCGGCCTGTCGGGACTCCCTTGTTGTAATTCTCCCTTTTTGAATCAATGAAGATTTAATTTGCTAAGTCTCGACCTCGCCTTCCTTTTCTATCCTTCTTTTTCTTTTTCTTTTTTTTTTTTTTGAGGTGTTGGTGTCGAGTGCCGGATGAGGGCCCGCGGCTTGCTCCGGGCTGAGTCCGCGGGTGGACCTGGTTCCATCCAGCATTCAGATCAAAGTTCGGAGCAAGCTAGACTAGGCGTAGTAGAGTGGGCCTTGCACGGCCTTCGGGCTTGCCGGACCATCTTCGTGATCGCGTGGGCGAGCTGGGCTCTGCCCCGCCTTCCAGACCGAAGTCCGGACTTCCGGACTGAACCCCGGGGCCGTAGGCTTTGTTCAAGCCTTGCGCGGCTTGCCGAGCTATTCTCCATGATCGAATGGGCGAGCTGGGCTCTGCCCCGCCTTCCAGACCGAAGTCCGGGACTTCCGGACTGAACCCCGGGGCCGCAGGCTTTGTTCAAGCCTTGCGCGGCTTGCCGAGCTGTTCCATGATCGCGTGGGCGAGTTAGGCTCTGCCCCGCCTTCCAGACCGAAGCCGGGACTTCCGGACTAAACCCCGGGGCCGCAGGCTTTGTTCAAGCCTTACACGGCTTGCCGAGCTGTTCTCCGTGATCGCGTGGGCGAGCTGGGCTCTGCCCCGCCTTCCAGACCGAAGTCCGGACTTCCGGACTGAACCCCGGGGCCGCAGGCTTTGTTCAAGCCTTGCACGGCTGCTGAGCTGTTCTCCGTGATCGCGTGGGTGAGCTAGGCTCTGCCCCGCCTTCCAGACCGAAGTCCGGGACTTCTTGCTTTCTCGGGTCTTCGGCTACAGTCTTGTTTGTCGAACTCAGAGCCATGCGCCCATTTCCCTACGAGGTGAGAAAAAGCATTTGAAGCAAAGAAACTTTATTGCAGGAGTTGGGGGAACCTTACATTATTGATAATACATCCTTAGGTTTGAGGCGTTCCACGTTCGAGGGAATCTGGATCCTCCCAATTCCTCCAAGTAGTGGGCCCCGTGAGGGAGGGCTTCCGCTACCCTGTACGGGCCTTCCTAGTTCGGGGAGAGCTTCCCGCACTCTCGAGGCTGAGAAGCTTCAGCGCGCGGAGCACCAGGTCTCCGGGGCGGAAGGACTTTGGCCGTATCCGAGAGTTGTAGTACCTGGCCACTCGCTGTCTGTACGCCGCCATCCGGACTCGGGCCTTGTCCCTCATCTCTTCAAGAAGGTCCAGGTTGAGCATCATCCTGGCGAGGTTCTCCGCTTCGTCGTATTGCTCCACCCGCAGGATAGGTAAACTGAGCTCAATCGGGATGACCGCTTCGACTCCGAAGACGAGATTGAAGGGGGTCTCGTCGGTGGCCGTTCTCGAGGTGGTGTGGTATGCCCATAGGACGCTCGGGAGTTCTTTGTCCACCTGTCCTTGGCCTGGTCTAGCCTCATTCGGAGGCCTTGCAGAATGGTCCTATTTGTGACATCGGCTTCTCCATTCGTCTGTGGATGAGCCATGGAGGTGAAGCGATGGTGGATGGTGCCGAGGCGTGCAGAATTCTTCAAACTCCCGGCAGTCGAACTGACGCCCGTTATCAGTGATCACGGTGTGGGGGAGGTCAAAACGGCAGATGATCGACTTTCAGAAGAACTTGGTGACGTTTGCTTCAGTGATCCGCGCCAAGGGTTCGGTCTCAACCCACTTCGTGAAGTAGTAGATGGCCACAATCAGGAACTTTCGCTGTCCGAACGCCGGTGGAAATGGTCCTAGGAGGTCTATTCCCCATTGGGCGAATGGCCATGGAGCTGAGAGCTGCGAGATTGGGGTGGAGGGCTGCCACTGCATCATGGCATGCCATTGGCACCGATCACACTTCTTCACGAAATCGGCGGCGTCCTTCTTCATTGTCTCCCAAAAATAGCCTTGACGGAGAGCCTTGTAGGATAGCGTTCTGCCCCCCACGTGGTTCCCGCAGATACCCTCATGAATTTCTTGGAGCACGAGTGTGGCCTCCGTGGATCCCAGGCACTTGAAGAGGGGGTAGGAGTAGGACCTTCGATACAGTTGCCCATCCATCAGAACGAACCGGGCGGCCTCCTTTTTGATAAGGCGGGCGCTGCACGGTCCTCTGGCAGGGTACCGCCGGTTATGTACTCGGCGTACTTGTCCATCGAGCTGGGCTCACGGCTGACCTGTTGGACCTTCACTGGGATCTCGTAGCTTGGGGCCTTGAGGCGCTCTACATGAGCGTGACCCAGCATCGAGTCCGGCAGGGTCGCCACCGGGAAAGAGTGTCCGCATGGGCATTTTCCCCGTGGGGATGTGGAAGATGCTGAAGCGCCGAAAACCCGGCTGTGCCCATTTGACAAGCTCCAAATACTTCGCCATTTGAGGGTCGTGCGCGGCGTATTCTCCGGAGACCTGTCCCGCCACCAGCTGGGAGTCAGTGAAGGCTTTGAGGTTAGCCAAGCCCAACTCGCGGGAGACCCTCAGCCCGACGAGGAGCGCCTCGTATTCTGCCTGATTATTAGTTGCGGCAAACTGAAAACGGAGTGCGCATTCGGCGACGACCCCACTGCCGTTGGCGAGAATGAGTCCAGGTCCGCTCCCGCCGGAGTTCGAGGCTCCATCTACATGAAGGATCATCGCGTCTCTCCGGGCTCCTCGGGGCTCGGTTTCAGCTGCTGGTGCGAGGAGTCCTCCTTGGACTCCTTGCCTAGGCCCGCGCACTCGACCAAGAAATCGGCCAGCACTTTGCTTTCATGGCCGACCTCGGCTGTAAGTAATGTCAAACTCGCTGAGCTTGAGTGCCACTTCGCCAATCGCCCCGATGTGTCGGGTCGGGCGAGTACCGCTTTCAGCGGCTAATCTGTCAGGACGGCAATGGGATGCGCTTAGAAATAGGGCCTGAGACGCTGAGCAGACACTATTAATGCAAAAATGAGCTTTTCGGGCCGGGAATACCTGAGCTCCGCATCGCGGAGAAGTTTGCTGATATAGTATACCGACCGCTGGACTCCCTGTCGTCGGTCCGAACTAGGACCGAACTGACGGCCTCCGGGGTGACTGCCAGGTAAAGGATGAGCTCCTCTCCCTCCTCGGACCTGGAAAGCAGTGGGGGCGATGCGAGCATCTTCTTCAGCTCTTCAAAGGCCTCCTGGCACTCCTCGGTCCAGGCGAAGTCGTTCATCTTCCTCAATACTTTGAAGAAGGGTCGGCAGCGGTCGACCGACCTGGAGATGAACCGGCTCAGGGCGGCTATCGGCCGGTGAGTTGCTGCACTTGCTTCTTGGAGGCAGGCTGCTCCATGTCCAAAATGGCTGGACCTTCTCTGGGTTGGCTTCAATCCCTCTCTGGGTTATCATGAACCCCAGGAACTTCCCGACGGAGATGCCGAAAGCGCACTTCGCCGGGTTCAGCTTCATATCATGAAGTCGGAGGTTGCCGAAACTCTCCGCCAGGTCGGCCATGTGATCCGAGTGGGGTTTGCTCATCACCAGCATATCGTCCCGTACACCTGCATGTTGCGGTCGATCTGGTCTTTAAAGACTCTGTTGACCAGATGCTGGTACGTGGCCCCGGCGTTCTTGAGGCCAAATGGCATCATCCTATAACAGAAAGTTCTGCGGTCGGTGACGAAGGCAGTGTGCTCTTCGTCCTCGGGTTTATTCGGATCTGGTTGTAGCCGGAGAAAGCGTCCATGAAGGATAGGAGGCGATGCCCCGAGGTGGTGTCGACCAACTGGTCAATCTTTGGAAGAGGGAAACTGTCCTTCGGGCAAGCTCGGTTGAGATCGGTGTAGTATATACAGATCCTCCACCTACCACTGCTCTTCCTCACCATGACTACATTCGTCAGCCAGCTGGGATACTGAACTTCCCGCACGAAGCCGGTGGCGAGGAGTTTCTCCACCTCTTCGTTGATGGCCCTCTGCCTCTCCGCAGCGAAGCTCCTCTTCTTCTGGTGGATCGGGCGGCACCTCGGGTCTACGTTCAGCCTGTGCGTAATGACCTTGGGGGGAATGCCCGGCATGTCGGCTGCTGACTAGGCGAACACGTCTGCGTTCATGCGGAAGAACTCCAGCAGGCGGGTCCGTTCCTCTTCTGGGAGCTGTGCCCCCTCCTGCATCATCTTCAGTGGGTCCGAACCGAGGGGATAAGTCAATAGGCGCTCTACGGGTCCTCCCTTGGGTTCCTTCTCCCTTAAGTCGAGGTCGTCGACGTCGGGGGCGAGCTCGGCGCCCCGGGCGCCCGGGACCGTGGAGGCAATGCGGGACTGGCTGGGTCGTCCCCCTCATCACCCGAATCCGGAAGCCTGTGGGAATTGCACTAGCAACTGCTTCGTGGAAATCATGGCGTCCGTTGGTTGAGCCCCGGATGCCCGAGGATCGCGTTGTAAGGCAAAGGAAGCTTGACGACGGTAAACGTCATCAAGACTGTAGTTGCCGAGGTGGGATCCAGCAGTGACCGGAGAGTGATCTCCCCTTCGACCCCCACCTAGTCCCCAGTAAAGCCTACCAGGGGGGTGTGCACCGGCCTCAGTGATCATGGGACAGATTCATTCGGGAGAAAGCATCATAAAAAAGCACGTCAGCCGAGTTCCCACTATCTACCATAATTCGGTGTACAGGATGCTTCGCGATGGTCATCTCGACCACCATGGATCATTGTTTACATTCTCATTTTCATTCCCCTTCTCAGAAGGGGGTACATCCTCTGGGTTCCGACCCTCCAGGCTCTCTTTTCGCCCGCCGATCCCACGTGAGAATCATGCCCACTGGCCTTCTCCGTCGGGCGGTTGTCGATTGCAGGAACCGGGGGTAAGGCCGCGAGCGGCTGTCCCTCCGCAGGACCTTGTTCCTGACGAACTTCCTGAGGTAGCCTCTTTGATCAGCTCCTCGATTCCCGCTTCAGATTGCGACACTCCTCCGTGTCATGACCGTGCTTGCAGTGGAACTGGCAGTACTTCGACTTGTCTCGGTACCTCTTGGGTTCTGAGGAGGAGGTCGGCGGAGGTAGTGCTCGCCCTCAATTGCATGAGGATCTTCGTTCGGGGAGCGAGGAGGGGGGTGAACCTTCGCTCGGGGTGTGGCCTCGCCCTTTAACCTCAGATTCGGACGAGGGTCGGTAGATGGCCCGGGCCTCCGAGCTCCTGGATGTCCCTGGGGTAGGCTTCTTCAAAGTCTTCCCGTCTAGCTCTCGGTGGGTGCGGTCGGCCTCCTCTGCTCGGATGTACATTATGGACGCGGAGGAGGAGCTCGGAGTATCCTGGGAGGTTTTGGTCCAGGGAATAGGTCAGGCGGGACGTCTTGAGCCCGCGTTTCAAAGCAAGCATGGCGACGAGCTCGTCCAGGCTGTAGATCTCCAGGGCTGCGGTCTTAAATCGGTGTGATGTAGTCCCGGAGCAGCCCTCTGGTCCTGCTGGGGATAGAGAAAAGGCTGTCACCTCTCTCGGCACCTTCCGACAAGCGTCGAAGTGTGACACAAACTTCCTTCCAACTGATGGAAGGAGCAAATAGATCAGGCTTGAGGCGGGTGAACTAGACTCCACAGCCTTCCGGAGGGTAGCGGGGAAGGCGATGCACAAAAGAGCGTCCCGTGGCCCCCGACCCTCATGAGAGCCTTGTAGCTCTCCAAATGGTCCAGAGGGTCGGTGGTCCCATCGTAGGGATCCACCTGCGGATACGGAACCGACTCGGAATCGGCTCCGCCTGGATTTCTTCAAAGAAGGGGGGACGGGAGTCGTAGCCCGCCGGGTCCGCCGAGGAGTTCTGTAGGTCGGCAAATCAGTGGGGAACTCTGCCAGCTTGTGCTCGTGCTCCTCCAGGCGCCTTTGGCCTAGCGCCTGATGGCCTCGTCGGTGGAATCTTCCACCGAGGCCGCTGGTGAAGGTGCGCCGATCGATCTCGGTGCAGGGTCATGCCTCGCGTCGCATGCTGCGATGCGCCGTCTCGGTTCATCGACCGGGATGACTCTCGTGATCCGCCGAACCGGAGTAGTTTCTTTTCACGGGAGTTTGATGGCTCCCGCGGGGGTTGGAGACTGCCGCGGTTGGGATGGCCTGCCTGAATGGAGCGCAGGCTCCCACGTGGCCCGCGGCCCGAGCTGGGGGGGTCCCTGGCTGAGGCTGCATGGCCAGGGAGCGCTGCTGATGTTGTAGCTGCCGGGACCGCCGTGGTCAAGGTCTGCAGCTGTTGGATGACTGCACGAGAGGTCCGTCCGCCGAGGTCGGCTGGGTGGAAGAGGAGGGGAGCTGGGAGCTCCCTCTCCGGGTGTGGGCCCCTGAGGGGAGGGACCTCCCCTACTCGGCTGGTGGATGCTTCGCGTCCACGAGTGACCACCATTGCGGAGCGCACTTCGCTTGCAGAAAGCTAGCTCCCACTAGGGGTGTTGTCCTGCCGCCCTACCTGGTGCGCCAATCTGTTGCCGATCCGCCGCCGCGCCTGTGGCTTCGGGGAACGCCGATCCAACTAGACCGTCTCGTCCCTGGAGCCTCCTGGATGGATGAACCTGCAAGGCAAGGTCAGAAACCCTGGCCGGGGATTCCAGCGAGGGAGCTCCGACAGGTAAGTTAGTAGACGGCGAGAGAGAACAGATTCTCTGGGACGGGCCCCCGAAGGAGTCCCAGACTCAGAGAATGTGGTTGCAAGAAAGGTGTCAGAAAGACAAGAAACCCGACTGGGTTCCTTCGCCGAGTCACGCCAAGGGGCCCCCTCTCGGGACCTTGGATCTTGCTCTGAGCGGAATCTCCCGCCTTTGTTTCTGTTTGCTCATTACCATGTTGTCTATTCTCTCCTTCCTTTTATCGCCTCTTGTTGCCCCCTCGTTTTCCGCTCCTGGGAGGCTCCTTTGTTGCTTCATCTCCTCCCCTCCGCCCTTTCTCTTTCCCCTTCTGGATCAGAGGGCCGGGCGGCTTTTGGTCTCGTATGCCGAGCCTAGCGGGGAAAGAGTAGGGGAGGGGGGGCGCTGGTCAGACTGCCGACCAGACCTTGGGCCGAGGGTGAGCGCTCTCCTTCCCAAGCGCTGACGCTGTCCGTTATCGGGTCTGTTTTGTCAGGGCCTCATCTCTCGACTGCGGTAACATGTCGGGCCGACGTAAGTGATGTTTCGCGTGTCGCCGCGTACGTACGGGCACCTTTCTCGGGGTGCGACGTGCACGCTCGAGGGGAAAAACTCGGAGCTCGCGCCTCCTACCTTCGGGGCCTTCTCTGTACAGGCTGGCCTGCGTCGGCCGAGGTGGACCCCTCCAGGTGGACACCTGGCGGAGCAGCAAAGGAGATGCTCGGCTTCGGCCGAGGTGGTCCCGTCTCGGGCGCCACCTGCGAAGGAGCGAAGGGGCCTGGTCGACCCGGCCGAGGTGGGACCGTCTCAGGGTGCCACCTGGCGAGGGAGCAGGGGAGCCGCCGACCTCGCCGAGGTGGACCCCTCCTGGTGTGGACACTGGCGGAGCGGCAGAAGGACGCTCGGCTTCGCCGAGGTGGTCCCGTCTCCGGGCACCACTTGGCGAAGGAGCGAAGGGGCCCGGCTCGACCTCGGCCGAGGTGGGACCGTCTCAGGGTGCCACCTGGCGAGGGACGGGGGAGCCGCGGCCTCGACGAGGTGGACCCCTCCTGGGTGGACACCTGACGGAGCGACAGAAGGACGGCTCGGCTTCGGCCGAGGTGGTCCCGTCTCGGGCGCCACCTGACGAAGGAGCGAAGGGGCCGGCTCAACTCGGCCGAGGTGGGACCGTCTCAGGGTGCCACCTGGCGAGGGAGCTGAGGGAGCCGCCGGCCTCGGCCGAGGTGGACCTCTCCTGGGTGGACACCTGGCGAACGGCAAGAGGACGCTCGGATTCGGCCCGTGGTGGTCCCGTCTCCGGGCGCCACTGGCGAAGGAGCGAAGGGGCCCGGTTCGACCTCGGCCGAGGTGGGACCGTCTCAGGTGCCACTGGCGAGGGAGCAGGGGAGCCGCCGGCCTCGACCGAGGTGGACCCTCCTGGTGGACACTAGCAGAGCGCAGAAGGACGCTCGGCTTCGACCGTGGTGGTCCCGTCTTTCGGGCGCCACCTGGCGAATGAGCGAAGGGGCCCGGCTCGACCTCGATCGAGGTGGGACCGTCTCAGGGTGCCACTTGGCGAGGGAGCGTGGGAGCCGCCGCTTCGGCGAGGTGGACCCCTCCGGGGTGGACACCTGGCGGAGCGGCAGGAGGGCCGGGCCGTACCCGAAGTCGGCGAGGTGGACCCCTCCTGGGTGGACACCTGGTGGAGCGGCAGGAGGGCCCGGGCCGAACTCGACTTCGGCCGGGGTGGAGCCGCAACTGACTTGGCCGAAAAAACTCCACGTGGCTCGAATCACGTCCAACGAAATCTGCGACATCCCACGTCATCGTTACGGGCGTAACTTATATCTATCTAGTTCCAGTAAAATCCAAAGTTAAGCATTGGGTTTTATCCAAACCCAATCAAAACGTTGACTACCCGGATAATCGGGTAGACGGATGGGATAAATAGGTTTGGATTTTGTTGCCACCCTAATCAAATTGGTTTATAAGTTGATTTGAGTGACCCATACTAACTTGTCCTTTTTATATCTCCTAGAAGAAGGATCATGGAGATCGTGCAAGATATGCAAGCAGCTTATTTTTAGATCGTGGAGGAATATATAACTTGATTAAGAGTGTAATGTATGTACATATTTGCCTTCATTTTTTACTAAGCGCCATGATAAGTAGCATGGTCCAAAATATTATCGTGGCCTGGTCATTCAACATTACTCATGTTGGACATTTGGCTATATGCTATCATAATTAATCATTGACTTTATGTATGCATAGCTACATCAACTTGCCAACCTTGTTGAGTTGATGAGAGCATGCTCCCAAAGTGTTAGTGGACCACATTAGATGTTATGTTCATAAAACATTAATTCTAATATAGGACAAAAATAAACCATCATTTTTTTGAATCCAAACGATAATATTATAAAACCATCCATATGCTAAGATCTAGTACAATCTACCAAGAAGTAGGGATGGCAATTTTTCCGACCTGATGGATATCCGACCTGACCCGACCTAATGGAACGGATAAAACCGAACCCGCTAATTATAATGGATATGGGTTATATAAAAAAATCCGACTCGATTCGGATCGGGTAGGGTAGTAGTATGTCCCGATCCGTTTATATATAAAAAAAATATGTTTATAAAAATTTAAATAAATTAATATGGGATTGATATATCCGATTCGATCCGTTTAGGTTTTAAATAAACTGATTTTATGAGATCGGGTATACCCGATCCGATCCGAACGTGATTTTTTTTATATCCGATCCGATCCGATGCTGATATGGAAATGGAAAATTTTTAACGAGATGGATATATAGATTTTGAGTAGTGATCGACCTGTTGTCATCTATCAAGAAAAGCTATTTTACATATAAGGTGCATGCCCTTTTTTTTTTTTTTTTTTTTTTTTTTTTTTTTTTGGGGGGGGGGGGGGGGGGGGGGTGGTCACTCAATAAAAAAATTGCCTTTTCTCGAACCTTTGCAACCCTAATAAATGCAAGCTTTGGAATCTAACATCTATTCGACCATCAGAGACTTCACCAACAAGCTAGTTGGTACATCGGTTTTGGGTCACTCGATAATTATGGTCCAATAGACCGCGTATCGCTATCTTCGAAGCGAACAAGTCGTTGTAATTAATTGTAGTGATATAATTGTCCATGCCTACCCTACCTCTCATCTTTTGACTCATGACCCTATGTTCACATCTCCATTAACCAAAACATTCTAATTAGCTCCAATATTATCCTCCAACATTATGGCACTACTTCCTCCCTTCTACGGTTCTACCATACATCAAACGTGGAACTCAATGCACATGATTTTAAATAGCAATATTACAATTGTCATAATGGTCATCATGATGATTTCAGGCACCTTTATTGCATCATTGAGATAAATAACATGAGAAAGTGTAAAGAATATTTTTTTTATTATTTCTTATTGAAGCACTGACCATTATAATATGAATAGCACTTATTATTTTTACTTATACTTTATTTAAATAAAAAAATATTCTTTTTTAAAAAAAAAATTCTCAAATTTCTTTTAAAATGATTCTGCATCCCTAAAAAAAACAGCTTACTAAAAAATAAAAAAGAAAGATAGTATCCTTGCTTAATCATTATTATTCGTATTTTTCATATAATATCTGTATTTCGGCAATCATTTTAATATTAATGTTTTTAAAAATATTTTTTTGAGATAATGTCAGTTATAATATTATTTCAGTCAGTAACAGTTTGGAAGGTACCGGTATGATGGGAAAGCCTTGCCAAATACAAGCCCACCCCGGCATTGGATTCCCGATTCCCGGACGAGGAATGAGTTCACATGCGGAGCCCTACTACACACGTGCTCCGCTCCCACCCCAAACATCCGGTCGTCTCGACCCAGCCTCCGAGCCGGGCCGGGCCCACCTAGCCTAAATTATCCATCCAAAGCAACGGTCCTGATCTGTCTGACAGCTCGATCATAAAAGCCACGTACGGGGTACTAGATTTTCTCCTATTCCGCGGTTTACGGCACCACCTCGGTCCGAAGGGAAGCTGCGAGGAACCGTATAAAAAAAAATGTGGAAGAATGTAATTATATAAATCTCCAATGATTTGCGGTATCTTGACCGAGGCGATCAAATTCCGAGCAAAGTTTGACCGCTTCCGCCGCACGTGCGCCTCGCTGTCATCGCGCCAGCGGGGTCGCCCGCCAGTCGGCACCCCACCTTCGCTCCACATGCGCGGAATAAAATACCGCAAGTGCATGGACTCACGTACGAATAACCCCAACTTGCTACGTATTCACGACAGTACCATGGTGCTACCCACTCGTGCACTTGGAGGTTGCAGGGATAAATTGGTAAGGGAGGGGTTAGTGGGGATTATTCTCGGGAGATGGAATAAAGGACCATGGGCGCATACGGGTCACATGGAGAACGGGGATAGCCTCGTACGGACTAGTTAGGCTGGGGCGCTATCTCTCTCTCTCTCTCTCTCTCTAATAAATATAATATTCCCGGCCCCTCCATGATAAGGGTTGTCGGGTAGTGAAGGTGATAATTGGGGGACACGTGGGACAGCTAGGACACACTCGTGGGGGCACACTTAATCATCATCATCCCGACATGATGCCGGGATTAAATCCACTGGCTGGCGGGGGATTGGGTGCCTTGTTCTCCCCCAATTCCCCTCTCATCCCTCACAATTATTAACCACTCAACCCCTCCTCCCACTTATCCCTCACTTCTTTTCTTTTCTTTTCTTTTCTTCTTCTTCTTCTTCTTCTTCTTCTTCTTCTTCTTCTTCTTCTTCTTCTTCTTCTTCTTCTTTTTTTTTTTTTTTTTTTTTTTTTTTTTTTTTAATGATCAGTATATTCATTGCACAGAATGAATATAAATACAATTAAATAGTCAGCCAAATATGATTTCTAAGTTATACAGGAGCAGTATGCCAATCCCTCCAAAGAACAGACCCTGTATAGTAAGCAACAAAAGAAGCAATCCAGTCAGCAGCTGAATTGGCCTCTCTATAAACATGCCTTAATAAAACAACAGAACAATCCTGCAGCAAGAGCCTGATGTCGTGAAGCAAGGGATGAGAAGCCGGGCCTGAGGAGGAACGCGAAATCCAGGCTATGACCATTGCTGAGTCACCTTCGATGATCAAACGGTCAAGGCAGAGGACCTGGCGAGCATATCTAATCCCAGCCCAAGCTGCATATAACTTGGTTGCTGGAACCGAGGCATCAAGCATGGATAGACCGCCGGCAGCCAGGAATCCAAGACTGGAATTCCGGATGACAAAACCTGCTCCTCCCAGCCCGAACCGAAGACTACCGTCGAAGCTTATGGTGGCAATAAATGGAGGAGGGGGTTCCCAAGTAATGAATACCCTCCGGGTCGCTCGACGAGCGAAGGGGGAACCCCAGATCTCCGAAACTGTCACCATCGATCTCCAGTAGTCAGCAGCAGCCGCTCTAGCTTTCTCAACCACCAACCTCGGTGAAGTCGTTACAGAAGCAAAAATCCACTCGTTCCTGGATATCCAAATATGGTAAGCCAGATAAGCGGTAAAGGATACCTGAGTAGAGGGAGTTTCCCTAAGCATCAACAGAAGGGATCAACACCGAGATCGAGCTGGGTAGAAATGTCTTGAATGCCCGCCAATCTCCATATCATCCCCGCCCGAGAACACCGAAATATGGCATGATGCTGCGACTCCCCCGGTTCCGACATAAAGGGCACTCAGGGTAATGTGAATGCCTCTAGAAGTGAGAAACTCACGAGTGGGGAGCCGATTCCAAGCTAGCTTCCAGATGAAGAAGGAAACCCTGGGGTGAATAGGTAGATTCCAAATCCACCGGTAGGTCCTGCTCATCTGAGGTTCCCATGAATGGCGCTGAATAAGATCCGAGATCTGCACCCGGGTGACGTCGTAGTGTGCCAGACTCTGGTGTCTGAGTACGGGTGGGCAGGCAAGGCGATGGAAAGGACTCTAGCTCCAAGAATTTCCCCAAAGAAGGCAGTAACAACCTCCTAATTCCAGTATGCCTGACTTGGCTCCAAGAGCTGAGCTACAGTAGTAGATGGAGGAATAAGCACTGAGACGTAGGTGGGCCAGTGGCTGAATGGGATGTCCGATATCCAGGGGTCATACAGGACTGTAATCGAACGGCCATCCCCAATAACCTAAGAAAGCTGAGGGATAATAAGCGGCGCCCTAGAGAGCATCTCCCGCCAAAGAACCGAAGATCTCCTACGAGGAGGAATGGGGTGAGTAGAATCAGTCGGTATGTGACCATATTTGGCCCTCATTAAAGAAGACCACATATTGTCCGGACTCAAGAGAAACCTTGCTGCATGTCTCGTCATAAAAGCCTTTCTCCTCTCAATAAGGGATGGAACACCCAATCCACCCAATTCAATCGGACAACACACAATCTCCCAATTGATAAGATAAATCCTCCTCCGTGCTGCAGAAGAATCCCACAGAAAGCCCGGATCATCTGCTCGATCTTGAGAATAATGCACTTGGAATGAAAGCATTAGAAAGCATATAAATAGGAAGAGAGGTAAGTACCGAGCGAATGAGAGTAAGCCTGCCCATGGCAGAGAGAGATCTAGCTTGCCATCCAGCAATCCTGTCAGAAACTGCCGTCATAAGAGGAGCACAATCATTTCTAGACAGCCTCGCTCCCAATATAGGAATCCCCAAATAGCAGAGTGGCCCATGACGCTCCTGTATCCCCAGAATATGAAGGATCCTCCCGCGGAGGGAAGAAGGTGCTTTCGGACTAAAGTAAACTCCAGACTTGTTAAAATTCACCCTTTGTCCAGAAGCACGATAGTAATGGTGGACTACTCTCCTAAATCTCCTGGCATTAGTCAGAGTAGCCGACCAATGAGCAAACAATCATCTGCAAAAAGGAGATACGATATGGACATCGCACCGGGCACTGGGGTGTAAGGAACGATCTCGGACCTCCCCACAGCTTCCGAAAGAGATCTGGAAAGGAAATCAGCACAGATTATAAATAAATACGGGGATAGGGGCAACCTTGCCGGAGACCATGAGCGGATTGGAAGAAGTCCGTAGGAGATCCATTGAGAAAGATATAGAACGATGGAGTAGTGATGCATGCCATAATTTTAGTAATCCATAGTTGATGAAATCCAAAGTCCTCCATTGCCCTGACAAGAAAAGTCCAGTCAACACAGTCGTACGCCCTTTTCATATCAAGCTTAATTGCCATCAGACTGTGTCACTGAGAAGCATGATTGAGATCATGCATAAACTCCTGAGCCATGAGGATGTTATCTGAAATGCTGCGCCCCCCAATAAAGGCACCCTGCTCCGGGCTAATCAGATGAGTGAGTATAGATTTCATTCTGTTAGCCAGCAGCTTCGCGCAAACTTTATAGAGGGTATTGTAGAGGCTGATTGGCCGGAAATGTGAAGGCTGAGTTGGGTCAGACCGCTTGGGAATAAGAGCGATATAAGTTTGCTTCCAATTAATCGGCATAGTAGCCGTATAAAAAAATAGTTGAATAGCAGCAACCATATCTATCCGAAGAATATCCCAATAAGCTCAAAAAAAGAAAGGAGGAAATCCATCAGGGTCCGGAGCTTTATCCTCCGCTAAAGACCAGAGAGCTGATTTTACTTCGTCCTCAATAACCTGAGTCAGAAGTAAATCATTATGGATAGAAGAAACTGAACTCTGAGGAGGAAATGAAGAGATAGAAGGAGAGATAGTGGAAGGAACAGTCCACCTAGCTGCGAAGTACTGGAGCAGCTCTCTCCTAATTTCATCTTCCTCCTCGATCCAGCCTATCTGGTCAGTAAACAGAGCTCGAATCCTGTTGGTATTTCTCCTAATAATGGTGGCTTGGTGGAAGTACCGAGTGTTTCTGTCTCCCTCCTGCAACCATTGAACCCTGGATTTTTGTCTCCATAGAACCTCCTGTTTCTGTAAGAGGGAGTGATGGTGAGCCAGAAAGCCCCGCAGGGCAGCCAGATCATCCTCCGATAATAATCCCTCAGTGTCTTCCTTGACTTGCAAAGAAAGAATAGAAGCCTCTACATTTTTGAGCTGGTTAAGAAGATTGCCCACCTCCATCCTGTTCCACCAAAGCAGCCTTCTTTTTAGAAGATCAAGTCTCCTGGATATCCTATAAGCTGCATCGCCCCAGACTGGCATTCTCCACACCTTCCTGGTAATATCCTTCACCTTGGGATAGGAAAGCCAGAACTTTTCAAATCTGCAAGGAACCGCTCTTTTGTGGGAGATATTTAATGAGAGAAGAATAGGAGCATGGTCCGAAGCTATCCAACTAAGATGACGAACAGTATAATCAGGATACAGAGAAATCCAGGAGGGGGTAGCATAATATCTATCCAGCCTCTCCCATACCCTGGCTTGACCAGAGCGGTTATTACACCAGGTGTGGCGGGGGCCCAGGAAACCTAAGTCAATCAGCCCATTATCGTCGATGAATTTGGAAAATTTCCTGGTACCGACATTCTGAACAAAAGGTTTGCCTCCCCGTTTGTCCTCTAGCTTATCAATAGAGTTGAAATCCCAGTGACCACTGACGGGATCCCTTGGTCAATCAACATCGAAACTTCATCCCAGACCAATCTTCGCTCTTTATATGAAGTGCTTGCGTAAACACCACATAGGAACCACGGAGACCGGTCTGGCTCAGAAACAACAATAGCTACCATTTGAGTAGATCGGTGGAAAACATCCACCATAACAGACTTCATGTCCCAAACAACAATAATGCCACCCGCCAGGCCCTGCGACGGGACAGAGTAGAACCCCCAATCCCTGGGGAAGCGACGCTTGAAATTATCAAGAGTCAGGCCAGAAATTCTAGTCTCAAGCAAAATGCAAAGCTGTGGGTTATACAACTGTAAATATCTATGATATGTAGATAAAAAGGAGGGTTTTTTGGCTCCCCTGACTTTCCAAACAAAAGTTTTCATTTAAACAGTCAAGCAAGAGGGTTGGGTCCCTGTCCAACCTCTGACCCTTTCACAACTCCTGATATCTTCTTATTCCCTAGGGTCTTCTTGTCTTCTTTCATATCATTGTAGGTTTGCCCTTCCCCTTCAGCTTTACCTCCCACTGATGCTAAAGCCTGTTTAACCCTGTCACAGATCCTTCCGTGATCACCCTGAGTGCTATCTCCACCTTCATACAGTCCAACAGGTTCTTGGTTTCATACTTACTAGGGTCATCAGTACTCTTTTCAGAGGCCTCCCCAGCAATTAGCATTGCCTTAGTCTTCCTGGCTCCCCCCTTCCCCCCTCGGGACTCCACTGGTCCCCCCAGGACCCCTTCATATTTAACTTCTACCCTCGAGACTCCTCCACCCTCCTGGCAAACCCCACCTACAACTTTTACTAGAACCTCCCTTGAAAACCCAGAGCACCCATCTCCCTCCTCTATTCCCGGCTTAATTGCAATAGGCCCAGCAACAACAGACTGCTAGCTGCCCCCTTCCTTCCCTGCCTCCCCAGTACACCCCTCCCCCATGATTGCCTGAAGGTCCTCACCCCCTGGACATCCTTGCTTACACTCCTCCCCTGCACCGACTTTGTCCCCCTGGTCCACTCGATCTGAGGAAGAACCCGAACCCTCCTTGATCCCAGGTTTAATACCTGTGACATTCCTATCCGCACCCATCCTACCCTCCACCCGCCTCCATTCCTTCTTTCCATCCCTCTTTCTTCCCTCAGCCGAACTAGTGGGAGGAGGTGCACTGGCCTGTTCACCCGATTTCCCTCCCTCAGTAGCATGCACAGCAGGATTAAGAAAGCTAACCTGGTCAGATGTAGGCGAGGTGGTCTTAAGTGAGGATGGAGAAGAAGAAGTAGGTGGACTCCTACTTCGTTTGAGGGAGACGGAGCCGTACTCCACTATTTGAAGATCCTTATGGCACTCCTCTGGTGGAAGCAATTGCATGGCATCCGCGAGAGCAACGAAAAAGCCTCCCGCTTCCTTCTGCGTTCTCCCCTCCTCCGAGGAATCAGCACCCGAGGCATCCGGCGACCTCCTTCTGGCCACTTTAGCTGGCTTCTGCTAGCCATCGGCATCAGGTGGCGAGCTCGGAGTGGAAGAAGGGCGATTGGGTGACGACCTGGTGGGGGAGGAAGACGGACGCTCTGAAGATAATTCCGACGCCTTCCCCTTCTCTGCTGCCATAACATTCTTCCCATAGACTCCCTTCGGGCGGGGCTGGCGCTTCCTCGCAGTGACTAGCCACGGGCCGAATGGCGGTTCCCCCTGGTTCAGTTTGACTTTGGATCCCGGATCAGAAGAGTCCCGTTCCAGGCCATCCTCCATCCCCATTTCCTCCGTCAAGTTGACTGGGCTCAAACCTGTGCTCGAAGCAGCCCTCATAGGTTCCTCCCTCTGCTTACATTCTTCTAACAGGTGGCCCATTCTTCCACAAAGAAAACAAACCGGCGGCAAGTTCTCGTAAACGAACTGCTGCCAGAAAGCCTCGTCACCTCCATGGATCAAGACCCCTTGCAGCAAGGGTTTCGATGCATTGATCTCCATTTTCACCTTGGCGAAGCCGATCTTCTTCTTCATGTCCGTGTAATTGTTGAGAGACAGAGGATTGCCCGCCTCCCCTGCTACTGCCAGTATGGCCGAATTCTCCCAATACTCTAGTGGCAGATCCGGCATCCTCATCCACACCACAGTTGTGTTGACCAGAGTCTTTCCCGGTAGAAAATCTTTCCTCCACGGCGCGAACGCCATCAGCTGCCCTCCCAAATACCAGGGTCCAGCTTGCAGCACCCTGTCGCACTCAACCTTCGTCCCCATACGAACCACCAGATGGTCCTCCCCCACCGGGAAGACCTCCGGTTCTGCAGTCAGCATCAGCCAGAGCCTGACATCTTTCGCCACCCGAGCTGCCGGCACCCGATGACCAAGACTGCGAAATATGACCGCGAGCCCCTCCCACTTGCTACGGGACTCTTTCAGCAGTTCATCCGAAAGCACGAGCATCTTCGAGAAGCAGAGCTGAAGCCGCTCAACTTCCTCGTTCGAGAGCTTGTAGGATGACCACTGTTGCAGGCGTGGCGGACCGTGGACCACCTCCGCCCACGAACGATCTTCCCCCATGTTTCCTTCGGATCCAGAAGCAGCAGGACCTCTCAGTCTCCGATACTCCTTCTTCTCCGCTATTTGAGCAGCACTCTAGGACAAGAACAAAATCCTAACTAGCAAAACCTATTTTCTTGTTCACCAAGCTCAAGGAAGATGATGAACGGAACCCGATAGACTCCAACCGCCCAAAGTGGAACCCGATAGCTTGCTTCCCTAACTTTTTTTTGAAAAATTAATGGAGACTCACAGGTATACTCTCCCTTATTGGAGCGTTTATGCCATTCCATCACTTTCATTTTGAAATACCGAGCATAGATTATTAGATGAAAAACACATCATGTCAAGTCCATATCATAGGACATGTAATTTATTACCATACAAGGCAAATTAAATTCTATCACGAGTGTTAGCTTAAGTTTGGGATGCCTCTAAGTTTTCTTTTTTATAAGGAGATCCTAGTTTAATATGACCTCCGCTATAATTTAGAAGGGTCATAATATTATAAGAGGTATTCTTCATAATATATCAAATTGCCTACAGAGCTCTCCAATTAAAAAATAATAATAATAAAGCTACTTCCTATTTTTTGATTCTTTTTTCACTGAAATTTCATACATAAAATACATTTCACTTTTTATTAAAAGTGATGTTGCCGCTCTTCCTTCTGAACCGAGCTCGGTGGACGCGCTGGAGAGCTCCTCGACCGTGCAACCTGCAAAAAGTCTCTAAGCATCGGAGAGGGCTCCGACGGGGGACACTCCGATGCTTAAGTTAGAAAAGGATTGGAGCAACAGAATGAGAAGAACTCGAGAAGAGGAATCGGAATGGGGAAGAAGAATGTTACCCCTCACGAAGGTCCCCCGGGTGCTTTTTATAGGCACGGAGCGCTGTCAAATTCTACTGGGGGGCAGGCTGAAAAAGCCCAGAAATGCCCCCAGGAGAATAGGCGTGGCGGCGAGATCGTGGGTGGCAGCATGACAGGTGTGTCAGAGTAGTGGCCATGCGGTGGAGTTTGTTATAACAGAATGTCAGAACTGTCGGAGAGGAAGGGTTCCTGGAAGCTTCGGTGATTCCTTCAGCGGCGGATCGGCTGGCTTCCATGAAGCCGACCGGGGTGCTTAGTGGGGTCAAAGGGAGCCGACCGTAGCGATCAAAGGGGTGCCGCACGGGTGGCGAGGCACCTGTCAGCTCCCAAAATCCCCGGGCTGGCTCTTTGGGAAAGCCGACCGGGGAGTCGAACTCTGCGCGGGGACCAGCCGACCGGATGCCGGGGCCGGTCCGACCGGGGGCTAGCCGAAGGGGCACATCAGTTGCCCCCTGCTCCTGGGCATTGAGGGGCCATGTGGCACAAAAGGACAGGAGCATGATCGTGCGCACCTGCGACGGACTCCGGACCGAGGCGTCGGGTCACTTCGAATCCATCTCAAATGGTGCCCTGAACAGCTGTCAGCCGTTCGGGGGGGCGCAGGCGAGCAGTTAATGATGGTCCGGCGCCATGATGAGGGCTAGGCTATCCCACGTCAATTTGGGGCCAGACGCCACGCGGCAGCATCTGGCCGGCCGGCGTCGCCTTCTGGGCCAGTCTCGCACCGCTGATCCAGTGCGCACGCGGATCACGATCCGCGTGAGAGGGTGCTTCAGCCGCTCCGATTCCCACGATGCCGGGGGTTGCGGCTTTCGACGGGATGGCTAGGATGCGCCCGAGGTAGGTAATAATTCCTTCTCCGGCCTCTCTCCTTCCCCGAAGGCCTATAAAAGGGGGAGGAGGCAGGGCGAGAGGCTCTTTCTGCTTCGTCTGCGCTTCGAGCTTGGGTCTTCCCCTTCCACAAATCTTGTCGTCTAGGAGTTCATCCCAGGTTAGTCCCAGTCGTTCCTCTTTTCCTTCTAACTCCCGATGGCGTTTAGCAATAAGGGTTCGTCCTATAGACCTAGGGACCCAGGGCCAAGCGCGGTATCCTCGACCATGACCTGGGAACGGGTCGAAAACCTTAGAGCAATGTATAGCATCCCGTCCACCCTGCACCTCACATTACCCGGTCGAGAGGGGAGAGCAAACAACCCACTAGGTCCAGGGACCCTCCCAATGTACGAGTCCCATCTTAAGGCCGACCTTAGGTTCCCACTGCATCCCCTGTTCGTAGCCATCTTCAACCATTATAGGGTGACCCCGGCGTAGCTGACCCCGAGCAGTATTCGGGTGATATACTGTTTCATAGTACTCTGTCGTAGGGTCAGGTCCGACCCCAGTCTGTCCCTCTTTGGTAACTTCTTTTACTTGAAGAGGGATTTTAGGAGCCAAGAGTGGATCCTATTCGTCCCTCGTCAAGGTCGAAATCTATTGAAGTGCCTCCCATCGGCCATCCACGGGTGGAAGGCCATGTTCTTCTTCGTCAGCAGTCTTGAACGTAGGGGGTTCGAGCCGTTGTGGAGAGAGCCGCGGGCGAGGTCCGCGAGGGCAGGTCGGTATCGGTAGCTGACATGGGCGCATTCACCATGCTTAGTAGAGCCGGCCCGGTGGTAGCATATTAGCTGTTGGGGGAAGAGACCCTTCATCAGGCAGGGACCAGCCCCCAAAGATTTCTATGCAAGGGCCGATCCCTCTTCTCACTATTCTTTCAATCTTTTCTCCTACTTTCTCTGACTCTGGATGTTTGGTGACAGGAGGAAGGATGCAACGGATCGACAAATCCAAGGTCATCTGACGGGCGGTGTGGAAGCGTGCCGCTCCAGAATCGGCCTCTACGCCAGCTGCCGAGCGACAGAAGAAAAGGCGGGAAGAGGAGCGACCCGCCCCCATCGTTGACGTGGAGTCGGACGGTGATGACATCCCCCTTATCGAGCGTAGGGCAAGGAACGCGATGGGGGCGTCGGCCCCACAGGGAGAGCCAGCCCCCCGGTTAGAGCAGGAGCGTTCGGTGACGCCCGTCACGGTCGCAGCGCCTACCGATCTGGAGGAGGCAGCACCTCTAGCCGACAAGGGCAAGGGGCCGGCCGTTGAAGGGACAGTCGGCAGTGAGCTCGAGCTATCAGAGGAGGAGGTACGCCAGGAGGAGTTCCAGTACTGGCGTGCGCTGGACCATCCCAGGCGGGCATGGAGCATGCTGAGGGGGGCGATGACCGATGCCGACTGGGAGGCGTCGATCAAGAGGAACTTTGTCGACGTGACTGTGGAGAGCTACCGTGACCTTATGAGGGTAAGGATTTTACCTTACCTTCTTTTTTTTTTACTCCACTACCTTTCCGTCTTCAAGTAAAACTCTGACTGGGTCATGCTTCCACAGCTTCTCCATGGCATCTCCCTCATGGACGACACCATCAGCCAGGTGGTGCAGGTCGCCAAGACCTCTGCGAAGAGGGCCCAGGAGCTAGAGGCGGCCCAGGAAGTCACTGCGGCGTCCTTGAAGTCGGCCAAGGAGAGTCTAGCGGCAAACCAGGGGGAGACAGAGTCGGTGAAGGCGGCTTTGAAGAAGGCCGAAAGCAGGCTGGCCGGTTGCGAGGCCAAGCCAAGGAAGAAGAAGGCGAAGGCCAACTCTCTCGCCCGCCGGCTGGGCGAGGAGGAAAAGCAATTGGCAGAGGCCGACGAGCAGGTTCGGGCCGGACGGGCGAGGGCAGCACTGCTAGAGGCCCAGCTCGAGGAGTTCAAGCAGCTGGCCGCAGAGCAGGTGCGGGGGGCCGTGGTGGCATACAAGGCCTCCAGCGCCTTTACCAAGGACATGGAGGAGGCAGCGGCCGATTTGTTGACTCCACTTATTGATTTTGATGATAAGCAAAACAGTTAAGTATAATTTAAGGACTAATTTTTTCTTTAAGTGTATTTTCAATTGAAATGATGCTCATACAAATCGAAGAAGCCCAATTGTATTGAAGAACCAAGTTTGAGTGGGATGAATGCAGAAATCAAGTCTTGGAAACTCAAAAATTGTTTGAATAGATATTCAAGGAAAATAGAAACAAGTTCAGCCATTTTCTGCAAACTTTTTGGTGATGTGTCGACTCAAGGTGTCGACACATGAGATGATGTATCGACACATGAAGATGGTGTATCGACTCCAGATGGCACGAAATATAATTCCAAATGGCACAGATGATGTGTCGACACATGAACCCTATGTGTCGACTCAAAGTGTCAATACATGGATCAACACATCGCCTGAGAATTTCAAGCAGCAGAACATGCAAAAGATGATGGAGCATTTGATGTGTCGACACATGAATTTTATGTGTTGACTCAATGTGTCGACTCCATTGAGAATGTGTCGACACAGATGATTTTTCTAGAGAATCTGAAAGGATTATTTTGAACTTGTGTCGACTCAAGAAGAGTATGTGTCGACCTAATGTGTCGACACATGAAGAGCAAGTGTCGACACATAGAGTTCTGACAACAGTAACGGCTAGTTTTTTCTTGAGCAAAACTCTCTCTTTTGTCCCCTAACGGCTAGTTTCTCGTGCTTAACGGCTAGATTTCTGTTTTGGGGACTTGCAAAGATATTTAAATGGCTCCAAATCAATTCAAAAGGAGAGCTAAGCACTTGCATTGAATATAAAAGAGAGTTTGAAGAAAAAAGAAGAAAGAAGAGCCTTAACTCCAATTCATTCAAAGCTCAACCACTCTCAAGCCAAAGAGAAGCCTTCCAAGCATTCAAAGCTATCAAGTGCATTGAAAATCATTCCTTCTTGGACATTCAAAAGGTTTCATCAAGGGCAAATCAACTCTACTTCGAGCTACATTGTTTTATTTGCTTTTACTTTGAAAGCTTACATTGGTTCCTTCTGTTTATACTTCATATCTTGTAAAGGGTTCTCGGTTAGCCTTTGCAAAACCAAGGGAGGTTATTGGTTAGCCTTGTAAAAATCATTTAGGTTGGTGGTTAGCACGCAAAACCACTAAGGTTCTTGGTTAGCCTGGAAAACCAAGGGAGGCTGTTGGTTAGCCTTGTGAAAACCAATTAGGTTCTTGATTAGCCGGCAAAATCAAGGGAGGTTGTGACTTGTGAGCCTTGTAAAACAAGTTAGGTTTTGATTAGTGAGCCCGAAAAACTAATCGGCTGTAATTGAGGAGATTATAGTGAATTCCCAAGGGGATCTTGGGGAGTGGATGTAGGTGCATTGTTGGCACCGAACCACTATATATTGTTGAGTTTGTGATTGCTTGTCTCTTCCTCCTAGCTCTTTTTAATTCTCTCATTGCCTTTAATTTTCACTGCACTTTTACATTAGAGCTTTACATTTAAATTGTAGTACCTTGTATTAATTGAATTGCTACTTGTTTATCAAGCTTAGTCTTAAATAATTTTTAGAGACCCAATTCACCCCCCCCTCTTGGGTTGCTATCTGGACAACACGATTTCTATTGGGAGGGCTACGATGATGCCCTGAAAAAGGTGGGTCGGTTGTTCCCAGAGCTGGACCTGGTGGGTGCCGAGCTGCGGGACCCATCTGAAGGGGAGGAGGTCGAAGCAGAGCCCCCAAGAGAGGGTGAAGCAGAAGCGACCAGGGTCGAAGCTCTGACACCGGCCGACACAGAGATGATGGCCCTCCCGGAGGACTCTCCCACCGTGGTAGATCCGGTTGACCTGTTAGTTGTAGCTGACGGGGTCGAGGTTGTGGCCCCTGAGGCATCTCTCGTGGGCCGGACCTAAGGGGTCTGTAAAGGTCCGACCCATCTCTTTTGTAAGTACTAGTTTTGGAAATGAATGAGTAGACCTATTTCTGAAACTCCTTTATTGTGTGCAAAATGCTTTTCTTTTCGAAAATCTTTCGAAGTACACCAGGTCGGCCTTACGGCATTGCAGGGTTACTAACCGCTTTGAAGCAGCCGGCGGGCACAGGGCAAGTGCCCTTTTTTCGAAATTTTTGCAAGTACCCCCGGTCGGCCTATTCGGGCCAGGATCCGGTCGGGTAGCTGAGAACAGTGACTTGATTCGGGCCGAACACCTGGGCGCTTGCTCCTGGTCTCTGTCTGCGAGTCGGCTCGTAATGCGGTCCATCTTCTTTGAGGTCCCGCTGGAGCTGTCTCGGGATGGGTGTCCTAGATCCTCTACCGACCGGGATCGGACTTTCGGAATGGGCTGCCTTAGAGCCTCTGTCGACCGGGGTCGGACTTTTGGAGTGGGCTGCCCTATAGCCTCTACCGATCGGGTCGGACTTTTGGAGTGGGCTGCCCTAGAGCCTCTACTGACCAGGACCGGACTTCCGGAGTGGGCTGCCCTAGAGCCTCTGCCGACCGGGGTCGGACTTTCGGAGTGGGCTGCCCTAGAGCCTCTGCCGACCGGGGCCGAACTTTTGGAGTGGGCTGCCCCATAGCCTCTGCCGACTTGGGCCGGACTTTCGGAGTAGGCTACCCTAGAGCCTCTACCGACCAGGGTCGGACTTTCGGAGTGAGCTGCCCTAGAGCCTCTGCCGACCGGGGTCGGACTTTCGGAGTGGGCTGCCCTAGAGCCTCTATCGACCGGGGTCAAACTTTCGGAGTGGGCTGCCCTAGAGCCTCTATCGATCGGGGTCAAACTTTTGGAGTGGGCTGTCCTAGAGCCTCTGTCGACCGGGGCCGGACTTTCGGAGTAGGCTGGCAGGAGTTGAAGGAGTTTGAAGAAATTTGTAGACTTCATTGATAATATTTGCGAAGATTGTCTACATTCCACGGGCGTACCATCTGTTGCCCGTCCAAGTGTACTAGGCGGTAAGTTCCAGCCCGAACTATCTTGATAAGCTGATAGGGGCCTTCCCAATTAGGGGAGAGCTTCCCCTGTTCGGTCGGCCTCGAGACCTCCGTCTTCCGCAGGACCAGATCTCCAACTTGGAAGGTGCGCGCTTTAACCCGCGAGTTGTAATACCTGGCTATCCTTTGACGGTAGGTCACCATCTTCATACTTGCCTGGAGTCAGGTTTCGTCCAGCAGATCTAGGTTAGCCCTTCGTTGCTCCGAGTTGACTGGCTCGGCAAATTGGTCAGTCCGCAAAGATAGTAGAGAGACCTCCACGGGGATGACAGCCTCACTTCCATAGGTCAAGTTGAACGGGGTTTCCCCCGTTGCCGATCGTGCGGTCGTTCGATATGCCCAAAGCACTAAATGGAGTTCCTCCGCCCAGAGCCCCTTGGCTTCATTCAGCCGGGTCTTCAACTCATGCAGGATCATCCTATTGGTGACCTCGGCCTCCCCATTGGACTAAGTGATGGGGACATCTCAAGCACGGATCTTGAAGCAAGCATAATTCTTGGAGTGGCACAGATCTTGAAGCATTTTTGGAATAAATTTATTTAGGATTTATCTTTTGTTTAAAATTTGAATTAGGATTTGGTTGGTTAGGATTGATATATGGATAGGCTTATCTTATCCTATCTTATATTTGAATTTGATTTAGGATTTGGTTGGTTAGGATTGATATATGGATAGGCTTATCTTATCCTATCTTATATTTGAATTTGATTCGTTCTTATCTTTTTATCTTGTATTCAAATTCAAATGAGGGTTGGAAAATCTATAAATACCACCCTCAGCCTTTTGTAACAGGAGGATGGATGAATAAAATTTCTATTATTCTGTGTGAAGGATCTGTGTGATCCTAGGGTATCTGTATGATCCCTTCTCCATCTTCCCAGGGTTTCTGTGTGATCCCTGATTTTGGGCATCTGTGTGAGCCCAGGGCATCTATGTGAGCCCCTTTGCTATGTGCTTGTTCTTCTTGGGGAATCTATGTGAACCCCAGTATTTTTCTTAACCCTGCACCCTCTTCTTTCCTCCTTCTTTGCAAATCCTAATCTCTGGTGACTTTCATGCTCGCCAGCGATCCAGTCCAATCCCTGTCTCGCATCAAGTGGTATCAGAGCTAAAGGATTAGGATTTTTCTTCTTCATCACCGGCCCACTATTCTCTTTCTTCCCTGTTTCAAATCTCGTCCACGGATCCTTCCCCAACATCGACGTCGGACCATTCTCCCCCCAGCCGTCCTCAACCCCAGCTCCCAGCCGCTCCGTGAAAGACTGGTCTGCCGAACTCACCGGAGAGATCACCTCCGAGCCCACCGGTGGTCATCTTCTTCTCTCCGTCAACGACATCTCCCCTACCTACAGCCGGCGACCCCAACACCTGATTCATCGTCGCCCTCAAGCTTCAGATCGAATGCTCCACCAGATCACCTCAGTGCTCTCCGTTGGCTAGCCGCATTCCTCCGCCATGGCCGCCACCATCATCAACCTCGCTCAGCATCGGAGTCCTTTTTGATTGGTTTCAGTTCCATCAACCTCGCTCAGCCTGATTCGATGGAGTCGAGTTCACCCCACCGTAGGAGAATGATGGGGACATCTCAAGCACGGATCTTGAAGCAAGCATAATTCTTGGAGTGGCACAGATCTTGAAGCATTTTTGGAATAAATTTATTTAGGATTTATCTTTTGTTTAAAATTTGAATTAGGATTTGGTTGGTTAGGATTGATATATGGATAGGCTTATCTTATCCTATCTTATATTTGAATTTGATTTAGGATTTGGTTGGTTAGGATTGATATATGGATAGGCTTATCTTATCCTATCTTATATTTGAATTTGATTCGTTCTTATCTTTTTATCTTGTATTCAAATTCAAATGAGGGTTGGAAAATCTATAAATACCACCCTCAGCCTTTTGTAACAGGAGGATGGATGAATAAAATTTCTATTATTCTGTGTGAAGGATCTGTGTGATCCTAGGGTATCTATATGATCCCTTCTCCATCTTCCCAGGGTTTCTGTGTGATCCCTGATTTTGGGCATCTGTGTGAGCCCAGGGCATCTATGTGAGCCCCTTTGCTATGTGCTTGTTCTTCTTGGGGAATCTATGTGAACCCCAGTATTTTTCTTAACCCTGCACCCTCTTCTTTCCTCCTTCTTTGCAAATCCTAATCTCTGGTGACTTTCATGCTCGCCAGCGATCCAGTCCAATCCCTGTCCCGCATCACTAAGGATGGGCGACCGACGTGAGCCGATGGGCGATGTGGTATTGTTGACAAAAGTCCCGAAACTGGGAGTTATCAAACTGTCTTCCATTGTCAGTGATGATCGTCTTCGGAATCCCAAACCGGAAGATAATGCAGTTCCGGACGAAGTTCTCCACTTTGGCCTCGGTTATCTGCGCCAATGCCTCTGCCTCCACCCACTTGGTGAAGTAATCAATGGCCACGAGGAGGAATTTTCGCTGACCGGAGGCTGGGAAAAAAGGTCCTAGGATATCCATCCCCCACTGGACAAATGGCCAAGGCGCTGTGAGCAGGGTCAGCTGACTAGCTGGCCTCCTTTGGATGCCAGAGAATCTCTGGCAAGCGTCGCACCTTCGTACGAAGTCCAAGGCATCCTTCTAGATTATAGGCCAGTAATACCCTTGGCGAATGATTTTGTAAGCCAGAGACCTTCCTCCAAGATGATCGCCATAGATGCCCTCGTGCACCTCCCGAAGCGCGTAGTCCACATCGATCGACCCCAAGCATTTCAGCAAGGGTTGGGAAAACAAGCGCTTGTAGAGAGCCCCATCAAGGATGACGTACTTGGAGGCCGTGGAGCGGATGCGCCTGGCTTCCATCAGATCGTCCGGAAGGATCCCTTGCGCCAGGAATGTGCGGATTGGGTCCATCCACGAGGCCTCTTGCTCAACCTGATGGTTCTCCGCCGGCTCCTCAGTAATACTTGGACACTGGAGATGTTCTACGAAGGTCCGGTCGGAGGTGCCGACCACACCAGTAGCCAGCCGCGACAAAGCATCCGCCCGGGAGTTTTGCTACCAGGGTATATGAAGAATCTCAAAGAATTTAAGCTGTGAAACCAGGTCTCGTACCTTGCCTATGTACTTGGCCAAAGACGGATCCCTCGCTTCAAACTCGCCCTTCACCTGATTAACCACCAGCTGGGAGTCGGAGAAGGCGCGGATCCTACCGATGCCTAGTTCATTCGCTACCTTCAAACCCGCAAGCAGAGCTTCATACTCCGCCTGGTTGTTCGACACCTAGAATACAAAATGCAGGGCATACTCCAAACATTGCCCATCGGGGTCAGCTAGGATTAAGCCTGCACCGCACCTCGAGAGGTTGGAAGCTCCATCGACGTGCAGGGTCCAGGCGGGCTCGTCTTCCCCCGCCGGATCGGTCTCTCCCGCGAGCTCAGCCACGGACGTCTCGACCGTCGCCGGGGGCGGGTCCATCCTCCAGGTGCATTCCGCAATGAAATCAGCTATCACCTAGGCTTTCAAGGCTGACCGTGGCTGGAAGGAGATGTCAAACTTGTCCAACTTGATGGCCCATTTGACGATCCATCCAGAGGTATCAGGGCTTCGGAGAATTGCCCGAAGGGGTTGGTCCGTCAGCACGATGATGGGATGCGCCTGGAAGTAAGGTCGGAGGTGCTTCGCCGCTATAACCAATGAGTACATCAGCTTTTGCACCTTAGGATATCTGACCTCGGCATCATGGAGAACCTTGCTGATGTAGTAAACAGGTCTCTGTTAGCCACCTTCCCCCACCCACACAAGGATGACGCTGACGGCCTCACTAGAAGCCGACAGGTACAGGTACAACACTTCCCCCTCCGTTGGCTTGGCCAGGAGCGGAGGGTTCCTCAAGTAGTCCTTCAAGACTTCAAAGGCCATTCGGCATTCATCAGTCCACTGGAAATGGTCCGAGCGGTGCAAGGTTTTGAAGAATGGGAGAGATCTCTTGGTCGACCGGGAGATGAAGCAGCTAAGAGAGGCGATACGGCCCGTAAGCTCTTGTACGTGCTTCTTATTGGTTGGAAGAGCCATGTCAATGATGGCCTTAATCTTCTTGGCCTTAATCTTCTCAGGGTTGACTTTAATGCCCTCTTTGAGTAACGAGGAAACCGAGAAACTTTCCGGAGGTCACCCTGAAGGTGCACTTAGCAGGGTTCAGCTTCATCCTGTGGCGCCTCAACACGTCAAAGGACTCCTGAAGGTCTCTGATGTGGTCGGCCTTATAGAGGCTTTTGATTATCATATCATCGACGTACGCCTCCATGTTTCTTCCAAGCTAATCCTTAAAGACTCGGTTGATCAGCCTTTGGAAGGTGGCGCCCACGTTCTTCAGGCCGAAGGGCATAATTTTGTAGCAATATAGCCCCTTGTCCGTGACAAAGGCCGTCCTCTCCTTATCTTTGGGATGCATCCTGATCTGGTTATACCCAGAGAAAGCATCCATGAAGCTCAAGAGTTGGTGGCTGGCCGTCGCATCCACCAGATGGTCAATTTTTGGCAGGGGAAAGCTATCTTTGGGGCACGCCTTGTTGAGGTCTGTGTAATCTACGCAGATCCTCCACTTCCCGCTAGCCTTCTTCACCATGACGACATTGGCCAGCCACTCCGGGTAGTGAGATTCCCTGATGAAGCCAGCATCGAGGAGCTTCTTTGCTTCCTCCTCGACAGCCCTCTGCCTTTCGGCGGTGAAGCTCCTCTTCTTTTGCTGGACGGGCCTGTAAGTGGGAACCACCCTAAGCTGATGGGTGATGATGTCCGTCGGGATGCCTGTCATATCGGACGCCGACCAGGCGAAGATGTCTGCATTCTTCCTCAAGAAGTCGACTAGCTCCTGCCTGGCTCTCTTGTCTAGGGTGCTCCCTATTTGGAGGACTCTCGTTGGATCATCCTCCCTAAGGGGCACAAATACAATTTTCTCAATGGGCCGACCATGGCTGTCAGCCTCATCCCTGGGATCCAGCTGCTCGAGCGTAGGGCGCTCATCCAACTGCCTGTCGTGGATAGCAAGGCATTGCCGGGCCATTCTACGGTCTCCCCTCAGCTCTCCAACTCCATCGCGTGTCGGAAACTTGGCCAGCAGGTGGTAAGTAGACACAATAATCCGAAACTTATTAAGGGCTGGCCGTCCCAAGATTGCATTATACACCGAGGTTGTACAGACGACCACAAAGTTGACGGAGAAGGTCCGTTGGTAAGGTTCCGTTCCGAGGGTCACGGGTAAGGCAATCTCTCCTTTGACCCCGACAGGATTCCCTCCGAAGCCGGTGAGCGGTGCCATGGACTCCCGCAATATAGATCTAGATAAGTTCATCCGGATGAACGCATCATACAGTAAAACCTCCGCACAATTTCCATTATCGATAAGAACACGCTTTACATCATAGTTGACGATGACAGCCGACAACCACAAGGTCATCGCCTAGGAGAAGAGGCTCCAAAAGGTCCTCATCAGAAAAGCTAATTACATTGGATCCCCTGGGCCTCTTTATAATGTCCTGGTCCTCCTTCCAGCCCCGGTCAGACCGTCGATGCAGCATGCCGACGCCTCCATCTGTCGGGCGCTGGTTGGGGAGCTCAGCCTCCCCCAGGGGGTTTTCAACAGTTGAAGTCTCGGCTCGATCCCGGCAGGGTCGGACGTATTTGTTCAGATACCCCCTGCGGATGAGATCCTCGATGGCGTCCTTCAGCTGGTGGCACTCCTCTGTCTCGTGCCCATGGTCCCTGTGGAACCGGCAGTATTTGTTCTTGTTTCTGGAGGCAGGGGGTCCTCTCATCGGTCGAGGTCTTTGAAAGAAGGCCTCGTTTTCGATCTCCATCAGAATCTTCTCCCGCGATAGGGAGAGGGGCGCGTAGTTATTGAACCGCTTGAGGTATTCCCTCGGCTTGGGGCTCTGGCGCCGGATGGATCGACCGTCGTTGTTGGGGGATCGGACCACAGGGGCCTTATCGCCCCGCTTCTTCGGGGCCTACCTCCCCTCAGCCTGGCGTCGGCTCACTGCTTTCTCTTCCACCAAGGCATACTTGTGCGCCTTGGCCAACAGATCAGTATAGCTTGTAGGGAGCTTCTTGTCAAGGGAAAACATGAACCTGGATGAGCGGAGCCCCCTCTTGAAGGCTGACATGGCCACCACTTCATTTAAGTCAGGGATCTCCATAGCGGTCGAGTTGAAGTGGGCCATGTAGTCCCGGAGGGTCTCTCCCTCCGTTTGCTGGATGAGGAAGAGATAGTCGGTGTTCTTCGGAGCCCGGCTGCAGGTCCTGAAATGAGAGAGAAAAAATGTCTTGAGCTGGAAAAAAGAATGAATCGTACTTGGACGGATGGCGGAGAACCACATTTGCGCGGCCTTCTTCAGGGTTGTTGGGAAGGCGATGCGGTGGAGGGCGTCGGATGCGCCCTGCACCATCATGTGGGCTTTGTAGGCACCCAAGTGATCCAGGGAATTGGTGGTACCGTCATAGGGGTCCACCTACGAAATCTTAAAATGGCGGGGGATAGTCTCCCCCAGAATCTTTGCAGAGAAAGGCGGGCGGGTGTCATGCACCGGCCTTCCCTCGGCGTTCTGCCACTCGGCTATATCGACAATGCGCTCCTCCATGTGCATGATCTTGCTGTCGTAGTTGTGCGGGTCTGCAGCAGGGCGCCGGCCACCGGGATGAGCAGAGTCAGCGAAAGAGGGGGAGGCTAACCTCGCCCTCTTTCCTTCAGTACGGGCCCTCATGGACCCCTGGGGTTTTGGGACTACCGGGGACGATGAGGAGGTGCGTCCGGCTGCTGGCTAACGCCGGCGACCTGCTGGTGATTGACGTAGGAAGCCACCGGCGGTTGCTATTGACGCTCCGCCATCTCCTGGAAGCGCTGGACTGCCGAGGTAAGCGTCTTAATGCGGTTTACCAGCATTTGGAATTATTGTAGCCCTAGGGTGATGGTGGCCTCGACGGCGGCGGCGACATTGCTCTCCACGAGATGTGCGCTGGGCCCTTGGTGGGAGCGTCCTCCCCTCGCGGAGACGCTCTGGGTTCTTTCTCTTGCCATAGCTGGATCCTTCCCGTTTATCTTCCCTTTTCGAGTAAGGAGCGCGGCGGAGGTTCAAGCGTGGCCCTTCCTCTAGCACCAATCTGTTGCCGCTCTTCCTTCTGAACCGAGCTCGGTGGACGCGCTGGAGGGCTCCTCGACTGGGCAACCTGCAAGAAGTCCCTAAGCGCCGGAGGGGGCTCCGGCGGGGGACACTCAGATGCTTAAGTTAGAGGAGGATTGGAGCAACATAACGAGAAGAACTCGGGAAGAGGAATCAGAATGGGGAAGAAGAATGTTACCCCTCACGAAGGTCCCCCGGGTGCCTTTTATAGGCATGGAGCACTGTCATATTATGTTGGGGGCAGGCTGAAAAAGCCCAGAAATGCTCCCAGGAGAATAGTCATGGCGGCGAGATCGTGGGTGGCGGCGTGACAGGTGTGTCAGAGTAATGGCCATGCGGTGGAGTTTGTTATAACAGAATGTCAGAACTGTCGGAGAGAAAGGGTTCCTGGAAGCTTCGGTGATTCCTTCAGCGACAGATCGGCTGGCTTCCATGAAGCCGACCGGGGCGCTTAGTAGGGTCAAAGGGGGCCGACCGTAGCGATCAAAGAGGTGCCGCACGGGTGGCGAGGCACCTGTCAGCTTCCAAAGCTCTCGGGCCGGTTCTTTGGAAAAGCCGACCGGGGAGTCGGACTCCGCGCGGGGACCAGCCGACCGGACGCCGGGGCCGGTCCGACCGGGGGCTAGCCAAAGGGGCGCATCAAGTGGCATTTGAGGAATCTCCGCATATTTTACTTTCATTATATAAAGGTTTTCCAATAAATAACATGGTGTTAGAAGTTTATTGAGCATGTTTTCAAGTTAGCTTATCACTAATTTTTTATCCTAAGTTATCAATTTATTTTCAACAAGACTACTAAAAAATAAAAATCATAAACTTGTAGGCATCAAGGTAAAACTTGCATATAATTTGTATGTGATCCTCATGATAGCCCGACAGCGCAACTTCTAAATGTTCTAACGACAATGTTTCATGTTTTTGTAGCAATGCTTTTATTTTCTTGCTAGAAAGCTATGGTGAAATAAGATACTCCTAGAATAGTCAAATTCAAAGATCAATCATTGCCAAACTTCCGATAAATGGGGTGGCCTTTGTGTTCTATCATTTGCCACCTTTTTTTTTGTCTCCTATATTGTTAAGTAAGCACTAGAATGAATGATTTAGCTAGAGATGGTTATGTCATATTATTCAACGGAACTCATACAACAGTATCTTCCAAACATTGATGCTTGATTGAAGGAACCAATGACCAAAAGCCAGTTGATCAAAAAGATAGGTGGACAACTATAACCCCAACGCATCCACAAAACATCTAGGCTTACAGGCTTAGAAATTAGCAAGCTAGGACCTTTCAAACTAATTTCATTCGCATTCCATATATCATCTTTAGAGAGCTAGCACTGTCATGTACCATCTATTAATACTTGTGAGATAAATAGATTTGATCAGTATAACACAGAACCTGCACCTAGTGAGCACCAGACATTTCATAAGGAGATATTATTCCCTGAAGTAAGTTCTAGTTTTGTTAAATCGATAGTTAATTTGCCATTAATTATCTCAACAAACGAAGATGCATGCAAGTGAATGGAATATATTCTCAAGTTGAGAAGCATCCTATACCATTGATGGATATGATGCAGTGCGTCGTTGCGAGCACATCAGACTGGATCAGGAACGTGTTTGATGCTGCTATACGTGTAATTAACCCAAAATATTAAAAAAAGAAAGAAAGAAATCAAAGCGTGATCCTTGGAGTGGTGATGATTTTTCCAGGCAATAATTGTCCCAAAGAGCCAAAGGGAAAGGGGAACGGCGAGGGTACAAGTGGGGCAACTGGGGAGGGGCCAATGATTGCGGGGCGTGGGTGTCGGGGGCCGGGCCGACAGCGTGACACGCACGACTGTGGCCCGTGGGCCCCGCGTGTCACGTCTTTCCGTGGTGTGTTGGCACGTGCCGCGGCACGACATGTTGATCCACGTGAGTTCGCCGTGGTTTTCCATCCCCTTCCACGTGAACCCCCACTCCCTCTTGTCCCTCCGCCTCTCTCTCCCTCCCTCCCCGCTCGCCCTGGCTCCGCTTCATCGGCTCGGCTTATGATCTAGGTGGGCCCTATCTCTAGGAGTGGCGTGCCCTTAGATGGTTCAGGCGGCCCCAAGTCACATACCTCGAAGCCGGTTTGTTACAAATTGCGCCCGGCCGTTTAAAAACGGGGAGTGACCAGATCCATCGTAATTCTAGAATAAATTATCTTATATATATATATATATATATATATATATATATATATATATATATATATAACAGCAACATGATTTAGGATGACTAAATGTTAGGTATGGATCTAATCAATCTAATAATTTTTCGTTATTTTTATCTGGTTGCACAAAGCTAAATCATGCCGTCCACTTCAAAAATTGATGATTGTTGCTCATTTTTTTAATATTTGGCATCAAAGTAGTGTGTTATTCTCTTTATTTTCAACATGAATATAACTATGGTTGTCCAGATAAATAATACGGTGGCTATCTAATGATGCACCAAGTAAAATATATATAGCAAAGATTATGGGCTTGTTTGGAGTGATATGAGTTTATCTTCCCCCTATAGGTTTATTTTCATCCGGCAAATGGATAGAGAAAGCATCAGAGTAAGAGGGGAGTATTGACAAAAGACAATCACAAACAAGTAAACAAGTATAGGTTATCATTGATGCCATTGGCAGTGGAAGAACTATTAATGTTGTTGTCATAACTAGTGGTGTCTCCTCTATTTGAGATGGATGATATGAATAGTGATGCATAGTGCATGATATGATCCATCAATGGAAAGAGAAATATTTTATGAATGGTTGTGATTCTATCCATCTAGTATAATTATTTGAAGTGTATTTGGATATAACAAAAAGATATTCAGCTGTAACAACATATATAAGAATTGTAATGCAGTTTTTTACCAAAAAATCCTAAATTATGATTTTTTTTTTTTTTTGCTAAAAAGCTTCTTGACTTGACCTAGGTTTCTGACTTTAGCCAACAAATAGGTAATGATCTTCAACTTATATGATTTTTTTTCTAGCCATTTAATGCTCAAGAAACTCAAAGATTATTAAAACAACGAGCCTAGAAGAAAAGTGAGGCATAAAACTTCAGATATACACTTCTTAAGCTGGATGCGAATAAATTATTAAAAATGTATTTTTTGTAATATATAATAGAGATTTTTTTTTTTTGGCACGTGACAACAAAATAAAAAACTACATCATGGCATTTAGTTGCAAAGATTTTTACAATTTTTTTCCCATATAGTAAAGTTCTATATATTTTACTTTGTATAATAAAAATTTGCTAATTATCGATGGCAATCACATATTGATAATCGAAGTTTTTGAATGTGATCTACTACCTTTAAACTGCTTATTCATCAAAAAATCATATGAGTTAGAGATTTTCTAAATGATGTATAAACTTATTTAAAAAAAAGAAATATCATATTTTATATTATTTGAATTGTCTGATTTTTTACTACATGTTGCATGGAGTAAGAGATTCTAAATTATATGATTTTTAGAGATTTTCTAAATGATTTATAAAATTATTAAAAAAAGAAATATCGTATTTTATATTATTTGAATTGTCTAATTTTTTACTACATGTTGCATGGAGTAAGAGATTCTAAATTATATGATTTTAAGTATGTAAACAATTTATAATAAATCACATCCAATAATTTAAATTATAAAATTGATACTCTCATCTTTCAATCTATATCTAATCAGATTTAAGTAAAAATCTACTCAAGTCTAGCTTTCTTTCTCTTGCTCTCAATATATAGACTGTTTAATGACAAAATGTATAGCAATTATAATCTCAATTGCAGCAAAAACTGTTGGAGTATAGCTCTCTCTCTCTCGCTCCCTGTCTCTATATAGGCTGTCTAATGACATAATGTACAACAATTATAATCTCAATTGCAGCAAAATTTACTAGACATCGATTTACTGTAGGTGTTTATCATTAGCCATAAGAAATTGTTTAAAGTGAAAACAAAATCTAAGCAATTCATAAAATTCCAATTATGATAAATTCTGCAAAAACTTTCAAAAACTAGATGTTTGAAATTTATAGGGTAAAAAAAATATTTATTGGGTGCGCGGCAACTAAATCACAATACCAGATTTCAACAAATCATGCTAAATATGCTGTCACACATGCAAAGCAGAGATATTCTCTCGCGGATGAAAAATGGCAACAAAATGCCCAACAAAGTCTTAAATACTTGATTGCTAAAAGTAACACCTAGTTTCTAAGGCGAAGATGATAGAACGTTAATGTCGGTGATATATGGTGGATGATGGTTAATGATGATGTTATGATGGTGGGAGAATGGTCCACCGGTCCCAGAACCAAGCAGGATCATGCTGGTACCCTGTGGGACACAATGATAAGGGCGAGTATGAATTGGCCTTCAATGGTTGTGGGGGCTCACCCATGCTCCCCCTCCCTCATCGACGATCCTCTCTCATATATCGACATCAAGAGCAGTAATGCAGGTTGCACGAAGGCAATGATGGACATAAATTGTTATCATGTATTGCAATCATGAGGCGTATGTGCGTCCCCCCTCCCTCCTGACATCACGCCACTTCACTTGCTCCCGAGGGAAAGGAACAGGATTTCTTGCTCTCCTTTTAAAACTGGTTACTTGGTTAGACCGATATGCGGAAGTGGAAAAGAAGGTCAAACGTCAACAGGGTGGTGGAGCCGCTGCTAGTTTGTGGGGCTCCGTGGACGAGCGAGCCACGGGTTTCTCATGGAGATGGACGAGAACGGACCCCCCCGGGGGTGGGGAGAGGTTAACCAGGGTTAAGGTTTAGGAAGAGGGTTAGAGTTTGGGAGCAGCCATGATTGCGATAATTGAGAGCCCGGTCCTGACACAGGCCAAGGTCATGATTGAAGCAAGGAAAGAGGACCCCTATTTAAAACCTCCCATCGGCCCCCCCCCTCTTTGAAAATCTTCTCCTGCTTCCCTTCCCGTTTATCCGCTTTTCGCCTTTCCATTCCCTGATTCCTTCACCAAACCAGATCCTAAGCTTGGGAGAAAGAAAGAAGGCAAAAGAAAGGAGGTGAAGGAAGAAAGGTGAAAGATGATGGTGGAAAGGGAGGATCTCGGGCTCAGCCTTAGCCTGAGCTCGCCGGAGACTCGGTTCCCTCTCCAGCTTAATCTCATGCCGTCTTGTTCTTCTTCATCACCTTCCCCTCCTCCTCCGCCACCGCCGCCGTTCCTTCTTCACAACAAGTCCTCCCCATGGAGCGATCTCCTCATCCCCTCAGGTAACTTTAACCACGCTTCTTCTTTTTCGTCTAAGGACTTTGACGAGTAAGAATAGCAGATCTGTAATTTTTCTGCGCGGAATCTAAAGAGTAGTCGGTCTTGTGCATATCTTGGGTTGTAGAGAGGAGAACCGCGGAGGGACCGCTGCTGAGAGGAATCGACGTGAACCGGGCGCCGGCGGCTGAGAGGGAGAGCGAGGAGGAAGCTGGGGCGTCGTCGCCCAACAGCACCGTTTCCAGCGTCAGCGGGAAGCGCGGGGACCGCGAGATTCCCGGTGCGGAGGAGCACGAGGCGGAACGCGCCTGCTCCCGGGGTATCAGCGACGAGGAGGACGGCGAGGGCTCTCGTAAGAAGCTCCGCCTCTCCAAGGACCAGTCCGCCATCCTTGAAGAAAGCTTCAAAGAGCATAACACCCTTAACCCCGTAAGTACCCCTCCCCTCTCTCCCCCCCTCTTCCCATGACTAGTAGCATGGGAAGGAGACAGATCTAGAACTCTGTAATCTTCCGAGAATGACCCTGGATGTTTCTTTTTATTCCAACGAGAACAGAAGCAGAAGCTGGCGTTGGCCAAGCAGCTCAACCTGAGACCAAGACAGGTGGAGGTCTGGTTCCAGAACCGAAGGGCAAGGTATGAAACCGAGACCGACCGTGTCGTATTAGGAGGGGGTTGTTTCAGAAAAAAAAAAAAAAAATACATTTTTTCTTTTTTACCCTAACGAAGCGTTGCTCTGGGGATATTTCAGAACGAAGTTGAAGCAGACGGAGGTGGACTGCGAGTTCCTGAAGAGATGCTGCGAGAATCTCACGGAAGAAAATAGAAGACTTCAGAAGGAAGTCCAGGAGCTGAGAGCTCTAAAGCTATCGCCTCAGTTCTACATGCACATGACCCCTCCCACCACCCTTACCATGTGTCCTTCGTGCGAGCGTGTCTCCAACTCCACCAATACGGCCACCGCTTCCGCTCCTTCCACGGTGCCGCAGCCACCTGATCACCACCATCTCCTCCACCACCACCACCACCGCCCGATCCCCATCGCCCCTGCCCCAGCTCCGACTCCCTGGGCCCCGATGCCGCTTCGTCCGTCCTTTCTCGATGCCACTCTGCAGCGCACTTGAAACCAAAAACCAATTTCACCGCAGCGACTACCACGGTGTGGTCTATTTTGGCGCTGATGGATTTTGGGGTAGATTTGGTGGGATACTTTTAATTCGTGGATACGGTGAGATTACCATGGATGTCAGTATGTTATGTTTAAGCGTTTTAATGATATGTGTATGATGTGAGTAGTGGGGTGACTGATGGAAGGAAGACACTCCATCAGCTTTTCCTTTTTTGACGAGGGGAATTCCTTGGCCCATCTCGTAGCTTAGTTTCCCATCTACATTCCTTTTTCCCCCATGCTTTTTATTTTATTTTATTTGGGGAGATACTGTAGCGAATCCAAGAGCTGGTGTGGGTGTGTGTGTGTCTCTCTCTATCTCAAAAAGTTAAAAATATATATAAAAATGTCAAGTTCTTTTTAATTTACGATGACCGGAACTTGTGTATCATGTAAAGGGCTTCCTACTTTCCCCCGTCCCCTTGAAACTTTAAGTTCTGTGTTTTCTTAATGCTATCATAAATTATTGTTTATGATATCTTCCGCATATGCTCATGGACCGCATGATGCGTTGGTATACCGTGGCGTTCCGTGAGCACGTTGAAAGGATTCGATGACTTGATCTAAAAGAACGAAACCGGGTATAAAATAATTATCACATCATTCCATCCCAATCATTTGTTTATATAACATAAGGAAGCATCTGACCTTTGCTCGGTTGGTAATGTCCTAATTGGACGTTATGTCACCTTTAATTGGCAGTATTAGCTCTTACTTGCCATCACCACATTCATTTACGTAGCCGTCGCTAAAACCACGAGACAAGGTAATAGATACGATTGGGTGTGATGTTTGATTTTGTGTTCCCTTTGTCTGTCAGTAGTTGGCCGGGTTACAAATTCTGATGTGTTATTATTGTTTATTATTATAATCGTTTCTTTCGACCCCCCACGGAACTCCTACCATAACTTAGGGAGCAAAAGACGGGACTTGCCTTCGAATAATGGGCACCTCCCAATCTCCATTTTTTTAAAAAAAAAAAAAATTATTTTGGCCTTTTGGTGCCCCTTTTTTATTTTTTTAATTCTACTATATATATTTCCCGTGCTAGAAAAGACCAGGACTCACGTGGGCGGTAGATGGGCGTAAGAGGTGATGAATCCGAGGATAAGTGAGGTAGGCTCCAATTGGTATGATCGACGTTACGTGTCGCCTTTTGAAATCGACCTTTATTTGACCCTTTGTGGGGTGTAGATGGGCGGCCATCTTTTTTGGTCCAACAATGCGGATAGGCCTGCCAGACCGAACCGGCTGCTGTCCTCGGAGAGCCTTAGACGACAACACGAGGATTGAAAGAAAAAAAGGGTCATGGTCTTGGATTAGCTACTTGGAAATGCCTTCTTAGCAGTAATTCTATTTGGTTAAACATCATTGTCTTGACCCCTCGGCGATGCATGCATATGATCTATTATTTGGTTCAACTTTATGAGCAATCTAATGCACAATTTGGAGATGGAGAGCCTCCAATCTACCATGAGCTTGTGTTGCCATGAGTAGTAGGGTTAATTAAGTCGCATGCTGATGCGTGGGTTTCAATTTGGATGCCCTTAGGAGCGAGCATGGTAATTGTGCTCGAAATGTTGATGAGGAGAATTCCAGGAGGTTGCTATAAGATCACAAGATGGTGACATGACAATCTTGGCTAGTGACCGTCCAATTGTTTGCGTATGTTGCTTTGTTTGTGATTCCCAAATCAATTTCTGTCATTGTCTTCGAACTAGACACGATGTAATAAAATTTATCTATAAAATGTCTCCTAGGTTACTTATTTAATACCGGTCTTTTTTTAAAAAAAATTGCCTACTTTACCGGTGTGGATAATCTTGGGGAAAACCCTAGAGAAAAGGCTAAGATTTTCTAATTTAATCAATCACATATGATAAACAAAAAAAAAATATATATACAACAATATCTTAGAGAAAGATGGGTTGTAATTATTATCTTGGGCCTAGACTGATTTCCAAGCAATATGATGACTTGTTTAGATTTTATTGAGCTTGATGATTTTAAGCAGTATCTACTTCTATTAGAGATAGGGAGCGTTCCTCATTTTTTCGTTCATTTGAACACTAGAATTCTTAGCATATACGATGGAATTTTACTCATTCAATGGCAGATATATAGATGACTTATAACATGTAACATATTATTTTAAAAGAATGGGTACATATAAATACTACCATATTTGAAAAAATAACTTGGGGATACTTTGAATTGATAAGGAGCAATTCAAAGGAAATGCTAGACTTTAAAGCAATGGAGTAATGACCAGTGACTTGATTGAGAAATTTGTTTTGCTAATGGTGGGACAAGATGCAAGAACTCATATTTGAACAAGTTCAACAACCATAAAAAAAATATTAATTCACATTTGGTGAGTTCTTTGGCTTGGTCAAAAGCTGGAAAAATTATATTAATATTTCATAATAATCAGTGATTAAGATTATAATCAGTTGTAGTGGTAGAGCTGGAATTGGACCGACCCAAAACTCATTGTCTGGATCTGACCTGACCAACTCAATAAATTTCGGGCCGATCCAAAATCGATTCGGATTTCAGACTAAATTTTAAATATATCGAACTAGATTTTGGGCTGTAAAATTAAGTCTATTTAATTTTTGGACCAAAAAGATGTCTGAATTCGATCTAAAAATTCTTAAAATATAATCTTAAATTTGATCTAATTTTTAGCTGGGCCGATACAATGAACTTTGGCCGGTCCAATTCCAGCCCCATACAGTGGCAAGCGTTGTTTGATAGATAGTACCTTGTGCTGGGTCGCACGAACTCCCATGCTTAATCATTTTTCTTTGTTTTCAGCGTTGGTTTAAGATAGATACGATGGGCCTTAGGCTCAGTAAACTCAAGCGTCGCCGGGATTTTGTCTTGTAGGGCTATTTTTTTTAAAAAAATTCCAGTGAAATTGTAGGGAAAATTTTTGAAGGCAGAGATAGTTGCGTGGCGTGAGCTCCCTTTGCATCCTTCTTGCGTGGCGTGAGAACGAGAGAGAGAGAGACAGGAAAAAAGTGACAGTTAAGTGCTAAAGAACTGAGTTTCGAACTCAACTTATATTTTTTTATAAAATATTTTTTTTCTTCTTTCTATATATATATATTTTTTAATATTTTTTTCATCATTTATTATTTTTGTATTTATTTTAGATCTGGAACCAGAAGTAGCATGCTGTTAACGATTTTCCTGCATATGCTAATTTATCTGGCTGGAGCACTAAGGGACGAGTTGCATGTCCTTCTTGTGGTGAATCAACCCATTCAATTTGGTTAAAACATGGAGGAAAGTTCTGTTATATGGGACATCGTCGATGGTTGGAGGCAAATCATCCATTTCGATTTCAGAAGGATTTATTTGATGGTACCATAGAGTTTGGATCTGCTCCAATTCTACCTTCTGGTTCTGATATTCGTAGACAAATGCTTGGTATCAGACACAGTTATGGCAAGATGACAAAGTCCTCTAAAAAGCGAGGAAGAGATGATGTTGAGACTTCAGTACAAGAAGAAATATCGGAGGAAGTCAATACTTGCACCTTAGATACGGCAGTGTTCGAGGATCCGGATAATTTCTTTGAAGTTGAAAATGATGATGATATAATCACAGCAACTACCCATCAGCATACTAAACAATTATGGAAGAAAAGAAGCATATTCTTTGACTTACCTTATTGGGAGCATAATATACTCCGGCATAATCTTGATGTTATGCATATAGAAAAGAATGTCTGTGATAATTTGATTGGAACAATATTAAATCTTGATGGAAAGACTAAAGATAACATGAAGGCGCGTCTTGATTTAAAAGAAATGGGCATCCGACATGAACTTCATCTACAAGTGCTTGCAAATGATAGAACTTATATCACTCATGCATGTTATACAATGTCTAGTCGAGAAAAAGATCTCTTCCTGACAGTTTTAAAGAATATCAAAGTTCCTGATGGATATGCCTCAAATATTTCACGATGTGTGAATCTGAAAGAGCGCAAAATTTCAAATCTTAAAAGTCATGATGGACATATATTAATGCAAGATATTCTTCCATTGGCTTTAAGGTCGTCAATGCCAAAACAAGTTATTACGGTTGTTTTTCAGTTATCATCATTCTTCAAGGCATTATGTTATAAGGTTCTTGATCCTCAGGAGCTTGATCAGTTGCAGTCTCAAGTCGTACTTACATTATGTCAGATGGAAAAGATTTTTCCTCCTGGATTTTTTACGATTATGGTTCATCTACTCATTCACCTAGCTTCGGAAGCTAAACTTGGTGGACCGGTACACTACAGATGGATGTACCCTATCGAGAGGTAATGCTGTAAAACTTAAATTTTATAATTTATATAACTTTTTTATTATTTAATATGATATAAATATCATACTTTTTGAAGGTATCTTGTACGTTTGAAGGATTATGTACGAAACAAAGCCCATCCTGAGGGCTCAATAGCAGAGGGATATATTGCTGAAGAGTGTTTAACATTTTGTTCAAGATATCTCGAAGGTGTTGAGACTGTATTCAATCAACCTCAACGTCATGGTGATAATATGGAGAATACAGATATATACAAATTTGCATCATCCGGAAGATTTATAGGAAAAGCTGAAAGTATTGTTCTTGACCATAAATCCATGTCACAAGCACACCGTTATGTATTGCTACATAGTGACATAATATCTGACTATCGCAGGTTAGTCTATCTACACATGGATAATACTAAATATTAGACACAGTCAAACTTATATTTTATTGTCATGCAGTGAATTTTTATCTGTACAACGACAAGCCAATCATTCCACTCGTCCTAATCCAAGGATTGAACAAAGATGGTTGGTTGAGTTATTCCCTAATTGGCTTGCCAATCAGGTTAGTATATATAAGTCGTATAATAATTTTATATATTTTTAACATCGACTAAATGATCGATAATTGATATTATATTTTTTAGGTACCGGTACTGATGGAGAAAAATAGTTCAGCAGAATTAATTGCACTTACCAGAGGTCCAAATTATATTGTGAACAAATATAATGGTTTTATTATAAATGGCTTTAAATTTCATACCAAGGAGCGCGAGAAACTTAGAAAAACTCAGAACAGTGGTGTTATGGTTGAAGCAGATGGAAAATCTTATTATGGTATACTTAAAGATATTTTGGAGTTGGATTATTATGGAAATTTTAAAGTTGTATTATTTCGATGCGATTAGGTGGATATAAATACACCGAGGGGTTTGAAAAAGGACTCAAACGGATTCGTACTTGCCAATTTTTCAAGATTGATACATACGGGTGTGTTATTAAAGGATGATCCATTTATCTTTTCATCTCAAGCTAGACAAGTTTTTTATGTACAAGACTCGAAAGATAAAGAATGGGCTACTATTATTAAGACAAAACCCAGAGACTTGTATGACATGGGAAAAAGGGTGGAAGAAGAAGATGATGATACTTACACTCAGTGTATGCCTTATAATATTGTACCGGATGATCATATAAATGATACAACCATTTTGGTTAGGTTGGATTCCTAGGAAGGTACAACTGGTTGATTATGACAAGTAAGTAGTTTGTAAGATGGTTTACATTTTTTGCATTGATGATTATGTTATCTTTTAAATTGCAATTCATTTCCGTTATAATTTGATTATAATGTTGACTGACTTGTTTTTAAATAATGCAGGTTAGGTACACCATGCCTCGAAGGAAGCGATTAGCAGATGTACAGATACAGTTTTCCCAGACCGAGGCTGGTACTTCTTCAGCACAACAGCCTGAGGGCAATCGATCAGTTTCACATCGGTCTGATGGCAGTCCCTCTATTTCTGCACATCAGCCTCAGGACGACATTATTCCCTCCGAGTCCGCACATCACGATCCTTCTATGGATCATCCTGATGACGAGCCTATCATCGATGATATACAGATACAGGGTACATAATTTAATAATTCTATCTCATTTCAATTCATGCATATGCAATAGTTTTGATATACAATGTTCTGTATTTTTTTTTTTGTAGATGGATCCGGGAGACTCAGGCGTAGGCGAGGACCCACATTAGTCCGTGATGTGTGGCAGTTACCTGAGGGTGAGAGGATAGTGATAGAGTGCAACAAGCTAGGGCAGCCTATTAAGAAAGCTGCTAGCTTGTTGACTAGCTTTCTGGGGACAGTAGCACGCCGTGGTCAGCTATGTCCTCTGAATTATTCGAAGTGGAACGACATGCTTCCTGCATATAAAATAGAAATGCTACGAGTTGTGCAGGTAAAAAAATTAATATATTATTTTATATCTTAGGTTTTTAATAATTGAATTGCTTTTTTCATTTAATATTTATTTTATTGTTTAATTAAAATGTAGAGCAAGTTCGTTCTTCCTTCAGATTCATCTGATTTTGTGCTTTAAATATCTAAATCAAAGTGGAAAGATATAGGGCGAAGTTGAAGAGAGACTACAAGCTAGAGGGTAGGACAAGAGAGCAGGTTGTAGCTACCGTCCTCCTGATGTTCACCCTCATCAGTGGATGGAGCTGGGCACTATTGGTTCTCTGAGAGGGCACAGGTTGTGTAGCATCATCAAACACTTCGAAATTTATTATTTTCACTTGTTATAATTATATTTATACAATATATAACATTGTTTAATTTTTTTTTGCAGACGTATTCTGATTAGGGTAGAGCTGCACGAGCTGCTCAGTCTGTTCCTCACACAGCGGGTCCAAGAGTTATGCACGGCTCAGGCATGAGTTTGTATGTTTCTCATCCCATAATACTAGTAGTATACTTTTAGTTTTAACATAATGTATCATCATGTATCATGCATGTGTCATGTATAATGATACGGGGATATAAGGTGTTATTTGAGTTTTTTTGTAATATTTATTCTTTATATAGCTGATCAGCAGGGGAGGGAGCCTGGTGAGGTGGAGTTTTATCGGATGACTCACGTTCACCAGGATGGCAGTTTTGTTCCGGACGAGTCCAGAGATATATATGTATTTTTTATATTTATGTTATATTATGATTTATATTTTTATTTTTATTAAGTATTAATATATGTATTTTTTGTCAAAATAGAATAGGGCTACCTCTATGATATCCGAGCGTGCTGGCGAGGGTTCATCATCTACACAGAGCAGTCGCATCGAGGCCGAGGTATTCTCGGAGTTGATGGGACCAGATCGTCCTGGACGAGTGAGGGGTTATGGATTGGAGTTACCCCTACTCAGTTATCTGAGGTGGTAGATATACTCGGGATACTAGAGAGAGTCATGATCAGTACATGTTCGTCAGCTCCAGGAGGAGATAGCAGAGCTCCGACAGACACGTGATGCAGACAGAGCAGAGATGCAGACCATTAGGTCTCAGCTAGAGCATGTTACATCTGTGCTGCATATGTTCATGTCATCTCAGGTAAGTAATTATTTATTAATTTGTATATATCTAATAATTGAGAATATATATAATATGTATTATAATTCCTGATGTATATATTGCAGGTTCCTGGTGCATCTGCGAGCCGCAGACCTGACGACGACCAGCCTCCCACGGATCAATGATGTTAGATGGTTTTTTTATTATTTATGTATGTCTTTTGTGTTTATTTGAACTTGGATTGATATGTTTATATATATATATATAACTTTTTATATTTGGGTTGTATTTGTGTTTGTGTATGTTGGATGTGATATATGATACAAGTTTGAATATTTTCATTTTTGTGGTATGTTGGATGTGAGACAGGTTTCAATGTTTCTTTTTTCGTAATGTATACAGGTTATGGTTTGTATATATGGCTGTTTTTTTTTTTTTTAAGAAAAAAATTTACCGACGCTTTAAAGCGTCGCTAATTTTGAATCCGGCGATGCTTTAAAGCGTCGCTAAAACTAGAACTGGCGACGTTTTAAAGCGTCGCTAGACACAAGCCTAGCGACGCTTTAAAGCGCCGCTAACTCGCGACGCTTTAAAGCGTCGCTAGACACCAAGCCTAGCGACGCTTTAAAGCGTCGCTAACTGGCGACGCTTTAAAGCGTCGCTAGGCTTGGTGTCTAGCGACGCTTTAAAGCGTCGCTAACTAGCGACGCTTTAAGCTTGTGTCTAGCGACGCTTTAAAGCGTCGCTAACTGGCGACGCTTTAAAGCGTCGCTAGGGTTCAGTTCTAGCGACGCTTTAAAGCGTCGCTAAAACTGGCACTGGCGACGCTTTAAAGCGTCGCTAGGTCGAGTTCTAGCGACGCTTTAAAGCGTCGCTAGAATAAACCCTAGCGACGCTTGGGAAAAACGTCGCTAGAACTGAACCTGGCGACGCTTTAAAGCGTCGCTAGGGTTTAGTATAGCGACACTTTAAAGCGTCGCTAAATACCGACGCTTTAAAGCGTCGCTAAAAGCCGACGCTTTAAAGCGTCGCTAGAATTGCGACGCTTTTCCCAAGCGTCGGTAAGTTGCGTCCCAACGCTTGCATAGGCGACGCTTTAACAACGCTTTACAAAACGTCGGGAGATTATTTAGCGACGTTTATAAGCGTCGGTAAAAGTCAAAAAAAGCGTCGGTAAATCCCAAATTCACTGTAGTGAGCTGATGGTTTATAAGAGTTATGAGTTTATGTAAATTATATTAAAATCATGATTTTTTGCTGGGATAATTAAACAGGTCAAAGATGTTTGGTTAAGTTGGACTGGGTTACCTTATTTCAGGAAGGTGATTAGGTCAAGACATTTTTGGCATGATTTGGATAAACTAATTGGCTCGTCATATATATAATTTTATATTCACATTATATCTTTCAATTTATTATGAATATAATTAATGGAACGTAGACAACGAACATCTTATTCAAGACAAATGGCTGCATTAAAAAAAAAAAAAGAGTCACAAGGAGTGACGGCACTCTGCCATGGAGACCCGGAGCTTGGAAGAGACAAACAGTCGAACCAACATCAAATATTTGAGTAAATTCCTAGACGGGGGAGTTGACATCGCAGTTGCAAGAAACCGTTTTCTCTCGTCAAACATCTCATTTCATGTATGACCTTTTGTCATTCAAATACATGCGTCGAGAGGATTCCAAGGGTGGTGGCTGTTAGACCAAGCAACTCGTGCAATTGGGCAAAGAAAAAGAACATTGATTTTTTTTTTTTATTTTTTTTTTTTTTTATTTTTTTTTTGCATTAGCTAATATATTTTGGTATTATTTTTAAAAAATTATGATTTGCCAAGATCAATAGATTAAAACCCTCATTGATCAACTAGCTAGTGATCCATGAGTAGGACTTTGAAGAGATTGTTTCGATCTCCGATAGTAGAACGGGCCTGGAAATAAAGGATGTATCTCATTATCTGTTTTACATACTTATCTGAGAAATGAATAGTGGTACTGTTCGGATAACTTCATATATGGCACATCATATGCAATCTACAATTTAGATAAATATGAAAATCTTCCTATTTAGTTTAATGATATATATATATATATATATATATATATATATATATATATATTATATATATATATATATATATATATATATTTATATATATATATATATATATATATATTATATATATATATATATATATTTGATTTTTATGGATCTGTTTTTTTTGATATATATAAATCTTCCAGTTTATCCAAAAAAAAAAAAAAAAGAAAAAGCATCGTCTGGAAAATTAACATGTAGAAAGTATGTTATATTTATTTGCAACTAATATGAGTCCTTATCAGATTAATCATTTTTTTAAAGAACCTTATGGCCGTATCATGCACAAAATGTCCCAAAATAGGGAACTCAATTGGTTATATATGATTTCATTCACCCCATCAATATTGTTTTTTATTTGGATTCTATTGCTGGCAATTCTATTATGGTAGGTAATAGAGATGCCGGAGTAGAGCTTGGAAGAGGTAAGGGTGTTTGAGGATCCAAGGAACAAATTCATGAGCCTGATAAAGGAATAAATTAATAGAATCCAAATTTTTGAGCATGGTCCCTGCCAGTCCAGGGCATCAATTGCAAGGAGTGGTTAAACAGGTCATCTCTCATGGGAAATAACTCTCTTAGTTAATTGATGTTCATATGGTCATGCACTCATATTTATGCTTTTAAGGTTTCTTTCTTCTCAAAGTCTCATCTTACTATGATGTATCTATCATCGAGCATCAAATAATATGTTGTTGACCGCTAAGATGGTAGCCTGGTTGGTAGAGGCCTTGCCTCACTACCAACCGGTCACGGATTTGAGGCATGATCTCGTGAATGACTTGATTAAATTCATAAATTTTCCAGGAACCCGTGACCGTTGATGTAAGTGAGAGGTCAGGGATTTCCCGTTCTACTAGCCGACGTCTTAGTGGTGTCAAGTTGACGTATTCACCATTTGATGGGGAAAGACTGCTCAATGGTCTTGTATCAAAAATTATCTAGCAGGGTGGGAGCCTGAGGGGGTAGCTATACCGGGATTTATCCCCCTCCATCCCTTTTTTCTTACTTATAAAAAAAAAATGTTGTTGAAGAATGAGATCGACTTGGCTAGTAGTTATGGAAATGAACAAAATCTTGGTGTTTCAACATGAATATAAGACATCTCGGTGGTTGGTAAGTTGTGCTTTAAGTTATCAACTATATGATGATTCTTTTAGTGCTCATGAGTATGTTCAGACACATTTAAGGAACTAGAAAAGTGTTAAACAGTTACTACCATGTCACCGTTGCATCGTAAATGGTTTCCTTCTTTCTTTCTACTGTCTTTAAACTGAATTTTGGTAAGAGTCAAACAACAATTGCATGTTTTATCCTGCATAATCACATTAGAAGGCCATTATGGGCGGCTAGGTATCCATTGCCTACTTGTTTGATAGCTCATGTTGAGTTACTTGGTCAATGGAAAGAAATTCAATGTAATATTTCACAGTTTCAGGTATGTCAAATTTAGATTGAAGCTGATTCTTTAATTATTATCTCTTTATGTACAAATCTTTATTCTCTTTCCTGCCTTCTCCTTTGGTATGGAATAATTTTAGCTAGTGGTGAGTCAATATTCTATTAAATTTTTATGCATTACTAGGATAGGAAATCAAGTGGCATATTCGGTTGCCTCCTTTGTATTCAATGGGCCATTCCATTTCGATATGTTAGCAAGTAATTGTTATAGGTGGTGGTGGGATTGATATTGTGAGAACCTAGGCTAGTGGGCCATTTCCTGGGATGAAGTCAGCAGTCCCCGCTGACTTTAATCCGAAGCTAAAAAAAGAAAAAGAAAAAAAGAAAGAGCTCAAAATAGGGGACTTCGTCCCCTACTTGACTAAGCATGAATCTCGCCAAAAAGATCAGTGAGAATGTTATGGATAGGTGGAAGATTGTCAACAGAGAGACGGGAGTTGGCTAGACTCTTGATCGACCAATTATATCTATGTACCATGAGCAAAGGATATCCTCTATGAACCTTCTCTATGAATCACACCTCTCATCATCTTGCATCGAGCCAAACCAAGCCACCACCACTTTCTTTCCATCTCCGGTGGCTAGCTACATCATTTCCATCATCGGTAAGTCCCCTCTCTTCCTTGATTATTTTTTTTAGTGTTGCAGTAGGGGACGGGGCCTCATCCATTTTCACCTTCTTTCAGTCTCTCTACCAAACCATCGCCGATGGCACTGCCTCACCCCCACTCCATCCCGGCCGTGCTCTGACGAGCCGTCCTCTTAACCCTCTCCCCCTTTTTCCTTCTTCCATGATTCTTTGGGATCATGAAAGGCTCGTCCAAGCCGAGCCAAAGAAGAAAAAAAGAAGCAGAGGAAGAAGAAAAGAAAAAAAAAAAGAGAAAAGAGGAGAGAGGAAGAGGAGAGAGAAGGAGAGAGAAAGAACAGATAAAAAAGAGAAGAGAGAGAAAGATGAGAGAGGAGAGAAAAAGAGAAGAGAGAAAGAGGAGAGAGAAGAGAAGGAAAGAGGGGAGAGAGAGAGAGAGAGAGAAAGAGAAGAGGTAAAAAGAAGAGAAAGAGTAAAATAATAAATAAATAAATAAAAGGTGGGAGATCAACCTTAATCCATTAGATTTTAATTTGATTAATCCATCATCAATCAAAATAGATTCTCGTAATCGGATCAAAACGACTACTTAGATCAAACCCATAACTAGATCCAGATCTTGTTATGATCAAGAGTCTCTCTCATTGTTTTAGTCTTCTTTTCTCAAACTTAAGGTAAATTATGAAATTAATTTATTTTGTCAAAGTCTTTATCACTTTTATTAGTAAGGAGTGTCAGATCTAGGGTTTGAGTCACATGTTCTTGATAAAATCAATTTTCAGTAAGTTATCGCTATCCTAGTATATTTTACTATACTTGATTTGATTTAAAAGTTTGATTAATGTTATGTTATTCAAATGAGAACTTTATGCAAGAACATGATTTGACAAAATGTTGAGTTAAATATGCATTAATCTTAAAAATGATTGTATTAAATTGTATCAAAAAATATGTTATTTGTTGGTTATTATGCTCTTTAGTTCGACTATGATCACACAAGTTAGGATCTAGTCTCTTTTGAACCTCTAGAAGGATGATCACTGGTGCATGACTGATGAACGATATGTGTAGTCAGGAGCTAGTTCTTTCTGGACCTAGCTAAATAGAGCAATCACTGACACATGTTGAGGATGCATATTTTTTCATATGATATCAAAGCTAGTATACTTTTGGGCCTCCAATGGAGTTATCACTGGCACATGATCAATGGACGGTATGTACAGTCAGGATCTAGTCTCTTTTGGAGCTAGCCACGGGCCGATCATGGCTATAATCAGAGGGACTAGAAAGCGAGAGTGAGAGTAGATGGCCATCAATGGTTATTTTGTTTTAGAAATGTATGGTTGTCAACCGTGTACAATGAAAAATTTATGTTGATTGTGCTTTGTAAAAATTTTATGTTGATTGATTTGGCTTATTTCATCAGCTTATATTTATGAATAAATATTAAATTTTATATTTTCTAAACTAGAGATTATGATAATTTACTGGGCTCGTGTAGCTCATTATATTTTTCTTTCTTTTTAGATGCTATGGAGTAGTGGGGGTTTGGGGTCATGCTGTGAGGAGCTTAAGATTTGGAGGTTGTTTTGATAAGTTTGACTTATTCATTATGTTTAGTAGTTACGAAGTTGGATTCATTATTGTTTTTTATTTTGGTATTTTGAAGGTTTTGAAAGTTAAAAGGTTAGCCTTGTATTTGATGGGATTAAGTCCTAAGGATATGCGACTGTCTGTCGTATGCCTGGCTCAAGTCTCGAGCCAGAGCGTGATAGATTTAATGGTATCATAGCAAATGTTTAAGATGAAAATGACTTAGTTAGTGAGAGCAGGGTGGAATTAAGGCTTTGATTGAATATCTTGAAATAATTATCGATACTAAAACTTTATTTAATTTTTTTATGAGTATATGTTATAGTCCCAAGGATTTATTGAGTATAAGTATAGAAAGTTTGCACAAATAAAATATTTGGTTAAACACTCTTGATGTGGTGAGATCGCTGACATGGGAGAGCTGATAGGCGCCACGTCAAAGGAAACCACCACGTCGGACGCCACGTCAATTCTCCTGCTCGGACTCCTTCGCCGAGCTGAGCTCCCTCAGGGCAACGAGCCAAGCTCCGTCCTCCACCAGGTCGATCCCGCGAGCTCGGGATGCCTAGGTCGGAGCCGCACTCTGCCCTCTAGAGCGAGACCCTCGGAGATCGAGCCCTGTGGTCAGAGTCGAGCTCAGCCGTCCTCCGCCACGTGGAGCCTCTTCGAGGCTGAGCCCTCTGGACCGGACCCACACTCTGCCCTCCTCCACCGAGACGACCTCGCAAGCTCGGGGCATCCAGGTTTGAGCGAGCCCTGCCATTCCAGCTCAGCCCCAGCTCAGACGCGAGCACCACCATCCCAGGACACCGGTGAGTCGCCCAGGGACTGCACTGGGACACCTGCCAGACCGCACTGACTGCCTGTAGTCGCCGGTTACACCAGAAAGGGAAGAGACCCACTGATCGAGGCGCCATGCTCCTCACCAATCGCTTGAACCACCGGATAGAGGAAGTCAACATGGAGATTCGAATCCCAGGGGTGGCGGCCCACCAATCGAGGTACTGCCAGGTTTTCAGAATGAGGCGACTAAGGGGAATGTCAGAGCACATGACAGCTTCCCTTATCACGGATCGGAAAAGGCTCCTCGGGACACCGCCGCATGCGCCTGACAGCCCGGTGGAGATCCCAAGATGAACACCCAATGGTAACCTAGTCTACAAAGCTCGGAGGTAAGTGCAAGCTCAACCAGAGAGCACAGCACCACAAGAAAAACTCAAGCAAGGGCGGGTGGAAGAGCCACACAGAGACTCCCTCTAGCCAGGCCACTCTTTCCTGACACACTTGCATCCCACTCTCACACTACTCACTCCTCGTGTGGAATCCATCAAGAGGGGCTCGACCAAGAGGATCTGTTCTCCTGGATCGTCACTGACTTGATCGTCGGAGTGCCCCCGCTGGAAACCCCGGTCCGGGTCACTAATCCCTGTTTTGCAGGTCAGGACCACCGGAGGTGAGACAGCGAAGGAGGTGCGCTCCGACGCCGATAGCAGCTACGGGCCACGGTGATCTCAGCGGCAACAACTCCTAGCTTAATTTTTAGAAGAATATTATCGAGACTAGATAATGGATATATGGATTTATATTTTGAATTATATTATACATTTGATTTACTCTAAAGTCTAATTTTGATATAATTACAGAATGTGATATAAGTTTGAAATTGTTCAAGTTATTGTATAGTAAATTATTGATATAATTGGAAGAGTTTAGTTCTTTTGTGGAAAAGATAAATTGAGTAAAGGTAATTTAAGGGATGACATATTATATAAATAGATCCTTCTACTTGATGCTTTAAGTCAAAAAAATTGAATTGAAATTATAAGGAATTTTGAAGAATATTGATCATAGTTGCATAGTAGAAGCGTGATGGACTAAAGATATTAGAATTAATTTAAAATATATTATGATGGAAAAATGGAAGCTCTGATTAATTAAGAAAAAGCGACTACTAAATTCTGCTGATTGTTAAATAAATTATAGCATGGCTATTTATCTTCATATAAGTTTTTCAATTGAAGGCCGTGGCAATGAAAATGTCGAGTATCTCAAGGGTTACTTGTTCGTTGATTCAATTTGATTTAATTTATTAGGTATTTGAATAAATCATGCATTTTCGATTTGCTTTCTTTGATCTCAATTTCAACAAAAAATTAGGATATCGATATCTTGTTTTCTTGGAATTGCCCTTATGATTCAATGCTAATAATTTATGATAGACTTTTGATCTCTAAAGCATGTCACTAAATTTCATTTTCATGATTGCCTTCTTAGCTATCTAGTGATATGTTTCTAATCAAGGATCAATAATTTTATGGGATCAAAACCATACTATAGTGTTTGTGCTGAATCAATGTCAAGCTCTTCCAAATACAATTAGTTTTAAATCTATTTTAGCATCTAATTAATTCCAAGCTGATCTTGAATGAATGTGCAATCATATCAAGTTGATGATTTTAATCTAGACTTTTGATCCCTTAATTAGAGCTAATCTTATTTAATATACCTGTGTGATAGAATATTTGTAATAACTAATTTAGATATGGGTATCTAATTTGATCGAAGAGAAATGATATCTCAAATTGTATAAAAGGCAAAATTTTTTAGAATTGACATAGAGATATCAAATTATGAAATAATCTTGGGAAGATGCTATATTTGATATTAAAAAATAGGTATGTTATACCCAATCAGCTTTTCTCTAAACCGGACAAAAATCCGACTGGCTCAAGGGCCGATCAACCCACTTCATCGGAGACCCGTCCGATCCACCTCAACAAAAGTCCGAACGACCCGCTGTAGTAGAGGTCCGTCCAACCCACTTCATCGGAGGTCCATCTGATCCGCTGTAATAGAAATCTATCCGACCCACCTCATCGGAGGTCCGTCCGACCCACTTCATCGGAGGTCCATCTGATCCGCTGTAATAGAAATCTGTCCGACCCACCTCATCGGAGGTCCATCCGACCCACTTCAGCAGAGGTCCGAACGATCCTCTCCATCAGAAATCTGAATGATCTATTTCAACCAAGTTCATACCTATCATAAGGCTTCAGAAGTCCTTTCCAGCTGGTACCAGAATTCTGTTACAATAGATCCCATGATGTAGCCACGTCCTGGTGCCACCTGGCAACCACCCTGATTCTCCTAGGGGTAGATCGAACATTTCTAGTCTAGCCCTTAACAGAATCTGGTAGTGTTCCGTGTCTATATAAGGTAAGTGAGGAACTTCGAATGGTAAGGACTCTTCTCCTTCTCCACGAGCTCATCTCCATTGATTCCTCCATTCTGTTGCTCAAAGGCTCCCGCTAACTTAAGCATCGGAGTGTCCCCCACCGGAACACCACCGATCCTTAGAACTTTTTTGTAGGAACTGGGAGAGAAGCACACTAGCCAAGCCGACTAAACTCGGTCCGGGAGAATCTGCAGCAACAAATTGGCGCTAAAAGAAGGGGCTAAACCTTCATTCCTGTTTTCCTTCTCTAAAAGGAGGAATCCGCTGTCGAGTAAGAGCAATGGTAAAAGGAAGAGTCCAAAATACATCCATCAGGAGAGGCCATTCACCGTCAAGGTCAGAAGATCCTCCCAGGGAGAATGACACCTCCCAACCTACCATCACCCTAGGACAACAACAGTTCCAAACTCTTCTGAACTGCATTGACACCCTTGCCGCCATGGTTCAGAACCTCCAGGATGCAGCCAATAACAGGCAACAATCTCTTGCGATGTCGCAAACCAACTATCAACCTGTCACTGAGGGAAGCCGACAGCAAGGAGTCTCTCAGCCTTGTTCCTACGCTGCTGGAGCCCCAAAGATCCCACGGGGCTCATGCTGATGGAAAAAGAGTGAGGCCCGCCTCACCCTCCTCCGTTGTCTCAGTCCCTGACGACGACCAGTATCGCAACGAGGCCCAGCAAGCTCCAGCGCATGGAGGAGCAGATCGCTATGTTGGTTGATCGGCAAAGGCCTGATGGGGCGCAGGCGTACGACTCCTGCCCGCCTTTCTCTGCCAGGATCATGGGGAAACCTATCTCCTGTCATTTCAAAATCCCTTAGGTGGATGCCTACGATGGCACCACCGACCCACTGGACCATCTGGGAACTTACAAGGCCCACATGATGGTGCAGGGCACCTCCAATGCCCTTTACTGCATCACCTTCCCTACGACACTTAAGAAGGCAGCTCAGATGTGGTTCTCCGCCATCTGATCAGGTACGATTCATTCTTTATCCAATTGGAAAAACTTTTTCTCTCCAATTTCAGGACTTGCAGCGAACGCCGAGAAATATGGACTACCTCTTCGTCGTGCTGCAAAATGAAGGAGAGACCCTCCGGGACTACATGGCTCGATTCAACTTAGCGACTATGGAGATCCAGACCTCAATGAATACGTAGCCATGTCGGCCTTCAAGAAAGGGCTGCGCTCGTCCGACTCACCTTCTTCCTAGACAAGAAATTCTCGACAAGCTACTCCGAGCTACTGGCCCGGGCGTAGAATTACGCCCTGACAGAAGAACAAGCGGCAAGCCGATGCCAGGTTGAGGGGAGGTCGACCCCAAGAAGAGAAGTGACAAGGCTCTCGAAGTCCGACCTCCCAGCGATGGCATCAACTCGGCCTGATGCATTAATTGCCTTCCCCCGCTTCCAATGCGGGGCTGACACCTGTTCCAAGCGCAGGATTCTAAAGTGGGATGCAATCAGATGCAGCACGCCTGATCGGATCTTCAATCATCCCAAGGACATACACATTGAGAAATGATGCTCTCATCCTTTGAGGCCGCAGGTCCCTTCGAAGGCCAAGAGCAAGGGGGTAACTGTTATACCTAATCGGCTTTTCTCTAAATCGGACCAAAAATCTGACCGGCTCGAGGGCTGATCGACAAACTTCATCGGAGACTCGTCCAACCCACTTCAACAGAGGTCCGGATGACCCGCTATAGTAGAGATCCGTCTGACCCACTCCAGCAGAGATCTGAATGACCCGCTGTAGCAGAGGTCCATCCGACCCACTTCATCGGAGCTCTGTCTAACCCGCTGTAACAAAGGTCCGTCCGACCCACCTCATCGGAGGTCCGTTCGATCCACTTCAGCAGAGGTCCGAATTACCCTCTCCATCAGAAATTTGATTGATCTATTTCAGCCAAGTTCCTACCAATCAGAAGGCTCCAGAAGCCCTTTCCAGCTAGTACCAGAATTATGTTACAATAGATCCCATAACGTAGCCACGTCCTGGTGTCACCTGGCCACCACCTTGATTCTCCTAGGGGCAGACCGGACATTTCCAGCCTAGCCCTTAACAGAATATGGTAGTGTTCCATGCCTATATAAGGTAAGTGGGGAACTTCGAATGGTAAGGACTCTTCTCCTTCTCCACGAACTCATCTCCATTGATTCATGTATTCTATTGCTCAAAAGGCTCCCGCTAACTTAAGCATCGGAGTGTCCCCTGTCGGAACACCATCGGCCCTTGGGACTTTTTTTGTAGGAATTGGGAGAGGAGCGCTCCAGCCAAGCCAACTGAACTCGGTCCAGGAGAATCTGCAGCAACAAGGTATAAGTATTGTAATTAATCTAAATGATTGGATAGTTTGTTGGCTTTGAAGTGATGAGATTATGTGTTGATAAATTATTGAATTTGGGCAAAATGATACATGTGAGTTCTGGATCAAGCATCTTAGAATTTTGGGAGACTTAGATTTTTTTAAAATTTCGAGGATGAGATTTATTTAAGAAGGGAAGAATGTTAGAACCCAAGCCAGTGGGTTTTTTTGGGATGAAATTTATTTAAGGAGGGAAGAATGTAAGAACCCAAGCCAGTAGGCTATTTTATGGGCCAAAGTCGGCAATCCCAGCTGACTTCAACCCAAAGCCAAAAAAATAGAAAGAGCTCTTGACCGAGCATAAATTTCATCGAGAAGATCGACGAGGATATCGTGGATGGGAGGGAGATCATCGACAGAGAGACGAGGATTCACGAGACTCTCTATCAACCGATTATATCCACCAAGAGCCTAGGATATCCTCTCCAAACCTTATCTATAAATCCCATCCCTCATCACCTTAAATCGAGCCAAACCGAGCCACCATTGTTTTCTTCCCCATCTCCGGTGGCCGGTTACATCATTGCCATTGCCGGTAAGTCCCCTCTCTTTCTTGATTATTATTTTTAGTATTGTAGCAGGGGGTGGAGCCCTATCCATTTCCACCTTCATTTGATTTTTCTACTAAACTGCCGTTGGTGGCACCGCCCCGACCCGCACTCCATCCGGCGGTGCTCCGACAAGCCGCTCTCTAGAATCCCCTCCCTCTTTTCCTTTTTTCTCGATTCTTTGGGACTGTAAAAGGCCCATTCAGGCCGGGCCCAAAGAAGAAAAAAAAAGCAAAAAAGAAGAAAAGAAAAAAAGAAAAGAGAGAGAGAGAGGAGAGGGAGAAAGAGGAGAGAGAGAAAAGAGAGAAAGAGGATACATAAAAGATGAGAGAGAAAGAGGAGACATAAAAGAGAAGAGAGAAAGAGGAGAGAGAAAAAGAGGAGAGAGAGGAGAGAGAAAAGAGGAGAGAGATAAGAGAAGGGGAAGAGGGGAGAGAGAAAGAGGAGAGAGATAAGGTGATAAAGAAGAGAAAGATTAAAATAAATAAATAAATAAAAAGTGGGAGATCAACCTTAAACCACTATATTTTAATTTGATTAATCTGTCATCAATCAAAACAGATTCTCTTAAATTGGGTTCAAACGATTACTTGGATTAAACTCATAACCAGATCTAGATCTTGTCATGATCGAGAGTCTCTTATCGTTTTAGTCTCATTCTCTCAAACTTAAGGTTAACTATAAAATTAACTTGTTTTATCAGAGCCTTTATTGCATTTATCAGTGAAGGAGTGTTGGATCTAGGATTTGAGTCATGTGTTCCTGGTAAAATCAATTTTCGATAAGTTGTCGTTACCCTAGTATATTTTACTATATTGATTCAAAGATTAATTAACATTATGTTATTCAAATGAGTACTTTATATATGGACATGATTTGATAAAATATTGATAAAATGTATTTATTTTGAAAATGATTATATTAAATTATATTGAAAATGTGTTGTTGTTAGTTGTTATATTCTCTAGTTCGACTATTATTATATGGGTTAGGATCTAGTCTCCTTTTGGATCTCTAGTTGGGCAATCACTTACACATGACCGATGAATGGTATGTGTGTCAGACTGAACCTAGCCAAACGAGACGATCACTGGCACATGCTGAAGATGCATATTTTCTCATGTGATATCAAAGCTGGTATCCTTTTGGGCCTCAAATGGGACAATCATTGGCATATAATCGATTAACAGTATGTGTAGTTATGATCTAGTCTCTTTTAGAACTAGCCACGGACTAATCGTGGCCATAGTCTAAGGAACTAGGAGAGTAAGAGTGGAAGTGGATGACTATCCTTGGTTGTTTTGTTTTAAAAACGTATTGTTGTCAACTGTGTATAATGAAAAATTTGTGTTGATTGTATTTTATGAAAATTTATATTAATTGATTTTATTTTATTTCATCGACTTATGTTTATGAATAATTATTAAATTTTATATTTTATAAACTAGATGTTATAATAACTTACTATGCTCGTGTAGCTCATTATATTTTTCTTTTTTTTCAGATGCTGCGGAGTAGTTGGGGCTTGGGATCATGCTGTGAGGAGCTTAGAATTTGGAGGATGTTTTGATGAGTTTGATTTATTCATTATGTTTAGCGGTCATGAAGTTGGATTCATTATTATTTTTATTATTTTGGCATATTGAAGGATTTGAAAGTTAAAAGACAGGACTTGCATATTGATGAGATTAAATCTTAAAGATATGCGACTGTCTATCGTACGATCGGTTTGAACATCGAATCGGGACATGATAGATATTTTTTAAAATTTTATGTACTACTGGGAAAGAAAATCAAGTGGCATTGGGTTGCCTCCATGACTTTCGATGGGTCATTCCATTTGGATATGCAGCATTCCTCGTTTATGATATTTAGCAAGTTATGTTCATTGTTCATAGATTTATCTTGTTCTTAAATGTGTTTTGGGCCTACATTTGTATATTAGTGTATCGACTGTCAGGCCTGCTATATTATCTATGTGCAGGAGTTATTATTGCGTTTGCTTTGTGTCATCTCTCTAACAATTCTCTTCCTGAAATACAATGCCCTCTATTTCCAATAATAATAATATAATAAAAAAAAAGCATGCGATCTTTTTCTACTACTAATCACCACTATAATTGACATAATAAAAAATATTATTGGCCTCGGTGAACCGGATGTTGCAATTTCTGTGATCAAATCTAATAGGGCTACTATCCAGTCTAGATGAATCGGATGTTGCAATTTCTATGGTCAAATTTAATAGGCCTACTATTGGCTCTAGCTGAACCGGATGTTCCATCCAGGAGCTGCCTTTAGACATATCTCTACCAACTACCTAGTTTGCAATATGATAATTATTATTATTCTCATCAAATTTTAGCATGAAAAAATTAATATAATATATCAAGATATTAGCGAGTCATAATAAAAATTATAGAGAGATCCGGATCTCTTACTTCATTAATTATCATAGATTTTAAAAGATAATTCTAGAATTGATCATGTCTTCCACGGAGTCATCTACAAAATCATGTCTTAAATTTATAATCAATTATAAAATAAGATCTATCTAACTGGACTACCATCTTAATGATATAGCATCTTTTTAAATCAAAATATCTTAAAAGATAATTTTAAAATTAATTAAATCATCTACGGAGTCATGTCCATTATCAGTTTGTTGTTATAAGGTGGGATCTAACTATGCGAACCACCGTATTGACAATATAGCACCTATTTTTTTTTTTTTTTTTTTTTTTTTTATGACAATATAGCACCTCTTTGAATCATAGATACGGAAAGGTAAAAAGGAAAGCGATCAAGATATGATAATATTGATGCTCGACCCACTAGGCAATGGTATCTTTTTTTTATCTTTCGGAATCGATGAAATTATAGTAAACTAAATCTTAGAACTTTCTTATAGTATAAAATAAGAGAAATACAATTGTTTTGAAACAGGAAGCTGTAGCCTGAGGGGAGAAAGATACGAAGAAATGTCCGATAACCTGGATCTCCCTCTGGTCGACCTCACCTCTACCGACCGCGCCGCCGCCGCCCGATCTATCCGCCAGGTTCCTTCATCTAAATCCCAAGTCCTGAAACCGCTCCAAGAACCCTAAAAAGATCCCTTCTTTGTACCGTAATCGCACCCCTTTGCTTTTTTGTTTTTTTTTGTTTTTCCAACTCCCAAATCCTTGTGCTTAGGTTTTCTTCGCTGCTTTTCCTTTCTGGGTTAAATTGCTTCAATCTATGTTTTTGTCCTTTTAGCATTTGTTCTTGATTGCTTTACTTCCAGGAACTGATATCTTAGCTATTGATCAAAGCAAAATTTTGTTCCTTTGTATCCATCCTGAAGTCGGATTTGTAGGAAATATTGTTGATTTAGTTCTCGGGGATGCCGGAATCTTTTCAGGCATGCGTGGAGTATGGATTCTTCTACCTGATAAATCACGGAATCGAGGACGGTGTTTTTCAGAAGTTGCTCGAAGAGAGCAAGAAGTTTTTCACGTTGCCTCTGGACGAGAAGATGAAGCTTGAACGCAACGGGGCTCACAGTGGCTATACTCCCATGTATGCCGAGACCCTTGATCCTTCATCCAAATTTAAAGGTCCATCTCTTTCGATACTACCAAGTTCCTGTGATTGTTGTTGTTAGCTACAGTTTTGATGCAATTTATTGAGATTACCTTCTGGTGCTGTAGGTACTTTATTTTGATTACTATTATGCGGTAACTCATACTCATGTTGCATTTGTCTTTCATACTTGAGTTTCGTATGATATTGCTCTAATTCTGTAGTCTTTATTTGAACCCCATCCAATGATGGGGATATATTCAGTGTTCAAAAGGCTGATAAACATGTGGTATTCTTCAATTCATATATGATATTTATGAGAGTCCTTCATAAGACCAGTGAAAAGGGCATCCACATCAGTTTGTTTAATAGGAACAATGATATGGTGTTAATAAGAACAGAAGGAATGATTTCAACCATGGTGAAAAAGACTATGGAGAGTTACGTCATATTAGTTTGGCAAAATAAGAAAACTCTCATGGTAGCTGAAAACTATGGTTTAAACACAACCAAGAATGCTGTTTTATGAAGAGATTTTACTTGCATACTCGCTGTGAGAAAGATATTATGGTTGGCACTCTAGGGAATGATTATAACTTCATACAATCTGGAGGGAGTCCTGGTTGGATGTCTTAGTCCAACTCACAGTCCACTGCAACCACACATTTGCACCATCTTTATTATACGTGATATTATGATCGGCATGATAGGGAATGATAATAACTCATGCACAAATAAACTTGCACTTTTTGTTCGATGATGTTGTTTCATGAATTGGATTCTTGAGGTTGACTATTTGGTGCGACACATTAATGTGTGTGCATAGGCTCCCGCTTAATGAACTAACTATTTTCATAAGCCTTGCCATGCATTTTGTTGGCAATTGCAAGTGTGCGATGCCTAGCAGTTGCATATAACCAAATACACTTTCAAGTGGTGATGGCTATATCCACCATTTGGCAAAGCTTGGCACTTGGTTAGTATGAGAAGGATAGCCTGTCTTAATTGTTTTCCAGCTTAAAATCAATATATGTCCATATTAAAAATATTTGTGAAACAAATGAAGGTAATGGTTCCATCGATTCATTATTGTAAGACAGGTCTTTGGGCTTTCAACTTGCAATAGAATAGTTTTTTCTGGAGCTATAGGCTTTACTTCTTGCTAAGTCTCTACATGCAAGCAGCATATGTCATATGATGCAATACTTTGTTTTTTCATCTAAAATATACCAAAAGCAGCTATTAAAGTTTCATTGAAAGAAACTGTTGCATACATTGTTTCAAATAAGTGGTATATTTATGCTTGATTGTGATATGCAAGTTGGTTCTTTTATTCACGTGGAAGAAGTTTATGGCAGTTTTTAGAATTGAAGTGCATGATACAAGTTCTGAATTTTCATGCACTGTGTACTTGTCTAAAAATTCTTATAAGGTACATCTAGTTTCTTACTTATGCATTTTTCGGAGTGTCATTTTTTGTCTGTAAACAGTCAAACAGGAAGGGACCTCATCTTTTTTTTTTTAATTGAAAAATAGGGGATTTGAAGGAGAGTTTCTACATTGGTCCTTTGGAAGGCAGCAATCTCCAAAACAACAATCAATGGCCATCAGAAGGTATAGTTTGTTTTGTCACTATTATCTGCTAGGATTATTCTGTCAATGCCTATTGACTATCAAAGCAATGAAGACAGTTGATGTGAAAAACTTTGGTTTTCTTTTTACAAGCTATTACTATGAGCTTAAAGATTTTGGATGCTGTCTAAATTTTAAATTTGAATGGAAATTCTTAATTTCTGTTGAGGTCACAATTAGGAATGCTCTGTTACTGTACTATTCATGTTTTTGTCTGTTAAAGTATCTGCATGTTGTTTGGCTAGGAAATTTTAGAAAGTTTGCCATTTTGGAGAATCACAATGGAATCATATTATGAAAAAGTCCTGTAAGTTTTTTCCAATCATGCTATTTATTTCTATGAACGTTATATTTTGCAACACTGGTGAAGTCTGATGTGTTCTCAATTTTTTTTTTTTTAGCATTAGTTTGGAGATTTAGATACTCTTTTAGTTAAATTGTAATTTCATTAGCATTCTGAGTTCCAAGCTATTCATATAGATCTCTATGAATGATTTAGAACTTTTAAAGGACTGTTGCTGAAAAGGAAGTAATAGAAGCACTAGATGTACTAGATGTTTGTGCATCTGGATATGACTTGGTCTTAAGGGTGGGAAGATTAGAAGTTAATATATATTAATATGAAAATGAAGAAAGTCATCTGAGTTGCCTTGAAATAAAAGTTAAGGAGATCTACACTTATTGCTGAATAGCTAGTTGAAGTTTTTTGAAAACATCATTTACCTACTAATCTATATCCATTTGCTCCTGTTGTATGGGCTTAATGAAACTTCTAACTAATATAGAAGAGAATGATAATTTTTTTCATATTACATGCATAATTTCTTAAATTCCTGAGAGGGGGAGAGAGGGAATTGAGGACTATATATAGACAGTATCATTGTGACTTGTGAGTTTTGGTTTACTAACACAACATGCCCGCAACAGCAACAATGTATGCTATCATTAGTTGTTGCAAACAATAGCAAGAACATATGGTATCTTTAGTTCATTACATGTAAGAAATTAATCTTGAATAACTCATAAAATCTGTGTACCCTTGAGAATAATTGAATAGTCTTAGACTGTTTCATTGATGGAGATTAGTTGGAAGAATCATTGGGTCAAGTGAAAAGCTGAGAATAATTTGAGGTTTTTTAAATTTTTCGGATAATAATGTTACTACTTACTATGCTAGATAAGGAATATTGGTGATAAGGTAGCAGCATTGTACATGAGTTTTTGCATGTGGCATATGGTCCCATTAAATAATTACAAGTTTTGGCAAGTTCATTGCACATGATTGATATCAATATAGTGGAATGATCCACTATAGCAACTCTAAATGTCATTAGCTCATTTTGAAATCTTTAAATTTTGCTAGTCATATATGCTAAGTTATTTAGCAGTTATATATAATAAAATACGGTAGAGCAAGTGAAGGCATTCTCAGAGTTAGGGACTAAGTAGTTTCTCTTTTAAAATGGTACTTAGAAGATAATGGCACAGAAATGCACAGGCATAGGCTCCAATGTTGTAGCTGAGGTTGTTTTGTTTCTTTTAGCATGGACATGTAATGCATACATTAACGTACTTTATGTGGTTGTATTCCATTGATAAACTGAACTGATTTAGTTTTACACAATTAAACTAATTGGCTTGGCTGAAACATATCATTCCATGTAGGTTCTGGCAGTTATTGTAATGGATAGCTGTGAATCATTCATTCAGCTGACACTATGCAATGCTTAAATTATCAGAAAGACCAGACAGAAATTTTATTAGAATCTCAGTACTATAATTTGAGGACTACAAAACTTAGAAACCACTTGCAAGCATAAGTTCATCTTGAAGAGCACATGTAAAATGGAAAATTCAATAGATGTTGTGATACAATAAAAATACTTGATTTTTTTTCTTTTCCTCCATTAGAGAATTTCTTGATTTAAATATAAAAAAGCTTATTCTCTTCCCTGCTTTCTTTTTATTTCCTTTTGCATTACAAAAGTAATCACATTAAAATTTTGAGCATAAACATATATTATCGCATAAAACTGTGGTATTCCTTTTACCTTAGGATGGTGGGCAAAAGATTGATCTCTTTGATTGCTTTGGCTTTGAACCTTGATGATCAGTACTTCGAGAAAATTGGGGCATTTCATTCCCCAATGTCATTTCTTCGCCTTATACATTATCCAGGTAAATTGCTGTACTTTGATCATTTCTCACTATAAAATATCAATTAAATTTATCTACTTTTAATTGACAACAAGTTGGTGCATGGCTATTTTTGCATATGCTTTAGTTGATTAGCTTCTCTCATGACATGCTGTTGGCTTTGTGATACATTTTTGTCATATGTCCTGTGTTGAATTTATATCTACATTTTTTTTGGGTTATAAAGGAGGAACCTCGATTTCTTGAATTAAAAAAAGATATATTGAAATCTGTAGAGATTATTAAATGAAGCAAAAGAAGACCAAATATAAAGCAATATATAATAACTCCAAAGATAGCAGAGGTTTGTTGATGCCATCAAAAAGGTTTTACGTAGTTGAGGAGGTAGGGGGTTTGAAAACACAAGAAGGGATTATGTAAAAAAGGATCTCACAAAGGAGATATGAACTCTAAACCATGTGGTACCTTCAACCAGATGAATTTATGCCACTCTGGGGAAACATATCTATTTATTTGCATGCTGAGAAGTTATTGTCTTTTAATATGTATTTATTAATTTAAGACAAGTAAATTTTTTAATTGTAAATTGCTAAGAGTTTGAACTCAAACACATTTTTTAAGAACCTACACAATGCTTCTGTTCAAGTGAGACCTGGACCATTTGCATATGCCCTAAAGATCTTAAGGAAAAAAATCTATCATAAATAACTCTGTAGTGCTTTTATTGTAGTTCTGGTCATCAAAATTCAGATGCATAAGCCCAGGTATTAAAAGATAATTCTGTCGTAAACAGCATAGTGCATGCTAGATTATAGATATCCTGCCAATGTTGTTACTACCGTAAATCTAACAATAAAAGTACATGCCATGAATTTCTAACTTTTTCAAAGAAATGTTTGGAAAATGTATACACAGCCAGAGGACATGAAATCAACAGGAACTGAAAATAAAAGGATAAGGTTATTGCCCATTAATGATGTCCAACTTATTTTCCACAGTCCAGAATGTCTAGTAAATTGCCCATTAATGTTGTGAGAGATTTCAACAAGTCAATTGAAAGAGATTGCTTTTTAAACAGATCTCTGTTGTTTTCTTTTTTTAGCGTCTCTACCACATTTCTCTTATTTTAGAATGAAAAGTTTGATAAATTATTATGTTTTTGTGATTGATTTCATGAAGAGTAAGCAAAACCTGCAAGGTTCTTCTATTTCCCCTTTTTTAATTTTATCAACTAAAAATAAGATTTTATTTAGGTGTCAAACTCATTTATTGATAAATTCAATTTTCAGGTGAATTGGCTGCTTCTGATAATGGTAATTTTGGTGCATCAGCTCATTCAGACTATGGAATGGTTACACTTTTAGTAACTGATGGGGTCCCTGGTCTTCAGGCATGTCTTATAAAGATTCTGCATTCTTCTGACTATAGATGATCGGTATACTTGTTCTGTAAACTTTTATGGGCATGTATGACATCATTTTGGAATTATAAAGATTTGCAGGGAAAAAGACAAACATCACAAGTATGGGAGGATGTTCATAATGTTGATGGGTAAGTAGTGGACAAGGATTCCAACTTTTTTTATGGTTTATAATAATATAAGGATGGCAGAACTTGTATGTAGAAATCCCTTTAAGAATTTTAATCTATTTTTTTTGGTTTATCTACTTCGTATTATGAATAAACAAGGTTAAACCTGAAATTTGTCATTGGTGTTTGACAATATTTGTATTGTGCAATCATTGAATTTGTAGCCTCATTGACTTGTATTTGATATATTATATATATATTTGTTTGGGACATCTAATTAGTTTTATATTATGAAAATGAACATTCTATGTATTATAGTTAATGGTGCAATTCTTCATGTTGAATAGATCAAGAAGAAAAACACTTGCATTTTAAGTGAATAAAAAAGATAGTTCCCTCCAAAACTATTCAACTAGTAATTTTTGTTGGATAAGAGTCCCTATAAATTTGAGGTTGGTCAATTTTAGTAGTGTAACTTGGGCAGGTCGAAATAGGTTAGAAGATAATCCAAGCCCACCCTGACGCATATGGACTTTGCCTGGAAATTGATCCAACCAACCTCGAACTCAAGTTCCTTGACTCAAGTCCAAATAAAACCAAATTTTCAAGGCCGGTTTTGAACTTGATTGGGTTGGGTTGAGTCAGGTCAGGTCATATCGAATTGGTTAGATAAGCACAAAATAGAAAATCTTGTTCCCTTTTTATTTGAAGAGAAATTGGATCTTCGTTCTCTTATTTTTTTTCGTTTTAAAGAAGCAATGAAATGCCATGCAAAAGCCAACAAGGAGAGCAACAGCTAGAGTGACAGGTGAGAGAGGTTGAGGAAAGATGGGATCAGGGTTGGATTGCTCGGACAGTTTTCTCCTATAATCTCATAGAGAGAGAAATGGGGTTAGTGTTGGTCTTGGGTTCCCTTCCAGATTTCTGTTGCCCTAACATAGACACAGACATAGACACACACACAGAGATGGATTATGATTAGGGTTTAGTTCAATATGTGTATATATTTTTTTGGTTAGGTTAGGTTGCTCTCTACCTTAGCTCAAACCGAAAATCAATTAAAATCGCTTTGGTTTTGCCAATTGAAGGTTGGTGGTGCTAGAGCTGTTAATGGTTAGGTTCGGGCATAACCTAGATATCCAGACCCGGACCCGACGATAGTTATGTGATCCGGACCCGGACACGAATACCTGACGGGTCTAACATTGACGTACCAGACCTGGACCCTAATGGAGGATATCTGGACCCGGACCCAGACCTAGGACCTGAAGTGTAGCAGAATGCAAGGAGGGCAGAGGATTAGTAGAAAATATACCTTGAGCGTCACAGGCCGCGCCGCACTGCTCCGGTCAATACGCCACCAGGAGCTGCATCATCATAGCTAGATCTGCCTTTCGATCTCCGTCGGTGTCGTCTCCCTGTCTTCAATCTGCCTCTGATCTTCGTTTCCAAGATCGAGCTTAGGTGGGACCTCCATTGGCGGTCAGATGGGAATGGAGTTGAGGGCATCGACAAATCACTGGTGGTCGGGCTTGGGGTCAAGGGGGGTGGCGGAAGGGGACCGGGGGTTGAGGGGGAAGAGGAAGATGCGGAGGGGGCGGTGGGCTTGGCGGCGGAGTGGTGAAGGTGGTCATACTCAGCATCATGTGGTCGAGATCCTCGTCGTTGGTGATGGAGATGAGGGCGTCGAAGTCCTCATGTCGCAGGCTGGTGGGGGACGATGTTGGTGGCCGGCGGGACTCAGATCAAGGAAGGTAGCAATAGGGGACGATGTTGGGGTAGCAGGGCTGGGATCCGAGGAAGGCAAAGGTTGGGGACGATGTCGGGGCAGCAGCGGTCAGCGGGAGAAGAGGAGGGAGGGGCAGATGGGGAAGAGATGGTCTGCCGGTGGATGGAGGGGGTAGCCACCGAAGTAGAGAGGGGACGGAGAGGAATTAGGACCGCTCGAGCGATTCTTTTCTTTAAACAACCCATGTTGATTTTGAACCGTTAGATCAAAAGATCTAACAGTTCACAATAGTATATAAATATAAATAATATTATATTATCTACTCGGATCCTGGGTCTGTTAGGTCTGGATATGAAATATCTAGACCCGGACCCATTTAACCATAGTAAAACAGGTCCGGGTAAATGTGTCCAATCTCAATATCAGACACGGACCATTGACAGCTCTAGGTGGTGCCTGCTACTAAACTGCCCAAGTCCACCCAAAGTTTGATCTGAGTCAGGTTGGACTGCTCAATTTGCACCTGTAATTAATCACACCAATTCATCCATCAGGAAAGGGAAGTGAAAACAAATTTGATTTTTTTTTTTTTTTTAATTATCATGTCAATTTGTACTTGAGAAGCAATCTCTGGTGTATTGGTGTGGGATCCTGGATTTGACTATTGGTAGGGAGGAGAATTTCCTTAGGTGAAGCCATCAAGGTTCCTTGCCTATGTGTCAAGTGAAGACAAAATGAATAATTTTAAAAGTATTTTTACTTGCTTGATTTGATTTACAGCTTAAACACATCCAGATCAATTGAGTTTTAGTTTTTAGTTGCACATGTTTAAGATGGCAAAGGTCTTCATTCTCAATTTGTATGGCCTTTTGTTCAGCTAAACTCACTAACTATATTGCGGCCATCCATTTTGCATCCATGTGCTGTACTAATAAACTTCTGAAAGTACTTGACTTTGGTTTGTAGGGAACTTAGGCATTCATAGATCGTGATATCAGCTGTATATTTTCATTTTGTAAAAAGGTTGTCATGGATTGTGCTGATATTGGGGTCAAATGTTAACTATTGGCAGCATATCTATCTTTATTCCATATATACCTTTATTCTGTATATATGTATTATGTATATATGCTTGGTTTGTAGGGAACTTAGGCATTCATAGATCGTGATATCAGCTGTATATTTTCATTTTGTAAAAAAGTTGTCATGGATTGTGCTGAACTGCTGATATTTGGGATCAAATGTTAACTATTGCCAGCATATCTATCTTTATTCCATATATACCTTTATTCTGTATATATGTATTATGTATATATGCTTGCAGATTTGCTTGCTTCAGTGGACAAGCAAGAAAATGTCTGCTGCTTGTTTTTCAGTATCTTGCTTGAGCCAAGTTTCTTTCTTTCTTTTTTTGTTGCCTACTAGGTGATTAAGTTCTTGTAGCTAATCCATCTGTCTATATATAAGACATTCAGCATATTTCTGAACTTTCTCTTGTAGTTAATCCTTCTTTGTACTTTTTGTTGTGAAAATCAATTTAAATGAATTAAATTGCACATGACAAATGTCTTACAAGAATTTAACCTGTAGACCTGCATCTGCAGAGCTTTCGTTGTTAATGTTGGGGATCTGTTAGAGAGGTGGACAAACTGTTTGTTCCGGTAATTTTAATTTTGACGTTTTAGACATCTTTATACATGTATTAGTTAGTTTCTCCTTTAAGATGATGTTCCATTTTTTTGTGTGCGGCTGAAAGACAATTTTATCATACTGTACAGATTTAATGTTGGTATAAATTCCTTATAACTGTACATTCTGCATCTTTTATGATAATTGCTCCCTAATTTGCAGATCGACATTGCATAGAGTCCTGGCAGTTGGGCAAGAGCGCTACTCTGTAATTACCAATCTGCTCCCACTGCTTCCTGCTTTTTCTCTAGTTTTATTCTTTATGGATGCTTGAAATTTAAAAAAGCTACAAACACCAGCCTTTTGTGGAAGATTATTATCTCATTTATTTTGCAAATCACATACCATGTCAAAAGATGGTATGCTTTAGGGACTCATGCAATGGGTTTTTGCCATGCCTTCTACTGATGGAGATCTGATTTTTTATCAGGTTGCCTTCTTTTGTGATCCACATTACGATTGTGTGGTTGAATGCTTGGAAAGTTGTTGCAGTGAGACATCTCCTCCCAGGTACCCTCTTGCCCCCCCCACCACCCCCTGCATGCTGCATGCACGCATGCATGTGCTTGCATGCTTAGGCTCCTGTCAAATGTAGCACAAATGGAGAAATTTCCAATATGAAATGGATGGTGGACTTGTTAACCATCCTCATGTCACTATTATGATACAACACCCTAAGCTGCCAGCCCAAGCCCTGTTATAAGCCCACTTAATTCATCAACAAAAAATATTGTTCTTTGATTCTTTCCTATCCCTAAAGTAAGATAATTAGTAGAAGGTGAGATTGGATGTATTGGTTCTCATCTTATTTTACCTTTTGATTGACCACTTCCATTTACTTTCCTCAACTGGTTGGCACTGCTCCTCAGCACTTGGTCGGGAAGAGGTTTTGAGTTCCATATTAAAAGGTGGTGCTCCAGTTTTTGTTTGCCAAAAATGTCAGCCATGTGTATTGGATGTAATGAGTGTCAACTGTATGCAACATTCTACTGGCCCTGTGGAGAAAGGAGGGTGGTTGGGTTTGGGGGGGAGGGATTAACTTGCCTGAGGTTGATAAAAATCAGGAGGGTCCCCTTCATAAGCTCCTCATGGTTCTTTCTGTTGTGCCCCGCAAAAAACTGGTGCACAGTTATCACACAGCCTGTTAACTAAAATCACTCTTACTTATGGGCGGTTGTGTTTGGCAGGCTGCCAACCCATCACAAAAGGAAAGCTTTTACACTTCTCCTGGCTATCCCAACAAAGGAGTCATAATTGTGAACAATTAGCTTTTTTATCATATCAATATTTTGCAATTATTGCTTGCTTATAGGTGGAGGTGTACATGGAGAAGAAAAATAATAAAAAATCAATCTCTATAGCTTGCAAAAAGGTGGGGGGCGGGGGGGAGGGGAGGGGGGGATCATTGATTCACCTTATTTGTCTAAAAATGGAGCAGAGACATATCAAAGCAGAGAAATGCACCCTTCCAACATGATTTTCATTAGCTTTGAGTTGCTCTGATTATTTTCAGTACAACTTCATTTTAGATTAAGAAACTAACTGCTTTTTTGTCCTTCACTTTCTTCTTCTTCGTCTTTTGAGAAAGGCTAACTTCTTTCATGCTTAGGGAAAAAATAATGTGTTTCTATAAGTGAAGGGGAATCTTTTGATCAGGGCTTCAATTTTTTTTTGGTAACTTTCCTTTTGATGTTACTTGAATATCCATTTTTGTTTAGATAAATTAATGAATCTTTCCTAAGAACTGTCTTTGGAAAGAAGCATGCTTTTGATACTTTTTTCTGAGGGTTTTTGCAGGTTGACTGGTGTTCTTTTATATTTCTTATTATTATGAAGAGAGAATTTGGTATTTCATATTGGGTAATAGAAACTAGAAATAGATATCAGTAAATTTGAAATTGGGTTTTAACCACACATGCTCACATTTCACAACTGAGGAACATTTTAGTTTCTAATATTTTTATTTGATTAGGTGAAACCTATTGCAATTTTTTGATGATGTACTAATATGATGTTGGCCCCGCAATAATAGTTTTCTGGCTTTGGCCTTGGTAATTCTGGACTGCGGGATGAAACCGAGTGCTACTTGCATAGTCTTCATAAATACCTTCCTCACAATTCTAGAATGTTTTTGCAATGGAATAAAAATAAAAGAAATCAAATTACCTAAAATAGGACTGCCTTTGTCAATTGGCATATGAAAAAAATAACCTGAAATATTTTATCAGTGCTTGATGACAGCCATCCATTAAACACTCTCCTTTCTGTTGAATCAGTTGCATGCATGACATGTGCTGCATTCAGGTTCCTTGTGAAGACCATCATTGGACTACTCAACCTAATTGATTTTCGTTAAACTAAGTTAGTTTTAGTAGTATTACATGTTCAATTTATTACTCTTGTGGAATAAGATCCTTGTTCTTCAAGATGAACAAAAAGAAAATGCTTCGTTCTTTATAAGCTTTTTTTTTTTTTTTTTAAGTTTATTTTTTTCTGTTTAATGGACAGGTCCAAAGTCAGTGTGTACAGAATAGCAGGTTTACCTATCCTTGAACAAATTGACATTAAATCAGGTCATAACATGTAACCATGCCAAATACTTTAAATGAAGTGCTGAACCATCATGAACCAAACCACTCCAATAAGTTCTGCATACCAATAAATCACACGAAACTTGCCTAAACTCGTGATTTCAAGAGGGACAGGATATCAACTACTGGCCAGGTTTGAGCTGAGAATATTTCCTATCTATCCTGTTAGAATGATGTTTTTCCTATTTGAATGTTTAGCACGCAAGGGGAAACATTCTTTCATTAGAGACTGGGCGAGTATGCAGTTGGGTTTTGCCTATATTTGATTTGAAGTTTGTTATTGTTTGTGCAGGTTTCCTCCTATCCGTTGCGGTGACCATCTACAGGAGCGGATAAGAACTTCATACGGTTCTAAATGATTTGTTTTTTTTTTTTTGTTGTGTGCTTGGGATAACTACTGTAAACCGAATTTACATGATTTCAGGTGTTAGGTGACGTCAAAGCATAATGACAGGGATATTAAGCATAAAAATGACATTATTTTCATCTATATGTCTGCATTTCACTTTGAAAAAATGTTGCAGTTGCATGTCAAATTTCTCGCAAACAGATGCTCTTTAATTCTGTTTGCTGCCAAGTTGTTCATCTTGGAGGACCACGTTATGGCTAGTGTTTTTCTACGCGCGCACACACATGTAGTTTGTTGTGCAAAGCCATTGAACTGCAGACTTCTCAAAAGATATCCATATTTCATATTGTTACATGCTTTTCTTCAATTCCTAGTATGCTTTTGGAAAATACTATATTTGCATACAAGTTTCAATGGAAATCATGATACAAAACCTCGTATTCTTTTTTATTTATATTTTTCACCATCGACAGCTGCCAATGCCGTAATGAAAAAAATGGTTTGTGTTAGTGTTAGCAAATCTCTCCAAATGTTTCTCGAGAGTTTATTTACTTTAGAAGTATGGGTTACAAATTGTAGCTGCTACATGCATCGCTACCGTTGACCGAAAAAGTCGTAGTTTTATTCTTCTCAAACTTTAGATTTATATTGTTAAATTATATCTGCAATTTTAATGTTGAAAGGTTATTAACGTTTATGATGTAGAATATCTAAGAATGGCATTCGTGCTAATAGCGACCTCCAGATACAACTACAAATTTTCAAAACATGACCATGCTGATCATGCCTCATATATCTTATGCACGTTTTGCAGCTTTAGTGAAGTCATAAGGTATCGTTTATTCTTTGGTTCTTCTGACCGCGTATGGATAGATCTTTATTCAACCCTTTCCTATAATGTCCAGTAAAAAAATTAAGGGCACATGTTTTGCTGTTGTTTCCTATTTTTTTTGGAAAAACTCAATAAGAAAAATGATATAAACTTATCAGCATGTTATTTATTTATTTCTTTATTTCTTTCTTCTTCTTTTTTTTTTTTTTTTATAAGGCAAAAGGGATAGGAGGGATAAATTCTGGTGTAGTTACTCTCGCAGGTTTTCATCCCGTCTCGTAATGTTCGATACGAGACGCTCAGATTTGCGCAGTTTATTCCTATCTAATGGTGAGTACGTCAACCTGACTCCACTAAGACGCCGGTCAATAGATCGGGGACAAAGAGGAAGACCTGATCTATCACTCACCACTAAGATACCAGACGATGGCCAGTAGATCGGGAACAAAGAGGAAGATTCTGATCTATCACTTACTATTAAGATGCGGGTCAGTAGATCGGGGATAAAGAGGAAGACCCTGATCTATTACTCATCACTAAGATGCCGGCCAATAGATTGGGGACAAAGAGGAAGATCCTGATCTATCACTCACCACTAATACGTCGACCAGTAGATCGGGGACAAAGAAGCCAACTGTCAAAGATCCAGGAAAATTCTCGATTTAATTGAGTCACTCGCGAGATCATGCTTCGAACCGCCAACCTATTGATAGTGAGGCGAGATCCGGGCTACCATCTTAGCAATATATTTTTTTTCGGTATAGTACTTATCAATATTTATGATGATTTTTTTTTTCTTTCAAGTTGTTTGTAAAATTTTTAGACATTTTGAAAGAAATAATTTATTGCTCTAGACAAGTGAAAATACAAGCAAATGATAACATAAGTTCCGTACAAATATTATCTTTAAAGATTAAACTTTTATATGTACCAACAAAAAAAAAAATAAACTTTCATGAAATATTTTTCTAATTTGTACATGAACAAAATTAAAAATAGCATGGGTATTTATTTATTTTTTAAATAATGTAATAAATTGACTTAAATAAGGCCAATCCCATTATCCGCTAAAGGAGAAAGGGAAGTTAAAAAGTTTTGTATCATTTTCCACTAAATTAAAAATGGATCATCTTCTATGAAATTTTATGCACAGTGACAAAATCCTTTTCGTTTCTGCTGATTTTTTTTTGGGTTCTTTTTTCACATTATTTGTTAGGGAAGCCAGGTAAAGGTTTACCCCTGCCAGGCTAGCCTGGGCGATGGTGGTACATGCTTCGAGAATATCTGCCACGTGGCTATCCGACGTGTTCCAAAAGGACAGGGTTGTATCTTTCGCACGAAAGAAGGATTCATCTTCCTTCGCGCGAATCCACCGTCGGATCGCGGGAATGAAGGCGTTCGGTGCTTTGAGAGATGTGCCCAGCGCGATCCAACGATTAACGTCGCGAAAGAACGCCGGTCATTCTTTCTCGCGAAAGATACAACCCGAACGCATTCGAGAAGCCCACAGAGACATCCCCGGCTCTCCGCCAACTTTATCTCTTGCTATCTCTCATTTTCTAGCCCCTTCCACCACCTCGCTCCTTCCCTCGTCCTCCTCCGCGTTTTCCAACCCTAATTCCCTCTTTTTCTTTCATGATTAGTATTGTCATCTCCAAACCCTAACCCTAATTCCTTTCTTAGATTGAGGGGAGGATTTGTAGCTCAAGGAGAGGAGAGGGTTGGTGGTGCTGGTAGTAACAGAGATGACGAGAAGGTGCTCTCATTGCTGCCACAACGGCCACAACTCAAGGACGTGCCCCGACCGTGGCGGGGTGAAGCTATTCGGCGTCCGCCTGACGGATGGTTCTATTAGGAAGAGCGCCAGCGTAGGCAACCTCTCCCACCTCGCCGCATCCAGCGCCTCGCCGCCCGATGGCCCGGACCCCGGCGCTGCCGCCTCCGGCGCTGCAGAGGGCTACGCCTCCGAGGACATCGTCCAGGTCTCGTCCTCCAGCTGCCGCGACCGCAAGAAAGGTGAGCCATTCGTGATCTCTTTTCTCTTCTCTGTCCCATATCGTTTTGTGAGTGGAAAGACGATTTGTTTTGTTTTCAAGCCAAATTGGGTCTTCTTCTTCTCTTCTTCTTCTTCTTCTTCTTCTTCTTCTTTTTTTGTTTTGTTTTTTGGTATTTTCCTGTTTAGATTTATATTCTTTTCATGAGAGAATCCGGCAACCTATTTATTCATTCGTTTATATATTGTTGTTCTAGAACCCCTCCCAAAAAATGAATCTTGGCTTCAAATGTAAAATGTTTTTAGGTTGACATTGTTTAGTTAATGTAACGGTTTTCATCAAGAAATGTGTAGGCTATGTAGTGAAAATACTTGAAAAAAATAGCGAGTTTGGTAGTTACTTGGGGAAATTTCATCTTTTTTTATATAGTCTCAATGTGTATTGTGCCCTTCTCTCATAGTGTTGTTTATGTTGAACATGTGTATGCTCTGTGGAAGCCATGTACATGCAATATCATTGTGCAAGAATTATGTTTCCAAACAGTACTTGAGATGCTTGCGAGCTAAATGTGCAGAATTTACCAAGGCTGTTGCTTATGTGTATTAGGTCTTATCTGGAATGAGACTGCCGTTCATTCTAATGACGACTTCATTCTATTTCCATCCTTTAAGCAAATCCTCTGTTCTAATAGAGGGAGGATAGCCAGACAATCGGCATAATGTCCTCTTGCTGGCTTTTAATGTAGAGGAAACGGGAAGTGGAAAGACGATTTGTTTTGTTTTCAAGCCAAATTGGGATTTTCTTCTTTTTTTTTTTGATTTGGTATTTTCTTGTTTAGATTTATATTCTTTTCATGAGAGAATCCGGCAACCTATTCATTCATTCGTTTATATATTTTGTTGTAGAACCCCTCCCAAAAAATGAATCTTGGCTTCAAATGTAAAATGTTTTTAGGTTGACATTGTTTAGTTAATGTAATGGGTTTTCATCAAGAAATGTGTAGGCTATGTAGTGAAAAATACTTGAAAAAAATAGCAAGTTTGGTAGTTACTTGGGAAATTTCATCTTTTTTTAATATAGTCTCAATGTGTATTGTGCCCTTCTCTCATAGTGTTGTTTATGTTGAACATGTGTATGCTCTGGAAGCCATGTACATGCAATATCATTGTGCAAGAATTATGTTTCCAAACAGTACTTGAGATGCTTGCGAGCTAAATGTGCAGAATTTACCAAGGCTGTTGCTTATGTGTATTAGGTCTTATCTGGAATGAGACTGCCGTTCATTCTAATGACGACTTCATTCTATTTCCATCCTTTAGGCAAATCCTCTGTTCTAATAGAGGGAGGATAGCCAGACAATCGGCATAATGTCCTCTTGCTGGCTTTTAATGTAGAGGAAACGGGAAGTGGAAAGGTGGCAAATCCTATGTTATAATAACAAGTGAAGATAGCAAAGCAATCGGCATATTGCCTGGTTGTTGGTTTTTAATGTAGAGGAAATGGTGGACATATGAACATCCATGCATGCAAGCATATATTTATGTATTTATATGTAGGTTGATAGCTAGTAGGCATGTGAATTATATGTATGTGGCAAAGCTTTCATCTTGATCAATATATCATTTTGTGTCAGTATTGGGGCTCTTTCATAATAATATATGTAATCTTGGGATCTTATTATATCAGCCAATGTAAACTGATATATCCCATGATATTGGCAGATATGATAAAAAATGTTAACTGAGATATTTCAATATTTTGTTTACAAATTTAAATGGCTTTCTTAATTACTAAATTTTAAAACTAATACCTTAAAAATTTTGGCCACTATTTTGATACCTTAGTTCCATCATTTCAATCGAGATCTTGGTATATCACATTTCTCTTAAAATCTTTTCAGCCTTCCATCATGGCTACGATAAGCTGAGATCTCAGATCACTTAGGTAATGGCAATGTGTGTGGATGTAGATGTCAGCCTTTAAAAAAACCTTGGTCTTTGGCTTCTTCCCATATGTCAAAAATTCTGCACAAAATTTTCATAGCCACATCTAGTGGGTTGTGTAAGTTAAGGGGATTCAGGAAAAAGTAAATAGAATTTTTAGAGAAGAATCTGTCAGCTATAACGGATTTTTAGATGACCATTGAAAGTTGAAACTGTATGAAATCCTCCAAAAAAAAAATGCTGAGTTGTATTAGGAACTCCTATAGATGAGTTTCTTTATTGAACTGCAATGTATTTCACTAAAATCAGAATATGTAAATCAGTTATGTGCTTATTAATCTCTTCACAAAAATGAAGAATTATAAATTTGTAATTTTATCTATCCATAGGTGTGTACATTTAATGAGCAACTTTTGTCAGACATTTTTTACATTTCAAGAATTTTATAGTAGACGTTTGAAAACTGCATTACGAGGCAGCAGCATGTTGGATTATTGCTGAGCTTGCATTTTTTCTTTTTATTCTTATTTAATTTGTTAAAGTTCTGGGCCATGCATATATGGAGGGTATTCTGTGTTGTGTAACAAGAATGCATGATGTTAATCTCCATTTTCATGAAATATTGATTGTGTTATGTTTTGTTATGGTTCTTTATTATTAGTAATATATCAGAAAGTCCTTTCTTAAGCACTTTGTGGAAACTTGTCACTCTTTATGATAACATACTGCCTAATTTCGGTGGTCTGTTTGTTCATCTTGAACTTTTAAATTCTGAAACACACTCATTCACCTAATATCAAGCATAGGCATGCTCCTTAAATTATATGCAGTGGATGAAGTTATTGCATGGGTGGTCTCGGTGCACTTTATTGGTGGACTGATAATGAAATGTGGACTTGGGGCACTCCCTTTACTGAGTTTCCTTTCTGCTTATAATGTTATCTCTCTTTAATGATAATTATTTTAGACTAATCTTTTTTACATGTTTATCATTGCTATTTGCAAAATTTCAACTGGAGGCATAATTTGTAAATCTACTACACCATAATGCTCATCTTTTACATGATCATTGATTTGCAGGTGTGCCATGGACTAAAGATGAGCACAAAATGTTTTTTGGGCTTGCAAAAGCTTGGGAAAGGTGACTGGCGAGGGATAGCTCGTAACTATGTGGTATCAAGAAACACCCACTCAGGTGGCTAGTCATGCTCAAAAGTATTTCATTCGGCAAACCAATTTTACTAGAAGAAAGAGAAGATCTAGCCTCTTTGACATGGTACCCAATGAGGTTACTCTCTCTCTCTCTCTCACACACACACACGCGTGCGCGCGCACATATTTATCATGTGTTGTGTGTGCATAACTGCTAGCACATATTCATGCTTGTGTACTTATCTCTGCAAAAACAGATATGTACTTATGACACAGTAAGTAGTCTCTTAGGGTTAAGCAATTTAGGATTCTACTGGTTAGTTCCTGTTTAATCAGCTTCACCATACTCAGCCCTTTATTATAATGACGGGTCACTGATCTTTCTTCGGAAAATGTAAGCAGGCACCTTATTTCCAACATTTTCTCTATGTTAAGAGTTTGTTAAATTTTCAAAGCAACGTGAAGATAATGTACACTTTATCACCCATACCTTCAAGTCATGAAGCAACTTTTTCACTGGGTCTCTTTGCTGGTGGCTGCTTCTCTGGTCTTCTCCAACTTTCTCCACTTGATAGCAGGAATAACCCATATTTGTTCATTTGACAGCCTCCTCATACCATGCCCTGTTGACTCATTTCCTCCATCATTACCATTGTCTCCTTAAACTGAGAGAACCCAGATCACCACCATTCTAGAGCTTGTAGCACAGAACATTTGATTGGAGAATGGCAGCTACAGATGTCCCCAACCCTTCCACGATGGGTAAAATTGCAAGGGAGTGGGAGAACCTATCTTGGTTCTCACAATACCAGTGCTTAGGTCAACAAATGGCCAGGCATATAAAAACACATTATGGAATGGGGGAATTTCTGTAGCTAGTAAATCAAGGATGTCCAAACCACCAAAAAAAAAAAAATCTTTACTAGTTCTTAGTATAAGAAGCAAATCTTTCTGTTTATATCAAGCAGGAATTATTAAATTTCAGATATATGATTTAGATCCATTTATTGGGATCATCTTCTGAGTGAAGCACTTAAGGCTGTACCCTTCATTTTTATATGCCATTTCTGCAATAGCATGCTGAATTTCAGATGGTCTTAGGAAAAAATCCTGAGAAGTCAAATTCTTACTTTGCTTGGATATTCCTATTATATCAAGCGAATTATGTAATTTCAGATATATGATTTAGATCCATTTATTGACATCATCTTCTGAGTGAAGACCTTCAAGGCTGTGCCCTTCATTTTTATATGCCATTTCTGCAGTAGCATGCTGAATTTCAGATAGTCTTGGGAAAAATCCTGAGAAATCAAATTCTTACGCTGCTTGCATCTTCTTGAAATAGTATCAATTAAATATTAGGTAATTTCCTATTATAGCTAGGGCTTGGGTGGGTTGGGTCAGATTCAGTGTAGATTCTTTAACCCTGCCCAACCTCTGCCAACAATATCCTAATCCAACCCAGTCTCAGGTTGGGATTTCTTTAACCCAACCCAAACCAAACCCATCTTAAGTTAAATTCAAGTTGGGTCAGGTTAGTTGGACAGGTTGACTTGGCTGCATTGATTGGATAGGGTTGAACGAGAATTTTCAGATAGGGAAAAAGGGTTGGAGCATTTTTAAGTGAATTGGTTTTTGTTGGGTCGAGACCTCCATTATTCATCAATTTAGATGGTGCAATTATACATTAATTTATCAAGACAAAAGATATAATTATATAAAATACATAAGTGACTTACATGAAACATAAATATGAATTGCAAAGACAAATATCAGTTATTTATTAATTTATATATCAGGTTGGGTCTGGTTAGTGCTGGATTCAAGTTGGGTTTAGCCTCAGCCCTAACCCAACCCAACTTGAGGCTGGGTTGGGATTTTGAAGTCCAATCTCAATCCAAATCTGTAAAACCTTAACCAACCCTGCCTGATGAGTGGGTTGGATGAGTGGATTTGGGTTGAGCCCAACCAATGTAGCTCCTCTACTTATAACCTGTATAACCCAAGTTGCATCCCTAGCTATTACTTATAACTAGTATCCTATATAACCTGTATTGACAGGGAGTAACAGGCACATAGTGATCATACGGGATAAAAATGCAAAGAAGTCAGAACTAAGTTGTCTGGTTTTCGAAATTACCTCTCTCTACTGTTATAGAAAACAGCTAGTGAGTCTGGGAGGAAACTATTAAAATGTGACATAATTCATGTGATGTCAGTATTCATGACTATCATGCTTTATAAATTTTTCAGCCAGTTGAGCCTCAGGCTACTCCAATGAATTGCAGAAGCAGCAATGCAATGCAGCAAACCACTGCCAGAACTTCCAGCCATGCACGAGGAATCTAAGTCAAAGCATTCTAATAATCCAGTTGTTGGAGAGGCAGCTGATCCAAAGCCAGAGACCTTGCAATGCAGTTATCCAGTGATACCTCCGGCTTATTTCTCACCCTTTTTTCAATTTATATCCCTTGGTGGCCAGGTTACCAAACAGATACTTTGCAGAAGCAGGGACATGAAATTGTTAAGCCAACAGCAATGCATTCAAGGACTCCCATAGACATTGATGAGCTTGTTGGCATGTCGAAACTGAGCATAGAAGAACCAATGGGTAAAAGAGCACCTTTATCACTGTCATTAAATTTGCTTGGAGGATCAGGTAGGCAGTCTGCTTTCCATGCTAATCCACCCACAAGAACTCAAGCATGAATTCTTGCACCAATCTTAGCCATGCAATCCAGGGACCCCACTGTTCATTTGGAGCTGCAAATTTGATGTTTTCTCAGTGGTGACCAACCTTGCTGCTTTCCTGTTAATACAAGATAAATTAACTGCATACTGGACTTTTAATGCAGTTTATATGCAAGTGTTTTCTGGTTAATTTGTTTAGCACAGTTGATTATAATAGGGACCAACTTTTGTTCTTTGTAAGTACCGATTGATAGTCCTGACCGTTAGCCTTAGGATTTGTAGTACAAATTTCACCATTACTGTTTAGTTTATGTCCCAGGTCTATTTATTGATAGAAATGTTCATTTTGGAGACCTTTTGTTGTTGGAGTTCCCAAGTCTGGTAAAGCAAATCTTTAAATATTTTTTTGGCTTTTCTGAATTTCAATATTGACTTTATTGGATGTTTGGAAGTAAAGAGCATTATTGGCCTGGTCGATTCGCTCTTTTATCCGTTAAAACTTAAAAGTTTGTGATATGCGGGATGGTGTAATTCAAGATTCCTATGCTTTGTTCTCTCAAAACTCATGCTTTTACATATCAGTTTGAGTACTGCATTTCCCAAAGTCATCTTAGTGACCCAGTATTTCATTTTAAGGGGAGAATTACAATGCATTTATGCTAGCCTCACTCTGCAGTTTCAGTTTGCAATTCAATCACAACATTGCCAGCCTTAAGCTTGAGGGCCAAACATTTGGATATACTGCTGATGTTGGACTTTGATCTTGATGCCTTTTCTTACATCACCGTTTAATATTCCAGTGCCTTATCTTCATTGTTGATTCCTTTATTTTATTTTACTTTGTTTTTTAATGTTTCATTTTCAACCAGGGAAATTATTTCACAGTTTTGTGATTTTTGGTGTCCTTGACATGGTGCAGGTTAGCTTGGTCTTTTGTCAATATTGGCTGCTTGTATCTTAGGTAGAGCATATGTTCCAATGGCAAGCCACTGTATTGATAACTTCTAGGGTTTTTTTTCTTTTTCTTTTTCTGTTTTTTTGAAGTATGCTAATAACGTATAATTTATAATAGTTCTCTCTTAAAGAGAGAATTCCCGTGCAGGAACCTGAAAGAGGACTAACGTGTTACCCATGGTGTCTGATGCCTGAAAAGTGGATAATCAATTAAACTCTGGAGATGTCGATCATTATGACGTATAGCTTCTGTTTGATCAGGTTGTTTAATATCAAATGAGCACAAAATATTTTTTTAACTGATGATAATATATTGATGCACAGCAAATATTAATGAATACTTTATTAAAAATGGATAACTGAAGATTCAATGCATATTTTTCTGTTGATCAAATCCTATTCTGAATTATGATTTAGCGCATAAGGTTATCTGCCATGCAACTAAGTCTGCATTTGGTTTGTTGAAAGTGATTTGAGGACCAAACACCCTTTTTTTTTTTTTTTGGAAGAACCTTGCAACAAAATTCATAGCCCTGAGCAAGATCAGGCTTTGCAGATAGTTTCCTTGGCTCAGCATGACCAAAATCGGTCCTCATTAGCCCAACCAAATTTTTAATATGAACGTCGGTATGTATGCAAAAATCTCATTCCCCCTACTTTTTTTTTAATTGAAAGGGAAGCATCTCTCTCACATATAAAACATATTTTCTATAGTTCACAAGTTGGCCCAAGCTGTCCTGCAGGGTCCAACTAACCTTTGAATGGGCCAAGGATTGTGGAACCCTTTGTAACTAACTGCTATACAAAGTTACATATAAGTATATTACCATATGCACGCATATTTTTAGTTGATTTGGTTTCTTATGAAAAAAAAAAAAAAAAATGTGAAGGGAGAAGCAGAGAGATTAGAGGGAGGATGGGGGGGACGAGAAAAAGAAGCAAAGATTGCCTTAAGGGCCTCCATGCCCGTAGACTCTTATGGCCTTAAAATCTTAACTGCTGTTGCTGAGGCTTGGAACATGGTGTTTACACCGTTTGGGGTCTCAAGGCTTTAAATGGTGAGTGGGCTGGTCTCAATAATTATGAAGTAGCTTACGATGGCCAGGGAGCAAAGGTTCTTATTGGTTGGCTAAGAGCTTAACTAGGCTCTCATATCTGTCAAGAGAAAACCCTTTCCATTAAAGTAAGTGTGCGAATTCTATTCACCCTGAAATCTTAATGGTTAGATCGGCTTTCAATGTGAAAGACAAGGTGGACGGAAGGAAACCAGCTTTTTCTTCGCCGATAGCACGTGTCTGTGGTGCACGGTTTGTGACAATGCTAGTCTATATCACAATTTTTTTTTTCTTCATATTTATAACTAATGAGGTACTCTATAAACATCATAGGCAATACCATGCATTGTTTGCTTGTATCATTATTCCATACTCTTTAATAGTGTTCATGTTGTTTATTTTTATATAATATATATATATAAATTTAAAAATATTTAAAATTAATTTTTATGATGTGTGTAATAAAATATTTTGATATAATAAAATAAAATAGAATTTATGAAACAAATAAAAGTTTGGGATCCTGGCCTGAAAGGTAGATGAAAATCATAGTTTTAAAGAAGATTCGGTCTTTCTCGTACTAAGAATAACTGGACCACTTATTCTTCTCCAAGTTATAACCCAGAAGCCAATACTGAATGTTTGCTGGTGGCATGATTTCGAACGAACGTCGATCAAGCCTGTCTTTAGTTCGAATTATTAAAGATAAAATAAAAATTATGGGAGAGAGAATTTTGCAGAATTTTGAGAGAAATATATGAAAGGGAGAAAGAATTTCTTAGATGGATGAAAACCAAGAAAAGGGATCTATTTATAGGCTCAAATTTTTTCTAAAAAATCAAAAAAACCCTCAATTAACCGTTAAAGGTATTTAAAAGAAAATAAATAAAAAAGAAATGCACACAATGGGTGTTTACACGGAGTGCAGAATGCTCATGCGCTCGGTGCGCACTCGTGCAAGCATAGGTGACGAGAGGTTTGTAACTTCCAGCTAAACAGCAATAATCCTTCACAAGTCTCAAAATTCATAATAAAATATTTAAAATCAGTAAATGATTTAAATAATAAAATCTTTTGGGGCTTTTATCGTGTTTAGTGTAAGTACCTTCTAGGTTTGAACTTGCTTTAGTATAAAAATATACATAGTATGAAGACGAACTGATCATAATGTGGGGTAGCGCTATTTAGACATGCGCTTGTCTTAATTTTCATGAAAATTACTAGAGATTTGTTATAGTCCATAGTCATGGCCTTACAACTACTCTCATTAAGGTTAATCCTCCAAGGGTATGTATAACGAAATTGTACATCGCTAAACTTACAGTCTTGAATCTATTAAGAGTTATGCTCAACCTAACTGTCATAATAGAGCACCACGTCAGAAGAATGAGATGGAGACTGACTCCAAACTGGTGCTCCTAGACATCATCTCAAAGATTGTTTTTCTTTGAACTTTAATCATGGGATTGCCATGATGGTAGGGGTATATTCAAGTGACTAATGTATAGGCTTAAGCCCATCCTCCTCGATATCTCAGATATCACAACTTTTAAAAGATCTTTGATCAAAAGATCAGCCAAGTTATTTTTTGATCTTATAAATTGAAGTAATATTATATCTTTTATTTTAATTCTTACAGCTTTATACCTGATCAGGATATGATTATTCATCTTTTTATTAGTTGTCTGTTGATTTAACAGATCAATTAGAGCTCTACAATCACATTTAATGAAATTTTTAAAATTTTTAGTAGAAAAATTCTATATCATTTATTAGATCTTTTAGTCACTGTGCTTCAATACATACAATATAAAAGTAATCAACTTAGATTGTAATGTACTTCTAGTAATTATGTGTTTATTTATAAGAATTCCAAGATATTGCAACTCCTTTTAACAAGAAAAGATATCTAGTGATAGACTTAACATCTAAGCATATTGATGTGACCGGATCGCTGATGTGGAGCAAGGAGCCTGACGTGGGGCCTTATTGGATGCCACGCTGGATTCCCACTACAGGCCCCTTCGCCGGGTTGAGCTCCCTGAGGTCAACGGGGCCGCCTGTCGAAGCCGGGCTCCGTCCTCCGCCAGGTCGGTCCCCACCAAGTCGGACGCCTAGGTCGGAGCTGAGCTCGAGTCCCACCAGAGGCAGATCTTCCGAGCCCAAGATCGAGCCCCGTGGTCTGGAGTTGAGCTCAAGCCTCCTCCACCACATGGCGCCCCTTCAAGGCCAGGTCCCTTGGGCTGGGCGCGCTCATCCACCTCTGTCGGCCGAGCTCGGTCAAAGATGGGCCCTCCCTTGGCTTGGAACCGAGCTCGGCCCTCCTCCGCACAGCCGAGCCGCGACGAGACAGGGTCCACTGCAAGCGGGCCCCATCTTCCCAGCTCGGCCCTCAGCACAAATCGAAGTACCAATCGCCAAAGAAGCCGCGCCTCTCCTCCGAAGATAGTGGCGGGCCCCCCGAGGACCTTACAGCAGCACCCGCCACGTCGTCATAAATGCCCACGGCCGTCGCCCACACCAGAAAGAAAGGAAGAGCTCACATCAAGGCACCATACCCTTGCCGACCTGCCGTACAAACGGAGAAAAGACCCCTACCGAAGAGAGCGCGAGTCCCGATACGGCGACACGATAGTCGAGATCCTGCCAGGCTTCCAGGAAAGGCAAACAGAAGGAATGTCAGAGGCATATCGAAGCTTCTCCAATTGCCCAATCAAGAAGGTCCCGTCTACGGCACGATACCTCATCGTACTAGCCTAACAGCATGGGAGAACCCTGAGGCAAGCTAAAGTAGAAGACTCGGCTAGAGTAAACAAAAAGAAGGTAACAACCCATTTCAAAGGGGGAGACAACTATTTTTTCAACAACACAACCACCAAAAAGAGAGGAGGAGAAAGGGGAGAGGCCAAAGAGGAGGGCAAGACCACCTCGGTCACCACACCTCCCAGCTCACACTCACACTCTCATACACTCTACTCACTCCTAGCATGGAGCTCATCCAGAGGGGCTCGACCAGGAGGATCTGTTCCCCTGGATCGCCACTGACTTGACCGTCGAAGCGCCCCCGCCGGAATCCCCGGCCGGGTATTGATATGGCTTCTTGTAGGTCCCGAGGCACAGGAAGCATCCCCCCGCGGGCAGGCGCGGAACACCCGATGCAACCAGCAGCTACGGGCCACGACGATCCGGGCGGCAACACATATGTTACACAATTAGCATCACTATAACTCTCAGGTACTTTTGGATATCCTTAGTATACTAGAGAGTAATCTAAGATTTTCTTAAGTATCTAAAGATTTTTCTAGAACTTTTCAATGTTCTGTATTAGGATTATTAGTATACCTACTACATAAGCATATTTAGATGGATTCTATTTGAAACATATAACATGGATCCTATCCTTTGGAAAATATTCTAATTATTTATATATTTTTCTAAATTTTAATTAAGTGGGAATTATGATTATATGATAGAGATAGGATTTAGATTAAAATATTTAAACTTTTTAAGTAATCATTTTATTGAATATGCTAGGTTTATTGTTATTGCACTATCTATTCTTTTAAACTTTATTTCTAAAATTATATTAGCTTTTTCTAAGTCTTTATATCAAAATATTTAGTAGATAGCTTTTAGTTTCTTGAATTACTTTCATTGATGTTCCAAATAATAAAATATCATCTACATATAAATATAAAATTATAAAATATGTATTCTATCTTTATGATATACACATGATCGTTTTCATTTATTTTAAAGTTATTTCTAAAAAAAAATTATTAAATTTAATATGCCATTATCTAGGAACTTGTTTTTAAACTATAAAGTGATTTAATTACTTTACATACCTTATATTCTTATCCTTTACTTCAAATCCCTAAGGTTGGTTTATATATATATTATTTCTAATTCTTCATTTAAAAATATAATTTTAACATCCATTTGATAGATATTAATTTATGAATTAGGCTAAAATTATTAAAGTTCCTAGGATTATTATCCTAGTTACAAAAGCATAGGTGTCAAAATAATCTCTCTTTTTGACTAAACCATTTTACTACTAATATAACTTTATATCTTTTTATTATTCCATCCGACTTTAATTTTCTTTTGAAAATCCATTCTGTTTCTAGAGGTTTATTTCTTGGAGGTAAATCAGCTAAACTCAAGTTTTATTTTCTACAATGGATTGAACTTCACTATTTATGACTTTTTTCAATATAATAATTCTGATATCTATATCATCTCACCATACATAAAAATATCACCCTCTACTAAAAATGTGAAGAAGTCTTCTACAAAATATTTTTCAACTTTTTTTTTACTTCTTTTTAATTCAGGTTAGATTTAGGTTTTACTAATTTAGACTCTAAAAGTTTAAAACTTATTTTACTAGTAATTCTAGTTTTCCAAGAAAATATATTCTCAAAAAAAAGAGTTATCTCTAGCTTTTAAGATTATATTATCTGCTATATTATTAACCTTTGATTTTATTATTAAGAATCTATAGGCATTGCTATTTTCGGCATAGCCTATAGATATAGCATCTATAATCTTAGATCATAATTTTTTCTTTTAGGTTCAAGGATATTAACCTTAGCTAGGCATCTCCTTATTTTGAGAAAACTCAGGTTATAAATCCTTCTTTTTCAAAGTTTATAAGGAGTCTTAACACTATCCTTAATAGATATTCTATTTAGAATGAAGCAAGAAGATAGAAGAGCTTTTTCTATAAATTCTCAATTTGGAACTAATAAGTATAGTATTTACCATATCCATGAGGATATGATTTTTATACCTAGCTACCCTATTAGACTGTAGAAAGTAAGGAGTAGTCACTTGATAAATTATACTATAATTTTGATCAAATTGGAAGAATTCATTCAAGATATACTCCCCTCCTTTATCAGACCTAGAATCTTAATTTCTTTTCTTGTTAATTTTTTACTTTCTTTTATAAATTTTAAACTTATTGAATGTTTTATCCTTAGATTTAATTAAATAACAATAACAGTATCTAAAAAAGTCATCTATAAAGATCACTATATATCTATTGCTATCATAAATTGCAGTCTTGGGAGTCGCATACATTACTATATATCAACTCTAAGAATGAAAATTTTTTTAAACTAATTTAAATAATTTTTTAATTATTTATATTTAGTACATATTTTACACTTAGATATATTTAAGTTTGATTTGAGAATTAGTTTTAACTCCATCAATATTTAACTTTTTCTAATGTACATGACCCAACTTATCATACCACAGATTTTATTTGGATTCATTCACAAAGTAAACTTGATTCTCAGCTTTATTAATAAAAAAAAATTATTACATTTAATTTGAATAAACCTTTACTAAATATCCTTTTCTATGAAGGCATTATTTCTAGTTATTATAACTTTATTATAATCAAGGATAATTTTGTATCTCCTCTGAACTAGTCGAGACCCACTAATAAGATTTTTTCTAAGGTCTAAAAAATATAGTACATCCATCAGGGTGAGGACTTTTCTTGATGTCATCTTCAAGTTGACTCGACCTTGTCCGTTGATCTTGGTGACTGTTATTTCATAGGATCACACTTCCTCACTTGAGTCTTGAAAAGTAGTGAACCAGGAGCAATCAAAATAAACATGAATATTGGCTCCTGAATCCAACCACCAATCAAAGTTTAGAAGAAGTAATATTAACTTCAAGATTTAAGCTTATTGACCTAAATGTAGAGTCTTCTAGACTTTTAATTATATGAGCTTGGGATTCAGAGAAATCAGAAGGTTACGAAAAGACTTCTTCTTCCGATGAAAGCAATCTCTTGTAAGATGATTTGTCCTTCCACACACAAAGTAGAATATTTCACTTAGATCTTGGACTGGCTTGTTGATCTAGAGTTATTGGCTTTGAAGATTTATCCTTAAGTTGAATTTATTTGAATTAGGGTAGTTGGATTGGTTTGATTGGTATTGTTAGTTTGGTTGAAATCTAGGTTTTGATTTTAGTTTGGTGTTGCTATTAGTATCTAATTGGATCAGGTTAGCTTGAGATACCTAGAACTTTGATTTTTGGATTTTAGACTTATATTAGTCTTCTATCCTAATTGAGTTCAGAAGTGGGCTAGAGTTAGCTCTCCTTATTTTAGAGCTGACCTTTGACAAAACTATTCTCAAAAAGAGGCATCTTATTTAGAAGGTTAGAGATCTTGAATCCTTTTAAGAATTTATCTCCATTAGCTTAAAATTTTCTAAGGTACTCTTAAAATTGATGAAGTTGATCATTTATAGATTTATCTCTTCTATCATGTTATACCTAAGGAATGATATAATGTGAATCATTCAACCCTAATATCATCAAAGCTATACACAGATTCTAGGATATCCTATAATTCTTCACATTTTTAGCTAACAAGTAAATATCATAGAGTGAATCGAAAGAATATTAAAGATTCTATCTTTACACAGGTAATCATCTTCTGGGATAGCAAGGATGGTTGAACTAGAAAAACTAGTGAACTGGTCAAATACTAACCAAAGACCTAAAATGGTTAGTCAAAACTTCATTTGACTTTACCACCTCCTAAAATAGAATTCATCAAACTTTTTGGGTCTTAGGTTAATAGTATCATCCTTAAAGATTGCCATTAGATTCAAGTCAGGTTCAATAAAGAAGATTTAAAAAATAAAAATAATTTTATTAAATATTTATTTAAATAATTTAAATATTAGTTATTTATTTATTTATTTGGCATATATTTTTAAAAATTTTACTTGATTTATTTTATTTTAAAAATTAAAATTTTATTAAAATGAACATTAAAGTGATTAGGCATTTGATTTGTTAAGATTTTTATTTAATTTATTTATCTTTAAACCCTAAAAGCTTTGATTAATTTATTTATATTTTTTAAAAATATTAATTTTGCATGCTATAATATAAATTTAGTGAGAGATCTTTGATTAATTTTGCACAGCACAAAATTATAAAAAGGATGCTATAGTTAATTAATTAAAATATAATTTATATATCAATATAAATATGCAAAGTACATAAATTATAATTATGTATAAATAATTATATTAATATAGAACTATATGCATTCACTACACAAATATTTATCCAATCTTTTTTAGATATTGTTTATTTTATATGAAATATATATATTTATAAAATTTTAAAATATTTAAAAATTAATTTTATGGTGTGTGCATTAGAATATCTTGGTATGATAAAATAAAACATAATTTTGAAAACAAATCAAGATTTGAAATTTGGCCTAGGAGGTGGATGAAACCATTGCTCTAAAAAAGATTTGGCCTTCTTCTTATGCGAAGAATTATTGGACCACTTACTCTCCCTCAATTTATAATCCAAAAGTCAACACTCCAATGTTTACCAGTGGCATGATCTCAAACGAATGCTGATCAAGCCCGTCTTCAGTTCAAATTATCAAAGGTAAAATAACAATTATGGGAGAGAGAATTTTAGAATTTAAAAAAAAATATGAGAGAGAAAACTTGAGATTCTTAGATTGAAAAATCACGGAAAAGGGGAATCCTATTTATAAGCTCAAAATTTTTCTAAACAATTCAAAAAGCCTTAATTAGTTGTTAAAGCATTTAAAATAAAATAAATACAAAAGGAAATGCATGCAATGGGCATCCATACGGAGTGCAGAATGGTCATGCGTGCTTGCACGAGCATGGGCGACGGGAGTTTTGAAACTCCCAGCTAAATGACAATAGTTCATCCAACCGCTACCTCAAGTCACTTTAGGTTGATGCTATATATATTATACATATATAATACATACATATACATATACATATACATATATACACAGATACATAGATACATATATATAATATATATAGATATATATATATATATATATATATATATATATATATATATATATATATATATATATATATATACATATACATACATATATATATATACATATATATATGTATACATATATATATATGTATATATATATATATGTATATACATATATATATGTATATATATATGTATATACATATATATTATATATATAATATATATATACATATATATATATATATATATATACATATATATATATGTATATATATATAATATATACACATATATATACATATATACATATACATATACATACATATATATATATATGTATATACATATACATATACATATGTATATACATATATATACTATATATATATATATATATATTATATATAATATATATATATTGAATGTTTTAGGTTTTGAATAAACTTGTTTTAATAGCACTTGATAATCCAATTTGAATGGCAGTCCTTATTCCCGCAATTAGGACCCCTCATTTGAGTAATTTTTTAATAGCACTTATTTATTTTATGTTTTGCATAAACCTATTTCCATGGAACTCAACTATCAGTCCATCCTATCCTAAAAAAATTAATGGAATTTAACTTTCTTTTTGAATAGCAATTTTATTCCACCAAATAAGGTTGACTTGGTCTATTTATATTTATTTATTTATTTATTTAATGCTTATAAGATGCCACAATCACCTAGGTTTTATTAAAAGAGAAAGCAAGATATTGCAAAAAGGAGGGCATATAGACAAACCAGGTGAAAAATGAATGGGAACAACTTTTTTGAGAGATATGATAACCAACTTTATTTGAACTTTTTTTGGTAATAGGGCATTTTATGATCGACATATTTATTTGTAAGTATCTATAGGTATCTATCGATATCATATCAACAAAACTAAGCTTCAGAAATCTATTTATTTGGTGCATTATTGTCCATACATTTTTCTCAAGCAACCTAGTCTCATTAGCAGCTTTTACGCTTCAAATTTTACAATTGAATCAGTAAGGATTCTAGCTGGGAAATTCCATAACTTCCTCCAATCAGATTATGATTCCAACTATACCTTCTTAATTACATGATTACACCAATCAGATTTAAGTCCCTGAATATGCATGGAATTAGACAACCAAGAATAGGTTGCTTCTGTAGACAGGTAGCTTCCCCTAATCTTTCCTCCTAATCCTACATCTTTGTAATGAGACTGGACTAGCAATTTAGGGTTAGGACTGATCTAGGATGTTGAACTCAATTTTGAGTTCTATCACTCGCAAAACTACTAATAATGCAGTTTATATTTTCTAGAGTTCATCTAGATTTTCATTGAGATAAACATTCTCACATGCCACTATTCCCTGCTATTGCAATCTCCCAACCATCGTCACCATCTTGAAACCCTATCCATTCACATATCTGCATGCTAGGACAAAGAAGTTGCATGGAATAGCTTCTTAAGTCAAAGATTGTTTCCTCTAATATAAACATAAGCATGGAAAACAATTAAGAATCAAAGAACTGCATTTCTTGTTTGGTCCTATCCCATTTTTTTTAAGAAGTCAAGGAGGAAGAAAGGTTCTTCTCCCTAAATATATTATCATATAATAAAGTATTAATTAATGAACACATTAAGTGGTTACTGGATCCTATGAAGATGTCACACATCCGTCAGAGGCACCGTTTACTTGAAAAGCAATGCAGAATGCCTTTTATAGAGTGGGACCAAACATAAAATCCAAAAAAGGTAAACTAAAAGCTTTAAAAAAAGGAGGCTACTCTGAAACCTTTAAAAAAAGAGTGGTTTTTGAAAATGGAATGTGATGTTTATTGGATATTTGAAGAGCCCTTTTTTGGAGGTTAGTTTGGAATACCCTTTTTTGAAAGCATGTACAGTATAGTGAATATCTATGAAGCTGTTTTTGAAAACCTTTTGTCCTCCTGATAAATATCCTGTGGAAAATTATTGTTCAGAGATATAGAGAGAATAACCTTTGGAGGAGCAGTATTGTCCGATTTTCAAAAAAAAAGTGAAGAGTGCCAAGAAAAATACTGATGTAGGAAATCTTTAGATAACTTCATAGAAACATACCATCATCTATATGTGTCTGTCAACTTCTATGTGAATAATGTTTGCGTAACTTCATGAAAGAATAGCCAAAACAAGAAAACATATATGTTTGTTAATTTTTTGTAAACAATTTCTGAAACACTCATCGATAATTGCTGGAAGCTTCCAAAGCTAGAGTATTTCTAAATCTGTCTCTTGTCAAAATCTCTCTGTTCCTATGTTATAGTGATGTGCACAGTAGTTCTTAGCTTGCATTGTAAACTATGAGCAATATTTTGCAAGTCATCTGATAATTACTTTTTGTTTGATACTTTAGTCCAGTCTTGTGCTAAGAACACTATCATCTTCACTACCTCATTGCTTGAGAGAACTTCTGAATGGAACAATTGGTTGTTCTATTCCTTTCATACTATCCAGTAGGTGATGGCAAAGAGGATGTCTGATATTATTTGACAGTTCGATAACATGTGCTTGTCCCTCTTGTTGGTCCATAAGTCCTTGATGTTCCCAGGTGGATATGGAATCTTACTGCTTTGTAGTAATACGTTCCACACTGATTTGCACACTTGCAATTGAGGAATAAATGGTCAGAGGTTCTTCATAATTATAACATAATAAATATATGCTTGGACCTTGTAGGCCTTGCTTTGCTAATACTTCAGAGGTGAGCTGCTTGTTGATGAAACTGAACTAGTTGAAAATTTTGCATTTTTTAGTACTGAGAGCTTCTAAATTATTTTTCCTATTTTTGATGTGAGTCTACCATGCTTAAGGAATCTATAACATAAAGAGACTTTAAAGGCTTCCTTTGGGAACCATTTCCAAATTCTGTCAACTGAGAGAACTGATAACATGAAGTTTCTTAGTTGAAGTTTCAATTCAAACATCTTGAGCATTGCCTGTTGAGGCAGTGGACATCTAAAATTTTTTTCGATGTTCAATTTTTCCAAGAATGTCGCCACATTGGCCCGCTTATCTAATGCTAACCAAATAAAGTTGAATATATTGACTTTAGGTTACTGTTGGCAATCCAGGTGTCTTCCTAAAATGATGTTCATTTTTCATTACCTACTCTAACGTTTGTGAATATTGACACAAGCTGGCCAACTTGCAACACATTTTTCTGGGAGGAGAAGCGTTCCTTCTGATTTTAGGAGTTACGAATGTTGACAGTTTACCGTAATAACAATACTCAAGCAACTTCTTCCACGGGCGATCAGAGTCAAGAATAACTTATTCCACCATTTTAGGAGCAAAGATTGATTAAATATCTTTATATCTATTATTCCCAAACCTCCTAGCTTCTTTGGTAGGCAGACCATAGTCTAACTTGCCAGATTTTGAAGGCTGTTATTGTGTGTTCCTATAGGTCTATTTTTAAAATTGCATAAGTTTTTTTTTACAGAAAATGAAAGTTTAGGAGAGCAAGAATAGGCTACTGAGCATCCTTTATTGAAATGATTTCACTATTTTTAAAATAGATCAACTAAAACAGAAAAGAACTAAAAATATCTAGCACATTAACTAACCCTCCTAACTTGCTGGTATTGTTAACAAACACCAAAAAAAAAGGAACAAACTAATAGAAAAAAGATATGCAGCCCAGACTTAGTCCAAATCAAAGTCTGCCACTTCAACAATTGTCAACAACTATTTAGGCATAACTTAAACACTCCTCCTTGCCTTAGTAGCTGCACACTCCAAGTTTCTTTCTTAGAGACTCAAATATGCTTCCAGGGAGTGCCTTTGTGAAAATATTAGCAAGCTGATCTTGTATCTTGCAGTACAGCAAACATATTTTTTCATTTTTCTACACTTCTCTTAGAAAATACAACTTAATGTTAAAATATTTAGTCTTCCCATGGAATACTGGATTATTGGAGATTGCAATGGCTGCCTGATTGTCAATAAATACCTTTGTGCTCTCCTTTTGTTTCATATGTAAATCAGCCAAGATCTTCCTAAGCCATATGGCTTGATTTACAATAGCTGTGGTAGCAATGAACTCTGCTTCAGCATTGATTGAGCAACAATCTCCTGCTTTTTGGAATACCAAGAGAACATGCCTGAGCCAAAACTAAAACAGTACCCTGAGGTACTCTTCATGTCATCAATGGACCCTATCCAATCATTGTCAGAATAGCCATGAAAAAAAAACTTTTGCTCATAATAAAACTTAACACCATAATCTAGAGTTCCTTTGACATATCTTAGTATACGCTTAGCTGTTTTGAAATGCACTTCACTTGCATAGTGCATAAATCTTGACAAGACATTTATAGCATGCAAAATGTCAGGCCTTGTTGCTGTGAGATACATCAGGCATCCAATTAGGCTTCGTAAATAGCCTTTTCTACCTTCTCTACCATCTTCTTTGCTAAGTTTCTCTTTGTGATTCATAGAAGTGCTCATTGTTTGCAATCCTCCATCTGGAACTTCTTTAAAATCTCCTTAGCATATTTCTTTTGATAGATAAACACACCTTGCTGATTTTGTTTAATCTCCATGCCAAGGAAAAATACCATTTCTCCTAGGTCTGTCATATCAAAGACCTTCATCATCTCCTTCTTGAACTTCTCAATGAGCATAGCATCATTTCTTGTCACCAAGAGATCATCCACATATAGAGAAACAATCATTATGTCAGTTTTATGGAATTTAACATAGAGAGTAGATTCACTTAGACTTTTTACAAAGCCTAAGCTCAGTAAGTGCTCATTAATTCTGTTGTACCAAGTCCTTGGAACCTGCTTTAAACCATATAGGGCCTTCTTGAGCAAAAAAACTTTATTTCCCATCCTTTCACTACAAGCCCTTCAGGCTGTTCAACATAAATTTCCTCCTGCAAATAACCATTGAGAAAAGCTGATTTGATATCAAGCTGAAACATTTTCCATCCATTTTGAGCAGCAAATGCTAGTAGCATTTGATGGTGTCCAATCGTGCAACAGGAGCAAATGTCTGAGAATCAATCAACACAAACACTTGAGCAAAATCTTTCACCATAAGTCTGGCTTTGTGCTTGTTGATGGAGCCATCAGCATTCAGCTTTGTTCTGAACACCCATTTGACACCAATGATCTTTCTATTCTCAGGCCTTTCAACCAACTCCCAAGTTTGGCTTTTCTCAATCATATTCAGCTCCTCTTTCATTGCAGCTATCCATTTTGGATCCATTTTGGCTTCCTCAAATCCTGCAGGCTCAAAAATAGCAACACTGCATCTCTGATAAATATCAGAAAGTGGTCTAGTACCTTTGACAGCTGGCTCATCAACCTCCTCTCCATATTCACTGGGATATTAATGTTTTGATTTCCATTTTCAGATTCCCAAAGCCACTGTTGATGCTCCATAAAATGAACATCTCTGCTTATCAAAATCTTCCCTATTTGAGGTTGAAAGATTCTGTAAGCCTTTGAGAAATCACTATAGCTAATAAAAATGCCTAGTTCTGCCCTCTTATCAAGCTTGTCCCTTTTCACCCGAGGTACTTGTGAAAAACAAATACAACCAAAAATTTTAAGATTCAGTAGGGATGGTTTAAATTCATACCAAGCCTCAAATGGTGTCTTCTCTTTGACAACCTTAGTGGGAAGTCTATTCAATAGAAACACAGCAGTATTTGCAGCTTCTGCCCAAAAAGTTTTAGGCAGCCCTTTTTCATGCAACATACATCTTGCCATCTCCATTATGGTTCTGTTCTTCCTTTCACTTACTCCATTTTGTTGTGGAGTGTAGGAGACAGTAAGTTGGTACTTAATGCCAGCCTTTTCACAGAATATATGAATTATTCTGATGCATACTCTTTGCCAATGTCTGATCTCAAAACTTGAATTCTATAGCCACCTTGGTTCTCAATCCATGCCTTGAACTTCCAAAATACACCTGCAACCTCTGACTTGAACCTGAGAAAATAAATCTAGCACATTCTGGTGAAATCATCTATAAAAATAATGTAATATTTACTTCCTTTGAGTGAAGGAGTCCTCTGAGGTCCAGCCAAATCTGTGTGAATTAGTTGCAACTTTTTAGTTGCTCTTCAGGCTGACTTTTTGAAGGAAAGCCTTGCCTGCTTGCCATATTGACAAGCCATGCAGCTTGGCAATTCAATCTCCATATGAGATAAACCTCGAACCAGCTCCTTCCTTTACATATATAGTATTGCAGCATTATGAAAATGGCCTAGCCTCTTATGCCAGGTCTTTGCACTACTAACTGAAATAGGATAGGCTACCTGTTCATCCTCCACTGGGTCTAGAGAAAAACATTTGCCTTTCATTTTGATTATGAACAACTCCTGGTCATTTGCATCTTTGATCAGACACTGCTTATCTTCAAAAATTACTTTGAAACCCTTTTCAAGCAATTGTCCAACACTTAGCAAATTTTGATCAATATCTAGTACAAATAAAACATCAAAAATCATTTTTGTACCTGTGCAAGTTTCAATGGCTACTGTTCCCTTTCCTTTTTTTTTGGTAAGGCGGATGCTTCACTCAACAGTCCAGGAATGAATGCATCCAAAGAAGTCAGAAAAAATACAATCACGGAGCCCCATAGGAGAATCAACCAACCCGGTCCACAAAATCGATCCCGAATGAGCAGCAATGAAGAAGGCCACCCAGTATGCAGCCAAATTAGCTTCCCTGTAGATATGCATGACCATAACTGAGGAACAACCCCGCAACTAGAGCGCGATATCCTGAATCAAGGGATGAGCAGAAGCAGAATTAGCCATCCCCTTGATCCACGATATCACAGTAGCAGAGTCCCCCTCAATAATCAAGTGCTCAGTCCTGAGATAACGACATGCATACTGAATCCTAGCCAAGCTACCATAAGCTCAGCCTGAATAATAAAAGACTCAACCAGGTGACATCCCCCAGCTGCAATAATATCAAGACTCGAACTCCGGATCACAAACACTGTACCACCATCAGCTCCTCTGACACTCCTGTCAAAATTGATCTTGACATTGATGGAGGGGGGCTCCCAGGAAATAAAAACCCTCTGGGGCGCTCTAAGAGCAATGCCAGACTCCCAGATCTCCATAGATGTCAATGTCATAGTACGGAACTCCTCCATATGAGCCCAAGCTTGCTCAACCAACACTCTGATGGAATACCTAGACGAGCCGAAGACAAGGATGTTTCAAGAAAGCCAAATGTGGTAAGCCAAAGAAGCAGGAAGATTGGAGCTGAAGGGAAGAAAAGGAGACATGAGAACATCCAAAAAGGCATCCACCAAATCCCCCAGACAGAGGACTCATGAAATCCATCCCTACAGATGACCAGACATGCCGAGCCCTAGGACAAGTGAATAACACATGCTCTATAGTCTCAGTATGAACCCTACAAGCTAGGCAGGAAATAGGAAGATCCATCCCTCTGGACTGAAGGAGAACCCTGGTCGGGAGACGATGCCAGGCTACTTTCTACAAGAAGAGGGCCACTCTAGGATGCACATGAAGAGACCAGATCCACCCAATCTGACAACTTTTCTGAGGCTCTTCCCAAAACATACGATAAAGATCAGACATAGGAGCTCTACTCAGCACGGAAGACCTCCATACCCGAATCTCTGTACAGGGATGCATCGGCAGAACAATAGAAAGAACCCGCTCCCCTAAGATAAACCCGAAGGTTCGAACAACCAAAGCATAACTCCAGTGGAATCCATCAGGGGACATGAGATCAACAACAGCCTGATAACCGGACTATCCATCGCAATGAAGGTAGGCTAGCGGGCTAAGGAGAACTCAGAGATCCATGGATCATTCATAAAATGATCAAAGAACCATCATCAATGACCCACCTCAAGTGTGGAATAACCGTAGGAGCAATCCGAGACATCTCTCTCCAACTAACAGAACCCCATCGAGGCACAGTACCCTCAGCATCCTGCACCGAGGTCAGGAAATCATATCAAAGTCTCATCATAGAGTCCACATAGTCTCCGGGCCCAGCAAGAATTTAGAAACATGCCTCGCGATACAGGCTTCCCTTATAGCTCCCAAAGAATGGATACCAAGACCACCATCCCTAGTTGGTTGGCAGACCACACTCCATCCCACAAGTGAACACCTCGTTGAGAAGCCAAAAAAGATCAAAGAAATGAACGGATATTTTGCTCCACCTTCCAGATGATAGACCTGGGAATAACAATATTGGAGAGCAAGAACACGGGAGGGAGGTGAGAACTGACCTAATCAGGGTCAACCGACCCATGGAAGAGAGTGCTCGACTCTACCAGCCCTCCACCCTCTCCCGAACCGCAACGACCACCCTACGACAGTCCGAGCTCCACAACCTCCCAGCCGAGATAGGAACTTCCAAATACTGCATGCACCCATCCTGAACAGCAATGCCCAAATCTCCTGAATGGAATGCTGAAGCCTGATAGGAGTTTTCAAGCTGAATTGGACCTCCGATTTAAACATATTGACCCTCTGGCCCAAGTATACACAATAAAGCTCCAACACAGACCTAAAAACCATCGTCGATGCCAAAGAAGGCTGACTTAGGAGAAGATAATCATCTACAAAAAGTAAATACGAGATCAGGGGAGCACCAAGAGTGGGGCAATATGGCTGAATCACCGACTCCCACATCGCCACCCGTAAAGCTTGTGAGAGAGCATCAACACATAAGATAACAAGAAAGGAAAGAGAGGGCAACCTTGGCGAAGACCAACAGTAGAGTGGAAGAAATCCGAAGGGATCCTATTGATAAGAATAACATAAGAGGGATCAGTAATACACGCCATAATCTGGTCAATCCAAAAATGATGAAATCCAAAATCTCCTAAAGCCTGCTCCAAGAAGCTCCAGCGCATCCGATCATAGGCCCTCTCCATATCGAGTTTGATAGCCATCAAAGCTCGCCTAGCAGGGGCTCTCCTCATATCATGCATGAACTCCTGAGCAATAAGAATATTGTCTGAAATGCACCTACCCCCAACAAAAGCTCCTTGCTCAGGAGAAATAAGTCTAGGTAGGATAGGCTTCATCCTGTTAGCCAAGCATTTGGTCCATAATTTTAAAGGATGTTGCATAAACTGATAGGCCTGAAGTGACCCGGCTTGGAAGCATCAAGATGCTTCGGTACTAATGTAACAAAGGTTCACTTCCAGTGATCAGGCATATGGCCAAAAGCAAAGAATTCCTGAATAGCTGCCACCACCTCCCTCCAAATGATACACCAATATCTCCTGAAGAATAATGGAGGAAACCCATTGGGCCCGAAGCTTTTTCCTCATCCATAGACCAAAGCACAGCCCGAATCTCCTCAGCAGACATGGGCAACGCAGACGAACATTCTCCTCCTCCAAAACCAGGGTGACGGGAAGAGGTGGATGAATAGTAGGGAAATCTTCCTGGGGTCCCGCCTATCTGGAAGAGAAGAAAGAGAAGATCTCCGTCTAACCTCATCAGCATCCTCCAACCAAGTCCCTTCAACAGACCGGAGAGCTCGAACCTGGTTCCTATGCCTGTGAACAACAGTGGCCTAGTGAAAGAACCTGGTATTCCTATCCCCCTCCTTCAACCACTGCACTCTGGATTTCTGTCTCCACAGGATTTCTTATTGACTCAACAGGGAGTGAGGCTCAGTCAAGAATTGCCGAAGAGCTACCAAATCAACATCACCTAGCCCCCCTTCCCTCTCTTTCTCCTAGAGAGCAAAAATAGAAAACTTTATAGAAGACAAGGAAGAGGCTAAGTTTTCAACTTCATCTTATTCCATCTGAGAAGCCGGCGCTTCTAACTTCTACCTTGTTCCTTTTCTTTGACTATAATATGCTTGCCATTGCCAATTTAACTTTTGATACCTTAGATCTATCAAACTCCTTAAAAAGATGCTGATCATGGATCATGTGGTTGGTACAACCACTGTCAATGAGCCAATTTTCACTTGAGCTACCGCTAGCAAAGCATGTGGCTACAAACAACTGCTCCTCCTCCTGTTGGTCTGCAACTTGAGCCTCATTCTGCTACTGAGAGTTGCTCTTGCAGATCCTCTCATGATGCCCATTTTGTTGCAATTACTACACTTCACATTTGGCCTTCTCCAACATTGAAAAAAGGATACCCTTTCTTGCCACAATGATGACAAGGAGGGTAATTTTCTTCTTCATGCCACTACTACTATTGTTGTCATTAGTAGCTGCCTCATCAGCATTCTTCCTTTTTTTCTTTCTTTTCTTTCCTTTGCTTTGGAGCTTAGCTTGTAAGGCACCTTCAATTGCGCCTTCTTGCCTCATGAGTCTTCTTTGTTCTTATGCCTGCAATGCATTCAATAATTATGCCAAAGTAATACTTGGCATAACTTTAGAGTTTTCCAATGAGAAAATTATTGCCTCAAATTTTTCAGGCACTACAACTAGGATTTTTTGTACAATCCTACTATCAGGCATATCAGAATTCAACATTCTTATCCAATTAACAATGCTGAGGAACTTGTCAGCATACTCCTTAATTGTTTCTGACTCTTTCATCCTCTACATCTCAATTTCCCTGATCAAATTCAGCACCTGCATCCCTTTGACTCTCTCATTGCCTTCATACTCTGCCTTGAGAAAGTCTTAGATATCCTTGGTTGATTTCAAGGTCATAATCCTTGTAAACATTGTTGGTGAGACAGCAGAAAACATGCATGATTTTGTCTTTGACTTCCTTTGCCTCCTTTCTTTGTGAAACTTGATTTGAGTAAGAGTTGGATTGTTAGGCAATGGAAGAATTTTGTAATCCTCTTCAATTGCCTCCCAAAGATCATTTGCATTCAAGTAGGCCTCCATTCTAACTGCCCAAACCTGATAATTTTCACCATCAAATACTGGTGGTGCAACTGCTGTAAATGATGAGTTTGCATCCATTGTTTGATAGGTTTGCTGGAAGGTTGGTTAGGACTTTTAATGGTAGGCACTTAGAAATATTCACAAGTCCCGTAAGAAGAATGCACTGATAACAATTTATAGGTCTATTTTAAAAATTACATAAGTTTTTTCTACAGAACATGGAAGTTTAGGAGAGCAAGAATAGGCTGCTGAGCATCCTTTATTGAAATGATTACACTACTTTTAAAATAGATCAACTAAAATAAAAAAGAACTAAAAATATGTAGTACATTAACTAACCCTCCTAACTTACTTAACAAACACCAAAAAAAATAGAACAAACTAACAGAAAAAAGATATGCAGCCTAGACTTAGTCCAAATCAAAGTCTGCCACTTCAACAACTGTCAACAGCTATTAAGGCACAACTTAAACAGTTTCCTGATCCATATAAAGTTTTGCAGATCTTGTCGATTTTTTTTTTATTTTGGAAGGCAATTTGTGCACCAACATCCAATAACCTGGGATTGCTCTTAGTACTGAAATTACTAGAGTGAGTGTACTAGCCATAGATAATGTGTTTCTCTTCTAACCAGTATGCTGCCTTTCCACTTTATTTATTATGAAGCTCCAGTAACTGGCAGGGATAGTTTTGCAATGGGGAGGAATTTCTAAGTAATTAATGGAGAATTCAGAGGAGTTACAGCCTAGCAGAGTAGTAGCGCCCAAGAGTTGCTGTTCATTTAATCCCAATCCCATTATGTATGTCTTGGTGAAATTTATTTCTGGTCCATCAAAAGTTGAAGAGATAAAGGATCAACTCGATCCCATTCAGTTGATCTTTTGAGGCTTTCAAAAAGATGACAGTGTCATTGGCATATTGAGTGGAGTGAATAAAAAATGAGAGTTTGGTTGGACCAACTGTTTTAAGTAGTTTTTTTGAGGTTGCAATATCTAGCATGCATTGTGAAGTGCCGGCCACCAAAATAAACTAAAGAGGAGAAAGTGGTTACTTTGTTTCAAAACCTTGTTAATAGAGAACCAGTTTCCTACCTCACCATTAAGTAGTATTGCTGAAGTGGAGTCTTGACTTTGCTAGTTACTGAAGAGATGAATTTAGGGCCGAATACTCTTATCTTCATTAAAGAGAACAAAAATTTCCATGATACAGAGTCGAATGCCTTCTCAAAATCCATTTTTAGAAGGATTCTAGGAGTCTTTAATTTGATGAAATAAATGATAATTTTAGAGGCAGCTGCATAACTTTCGAATATGATTTGACCTCTGATGAAAGATGTTTAGAATAACCTTATCAGGGAGTCCATCTCTTTACCAAGTCTGATCGAGAGAACTTTGATATGATCTTTATTATTCTATTTTCAAGCTGATTGGCCTATAGTCTTTTACAGTTGAGTACTCAATCTTCTTAGGAACCAAAACTATGTGTGTAATTCAGCATGGACAAATTTGCAATACCAGAATTTTAGCTGTTGAAGATATTTGTCAAATCTTCTTGATGATGTCCCAAAATTGTTGATAAAATGAGATAAGAAATCCATCAGTCCCAGGTGCCTTGTCTTTAGCCAAAGTGAAGACTGCTTGTCTTATCTCTTCCTCTAAAAAATTAGTATCATAACCTTCTAATTTGGCCAATCCCTCCGGGAATAGTTTCGCCCAATCGGCTGTGATAGGCCTTGGTTCGCTATCATTGAAAAGTTCAGTGAAATATGATAAGAACTATTTTTGGATCTCCTTCTGACTTGACACACTCTTTCCATTAACAAAGATCTTATTGATCTGGTTTTTCCTTTTTGGTTGCTAGCTCTGATATGAAAAAACTTAGTGTTGCGGTTGCCATTTTTGATCCATTGTTCCCTCACTCTTTGCCACCAATATTGTTCTTCCTATGACATAAGTTCTGCTAGCTATGATTTTAGATATGATCGCTAATCCTTTTTATCAATTGATAGACCATCTTCCTCTTCCCATTTGTCCATTATTTCTATTTTATTAATTAAGACCTTTTTCCTTTGGAAATGTTTCCCACCATGTTCTTGCTCCATTGCTTGAGGTCCTTCCTTAGTTTTCTTAGTTTGTGGGTCATTTTAGCAACAGGGTCGGATTCAAAAACATTCTTTTCCCATGAATCTTTCACTATTTGAGCGAGATCAGAGTAAGAAAACTAATGATTTTCGAATCAAAAAGGTTTTTGATTCTTTTTAACCACTATGGAGGGTTCAAGAAACTAACCTTTAGTGGTGAGTGATTTGAAGTTATTCTAGGAAAGAAGATATAGCTGGTTAATGAAAATTGAGTGTGTCACAGTAAACTTACGAAATATCTATCTAGTTTTGCAAGACTTGCATTAACCCTGAGATTGGACCAGGAGTATCTTCTATTGTTTGAGTTTATTTCAATGACTTTTATCTGATTTAGTAGTTGAGAAATTTCTAGGCATTGATCCCACTTTGTGGGAGATCCGGATCAGCACCTACACAGCGAAAACAGCGAGAAAAAAAATCAAGAACCAACCTTCTTGATTCAAAACCAGCAACAACCTATTCTTGAATTTAATATCATACAACAAAGGAGATATAGAAAAGAGATGTAGGAGAAAAAAAGAGATTGTATTCCTTTGGAGAAGAATCTTGTTACAAAACAAGAATCGGAACACCGACCTCCTCTCACAAATCCAAGAAGAAGCCCCACCTACTGACAATACCTCATCGCAGGTTCTCCTCTCCAAAGTCCCGTGGAACACCCCACGGCACTAAGCCCTCCATGTAATATCTCCTTCACGTGCGCTTCTCTGCAGGCACAAGCCATGATTGTGCCTCCTCTCAGAAAGAGCTCCACCTACGGACTATCTCACGTAGGATCCTCTTACGGCCAAGTCCCCCACGCGAAAAGTCCCTCCACGTGGTCTCGCCCCATAGGGGGGTGCTCCAAGATCTCAGCCCCTCACGGTCTTTTTATGACTATGAGGAGTCTTCATGTAGACTCCTCTCTCCATCGTGGACCAGCCTCTCTTGGGCATCCCAAAGGCTCTCACGGTTTCTTCCAAGAAGTCTCATGGACACTCCATGGCCAAGATCCCAAAGGGTCGGCCCCTCTTGGACGCTCCTCCAAGTTCATGCACGCCCCTCTATCTTATAGCACATGGGGCGGTGAACCACTTCTTGATTAGTTGGGCTTCTGATTTTGGACTTTTGAACTCATCTTGGACTAACAACTTCTTGAATCTGTTAGGACTTAATCACATGGACGGTTAGAATTTGGATTCTTGGATCAATAATAAACTGATTTGATGGGGACATCAAAACCCATCCGGGTTTTCCTTTTCTTTTTTAGATTTTTTTATTTTTAGTTTAAAAATATTTATCCCAGCTATTCTATCTATTCTTGTTATTCTAGCCTTATTCCAGACTTATCCCCATTTTATCCCTCTGCTATTCCTATCATCTTCAACCTCCCAGAATTGCCCAGAACCTCCATTTTTTGTTTTTTTTTTCTTCTCGTTTGTCCTGGATCCACCACACCCGACCTCCGGCGCCACCCCCGACGGCCGTCCACCTTTCCCCGGCACCGATCTCCTCATGGGAACGCCGACGAATCCCACGAATCGCCCATGGCCGTTCCCCCCCTTATGCGGCTCCTCCCATGTCCATCCGCCCATGTCGCGCTCCTCTCCGCCGCCGCCGGCGAGCGCCCGAAGGACTTCCTCCACCTCTGCGAGAGCCCCAACCTCTTCCGCCTCACCGTCTACGGGTTCCACCTCTCCTGTCCCGCCGCCCATTTCAAGCGCCTCTTCTCTCTCGAGGTCCTCTGCCTCCACACTGACGCCACCCGAGGAGGATCATCACCTTCTGCCCCTGCTTCCTGTTGGCCACCTGTGCTTGCCGCCGGCCATCCTGACCTTCGTAGCTACCGTAGTTCAGCCCCTTCGGTCCATGGAGAAGGAACCTGCAGCGCCGCAACGTGAAAGCTGCACGATTTTTGGAACTACACGATTTTCAAAGCGCATGCTTCTCGTAACAAGAATTTTCTATCCAGTCATCAAGCCTGCATGGATTTCAGAGCAACTCAGCATGGATCTTGAAGAGTTTGGAATTTATTTTATTTATTTTAAATCTGGATGTATAGATTGGTTGGGAAGTTTTTTAAATTAGTTTTAGATTAGGATTAGTTTTATTTTCCATAGAGTATCCATGTTTCTTGCCCCCACATTTTTTTTCGCCTTTTTGACCCTAAACACAGGAGACTTCTCAGCTCTCCAACGATCCTCCTAGTCCCCCCTTTGTCCCGCATCATGATTAGGATACCTCATATGGTTGGGATTCCTAATTGGTTACAACCAACCAACTAACCAACCAACTGGCTAACCTCCTAACCAACTTAAAAAACCTGGACCCAACCCCATAACCCAAATAGGTTATATTACAATCTCTAAAAAAACTCTCCCCAATAAATCAATGTGAGAAAATTCTCAATCCTGGATCAAGCCTCCTGACCCAACATGACTTTAGGGCCCTCCTGGAACACCTCCAGGACCTCTGAAATATCTCCAGAATAGCTTGGGACACGCCCCCAAGCTCCAAGGATCACCTCTAACATCCTTGCCATGGTCTTCCAAGTCTCTCCAAGGCTTGGGAGCACCACACAAAACCCTATAATCTCTACCTTGGTGCCCCCAAGCCTTGGCAAACCTGCTAATGTCCTCTTGCACAACCCGCTGTAACTGCATGTTCTGATAGCTCCTTGTACGGACCTCCTTGTCTATGCCAACACCCTTTAGGTGCTGAGCTCACCTGGAGGCCTTTGGGATGACTGCCTCCACAGCTGAAGATCTTGCTTGTATCATGGCACCATGATTGTAGCCTTCCTTCTGCTTGGCAGCTGCATCAGACTTTTTCTTGGACTTCCCTGGAGAGACCACAGCTAACCTGAACCAGCACTCGCTGTAACTGGAGCTCTACTTGACAGCATCTCCTCAGAGCACGCCAATTTCTGCACACTCTACTCCACCTAGCTAAGTGCACCCCGGCACTCGTGCTAGAACCTAGCCAGTATCCCTGCACCTCTTGCTCTGAACTCGTGTCTAATCCTGCTCCACCCGTGAAGCCACCTCTCCTTGGTGCTCCACCTGAAACTAAAGTCCCACTGATGCCATAGAAAGAAATCTCGAGGCCAACCACTCAACGCTGCCCTACTGAGCCTGCACTGCACCTCATACCCAGTTACTGCCTCCACGGATCCTTTGCAACCCGCGAACCTCTTCGAGACCGTTTTAGATACATTGCCTCCCGTAGGTTCCTCCAAAATCCAGGAGCCAATCCAAAACTCTAACCCAGCGACTGAACATAGCAACCATCTCCATAGGCTGTTGCATCATATCCCAGCTTGTCCCTAGGCCAATCTTGCCATACTAGGACACTCCTGGCTGCATGCCCTAGCGCTCCCTAAGACATGTCCCCTCGTCTCCTAAGCTGCCATCTCTATGCTCTAGTATCTGTCCCTAGGCCTGTTGGCTCTACCCAGTGATTTTGATGAATAACAAAACATTGAGTACATATTGTATTCTAATGAAGATTTCAAGTTGTGAGTTTTCAGGAAGAAAGCACCTCAAAATTCTAAATATTTATGGTGTATGGCATGCAATGGCACGGAGCAAATCTCACATATCCGGGCATCCTCTTCATTGAAAAAGGGCTTACAATTGCTTAATTATTATATATTTATGCTTTCATGAACATCATTTTTGATTTCAAGGCTTTTACTCTTGATTCTGTATGTTTTCAGTCTCAAGTGTCGACACCTGGATAGTCAAGTGTCGATACTTCAGCATTTGGCATGGACAAAAATTCTTGGCATGCCAAGTGTCGACACCTAGAATTCAAGTGTCGACACTTAGGTTTCAAGTGTCGACTAAAGGCCTGAGAATTTTGAAAATACAGAACTTTGTTGATTCAAGGATTTTTGTGTCAAGTGTCAACATCTATGCATCAAGTGTCGACACTTGAATGATCAAGTGTCGACACCTGACAGCCAAGTGTCGACACTTGCAGCCTGACAGCTCTAACGGATCTATTTTTCTGGCTTGCAGAAATTGGTTTTCAAGCTCCAAACGGCTATTTCCAATGCTCCAACGGTCACAAACCATTTTTAGAAGGTTTATGGTGTATTTAATCTCCACCAACCTCATTTTGAAGTGAGAAGAAGTCAAGAGAAAGAAGAGAGAAGTCTATTCAAGAGCATTCAAGTCCACTCAAAGGCCAAAAAAGCTAATATTCTCTCTAAACTTCAAATCAAAAGCCTCTTCTAGCTTGATTCCACTGAAAAAGCCTGCTGCTCAACCTTATTACATTCCAAAAGGAGGCAACTTGAAGAAGAGTGAAGTCAATGCATCCTTTGGGCTTCAAAGATTTCAATCTACTCTGAAGAGAGTTTGTTGTAGCTTTTAAATTTCATATCTGTTTTATTGTGTTAACCTTGCTTTCAAGGGTGTCTTGAAAGAAGGTTATTGTGGTTTATTGATGAGCCAAAGTGTTAAAACCAACTAGGGTTAACTTGTGAGCCCGAAGACAAAACAAGTATTTAGGTTGTTGGTGAGCCTAGGTGATAAAACCAACTTAGGTTTTGACTTGTGAGCCTTGAAAAAACAAGTCGACTGTAATCTGGTATGGATTATAGTGGATTCCCAAGGGTGGCTTGGGGAGTGGATGTAGGTGCTAGGTTTGCACCGAACCACTATATATCTTGTGTTTGTGTGTGATTGCTCTTTTCCTTTTGCATTCTTTAATTAAGTGCTATCATCTTGCATCTAATTTATTATTGCTCACAAGCACCACTAGACCTTTATTTTATTGTGTTAAATTTGTAAAAGACCCAATTCACCCCCCCTCTTGGGCTCTATTTCTGGGCAACAAGGCCAATCCCGCCATACCAGGACACTCCAACTGCCCGATACCCCCAACGCTCCCTGAGACTATCCCCTGTCTGCCTGAGCTATTTCTGGTACCGCCTCACTGATGTACTCTGGTGAACTTGAGAAATCCAGGCTTTTCTTTCTCCATCCCTGACAAGCTCCGCGTGACCGTTTGCACCCTTCCTACTGTCTCCAAAGCTGACATCTTCCCGTCGAAGCTATCTCGCCTCCCCAGTTGGAACATCAACCCGTGCTCCACAGCTCCCGAGACTCGTGCTCCACCGCACTCTTGACCTCGAACTGATGTCTTCGTGCTCTGTCCCCGTGACTGCAACAACAACCTATGCTTCTGCAGTGCACCCAAATAATTATGCAAACATAACACCAATGTCAGAACTCTTCTCCTCAGAATCCTCGAACCCCTCTCTGATACCAACTATTGGGAAATTCCTAGGCACTGATCCAACTTAGTGGGAGATCCAGATCAGCACCTACACAGCATAAATAGCGAGGGAGAAATCAAGAACCAACCTTCTTGATTCAAGAACCAACAACAACCTGTCCTTGAATTCAATATCATGCAACAAAAGAGATATAGAAAAGAGATGTAGGAGAAAAAGAGAGATTGTATTCCTTTGGAGAAGAACCTTGTTACAAAACAAGAATTGTGACACGGCCTCCTCTCACAAACCCGAGAAGAAGCCCCACTTGCGGACTTCCTCATGCAGGATCTTCTCATGACCAAGTCTCTACGCGGAAAGTCCCTCCACGTGGTCTCGCCTCAAAGGGAGATGCTCTAAGATCTCAGCCCCTTATGGTCTTCTCATGACCATGAGTCTTCACGCAGACTTCTCTCTTCACCGTGGACCAGCCTCTCCTGGGCATCCCCAAAGGCTCTTATGGTTTCTTCCAAGAAGCCTCACGGACATTCCACGGCCAAGACCCCAAAGGGTCGGCCCCTCTTGGATGCTCCTCCAAGTTCACGCATGCCCCTCCATCTTATAGCACATGAGGCGGTGAACCACTTTTTGATTAGTTGGGCTTCTGATCTTGGACTTCTTGGACTCATCTTAGGCTAACAACTTCTTGAATCTGTTAGGACTCAATCACATGGGTGGTTAGGACTTGGATTCTTAGGCCAATAACAAACTGATTAGGACACCTCACATGGTTGTGATTCATAATTAGTTCCAACCAATCAACTGGCTAACCTCCTAACCAACTTAACAAACCTAGACCCAACCCCATAACTAGGGCTGAAAATGGGCTGGCCCAAAGCCCATTGGGCCGGTCCAAAGACTATATTTAAAAAATTTTGGACTGAACCCGAGCATCCTTTGGTCCAAAAATTAAAGGACTCTATTTTACAGCCCGAAGACTAGTACGATATGCTTAAAATTTGGTCCGAAGCCTGAACTAATTTCAGGCCGGCCCGAAGTTTATTGAGCTGGCCCAGCCCTATTCCAGACAATGGGCTTTTGGGCCGGCCCATTTCCAGCCCAACCCATAATCCAAATGGGTTATGTTACAATCTCTCAAAAAATTCTCCCCAATAAATCAATGTGAGAAAACTCTCAACCCTGGATCAAGTTTCCTGATCCAACATGACTCTGGAACCCTCCTAGAACACCTCCAGGACCTCTGGAATACCTTCAGAATAGCTTGGGACACACCCCCAAACTCGAGGGATCGTCTCTAGCATCCTTGCCATGATTTTCCAAGTCTCTCCAAGACTTGGAAGTACCACACAAAACCCTACATTAGTAACTTGTGAAGGTCAGACTTGACATAGTGGAGTTGGGCCATCCCTTCCTATCATCTGGACATCTAATAATATTGAAATCTCCAACTATAATCCAAGGTCTTGAATAACTTGTTTGAGTCTATATAGTTCTTCGAAAAACCTTTTTTGGCCTTATTTGGATAAGGGCCCGTAGATATTAGTGATCATCCAAGTAATGGTATTGGTATCATCACTTTTTTGAAAAATTGTTATAATACTGAAATCCCCCTTATGAAAGTGAGTTCCGGAGAATCGAAAGCTGTTCCAATAAGTAATCATTCCTCTGTGACTACCTTCAAATTTTTATATCCTATTATCAAATTTTCCCTACATGTGGATTTGAGAAGTTTTTTATTGAACATCCTCAATTTACTTTCCTACAAACATACAATGTTACAAAGCGATTCCTGGATTGAAGCTTTAACAATCTTCCTTTTGGATGCCATACTCAGGCCACTGACATTCCAACTTTGTATAGTCATTTAATATATGAGAGAAACTAAACACTAAGTCAGCAAAATTTACTATATAGTTGACAGCACCGCCGTTCAAGAGGATTATAATCCTTCTTATAGACCTTGGTATACAAAATACACAGTGTTTCACTCCAGGTACTAAGTTAATGATCTTGACTTACAATAGTCAAAAGATATCATTGAAGGCTGAAGAAGAAGAGGAACTAAGTTTCCACTGACCATTATAACTAACATTTTACCAAAACTAGAAACTTTGAAGACATAACGATCGATCTTAGGCGAGGCCTTCCAGCACCCACTTTTGTTCATTTCTTGCATATGGATCACTCCTTGTTTCGAGCAATGCTACTGCACCTTCCAAAGAGCGTGGTGAAAATTTTACGCCGCATTCGGTACCCAACTTGAAGATTTCATCAGTAGTAAGGGAGTTTAGAAACATTGTCTTACTCAGAGATAGATGTGGTCTCAAGTCCAAGGGTTCTGGCTTTCTTAGTCCTGAGTCTGGCACTTCTCATCTTGTTTGAGATAGTAGGTGAAGATGAAATAATTATTGTAGTCGGGGATTTTGAAGCCCTTGTAGCATCGAAAAAGATTTTTTTGCAGCAATGAAAAATTTTTGAAACTTGCGCAGGATCGTGGTAGTTTTTTCTCTGTGCATGCTGAAATATTGAGGTTGTAGCCACTGTAAACATATAAGGGCCCTGTATCCATATGACTGTTGTTGATGGAGATTAATTTTTCATCAGGAATTCTCAAAAATCAAAGCCCCCGGTCCATGTACACCAGCCCACACGTGCGGGCGCGTGTCACGCGACCCAGGCCCAGGCGGTCGGGCGCTAGGCACGATGGGCCTGGCCCAGTCATCGGCAGTTTTCAGCAGAGGGTTCAGCGGTGTGTTTTTTTTTTTGGTTCCGTTTTACGCGCATGGATTTTGGCGCGGCGACGTGGTATCACATGAAGCTCTTGTTTGGAAGATCCGACGGCCCAGAAGTCTTCTACGGAGATTGGGAGTCTAGAGTTATGTGTTTTTTGGGTTCTTGGATGCCGACGAGTCCTGTTTCTTGTACTCTATATAAACAGAGATTGTGAAGATTTATGATGATTGATAAAAAAAAAAGAGTTTTTCGAGAGGTTTGTAAGTGAGATTTCAGAGAGAATATCTGAGAGGTTTTGTGAGTATCTCTGGGTGCATTTGAGAGAAATTCCTGAAATCTTTTAAGGGGATTAAAAGAGTTCTTGAGAGGAAGTTTTGAGGGCTTGTACCTGATTCAACTCTTAGTGAAGCCTTGCAGATCCTATGCCGTCGTGGACGTAACCTAGTTTGGGTGAACCACGTAAAATCCCCGTCTCTCGCTGGTTTTGTTTTTGTTTCTTGTATTTTTTGTTTATTTATTTATTTCTTGTTGATTATATCGCAACTGCGTGCTTGGCCGTATTAATAGTGATCCTATTAGAGAAATTTTTTGTTCCATTTATTTTCAAATTGGTATCAGAGCCAAGCTCCTTTCTATTATTACGGTGGATAAATCAACAAAGAGATGGCAGAAGACAATATCAAAATCGAGAAATTTAATGGTTACAATTTCGGATGGTGGAGGATGCAAATTGCGGACTACCTATATCAGAAGGATCTTTACCTTCCATTGGAGGGGGAGAAGCCGGATTCAATGAGCGACTCAGATAGGATGATTCTGGATAGGAAAGCCCTGGCCATGATCAGATTGTCGTTGACATCTCAAGTGGCGTATATTATTGCAAAGGAAAAGACCACCGTGGATTTGATGACCGCTTTAACAAAGCTGTATAAAAAACCTTCCACCTTAAATATATATTTCTCATGAAAAAGCTCTTCAATTTGAAAATGGTTGAGAATGGTTCAGTGACGGAGCATGTGAACGAGTTCAACACGATGATCAATCAATTGGAGTCGGTCTCTGTCACTTTTGATGATTCATTCAAGGCTCTTCTTTTCTTGTGTTCCTTGCCAGAGAGCTGGGATAATCTTATAATGACAGTCAGCAACTCGGTATCAGGTACCCTTACATTCAATGATACAGTTAGTTGTATATTGAATGATGAGATGAGAAGAAAGGCTGCGGGTGGGACTTCTACAAGTACTGCACTCATGGTGGATACCAGAGGAAGATCACAGGAGAGAAAAAAAGTCAGAGAAAGGCCGGTCCAAGAGCAGAGGAAAGTCCAAAGGGAGATTTTCCATGAAGTGTTGGAACTGCGGGAAGAAATGTCACATGAGCAAGGATTGTTGGGGTAAGAAGAAAGAAAAAAGGTGCAGAGAGCAAGTCAGAAGGTCAGGAAGCAAATGTTGTGAGTACTATATGGCAGGAGTTTGAGGATGTATGCCTGTCAGCCGGCGATGGGGCAAACTTAGATCTGTGGTTTGTAGACTCAGGCGCTTCTTACCATTGCAGCTCTAAGAGACACCTATTTTTGGATTTTGTCCAAAGAGATTTTGGTCATGTCACAGTTAACAATTGACAGCAGTGCAGAATTGTTGGTAGAGGAACAATTATACTGAAACCAGTGACAGGCGAAGAATTGAGACTTGCACAAGCCAGATACATTCCAGAGTTAAGGAAAAATCTAATTTCTACCAGTCAACTTGATGATGAGGGTTATGTATCTGTCTTTGGTAATTCTCAGTGAAATATTACTAAAGGGTCTATGGTTGTTGTCAAAGGGAAGTGGACTGGCATTCTCTACTTCTTGGCAGACAGTTGGAGTTCAGTTTCAGTGGCAACAGGAGACACGGGTACAGTGACTACATTATGGCATAGGAGAATCGGTCATCTTAGTGAGAAGAACTTGAGTATTCTACACAGGAGAGAGCTTCTACCTGAGCTAAAGAAAGTGAATTTAGAATTTTATGAAGAGTGTATCTATGGTAAGCAGAAAGCAGTAAGTTTTCAGTTAGCAAGAACTCAGAAGAAGACTGAAAGGCTGGAGTTGGTTCATTCAGATGTCTGGGGTCCAGCACCAGTGGCATCATATGCGGGCAATAAGTACTTTGTCATGTTATAGATGATTTCAGCAGGAAAGTCTGGGTGTTGCTATGAAGGAAAAGTCTGAGATTTTTGGTATCTTCAAGAGATGGAGAGTCATGTGTGAAAACCAGAAGGGAGCAAGGCTCAAGTGTCTCAAGACAGATAACGGTGGTGAATATTGCAGCAGAGAGTTTGATGTTTACTGCGCAGAGCATGGAATCAGAAGGATCAAGACCGTCCCAGGGATACCAAAGCAGAATGGTGTGGCAGAAAGAATGAACATGACCATTCTTGAGAGAGAGAGAGTATGAGATTTGACTCGAGTCTACCTACATATTTTTGGGCGGCAGCACTGGACACCGTAGTGTATTTGATCAACAAGAGTCCATCCAGTGCATTGGATTGTGGGATTCCAAAGGAGGTTTGGACAGGAAAACTTGTAAAACTTTCTTCTTTAAAGTGTTTGGCTGCATTGCTTATTCTTTGATTGAGAAAGAGAAGAGGAATAAGTTAGACTCAAAGTCTACAAAGTATGTTTTCATTGGATACGGTGGCGATGAGTATGGCTACAAGCTCTGTGATTTCTAGAACAATAAGATCATTCGGAGCAGGAATGTGGTATTTGATGAAAAGTATACTTACAAAGACAGAAAGGATGCAGTGAAAGAAAAGAAACAGGAGTTTATAGAACTCGATCCTGTCAGAGATGGAGAGATTCCCCGAGTGCAAACTGAAGATGGAAACTTTGAGGATATGGATGAGGAAGATGTGGTTGAAGCTGACAGCCACATGCATACACCGGTACCTCAGTCAGTGTCCCCACAGTTGAGGAGGTCCAGGAGGGTTACCAGGCCATCACAGAGGTATTTTGCTAGAGATTATGTTTTGTATACAGATTCTGGAGAACCAGAGTGTTTTGTTGAAGCCATGCAGGATGAAGGTAAGGTCAAGTGGGAGTTGGCTATGAAAGATGAGATGGTCTCTTTGAAGCAGAACAAGACTTGGGATCTTGTGAAGTTACACGCTGGCAAGAAAGCTCTGTTCAACAAATGGGTGTACAGGATGAAGAATAAGGCCGATGATACCAAAAGATACAAGGCAAGGTTAGTTGTCAAAGGTTTTGCACAAAAAGAGGGAATTGACTTCCAGGAGATATTTTTCCCAGTGATCAAGTTGACATCCATCAGGGTGATTCTGAGCATGGTAGCAGTGGAGGATCTTCATCTAGAGCAGCTAGATGTCAAGACAGCATTTCTTTATAGAGATTTGGAGGAGGAGTGTACATGCACCAGCCAGAAGGTTTCCAGGTCAGGGGAAAGGAAGACATGGTCTGTAGACTGAAGAAAAAGCTTGTATGGTCTGAAGCAGGCTCCGCTGCAGTGGTACCTAAGTTTGACAGTTTCATGCTAGAGAAGGGCTTCACCAAATGCCAGTCAGATCACTGTGTGTACTACTAGAGGTTCGTAAATAATGAACTTATTATTTATCCTTGTATGTGGACGATATGCTTGTAGCAGGTTCTAGTATGAGGAAGATTGAAGAGCTCAAGAAACTGATGGCAAATAAGTTCTCAATGAAGGATTTGAGAGAGGCGAAGCAGATTCTTGGCATGAGGATCAAGAGAGATAGGAAGCAACAGAAGTTGTGGCTATCTTAGGAGGACTATGTAGAGAAGGTGCTGAAGAGGTTTAATATGGAGAACGCAAAGGCAGTATCAACACCTTTGGCAGCACACTTCAAGCTTAGCAAGCAGTTGTGTCCAACAATTCAGGAGGCAAGGGATGAGATGATTAGAGTTCCATATGCCTCGGCCGTGGGAAGTCTGATGTATGCAATGGTTTGCACAAGACCAAACATCGCACAAGCAGTGGGAGCAGTCAGCAGATACATGCAGAATCCAGGTAAGGAGCACTGGAATGCAGTGAAGTGGATCTTGAGATATCTCAGGGGTACATCAATTACAGTTTGTGCTATGAAAGTGACAGTCTTCAAGTACAGAGATTTGTAGATGCAGATCACTCTGGTGACAGAGATAGTGGGAGGAGCACCACTGGTTATGTTTTACTGTGTGATAAAGCAGTGAGCTGGTGGGTATCTCAATTGCAGAAGATAGTGGCTTTGTCAACCACCAAGTTGAGTATGTGGCGATCACTGAAGCTAGTAAAGAGATGATCTGGTTACAGAGGTTGATTGAGAAGCTCGGCAAGAAGCACAATTGTAATACACTATGGAGCGACAGCCAGAGCGCAGTTCACTTGGCCAGGAATCCAGCATTTCATTCAAGAACCAAGCACATTCAGCTTAGGTATCATTTCATACGCAGTGTGTTTGGATGAGGAAGTGGCCGAAGCTGGAGAAGATTGATGGTGCCAAGAACCCTGTAGATATGTTCACCAAGGTTGTGAGCAGAGATAAGTTGAGTTTCTGTTGCAACTTGGTGAACCTTTCCAAGAGATAGATCAGGAGAGTGCGGCATAGAGAAAGAAGGTGGATCAAAGGTTGAGGGAAGAGACGAGTGCGACGCTTGAGGGAAGATGCGTACCCTTCCTAAAAAACCAGGTTAGCACTGGTAAGGGGGAATGGGTGGCACCATCAGGAACCATTAATTTGTTTGCTTCCTCGGTAGGAGTAGGGTGAAAGGTATCGGCTCCTTCCTTTCCCCATGCCCTGCAAGGTATAGAATTGATGTCTTATGAAATGAATATAGTTTTCCTGCTCTCTTCATGGCATGCATGGTGGGATATGCAATGGACACCGAGCCACCTACCATTGGATGCAAGTGGAGGTGGTTTAACAAAGCTCCTCCTTCTAGTAGGCTGCAAGGGTTGGAAAGAATGACATCCAAGTACCGATCTGACCAATGGAGCACATCTTTGGTTCCAGAGTTGTGCTTGTCCGCTCCGCTCCGACTGTCAATCTTACTTTCCCTCTACTTAAAATCTCTTGAAAGGACATGCACTTAAGGGCTGTCACTGAACTTCTTCCCTTCGATATTCTTCCAGAGCTTCTCTCTCTTCCTAGCATGGAGCTTCTCCAAATTTCCTTCCACTTATTTGTATCGTCCTATCCCATTTGTTAAGGCCCAAAAAACTTCTCCAAATTTCCTTCCACTTATTTGTATCGTCCTATCCCATTTGTTAAGGCCGCCCCCCCCCCCCCAAAAAAAAAAAAAAACATCAAACACTTGTTATGGACAAATTCTAGACCATGATTTTATTACATGCCTATGGAAGACAGAAGCGACTTTATAGTAATATATATACATATACACCAAAAGTATCCATATAATTCATATTTTTGTCGGAATTATTCACCAACAATTTAGTACACACAGAAGTCACATTTCATCTAGCTATCAGGCACCAGAACTATGGAACCTGAAGTTTTCCTTGCTTCAAGGTCAGCATGGACACGTGCCGCATCAGACAATGGGTAGGTGTGGTTGACGCGAACCCGCAGCACACCAGATGCAACATTAGCAAAGACCTCCCCAGCAGCTTCCAGAAGCTCTTCGCGGGTAGTAGTGTAATGCAGGAGACTAGGCCTGGTGAGGAACAAAGATTTTGGATGAAGGTCGCTTAGTGGAATTGGATCTGGTCTTCCAGATGACTGCCAAAGCTGACCATGTACCCCGGGACATTATGCATGCCAAGGATCCCTGCATACGAGAGAACTGCCGAATGAGTCTCTGGTTGTTATTACGGTGGTTAACAATTTATAATTCCCTTCACCACTGTCACAGCTAGCACCCAAGGAAGAAACATAATTTCATTATAAGGTTTGTACTTAAAATGAAAAAAAAGGCATGAACTGAATTCTAATCTATGCATCCATTAGACCATTAGCTGTAAAGAGACATATTTCAGCAAAGGTAGCATACACTACCTGGAATGTATCTCTTCCAACAGAATCATAGACAACATTAACTCCTTTGCCGGATGTTATCTCGTTGACTTTGGCTACAAAGTCCTCCTCTGAGTAAATTATGACATGGTGGCATCCATCCTCAGCTGCTTGAGCTGCTTTCTGTTCACTTGAAACAGTTCCAATGACCGTAGCACCTAGGGCCTTTGCCCACTGACAAAGTAGCGAGCCACAACCACCAGCTGCAGCATGAACAAGGACAGTATGCCCTGCTTCTACCTGCAATCCAGATAAAATTATATCATTTTAATTTCAAAGTAAAATATTGAATGATAACCGACGCTCATAATTATTCAGGTTAATATCACTGATGGTTAAAAGCAAAACCAGTAAAAATTGATTAAGAGTTATAATCATCTCAAGAACGTTTGGATTTCAATTGATAGCACGGTAGATGACAATTACGTCCATGCACTCTTATAGGAGAACTTGATTGGTGGCATATTCCGGCCAACGAAAACAAAGTTTAATTGATTAAATATGTTATATCATTTCTTGTAAAAGATTAATGTGGTCAGTTAGAGAAGTAATATTTATGCCATCACTGAAACCAAATATCATGTGGCAGCACGTATGGGTGATTGTGCACGTATTTTTCTCCCACCAAACATACCGGGGTATAGAGTACGGGTCATGCTGGTAGTAGTATTAAGAACATAGAGCCAAGAACAGAAGAGTCCCGAATTACTCCACCTTAGGTTGGCTCACAAGTGTTAAAAAATAGAGCTACTCAAATAATTATGCAAGAGATTACAATGTCTGGAAAATTGGAAATGAGCAGAATCAACCTTGAAGCATCGCCGAAGTAGAACATAAGCAGTCATGCCCTTCAGAATAACAGATGCCGCTACTTTATAATCAACTGAAGGTGGAACAGGAACTGCAACACTTGCTGGAAGAATTTGCTCTTCAGCATAAGAACCCATTGGATTGCCAGCATAAGCAACAATATCCCCTACTTTTCTGCCAGTGAGCCCAGGACCTACGGCAGTTACCACTCCCACAGCTTCCCTTCCTGAATGTCTAACCAGTGAGATCACAATCACACAACAAAGAAAGGACTGCAAACAGGGCAATCAACAGCAAACAAGAAGCCATCATATCAACACTTGCCTATTGAACTCTTGTTCCAAGTTATGACAATGTGTAAAAATTGCAAATTCTATTTTTTTTAATATATATTTTGGATAAACATCATTAAAATCAACAGTATCCATCCTTTTGAGACAAAGTTAGGAAGATCAGGGTAGAATATCTAGCATAAATTTTCACTTTTTACCTTATAAAATAATAAAGTTTCATGTCTTTTATGACTTTGAGAGAATCAAATCTCAACTCAAGCATCAATTTATTAAAGAAGAGTCGATACATAGAATCTCATAGAGGAGTGTGTACCTACTTGACACAATTTGGAGAAAATCAGTTGATTTTGGTGAAAAGGCTTTTAATCTCTCATGTACGATTTGCTAGCTTGTTTTGCAGCACATATGTATTTTAATCTCAACTTATCCTTTTATAGCTAATTTAGGAACAAAGAAGATGGCAGAGGAAAATCTCTGAGATCAAACCAGTAACTGTCACAAGAATAGAAACCCAGGTGACCAGATTAATTACAACAATCATAATATAAACTATCACACAAAACAAAGGAACCAATACATGGGGCCATGAATAAACATTCTAGCAAATTTGGTATAAGTCCCCTCAAATTTGGTCTCTCTTTGTATAAGGGAGAGAGATAGAGATGGACTTGGCTCCTTTCAAAAGAATTTGAAATTCAGATTTTTTCAGATCAAAATTCTATAATCAAGGTTCTATATCGATTATCCAAGTTGTTGAATGTAATCTACTATATTAAACTATTTATATATCAAAAATTATATGATTTAAAAATCCTAACCTATACATCAAATGATAAAAAAAATGGATAGTCTAAATAACATTAAATTAGATAGATTTTTTGATCACTTGATATAAATATCAGGAATTTTCAAATCATATAATATTTGATATGTAACTATTTGATGTGGTAGATAATATCTACCAGCTTGGATGACCTCTATTATAAAGTTTTGATACGAAAGAATTTGACTTCAAATCCTTTCAAAAAAAACCAAGTCAGTATCTATCATATATATATATATATATATATATATATTCTAACTCTAGTCTTCTAATTTTACCAAGATTAGCAGCCTCATCTCAATTATGCTCACATCCCTTTCCATGTCTCAACATTCTCTACCAAGATTACCCAACCGGTACGGTATACAGTACAGGTAGCGGACCTTGCTCTAAACAATTAATCAAACAGTTCCATAGCAGGCATTACCTCAGAAAAATCTTTTTTCATCATCGATAATCCGAAACATAAAGAAAAAAAGTAAAAGAAAATCTACCGGGAGTGAAAGGCATCTCTGTTTTGTATACTCCTTTGCGAAAATACACATCGACGAAGTTGACGCCAATCGCTTTGTTCTTCACCCGGATCTCCCCCTCCTTGGGTTCGCCAATCTCCACATCCTCCCACTTCAACACCTTTTCACGATCAGAAAAAAAAAAGAAAGGTTAGCAATACCTTATCCAAGATCACCGAAAGACATCAACGATCCCGGCGTCGATGATTGGAAAATAGAAGTACAGACATGGATTTAACGGGGAAGAGGGAGCCAGATGGTACGACATAATTTCAATAACAAAGACTTGAGAACAAGATCAAAACAGAGATCAGAGAGAGAGGACAGGAGTTGGTGCGGAGAGCCGGCCTCGGGGCCGCCGAGCTCGTGGACTCGGATAGCCTTCACCATCTCCGCTGCCGCCGGCGAGGGTCTGAAGGTCCGGACAGCGGGTTCGAGAGGGGAGACAATTTGAGGGATTTTGGTGCGGAGTGGAGTGGTAAAAGATTTACCTGGGACCTGTATAATTATTTTTAGACAACATTTGAACGGAAAATTGGATTTTTTTTTATATAAAAAATAATTTAAAATTTAAAATTTATATTTTTATATGTTATATTATTATTTTAAAATAAACTATTAAAATTTATTTATATTTTTTATGGTATTGGGATTAGAATTTGAGCGACAGTTAAATTATTGGGCATCGAACGTGGCAGTATTGAAAATCAAAAAAATTAAATTATGAAAGAATACACCGGTCTAGCAAAAAAAAAATTTAAATATTTATTAATAAATAAGATTTTTTTATTAATTTATAGATAAATGTTATAGAGGAAAAGCAATGTTTATTTTGAAAAGTATAAGAAAAAAAATAAATTATTAGTTTTTTTAAATTATATTTAGTAACCGACAATTCTATCTACATTATCAGCAATTTAAAAAAATTCCATCATGTACTGTATTTACTAAGTTTTTTTTGATAATTTAAATTATCTAATAATTTTTTTTAAAAAATAGTAATCCAGGTTGCACTTATCACCAGATGATGTAGTATTGAAAATCAAAAAAATAAATTAAATATTTATTAATAAATAAGTTTATATTAATTTATAGATAAATGTTATACAGGAAAAGTAACATCTATTTTGAAAAGTGTAAAGAAAAAAATAAATTGATCGATAATAAAATTGATCAATTTTATTAAAAAAATTATGTTTGATAGCTGACAATCTATCTACATTATCAGCAATTTAAAAGAATCCCATCACATTACTATATTTGCTAAGCTTTTTTTGTTGGTAATTTAAATTATCTAATAATGTTTAAAAAAGATAGTAATCCAGATTACACCTATCATGTAATATTTTGGATAAAATTCTTCATTCTCTTATTTTCTGTGTTATCCTCGGGCCGACCCTCTACTGTTTGTTGATGGCGTCCCACTTACCGCCCATCGACCATTTTCCGGTCTCCCTCTAAAAAAAATAAGGGTGGACAGTGCCAAAAATGGATTGCAGTAAAGTACGGTCCGTAGACCATGGTACCTATCAAGGGGGGCAAAGATGTCGCAATCGCTAATGGTGCCGAGACGGGCCACATGGTCCACTAGGCTCTTTAGCTTGCATTCCAGGTTGGCATGTAGGGGGTCAAGGGGCCATTGAGGAGGAGGAGGCTGGCCACGGGGGGTGGAGGTGGTGGTGGGATAGGAGGGGTGGCCAATGTAGTATCATCGGAGACAAAGTCGACGTAGGCAACAAGATGGGGACCATTGTTTCAGTCAAGGAGGTGGTATAAGAGAAGAGAGATTTTGCCGATGCCATAGGGCTTGTCGACCATCCTTCGGTTAGGTCGGGGGAGGGGGGGGGGAAGGGTAGGTGTATCGACAGGGATGGTGGTGTGCTAGCAAGGGTGAGGGAGTAGTTGACAAGCACTGACAGGAACGAAGACATGAAAAATGGAAAAAAATCAAAAATATCTATATATACAATAAATAAATTAAATATAAAAAATATATTTTATAAATATAATATAAATTTAATTTAAAAATAATTTGATAATTTAATTTTATAATATATAATACTATCTATATGTGTTAAATATAGTAATTAGCATTATCTATAACTTATATCACTGGTAATTTATATTAGTGATAATTTACATTATTTTTTAAAATTATCTTGTATCAAATACAATCTCATATTTATCAATAAAAAAAAAAATCAAAAAGGATCTTTGTTTTCGTGGCATCATTTGCTAGAATAATTTGATGAGGACCCTGACTGAGCTCATCATCCGCATCAACATGACTCACTTTTTTTACAAGGTAAGATGTATATTTGATCATCTGGTGGGTAGGTTCATGATTTTGACGTGACACCAAAAGGACAGTAAAAAAGTCGGAAGGATTCTAATTATGAGTGGCAATCATCAACTATCTTCCAGTAGAAGTGCATTATAGTTATTAAATCTCATTTGGACTTGAGGTCCACGTTGCCAGCTTGATCACCGGTTCGGCCAGTTGGACAAGATTTATATTAAAATTATCTAAATATTTAAAATTATCTTAAGATTATAAGTAATTATATATATATTATCATTTTTATCAAAGAAAATAATCGATTATATTTTTATGGAAATACTTGATTACAAAGTACCTAACTTAGATAGAATACGTATAACAAAATGCTTAATAAAACAATGGTAGAATTATCCTAGAGAATTTTCCTATAATTATTTTACTGTTTAAGGGATTTTGTTAAACCAAAGTTCATCCATTCAAATCTTAATTGAAGTACCACTGTTAGATTTTTACTAAAATCTATTTCGGCCTAGTTTTAATCCAGTTTAGTTCATTGGCTGTTCCTGAAAGTCAATCATGGTCAGTAGTTTTAGACCAATCTAATTATTTTTAGATCCCGGTATGAAACTAGATCGATCAGATATTTAATTTACTGATTTTTCAGTCCAATCAGCCTATGTCTAATAATAATATTATGCATACATATGCATACAAAAATTCCTAATCCGGGTAATCGGAAACATCATCCTAAAATAAGCAAAATAGGAATAATAATAATAATAAACATAAGAATTCATTAAAAATCACGAGGATCATCGAGTTTTTTTGAACTTATATTAGTTTCCCATTTTAGTTTCTAAAATATGTGGTACTCTTTTTTTTTAATTAACAAAAGGGATAGGAGGGATAAATTCCGGTGTGTACTATCCCAGCAGGTCCTCATCCTACCAGGTAATGTTCGATACGAGACAGTTAGATTTTTGCAGTCTTTCCTATCTAACTGTGAGTACGTCAACCTGACACCACTAAGACGTCATTCACGCCAACTGTCCCAAACTCCAGGATTAATTATGATTTAATCGAGTCACCCTCATGATCATTATTCAAACCGGGACCGGTTGGTAGACTGGCCTACCGCCTTAGCGGTAAATATATGGTACTTCGATGGCAACCACAAAATTGATATGTAGAAACCCTTCTATTAATAGCATCAATTATTTTATTTTTTTACAAGAAAAGATAAAGACTGCGACATAGTCATGAGAGGAGGGTAATTTTAACATATTCATTAAGAAAATATTTTATTCATAAAATAAAAAAGAAGAAAAAAAGAGAGAACATTAATTATCTTTTTATTCCCACGGAATTCTTTCCTGTCTAAAATCTCTTTCCCTCTCTCTTTCTCTCATTGGGGTTTTGTAACGGAAGAAGGTAATGCCAGATAGCCACTCTAATTTTCTGCCATATCAGCTGTTTCATATCCATGTCCTACAATTTATAATTTGATAGAGATGAGAGCTATGTAAATGTCAGAAGGTTCAATCAACATATTGAGGGCAAGTAGGTGTAAAAGATAAAGAAACTTATAATTTCCAATTATTCTACTTCCAATGTGACATATTTTTTGGAGAATAAATTCCAATGTAACGTTTACACTTAAATAATTGTCTTCCACTGATTTCATACTGTTTCATATCCATGTCCTACAATTTATAATTTGATAGAGATGAGAGCCATCTAAATGTCAGAAGGTTCAATCAACATATTGAGGGCAGGTAGGTGTTAAAGATAGAGAAATTTATAATTTCCAATTATTCTACTTCCAATGTGACATATTTTTTGGAGAATAAATTCCAATGTAACATATACACTTAAATAATTGTCTTCCACTGATTCATATATACAAGAAATCTCAGGAAAACTAGGGCGGTGTAGGAGTCCTAGTCAGGCTACAGGACCAGTAAGTCTTCTCTCAAAACAACAAATAAAATTCATCATTTGCCAAGTATCACTCCATGTAACTTAGTTCCTAAATACCAGCAGCTTGAGACAAATTTGCTCCTTATAGAGACACCTCCTTTGTTTATTCAGAGCTAGGACAATGATCCAGTTTCAGCCTTAAATACATGATAAACTTTCAAGGAATAAGTTCATCATTACTAATAGTTTGAGATTATGGTACAAAACCGTTTTGCAGTAAAAATGTAAAAATTCTGAAACTTAAAACTATAAGTTAGCATTTTTTCAACAAGTTATTCGATAACCTTGGATGTTAACAGTAACTTTTCCAAGGTCCCACAAGAAAATATATTACTACTAGATAACAACATTCTGGAGCATCAGAATGAATAAGAATCGAAATTAAATGACCGATTTAAGTGTGTCATTGAGACATCTCTGTTTCGAAGGCACTCGTAAAGTTTAGGTGCTGCAAAAGATCAGTACTAACAAATGGCTTGCAATCATAAGAGCAGCAGTAAAAAATTCATACTTCACCACAACATAACACTTTCTTCTTTTTTTTTTCATACCCCCCCCCTCCCCAAACCCAAAATAAAAAGGCATAACACTTTCTTTTTAGAAACTAGAACGTATCACTTATGATGTTACCTGTTTGTGTAATCCATATAACATAAGTTTTATTTCTAAGTTTGACAGGTTAGACAGCTCCATAATTTTCACAACAGTCCATTCAGGACACTTCAAGTCTTCAGAACAATATGTTTATGTAACCTAGAATTAATTTATTGAATTGATTAGTTCAAAGCAGCTAGCAAATAAAGATAGTTTACTTGCATATATAACACTTCTGGATCTTCTTCATATATTTAACTATTGTTTTTTGTAGGATCTATTAATGTCATGATAATGAAAAAAGCTATGCCAAATTAATTGTTACATATATGGGTATCATGAACTAGTTTCTCTGTCTAGCATTGCACCGATTTCCATGTCTGCTAAAATTAATTATATACCTCTCATTTAGTTCCCTTGTGACAAAATGATAGACTTGAGTGGGATAACGAAGTGAAAAATGAACTTGCCTCAACAGTCCAGAAGGTATTTTCAAAGCAATGAAGAATTTTAATCAAGCAAGCATGCAAAAAAGAAAAATGTTTAATAGGTTTTTGCAAATCAAGGCCTTCACCCCATGCATGCAAAAACGAATGTTCATAGGTTCATGCAAATTAAGATCATAACACTATTTTGTTTTTACGGAGGCTACTGCCACCTTTCTAAGCCATTGCTTGAAAAAAAGTAATATAGATCTGGAGTTTTTGCCACTTGAAACTCAGAATCACTTAAGTTTTTAAGGAAAGTTGAGAGTTTCCTACTTATGGATACTTAGATTATCCATAAGATATTTTTTAAATTAAGCAGTGAAGGGATCTAGAAGCAAGCACATAAAAATGTTCATAAGTTTCCAAAATAATGTCCCAAAACCAATTTCATTCCTCCAGAAGCTCTACCTCCTTCTGGAGTTTTGCCACTTGAAACTCAGAATCACTTAAGTTTTAAGGAAAGTGAGAGTTTCCTACTTATGGATACTTAGATTATCCATAAGATATTTTTAAATTAAGCAGTGAAGGGATCTAGAAGCAAGCACATAAAAATGTTCATAAGTTTCAAAATAATGTCCCAAAACCAATTCATTCCTCCAGAAGCTCTACCTCCTTCCTATGCCATTCCTAGAAAAAGGAAATAAAAACAAGTTTCTTTTTCCCCTAATGAAACTCAAAATCACTTCATTTTAAGTCCTGCTCGGAGAAAAAGTTTTTCAAAAAAGATTTTAGGAATTTTGAAGACTTCTTTTGTTTTGGACTATGACTATCTTAAAAATATTTTCAAAGTAATAAAATATCTATTGAAGCAAACAAGCAAAACGAATATTCACAGGATCCTACAAAGTAAGGCCTTGAAACATATTTCATTCCTTTCAGAGGCATTACCACCTTCCTATGCCATTTCTAGAAAAAATGAAATAGAAAAATGAAGTCTTTCTCTCCTAAAATTCTGAGTCACTTTGATTGTCATGGATTCATCATAGAAAAAGATTTTTAAGAAAGATTTTAGGCTTGAAGCTTCAAGGGACATGCTTATGAGAGTGATAATTCGATCAGCAGCACTTTGACCATTACAACCACTTCATAAAGCTCTGTTACCTTATGGATGAAAGCTTGGATGTTACTCTTTTAACTTTTCACATTCAACCCTGGAGTCTCTTCTTAGAGACATAGCTACATGGATAAGTAATGCTATATCATTTTAGGGTAACTTCGTGGCCTCACATTCTCTTATTGTAAGTATCTGGTAACATAATTATGGTCTCAACACAGTATACCGGGAAAAATTAATGTGAATACTATTCATATATCGTTTTAATAAAGAATGGGAGGTACCATAGAGAAAGATTTTAGGAAAGGTAGTGACTTCTTGTAGTGTGCTACTCATCAAATAGTTAGAAAGGAATAAGATAATTTTTCAAAGAAATGAGAGTCTATTGCAAGATGTAATTGGTATTATCTTCTATTTGCATAATCTTTTATTGAAAAAAAAATGAAGTATTCAGATCTAATCAAGGTGAAGAGTATATATCTAATCGATTGAGGCTAATGTAGGGTATACATTTCTAATGAATTGATCCTGTTTTGTTGAGAGCGTGGGAATGCTCATAAATAAGTGGCTTTTCATTATACACATATCAAATATAATATCTAAAAGAAAAAAAATTGAAATCCCATCAAGAATATGCTAATGAAAAAAGGAAAAAAAAATTATGCCATATATTAGTCCCTTTTTCTAATTATAGCCGTATGTCATGTCCCATATTTGGGCTTATAGATCTTAGATTGTATTGGGCATATCCATGCAAGTGGTTTATTCAAGAGGAAACATATTTGATGTATTGTTGTGATTTTATTAATTATAATGATAACTCAGGAGGAAAGTCAACTATCAAAGACTGTGTTAGGGTTAGGCTGAGCGACCGTAACTCCGGCGTCGTAGTGGGATTAGGCTGACGTACTCATCCAGTTGGTGGGGATGGCATGCGAAAATTTGCAGCCCGAATCGAACAAAGATCTAACGGGTTGGGGCCCGAGTGGGAAGCTACACCGGGGGGGTTCGTATTGGATCGATGCCCCTAAACATTCTTACAAAAGGAACGTCCATATTATAAGAGGCAGATTTATCTCTCTTAAACCAACAGTGTAGCAATCCCGTGGCACTCGAGTCAACCCCTCCGCCGACCCCCGCAAGAGCAACCAGAGCACTAAACCTCGAGTCGGCTCGTTGAAGACGAGCACTGCAGCACCAACCAAGGGACGTTGAGTGGCACCAGACCCGCCTTACCGGTGGCACCCACATCCCGTGGATCCAGACCCTACATCCGGACGAACCACGAGGGTGCGAGCTGGCCCAGCCAACAGTTTGCCCCCTCCCCTCACCCTTTTTTCAACAAAAAAAAAAAAAAAAGATTGTGTTAGGAAAGTGTAGCCATATTAAAAACCATTCCATTTTGAATGGTGGAGACTAATATTTGTTTTCTGCTCCTTATTGCAAAGTTTGATAGTTGGGTTAGCACATGGACATTTGTGCAACATGAATCTCAATATTAATTTTCTAACAAGTGAAAGATGGATTGCAATGCACCTAAATCTTACACCCCAATTTTAAGGACTCTAATCATAAAGGACAGCAGCAAAGTCATAGGAATTCTATTATAAATAACAATTCCATGAAGCTGACTAACAATTCCATGAAGCTGACTAGAAATACATGAAAATGCATATGTAAGTAAAAATTAAAACAGGTCAAAAATAAAGAACTTGTGCTAGCCATTCAAGAATATATGCACATGTATAAACATGTGAAACTTAAAAGTTTTAAAAAAGGATAACTTGTGCTAACTACTACTTGATCACCTTATGTTCATCATCTATTTAAAATATTATTTACTAGCTATGATATTGTTAATATCATGATGGTGAAAAAAAGTTATGCCATAATGTTATTACATATTTGGATACGATAAAATAGTTTTCCTAGTACATAAATTGCATGCCTTATTTTTAATGTCCCTTTATTAGTTATTACTTGCTTATCATTCCTTCTTATGATAAAGACAATAAAACTACTTTATTTATAGATTCTACCACTTCCTTGAAGCACTAGAAGACTAGACTGCATTTCCTAAATACAACCCATACAAAAGAAGAAATATTCAAAAAAAAATCATTATCTAGCCATACTCATATTTATTGCCAACTTTACAAAACATAGAATTATAGAAAGAAATCTACTCCATAAGTATCCATCCCCTTTTCTATCTATTTGGGATCAACTTTTTGGATACTCAGTGGGCCAATATTCCTATTTAGGCCTCCTTTGATGTTGTTCAAAGAAAAGGATCTACTAATTAGAAAAATATAAATAACTATTTTATATTTAATGAATCAAACCTATGGATGATACTAGGTTGGCATTGGGAAAAATTTGTATAACATTTAATTGATTAACGAGTTTATTCTATCAATATTTTGGGTCTCAATGATCCTACATGTTGTAAGTTATTGTTGGTAGTATTCTTGTTGAAGCCGGTTAGATGCTTTGAGGATGATAATAAGTTCTTTTTGGGGCCGGGAGGGGTGAGAGTATGATGAAATTGAGTTATCTTGGTAAATATGGATCCATACAAACTGATATGGCATTACCGTTGATGTGGAACCATGATGGCACTGGTTGGCGGCCGCGCTGGTAGAAGTGCCACCTGGATGTGGCGTCTGAATGAAGATCTGGAGTCGAGCTGCCCAGGTGCCTGGAGTGCGCTCACATCTTTCGGAGTGGAGCCCCCAGCCCGGGGCTATGCTCCCACTTTCTGGGGTCGAGCTCCCTTCATTCTGTCTAGGTCGAGCCCCCGACTGAGATCAGCTCCCATCCGGGATCAAGCTCGCAGCCGAGGTCATGCTCCCGCTTCCCGGGGTCGAGCTCCCAAGCTAGAGCTCCCTCCATTCTATCGAGGTCGAGCCCCCGATCGAGGTTAGCTCATCCGGGGTCGAGCTCTCGGTCGAGGTCGTGCTCCCACTTCTCAAGGTCGAGCTTCTGAGATAGAGCTCCCCCCATTCTGTCGAGGTCGAGCCCCCAACCAAGGTCAGCTCCATCCAGGGTCGAGCTCTCGGTCGAGATCGTGCTCCCGCTTTTCAGGATCAAGCTCCCGAGATAGAGCTCCCCCATTCCACCGAGGTTGAGCCCTCGATCGAAGTCAGCTCCCATCCGGGTGGAGCTCTCGGTCGAGGTCGTGCACACGCTTTTTAGGATCAGCTCCCGAGATAGAGCTCCCCCATTCTACTGAGGTCAAGCCCCTCGCCGAGGTTAGCTCCCATCCAGGGTCAAGCTCCTGGCCGAGGTGGTGCTCCCGCCATCCGAGGTCGAGCTCCCGAGATAGAGTTTCCCCTTTCTACCAAGATCGAAGTTCCCACCAGTAGCCAAAGGGGGAAGATCAGCAGAAGTTCAAACCGTGGCATGGAAGCTCCCAGTTGCTTGCAACCTTAAGGAGGTGGCGCATGCCCTACCGAAAATTCAAGTTCTACAACGTGCCATCCACATGCTCCATGTAGTACGTGCTCCACCAAGCTCCAGGCCCTGTAGCATATCGCCACGTCAATGATCGTACAACCGAGAGCTCCGGCCCTCGCAATACGGAACCCGTACCTCCTCCAAGATAAGTATTTCATTAAGGCCCCAGGCCCTGCAACACTCCGATGGTCCTTCCTGGAATAGAAATATCCCACCATGGCTCGGGGCTCAGCGGCATGGTGCCCGCCCCTCCCATGAGAAACTGTACCACCAGAGGGACAAGACCTGTACTACGTCGATGAACACCCCCAGTAGAAGGATCTCCTTCCGATGATCGGTCCGACAGGAGAGAGGCCACAGATAAAAAAAAATCCTTCCAAAGGGATACCAGGAAAGGAACATCTCAATAAAGTCCCATACTAGCTTGGCCATTACACTCGTATAAAATGAATGAAGGAACCCCCTAGAAGGAAGGGAGGCAACTGGTAAGACACAGAGAACAAACGGGCAAGAAACCAACCGAGAGAACCTCCCAGCTCTCTGATCTCCACTTTACCTTGTCTTTCCATTTTTTAGATCTCATATTTCATCCTCTACATGGAGAGATCTTAAGTTCTCCGTTATAGAGATTCTATTCTTCTTGATCATCCCAACTGACTTGATCGTCGGAGTGTGTTGCCCGGCTAAAACAACCTAAGAGGGGGGTGAATTGGGTTTCAAATTTTTTTGCAAAGATTAAAGACAGGTGCTAGTGTGTTTACAAAGTATTTGTATGCTCAACAAAAGTATACAGTAGAAATAATAAAATAAATGTAAGAAGTGAAAGATAAGCAATCACAAACACAAGAATTTATAATGGTTCGATACACTCCAAGCACCTATGTCTACTCCCTAAGGTCTACTTGGATATTTTACTATAATCCAAACTTTATTAAAGTAAATTAGTTTTTTCGGGCTCACTAATCAAAATCTCTTGATTTTCACAAGGCTAACCAAAAATCTAGTTGGTTTTCAAACAAGGCTCACCAACAACCTAGTTGGTTTTCAAACAAGGCTCATCAACAACCTAGTTGATTTGAAAACAAGGCTCACCAACAAACCAAGTACTAGTTTCAATCTACTTGAAACTAAGAACAATAAAATAATTCAAGTACAATATAAGAATACAAGTAGCTTTCAAAATAAAAGCAAATATCGCTTTGAAGCTCTTGATTGTTATTGAGAAGCTTGTCTCCAAGTTATTAAAGCCTCAATCAATGCTTGAGAATTGGACTTGAATGCTTCTTGAATGCTTGAAGGCTCAACTCCATTTAAAAGTAAAGAATACTCAATGAATTCTTAATGAATATTTGAATGATTTGCAATGAATTACTTCCTCCTTGTGTTTGGTAGACTTAAATACCTTTCCAAGCCTTAAATGACCATTTATAGCCATTGGAGAGGAGAAAATAGTTGTTAGATAAATTTGGAGAAGTTTGTACTTCAAAAAACTAGTCGTTACTATTCATTCAGACCTACAGGTATCAACACTTCAGACCTTGAGTCGACATTTTGAGTCGATACTTCAGATTATGAGTTGACATTGAATCAAAAAAGTTTTCTGAAGCTCTTTGGAGTGCACTGGTATATCGACACTTCTTCTGGTGAGTCGATACTTAAGTCAACAGTCATCTTCATGAGTCGACACTTCATCTTCATGAGTCGACACTTCATCTTTATGAGTCAACACTTGGACAAAATCCCAAAATCAGCATGTTCTGTATCATTTTTGGTCTCAAGCCTTGAGTCGATACTTGGCTGATCATGAGTTGACATATAAGTCGACACTTGATTTTCATAAATCGGCACTTCAGCTATGCCGGTTGCAACATTTTCTGCGCTCAAAGTTTGTGAGTCAACACCTTGAGTCAATATATGATCTTCATGAGTCGACACATGGCTAAAACTTTGCTGAAACTTGTCCAAATTCAAAATTTGAGTCTTTCAAAGTCATTCTTATGTGCCAAGGTCTATATAACTTGAAATTTATCAATAGAAGTGACTTCTTCAACAGGATGATAAGCATTTTGAACTTTCAGCACACAACAATTTTGATGAGTACCTTGTTTGATAAACACACTTTTAACACACGGTTAGTACTCAAATATATTTAAATATTTTTCTATTCATCAAAATCAAGACAGGAGTTAACAGTGTCCCCGCCAAAATTCTCGACCCGGGTCTCCTCTTTTTTGCAGGACAACCTGACAAAGGAGCTAACTGGAAAAGAGGACTAAGCACCTAGAGGGAGCCCAATACGTCCACGACACGTCAGAGCTACGGGCCACGACGATCTAGGTGGCAACAAAAACCAATCCTAAATAGTTGGAAAAAAAGTTAGATGGTTATCATGGTTATAGGGTGAATTAGCATTATGGTGTCTTGCTATAGGTCTTTAGGACCTTTTTTTGTATTATTTTTTCTTCTTTTCCTTAGTAGTTTTTGCTTCTTTTTGAGCTAATAATAAGGCAAAATAACTTAATTTGCTAGAATTAGGGGAGTATATTTTAAGCTCAAACAAGAAAAATATTTATGTCAAGCTAGTTAGAGTTCCTAAAAAGGAGAACATTCAGATACAAGAAAACAAAGACTTTCATTATTAAATCGTAAATCAAATATTTTATGCAAACTGAATAAAAGACTATTTTAGATAAATACTATAAGAAGTAGCAAAATCGGCATTGGAATAGAAGCCGAAAACATGAATGAGCAACCTCTTTGTGTTGCCCTTCAAAAGTGGTAGGTTAATGTCATTATATTAAGTAGTCAATCAAATAATCAAATAGCTAAAAGAAAAGTACCGAACCCTAACAAGGATGTGTAAATGAAAATGATTGTGCAATATATTAGCCCTATTATTTTTTCAAATATTAGCTAGTCATTGTTGAAGCAAGACCGCTCCACGGAATGCCTGGTATCCTTCTTGATATCGCCATGACGGAAAGGTAACACACCATCCGGGAAGAGATGGGGCATGCCATCCACTCCCGTCACGGAGGCGTGCCTCTCATAGGGTTATACGCATGAGAGAGAACCAAGGAGATCGAAGGGAGGATATAACCCTAGGTCACAACTGACCTAGCCTTAAAAAACTCTCCTCCTCTGAATCACTTGAGAAAACTCAAACCCGAGTCCATGTACACCCATGTCTCACTAGTTCTCTCTACCATGGATCAAAAAATCCTAACCCAACATGACTCGGATTTCTGGAAACTTATAAACCAGCTTCCAGACCTGTGTGACTCCATTCAAGACTTGGAGCACCATATTAGCCCCAACAATCTTCACCTTGGTGCTATAAGTCTTAACAAGCTTCGCATGACCGTCTGCTCCCTTCCTGCTATCTCGAGAGCTGACATCTTCCCGTCGAAGCCACCTCGCCTCCCTAGCTAGAACATCGACTCGTGCTCTACAGCTCCTGAGACTCGTGCTCCACGCACTCCTGACCTCGAACTGATATCTTCCTGCTCTGTCCCCGTCACTGCAACACCAACCCGTGCTTCGCAGTACACCCAGACAGCTATGCAAACCTACCGCCAATGTCAGACATCTTCAGCTTCTGAGCTCCCTAGGAAGCCTTTAGGATGATCGCCTCCTGAGATGAAGATCAGTACAAGTTCCTTGGGACCAACCTGTACTTGCTCCATTGCACCAACTTGAGATCTCTGTTGTAGGCTCTCTTCTGCTAAGCAGCTGCATCACTCACCCTGGACTTCCTGGAAAGACCCACAACGATCCTGAACCGGCACTCGCTGCATCCAAAGCTCCACCTGACATAGTCTCTACAGAACCATGCCAATCTCTGCACACTCTGCTCCACCTGGCTAAGTATACCCCTGGCGCTTGTACTAGGATCTGGCCAGTATCCCTGCACCTCTCGCTCTGAACTAGTGCCAAAGCTCTCTCTCCAGCCATGAAGACACCACCAACCAGTGCTCCACCTGAAACAAAAGTCCACCTGATGCCGCATAAGTAAACCCCGAGGCCAGCAACTCAACGCTACTCTACTGAGCCTACACCTGAATCTCATACCCAGTCGCTACCTCCTCGGACCCTCCGCATCACCGCAGACCCTTCTGAGACCGTTTCGGATACTTTGCATCCCCGCAAGAACCTTTAAAATCCAGGAGCTCATCCCAACTCCTCTAACCTAGCGACTGACCCAGCAACCATCTCCAGTGGCTGCTCCATCATGTCCCAGCCTGTCTCTCAACTACATGATATCCCTAATACTCCCTGAGACCTATTCCCGGATCTCCCTGAGCTGCCATCTCCATCAGCTCTAGTCTCCATCCCCCGACTGCCCGATATCCCCGGTGCTCCCTGAGACTATCTCCTGTCTCCCTGAGCTGCCTCTGGCACCACCTTTACTGATGTACTATGATTTTCCTAAGATATTCATCTTCCGAGACCCACCTCCAACCACACGGGATACCACCCATGTCCAGCTCCATCACGATCAAGGTAGTTGGAGTACTACTGATCGCTCTCCTCCACAGTGACCAAGAGCCTGGTCCACTACCATGGAGCTACCACTCATGCTTCAAAAAGTCTTCGATATGTATCGCTCCACCTGTGCTAAACCACAGATCACCCGACCTGCCATTACTCCACAGCACAGGACCCGCAGCTCTGCACCACTGTCGCGAGCTCATGCACCACCGGATCCATCATCTTCGATGAGATCCGCTCTGCTAGTAGACCTTCGCACTGCTCCCAATACCTCAAACATGTGTCCGCCTGGGAGGCCAAAGATGGAACAATCATGCTCGTGCTGCCGCATGCACGGTCGCTACACCATGATCCCCACATCATCTATGATCTGACTCCATCATCGGATCAACCTAGCTCAACATGAAGAGCTCAAAAAATGAAATCCAACGATGTAGACGGAGCTCAAATCGGAGTTCAATTGAGTCTAGAATCATCGAAAAACTAATCAGCACACATTTCATAGCAGAGTCCTTGAGATGCTGGTCCACCGTGAACCAACCAACGGTTCACATGCGCCAAGCCGATCCACAGCCGCCATTACTGTCAGTCCATGGTAGAGAATCGTGGACCACAGCTCCTCCCGGCCACCGCTGTCGCCCCAGCCGCGCGTCGTCGTCGTGCCGTGCTTCTGGTGGCTTCCCGCATGCATGGCCGCTCCTCCAGTGGCTGCCCACGCACATGGTTGCACTTGATCCGGTCTGATCAGGACCGAGCATCTCCTCTAGCATCTTCTCGTCGCTAAGCCTCCCTCCGGTGAGCCGCCCGCCGCCTTCCTGGCTTGATCTTCTTCGATCGGCCATCGCTACTTCCACCGTGCGAAGCCTGCAGTCTGCGCCGCCCTGCGATCGATGAGCCCACACCTCGGTGAGCTCGTGACACCCCGTGACGCCCTGCGCGTCGTGTGACCGGCGAGCAACCGGTGACGCCCCCCGCACCACCGTCTTTCACCTGATCTTCCTCCACATTCGGATCAAACCGTGAGAAGACCTCACGATCTTCTTCTCCCTCACGGTGATCAAGCCCCAGAAGGGACCGATCCCTCACGGATGGCCTTCTCTCTCTGTTCCCAGGGAGGGCAGGGTAGCAGGCCCTCACTCCAGATCTCAGAATCAGAGATCTATACCACCACCGCGAGTCCTCTTCCCTGCTTCCTTCACGCCATCGCATCAAGATCGGCTTTGATACCAATTGTTGGAGCAAAACTAGCACAAAATACCCGGGATCCTTCTTGATGCCGCCATGGTGAAAGGTAATGCACCATTCAGAAAGAGATGGGGCACGCCATCCGCTCCCGTCACGGAGGCATGCCCTCCATGGGGTTACACGCACGAGAGAGAACCAAGGAGATCAGAAGGGAGGCTAGGGTTTTGGAAGAGAAAAAGGGATCGCGTATTATTTCCCCGACGTTCCGGTCGTTCTTTATATACAAAACAGATATAACCCTTGGTCACAACCGACCTAGCCCTAAAAAGCTCCCCCGCTCTGAGTCACTTAAGAAAACTCAAATCCGAGCCCATGTACACCCATGTCTCACTAGTTCTCTCTACCCGGATCAAAAAACCCTGACTCAATATGACTCAGCTTCCTGGAAACTTATAAACCAACTTCCAGACCTGTGTGACTTCATTCAAGACTTGGAGCACCACATTAGCCCCAATAGTCATCTAATCAAATCTATATTGTTTCTTATTTGGGCAATGAGATCCTAGATGCATGGCCATACTTGGGAGTTTCCATTCATGATTCATTAGTATCAGGCATGTTTAATGCAAGTAGTTTATTCAAGAGCAAGAAACTGTTGTGATTCCATTAACAATAGTTACTCAAGAGGAAAGTTGGTTACCAAAGGCTTTAGGTTGGGGAAGTTGGCCATAATAAAAATCATGCTATTTGAATGATAGAAATTAACACTCATTGTTATGCATTAGTGCAGAGTTTTGTGAATTGGGTAGTGGCATGTGAAGATATGTGCAACATGAATCACAAAATTGACATGCTAAGTTACCCTAAAAAAAAATAAAAAAAGCATGCCAAAGCAGATACATTTTCACATGCATGGACATACACACAAATTTAATATATGTCAAACTTGGACGAACCATCCAAGCACATGCATAACCTAAAACAACTTAAAAATAAAGAACTTATACTAACTTAATTAATCACCTTATCTTCATCAACTATTCAAAATACTATTTCGAATTCTTATGCGCAATGCAAATATCATGATGGTAACCAAAAAAAACCTTCTTTTTGTTCTTCTCCTCCAAAAAGCAACACAATAAAAAAGAAAACTTAAAAAATATGTATATATATCTCTAGCAATACTCATATTTCTTGCAAACTTTTCTATCTATATGAGAATGAATTTCCGGATTCTTATTATAAGTTTAACTTCTAGAATTGGTAGATAGTATATGTTCGAACTCAAACAAAAAGAAGAAATTTGTTCTACATCAAGTCAATCACATAATGAGAGCATTCTGGGCAAAATAGAACCAAGTCTTTTGATATCAAATCCAAGAATTGGTCTATAACACACAGAATAATCATGAGATTATTTCTGATAGAGAGAACAATTAAAGCCTTTAAACAGAACCAAGTCTTTTGATATCAAATCTACGACTTCTTTTACTACAGACAGAAGGTACCAAACACAAGCATATATGTCATGTCCAACATTCTTTCCAAAGTAACGAGGAGAAGGATCGCTCCACCTGTAACAAGACCCATATAACAATGTAACACTAAACCCAAAGCTTAGATAAAAAGGCTGTATTGCCTTCCAGTATTGTTTGTTCCTCGGTACATACCTGTGATCATAAAAGCCTGCCCGCTCCTTTTCCTGTTCAAAATCAAATAAAAACACCAGCCACCATAAGAAACCACACGTAGTCACAAAAACTATTCGATTATATCTCCCCCTTAATTAGAGGAAACGTACCCCATGTACACAGCCTAACGGCTGTAAAGCCTTGCCAACTCCGGTGGCAACTCAGGCGGCGCCACCTGCACCCCCAGCCTTCGGGACTCTTCCTCCGCGGCACTGACTGCACCTTCATAGGCATCAAGCAATGCATACAAGTAGTCATCAAAGATGAACGTGCCGACGCGATCCAACATTCGGTCGATCCCACTCACTGCGATGTCTCTGTTGGAGTAGAAGAAGCGGAGGTCGAGAGGGACGCTCACAAGCGCCGCGATGAGGGGGATCTCCGTTTTAGTGGTCGAAGGAGGCGGGGCGTCCCGGCGGAGGCAGGCGAGGATGGACTCGGCCTCGACTATAAACCGGCGGACGGTGTGGCGGTTGTTGCACTCCAGTACGTAAGTGAAGACATCGATGCCGATTAGATCTAGCCATAGAAAGAGCGCGACGATGTTTCGAGCAATCTCGGGGATTCTTCCAGCGGCAACAACCTTCTCGTACGCTCTGCGATCGCGCCTGTGGAAGGTCAAGAAATCTCTCACCGAGACAGCCATGGGGATCGGAGGAAATGAAGACTACGGTGATGCGCGCGATGGTGAAGCGATCTGTTGGCTTGGAAGGTGGAAGACTATGGAAATAGGGAGGGCCTCGTCGTCCCATTTTGTATAGGATTTAAAGGGACGCTTAGGTATCCCTTGGCAGGAGATCGAGCAAGTGGCCTTTGGGAGGAAACTTCTAAAATGCGCTCTCTCTATTGATCACAACCGGGCTTTTCCCTCTATTGAATGCAGTTGATGCTACGTTGCACCATTGATCACCCAGTACGACACACGTCGTCCGACGTGGTACAAAGTAATTGGCTAGATTGGATTGCCACGTCGGACGGTTCGATTGTGGGTCGGCGATAGGGTGCTGCATAGCACTCTGCAAGATATTGCCATATGTCGGACATGGAGACGGCCAGTTGCACTCATTGCTCTCCAAACATCCACCGGATACATTTTTTCACGTGCCCTCAATTTGGAAAGCAGTTAATGTCCGAAGCGGCGCATGCACTTATAACACTTATGGCCATTATATCCCGTACACACCCCTTTCGATAGTATTAAGAATCTCTGCTGTATATTGTAAAATCTAACACGGGGCTTGGTTTAAGGCGATTCAGGCAGGATCAAAGGGGAGCATCTCTGGGCGAGGATATTGTCCCTCGCCGGAGGTTGGTTTCGGGGCGGGGGGGGCGGCGGTGGAGGGCGCCTTCGTTGGTGAGTGTTAAGTGTTGGAATGGAGCGCTAAGGGACAATATATAAACAGATGAGTGCCTTCCCGTGTTGTGTGCGTGCGAGAGCTCAAGGTTGGTGTCCCCCGCGTACGTGTGTTGGATGGCCTCTCTGTGTGTGTGTGCGTGCGTGCGTGTGTGTGTGTGTGTGTGTGTGTGGTACTGTGGTGGCTTCCTTGCATGTTTTTGTTGTTATTGTGACCACTTACGAGGCTCTCTCTACCTTTACCCTTGCCTGCGTGTGGTGTTTGTATGTGTGCTTGCACTTGGATTTGTGAGTGGGAAATGAAAGGAAAGCAAAATCTACATTGCACTCTTTCATATCTGTGTAAATAATGAATAAGCGAAGGGAAAGCTGAACTTATGTTAAACACCGAGGTATGGAGGGGATGTTCAGTATTGTCTCCTGAGAGAAGCTGTTTGTACATGTCAGCCTGATGTGTTTTTGATGGTATCACTTTTTTTTCTTAGAGAAAGATTAGTTAGAGTCTAGGCGCTAACGTTAACTAGAAAAATGAACCGCTAAGACGGTAGGCCGGTTGATTAAAACTTTACCTTATTATCAACCAGTCACGAATTCGAGGCTTGATCTTGTAGATGGCTTGATTAAATCAAAAAATTTTTATAGGATCCATGACTGCCGATGTAAATAAGAGATCAGGATCTCCCTTTTATTCCCGTTCTACTAGCCAGTGTTTTAGTTATGTCAAGTTGATGTACTCATCTTTAGATGAAAAAAGATCGTAAAAATTTAAACTTGTTAAATCAAACATTATTTAATAAGACAGGAACCTGCGGGAATAGCTATATCGGCTTTATCCCCCTATCCCTTTTATTACTACAAAAAAAAATGAAACTAGGAAAATGAAAAGATTTTACAAGAATGTAGAGAAAAGGGAAAAAAAGAAACTGAAAAAATTAAATACAGCAAAAGTAGCAAGCGTCAATTAAATAACACCACTAAACATTAGGGGAATTCTTCGAGGTATACAAACTAATCAAGATGAAGAAGAAGCCAGCTTAAGCAGCATATTCTAGTAGCACTATCTATCTTCTTAAATTTTTTTAAAAAAAATGCAGGAATTTAAATTGTGGGGAGACTTAACCTACTGCTTTATGGCATTTATATAAATCTAAAACCCTGGGCAGTGTTCTATGTAAATGTAGCCCCCATGTTTTTAGTTGAGTATTTACTTTTTTAAAAAAGATGAATGAATTGTTATAATATTATTATCAATTTCACCTCGTCTACTTGAAGGCCAGCACCATGTCTTTAAATGATTTTTCAATTGATTTCTCTAAAATCTTAAGCAATTATGATAATCTTGAGAGGAATTTTGACTTCATTCTATGTCCTGCTGAGACCTGACCTTTTTCTTTTTTTTTTCCAAGGAAGAGATGTACAACCTCCCATATCATTTGGGAAGGAAACCAAATACAAAATGTAATACAAACAACCCAGGCCACAGAGGCTACCTAAAACAACCATAACAAAGAAGACCAGCTATAAATTTCATTCTTCACATTTTGTATTTATGGAAAACTTCATGGTCACCATCAACATGATGCAAAGTAGTTCTCAATAATGTGCAGGTTATCTCCAACTAATTCTTTTCTAATGACCCTACAAAAGAATGTTTGTGACAGTACATCACATATCAGGATTAATTTCCTTCAAATATAGAAGATCTAGTCAGCTGCCTATACTAGTAGAGCCTTGAAGCTATTCGTTGATTCTGCTAAACCGCTGGGAACCAAATCCAGCCAGATAATGCAGCTACAAGCCTTTTAATATCCTCCAAAGTCTGAGCGAGCAGCACTCAGAGTAATCCGTAGTCTGGGAAAAGATTACACACCAAGGTTCCAGATACCTTGATACTATGGCAAAGGTCTTTGAATTATCTGCATGAGATTGGGATGCACCATAGGTAGTCCGATCACCATCACATGAAATCCAGATTGAAGCATATGCCTGTCCAAACCATCAACAAGACAAGACTGGTCTTCAAAAACAGCATAATACTAGGGATTGAAGATTGCAGAATATAGGAAGAAGAAAACCTGCTAACACTAAAAGCAGCTGCTTCAATTCCAATGACCAGATCGAGAAATAATAGGACTGGTGATATTAAGTCAAGGTAAAGAACAGAAGTCACGTGCTCGACTCCATATTGTTCTACAACAATTCTCCTTTCCTCGGATGATGATACAGATGCATGCATAAGATGCTTATCTGCAAAGCATTTTTAAAAACTATAGTTTGAATAGGCAAAATAGATGCACAGATAGCATCAAGATAACAATGTAATATGAGATGTAAAAAACATAATTTGGCAGTCTCCCAATAACGACATACAAGCAGTCAGAAAAACAAACGTAACACCAATATCTGTCATCATTTATTTGTCCTCTAGATTGTCATCCCAAAATAGCTTATGATCATTTATTCTATGCTTGCACCTTACTTTTTTTTGCCTGATGAAATAGGATAATAGGATAATATGACTCATTGTCACATCTATATATCAGTACAAATAATTTAGACATACCGTTAATGCTTAAAGTCCATAAAAGCCATCATGGAATTGTCAAATCCAAGTTTCTGGGCTTCGCTTCTAACACTTCATACAGCATCAGATTCCAAAGCCTGCACCCAGAGCACAGACATGAGAAACTGCTTTCCATGCATCAAGTCACCACTTGTTGTACCCATTGATAGTTTCAACTGACTACAAACAACTAGCAGTCAAAATCGAAGAATATAATGTAAATATAATTAAGAACCCAAACTTTATAAAAGAACCAAAAATTTAGCCTGTCTTTGACACAGTATATGCAGTCAAAGGAGATTTCCTAAGAACATCAAATTAACCACCAATTAAAGTAATCATCATTTCAATATATAATTACAGAGAAAAATAATTATGACTCTAAAGCATGGTCCATGAAATTGGTTTGAATGTGGTCTGATTGTTTTGTTAAAAGCACTGTGATGATGAGTAACTTTACTACTATGTTTTAAGTATTTTAGTATCTTGAGGATTTTAATAGCACTATATCAATCTAGTTTTTACTATAGAAATGTACTTTAGGGTTGAATGACATTAACTATATTCTGTGCCTTGGCATCTTTTAAGCCTTTCAACTTGTTGATGTGTTATTAGCAAGTAATTCTAGAGTTCTTCTACAGCCATTTTGGAGCAGACTTTTCTACAGCCATTTAAATCTTTGGTGTTCAAGACTCATGGTTAAATTGAGTGAAGAAATGTGCAAGGAAGTTACTACAAGGTCCAACTCCTAGGTGCATAATTATAAGCTAGGAAAGTTGAGAAGGTTACTAAAATAACAAATAAGCAGAAACATGTAAATTGTAATATTTGCAATAATTTCAGTTTACAACCAAGGACTAAGCATGCATGCATACTTCATGTAGATTTCCTTCTGTTGAAGTCATTGTATACATAGATCATTTGCTTTTCATCGATTTTAAATTTACATTGTTGAAAGATCGAGTACTTGGGCTAGGCACTTGAAGAAAACATGGACAATCTGTCACTAAGCCAACACCAAGAAAAATAAAAATGCATAATTTGGTCTTTCACAAACGGTTTTGCTTGTCAGCTGTGCATATTCCAAGAAGTAAATGCCATGAACATCAGCAGCAGCAGCAATGGGCATTGGAATAGAAGTTGAAAACATGAATAAGCAACCCTTGATTGCACATGTTGTTTCCATTTATTGCTGTTAACAAAAAATACATGTTACATTGTGAATTTTCAGGGCTCTAACCATCTGATAAAAGGCAATTATGCTTTAAAATAAGTTAGCAGCAAGACAATATTTGACCTACTCCAGCATCAGCGAAACATAAACCTGGGGGAAAGCCTTCTATGGAAAAGCAGTAATAATTAAATAAGTTGAAACCGAAAGCCCATAAAATCATTGATACATTATGTTAATAACAAAAGTGAAAACACTCTGAGACCAGAAGGAAACAACATAATTACTAATTAATTAGAGAACGGAAGCAAAAATAGCATCAAATCTAGGTGGACTCTACACAACTTCCCCAGATAAGTGCTTTAAAAATAAAAAATAAAATAAAAGTTGACATGTTTGTAAGCAAAGACAAAGGAAAGCAGCAGGGGTGCAAGAAAAGTTGCAAATGCATGATTCTCAACTACTACTGCATGTTAAATATAGATGCATGGATCAAGTCACTTGAGACAATATATATGGCATCAAAATTATGTTCTCTTATGGTGATCTCTGAGCTGTGGCCACATCTAAAAACTGGATATGAATGCCTTCTATGGAAAAATACAATTACCTTTGACCTTCCTCATAGTTGACTGGAAAAAAAAAAATTTAAAACAAGGAATAATCAGGCAAAATGCAACCAGAAACAATTCTAAGGAATGGAGTGGGAAAACATTATCATGAACAGAAGCAAAGAAAACAACATCTGATAGGATTGCTGTCTCTGTATGAATTCACAGAGAAGTGCAAGAGAGCCAAGTTTTAATACATTTACAATTCCATGGTCACATTTTCTAAATAAAGTCAATAGTATTAAATGATGGAAATCTCAGAGAAAGTCAGCTCAAGCACTATTTGAACACTCAAAGAACCATCTCCCGCAAACCCTACCACTGCCCTGGGAGGAAACACAGTGAATTAGATGCCATAACTTCTAATAGGCCACAATCTTTAACTTGAATATCCCCATCAATGTTCTACATTTCTCCAGAAACGAAACCACCTATAGAAAAGTTTTATCATTATAAATTATCAAGCTTCAGTATATAAGGCAACGCTAAGCTGGAAACTTCATGGAATGCCTGAAAATCGTGTTTTTAACAGAACATCAACACAGAAGATGCTAAAGCTTAGGAAAAGGGAAGTTGTCAATGGAAAGCCACAAATGTCTCCAGTATCTTCACATGTTTACTAGACCCATAGAGGTAGCAAGACCTTCGATCTTTTGCCAAGATATTATCTAGACACGATCAATAATATGGCATCGCTAGAAAGTACACCTGCTGTGCTTGTACATTTTTCAATTCCTATTCCAGAAGAGAGGTGCATGGTATTTGTCTCTTCAACTTCGGCACTTGTTGTATATAATCTTCTTCACCTTCAGCATAAATAGTATTATTTCTTCATGAATAAAACCAGCTGAACATCATTAGCAATCAAAAGCCCAAAATCACAAGAATGAAAAAAAAAAGTTACATATTAGAGAGATGAACATATATGCAGTAATTTGTCATTTCCTTCCCATAGTTGAGATGCAGAAAGGTCACTAATGTGTTTACTTCCAAACTGTAAAACGTCAATTGTTGAAACTGCCTTATATGATGGAGAATATTAGAAAGCAGGAGCTTTCATTACGTACTGAGATTGCAACCAACATGCTGATGTTAGCAAATTCTCATGAAGAGTGCACTTATTTTACTATGTGCAAAGGTCATTTTACCACTATATCTGACAGTTTGATGTTTTGCAGACTTCATCAATATGCTTTTACTGCTAGTACTTGAGAGAACAAATATACAATTATCTGCAAGCAATGAAGGCCCGTTGGCAACCTACATTTGCTCAAAGTGCCCAAGCATATGTCCACATCATTTTCACACTCATGCAATTCAGGTAAACCTTCACCATTTTCCCCTCGAACAAGTGTTGCATGAGCCTGAAAGAACTTCCATATAAATCACATCATCAATATGTACGGAATAAATGCAGAGATTACAATGAATCTATATAACCTAGACATACATCATCAATGGTTAACAGAAATCCATGCTTCCTGTGAAGTTCAACAAGTTGGGTTATTGGATCAAAAACTCCATCCATACTAAACATGCTGCATGATAACAATGCAATTTTTTTATGTAACAGAAACATCAGATGTCCTCTTTTTTTTTTTTTTTGATAAGACGGATGCTTCATCTATTATGAGTATGAATACAATCCAAAAGATCAGAAAAAAGGATGTCTCTAAAGGACATCAGCAAAAATCAGGATTCAATGTCTTAATCTTTTATTCGTTTGCAACATTTATTTTAGCATTCAATGTCTTGTCTTCAGTCTTTGGGTGGTTCACATGATTTAAAGTGACAGTATTGCATCCTTGTTGTAGTTAATAATTGATTTATTGCCTTGAATAACATCAACTTCATTTTGAACTGATGCTTGGAAGCAGAGCTCTGAAAAAATTAGGATGGGAAGCACTTAGTGCAGCACTAAGTTGTACCCACCTAAGGAACTTCTTTTAAATAAATTACAATAGCCACTTATAAAAAAAATACAATAGTCACTTTTTGGCATGGTGTTGGTCTGATTTTCAACATCTGATGTCCTTTACTGTGTGATCTGTGAGCCAGGTACTGCAGAGTAATGAAGGAGAAATCCTTTGATTGCCACCACCACCAACAAAAGGCATATTGGAGAATCACTTTTAGGCTACCCAAGACTAGATCCATGTGTAGGTTGATCTTCAAAATTTACTATTTTGGAGTTCAGTGTGCAACTCAGCTATCTGCGATGACAATCTTCTTCTCCATTTTGCAACATGATCTGTTTAATAACAATGTAGATAGCACCATGAGATGTAGGGTATTCAATGAATAGATGGCACATTTTAAATCAATTGTAAAATGAAGATGTAGAGCAGAGCATCGAGATGAGACATGTCACAATGTCTGTACACAAAAACTTCTGCTTCCTACTGCTGCTCAGCAAGATGGATCCCATCAATTATTGAAGCATAGGTTCAAGGCATAAAAATATGGCAACTCTTTCATCCTCAGATGGTTTCCTACCAACAGCCAGAAGCAAGCTGACACTTACCAAAGCTGACATGAAGGCCATGGTGGCAGCAAAGCCAGTAGGGCAAAGAAGCCAATCGTGAAAGACTGAAAGGGTTAAAGTTTAAACCATGCAGCAGCCTCTCTTAGTAACGTCTGTTGTATAGCAACCAAAAGCACGGGACAGGAAGCAAAAGATATGTCTTCTAATTTGCTGCTTTGGGACGTAGATAAGGAATTACACCTTGAAAGCACCAGTTTTATGCATTTTAAGGTGATGACACCTAATTTAATCCCTGAGGATAACTACAACCACAACACCAAGACCCATCTACTAAAGTCACCCCTGCTTCTACACTAATTACTGTCTAGAGAAATAATCTCCATTAATTATGGTGGCCTTCATCTGGTCTTTCTTATTGCATTTTCTCATGCTTCATTTGGTCAATGTCTCCAGGACAAAGCACATCCACTTAGTCCAAGATTCACAAATTTTAAGAGTTAATCAACATTCAAGACAAAAATCAATTTGGCTGTCCATAGAGTCTGAAGCAAGTGTTACTCTATAAGGAGTTCCATCTTATTCTCATATTACCACGCACCAAAGAACTTGAAGTACTAATATGGTACACCACCTATTTTGTACCTGATTAACCTTCATCTTAAAGCCCATCATATAGAGTCACGAGGGCACAATGAATTGAGGCACTACAATAGCACATGTCAAGAACCTGTAAATAGATTATGATATACAATCCATGTGAAAAACAGAAGGATAAAAACAATACATATGTGAAAGCAGTCTACATGTATGAGTTCTGATTACATACAACAACATAGATGCAAAATTGGTACATCAAGACATACAACTTTATACTAGTATCTGTACATTTATAAAAAAATAAGGATAGCATCTAACCAAACTATAGAAACTTGCGATCATAAACCATCTCAGAAATATGCACTCATTTTTGTTTAAAATGTTCATTTCATAGTCTCAATTAATTTGTTGGACAATCTAACACTATTTAACTGCAATTGTTCAACACTGAATAGCCTATAAATGAAGATAATCCCATACTGCATAAGCTTCACATGTACTAGATTGAAGCTCATGTAGTATGGGGTCATCTTCATTTATAAGCAATTCAATGCTGAACTTTTTTTTTTTGTGTGTGAATAGAATTTCAAATTTACACAACAAGCATTCAATTTCTTGAAATAAAAGAAAAGGTACATTATCCTAGTTATGATCCCAATAATCTAGGGTCCCGGGAAGGGCAAAGTGGGGACCCACCTGACCTTGGGCATTTTCCATGAAACAAAGGAAGCCAAAAATAATTCAATGGGGAAGAGTTCCAAGGCTTTTCTTGAATAAAAACATGATTGTTCAGAAAATTAGGAGAAGCCTTAAAGAAAGGGCATGGTACACACAACCCTTGTGCATTAGTTTATATGACTGTAACCTTGTGTGTATCGTTTCAATTTACATTTGTACGTGCCCACGTGTATGGACTGGTATGAAGGGTGCAGAGTTGCACAACCCTCAACCTGTTAAACATATTTCCCTCCTAAGAGATATCCTTCCATGTTTAGTTGTGCTTATTTGGGATGTATATTGATATGTAACCATGTTTGGCTAATCCTAATTAGGGATTTTGGTAGGCATATACCTTATATAAATCCTCGAGTGTATATTTAATGGGATGAATCCCAAGTATAATGATAAGGAATTCAAGTTTCTACATGGTATCAGAGCGGGTTGCTATTCCATCTTATCCCTGCCTATCCCAAATCTATTCTAATCCTATTCCAACCTTATTCCGGCCCTTTTCCTTTTTTTCCCAAGACCTAATCTCCCAGACCCCATCACCGCCCCACGTCTCCCGTCAATCCTCCTCCTCCCTTCCCTTTCCCCCCATTGCCACCGCCACTGCCGTTGATCAACTCCGCCGCCTGCATCTAGAAACTGATCGCCGCTCAGTCGAACCCCCTCCTCGCGAAGGAGATCTACGACGTGGCCTCCTTCCACCACCCCGACCTCGCCCTCTCCGCCTTCCGTCGCCTCCATCGGCCCTGTCACACCGCCTTGCCTCCCGCTGCCCCACCCCAGCCACCACCTCCTCTCATCGCCTGTCACCACCGTGCACCTCCCACCGTCCACCGTCCATCGATCCCACCACCCCAACCCGCCCTCTCCTCCTTGTCCCCTCCGCCGGCGGCTCCGTTCATCTAGAGCTTCGCGCCCGGCGACCTGAGCGACCGGCATCCCGACGCCTCCTGCTGTACCGACCTCCTGCTGCACCGCCCCTGCACCGGCCCTCCGATCACTGGTCGGTCTCCAGATCCGGCCACCGGTCACCCCTCGCCAACGTCTTCCACCGCGCCTACTCCCGTCTGCTCTCCGCCGACGTCTTCCGTCGCCGCCCTGCTCTGCTCTTTTGGCACTCCTCGTGGGAGCTTTGCGGCGCATATGTCGGATCTGCTTGCCGGATCTGTTGGCCTTCGTAGATCCTCCTTCGTGAATCTCTCGACCGGCGGGATCCAACTCTGGCGACTACTCTGCTGACGGCGCTGTGATCCCTCTCCTAGGTCTGATCCGCACCAGTCGACTCTGTTCGTCTCTCTTGCTGCCGGAGCATAGCAACACTGCTCCTTCACCTCGTTGATTGGCGCCATTGATCTTCTTCGTCGGGCTCTGCAGTCATGCCACCTATCACTGTTTCGTGACCATTGGCTCTGCTCTCTTCCTCCCTATCCATGGCAGCTGATCTCGCGCAACCCTTATTATCAAACTAGATGGGGCCAATATAGTCAATGGTCCTATATGATGCGCATCTTTTTGAAAGGTCGAGGACTATGGAAATATGTCACGGCTGCACTTCCATGTCCAGTTGAATCTGGAGATGCTTTTGATCAATGGGAGATCAACAACAATAAGATCATGACTTGGATTTCCAATTCCGTGAGTCCATCTATCAGCCTGCACTTCAGCAAGTTTGACACTGCACAGGCAATCTGGGACTTTCTTGCCAAACAGTAAATCAGACAAATTTTGCCCTGAAGTATAAACTTGAACTGGATATTCGTAATCTCAAGCAACAACCGGCACAATCTGTAGCTGATTTTCATTCTCAGATGTCTGTGATTTGGGATCAATTTGCTCTTATGGAGCCTAATTAGACCCATGATGCAGAACTTTATTATCAGTTTCGAGAAGAATTTCGCCTTGTCCAGTTCTTGATGGCTCTTCGTGATGAGTTTGAGCTTATTTGAGCATCGATTCTGTACCGCTCTCCTCTTCCTTCTATTGACACCGCTCTTTCTGAGTTGATTGCTAAAGAAACTCGCAGGCAGATCGTTTCTTCCAACTCTAATACCTCTCTGCTTTTATCTGCACGGGTCAAATCGAAGGGATTGTCTCAACTTCAGTACCACTCATGCAAGAAATTTGGCCATCTTGCTCGGAATTGTCCAGGCTCTGATTCTTGCAATCTGGATACATCTTCCATGCAGTGCACATACTGTAAGAAGGTTGGACATGTTGTTTCGTATTGTCCCCATCCAAACACTAACCACATGCGAGCTAAGACCCGAAGTTCTGGAGATCGCCCTTCCTCTATTGCTGCTACTGTCATGCCAGCCTCTACCGCACAGGCGGTCACCTCTCTTACTCACAATGATATCCAAGCGATGATACATCAGGCTCTCTCTGTTGGTAATTCCGTAACCTCTTCTTCTGACACTTCTCTTTGCCAAGTAAGTGGTTTTTTGATTCCGGTGCCTCAAACCATATGACATTCCATTCCGATATTTTTCAGCATGTTTTCCTTTTCATTATCTACCCCAGGTTCAAACTGCAAATGGTTCTCTCATTACTGCTGCCATAATGAAACCATTCATTCTGACATCCTATGCCTTTCTAATATTCTCCTTGCTCCACAACTCTCTCTAAATCTTATTTCCATTGGCCAATTATGTGAGCAAGGCCTTACCGTTATCTTTTCTGGCTGTGTTATGCAGGATTGCTTAACGGGGAAGGAAGTTGAGACCGGCCGTAAGGTTGGTCGTCTTTGTTCTGGATGGCTTTATGTTTCCTCATGCCTTTGGTATTCACTCTGTTGCTGCTGTTTCTCTCATAATTCCTCTTGGCACAATCGTTAAGTCATCCTTCCTTTTCCAAGTTATCCCACTTATTTAATAAAGGCTTTTTAGGCTCTGTCTCTGAAGCAAAAGAATCATCCTGTATTCATTGTAAGTTATCTAAACAAGCAGCTTTACCTTTCTCATTGAGACACTCTACTACTACTACTCCTTTTGATCTTATTCATTCTGATGTTTGGGGTCCTGCTCCTGTCTCTTATGGGTGGCTCTAAATATTATGTTATTTTTATTGATGATTTCACACATTTTACATGGCTCTATCTTTTACCTATTCGTTCTGATGTTCTAAATGTCTATATTGAATTTGCCACCATGATTAGAACCTAATTTTCTAAACCTATCAAATTTTTCATTCTGATTCTAGTGGCGAATATCTCTCAAAATCTTTTAATGAATACCTTAAATCCCAAGGCACACTTTTGCAATTATCATGTGTTGAGACCCCTCAACAAAATGGTGTATCTGAATGCAAAACATCGTCATATTGTTGAAACCGCCCGTACCTTGCTTCTTTCCTCTTCTGTTCCAAAAGCCTTTTGGGGAGAAGCCATGAATTGCCGTATATCTCATCAATCGCCTTCCCTCCAATGTCATTTCCAATCTTTATCCCTTTGAACGCCTTTATCATTCTCCCCCTTCTATGACCATCTTCGTATTTTGGCTGTACTTGCTTTATTCTTCTTCCCAAATGTGAGTGTGATAAACTTTCCAAGAAAAATGTAATCTGCGTGTTCTTAGGTTATGGCCTCCAACAAAAAGGATATCGGTGTTATAATCCTACTACACGCAAACTGCGTATTTCTCGACATGTCACGTTCTGGGAACATATTCCTTTTTCTCCTTACCCCACAAAACATCTCTATTTCCGTGTCAAGAACCTCTGCTAGATCCTTTTTCACCACTTCATGAGGAACATGGACCACCTGACCAACCAGACAGGCCTGCTGTCCTCCTCGCAACCAATCCCCTTGCGAGCAATCCGGCAACCACTGAGAGGCGGTATCATGCTTGCAACCACAATCCACCACCCCGGTTGACAGACTATCATTGTTACCTGTCCACCATTTTGCCCTTACATGAACCTAAGTCATATCAAGAGGCATCATCTAATCTTTCCTAGCAGAATGCTATGTCAGAAGAACTTGAGGCTCTACAGAAGACCCATACATGGGACCTGGTCGATCTACCGCCTGGGAAATCAATTGTGGATTGCAAATGGATATACAAGATCAAAACTAAGGCTGATGGTTCCATCGAGCGCTATAAGGCTCGTCTTGTTGCCAAAGAATTTACATAGGAATATGGCATCGACTATGAAGAGACCTTCGCTACTATTGCCCGTATGACTTCAATCCGGACTCTACTTGCTATAGCTGCTGCCAAAAGATGGTCCTTGCATCAACTTGATGTCAAGAATGCTTTTCTTCATGGAGATCTATCTGAAGAAGTATACATGGTGCCGCCTCCTGGCTTACCTCATCAGCCTCATCAAGTCTGTAAACTTCGACGTGCTCTTTATGGTCTCAAACAGGCACCTCGTGCTTGGTTTGAAAAATTCCAAACTACTCTTCTTGGTTATGGATTCTCTAGAGCCTTCATGACTCAGCTTTATTCTATCGCCGCTCCTCTCATGGAATAGTTTTACTTCTTCTTTATGTTGATGATATGGTTATCACTGGAGATGACCAACAAGGCATTTATAATATCAAGCAATACTTGCACAAGTGCTTTGAAATGAAAGATCTTGGCTTATTACGCTTCTTTCTTGGCATTGAAGTCAACCATCAATCTAATGGTCTTTCCTTTCTCAAGCTAAATATGCCTCTGATCTACTCATTCGTGCTGGCATTTTTGCCAATAAAACTGTTGATACCCTCTTGAGATAAATCTGAAGCTTCAGCCTACTGATGGAAAGATTCTCACTGATACCACTAGGTATCGACAGCTTGTAGGTAGTTTCAACTACCTCACTATCACTCGGCCAGATATTTTCCATGCAGTTCATGTTGTCAGTCAGTTTATGTCTGCGCCTCGATCTACTCACTATGCTTTTGTGCTTCGGATCCTCCAATATATCAAAGGCACGCTATATCATGGACTTCTTCTTTTCCCTTCTCATCTAAATCTTCATGCATATTCTGATTCAGATTGGGCTGGGGATATCACTGATCGACGCTCTACCACTGGCTATTGCATATTTTGGGAAACTCATTGATTGCTTGGAAAAGTAAAAAGTAGTCAGTTGTATCTCGCTCCAGCGCCGAAGCTGAATACCGTGCCCTTGCTCATACTACTGCTGAGATTGTCTGGCTTCGCTGGCTACTTAATGATATGGGCATTCAGCTATCTGCTCCAACGTCCATTATTGTGATAGTCATAGTGCTATCCAAATCACCCGCAATGCTGTCTTCCATGAACGTACCAAATATATTGAAATTGACTGTCACTTTACTCGCCACCACTATCAGCAGCGGACTATTGATCTACATCTTATCTCCTCCACCAATCAAATTGCTGATTTACTCACAAAGTCTCATGACAAGGAGCGCTACCACTACCTTCTCTCCAAACTTCATCTGCAAGAAGCACCTTCAGTTTGACGGGGGGGTGTAAACATATTTCCCTCCTAAGAGATATCCTTTCATGTTTAGTTGTGCTTATTTGGGATGTATATTGATATGTAACCATGTTTGGCTATTCCTAATTAGGATATTTGGTAGGCATTTATCTTATGTACATCCTCAAATGTATATTAATGGGATGAATCCAAAGTATAATGATCAGGAATTCAAGTTTCTACACAACCATGCCACTAAATTGTCAGCTTGTTTGTATATGTGAAGCAATACAGGCAGAAGGAATGCATGTTTGGCTAATCCTAATTAGGATATTTGGTAGGCATTTATCTTATGTACATCCTCAAGTGTATATTTAATGGGATGAATCCCAAGTATAATGATCAGGAATTCAAGTTTCTACACAACCATGCCACTAAATTGTCAGCTTATTGTATATGTGAAGCAATACATGCAGGAGGAATGCTACAAAGATACACAACTTGGTAAAATGCTGTTAACAAACCAGCAAGGAATGCAACACAGATATGTTGTGGTGCAAATGATCGCTTGAAAATCAAATTGTCAACTTATTTGCAACGTCACATGCCAAGAATTAATGTTTTCTTCTTTCCAAATAATCCATGGAACAATAACTACATTATGAGCGCATAAAATTACTGATACCGGCATGTATTTATTCTTTCTTGAAGTGCATATCCTCTATGACTTGGTAGGGAATACTCTTATAGCATTTAGCGTACCATCTAATGCTGCTCAAAGTTGTTTATTCAGCTGTGTATTTTTAATTCAGAGGGGCAAGAACACAAGGGCAATGTAAAAGATTTCTTTCATCATTGGACATTTGGCAAATGGCCACATCTTTCCTGTCACGCCCCAAATTCAGCACTAGAATTGGCACGCGACCGACCGCACAAACTCTAGGTTTATCCTAGAGATCATGCAAGGCCTGGATATACAATAGTCACTTACCTCAAAAATCTCATTCATCACCAAGCCCGAATACCTGCACGACTCTGTGAAAGAAGAAAGTAGGATTGTGAGCTCTACAGTCCAGAAAGGTTCCCTCACAATCACACCAGTATTAATATAAAAACTGAAAGCAGCGAGATCATAATCATATAACGGAAAATGATAAATTTTTCAGTCACGCAACCAAAAACCAATCACATATCAAGTATATCAAAACCTTCATAACATTATATTTCTTTTATATGTTTTCATTAACTTTTCCTCTTCTTTAGGGTTCTGAACTAGCCATTGTCATGCGACGCCCATGACTGGCAACCACACAATCAACCATGTATTCTAAGCCCGTGGCCAGGCTAGCTCACGTACAAAGCCCGTGACTCTGGCTGTCCCATGTTTTAAATGTCCATGGCCGGCTATTCTACGTACGAAGCTCATGACTCCCAGCAACTTCAGATCCATAGCTAATCCAAACACCGTTATTACTTTAACCATCCACATCATCTTATCAAATCGTATCACGATGTCAAACCTGAAATCTCAAACTTCTCAATGACCGGCATCACGGTCCAAACCATCAAAAATAATTTTTGTCCGATAAACACAGTATCTAGAAATATAAAATAATAATAATCATAATCATATTGTCCTTCATAAAAACTCAACTACACCATGCAATAATAAATCATGCATGCCAATTCTCATGTACTTGGATCAAAACCATGCCATGTAAAACAATATGAACTGGTGATCATGTCCAGAATCCTTACCCTCAATCGCTAACCCAAAATATCCGGTATCAATCTATACCCGGATTCATCCAACACCTTCATGTTCAAAAGGTTGTAAAATCCTAACTGCATGAATTTTGAGAAAAAGACTTTTCGATCTCCCACTTCAAAATTTATATTTTTTTCTTCCTTCCTCTACTCTTCTTCTTCTCTCCTCTTTCTCTTTCGTTTCCTCTCCTCCTCTCTTTCTGGCTCTCTGCAGGCTCTTCCCTGCCTTCTGTCGACGTCCCCTGATAAAAAAGAAAGAACCAGTCCAAAATCACATCAAACTCATCTCAAAAATTTTCTAAAACCATCAAAACCTTTCAGACCGTTGATCTGAGATCACGCCTCAAACCGCATCCAAATCCAAATCCAGAAGCCCCTGATCAAGATAAACTCTTTCGGATCATTCTCAGCCGTTTGATCGAGTGACGGACGGTCCAGATCGTTGAAACAGAAACGGAGCCGCGAGAAACCCATGATGGATGGGAGAAAAAACAGCCACGAGAACGGGACCAACGGAACGCTCGGTGCGCGAACGGGCCACGATCGGTCGCGACCGCGCCTGCGTCGCCCAGCGCTCTCGAGCTCGAGCCACGCCCGCGTCGCCTGGGCCGCGCACTGCGTGCCTCGCATCGCGCGCCCACATCGCTCGCCGCCTGCGTCGCACGCACCCATCACTCGGCACGCCGACGCCCGCGCGGATTTGCATGCCCACTCGCCCGCCTGCTCTCGGCTTGGGCTGCATGTGGACCACGCAGTGGGTTTAGGCCGATCCATTCTGGTGGGCCGGCCAGGCCTTCGAACCCCTTTTTTTTTTTTACCGGGTCGTTACATTTCCAAACTCCAGAGTGTCGAACTTTTACCATGACCTTTCAAACTTAATTTCCTTGCATCATTTGCATCAGAATCTAATTTTGCAATCTAACTTTCATCTAGTAACCATGCTAAAAAAGGAATAAAGTCCATTCCCTTTTAATCATTACGAAGGAAAGAACTTGTAGACTGCTATTAACATATAACATTAATGTCTCCCACTATGGGAAGGCCATAAAACAGAGTTTTTAGCCAACTGAACTTGAGGTACTGAGTGCTGCTGACTCACATCAGGTGACATTTGATAGGCATGTCCAGGTCCTTACCCAAAAAGCCAAAAAGACAGATGTCCAAATTTGTGGCTAACACCTTATCCCAAATTCAGGTACTATTGTTTCCGATGTAATCATAAGTGTGGTAAATTTTAAGTAAACACTCCTCCCTCCCTCTGATGCTTAAATAAAGCAGACTATATGAAAACAGAGTGGATTTTTCTAAACAAACAAACACGGTTAAACGAGCTTGAAAACCTTTCTTCTGCCTCAAAGGGGTAAAATATTATAATACAACATGAAGCATAAGCTAATTCAAAGCAACCAAGAAGCAATGCGTAAAAATCTCATATTATAGAAGAACAGACATTATTCTCGGTAACCTTTTTTTTCCTAATCTGCCAAAGAAGCTTGAAGTAGCCTGTGATAGTTGGTATAACCACAGATAAAGGAGAGCCTCTCAGACCCACACCGAGCTCTTGAGCTGCCTAAAATTGGACCATACTCGACACCGAAAACATTCGAAAGCAAACCCACCGATCTAAATCAACTCTACTGTCTCTCCATCGTAACAATGAAAGATCATCAAGTGCACTAACCTTTGCGGCAGCCTGTCGAACAGCCAGGTAAGGGCTCAAACCCACGTAATCATTTCCCGAGAAGTGCAGCAACTTCCCACTCACCTTCTCATCTTTACCAACGGATTCACCTCCTGAATATATGATTTTTTTTTAAAAAAAAAACCAAAGTTTTAACTGTGATCAGGTATTTCGTCTATCGTTCTTACAAAAAAAAAAAAAAAATCAAAATTTTGACACAAAGTTGGAAGCATCGAGAGAGATCGAATGAGGTAAGAGTAGATGGGAGAGAATCTAAGCGGGGAAGGCCTTACCGAGGCTTGGGAGCTCGCGAAACCAGTCACAGAAGATGGTTTCCCCGATTTCCACCTCCACCGATGACCAGTCCCAATGCCGCGGGCCGTCGAACGTCTCGGCCGGCGGCGGCGAGGGAAGGGAGACAGCCTGGTGGAGCGTAGGAGCTTCTTGGAAGCCAGCCTCGAGAGTGCCGCCTGGACCCAGCGTTCCCAAGGCTCCACCTTTGAGCAAGAGAGGGCGAGGAAGATAGGGAGGAGGCGACGTACGAGGGTTGCTATCGCTTTGGTGTAGTGAACAAAAAGGCTCCTCCCTTCTATTTTCTCGGTTCAGACGGAGAGAACTGGCGTCGGTGCGTCACCTCTGAGACCATGCCATGGTGGAATCACCGGCTTGGGGTGGGTTGGCCTTGGACAATTAGCTAACTCCATCCAAACAACCTTTATTTAACCAAGCACCTTGGATTTTCCCGGTAGACGACACCGAGACATGCTGCTTAAACTGTCTGGAATCTGTGATCAAACTGATGTTAGAATGGACAATCCTAGTTGCTCAATGTGCTTGATATTTTTTTTCTCTTTTTTCTTTTTTTTGATAAGGCAAAAAAAAAAAGAAAAGAGTTAGATCTTATGCATGGTCATTTCTAGACAGTCTCCTAATTCCAGCAAAAAAAATATTCAATACACGATGCATATTAATTTTTCTGTAGCCATTCCCCATTCAAAAATAAATACATCAACCTGACTCGAATACTAGCCAACTGTTGTGAGATCACAACCAACTATACAACACGCCAGTGACGATATTTTTCTTCTCTTTACTTTTCTTTTTCTTTCTTTCTTTTTTTTTTTTTTTTTTGTTTGTTTGTTTTGTTTTGTTTTTGAACCAGGGGCATGATACTTGATTACTTGTCCATCATGTGATCTTAATATGAGCACTTTAAAAAAAAAATGTTTTGATTTATTGTTGAAAGGTAATCAACTTGTTTGACTTTGACCAAATGTGCCTTATCAATTATCATACTAAAAATGTTATTGACTTGTATTGCATTCTGTTGCCGCCAAGATCGTCGTGGCCTGTAGCTCTGTCGGCGTCGGAGCGTACCTCCTTCGCTGTCTCGCCATCCGGTGTACCTGGACCTACAAAACAGGGATTAGTGACCCGGGTCAGGATTTCCAGCGGGGGCACTCCGACGGTCAAGTCTGTGACGATCCATGGGAACAGATCCTCCTGGTCGAGTCCCTCTTAATGGACTCCACACGAGGAGGGTGTGTTGTGTAAGAGTGGGATGCAAGTGTGTCGGGAAAAGTGTGGCCTGGCTAGAGGGAGTCTCTGTGCGGCCCTTCTGCCCGATCTTGCTTGAGGATGCCGGCAGTGCCATGCCCTCTTCTTGATGGGGCGTGCACTTGTTTTTCAGTGGTGTGTCTTGTGCCTTGCTTGTTTGTGTTGTGGTTGTTACCTTCGAGTTTTTGTGAACTAGGTTACCGTTGGGCATCCGTCTTGAGATCTCCATCGGGCTGTCTGGCGCGTGCGGCGGTGTCCCAAAGAGCTTTCCCAATCCATGATAAGGGAGGTTGTCATGTACTCTGACATCCCCTTGGTCGTCTCATTTCGGGAAAACTGGCAGTACCTTGATCATTGGCCACCGTCCCTGGGATTCAAATCTCCTGGTTGGCTTCCTTTCTTGGATGGTCCAGGTGGTTGGTGAGGAGCGTGGTGTCTCGATCAGTATGTTTCTCCCCTTTCTAGTATAACCGGCGGTTGCAGGCGGTCAGTACGGTATGGCAGGTGTTCCAGTATAGCCCTCGGGTGGCTCGCTGGTGTCCTGGGACGGCGATGCCCACGTCTGAGCTGGGGCTGGGTTAAGATGGCCGGGCTTGCTCCAGCCTAGATGCCCCGAGCTTGCGGGATCGCCTCGGCGGAGGAGGGCAGAGAGCGGGCCCGGTCCAGAGGGCTCGCGCTTGGAGAGGCTCCACGTGGCGGAGGATTACTGAGCTCGACTCCGACCACAGGACTCAGCTCCGAGGGTCTCGCTCCGGAGGGCAAAGGGGCGGGCCCGGTCCAGAGGGCTCGCGCTCGGAAAGGCTCCACGTGGCGGAGGAGTGCTGAGCTCGACTTCGACCACAGAGCTCAACGTCCGAGGGTCTCACTTTGGAGGGCAGAGGATGGGCCCGATCCAGAGGGCTCGCACTCAGAGAGGCTCCACATGGCGGAGGAGTACTAAGCTCGACTCCGACCACAGGGCTCATCCTCCGAGGGTCTCGCTCTAGAGGGCAGAGGACGGCTCTGGCCTAGGCATCCCGAGCTCGCGGGGCCGACCTGACGGAGGGCGGAGCTCGACTCGCTGTGTTGAGCGAGCTCAGCACGGTGAAGCAGTCTGAGCAGGGGAATTAACGCGGTATCTAATCGCGGCGGCTTCCTTAACGTGGCACCTGTCAACTGTCCCACGTTAGCAGTCTTGCCATATCATTTGTCCCTCACTTCCGAGGCTCGTTAGTGCATGGCGCACGGGCCGAAGGGAGTAATTATGATGCTGACATGGAAAGGAAAAAATCTGGTGCAATGATGGCCATGATTGCTGGCACTTCATGAGACGATTCTGCGGGCCAATTCGTGGGTGCCGGGTGGCCATGTCCGAGGTGCAGTTAAGTTGGCACAGAATTCAAAGCGATCGGGATGCCGTTTTCGTCGATGGGCAACATGTGGCGCAGATCTGTTGGGGGAAGGGTTGTATTGATACGGATTCGTCGGGTCACTTTGAAAGAAAGGTGGGCTTTACTCGAAATATCCATTCTTTGCGCTTGCTTGCCGCTGCGTCCAGGCTTTTCTTCTTCCCAATTGCTTCAGATCTCCAAAGGAACCAGGTAGTCCCCTTTTCCTCTTGCTTTCGTCAGAGTAGGGTCTTCCCTCCGGGTCGAGTCCGTTCTTCGTCTTCCACTTCTAGTTCTTCACTTTCCCTGTTCTTGAGGATGTCCCATTTTGGTTCGGGTTTCTACCCCTCCACTGATCAGGATGAGGCCGGTCCCTCTGAGCGGAGGCCGGCATCTTCTCCTTCCTCCGGTGAGAAGGAGGATGCGACTCGCTTCGAATTCAGCAGGAGGCGTCCTCCGGTCCGATGCTCATCAAGGAACCAGGGTCCGGTCCTTCTCTTCCTCCTCCTCCTTCTATACCTACTCCTGAGTTCGCCCGGTCCTCCGGTCCTTGCGGGGTCGTTTCGACGATTACCGTCGAGGAATTGGGGACTCTTCGGGATGTCTATGGCATCCCACCTTCTGTTCGGCTCATGATCCCTCGTCCAGGGGAATGGGTCACTTCCAGTGGCCCGAGCCGCATTGCTTTCTATGAAGATACCTTTTCAGGGGGTCTCCGCTTCCTCTTCCATCCTTTTTTCATGTCTGTCTTGGACAACTATCGTTTGGTCCCTGCTCAGCTAGTGCCAAACGCCATTAGGGTCATCTTCTCCTTTATTGTCCTTTGTTACCTCCACGGGTTTATTGCCCGGTTCTCCTTGTTCAGGGCTTTCTTTGCTCTGAAGCGCTACCCGACTGAGGACGGGTGGTGGTCTTTGTCTTCGCACCCGAAGGGCATCAGATTCGAGCTCTCCTCTTCCATCAAGAGATGGAAGAGCAAATTCTTTTTGCTGCGGTTGAGGGGGTCGACTGGGTCTGGAGCGATCCGGACCAATCCCCTAATTGAAATTCTATGGTCGATGTGGCTGACCGAGATGACTACGAGCAGCTTCGCACCGCCCAGATCCCTTCTCTTGAGGTCCTGTTATCAAAGCAGAAACTCTCCGATGCCGGGGTCGACCCAACGAATGGGTTGGGTGAGTTCGACCTGGACTCTCCTTTTCCTTTCTTGCATTTCTTACACTGCTTTTTATGGGTTCTGACTGTTATGTGACTTGCATCAGGGATGATTTCACAGAGAGTGACCTGGCGATCGCCCGGAAGAGGCCGCGACCGGGCTGGCCGAGGAGAGAGACAGAGGCAGGTCCGGGGCGAGAGCACACTTGCGGCTACTTCTGTCGTGGTGGCGGTTCGAGCTCTACTGCTAGAGCCGGTCAGAGTTCAGGGGGACCCGAGCTACCGATACCCCTGGCATCAGAGGGCGGCACAGAGCGTACCGGCCTGCCGGGCAGCGGTCCAGGGCAGAGGAGCCCACGAGATCAGAGCGACATGGTCATCAGGGGGCGGCCCCCGTAGCGGAGCCTGAGGTAGTGGCCTGGGCAAGGGCCGCAGCTGCTGCCGCCGCGCCTTCCAGTCCTCCGCGTCCACCTGTGATCGAGATTAGGGATGAGGAGGTCCGGGCTGTGACCAAGGCTGCGAATGAGGCACCGCCTGCACCGGTGTCAGCTCCTCAGCCTGTCTCCAGGGGCCCTGCTGCTAGTAGGGCGAGGCCGCTTGCTCCAGGAGAGAGTAGGAGAGAGGAGGCGCGACATCGTCTCCCCTTCAAGATGGGGCCAGATCATTCCTCCAGAGCCCCGAGCTGGCCGAGCGCATGATGGATTTCTCAATCTAGACATGCGATCGGCAGGATATGATCGGAATGCGGTTGGGCGATGTTCTCAGCATCATCTTCCCTAGCTTTACTCGGTGAGTCATCCCTTTCTTCTCTCTTCTCTCTCTTTTTTTTTTTTTTTTTGAGCTGACCTTTCTCATGGTGCAAATCGATGCCGAGGCCCTTTTTATTAAGGGCTGCTATCAGAATTGGGAACGCATCAAGCGGCAGCAAGCGACGAGATCGAGTCTCTAAAGATCGATCTGAAGCAGAAGGGGGCGCGTCGAGCAGGAGGTTGTGTACCTAAAGAAGCAGCTCGCTGACGCTGCTGAGGGGGCGAGCGAAGAAACTCATGGGGGCCCTTGACCTGGAGTGAAGTCGCTCAAGGAAGGCCATCGACGACCTCTCCACCGTTGAGAAGAGACTGAACTGGTACAGTGTCGAGACTGATCGGCACAAGGAGGCCTCCCGAACTGCCCAGGTGGAGCTGGAAACAGGGAAGGAGAAACTGGCCGTGACTGAGAAGGTGGCAGAGGTGGCGGCCAAGTCGACGGAGGCTGCCAGATTGGAAGCCACCGAGGCAAAGAAGGTGGCTACCAAGGCCAAAAAGGATGTCGAGGAGGCCATTGTCAAGTTCAAGGCCTCGGAGGAGTTCGTTGCCGAAATCCAACAGGCAGCGTCGACTCCTTCTACAAGGGCTTCATGTTCTTACACGGCCGGGTCAAGGTGCTTGTTCCCGAGAAGAGCCATAGTCGCCTTCATTATCCTTCGACCTCGAATGTAGAGCCTGATGAGGAGGTCACGAGGAAACCATGGACTCCGAGTCCGCGACACCAACTGAGGCCGAGCCATCCGAGGCCGAGGGCGCCAGCCAAAGGTTCCTGGGGGTGGGACCTCTCAGCCCCAGGGCCTAGCAGGGGGGTCGGCCGGCGCAGGGTAGCCCTTTCTTCTTTACTGTGTACTCTTTCTTTTTGTACTTTGTCAGGGTCACCCAGCATGTCGGGGGCACGTAAAATGCTTGTAATTGGTACTTAATTCAATAAAATTTCAATTTCCTTGCATACCTGTCTTTCACCCAGCTTTTCCCTCCTTTTCTCTCTCTTTCTCTCTCCTTTCTCCTTTTCTTTTTGGATGAGTGGGGAGATCAGAGAAGAGGGTCTCACCTCGCCTAGGGCTTAATTACCAGGCTTTGGTGTCGGCAAGTCAGGTGCAAGGTTCTGGCAGTTGTAAGCAGCTGGGCTCGGTGGTTCCTTGGCCGGAGAGCTGGGCTCTGGTCTTGGGCTGGTGTCCTGGAGCTGGGCTCGGGGATGTTGATGACTGAGAGCAGTGTGGCTCAGAGATCCCTTGGCCGGAGATCTAAGCTCCGGTCTTGGGCTGGCATCCTGAAGCTGGGCTCGGGGACGTTTTTGATTGAGAGTTGCATGGTTCGAAGGTCCCTTGCCGAAGATCTGAGCTCCGGTCTTGGGCTGGCATCCTGGAGCTGGCTCGGGGACATTGTTGATTGAGAGCTGCATGGCTCGAAGGTCCCTTGGCCGGAGATCTGAGCTCCAGTCTTGGGCTGGCATCCTGGAGCTGGGCTCGGGGACATTGTTGATTGAGAGCTGCGTGGCTCGAAGGTCCCTTGGCCGGAGATCTGAGCTCCGGTCTTGGGCTGGCATCCTGGAGCTGGGCTCGGGGATGTTGTTAATTGAGAGCTGCGTGGCTCGAAGGTCCCTTGGCCGGAGATCTGAGCTCCAGTCTTGGGCTGGTGTCCTGGAGCTGGCTCGGGGACGTTGTTGATTGAGAGCTGCGTGGCTTGAAGGTCCCTTGGCCGGAGATCTGAGCTCTGGTCTTGGGTGATGAAACGAAGGTTTGTTGCTGTGTTTCCCTCTCATTCTCTTTCTTTCCTTCCCCTCTCTCTTTTCTTTCTCTCTCTTTTTTTTTTTTTTGATGAGTGGGGAGATCAGAGAAGAGGGTCACAGGATTTGATTGCCTTAAAGCTAGGCTCGAGGCCTTCCTGGCTGAAGGGCTGGGCCCCGGTCCAAAGGTTGCCTGGGACTAGGCTCAGGTCTTTGGTGCCTTGGAGCTAGGCTCGAGGCATTGATAGGAGCTGCTTGGCTCCAAGATCCCTTGGCATCTCGGAGCTGGGCTTGGAGACGTTTGAGATTGAGAGCAGCTTGACTCGAAGGTTCCTTGACCGGAGATTTGAGCCCTAGTCTTGGGCTGGCATCCTGGAGTTGGGCTCGGGGACGTTGTTGATTGAGAGCTGCGTGGCTCGAATGTCCCTTGGCCGAAGATCTGAGCTTCGGTCTTGGGCTGGCATCCTGGAGCTGGGCTCGGGACGTTGTTGATTGAGAGCTGCATGGCTCGAAGGTCCCTTGGCCGGAGATCTGAGCTCCGGTCTGGGTTGGCATCCTGGAGCTGGGCTAAGGGACATTGTTGATTGAGAGCTGCATGGCTCGAAGGTCCCTTGGCCGGAGATCTGAGCTCCAGTCTTGGGCTGGCATCCTAGAGCTGGGCTCGGGACCGTTGTTGATTGAGAGCTGCATGGCTTGAAAATCTCTTGGCGGAGATCTGAGCTCCGGTCTTGGGCTGGCATCCTGGAGCTGGGCTCGAGGACGTTGTTAATTGAGATCTACGTGGCTCGAAGGTCCCTTGGCCAGAGATCTGAGCTCCCGTCTTGGGCTGGCATCCTGGAGCTGGGCTCGGGGACGTTGTTGATTGAGAGCTACGTGGCTCGAAGGTCCCTTGGCCAGAGATCTGAGCTCCGATCTTGGGTGATGAAACGAAGGTTCTGTCGCTGTGTTTCTCTCTCATTCTCTTTCTTTCCTTCCTCTCTCTCTTTTTCTTTCTCTCTCTTTTTTTTTCGATGAGTGGGGAGATCAGAGAAGAGGGTCACAGGATTTGATTGCCTTGGAGCTAGGCTTGAGGCCTTCCTGGCCGGAGGGCTAGGCCCCGGTCCAAGGGTTGCCTAAGGGCTTGGCTCAGGTCTTTGGCGCCTTGAAGCTAGTCTCAAGACGTTGATAGCAGCTGCTTGGCTCCAAGATCCCTTGGCATCTTAGAGCTAGGCTCGGAGACGTTTGAGATTGAGAGCAGCTTGACTCGAAGGTCCCTTGGCCGGAGATCTGAGCTCTGGTCTTGGGCTGGCGTCCTGGAGCTGGGCTCGGGGATGTTGTTGATTGAGAGCTGCGTGGCTCGAAAGTCCCTTGGCCAGAGATCTGAGCTCCAGTCTTGGGCTGGCATCCCAGAGCTGGGCTCGTGGACATTGTTGATTGAGAGCTGTATGGCTTGAAGGTCCCTTGGCCGGAGATTTGAGCTCCGGTCTTGGGCTGGTATCCTAGAGCTGGGCTCGGGGACGTTGTTGATTGAGAGCTACGTGGCTCGAAGGTCCCTTGGCCGGAGATCTGAGCTCCGGTCTTTGGCTAGCGTCCTGGAACTGGGCTCGGGGACGTTGTTGATTGAGAGCTACGTGGCTCGAAGGTCTCTTGGCCGGAGATCTGAGCTTCGATCTTGGGCTGGCATCCTGGAGCTGGGCTCGAGACCATTGTTGATTGAGAGTTGCGTGGCTCGAAGGTCCCTTTGCCGGAGATCTGAGCTCCGGTCTTGGGCTGGCATCCTGGAGCTGAGCTCGGGACCGTTGTTGATTGAGAGCTGCATGGCTTGAAGGTCCCTTGGCCGGAGATCTGAGCTCCGGTCTTGGGTTGGCATCCTGGAGCTGGGCTCGGGGACACTGTTGATTGAGAGAGCTGCGTGGCTCGAAGATCCCTTGGCCAGAGATCTGAGCTCCGGTCTTGGACTGGCATCCTGGAGCTGGGCTCGAGGACGTTGTTGATTGAGAGCTGCATGGCTCGAAGGTCCCTTGGTCGGAGATCTGAGCTCCGATCTTGGGTGATGAAACGAAGGTTATGTCGCTGCATTTCCCTCTCATTCTCTTTCTTTCCTTCCCCTCTCTCTTTTTCTTTCTCTCTCTCTCTTTTTTTTTCGATGAGTGGGGAGATCAGAGAATGTCAGAAGGAATGGGAGCTTTCCCTACCACCTGTCAGGAAAGGCGTCCCGTTCACGACACGGAATCCAGCCCCATGCACCTGCCAACCTCGCAGAGATCTCGAGGCAAGCCCCCAACGGTCAATCTTCGACTACAGAGAATGATCGGCACCCCCTAGGGGGGGAGGTAACAACAACAACAAAAAAAATAAGATAGAACCAAAAAGGAAAAAAAAAAGAGACCACCAGCATTAGAGAAAAAAGAACGCCGTTAGGGGATAAGGAGAAACCCGAGGAACAGAGAACCCCTCTGTCCCCTCGATCACTCTCCCCCTGCTACTTTTCTGTTCCTCAAAAAAAAAAAGAAACATACTCTACATCCCTCCTAGTGCGGAGTCCATCAAGAGGGGCTCGACTAGGAGGATCTGTTCTCCTGGATCGTCATTGACTTGACCGTCAGAGTGCTCCCGTCGGAAACCCCGGCTTGGGTCTCTGACCCCTATTTTGTAGGTCCAGGAGCGGAGGACCGACAGGTGACGAGAGGAGCGCACTCTGACGTAGCAGCTACGGGCCACGACGGTCCTGATGGCAATAGTTTGGCACGCCAGGAAGGGGGGGCAGAACGATCTAGTAAGCCCTTCATTTCACCACAGCAAGCAGGTGGAAGCATGGTGATGACAAGAGCAAGGGAGGCTTCCACCAGTCGTGTAGGGGACTCCCCCTCTCAGGAAATCCCGCACCGCCAAGAAGTGGAGCCACCCGCTCCAGTCCACCCACCTCCACCAGAAGCCCAGTTGGCCACACTCGTCCAGCAGATGCAAGTCCTTGCTATAGCGGTGCGCCAGCTTCAGCACCAGCACCGGTCCATGATAACCCACCAACAGCCAGGGACCCCGACGGCCAACGCTGCAGCTCCCCGTGATAGCCTGCGCTCCTTCCAAGGAAGGCCGTCGCAGCCGTGGGCCACCATAGACAACCGAGGCAGCCATCAAGCTCCGGTGAAAAGACAACGAGCCGGCTCAGCCAACAGAGTGAGCCATTCACCAAACCTCGAGCTGGAGATGCTCAGACCCCGTCGAGGCAAGAAAAGTAAGACCCTCCGCCACGGGTGCCATACATCCATGTCACCTTCTCCGTCTCCTTCGATGGAGGGGCCCATTGACAAAGCCACCAGGTGCGCGACGGGCAGGCGCCTGGAGGAACATGAGCGCAAGCTAGCGGAGTTTGATCGCCGGTTCGCTAGCATGCCGGGCTCTGCTAGTGAGCCAGCGGGCTACGATGCCCGTCCCCCATTCTTCCAAGAAATTTAGGCGGAGCCGATCCCACACCGATTTCGGATGTCGCAGATGGAGCCCTACGACGGGACCACCGACCCCTGAACCACCTGGAAAGCTACCGGACTCTCATGAGGGTCCAGGGGGCCGTCGACGCTCTCCTCTGCATCGCCTTTCCTGCTACTCTCCGGAAGGTAGCCCGGGTGTGGTTCACCATCTGGAGCCGGAGAGCATCACCTCCTTTCCCCAGCCAGGGTAGAAGTTTGTGGCTCACTTTGATGCTTGTAGGAAGTTGCCACGAGAGGCAGACAGTCTCTTCTCCATCCGGCAACAGAACCGCGAGTCCCTACGGGACTACATAGCCCGTTTCAAGGTCGCCGTGCTGGAGATTTACAATCTTGAAGAGCCAGTGGCCATGCTAGCACTGAAGCGAGGGCTCAAGACCTCCCGCCTGACCTACTCGCTGGACAAGAAGCCCCCAAGACCTATGCCGAGCTCCTTCTCCGGGCCCAAAAGTACATCCGCACCGAGGAGGTGGACCGTGCAAGGCGGGAGCTTGATGGAGGACCTCAGAAGAAGCCGGCCCCTGCCGAAGTGTCCGGGGCCCGGAAGCCAGCACCTCAGGATCAGAGCTCCCGGAGGGATCGACTGAGATCGAGGGGAATCCCTGTCCCTGAGGAAAACTACATCCCTCTCCTCACCCCAAGGACTAAAATTCTTATGGAGATCGAGGACGATGACTACTTGAGACACCCACCTCCATTGAAGCCCATCGCTGGCCGTGACAAGATGAAGTACTGCCGCTTCCACCGCGACCACGGCCACAACACCAAGGAATGTCGCAACCTCAAGTGGAAGATTGAGGAGCTCATCAAAAGAGGCTACCTCAAGAGGTTCGTGGGTGGCAGATCTTAAGCGGAGTCCCAGGCACTCATCGCTCTTTCGCCAGCTCCAGCCATCGACAACCGCCCCACCGAGAAGCTAGTGGGCATGATTTCCCAGGGAGCAGCACGCGTGTCCAAGAAGGCCCGGGGGGCAGAGGACTGTGAAAATGTACTCCCCTTTATGAGAGAGGGGGAAGACGGGGGGAAAAATGTAAATAATGATGCCGTGGTCGTCGAAATGACGATCGCGAAGCATCCTGTAAAGAGCATCATGGTTGATAGTGAAAGCTCGATAGACGTGCTTTTTTATGATGCCTTTTCCAGAATGAATCTTTCTCCCGATCAACTTAAGCCCGTGCACACTCCCCTTATCTTTTTACGGGCGATTCTGTGGGAGTGGAAGGAGAAATCACTCTCCCGGTCACTGCCGAAACCCCACCTCGGCAGAGCACCGTCATGATGACTTTCACTATTGTGAGGCTTCCTTCCGCCTATAACGTGATATTGGGTCGACCTGGGCTCAACTTGCTTGACGCTGTTGTCTCCACCAAAAGGCTGCTCATGAAATTCCCAACCCCAAACGGTGTTGGAGAGATGAGAGGAGCACCCCCAACCGGTGCAGCACTGCTTCCAGACTCTCCTTGGGGGCCAAGACCTCTCGGGATGGACCCCAGCATAGATGACCTCGACCAAAGGGCCCAAGACCCCAAGGAGGCCCGGTCAACGCCTACTTTCCTATCCACTCGGAAGACGATCCCGCAAAGATGGTACAGATCGGAGCTCAGCTGCCTGAGGAGGAGAGGATGCAATTGCTAGGATTCTTGTGGGTGAACGCAGACATGTTCGCTTGGACGGCGGTGGACATGACAGGCATCTCTCCTTATGTCATTACTCACAAATTGAGCATTGACCCGAAGCACAAGCCAGTTCGTCAGAAGAAGAGAAGTTTTGTCCCAGAGAGACAGACAGCCATCAAGGAAGAGGTGGATAAACTCCTGGCTGCCGGCTTCATTTGAGAGGTCCAGTATCGGAGCTGGCTGGCAAATGTGGTGATGGTCAAGAAAAATAATGGCAAATGGAGGATCTGTGTAGAATACACCGACCTCAATAAAGCTTGCCCAATGGATAGCTTTCCTCTCCTGAAGATCGATCAGCTGGTGGACGTCACCTCAGGCCACCGGCTGCTCTCCTTCATGGATGCTTTCTCTGGATACAATAAAATCCGCATGCATCCGGAGGACGAGGAGCATACTACCTTCATCACTGACCAGGGACATACTGCTACAGGATGATGTCCTTTGGCTTGAAGAACGCGGGGGCCACCTATCAGCGCCTGGTCAGCAAGGTCTTCAAGGACCAGATTGGCCACAACATGCAAGTGTATGTAGACGACATGCTCGTCATGAGCAGGCCAGGCTCAGCCATGTAGCCGACCTCACCGAATCCTTCACAGCTTGCGCCAGCATCAGATGAAGCTGAACCCGGCGAAGTGCGCCTTTGGGGTGGCCGCAGGAAAGTTTCTCGGCTTTATGGTCACCCAAAGAGGGATCGAGGCGAACCCGGAGAAGGTGCAAGCCATCATCGACATGGAGCATCCGACCTCCAAGAAGCAGGTCTAGCGACTAACAAGACGTGTCGCCGCCCTTAGTAGATTCATCTCGAGATCGGTTGACCTATATATGTATATATGTATATATATGTATATATGTTATATATGTATATATATATATGTATATATATATATATATGCATATATACATATACATATATATGTATATGTATATATATGTATATATATATATACATTAGTAGCCCGAACTTAAATGTTGCGAAACTTCTTAGACAACTAGGGCACTGTTTTGGAAAAAGTAATTTATACTTGATTAAATGACATTTTGAGATGACCTAACTACCCTTTAAAAAAAATATTTTAGCATATCTATATTTAAAATAGTTAAGTTTAAAAAAGTTTCATATTTAAAATTGAAATACAAATATTTTCAAATTCCCAAAATTTTTAGAAACGCTCTCTCGAAAGTGTGGAGAAGGTCCATGGCACAAAATTTGTACCATCCAAATTTATTACTGGATTTACACTAGACCTTAAAATGGAGCGAGAGCCTTTTATGAAATACACTACTCAAGAGATAAAGCATTTATAACCTGAAATATAAAAAAATCCCGATCCTTGTACGAAGAAAACTTGGATAGATTAAAAAACAAATCCAAATGAGATATTCTTACTATTTATAATATGAGATCTTTTCTCCATTTATAACCAACTTGCCCTACATTCTTGCCAAAATCATCTAGGTGATAAACATAGATATAGTTCAGATACACTGTAAAATAAAAACTAAGTCTCTATTTTAGAGTTTAGACCTGCCCTTCATGCATGACAAACTTTGAGCTCCGTATACATATTCTTCGTCCTCTATGTATATATTATATTCTTTTTTATTTTTTTTAGTACAGATGGGCGATCACCCTACTCTGGTGGAAGGGCAGTCCAAAAGATCAAGAGAAAGAAACTCCTGAAGAGGTAAAAGAATAATATCGTCTTAGGATCATAACCAATCGATAGAATGCTAAGAAACATAGGAGACAACCCAGTCAACTACACAGTTTACCTCCCGATAGACATGGAAGGCCATGGCTGTCATAGGAAGCCGCAAAACTTTCAAATGTCACGAAGAAGATGATGGGCATCACAGCGATTCAACCTGTCCTGGATCCAGCTAATAACAATAGAAGAGTCTTCCTAAATAAGAATTCTGTGAGCATGCAAATGCTAGATAGCTTTGATGATGCCAGCCCACGCAGCTCTGAGCTCTGCTTCTGGGATGGAAGGGTCATGAAGAAAAATCCTCTCAGCCACCAGAAGCCTCCCATCATCATCCCAAATAACATACCCTGTGATATGGCTACATCGCTGACGTGGAGTGTACGTCGGACGCGGTTGGCCACCAGGCAGTGCCACGCGGCATTTTCTTCCGAGCTCTCCTGCCAGGTAGCTTGACCAACGGTCATTGCAACCTCGGGCCGAGCTCGACACCTCTGCCACTTTGCCAGGTGTCGATCCAGGAGGGGTCCACCTCGGTCGAAGTGGGCTTGCCTCTGCTCCTCCGCTAGGTGGCACCACCAGATGGATCCACCTCGACCGGAGTCGAGCTGGGCACCTCTGCTCCTTCACTAGGTGGCACCTCCAGATGGGTGCACCTCGGCCGGAGTCGAGCCTGGCATCTCTGCTCCTTTGCCTGGTGGTGCCCCTTGATGGGTCCACCTCGATCGAAGTCAAGCTTACCTCTGCCACTTCGCCAGGTATCAACCCAGGAGGGGTCCACCTCGACCGAAGCGGGCCTACCTCTGCTCCTCCACTAGGTGGCACCCCAAATGGGTCCACCTCAGTCGGAGTCGAGCCGGGCACCTCTACTCCTTTGCCAGGTGGCGCCCCTTGATGGGTCCACCTCGGTCGAAGTCAAGCTTGCCTCTACCACTTCGCTAGGTGTCGACCCAGAAGGGGTCCACCTCGGTCGAGGCGGGCCTGCCTCTGCTCCTCCGCCAGGTGGCACCCCCAGATGGGTCCACCTCGATCGGAGTTGAGCCAGGTACCTCTGCTCCTTCGCTAGGTGGCGCCCCTTGATGGTTCCACCTCGGTCGAAGTCGAGCTTGCCTCTGTCCCTTCGCCAGGTGTCGACCCAGGAGGGGCCCATCTCGGCCGAAGTGGGCCTGCCCTACCCTCCTCCAGGTGGCACCCCCAGATGGGTCCATCTCGGTCGGAGTCGAGTCGGGCACCTCTGCTCCTTCGCCAGGTGGCGCCCCTTGATGGGTCCACCTCGGTCGAAGTCGAGCTTCCCTTTGCCCCTTCACCAGGGTCGACCCAAGAAAGATCCACCTCAGCCGAAGTGGGCTTGCCTCTGCTTCTTTGCCAAGTGGCACCCCCCAGATGGGTCCACCTCGGCCGGAGTTGAGCCTGGCACCTCTACTCCTTCGCCAGGTGGCGCCCCTTAATGGGTCCACCTCGGCCGAAGTCGAGCTTACCTCTGTCCCTTCGTCAGTGTCGACCTAGGAGGGGTTCACCTCGACCGAAGTGGGCGCTCCTCCGCCAGGTGGCACCCCCAGATGGGTCCATCTCGGTCGGAGTCGAGCTGGGCAACTCTGCACCTTCGCCAGGTGGCGCCCCTTGATGGATCCACCTCGGTCGAAGTCGAGCTTGCCTCTGCCCCTTCGCTAGGTGTCGACCCAGGAGGGGTCCACCTCAGCCGAAATGGGCATGCCTCTGCTCCTCCGCCAGGTGGCACCCCCAGATGGGTCCACCTTGATCGAAGTCGAACCTGGCCCCTTTTCGGAGCACAGAAGGATCGAGGGCGCAAGCCCCGAGGACGTTGCCGAGGACGGCGCGCACAGGCTGTGCATGCAGTACGGCATCCCCAGGCTTGTGACGATGCGCGGAACCTCGTTTGCACCGATTTAAGAGGAACACCTCGCTCGAGGAGCCAGACTCGACGGGCCATGATCAGGAGTCCCCCAAAGGGGAGGGCCACGGTCAACGCCTTGAACCCAGGTATGCATACGCGCGGATCGAGGTCCCGCCCAGCTCCTCCTTTCGTGATAGCGCGGCAGATGAGATGGGCTCGCCACATAACTCCCAACCGTAAGGGGAAAAGACCTTAGGGAGATGGCCAGTAAGCATCGTTGACCTCCAAGGCCTCCACAGGGGGAGAATCGAGGCGCCGAAGCATCCAACGATCTCAAAAGGGCACCAGGGGCAAGAAGGGAGGTAAGCCATCAAGAGGGCAAGCACTCGTAGAGACGAGGGGCGATTCTGAGAGAAAGATTCCAGAAGGACTCGCAGGAGCGAGTTGGACGAACCCAGTCTCAGGGATAGGAGTGCCGGCCTCTCTTGTTCTCGCTCATTTTCACTCGTTAAAGATTCCTCTAAGCACAGAGGCCCAGCGGGAATCCATCTTAGCAGATTTGTTTTACTTTACCGCTGTCTAACTTGACTGTCGGAGTGCCCCCGTCGGGATCCCGGCCCGGGTCTCTAACCCTTATTTTACTGGTCTGGGAGTGTTAGGATTCCGCAACAAAGGGGATCGCAGTCCGGCGCCAACCCACAGCTGCAGGCCACAGCGGTAAGGTCGGCAACACCCTGCACCACCAACAGCACCACGAACACTGCCATCAAAGTTTACCTTGACAAATCCCAAAGCATGGGGGCTTCCAAGAAATGTAAATAGCCCTCCAGGCCATTGCCAAGATAGCATGAGAGTCCCAGGAGTTTAGGGTTGCAAGGGATGTGGTAGTGTCAAACTAGTAATACTGCATTGTCATGAACTTGGCTCTCTGAAGAACCCGGTGAGTCAGGGTGGCCTTAGCCTCAAAAGTCACTACATTTCTGGATAGCTAAATCTGATAGGTATGTAGACAACAACAAATGGCCCTCCTATGCCAAGCTCTGGTAGAGGAAATCAAGGAAAGGGTATAGCCGTGAGTTATCATCAACATCCTAAGGCCAACTCTAAGCAAGCCTCTAAATCAACCTCACTCTGGAACAGCTCAGGATAGCATGCTCAATGGACTCATTCTATACACCACATATCAGGCAGGAAACAAAAAATCCATACTTTTGCACTTGAGAAAAGTTCTCATAGGGAGGTGATCCCAAGCCATCTTCCAAAGGAAAAGGTGCACTCTCGAGTGAACGGGAAGTCTTTAGATCCATGCTGCTGCAACCTCATATCAGAAGGTGCCCTGCATAGATCATAGAGGGTGCTCGAAGGAGCCTTGGGGCAACAAAATGGACCCCAGACCCTTAGGTCTTGACACGGGTGAGTCGAAATCAGGATGGCAAGGATTCGAGAAGCCAGCTGACTTCCAAAAAGTTTGAAATCTCCTGGACTCTTCAAGTCCTACCATCATCCATCAGCAAATCATAGACCCGGAGATTGTCAGCAACATCTGTACTAATAGAGGTCGGCCACCTAGATAGAAGAAGAGTAAAAATTCACGTATCCTGACTGACATCAATCATGGTCCATCACTAATCAAACACCTGATATGGGCCATCACAATAGGGCCATGGGTATAAATCTCCCTCCAGATAAAGAAGCAATCATGGGTCATCTGAATCTGGGATCCCTGACTCCAAGCACCATAGCGGGCCTTCATCATCCTGCTCCATAAATAGCTGGGCTGGAGAAGATATCTCACAGCATGTATGGTGATGAGCACCTCCCTCCTTCTAGAAGGGATTGGATTCTAAGGCCTCTATCCCTGACTGGCCAGTAGATAGTGTCCCAAGACAGTAGTGAAGTGTCATGTCTACATTGGGATCTCTATAGGAAATTAGATTTGTCTCCATCTCCTTCAGGCAGGAGTTAGGATTCATAGTATTTGCCAGGAAGGTAAACAGGTATAGAGCCGAGGATAGACCTGATGAGAGTAAGTCTATCCATCAGAAAGTAGTAGTGCCTGCCAACACATGATCGCGAACCTGGTACACCATGGGTTTGCACTCCGTCTTCCGTAACCTCCCACCAGTCATAGATGCCAAGATATATAAGAACAAGACCATACTACTCCAAAATCCTGAGTCTGGCCAGGATTGCCAATTTCGTTTGGGTCTTCGTTCTGGGGCTGAAAATAATAGAAGACTTTTATAATTACAAGCTGGCTAAAACCAAACACAGCAATATGACTCCACAACAGAAGCAAAACATCTAGCATTATGGATCAATGCATGACCAATGAGGAAACAATCATCTGTAAAAAGGAGGTGAGAAGAAGCTGGGCTCTAGGGGCAAGCCAGTAAGGCTCTCATAATGATCTCTGGGCCGCACCCCTCAGAGCCCAAGAAAGAGCATCACACATAAGATGAATAGGCAGGGAGACAGGAGACTACCTTGTCGGAGTTCGATCGTTGAAGGAAAGTAATCAGATGGTGTACCATTCACCAAAATGGTGAAAGTATGGTCTTCAACACAGTCCATGATCCACCTAATCCACCTGTCCTGGAAGCCAAAATCATGAAGAGTCTGCTGAAGGAAATGCCAGCTCATTCGATCATAAGCATGCTCCATATCAAGCTTGATCACCATAAGACTCCTCCGAGACAGGGCATGCCTAAGATCGTACATAAATTCCTAGACAAGGAGGACATTATCAGTGATGCAGTGACCATTGACAAAGATTCTTTGCTTAGAACTAATAAGACAATGTACAATCAACTGCAATCGCCCAACCATAACTCCCGCATAGACATTATAGAAAGTGGTACAAAGGCTAATTGGCCTGAAATAGCTTGGAGCAGAGGTGTCGAGTCTCTTCAGGATCAGAGTAATCAAGATTTTCTTCCACTCAACAGGGATACCTGAAGCAAAAATCACATGTACAACCTCGATAACCTCACCCCTAACAATGGACCAATACCAACGGAAGAAGAGTGGAGGGAAACCATCCAAGCCTGATGATTTATCCTCTTTAAAGGACCAAAGCATGTCTTGCACCTCTAAAGAAGACAGGGAGAATGAGATTCGAGTTCTCTTAATCAGAGACACGGTCCAGCGAAGAGGGACCCTGGCAAGGCATATCCTCCCCTAGGGGAAGGTTTTACCTGGATTTGAAATACTGAAAAATTCGCTCGCTGATCTCATCACTATTAGTCACCATAGTGCCATCCTCTACTCTCAGCTACTTAAAATGATTGGATGACCTTCGGATCATAATAGCCCGATGAAAGAATCTAATATTTCAATCCCCTTCCTTAATATATTGCACTCTAGATTTTTGCCTTCATAAAGTCTCCTGCTATCTTAGTAAAGAATGGTGGGACGAGAAACAGCGATAAAGCATCCCAAGGTTAGCCTTTTGGAGATCCCCCTCCTGATCCTCCTACCTTTGAAGCTTAGCAATATCAGTCTCTACCTTCTCAATCTACCTAAAAATATTGCCAACCTCAGTTCTGTTCCACTAAAGAAGCCCATGCCTAGCCAACTCCAATCTCTGAGTCATCCGATACCTCGCATCCCCATGAATCGGCAGCCTTCAAACCATCCTGATCAACTCCCAAGATCTTAGGTAGAAGGTCCAGAACTTCTCAAAGCAGAAAGGAGGCTTAGGTAGACGCGTATTATCAGTAGTGATAAGGAGTGGGCAATGATCCAACGCAATCCTCAGAAAGTGCTAAACATGATGTCTAGGAAAGTGCTGCATCCAATCAACCGATCCAAGAGCCCAATCGATCCTCTTCAAAACTTTGGCTATGTCAGACCGTTATTATACCAGGTAAATCGAGAACCAGAATAATCCAAGTTAATCAAACCAGTGTCATCCATAAACTCCCTAAACTCTCTAGAGTCAATGTTGTCCACATACTGCCTACCTTTCATCTTCTCATGTGAACCTGCAATGCAATTGAAATCACCAGCCACAAGAGAAGGAGGCCCTGGATAACTAACCTGGAGATCTCATGCCAAAGCCTCTGTCACTCCCTATACTCAGTGCTTGCATACATGCCGAATAGAAGCCAGGGGATGCCCATCTGGTCCGAGATCACCATGACCACTTATTGCTCACATATATAAAAAGCATCAATCCTCACAAAGCCCCGCCTCCACATCATCAGATCCCTCTTGAAAGGCCCTGGACTCAATGGCATAGGTGCTCCACATGGAATGAAGCCGCTGTCTCACATGATCCAGGATCCTCCAAATAGATGGGTCTCAAAGAGAACATAGATATAAGGGCAGTATTAGTAGATCAATCTACCAAAAGTAGTTCGGAATGCTGGTTTCCCTACACTCCAGGAGTTCCAAATTATGAGCTTTATTATGACACGTGATATAGAGGGGGTCTATTCTAGAATGCCCCTTAGCCTAATCCACCATATCCCCGTCTGATGAGTCCATTATCGTTGAGGTCTCGTTACCTGCCTCTTGGATGGCTTATCTCAATCTTCCCACAGCCTCCTCATGAGTTAGGCCCTACAACTCCACCACCATCACTAGCTCTGTGTTGGCGATCTAGATTTAGCTCGGGAATTTGACTCCTATAGAGCCATTTGAGTTGGGATGATCACCACCTCCTGTGGGCTGTCCACTAAGAAGATGAAGGTCCCTTGATCATCTCTCTCAGCTAAAAACATTCCTTGATTTTAGGAATGCTCAGATCTATGGGCCACTTCCTTATTCTTTCTTCCAAGTTCCTTACTGGGCCTTAACATCTTAGACTTTGTTAAACCGTGCTTCCTTCCTGCTAGGGCTAGACGATTCATAGGGGACCAGGCATGCTTTGAGTGGCTCGAATCCCTATTAGTCTCCCTCCTGGGTTCCTCCAATTTGTCTAATCCCAAATTCCCAGAATCAACTTTTAGTGGCTCAAAGCGGCCCATTAACCCAACCTTCAAACCCACACTCCCTCCAAGGATGTTGAAGGCCAAGAAGGGGACCATCGATGAGTGATCTTCGCCAATTTGAACCACCCCTCGATGTCCGGAACACCATCAGGTCTCTCCCCCCTAGGTTGATAGGTACCTTTCCTTCCTCCGCGTGTTCAAATCTGAATCACCTCTGATGATCTCCTTCTTCCCCGAAATATCCACCTTCTCCATAGGTGGTAGCCATCGCCGAATGCAACTAGCCAAGGGCCTAAGCCATGTCCGCTCATGGCCTCTCTCTCCCTTTCTTCATCAGTACCGTCCAAGTTTGCTGGTTGAAGCTTTGCCGGTACCCCATCACTAGCGATCGAACAAACTTACCCGATGGTGTGAAAGATCCCACATTTGAAGTAGATACCGAAGAAATTTTCGTAGACAAATCGTTGCCATCGACTACCCTCTGGACCACCAACAAAATCCCAGGCTGCACGGACGAGATAGGTTGATGTGAACAGTAGCTCTGGCAAACCCTAGTCATCGGTGTTGAGCAATACACTCATCCATAAATACAAGTTCTCTAGTCATGCTGATAATCTTCTGTAGCATCACTATCCCCCAAAGTTGGACTGGAAGAAGCGGGAGCCACATTCAAACCATGGTGATCTGGATTGCTATCGTCGTCGGGAAGAAGCGTGGTTGCCATGACTTGATTGCCGAAGCATGGTTGTTGACAACCCAAGGCCCACCAGCACCGCATCACGATCCACCATCTCCTTGAACCGAAATATCATGAACCCATCGTCTAGATTGAAACCAGCAATGTCGCCCTTCAAACCCCCGGCGTAGTCGAAACTCATGCATGACAACTTCCGTAGAAATCTTTCGGCCAAGGGACCGTGCAACGAGTCCCTTAGCCCTCCATTCATCCGACTCGATCTGGATCTTGTCCTCCGGTAGCTTAACGACCTCTGGGAAGTGGTGCATGAGCTCCTCTATGATGTCTAACAAGGGTTTCGGAGAAATCCAAATCAGCTGACCGGAAGGACCCTTCATCCCTCCGATGAGCCCACGATATATTTATGCCGACGTGCTAGCAGTATTTGTCATGTTGCTTGCCATCCTCCACCATCGATGACCGCTTCCTATCTCATGCAGTCATCGGCGATCGGGCATTGAAGAAGAAGAGCACGAATCTTCCATATACGTATGTACATATATATGTATGTATATATATATATATGTAATATATATGTATGTATATATATATATGTACATGTATGTATATATATATATGTATGTATATATATGTATATATATATATATGTGATGTGGCGAGATCGCTGACGTGGATAGCTGACAGGCGCCACATTAAAGAAGACCGCCACGATGGACGCCAAGGCGACACCCCAGCCTGGACTACTTTGTCAAGCTGAGCTGAGTTGAGCCCCTTCAAGGCAACGGGCCGAGCTCCGTCCTCTGCCAGGCCGTGCCCGCAAGCTCGAGACGCCTAGGTCGGAGCCGTCCTCCACCAGGTCGCGCCCGCAAGCTCGGGATGCCTAGGCCGGAGCCATCCTCCGCCCTCCAGAGCGAGACCCTCGGAGGCTAGTGCCCTACGGACTCACTCGTCGATGTGGAGCCTCTCCGAGCGCGCCCCTCTGGACCAGATCCGTCATCCGCCCTCCAGAGTGAGACCCTTGGAGGCTAGTGCCCTGCGGTCGAGGTCGAGCTCAGCGCTCACCCGCCGATGTGGAGCCTCTCCGAGCGCACGCCCTCTGGACCGGTCCGTCCTCCGTCCTCCAAAGCGAGACCCTCAGAGGCTAGTGCCCTGCGGTTGAGGTCGAGCTCAGCACTCACCCGCCGATGTGGAGCCTCTCCAAGTGCCCCCCTCTGGACCAGGTCTGTCCTTCGCCCTCCAGAGTGAGACCCTCAGAGGCTAGTGCCCTGCTGTCGATCGAGCTCAGCGCTCACGCTACCCGCCGATGTGGAGCCTCTCCGAGCGCGCGCCCCTCTGGACCGGGTCCGTCCTCCGCCAAGGTGACCATACGAGCTCGGAGCATCCAGACCGGAGCAAGCCCAGCCATCCCAGGACACCGGCGAGCCACCCGAGGACCACGGAGCGGCGCCTCCCATGCCGCCATGACTTCCCTGCCCGGCTGTACTTCCAGGGGGATGGGCTAGCCAGAAAGCACGAACCCCTAGGGCGGCGACCCCCGGATCGAGGCTCTGGCAAGCTTCCCAGAATGGAGCGACAGGAGAGGATGTCAGAGTGAATGGAAGCTTTCCCTATCACCTGTCAGGAAAGGCATCTCGTCTACGGCACGAAACCTTGCCGCACGCACCTGCCAACCCAGCGAGGATCCCGAGGCAAGCTCCAAACGATCAATTTTCAGCTACAAAGAATAGTCGACACCCCCAAAAAGGGAGGAGGTAACAATGACAATCCACCACCAACACAAGCGCAAGCTCGACCAAGAGGGCGAAGCGCCACCACCAAAATCATCACTGAGGGAAAAGGGAAACAAGGAGAAGCGGAGGAACAGGGAATCCCTCTGTCCCTGCTATTAGTCTCCCCCTGCTACATTTTTGCCTCCACACATCTTTCACTCCTTCTAGTGTGGAGTCCATCAAGAGGGGCCCGACCAGGAGGATCTGTTCCCCTGGATTGTCACTGACTTGATCGTCGGAGTGCCCCCGCCGAAAACCCCAGCCCGGTCACTAACCCTTGTTTCGCAGGTCCAGGAGCAGAGGACCGACAGGCAGCGAAGGGAGTGCACTCTGGCACTGGCAGCAGTTACGGGCCACGACGGTCTTGGCGACAACAGATTGGCGCGCCAGGAAGGGGTGGACAACCCTCCATCTCTTCACAAACAAACCTCGGGCGGGAGGATGGTGACGACAAGGGCAAGGGAAGCTTCCACCAGTCGTGCGGGGGACTCCCCCTCTCGAGAGAACCCGTACCGCCAAGAAGTGGAGCCACTCGCTCTGGTCCAGCCACCTCCACCAGAAGCCCAGCTGACTGCACTTGCCTAGCAGATACAAGTCCTAGCTACGATAGTGCACCAGCTTCAACACCAGCACCGATCCGTGGCTACCCACCAGCAGCCAGGGACCCCGGTGGCCCATGCCGCACCTTCCCGCGATAGCCTGTGCTCCTTCCAAGGAAGGCCGTCGCAGCCGCGGGCCACCAGGGACAACCGGGGCAGCCATCAAGCTCCGACGAAAAGACAACGAGCCGGCTCTACCGACAGGGAGAGCCGCTCACCAAACCTCGGGCGGGAGGTGCCCAGACCCCACCGAGACAAGAAAAGCATGACCTTCCACCACGGGTGCCATGCATCCATGTCACCTTCTCCGCCTCCTTCGGTGGAGGGGTCCACTGATGAAGCCATCAGGTGCGCGGCGGAAAGGCGACTGGAGGAACATGAACGCAAGCTGGTGGAGTTTGCCCACCAGTTTGCCAGTATGCAGGGCTCCGCTAGTGAGCCAGCGGGCTACGACGCCCGTCCCCCATTCTCCCAAGAAATCCAAGCGAAGCCGATCCCGCATCGATTCTGGATGCCACAGGTGGATCCTTACGATGGGACTACTGATCCCCTGGACCACCTGGAAAGCTATCGGACCCTCATGAGGGTCCAGGGGGCCACCGACGCTCTTCTCTGCATCGCTTTTCCTGCTACTCTCCGAAAGGCAGCCCGGGTGTGGTTCACCCGTTTGGAGCTGGAGAGCATCAACTCCTTCGCCCAGCTAGGGCAGAAGTTTATGGCCCACTTCGACGCTTACAGGAAGTTGCCACGAGAGGCGGACAGCCTCTTCTCCATCTGGTAGCAGGATCGCGAGCCCCTGCGGGACTACCTGGCCTGCTTCAAGGCTGCCACGTTGGAGATCTACAATCTTGAAGAGCCAGTCCCATGCTGGCACTAAAGCGAGGGCTCAGGACCTCCCGCCTGACCTACTCGCTGGATAAGAAGTCCTCCAAGACCTACTCCGAGCTCCTTCGGGCCCAAAAGTACATCCGCATCGAGGAGGTGGACCGTACGAGGCGGGAGCTCGATGGAGGACCCTTGAAGAAGTCGGCCCCTGCTGAAGCGTCCGGGACCCGAAGGCTAGCACCCCAGGCTCCGAGCTCCCGAAGGGACCGGTTAAAGCTGAGAGGGACCCCTATCCCTGAGGAGAGCTACACCCCTCTCCTCGTCCCGAGAACAAAAAATTTCATGGAGATTGAGGGCGAGACTACTGACGTGACACCCTCCGTCCGTGAGGACCACCACCAACCGTGACAAGATGAAGTATTGCCGCTTCCACCGCGACCATGGCCACAATACTGAGGAATTGCGCAACCTCAAGTGGGAGATTGTGGAACTCATCAAGAGAGGCTACCTTAAAGGTTCATGGGGGCAGACCTCAAGTGGAGTCCCAGGCGCTCGTCACTCTCCAGCCACGCGGCCATCGACAACTGTCCCCCGAGAAGCCAGTGGCAGTGATTTCTTGGGGAGCTGCCCATAAGAGGACCCGGGGGGCAGGGGGCAGGGAATTTGAGAATGTACTCCCCTTTATGAGGGAAGGGAAAGACGGGGAGAAAAATGTAAATAATGATGTCGTGGTCGTCGAAATGATGATCGCGAAGCACCCTGTAAAGCGCATCATGGTTGATAGTGGAAGCTCCACAGACATGCTTTTTTATGATGCCTTCTCCATAATGAATCTCTCCCCCGATCAGCTTAGGCCCGTGCACACATCCCTTGTTGGTTTCACAGGCGATTCTGTGAGAGTAGAAAGAGAAATCACTCTCCGGTCACTGCCGGAACCCCACCTCGGCAAAGCACCGTTATGATGACCTTTATGTTTGTAAGGCTTCCTTCCACCTACAATGTGATATTGGGTCGACCTGGGCTCAATCTACTCGATGCAGTTGTCTCCACCAAGAGGCTACTTGTATAGTTCCCAACTCCCTACAGTGTCGGGGAGATGCGAGGAACGTCCCAGCCGGTGCAGCATTGTTTCCAAACTCTCTCTGGGGCCAAGGTCCCTCAGGATGACCCTAGCGTGGACGACCTCGACCAAAGGGCCCAAGACCCCAGAGGAGGCCCGATCGATCATCTACTTTCTTATCCGCTCGAAGAGGACCCCACAAAGATAGTGCAGATCAGAGCCCAGCTATCCGGATGAGAGGGTTCAACTGTTGGGATTCCTGCGGACGAATTTGGATGTATTCACCTGGATGGCGACAGACATGCCAGGTATCCCCCCTGACATCATTACTCACAAATTGAGTGACCCCAAAGTACAAGTCAGTTTGGTAGAAGCAGAGAAGTTTTGCCCCGAGAGACAAGCAGCCATTAAAGAAGAAGTTGACAAACTCCTGGCCGCCGGTTTCGTTCGAGAGGTCTAATACCCGAGCTGGCTGGCGAATGTAGTGATGGTCAAGAAGAATAATGGCAAATGGAGGATCTGTGTAGACTACACTGACCTCAATAAAGCTTGCCCGAAGGATAGCTTCCCTCTCCCGAAGATCGACCAGCTGGTGGATGCCACCTCGGGCCACCGGTTGCTCTCCTTCATGGATGCATTTTTCGGGTACAATCAAATCCGCATGCATCCAGAAGATGAGGAGCACATTGCCTTCGTCACTGACCAAGGACATATTGTCACAGGATGATGCCTTTTGGCCTGAAGAATGCAGGGGCTACCTATCAGCGCCTGGTCAGCAAGGTCTTCAAGGACCAAATTGGCCGCAACATGCAAGTGTATGTGGATGACAGGCTCGTCATGAGCAGGCTGGGCTCGAGCCATGTAGTTGACCTCACCGAGTCCTTCCACAACTTGCGGCAGCACCAGATGAAGCTGAACCCGATGAAGTGCACCTTCGGGGTGGCGGCAGGAAAATTTCTCGTCTTCATGGTCACCCAGAGGGCATCGAAGCGAACCCGGAGAAAGTACAGGCCATCATCAACATGGAACACCCGACCTCCAAGAAGCAGGTCCAGCACCTGATGGGACGTGTCGCTGCCCTCAGTAGATTCATCTCGAGGTTGGTTGACCGTTGCCTGCCATTTTTCAAGGCACTGCACAAGATGCATGACTTCACCTGGACCGAAGAATGCAGGACAACCTTCGAGGAGCTGAAGAACTTCCTCGCCTCTACCCGCTGCTCTCCAGGCCAGAGGAGGGAGAGGAGCTCTTGCTATACCTGGCGGTGACATCGGGAGCCGTCAACTCGGTTCTCGTCCGCACAGACAAGGACAAATCTCAGAAGCCGATGTACTACACCAGCAAAATCCTCCGCGACACGGAGATTAGGTATACTCGCTCCAAGAAACTCATTTTTGCACTAATAATATCTGTTAAGCACCTCAGGCCCTATTTCCAAGCATACCCAATAATGGTCGTGACGGACCAGCCGCTGAGGACTATCCTCACCAGACTCGAGACATCCAGGAGGTTGGCCAAATGGTCTCTACTGCTCAGCGAATTTGACATAGCATACCGACCGAGGTCATCGCAAAAGACCCAAGTCCTTGCCGACTTCGTGGTCGAGTGCACCAGATTCACCGAGGAGCTAGAGCAGACAACAACGGAGCCCAGGCCAGGAGAAGAGCCCTGGATCCTCCACGTAGATGGAGCATCCAATTCAGGCGAGAGCGGAGCGGGCCACATCCAAACCAATTGTGATGGGGTCATGGCGAAATGCGCCCTCTGCTTCAAGTTCGCTGCAACCAATAACCAGGCAGAGTACGAGGCACTCATCGCAGGCCTGAGAGTCTCCCGCGAGCTGGGTGTGCAGGACTTGAAAGTCTTCACCGACTCCCAACTGGTCACCAATAAGTTTCCGGAGAATATGAAACGAGGATGCCCAGATGATGAAGTATCTGGAGCAGGTCCGCGCGAGCATGGCAGGCCTCTGACACTTCAGCATCTTCCATATCCCTCGGGGGAGAATAATGCGCACGCGGATGCACTGTCCAGCTCACGACACTACCGGACTCGTCTCTGGGATGCGCCTACATCGAGCACCTTGAGAGTCCCAGCTACGAGAACCCCACGGAGGTGCATCAAGTCGTCCCCGAGCCGAGCTAGATGGACAAGTATATCCAGTACGTCGTCGATGGCACCCTGCCAGAAGATCATGCAGAAGCCGCCCTCATCAGGAAGAAAGCCTCCCACTTTGTCTTGATGGAGGGCCAACTCTACCGCCGGTCTTACTCCTACCCACTGATCCTGAGATGCCTCAGGCCCGCGAGGCCACCTTCGCTCTCCCAGAGGATACACGAGGGCCTCTTGGGGAACCAGCGTGGGGAGGGGCGGACCCTACTGGCTTACCAAAGCTCTCTGCCAAGGATACTTTTGGGTGAGACCATGAGGGAGGACGCCATCGACTTCGTTAAAAGGTGTGACAAATGCCAGCGCCATGCCAACATACAGCGTCAGCCGGCGGCACTGATCTCCCAGCTCTCAGCCTCTTGGCCCTTTGCTAGTGAGGAATGGACATCCTGGGACCGTTCCCCCCAGCACTAGGACAACGAAAGTTCTTGTTGGTAGCGATCGACTACTTCACAAAGTGGGTCGAGACAGAGACACTAGCTCGAATCACGGAAGCCAATGTCCGCCAGTTCTTCTGGAAGTCAATTATCTGCCGCTTTGGGCTCCCCCGTTGTGTTATCACCGACAACGGGTGCCAGTTCGACAACCACGAGTTCGAAGGATTCTGCATAGCGCACGGCATCCAACACCGGTTCACCTCGATGGCTCACCCCAAATGAACGGGAAAGCCGAGGTGACCAACCGGACCATCCTTCAAGGACTCCGGACCAGGCTGGACCAAGCTAAAGGAATGTGGGCAAAAGAACTCCCGAGCATCCTGTGGACCTACCACACAACGCCCAGGATGGCAACCGATGAAATGCCCTTCAACCTCGTCTTCGGTGCCGAAGCGGTCATCCCAGTCGAGCTCGGCATGCCCATGTTGTGGGTACAGCAGTACGATGAAGTGCGGAATTCAACGCACCTCTTGCTCAACCTGGACCTTCTTGAAGAGGCGAGGGACAAAGCCCGCCTGCGGATGGCGGCCTACCGGCAAAGAGTGGCCCGATACTACAATGCCCGTGTTCGGACAAAGGCTTTCAAGCCCGGAGACCTGGTGCTACGGTGGGCGGAGGCATCCCAGCCTAGGGAGTGCGGCAAACTCTCCCCGAACGGAGGACCCCTACAAAGTAGCTGAAGCCCTCTCACAAGGGGCCTACTACCTCGAAGACCTTAGCGGCATCATGTTCCCCAGAACATGGATGCCTGCAACTTGCAGAAATACTATCAATAATGTAAGGTTTCCCAGCAATGATGATAATAATGGTTTTTTCTTGTGCAAGTGTCTATCTGTCTTGCAGGAAAATTCCAACGACATCCCCGAGCCCAGCTCCAGGACGTTGATCGAAGACCGGAGCTCAGGCTCGGCCAAGGAATCATGGAGCCACGCCGCTCTCAACCAACGACGTTCCCGAGCCCAGCTCCAGGATGCTGATCCAAGGCCGGAGCTTAGGCCTCTGGCCAAGGAATCATGGAGCCACGCCGCTCTCAACCAATGACATCCCGAGCCCAGCTCCAGGACGCTGATCCAAGACCAGAGCTCAGGCCTCCGACCAAGGAATCATGGAACCATGCCGCTCTCAACCACGACGTCCCCGAGCCCAGCTCTAGGACATTGATCCAAGACCGGAGCTCTGACCTCCGGTCAAAGAATCATCGAGCCACGTAGCTCCCATTCAACAACGTCCCGAGCCCAGCTCCAGGATGTCAAGGCATCTTCGAGCCAAGCAGCTCTCAATCATCAACGTCCCTGAGCCCAGCTCCAGAACGTCAGCTCAAGGCCGGAGCTCAGATCTCCGGCTAAGAAAACTTCGAACCAAGCCACTCTCTATCTCAAACATCTTCGAGCCCAGCTCCGAGATGCCAAGAGATCATGGGGCCATGTAGCACCCATCAACGCCTCGAGCCTAGCTCCAAGGTGCCAAAGACCTGAGCCAAGATCTCAGGCAACCCCTGGGCCGAGCCTAGCTCCACGTCTAGGAAGGCCTCGAGCCTAGCTCCAAGGCAATCAAGACTGGTAACCCCCTTTCTCTGATCTCCCCACTTGAAAAGAAGACGAGATAGGAAGGAAAGAAAGAGAACAAAGGGGGAGCCCGGCAACCCCTTCTCTGATCTCCTACTCGAAAAGAAGATAAGAGGGGAAGGAAAGAAAGAGAATAAAATGGGGGCACAACCAGCATCCTCTTCTCTGATCTCCCCACTCTAAAAAAAAAAAAAAGAAAGAAGAGAAGAGAAAGAAAGAAGAGAGGGGAAGGAAAGAAAGAGAGAACAAGAGGAAAATACATCATCAAAGATACCACTTTCCACACTCAAAAGAACTTCGAGCCACGCAGCTCTCAGTCATCAACGTCCTCGAGCCCAGCTCCAGGATGCCTTCTCAAGACCGGAGCTCAGATCTCCGGCCAAGAGAACTTCGAGCCACGCAGCTCTCAGTCATCAACGTCCTCGATCCCAGCTCTAGGACACCTTCTCAAGACCGGAGCTCAGATCTCTGGCCAAGAGAACTTCGAGCCACGCAGCTCTCAGTCATCAACGTCCCCGAGCCCAGCTCTAGGATGCCTTCTCAAGACCGGAACTTAGATCTCCGGCCAAGAGAACTTCGAGCCACGCAGCTCTCAGTCATTAACGTCCCCGAGCCCAGCTCCAGGATGCCTTCTCAAGACCGGAGCTCAGATCTTCGGCCAAGAGAACTTCGAGCCACGCAGCTCTCAGTCATCAACGTCCCGAGCCCAGCTCCAGGACGCCTTCTCAAGACCAGAGCTCAGATCTCCAGCCAAGAGAACTTCGAGCCATGCAGCTCTCAGTCATCAATGTCCCCGAGCCCAGCTCCAGGACGCCTTCTCAAGACCGGAGCTCAGATCTCCGGCCAAGAGACCTCCGAGCCCAGCAGCCTTCGAGTGCCATTAACTTGTGCCTAGCTTGCTGGTGCCGAAGTCTAACAACTCAGCCCCACGCAGGGTGAGGCCCCCTCTCTGATCTCATACATCCAAAAGACAGAAAGAAGAGAAGGAGGGGAGTGAAAGAGAGGAAGAGCCAGACAAAAAAGGTGATTGCAAGAAAGTTTGCATTTTTTGATTGAGTGTTAATTACAAACATCCTGCGGGCCCCGACATGCCGGGTGGCCCTGCTAAGTACAGAAAAGAACAAAACATAATAGGAAGCAGGACATGACTACTTGCTAGCTGGATCGCCGGGCTGGGAGTCTCCATAAGCAGGGGCTTAGGCTGCACGGCTTCGGGCTCGGGTGGCATGGCCTCCTCGGCGCCCGCCTCCTGGTCTGAAGTGCCGGGACAGTCAAGGCGGCTGCGGCCCTCGACGAGATGAACTCCTCGACCAAGTGGCATAGGTACATGAAGCCTTTGAAGGAGTCGACGCCGTCTGTTGGATCTCGGCGAGGAACTCCTTCGAGGCCCTGTACCTTTCCATCGCCTCCGCAGCTTCCTTCTTCGCTGTGGCCATCTCATGCCTGGCATCCACAATCGACCTGGCGGCCTCCTCGGCTGCCCTCTGGGCCACGACCGACTTCTCCTCCTCCATTGCCAGCCGGGCCTGGAGGGATTGGGCGATCCTCTTCTGCGGGCTGCCTCGGCGTCGGACACGCCAATCGTCGCTCGGTATCAGCGAGGTCCTCGGACTTCCTCCTCGACTGCTCCAGCTCGCGGTCGAGGCTCTCCTAGAGCTCCCTCGCTCGTCCTCAGAATCGGCGAGCTGCCTCTTGAGGTCCTTGACCCGTCGACCGAGCACCCCCTCGGAGTCCGCTTCTCTTTCAGGTCGGCCTTCAACGACGCGATTTCGGCTGCTTGCTGCTGCTCAGCCCCGCTCCCAGTTTCAGCAGTAGCTCCTAATGAAAAGAGCCTCGACATCCATCTGCATCACATGGGGAGTCAAAAAAAAAAAAAAGAGAGAGAGAGAAAGAGGACGGGGTTGCCTACCGTGTAGAGATGGGGAAGATGCTGTCGATCATAGCCCCAACCGGCAGCCCATCCATCTCCTCCTGGTCACATGGTCGGATGGAGAAGTCCATCATGCGGTAAGCCAGGGTGCAGTTGTCGGCTAAGGAGCTCTCCGACCCTAGCTTGAACGGAAGGCGGTGCCTCGCCTCATCTCTCTGCTCTCCGGGGAGCAGGTGCGCCCGTCCCTTCGATGGGGGACCCCCAGGAACTGGTCGAGGATCCGGCACTGTCGTGGTCGGAACCTCCGTCATTGGAGAATCTTTGGGGCGGGTCTCTCCACCTTCAGCCTCGGCCATCCTCGGACATGGAGAGAGGGCCGGCGCGACGGCAGCAGCAGTGTCAGCCCGGACGATCGCCTCAGGCTCCAAAATAGGGACCCCAGCCTGCGGCCCCGTCCGTCCTTCGGCCTCCCTCCTTGGAGTGACTGGCACCACGGCGGCAGACGCCGGTGCGCCCTCAATCTGCACCGCCTCGAAGGAGGCTCGGCTACATCCTAGCGGGCGGCCTCTTCTTGGAGACGGTAATGGCTCGCCCTCTGGAAGGATCAACCCTACATACAGGAGCCAAGAAGGTCAACCTAAGATGAAGAAAAGAGAAAATGCAAGACGAAGAAAGAGCTGAACTCACCTGACCCGCCGATGAGTCGACCCTGGTGTCAAGAAGGTTGCTCCGACAGCAGGACCTCCAGAGAGGGGATCTGAGCGGTGCGAAGCTGATCGTAATCGTCCCGATTGGCTGTGTCGACCGCAGAGATCCAGTTGGGGGATCGGTCCAGCTCGCTCCAGACCCAGTCAACCCCCTCAACGTTTGCAGAAAAAATTCTCTTCCATCCTTGATGGAAGAGGGGAGCTTGAATTTGATGCCCTTTGGGCAGAAAGATAGAGACCACCACCCGTCCTCGGTCGGGTGGCGTTTCAGGGTGAAGAATGCCCTGAATAAGGAAAACTGGGCAACGAACCCGTGAACATGACAGAGTACAATGAAAGAGAAGCACCCTGATGGCATTCGGCACCAACTGGGCGGGGACCAGGCGATATTATTTAGGACAGATAAGAAGAAGGGATGAAAGGAGAATCGGAGACCCCGGAGAAGGTCCCCTCATAAAAGGCAAGAACCCCAGACCACTGGAAGTGACCTGCTCCCCGTGACAGGGGATCATGAGTCGAACGGAAGCTGGGATGCCATAAGCATCCGGATGGCCCCCAGCTCCATGACAGAAATCATCGAAAAGACCCCGCCCGGACCTGTTGATCGGACAGACTCAGGAGCTGATTCGAGCAGCAGGGGAGGACAAGCAGGACTAGAAGGAACAGGAGGGGCAGGAAGGGCCGGTCTCATACTAATCCTAAACTGTGCCCCTCCGACTCCTCGTCGAAGGAGGAGAGCACTACCCTTTGGGCGAAAGATTCAGGACGCGACATGCTGGACTAAGAAGGAAGGAGCCTATCCTAGAAGGGAAGAAGGAGAAGAATAAAGCCGGTCTGGACCCTAGAGGAGAGAAGAACGGATGCAAATCACGGAGAAGGAAGGGCCTGGGCATTGCAACAAGCACGAAAGATTTGAAAGAAAGAAAACTTTGGGTAAGAAAACTTTTTCTTTCCACTTCGAAAGAACCCATCAAATCCGCGCTGTTGCGACCCCCTCGCCAACGGATTTGCGCCACGTGCTGCCCATCGACGAAAAAGGAGTACCGGCCGCTAAAATTCTGCGCCAGCATTAACTACTCATCGGATATGGCCACGTAGCACCCCCGCACTGGCCGGCAGGGCCATCCCTCGAAGCACCGGCGATCGCGGCCATCATTGTACCGAATTTTCACCTTTCCATGCCAGCACCACAGTTACTCCCTTCGCCCTGAGCGCCGCGCACTAACGAGTGTCGAGAGTGGGGGGCAAATGTGGCGAGACTGCTGACGTGGGTAGCTGACAGGCGCCATATTGAAGAAGACCGCCACGACGGATGCCAAGACGACACCCCAGCCCGGACTACTTTGCCGAGCTGAGCTGAGCTGAGCCCCTTCAAGGCAACGGGCCGAGCTCCGTCCTCCGCCAGGCCGCGCCCGCAAGCTCGGGACGCCTTGACCGGAGCCGTCCTCCGCAAGGTCTCGCCCGCAAGCTCAGGACGCCTAGGCCAGAGCCGTCCTCCGCCCTCCAGAGCGAGACCCTTGGAGGCTAGTGCCCTGCGGTCGAGGTCGAGCTTAACGCTCACCCACCGATGTGGAGCCTCTCCGAGTGCGCGCCCTCTGGACCGGGTCCATCCTCCACCCTCTAGAGTGAGACCCTCGAAGGCTAGTGCCCTGCGGTGAGGTCGAGCTCAGCGCTTACCCGTCGATATGGAGTCTCTCCGAACGCGCGCCCTCTGGACCGGGTCCGTCCTCCGCCCTCCAGAGCGAGACCCTCGGAGGCTAGTGCCTGCGGTCGAGGTCGAGCTCAGCGCTCACCCGCCGATGTGGAGCCTCTCCGAGCGCGCGCCCTCTGGACCAGGTTCGTCCTTCGCCCTCTAGAGCGAGACCCTCAGAGGCTAGTGCCCTGCGGTCGAGGTCGAGCTCAGCGCTCACCCGTTGATGTGGAGCCTCTCCGAGCGCGCACCCTCTAGACCGGGTCCGTCCTCCGCCAAGGTGACCATACGAGCTCGGAACATCTAGACGGAGCAAGCCCTGCCATCTCAGGATACGGCGAGCCGCCCGAGGACCACGAAGCGGCGCCTCCCATGCCGCCATGACTACCTGCCCGGCCGTACTTCCAGGGAGATGGGCCAGCCAGAAAGTACGAACCCCTAGGGCGGTGACCCCCGGATCGAGGCTCTGGAAAGCTTCCCGGAATGGAGTGACAGGAGAGGATGTCAGAGCGAATGGAAGCTTCCCCTATTACCTGTTAGGAAAGGCATCTCGTCTACGGCACGGAACCCTGCCGCACACGCCTGCCAACCTAGCGAGGATCCCGAGGCAAGCTCAAACGACCAATTTTCAGCTACAAAGAACAGTCGACACCCCCAAAAAGGGAGGAGGTAACAACGACAATCCACCACCAACATAAGCACAAGCTTGACCAAGAGGACGAAGCGCTACCACCAAAATCATCACTGAGGGAAAACAAGGGAAACAAGAAGAAGCGGAGGAACAAGGAATCCTCTGTCCAGCTATTAGTCTCCCCATGCTACGTTTTTGCCTCCACACATCTTTCACTCCTCCTAGTGCGGAGTCCATCAAGAAAGGTCCGACCAGGAGGATATGTTCTCCTGGATCGTCATTGACTTGATCGTCGGAGTGCCCCCGCTAGAAACTCCGGCCCGAGTCATTAATTCCTGTTTCACAGGTCCAGGAGCAGAGAACTGACAGACAATGAAGGAAGCGCACTTCGACGTCGATAGCAGCTACGGACCACGATGATCTTGACGATAACAATATATATAGTATTATATATATATATATGTATATATGTATGTATATATATATATGTATATATGTATATATGTATGTATATATGTATGTATATATGTATATATATAATATACACACCGGATTTACACCGGATTTTGATATGTGTTGCAAAGTTTTCGTATCCCAATGAATCTAAATCACTTACTATTTCTCTTAGCAAAATAAAAAATCTTTAAAATTTGTTAAACCACCGATACCAATGGAAGAGGCGTAAAACAGTTTGCAAAATTCCTCGCATTAACTCCAGAGCCGCACTGGAGCCTGTTTGAAAAATTCAGCTCCTTCCGGAGTGCGCGTACAACATACCGCGCACCGCGTCAAACCGTCAACCCACCGCCCTTCTCTCCCGAAAGCAAAATAGGAGCCGTTCTCGTGCATCCACGTCACCGATTTTACCGACACCGCGGATCACCAGACCGCCGTCTGACGTAGCAGGTTGCCGCCTTCCTGGGTCAACGAAAGGCAGCGACCCAGGGGTTCGAGTGGCCTGCGAAGGAAACCCCCGCTCACCCCCCCCCCCTTTAGTGACGTGGCCGTCCGATGGGCTGCGAAGGAAACCCCCCACTCACCCACCCTTCAGTGACGTCACCGTCCGATCCTTCCCATCGGACCACGATCTCACCGAACGCTCCGCACCGCACCCGCGCTGTGTCGGGGGTCCTACTCTACTTAAGGCCCGCCCACGGCAAATTCTCTTCCCCTCTCCCCGTGGTTGCTTGAGGGCTCAACAGCGTTTGATATTCTCACGCCGCCTCCATCGTCCACTGATCAATTCCCTATTCCAAGCGGGCTAGGGTTTCGTCTCCAATCTCTATTTAGGTAATTTCCCGATGTTTTCATGATTTCGTTCTCCTTCTTTTCTTTTTTAAATGATATTCTCTAGTATCAGTTCTGGGGAAGGATCGTCTTTTTGATTCTTCTGGGCAAGTCGGCATGTTTGAATCTAGGGTTTTTTTTTTTTTTTTTTATGGTGTTAGCTCCTAATCTATTTCGAAATCATTCGGCGAAGGATTTCGGGGTAAGTGTTTCCGGTTGTTTGCTGCTGTAGATTTCTTGATTTGACGGAATTACCGAGTAAAAAATTCCTTAAATGGATTTGGATTATTCGTTCTAGAGGCTCGAAAGGAGTTGAGAGCGAGAGGTTGAGAGAGATTGGCAATCATGTTCGGCCGTGGTCCGAGGAGAAGCAACACACCAGTACTATGAGATTCTCGGTGTTTCGAAGAATGCGAGCCAGGATGAGCTGAAGAAGGCTTACAGGAGAGCCGCCATAAAGAACACCCGGACAAGGGTGGAGATCCGGAAAAGGTGAGCTGACTTCCTCTAGTTTTCTCGGAGATTGATGATTTTTTGATAGTTCCGAACCATTAAATCCATGGTGGATTGTATTATCTTCTAGGTTTAATAGTTATAATCAATATTTTAAATCCCATGGGAGAGGCTGTCCCGATTTTCTCATGAGACAGGACCCGCCGCTATCACCCCGTCCTGACACTTGGGACAGGGGATGTCCCAAGTGTTCCGATGGATGCTGGGATGCTGGTGGGGCGGCCCGGTCCTGACAGATGGGATCGTACCAGTGTCTCGCCGGACATCCCGGGACCTGAATCCTTGGCTATAATGGCTCGCACATCATGAACCCTAGATATGGGTGCTGGTATACTAGATGTCTGTTGACACCCCTATCTTTCGTTTGCTTTCTTTATTGTTATTATATCAGTTTAAGGAGCTGGCTCAAGCCTATGAAGTTCTCAGTGATCCTGAAAAGAGAGAAATCTATGACGAATATGGGGAAGATGCGCTTAAAGAGGGAATGGGTGGAGGCAGCACTTCTCACAATCCGTTGATATATTCGAGCAATTCTTGGTGGTGGTGCTTTTGGTGAGAGATATCACGAACACAGATTCCTTGACCTTTTATATTTGAAGCAGGCAGTGGTGCTAATTATTTATATTTTTGTAACATGTTTGATATATAGGTGGCAGCTCAAGAGGTCGTAGGCAGAGACGAGGTGAAGATGTTGTTCATTCTTTAAAGGTGTCCCTGGAAGACTTGTATAATGGAACAACCAAGAAGCTTTCGTTGTCGAGAAATGTACTGTGTGCAAAGTGCAAGGGGTATATTTCATACAAATTTATATCTTTTGGAATCAATATGTTATTCTCTTAATTATATGATAGCATGTTAATGTAAAAATTAATTGTTAATACTTTGTTCTGGTTTATTCTATAGGATTTAAACTTATCAAGTATTAATTTTTGTCATATATATTTGTCTAAGTCCAGTCTCTTAGTATATTGCTTTCAGCCCTTCCATGTAAGGTTATTTAAGATGGATTTTATGCTTTGAGTTGTAGTTTGTGCTTGTTTGTCTTTCTTTAACATGAGGTAGTCAATAGTCTATTCCATGAAAGTAGCGGCTACTGCTCCCCATAATCTCTGAAAAATTTCACGTGACATAAACAGAGCAATATTTTGTAACATGATAGAAATATGTTTAAGTGTTTCAGATTATATCATTTTCCACTATTGCTGAATGAAAAAGAATATCTACAAGTTCCCAACTAGCAATATGCTATATTTTAGGAATATTTTCAATTGTTTTAGACCTTTTCTGTGTATGCCATAAATATGCAAAATGTGTCAAATTTACACAAGAAGACATGCACACACAACTATTTTTATATTTGCAACCTATCATCTCTGCTTGAAGGTTGAGGTATCTGAAAGTTTAGCGTGGCAAGGATAGTATGCTCATGCTGATTTGAGTATTTCTGTTCTCCACTGTGAAGGTTCCATGTTTCCTGCTTAAGGTTTTATCACTGCATGCCAGTGTTTTGCTGGCTTGGCATGTTAGATGCAGTGCATAATTGTGTAGCAGATGCATGATGCCTTGAATGGCATAGCTGATGCTTCCATCCTTTCTATCGCCATGCCTGTTAACCATTACTTATTGTTGCTGGAGATTCTGGTCAGTAATGCAGTTTCTTTATTGGCATGGTGTGATAATATGCATATCACATAAGGAATCAAGGTCCTGTACTATGGTTAATATTTGATCCTCAATTTCCATAGATGCAGAACAACATTCATCTTAATGAAGGAATAGAAGAAAGAAATGTGAGCAGATTGAGTAGAAATCAGATAATGGCAGAGAATTTAAGGAATGCTTAAATCGAATAGAAATGTTCCCCTGGTGAAAGAGAGAATCTGGTTAGAATGTATCTGATTTTTGTCTGATCAAATCAGAAAAAAAGTTTTTTAAGGATAAAAAGAAGAGCAAGAAAAGTAAAGGAGAAGAAGAAAACAGAGAGTGATAAATGAGGGGCTTCTTTGATGGGGATAGATGTTCTTTGTGATTAGACCTGTTGCGGCCAGGTTGGTTTGAATTGGTGAAAAAGAAAGTTTTATACAAAATCCATGTAGTCAAAGGGAAGATAAAAACATGACACTATAATATATGAGAGATTTATGTAAAGATAAATTGAGGAAGGATGTTGCATGGGCTATGAGATAAACTGCATCTTCAAAATAATATGTCCACTTTCTGGGATGGAAGATATTAGGTAAAAAGTGTAGCGAGATGAAGTAAGAGATAGAAAAGAAGGGGTTTGGCAATGGGAAATTGCATAGTGTTTGGCCTTATCATGTCTATCTTTTTTATAGAATAAGCATGGCATTGAATATTTTTCTCTTGTTATGATAATTTTGATGAGTATATCCTTGTTCATCTCAGTGCACTGTACTAGCGGTGAACATGTAACATTTAAAGGCTTGTGTTGTCAGAGGACATATACACTAGCTGAATGTACATCGAGTGTAAGCAGATACTTACCTTTGCAGTGGCACCTGGTTAATGATGCAAAGTAGGGGTTATAATTAATGAATAAATATGAGACTCGAATGCCTATTTTAGTAATGGAAGCTGATCATTATAGTCTATCCTGTTATTAATCATCTGAATTATGGCTGGACATTGAATTGTCATGCACTTGATTTAAGACTGTTTTTTTTTGACTGATAATGATGCTGTGTAGCTCATATAGCTGGGCAATCAAGAATTGTGCATCCTATTAGATTTCAATTATAGAGTTCAGGATGTACAGTTAGCTGGTTGTGAAGTTGTGATAAGTAACCTGAATTTGAGCACAATATAAGATGTTTGAAATGGGACAATAGTCGATGCAGCTGTTATGATTATCTAAATGAAGAATGCTTACAGATTAGGTGGCATTGGCACTTGCATGATTGGGAACATGAAATGACTTGTTGAAATACAATTAATATTTTGGAACAAATGCCACTTGCATGATGGGAACATGAAATGACTTGTTGAAATACAATTAATATTTGGAACATATTCTTCTTCTTCCTTAACGAAGGCCCATTAGTATAGATTAACGAATTCACGATGTAAGTGGAAGATTTCATATCTTAAGATAGGTTGCAAGCCATGTGACTTCTTCTGTATATGTGCAACTACTGCTTGTGACTCTAGCTCATGAGGTTGGGGGATTTGTTGAAATTTTGTTTGTGCATTAGGTTCTCTTCTGCATCAGAGTGATGATACTAACTTCTGATTATGCATGCTAATAATTTTCTTTATCTGGGGTGGAAGTTGGTGCAACCCGTGCACCCTTAGTTCTCCTTTCTGCCCTATGTATTATATTCTTTGACTCAGAACAACTGCATGAACCTCACATTCCTGGCATTCTATTGCTTTGATACTTCAAACATGATTTCACATTTAACTGAATACAAAAGTTTTATAAGATAGTCATTACTGTTCTCATTAATATTTTTTTCAATCTTTGTTTACAATAATTAGTGGTGCTTTTTGTTCAACATAACAGAAAGGGCTCAAAGAGTGGGGCATCTGGAAGATGTTATGGATGTCAAGGTACAGGAGTGAGGACGGTTAGCAGACAGATTGGACTAGGCATGATTCAGCAGATGCAGCATGCTTGTCCTGAATGCAGAGGCTCAGGTGTGGAAGATCTTTTATATTATTTTTACTGTTGGTGCAAGTAACAATTGTTTGCATCAATTTTATGTCCTAAATATATTGTTATGCAGGTGAGGTCATCAGCGATAAAGACAAGTGTCCGCAATGCAAAGGGAACAAAGTTACCCAGGAGAAGAAAGTATTGGAGGTGCATGTCGAAAAAGGAATGCAACATGGTCAGAAGATTGTATTCCAAGGCGAAGCTGATGAAGCCGTAAGCGAGGATTTTTTTCAAAAAAATATAAACTATTATGTTTTTTTGGCTGTTCACTAGTGCCTTATGCTGTTACATGCATGTCAACCTAGTCAGAATTATTTTTCTTATACTCTTTGATTTGCTTTCCTGTATACTGATGCCTGTTGGATAAAGTTTGTAATCTAACATGCATGCTATTCTCTGAATTTTTAGATCTCTGTTGCCTAATTATATAAAATGCATGTTTGTAGCCTGACACGGTGACAGGAGATATTGTATTTGTGCTGCAACAAAAGGAGCACCCCAAATTTAAGAGGAAGTATGATGATCTTTACGTGGAACATGCACTCAGTCTGAGTGAGGCACTCTGTGGCTTCCAGTTTGCTCTGACCCATCTTGATGGCAGACAGCTTCTCATCAAGTCAAATCCTGGTGAAGTTGTTAAGCCTGGTATGTTCTTAGATCTTTCGAACACAAGTCTGGTCTAGGCTGTCGATTCTCGTCGTCCGCCTCATAACTCTGCTCTCTAATCAGGCCAATTAAAGCAATCAATGATGAAGGAATGCCTCATCATGGTAGGCCCTTCATGAGGGGTCGCCTGTACATCCAATCAATGTTGAATTTCCAGATTCAGGGGTTATCTCTCCTGATCAATGCCGCATGCTGGAGACCTTTTTGCCACCAAGACCTGGCAACCGCTTGTCGGACATGGAGCTGGATGAGTGCGAGGAGACCACTCTTCATGATGTCAATATTGAAGAGGAGATGAGGCGAAAGCAGCAACAGCAGCAAGAAGCCTATGATGAAGACGAAGATGCGATTCCAAGGGTACAATGCGCCCAGCAATAAGTTCACCTTTAGGTCACCATCCTCTCGCAATATGGGTATTTTGGCTATTCTTTCTTGCTGCATAGGGACTTGAAATAGTTGTCTCCTTTCCTCTCTACTTAAGTTTAGTATTAATGTATCCGTGACCCATAGGAGTGGTAGGTATTATGGATTGTTTTCTTCTGTTGTGATTCTCGTGGAGCGCTACTGGTTATTACTCGTATCATCTTTTATTGCTTTCCAGGCTTATGATTAAAATGATGCATTCTAGCCGTACATGTGATGAGCGTGGCTGGTCTATTGCTCGAGAAGGATGCATCATTCTTCGTTTATCGCCTTGTCAGTCAATTCATTGTTTATGGTAGAGTTGCGATTCAATAACTTGAGGTCGACTCATCAATTTTTATATATTATATATATATATATATATATATATATATATGAATAGGTTTGTGAGTTTTAAAGGTTAATATCTTGCTAATCAAGTTCGATGATAGTCAATTTGAGTTGAACTTGGGACTTGAACTCAAAAGTAATTACAAGTGTAAATAGCTTTGGCCCGTTTGTAACTTCATAGTTTATCTCTATTCATGTGTGAGACCAGTTGTGGTGCTCTTCCGTCATGGCCATCATTATATCATGATGCCTTCTCTTTCTATTGAAATAAATTGCCTGTTGAGTCCAAGGATGAGTCTAGGCGGAGGAAGATTAAAAATTGGGGATGGTTTGTCAGGTCAGACCATTCCTGCGTTGTGCTTAGAAGGTTTTTGAGGAAAAAGTCGGATGAACGTAGAACTGATGATGCTTATGTCCGTAATTTAGTGGTTCTCTTTTGAGGCTGAAAAGTTTGCCGGAGGAACAGACATTTGAGGAAAAGGTCGGATGAACGTGAGAACTGATGATGCTTATGTCCATAATTTACTAGTTCTCTTTTGAGACTGAAAAGTTGGCCGGTAGAACGTCTGTTCCTCCTGCCGATTTGAGCCATGGACTCGGAGCCCCATGGCTGGGGACATTAAATCCTAGGCGCGTAGCGGCTATGTAGATTTGATTTCTTTTTGCAGTTTTAAATCTCCTCTACAAGTACATTAAAATGCTCCACGGATGATGGATCGTACGTTTTGCGTACCATGAACTATTTAATGGAATTTGTCCGCCCGTTGTCATCACGTCTTTATTTTTTTCCTACTTTTTAAAGATGGATAAATTGTATAGCATAAATGTGAATACATTTTAAAAAGTCAAAAAAAAAAAAAAAAAAAATCAAAAGGATGTTCATAGGGAACAAAGCATCAATCTAAATCTTTTCATAAGTATTGAGCTGTCAAATAAGGTATCTAGTTTATACTACCATTTACCTTCCTACAAATATCAAAGGATGTGCACCTCATCAAAAGGACACGTATCTCGTACAAGAGGGTGAGTGGTAGTATATATTTCATACAAGAGGGTGAGTGGTAGTACCACGGTCAAGTATCCTTGTGGTTAGTTCACCATCAACATCAAATCTATCTCAATCAAATGGTCGGTCCGGAGAACAAGTCTATTATAAGTAATACTTTTCCAAGCAATTATAAATTTTGTGCCTACAAGTTGCATACCCTTGGTTGCAATAAGTCTGGAATTCAGATCTTGAATGTTAAAACCAACCCTACTCGTAATATTGCTATCAAAATAATTTTCAGGAATGTCGAGGATGGAGCTTTCAAGAAATAAATACCATCCTTTGACAGTAGAAAAATAATGGAGGTTTCCATGTATACCGATTCTTGAACACAGAATTTGGCAATAAAGTCTCAACAATCTTCATAGCCAAAGATAAGGTCCTCTCCATCACCAATCTCGCTGTTGCCATTTTGCTTTAAAAACTCTGCAATATACGCAGCTTTAATTTCAGCACATGCTATGGCATTTAACTCTGAACTCTACCGTAGAATCTCTAGAAAGGTCTAGATAGAGGGCTCCTCAGAAAAAATGGCTAAGCACCAAACCTACCTAGCTCTCGAGCAGTGAAATAGAGCATGGTCCAAGGTCACCTTTGCTGACCCACAACAAATATAGGAAGCTGGAATGTCGATTTCTCTAGCTCTCAAGAGTGCTCTAGTGTACCGTCACTTCCAAGCAACTTCCCATATAAACAAAGTCTCGGGTGAATCCTAAGTCTCTGTATCCATGTTCCATCCATAGTCTTGGTCAGCTCATCACTATAGATATCATATAGCTCCCTAGTCACCGATCTAGAGGAGGACGATGACCACTAAGTCCTGACCTCCGGTCCCTACAAGATAGGGACTGCAAGAGAGAGAACCCTTGTACCAACAAATCACCAAATACCTAGGTCACTAATTGAATGAGCTAACCCCTGCCCTGTAGATGGATTAAGTCAGACACTTGTGCCTGGTCTTTGATATTAGTGCCGATGAACATTGGCCAATGACTGAAGATCAATCAGCCAGCTATCTTGCAGGAGGTCAATCGACTGTCTATCTCCCAGAACCCAAGATATATGGTCCAGAACATCCATAGCGTGCATACAAATTTCCTTCCCACATGAACGTTGTGTTTTGGTTGATACAAATTTCCGACCTAGCACACCAATCACCATGCCTCGCATGCATCATCATATTTCATGGATAGTTTAGTTGAAGAAGGAATCTAATGGCATGCCTAATAATTAATGCCTCGCGATGTACCTGTAAGGACTGGATGCCAAGCCCCCTTCATTGATCGAAAGGCAAACCACATTTCAAGAAAGAAGATGAATTATTTGCCTTCCTTGATGGGATCCCCATAAAACGTTCCTAAACAACTACTCCAGCGAGGCCAGAATAAACTTAGAAACAATAATGTGAGATATGAGATAAATAGGAATATCATTGAGAATTGACTTGACAAGAATAACTTTAGCCATCATCAATAAAGCCCAGGACTTCCACCCCTCTAAATGAGCACGAATTGAAGCCATAAAATCAGCAAAGTCAACCCTCCAGAGATGGCACCCGGAGATAGGAATTCCTTGTAGTGCATAGCTCCGATCTACTCCACAATGCTAAGAATATTCCTGATCGGCTGCTTGATTAGACTTTTGGTCTTTGGCTGAAGCATATAGCTGATTTTAGAAGATTCACCTTCTATTCCGAAGTAGTGCAATAGGCTTCCAAAATCCACTTGAATGCCATTGCATTCTAGACAACTGCCCCAGCCCAACAATAAAGAATCATCTATAAAGAGTAAATGCGAAATGGTGATATATCTAGGCATTGACCAATAGGGATCTATAGCCCGGCTTAGGGTAGCCAGTTACAAGATATGAGAAAAAGCATCAGCTCAAATAATAATAAGTACGGAGACAAAGGACAACCTTGTCGAAGACCAAGAGAAGAGTGAAATAAATCCATTGGCATGCCATTGATCAAGATAGAGAAGGACGAAGCTTGCATACATTCTTTAATCCATCTAATCCATCGGTTGTGAATCCTAAGCTCTCCAAGGACTAGTAAAGAAACTCCCATCTCATCCTCCCATAGGCTCATTCCATGTCAAGCTTGATGGTTATAAGACTCTCCCATGCTGGGGCTCTCTAGGGTCATGCATAAACTCTTGCTCTATCAGAATTGTCAGAGATGAACCGACCCTGATGAAGGTCCCTTGCTCCGGATTGATAAAAAAGGATTGGCTTCAACCCGCCTATCAGAATCTTAGCACAAATCTTATAAAGGATAGTGCACAAACTAATGGGCTTGTAGTGACTTGGCTCCGCCGCATCTTTCTTAGAAACTAGCACAATGAAGGTTATTTGCTAGGCCCGCATCGACTCAATGATAAAGAATTGCTGAATTGCCTCCAACCCATGATGGATAATGGCCCAATACTGTTTGAAGAAAAATGGAAAAACCCATCAGGCCTAGGCAATTCATCTTTATCCATAGCCCATATGGTCGATTGAATCTCCTCTCCTAACACATCCACCACCAGTAGGGTACTCTCTGAATGAGTGACCTAGCTAACAGGGGGAGGCAAGAAGGGACCATCCTTTCCCAAGCTGGCCATCCATCTAGATTGCAAGAAGCTCAGAATCTCTCATCTCACATCCTCCTCACTGGCTATCCAATGACCATCAATACCCTTCACGGCATCAATATTCCGATCTATCTCCTATAGCCACTAAACTCAAGACTTCTAATGCCAAAGAATCTCTTACTGAGTTAATAAGAAATGGTGCAAGGCGAGCTTAGACCAGAGGTCAACAAGATCAGTGGTAGAAAGCCCCCTCCCTATCCTCCCTTAGTTGGAGCACATAAATAGAGGTATGAATCTCCTCCAACCTTCTGAAAATATTGTCCACCTCAACTCGGTTCTATCTCCTGAGTATGTATCTAACAATCTCCAATCTACGGGTTAGTTGGTACATAACATTATCTCTGATCGGCAATCTCCATACATCCCGAATGATATCTCAAGAGTAGGGATAGGACATTCAAAATTTCTGAAACCGGAATGGTGCCCATAAGAGATATCGAAACAGTCGATAAGATAAGGGGACAATGATCAGAAGCAATCATTAAAAGATGGCATACTTGATAGCTAGGAAAGTGCTGCACCCAGTTCACAGTAGCAAAGGCTCGATCAATACATTCCCAGACCTGAGTACTATTTTGTTGTTTGTTGCACCATGTGAATTTGGATCTAGATAAACCAAGGCCCACCAAGCCATTCTAACAAATGAAATCATTGAACTCACGAGCATCGATACTATCAAAGAAGGGTCTACCCCCTTTCTCCTGGAGCCCATCGATGCAATTAAAATCTCCAATAATGTGGGAGGAGAAACCTAGATCCACCATCTTTGAAGTCTCCTTCGACAACACCTATTGAAGTCTGCAGTTAGCACTAGCACAGGCAACATATAAGAGCCAAAACTTTTCATTGATTCTAGAAACTATAGCCATAATTTGTTGATCACAATCATGAATAAACATCTATATTAACATTTCCCTCCCTCTAAACAATAATCATTCTTCTTGCCAGACCCTAGAATTCAATAACCAAAAACTCTAAGATGCAGGGAAGCAGTAATGAGCCTGATCTAGATCCCTCTTTAACAATTGGTCTCAAGCAAAATACATATCTCCGGATGATGTTAATCTACCAACCTCCTATACTTAAAAAAGAAGGATGACTTGCCAGCCCCTCTCACATTCTATATAAGGATTTCTGTGTGAGAGAAATCAACATTAGTGGGAACCATTGACTCCTTCGATGTGGTTTTAGGATAATGCCTTGCTCCCTATATGCACCTCAAGGGAGAGCCCACTGCTCACACCTTCAATGTATCTTTAACCTGGGCGACAACCTCCTTATGTCGAGATGCTGCACCTTGCACACTTCTCCATTAGAAGAATTAAACTCCCTCTGGCTCGGCCTAGAAAAGTTGCTTAGTCCCCCTACCTCCCTAGCTATGGTAGTAGAGACCGAGCTCCCCACCACCGGTCCAACATCCTGCCACCTTCCACTATCCACCGGATTGCCAAAATCTGACTCTACCGGCCGCTCCTTAGAACCCAAAATGATGCCCCCACTCCTGGCCTGGTTGGCAGAAAGTGGGGGAACCGCAGCCACACAAACATGTACCCCAGGTGGCTAAGAGGGCACCCCGATTGACAGACCCGGTGCTAGAGAAAACAAGCGAGGAGACAATGTAAAAGTTTTTTTTAATTTGGGCTGACATTAAATAAAATTTTTGTTTTATTAAAACCAGATTGATTTTATGGTCTATGTTGATAGACATATAATGAGCCCAATGTTATGTGATCATTGTTGGGCTAGGAGCACCTCATATGATTTGGTGTGGTTGAGGCAGCACAATGTAGGCCTTAGCCCGACTTGACTCGTGATGGGAGGGTCAATTAGGGTATTTTCATTTTATTAGCTAGGTCCCCTCTTCGCTTTCTCTATTTATATTTCACGTGAGCTGTGATTTTTCCACGATGATTTTCTCCATCGAGAGCCGCCTATCTTCTAAGGAAGCTCGGAGAGAAAGACTTTGCCTACGGTGTTCGTGTGAGCATCTGAAGTGAAGCATCGGAAGTAAGTTTGGGATCTTGACGAATACATGCATGTATCGTAAACTTTTTTTTAGATCTATTGTTCAGGATTCTAATCTTCTTGATCGATCTATGGGATTGAAAAAATCTCTTAACCTACTTTTGGTATCAGAGCCCTGGTATCTGAAAAAGATTGGAATCGTATAGATTGATCATGTTTCCATGCTTTAGATCTATAAAATAAAATTATATTCAAGAACTTCTTCTTGGTTTTATTTTCTTAAAACCCTTCTTCTTCCCCAAACCCCATGTCGACCATCATGGATCTATATGTGCCAGACGTTTCGGTGCTGTGGGGTGGCCAATGGCAACGAGATGAAGCCGTGGTGATCGGTGGTGGTGATCGGGCATCAAGATCCGATCCCGGTGATTGGGAATCTTAGATCTCGGCCGGTGGGTTGAGATCACAAATAAAAATAAAAAAACAAAAATAGAGGGATAAGGGAAGAGGGTTGGCGACCATGGGAGGCCGCGATAGGCCATCCCTGGCCAGTCTCAGTGACCATGTTCTCCTCTCCTGGTCGGTCTCTGTGACCGGTAACCCCCTTCTGGTGGCGGTGATCGATGATCCAGATCCGCCGATGGGCAGTGATAAAAAAAAAACATGGATCCGGAGATCTTGAAACTCGCCGTCGGGTGAGTCTTGATCTCCGACATCATCATCGGAGCTAGCGACCGGCCGTTCTTGACCGATCCTGGTGGCTATCTTGCAGTGGTGGGTTGGATTGGGAGGGGTGGCAGCTGACGGGTTTTGAGGAAGCCTGTTTTTGGGTTTGATCATGGGAAAGAGATGGGATTTGGTGGGTTTTGGATTTTGGATTCAAACCCAAAATCTAACAACCAACATCCTTTAACCCTTAAAAAAAGAGCCTATTTTGCATTTAGGATCCTAAATTTATAATTACATATTGGTTCAAAGGGTCATTTTGCATTTAGGCTCATGATTTTCTGATATTATAAATTAGTCATTTTATAGTTTTGATCCTTAAAAATTTATAATATATATGGTCAAAAAAATATTGGAGGGGTATGGATGGATCCTTATGGTTATTTTTGTCTATAATGCACATTTAATTGGAATGCAATGGTATTTGTAAAATGGATCAGTGGGTATATGTTGATTAGTATTCCATATGTAACTAATCATTTTAGACATACATGTATTTGAAATATCCTCTTTTATTTTGACTTGGATATTATTTTCTGTATGAATAATTTATGGGTTGGTATAAATATTTATTACCAAAGTAGTTTGTTTATGTCAGTCCATTGAATTGTTCATCATGTGAGGGAAATTTTTTTGTTATGACATACAACCACCTGTACAAAGGGGATTGTTGTGTGTTTTAACTAAAAATGTGGCATGATGCATTATATGCTAAGATACTCTAGCTTTCAGGGGCCTGTCCATCCAAAGGGGATAGGTTCATAAATGCCAGAATATTTTGATTAGCTTGTGACTTCATGTAAAGAGCACTTATATATATTGCATGTTCTGTCCAAAGGGAATACGTTATATTGTATTTGTACTCTTATTTGTTATTATGATATGATATTGTTTGTAGTATGTCCATCAATTAATTTTGCATTCCTTATTTTTTGATTGGATAGTTACTTTTGGTGTGAACAACAACAATACTATTATTGAGGTGCTTACCAGGTCAAATTATAAGAAGTGGAGACAAGACCTAGAGTTTGCTCTTGAAATGCTAATATTGATCTTGCATTGCATGAGGCCAAATCCGATGAATTGAATGATCAAAGTACTCTTGAACAGAAGGACCACCTTGCCAAATGGGAGAAGTCAAATAGACTCAATGATTGCTATTAAGAGGTCAATTTTGAACATCTCCTGAGTGGTTTACCTAAGTCTGACAATGCGAAAGAGCTGCTGGATGGATGCTATTGAATAGAGGTATCTTGTATCTAATAATATTGAGATCGGATCCCTGATGAAAGAATTGACAATGATGACATACAATAATTAGGGTATCAAAAAGTACAATTTGAAGATGGTTCATCTTCAATCCAAACTCAAGGGTCTGAAGATTGATCTATCGGATTCCTTTCTGGTGTACATACCTTAAATTCCTTGTCTATAGAATTTTCTTAGATCAAGACTGCCTATAATACTCTTGACGAAATGTGGAGTGTTAATGACTTGATCACCAAGTGCATTGTTGAAGAAGAAAATATCAAAAAAGAAAATAATAACAGTGCCATTCTTACTCTTCAATATCAAACTCAATCTAGCAAGCATTTTATGTATAAGAAGAAGGGAAAGCTACTGCTCCTAAACAGTCTCAGGATTCCAAGAGGCATGGAAGAAGTCACGATCATAATCATTTTGTAGAAGGTCCCAAAGCTGCCATTAAGAAAATTAAGTATTTCCACTGTAAGAAGAAAGGGCATATAAGAAGTCAGGATTTTAAATTCAAATCCTGGTTAGAAAAGAGAAAGATTGAGAGGTAAGCCCCTTGGTTTAGTCTGTTGTAAGTCTAATATAGTCAATGCCCCTATTAATTCTTGGTGGATAGATAATGGTCTTCAACTCTTGTTATTTCTCTACCGGGGCTGATAAACAAACAAAAGCCGAGCTTGAATGAAAGCAAATAAAGGTTTGAAATGATTTTGAAGTCAAAATACAGTGTATAGGAGTTGTCAACTTATCTTTAAAGTCTGATTTTGTAATTAGTTTGGAAAATACATTTTATATACCTTCCTTTAAAAGGAATTTGATCTCTGTTTCGTCTTTAAATAGACTTGGTTATAGATTTATGTTCAGTAATAAAAAAGTTGATTTGATATTCAATTCAAAAATGTTGGCTATAGTGTTTTGGTTGATGGTTTATATAGATTGTCTTTGGCCACTAGTAATTCTAATGCTTCCTTAAGTATTGAAAGTGTTGTTGCCAAATATCCTAGGACTAATGATAAATTCTTTATATTATGGCATAAATGCATAGGACATATTTCAAAGAAAAGAATAACTAGATTAATTAATGATGACATCTTACTTGTTTTGTTTTTTGGAGATATGGAAACTTGTGTTGATTGTATTAAAGAAAAATTGATCAGGACCAAAAAGAAAGGAGCAATTCAAAATTTAAACCTATTGAAAATTATTCACACTGATATCAATGGACCTCAATCTTCTATAATTTGTGATAATAAATATTTTATCATATTTATTGATGACTTTCTAGCTATGTTTATTTAATTAAAAAAAAGTCTGATACCCTTGAAAAATTTAAGATTTTTAAAATTAAAGACGAGAAATAATCATAAAAAGTCATCAAGATTGTGAATCTAATCATATAGGTGAGTACCATGACAGACATGATGTGGCTGGATAGCAAATAGATCCGTTTGCTAAATACTTATAGGATTGTAGGATTATTCCTCAATATACCATACCTGGAAGTCCTGAGCAGAATGGTGTGGCTGAAAGATGGAATCGCATTATTAAAGATATGATGATGAGCATGATGAGTAAGTCTAATATGCCAGAATTTTTATGAGATGAAGTTCTCAATACTGCTTATATATTCTTAATAGAATTTCCAGTAAATCTATATGAAGACACCTTTTGAACTCCAGACTGGAAAAAAATCTAGTTTGAATCATTCTGGATTTGGGGTTGTCCTGCATCAGTAAAATTATATAATCCTACAAAGAAAATGACTGATTTCAAAACAAGTCATTACTTTATTGGATATCCGCAACATTCCAAAGGATACATGTTTTAGTCCAGGAAGAGGTAACAGAATTGTGGAGTCTCTTGCTGTAAAATTTCAAGAACTTGATGTGGCTGATGAAGGATCTTCCCTTACTACTGTTGATGATAATGCACAAGCTAAAACTGTTTCTATTCCAATATCTGGTCAGAATGAAAACATAATCCCTGCTCTTATTGAAGGAATGGATAATGAAATCTTTGATCCTCCTGAACCTATTCAGAATCTTCAACCAGTGGAAGAAGTTCAAGTAAGAAGATCTGTTAGACAAAGAAGATCCACAATTTCAAATGATTCTATGTTTATCTTGGAACAAATGATTTTGATATCGGGCATACCATTGACCCAGTTATTTATATTGATGCTATCAGTTTTTCCCAGTCTAAACTATGGATAAATGCTATGAAAGAGGAGATATAATATATGGCCAATAATGATGTGTGGGATCTTGTTGAGCTTCCTATAGTTGTAAACTTATTAGATGCAAATAGGTATACAAAACTAAAAAGGATTCCAAGAAAAGAGTTTAGCGGTTCAAAACCAGACTAGTAGCAAAAGACTTCACTCAAAGAGAAGGAATTGATTTCATTGAAACTCTCTCCGGTATCTTTAAAAGATTCTTTCAGAATCATTATGTCATTGGTGGCTCATTATAATCTGGAGCTGTATCAGATGGATGTTAAAACTACTTTCTTAAATGATAATCTCAATGAAGAAGTCTACATGAAGCAGCCAGAAAGTTTTTAAGAAGTGGTAAAGAACATTTGGTATGCAAATTAAAGAGATCCATCTATGGTCTGAGCTTGCATCACGATAATGGCACCTGAAGTTTGATGAGATTATAACCTCTCTTGGTTTTGAAAAGAATAAAGTTGATCAATGTATCTCTCTCAAAATTAGTGGGAGAAGTTCATCTTTCTTATTTTGTATGTTGATGATATCATGCTTGCTAGTAGTGATTTTGGTTTGCTTTATGAGACCAAATAAATATTGTCTAAGAATTTTGAAATAAGGAACTTGGTGAGGCATCATTTATTTTGGAAATTAAAATTCATAGGAACATATCTCGTTGTCTATTGGGTTTGTTACAAAAGATATATATTGATAAAATTCTTCAGAGATTTAATATACAAAATTATAGACCATGTGATTCACCTGTTGTTAAAGGTGACAAGTTCAGTAAAGATTAATATTCAAAGAATCAACCTGAGAAAGATCAGATGAAAGATGTACTTTATGCCAGTGCTGTAGGGAGTTTGATGTATACTCAAGTCTACACAAACCTGACATTGCCTTTTAGTGGATATCTTAGTAGATATTTATCAAACTCAGGCTATCAATATTGAATTGCTATAAAGAAGGTGATGATGTATTTATAGAAAACCAAGAATTATATGCTCATGTATAGGAGAGTTGATAATCTTGAGTTGATTGGATATTTGAATTCAGATTATGCTGGGTGTCCTGATGATCTAAAATCAACCTCTAGATATATTTTTATGTTGGCTGATGATGTAATATCCTGGAAAAGTGTTAAACAGACATTGATTACTTTTTCTACCATGCAAGCTGAATTATATCGTGTTATGGAGCTGCTACTCAACCTATTCGGTTAAAAAATCTTATGGCTGGGTTTCAGATTTTATATTCGAGTTCCAGACCTGTATGGATATATGTGATAATGAGGCTGTGGTATTCTTCACAAAGAATATAAATCTTCCAGCAAGTCTAAACATATCAAGCTGAAGTATTTAGTCGTTAGAAATCTTATGAAGAATAGAGATATAATTATTGATTATATTGATACAGAGTCTATGTTAGCTAATCCTCTAACTAAAGATTTGAGGCCCATATGCTTTGCAAAGCTTGTCGAAAATATGGACATATTGAGCTTTTTTGATGTACTTGGTTAGTGGGAGTGACTCTGTAATTAAACTTATTATCAATATGAATTTATTTTTATTTACATTATCATGATAATTGTTGGTTGATTTCTATATATCTTATCTATATATGTGAAATAATAAAATACAACATAGTATCTCAAGATTGTGTTTTTCTTGATAATGACAGTTGTATGGATATGTCTCATTTGATAACAGACTTCTTTTGAAGTCATGAGATTTCTCTATTTTGTTATAAAGCATGTAGTTGAAGAGAAATCATGATTAAGGGTACATATGTTTAATTTATTTTAATTATAAGATATCTTTGTTGGTTATGTACTGACTGAGACTAGGTATTGAGTCAAGATATGTTGTGCTGTATCGTCTTAACACCATTGTTGAGTATGTGAGACAGAATAGCTTATTATTTGATGCCATTAAAATTTTTCTTGCTTATTTTATTTTCTAAGCATGTTGAAGAGAAATTAGAGGACTAAAAATGAAAAATAGCATATTATTTTGATCATCTTGATACTATTTCTTGATATACTACCATACCAAGATTCATGTCGATAGTATTTATGATGTATAATCATGGATAAGATTTTTATCAGATAAGTATTATAATAATCCCATGATTCCACGTCATGAATATTGTTGGACTGAGTCATTTATAGGAATTGTCTATGGATCATATGGTAGCCATATTTTATTTTCAACCCGAGAGTTATTTTTTAAAATAAAATATTTTTAAAATTATAATTAATGTAGTTAAAGTGGGAGAATGTAAGAGTTTTTCTTAATCTGGACTAACATTAATTAAAATTTTTGTTTTATTAAAATTGGATTAATTTTATGGTCCATATTGATAAACGTATGATGAGTCCAATGTTATGGGATCATTGTGTGGACTAGGAGCACCTCACGTGATTTGGTATGGTTCAGGCGGCATAGTATAGGCCTTAGCTCGACTTGACTCGTGATGGAAGGGTCATTAGGGCATTTTCATTTTATTGCTTAGGTCCCTTCTCCGCTTCTCTATTTATATTTCACGTGAGCTGTGATTCTTTCATGGTGATTTTTTCTATCAAGAGTTGCCTATCTTCTAAGCTCGGAGAGGACTTTGCTTGCGATGTTTGTGTGAGCATATGGAGTAAAGCATCGAAAGTAAATTTGGGATCATGACGAATACGGTATGTATTATAAACTTTTTTGTTAGATCTATTATTCAGGATTCTAATCTTCTTGAACGATCAAAGAAATCGAGAAAATCTTTTTTTATTCTGACAAGCCCTCCCCTTCCGAGCTAATGCCGAGGGACTACCAAGAGACCCATCTGAGGAGATGACCCGCCCGGGGCAGAAGGAGCAAGGTTCGCTAGCACCACGATCCGGGCATCAACAACCAGCCATCCTCGTCCAAACTCATGCTCAACTTGGGCCTAGATCTACCACCAACATGCCACTTGGGCCCTGGGCTCTTCAAATTTCCTGGCCCGACCCAATACTCGTCATGGGCAAATCAGAATGGGCCGGCCCAGCACCGGCCCAACTCCAAACCCACCTTTGAATCAGCTTAACACAGAGAAGGAAGACTCACCCCCAATCGACGCCTCCACCAACGAGTAGGCCGATTCCCGGCGCTCCCTGGTCTGATCCGGTGACCGCCGGCGAGCCACCTTAGCCAGCTTTTGCCACCCCACAATCCGGCGGAGAGCTCGGAGGAGAAGCCAGCTTTGCAGGCGAGTGATGACACTTCGAATCGGGCCGTCGAAGCCACCTGCACCATGGTTGCCCTCTTCCCTTTCACCGGGGTGGATGGGATTCGGTGGCCAGACCTTCGACGTAACCATCCAGGGGCTAAGCCGGGGCCGAACAACTGGGACCCTAGCCTCCACACCTCCCAACTCAGTCTCCCTCTCAACCCCAACCTCCATGGGAAAGGGATGAGTCTCCATCAGATTCTCCGGGCAGAGAGGGTGCTCACCTTCTGCTGCATGGCACTCCACCGGCTCGCCACAGCAGTCATCGGAGTGGCCGTTCGGCCACCACCGGAAAACAACCACCGGCAGATTCTCGTAAACAAAACACTGCCAAATATTCTATTTTGCCCCCTAATTAGCACTCCGGGCTTCAGAGGCAAGCTGGAATCGATCTCCCACCCGGATCCTGGCAAAACCCGCCTTGTTGAGCTGGTCGGTGAAGTCGTCAATCGCCACCGGATTTCCAGCTTCGGCCACGATGCTCAGCAGCCTCGGGAAGACCAACTCAATAGGAAGTCCCAGGAGACGGCTACCCCGTAGTCATCTTAATGGTGTTAAAATCCGATACAAAGTCCAGCACCCACGGTTCAACGGTCGCCAACTGGCCGGCGACCACCCAGGGTTCCCCACGGGAATGGAGTCTCGCTCCTCCCCGAACTGAACCGAAACAAAAGGTGATCCTCTGCCAACGAGAAAGCCTTTACCTCATTGGCAAGCTTTCCTTGATCTTGAAGTCACTTGCAACCCAATCAATGGGAACTCGACGGCTAAGCTCCTCGCAACAACCGCCACCCCCCCTCCCATTCCCTCCAGCTTCGTCATTTCATCCTACGGAACTCCAAGATCTTTGAGAAGTAACGCCGGAGTTCGTCGACCCTCGACATCGGAGATCTTGTGAGAAATCCACATCCAAGAAGCCCTTGTGGGTGACCACCCGCCGGCCACCTTAGCCCAACTCCTAACCCCCTTCATCGGAGAGGGAAGGCCCGCCTCCTCGTTCCCCTTCTTACCACCACCAGCGACTGTTCGAATAAATTCCGCAAAGGCACAGATCTCGATGCAAAGCAACAGCCATCTCGTCCTTTCCAGGGGTGGGTACGTTATCATCTCGTCCTTTCCGTGAAATTTTTTTTTTATGAAAAAAAAATATTATGAAATTAGGTGTTGCCGTTTATGGATTTAGGTGTTTTTGGCTGACGTGGACAAGATCAACCAAAATACCTATCATGTTGCACTGGTGGAGGCCAGGTCATCTGAAATCGTCTTTTGGAAAGACGATTTCAAGCCTCCCGCGGGTCATGTGCCATCTTGCCCCAGCCATCCCAGCAGCCGCCCCAGCCGCGATGCATGACGAAAGGAGAAATTGTCTTTAGAAGAAACGATTTTTTTCGTGACCTAGGACGAAATCTGTTTGAGATAGATCGTCGTTTCTAAAGACGATTTCTCTCTTAGTGATTTTTTTTTTTTTTTGAATTTTTTGTTGATTAATTTTTTATAATTAAAAATATAATTTTAAGTATTTTATATTATAATATATATTGGATAAATATTATTTTATATTTTTATATTAAAATTGAAAATAAAAAAAATATTTTTTATACGAAATAAATGTAATATATATTAAGCAATATAATAAATTTATATATATTATGTTATTTAATTTAATATAATATATTATGTTATATGTAAATATATATTTTAAATATATATATATATTTCATATAAGTATATAATATATTATGTATTAATATACTAAGTTTTATATTTAATTATATTACTTATTTAAATATGATAAAATATATTTATTTTATATGATAAAATAAAAAATAAAAATATAATATGTTATATTATATTGAGATTATAATATTATATTATATACTACATAATATTATTATACTATAAAAACTATAATGTAATAATATTGTTTTATTATTATATTGATAATTCTAATATAATGAATTTATATATTATATAAATATATATGTCTAATATATTATATTAAAAATAATAAAAATAAAATATTTTATATTAAATTATAATATTGTGTAATTAATTTTATAATGTAAATAAAATAAATGTATAGAATAATATTATTCTGAATAGTATTGATTTATTTTATTTTATTTTATTTGAAAAATTAAAAACATATAACATTATAAAAATACAAAAATAAGTTTTTATTGAAAATGAAATAAAAATATAAATAAATTTTTGTATTTTTCTGTCGCCCAGAATATTTTTTTAATTATACGAAATAAATTTAGAAATAATTATGCCGATAAACCTAAACACGCGACTGGTGCCGAACCCTACATGCCGGACGGACGATAAGACCAATGGCAGGAGTGGGAGCCGACTCTCTAGCCGTCGGATCGACGCTAACACCGATGGCAGTAAGAGAGCCGGACCGGTATCACTGAGAAATGATTGTATTACTAGATGAGAGTTCATGAATTTTGTAATTAAATTTTATTTCAAAATATAGTTTTACAAATACAAAAAAAAATTATATCCTAAGTCCCACATGGTGGCCGCCCTCCTCTTGCGTTGAGGCTGGACACGACGAAGTGGAGGTACAACTTCAGCTGGTGGCTGATGCTCTGTCATATGCTCCCTGACCTGGGATGCCTGATGCGACGAACCCTCACCATAACCTGTCCTCCATGTCCAGAATAATCGTGCTGCGACATGTAGTCCGGTGCAGCGGTAGTCTCAAATGTGCAGCAACAACATCAGTAGATGTGAAGTCCCGCATCGGTATGGAGAGGTACTATAATGTCGAGTACCTCGTCCGTGCTGGAATGATGGAGGTGCTCCCGATGAAGATCCGTAGTGGTAAGGTGAAGGAGTTTCGTACTCTCTATCGGCCCCCTGATAAAACTTTCGTAATGGGACACGTGCATGCTCACTGACAGTATGAAGGACAGAATGACAAATCTCCGTAATAGTCTGGGAGTTCGTCACTATGCAATCTGGATGAGTCCTGAAGTATCCTGTGATGGCACTGCTCTGTAAAATAAAAAATATTAAATAAATTTCAAAATAAATAATTTAATATGAATAAATAACAAACTTAAATTTCTTATCATATAATCATCAATCGCGTCAGGACGTTGATGAATCGATGCATGATGCTGCGGTACCACTGCATGTATGGATCGTGATAATCCATGATACCAGCATCTGGAGCACCATCTACAATATGATCCAATTGACTCATCCTAAATGAATGAACTCACGATGAGTGGCGGACCAGTCCTGATCAGGTCGTCCTCTTAGATCCATGTGGTGTAGATCCGGGCGTGTATCAACTAGTTGAGGCACGACCTATCGAAACCCATACTGGCGCATCACTCTATCAGGCAAGTGCCACTCCATTATATGAAAACAGATAAGTGGCACTCGAGACACACCAGATATGCTGCCCATCTAGACAGTAATCTGGTAACTGTGTAAGTAGATCAGCAGAATATGGCTACCATATCACCTGTTCATAAATTTTAAAGCATAATTCATTAAACGAAAACATGTAAGACTAATCAACCGTTTTAAAAAGAATAAGCACTAATGATTATCTCATCTAGTCTGAAGTGATCTATCAATAATGATAGGAGGAGACCACATGCGTCGGTACCTGGGTCACACAAAAACGTCCCTCCATCTGCAAAAAAAAAAAATTATTACATTTATTAAATAAGTCATAAATATCATACAGTATGAATTTAATATGAATAACGAACTCACCACATCCCTAACGGATCCTATGGTAAACCAGCACCATCTTTATCGAAGTTGACCATCGGATCTGAATCTGGCGCTGTAATCTACGTGGTGCAAGGATCGTGAATCTATCCCATGCCCATAACTGTAGCAGTAATAATGGACCAGCAATATCACTGGCATCTCTCCTGCTCGCCCTATACATCTCCCTATATAGCCATGCAAGCGCTGCACTACCCAACTATAATGTCCAGCATCATCCAGATCTGCCAGTAGGGATAGAACATGAGATGCATCAAATTTCCGGATTTATCCATGAATAAACCCCACCCATCAGCTGCAAAATGTATGCTCGAGCATAGCGCTGTATAGCTATCTCGTCGGCATTAATATGTAAATCCTGAAACTGCTCGGTAAGGCAAACCATACTCAACCGCGACCCTTGGAGTCGATAGTAGATACCTGTGTATTGTTGCCTCTGTTCATGTTATGACCACGTCTAGCAGTTTGGACCTGGAATAGGCCACTTCCTCTATCGAACCTTGTAATTCTATGCGAAGTTGCTTTGGCCTGTTTGGAAATACATGTCCAGCGACAAATGGTGTAAACCTTTCGTTCCTTTCCATTACCTCATTTGCTTGGGCACGTCGACCTTCAAAGTATGATACAAGCCGAAAGAATGTTAACTGCACCAAGGCTGTTATTGGCAGGAATCGAGCATTTTTCAATACTCCATTGAAACACTCGGATATGTTAGTTGTCATCATCCCATACCGTCGTCCATCGTCATGTGACTGTGTCCATTTCGATAAAGGAATTTCATTCAGCCACTGAACAGCTTCTGGATTAAATTTTTCAATGTTTGTTATATATTTATGAAATTTTCTGGATTGTGATTGCATTCCAGCTTTTTTCACTATATCCTTAATTTGGAATCACGAAATCTTGTATTGAAATTACTTGCTACATGATGCAGGCAATATACATGATAAGCATTTGGTGGCTGCCAACCAAGATATTGATTCTATACTGCAGCAAGAATACCGCATGTCGATAAAAAATCAGACAAATTTTCTGACGTGATGTAACAAACTGTCTGATGCAAGCTAAGAACCAACCCCAGGTGTCAGCTGACTCTTCATCAATATACAAAATGCAAGCAGAAATATCTGATTATTTCCGTCTACAGTAGTTGCAATCAACAACTTCTCCTTATACTTTCCGTACATAAAGTAGCGTCAATACTTATAACCGGTCGACAGTACTTAAACCCTTCTCCTTGTACTTTTCGTACATGAAAGTAGCGCCAATACTTATAACCGGTCGACAGTACTTAAACCCTTCAATTGAGGGTCCAAAGGCCTAGAATACACGATCAAACTGAGCACGAGCTGGAATGCCGGTAGGAGTGCTGATAAATTTTATCCAGGAACCGGGATAAAATGTTCTACTACATGTAACCATTTCGAAAGTAATTCATATGACAAATCTCAATCACCGAATACATTGCTATTGCCTTTTGCTTGGCTTCCCACAATTTTCTATAACTTGGTGTATAATTGTACTTGTTTTAATCACTGCACCTAGTCCAGCAACAACAATTGTAGGAACTTCTTTCACTAGGTCCCGTATTTCATTAGCAATTAATGTGGAGTCCAGCCCAGAATGATCTTGAGACATCATTGCAGACATGCATGTATGAGGACCAGTATATCGTGAGATCTCAAAGTAAGCATGATGCTTAATAGCCCTTACCATCCACTGACATCCCGAATCTCTGTTCTTACATTTACAAGCCATAGATTTGGATTAGACTCAATAACTTTGAATTCGTGATGTCTTTCAATAGAATACTACTTTACCGCAGTCTGTAATTCGGCCTTATCCGTAAAGCGAAGTCTTTACGCAATTCCTCATCTCTTTGCCATATAACATTTTGTTCCTGAAATGAAGAATACATTGAAACATTGGCAGCATCCCAATCAATCTGGATAAATTTCTGGATGGAGCTTCAAATACAGAATAGTTTGGAACAGGTGTTCCCTCTGGACTTCGTACTGGTTCGAAGTTCCGGCTTCATTACCTTCTTCAGGCAAATCATTTTCACATTCATCATCATTCTCATTAAAAAGTAGATTATCCAGATGCACAGTATCATCAGCAGCTGTGTATACCGATGCTTCTCTAATTAGTTTCAGATACAGTACTGTCCACCGTATGTAACGGAGATACCAGATAAACTGAACCAATATTTTCAAATTCAGTAGGTACCATGTTCGGAGTACATTATGAAATATATTCGTTTAATGGGTGTTGCTATATTTCGAACAGCTTCTTCATAGTCATCCCGAGAACAGACAGGTTCAGGAGCTTCTCACCGTTTGGATATCTATGTATAAATCCGCACCCGATATACATTGATGTAAATTGATAGTTGAAAACATGATCTCCATGTCTTCAAATCGATCAGTGGAACGGGTTCATACTTTACAGATGTCGACTGGACAACTTGGGGATATCTATAGATGATCAATATTTTCTTTCCAGTTCTATCAATATGCAGGACTCTACATATTTTGTTCTCCAGTTCTTAAAATGTCATACCAGAATATATTCTAATTACCTTTTTCGGACCCTGATTGTACTTAATCCATTTGGTCCATTGATAATGCAACCATTAATATAACATAATGCGGTGATTGTTTCTCCCATTATACCCTACATATTTAACCAAGAAAAGATATTTAGAAATATCCAATGTATCCTATCATCACTAATAAGTCATAGATCCTATCCCATTCAAGAATTGCATTAATATTACAGATCACTTACAGTATTGAAATGATGTGCAATGGAGATCGAATGAAATTTCGGCAGCATTTTTTCTTAGTTCTTCACATACAAATATTTATGTATGCGGAGAACAAAAGAAAAATGCTGCACGAAATTTCATTCGAACTCCATTGCACATCATTTCATTGCTGTAAAGTGATCCGTAAAATTATTTGCAATTTCCAAACTGTCCACTTTGGACAATCAATTGATTAATATGCATAGATCTAAGATCCATACAAAATTAAAAATAATGTATGGATTACAAAATTAAAAATAATGTATGGATTTATAATTTATGCATATTAATCAATTGACGGGTCTACGGTTCAATGCAATGTAATGCAGATTTTGTTAAACTAATTTCAATATCGGATTAGTAAACTACGAAATTATATACAATTTATTTTCCGATATTTATATCATTATAAAATTTTGTAATTAAACATGTATAAAATATTTTAAAATATTGATATAAATTTAATAATCAACTCAAAATTTTAAAAAATTATAGTCATAATTATTAATTAATTTCTTGATATGTATATTTATAACTTTAATTTTTATATTTAATTATTATTTATTCTAGCATTATCAATAAATATATCTAAATACAAGACAATTTACTCTAATTTAACTTTAATTTTAACTTTAATTTTATATTTTTTTATATTTAATTATTATTAGATTACTCTAATTTAACCATGATTAATGAAGACAATAAGTTACAATAAAAAATTTGAAATTTTTTTATACAAGATAATTTACTACAAATTTATCTAAATACCATACAATAAATTCATACAAGATAATTAAAAAAAATTAACTTTATTTTTATTCAAGATCATCTAAAAAATAAGTAATATTTACAACTTTATTTTTATATTTTTTATATATTTATTCTAGCATTATCAATAAATAATTTATTATGATTATATCAAATAATAATAATATAATTAAATAATTAATACTAATATTTAAACAACTACATAATAATTATTAATATCTATAACTTACAAATCTATTTTTTGAATTTAATTACTGTTTATTAGCATATTATTATTTCTTAATATATTATCAATAAATAACATAATTCAATTACTAATAATAATATTTAAATAATTAACATAAAAAACATAATATTAAATCTAAATCATAATTAAACAAACTTAACCATAATTAAATTTACAATATAATTAAACATTTAATCAATCAACATAATTCCAAAAAAATATAATTAAACAAATTTAATCATAATTAAATTTATAATATAATCAAACAATTTAATCAAGCTGGCGGCTCCTCAGGAGGGTCCTCCCAGGAGGGGTCCACCTCGACCGAAGCTGGCAGCCCCTCGCTTCCTCGCCCAAGTGGCACCCCAAGATGGGTCCATCTCTACCGAGGTCGAGCCGGCCCTCCTGTTCCTTCCCCAGGTGGCACCCCAAGACGGGTCCATCTCAGCCAAAGTCGAGCATCTCTCTGCCACTCCACTAGGTGTCCACCCAGGAGGGTCCACCTTGGTCGAAGCTGGTGGCCCCTCGCTCCCTCGCCAGGTGGCACCCCAAGACGAGTCCACCTCTACCGAGGTCGAGCCGGGCTCTCATGCTCCTTCGCCAGGTGGCACCCCAAGAAGGGTCCACCTCGGCTGAAGTCGAGCCTCTCTCTGCCACTCCGCCAGGTGTCCACCCAGGAGGGGCCCATCTCGGCCGAAGCTAGCGGTCCCTCGCTCCCTCACCAGGTGGCACCCCAAGACGAGTCCACCTCTACCGAGGTTGAGCCGGGGCCTCCTGCTCCTTTGCCAGGTGGCACCCCAGACGGGTCCACCTCGGCCGAAGTCGAGCCTCTCTCTGCCACTCCCCAGGTGCCCACCCCAGGAGGTCCACCTCGGCCGAAGCTGGCGGCCCCTCGCTCCCTCGCCAGGTGGCACCCCAAGACGGGTACACCTTTATCGAGTTCGAGCCGGGCCCTCCTGCTCCTTCCCCAGGTTGCACCACCCAAGACAGTCCACCTCGGCCGAAGTCGAGCCTCTCTCTGCCACTCCACCAGGTGTCCACCTCGGCCGAAGCTGACGGCCCCTCGCTCCATCGTCAGGTGGCACCCCAAGATGGGTCCACCTCTGTCGAGGTCGAGCCGGCCCTCCTGCTCCTTCGCCAGGTGGCACACCAAGGCGGGTCCACCTCGGCCGAAATCGAGCCTCTCTCTGCCACTCCACTCGCCAGGTGTCCACCCAGGAGGGGTCCATCTCGGTCGAAGCTGGCGGCCCCCTCGCTCCCTTCCCAGGTGGCACCCCCAAGACGGGTCCACCTCTACCGAGGTCGAGCCGGCCCTCTTGCTTCTTTCTTCGCTAGGTGGCACCCCAAGACGGGTCCACCTCGGCCGAAGTCGAGCCTCTCTCTGCCACTCCGCCATGTGTCCACCTAGGAGGGGTCCACCTCGACCGAAGCTGGCGGCCCCTCGCTCCACCGCCAGGTGGCGCCCCCTGACGGGTCCACCTCGGCCGTAGTCAGCCCTACTCTGCAAAGCCTCGGGAAGGCAGGGACACGGGTCGTGAGGTCGCCACTAGAGCCCGCGCGCCGCGCTCCGTACAAGGCACCGGTACGGCCTGTGGTGATACGCGAAGCCTCGTTTACACCAGTTAGTCAGGGCCCCGCAACCGAGGAATGAAATCCTAGCAGGCAGGAGCCTGAAACGGCTAGAAGCCCACCGTCAACCGCCCCGAAGGAGAGCTCCCATGTTCGGCCCAAGGCCTCACCAGTCTTCCCCCTTTTGTGATACCTACGGACGAGGCGGGCCGGCTACTTAACTCCCAGACTCGAAGAAGAAGGGGAAGGAGAAGGTCCAGAGGTCTCCAGGGAGCCCCATGGAGGGGACGTGGCTGAAGGCAGTTCGGTGGTATAAAAGGGACGGTAAAAACAGACGGAAAGGTAGGTGGAAAAAGGAGAGAACACCAAAAGAACGATCCGGAGGATCCCGGGAAGTCCTGAGGTGAGAGCTCGGTGGCCCTAGCACGGGAGGCCGGGCCTCAACTCTCTCTTCCCCACACTTCTTTCATTTTACATCTCCTCTAAGCATGGGGATCCTTCGGGAGCCCGCTTAGAGGTCCTGTTCCATCTTGCCGCTCTCTGACTTGATCGTTGGAGTGCCCCCGTCGGAACCCCTGGCCCGGGTCTCTGACCTTGTTTTGCAGGTCCGGAAGTTTGGAGATCTCGAGGTGAGAGTGTCCGAGAACCGGCGCCAGCTCACGAGCTACAGGCCACCGCGGTGAGATCGGCAACACAACTTTATATTCAACAAATTTAAATCTAAATCGTGTAACATAATTTTTAAAAAAAATTTACATAAATATAAATGCATCTAAAACAAATATACCTGTAAAATTATGGAAATGGAATGGATTGGATGGAGAGTAGACCGTTTCTAGCAATCCAAGCACAGATCTAGCAAAAAAAAAAAAAATATATATAAGAAAACAAATAAATTGAGATAAATAAAAATACCTTGATTTGAACCGGACCGGGAACAAGCAGGTCGACTTCAACCTATCGGAGACAAGGAGAGAAGTAGGCCAACGGGAAGGGAAGACAAAAAAAAAAAATCCCTATCGCACGGGACCACAGGACCACTGGGGGGGCCAAGGAGAATGAAACAAGAGAAAAGTGGGCCAACGGGGACGAAGCAAAAAAAAAAATTCGCCAGGGAGCGGAGGGGGGCCGAAGGAGAACGAAACAAAGACAACCAGAAAAAAAAAAGCCTTCGGCTCAGTTTGTAACAGGCGAGAACTCGTCTTTGCAAAAGACGATTTCAGCTCCTAAAATCGTCTTTGCAAAGACGAGTTCAGAACTCTGCCACGCGTCACACACCCGGAAGCGAGCCAGCAGGGGGAGAGAAATCGTCCCTTTTTGAAAAGAAGTCTTTAGAAAAGATGATTTCTTCTTGCGCTACGCATCGCGACTGGGACGGCTGCTGGGAGTGGCTGGGGCAGGGTGGCACGTGGCCCGTGAGAGGGCCAGGTCACCTGAAATCATCTTTTGGTGTCTTTCCAAAAGACGATTTCAGGTGACCTGGCCTCCACTCAAGCCACGTGGTAGGTGTTATTGGCTGGCCTGGTTCACGTTAGTCAAAAACACCTAAATCCGTAAATATATATATAGTAACACATAATTTTGTAATTTTTTTTAATATTAAAAAAAAATTTCCCTTTCCATGTGGGTGTACGGACGGTTATGGTTGACTGGCAGAGCAATGGATTGTGGTGCGCCGTTTAGTCCGGACGATTTGATCAGAGAAACCGCTTAGTCCGAACGATTTGGTTAGGATAAGAATTTTGTTGAAGTGATTAGAATTAATGTCAATTCGGTACATGGAGATTTGGATAAACAAAAGGACGAATACTGTTGGGAATTAGGTATGGTAGTTGTAGGTGATCGATCTAATCACGAATCGGTATGTTTAAAGGTAGTATTCCACTTAGCAAAGGAATATCTTCCGGGCAAATGTAGCTAGTTTAGCTTAAGAAACTTAGGCTGTGTATACATTAAGAAAGTACACGTTAAGCCTAACAAACACGCATCGCTTTCGCACTTCCATACCCTTTCTTCGAGTAGCATTATTTATACGTAATTGCGAACGCGGGTTCTCTCAGAGTATCATCAGTCTTTTTTTAATAATTAAACAGCATATATGAGAAAAAAATTCCTGGTTATTATTAATTTCAGTTTTAAATAAAATAATAAAAAATTCTGCGGTGATTATAGCAGTTCAGGTATGTAGAATGTACTACGGTATCAATGGTAGCGGTTAGAAAAGATAATTTTTTCTTGTTGAAATCGTTTTTTGAAAAGATGATTTTACAACATGAATCTGATAATTTCATGCACGTGACAGATGTTTTTGGCTTGCTTAGTCCACGTCAGTCAAAAATATCTAAATTCATAAATATGTATGATAACACTTAATTTCATAATTATTTTTTTAATATTAGAAAAAAAAAATTCATCCCTCTCATAACTGATAACAATATATATATATATATATATATATATATTTTCCTTCCAGTAACAGTGAGAGATTCTAGATTTAAGAGCAGCCATTAGCAAAAAAGAAATCTGTTTTTAAAATAATAATAATTAAAAAAAAAGTCTTCGAACGGTAAAGAAGTAAACTGATCTCACCGGACTTTTTTTTTTTAGCCCTTCAAGCTTTTTTCTTAAAAAAATTCATGAAACATCTAGCTGTGTGTGTGTGTGCGTCTGCGTGTCTAAAAGAGAGGGTTTTTTTTTTTTAATATAGTTGTCAAAAGGGAAAAGAGGAGGCAATTTTCAATTGCACGCATGCATAACCATCGGAAGCTTCGTGGGAAAGGAAAAAGGTTTGTTCGGATGGATATTGGTTAGAAGTTTATGAACTCTGAATTTGTGTAACAATTTACCTTTTGGGAACTGTAAATATACAGAGTCATTTATAGACAAAAACAAAGTAACGATGTTCATCAGAATGTAGCTATTTCTTATAGAAAAAGTTTTCATTAATTTTCATAAATCATGACAGAAGATTGGAATACAACATTTAGATTTGATCTTTTTGATAACTGTTGGCTAGGTGCTAGTGCATACCCCCGTGGTTGGTGGGGCGACTATTGCCCTAGTGACAATTCTCGGTGCAGGTTGGCTCGGATCCTGAAATGATGGAGAGTTGGCTTGGCCCTGTAAGTCGAATGGATTAAATGGGACTGACCGTCCAGCTTGCCGCTTGGATGCGATTTGGCTTGATGCCGGTCGGCCCAAGTGCGAAACCCTCAGGCCCGCCAGTGGCGTGTTACCGCTAGGCTCTATTTGGCTTAAGATTGCTAGTTTCCAGCCTCCAATAGGGACGTTCCTTTTAGAATGATGGTTAGAGACTGCGATTCGACAGTTGGTATCAGAGCGAGGTTGCAAGTTCTAATCGACATCAGCCCCCGGGTGTCACTAGGGAGGATTGTTGGCTAGGTGCCAGCGTACACCCGTGGTTGGTGGGGCAGCTATTGTCCTAGTGACAATTATCGGTACGGGTCGGCTCGGATCCTGAAATGATGGAGAGTTGGCTCGGCCCTGTAAGTCCGGATTAAATGGGAATTACCGCCCAACTTGTCGCTTGGATGCGATCTAGCTTAAGATTGTTAGTTTCCAGCCTTACAACAGGGACATTCCTTTTGGAATGGTGGTTAGGGGCTGCGATTCGACGGTTGGTATCAGAGTGAGGTTGCAAGTTCGAATCGACATTAGCCTCGCGGGTGTTGGTGGGCGGCTGTTGCCCTAGTGACAATTCTTGATGCGGGTCGGCCCAGGTGCGAAGCCCCTCAGGCCCGCCAGTGGTGCATTACTGCTGGGCTCTGATATGGTTTAAGATTGTTAGTTTCCAGCCTTCCAATAGGGGTGTTCCTTTTGGAATGGTGGTCAGGGGCTGCGATTTGACAGTTGATATCAGAGCGAGGTTGCAAGTTTGAATCGATATCAGCCCCTCAAGTATCTCTTAGGGGATTGTTGGCTAGGTGCCAGCGCACACCCGTGGTTGGTGGGGCGGCTGTTGCCTTAGTGACAATTCTCGGTGTGGGTCGACTTGGATCCTGAAATGATGGAGAGTCGGCTCGGCCCTGTAAGTCGAATGGATTAAATAGGACTGACCGCCCAGCTTGTCGCTTTGGTGCGATCTGGCTTGATGCGGGTCAGCCCAGGTGTGAAGGCTCTCAGGCCCGCTACTGGCGCGTTACCGCTGGGCTCTGATCTAGCTTAAGATTGTTAGTTTCCAGCCTTCCAATAGGACGTTCCTTTTGGAATGGTGGTTAGGGGCTACGATCCGACAATAACAGATCTCAAACTATTATCATATCTATTATCAAGATCTGTTAAAAAGGGTTTACGATACATACTTATATTTGCCATTAATTCCAAACCTGTAATCTATAAAAAGAACATCGAAGGCAGAGTCCTTCTCTCTAGTATTCTCTTACCATCAATCCCAAATCTGTAACCTGTAAAAGGAATATCGAAGGCAAAGTCCTTCTTTTCAGCATCCTCTCGTAACAGGCGGCTCATCGATGGGGCAAGTCTTGAGAGCAAAACTCACATAGAATATTATAATGAGTGGAGAGGGGATCTAGCCTATTATTTATAAACAAATCCAAACGGGCCCTCTCATCACAGGTTAATTGGACCAAGGCCTACACTGTGCCGCCTCAACTATACCAAACTATATGAGGTGCTCGTAGCCCAAATAATGATCACATAATATTGGGCTCATCATACATTTATCAACATGAACTATAAAATTAACCTGATTTTAATAAACCATAAAATAATAATTAATGTCAGTCCAAAATAAAAAAAAAATCTTACATTTTTTCACTTGGACTACATTAATTATAATTTTGAAAACATTTTATTTTAAAAAATAACTCTCGGGTTGAAAATAATATGTAGCCACTAGATGATCCATAGATGGTACCTACAAATGACTCGGTCCAACAATACCATGATGCCGAATCATAGGATAATTATACCACTTATCCAATACAAAACTTATCCATGGTTACAAACATCATAAATACTATCTACAAGAGTTTTAGTATAGTAGTGTAGCAAAAAAATAGCATCAAGGTGATCCAAAATAAAACATACTATTTTTTATTATCAGTCCCCTAATTTTTCTTCAACATGCCTAGAAATAAAGTAAGCAAGAAAAATTTTAATGGTGTCAAACAACAAGCCATTCTATCTCACATACTCAAGACAAGATAGCATAACAGGTACATTACCAAAAGAGATATCTCATAATCAAAACAAATTAAATATATGTACCATCAATTATGATTTCTCTTTAACCACATGCTTTATGACAAGCTAGAAAAATCCTACAACTTCAAAAAAAGTCTGTATATTTCCAAACATAATGAGATCTCATAAGTATCAAATGAAATATACCCATATATCTTTCATTCTCAGGACAAAACACATTTTTGAGATACTATATTATATTTTATTATTTCACATGTGCACATAAACCATATAGGAATGCAATCCATCAACTAAAGCAATATAAAAAAATTATCAATCAAGTTAATGTATAAATACATCAAACTCCCACTAATCTAAAAATTCTAAAATGCCCATATTCTTGATATGTTTTATGAAAATTGAGTCTTAATTATTTGATTAGGGGATCAACAAATATTGACTTTGTATATTATATAAAATATCTCCCTTTCAACTAAAATCTCTGATTGACAAATATTCTATCTTCACATAGATAGAGATAATGAAAACTTTTATCATTTCCTTTAAAGAGGATAGCTACACTACGATTATAATAAATTTTAAGTAGTTTAAGATAATCAATAATTATAGGTTTCAAGACAAAGTTTTATAATCAAAATAATATGTATTGTGACTTTGCAACATTCTATAAACTTTGCCTATATATCTAAGAATGCCATTGATTATATTTTCAAGCCTTTCTATAAAATAAAATCTCCAGTTATTTACATTGTCATAGAACATGACAAGTATCTATTTTCTTATCATATGATTTCTTTACTAGTACTACATCAACTAATAATACAAGTGCAATCATTAGTTTGTATATTTAATATTGTTCTCCCACTGTCTTTCAGTAGGATGAAATATAATATTTACATAAATAAGAGTAACAACTTATCTTTTCTTCAATATCATATTTCTAATATATAGAAGCATCTAATATTATGCAAATCAGAATCTACAAATATGGCATAATTAATTCAATATCCATAATACCTCTATTAGGATATTAGAATATGTATTCATTTATAAATATCTGGATAACCAAAATAAATAACATATTATTATATATAATCAAGATTTATTCGCTGATGAATTATCAATGATTAAGTATTTTAGGATAGCTCTAAATATAAAGTTAAAAGATATTGGACTTCTTACCAATCTTTAACTCAAAAGATATCTTGTATAACCATTTTAACAAGAATTTATTTAAAATATATAGATGACAATTATTTAGAATCTTATACTAGATACATCATGATAAATTATACCCACTTATCATACTTCATACCATGTCTATCAGAATGTGCTATACCTCTCAGTCACATCATATTATTTAGAAATTTTAGGTATGATTTATTAAATAACTGTTCCATACTTATACAGATATTCAATAATACTATTTATTTATTATGTATAGTGTTGCCGCCAAGATCGCCGTGGCCTGTAGCTGCTGTCAAAGCGCACCTCCTTCGCTGTCTCGCCATCCGGTGGTCCTGGACCAGCAAAACAAGGGTTAGTGACCCGGACCGGGATTTTCGACAAGGGCACTCCGACGATCAAGTCAGTGACGACCCAGGAAAACAGATCCTCCTGGTTGAGCCCCTCTTGATGGACTCCATACGAGGAGGAGGAGTGGTGTGTGAGAGTGGGATGCAAGTATGTCGGGAGAAGAGTGGCCTGGCTAGAAGGAGTCTCTATATGGCTCTTCCACCTACCCTTGCTTGAGTATGCTGGTGGTGCTGTGCTCTTTTTGATTGAGCTTGCACTTGTGTTGGTTTGTTCTAGCTTATGTCTCTCTCCTTTCTTGTAGTTGTTACCTCCGAGTTTTGTAGATTAGGTTACCATTGGGCGTTCGTTGGGATCTCCATTAGGCTATCAGGCGCGTGCGGCGGTGTCCCGAGGAGCCTTTCCCGATCCGTGATAAGGAAAGCTGTCATGTGCTCTGACATTCCCTTGGTCGTCTCATTCTGGGAAACCTGGCAGTACCTCGATTGGTGGGCCGCCATTCCTGGGATTCGAATCTCCTGGTTGACTTCCTTTCTCGGGTGGTTTAGGCGGTTGGTGAGGAGCGTGGTGCCTCGATCTGTGGGTCTCTCCCCTTTCTGGTGTAACCGGCGGTTGCAGGCGGTCAGTGCGGTCTGGCAGGTGTCCCAGTGCAGCCCCGGGCGGCTCGCCAGTGTCCTGGGATGGCGGTGCTCGCGTCTAAGCTGGGGCTGAGCTGGAATGGTAGGGCTCGCTCCGACCTAGACACCCCGAGCTTGCTGGGTCGCCTCGATGGAGGAGGGCAGAGTGTGGGCCCAGTCCAGAGGGCTCGGCCTCGAAGAGGCTCCACGTGGTGGAAGAGGGCTGAGCTCGACTCTGACCACGGGGCTCGATCTTCGAGGGTCTCGCTTTGGAGGGCAGAGTGCGGGCTCGGTCCAAAGGGCTCAACCTCGAAGAAGCTCCATGTGGTGGAGGAGGGCTGAGCTCGACTCCGACCACGGGGCTTGATCTTCGAGGGTCTTGCTATGGGGGGCAGAGTGCGGCTCCGGCCTAGGTGTCCCGAGCTCGCGGGACCAACCAAGCGAAGGACGAAGCTCCGCTCGTTGTCTCGAGGGAGCTTAGCTCGGTGAAGGAGTATGAGCAGGAGAATTGACATGGCATCCGACGCGGCGGCTTCCTTTGACGTGGCGCCTGTCAGCTCCCCCATGTCAGTGATCCTGCCACATCATATAGAATCCTAAAATGTGACTGATATACCTTATTAATATCATTATCCTTTTCTTAATAATATCAAATCTTTTGAAACAAAATAGGATATAATTATTAATAATTTTATATACATAATGAGTAACCAATGTATTAGAGATAGAAATATCATAATACTAATTTTAGGTACAATATTCTCTAGTTTCAAGATATAGACCTTAATAACATCATACAATCTATCATACATTAATTTATCTATTCATCAGTTATCCAGATTTTTTTTATCAGATTCTACATATCTTTTATAAATAAGATAAAAATTATATTAAATACTATTCTTAAATACAATGATAAGAACAGAATCAATTATATAAAATAATTCACTCTTTATCATTTTTAAGGTAGCTTTATTTCAAAGTACTCTAATAAGTTAACCAAGATGGAAGATCATTACATAATAATATCTATATTCTATCATATTTAGTGCAAGTATAATTTCAGTTTTCATATTTCATATTAATCAGAGTTATCATAATGGAAGCATTAATTTATAAGTATTATTTTAATGAGAGCCTTAATTACAAGACTTTCTTTAGAAAGAAAATGACCAATATAAGGAATCTCTCATCAAATATATGCTATGCAATCCCTTCTAAATATTTTATAAAAGGATCTTTTAAATTTTAATAAACATGCCATTTTGGTGGTCACCATCCATCAAATTTCACAAACCTTCTAATCATGGATCATCTAGTCATGATCTCTAAAGTAACATAAGATATATAAAATATCAATCAAGTTCATGTATGATATAACATATTTGAGGTACAAATAATAAATGAATAAAGACTTTAAATATAATAAGCCATTCTAAGTGTATCATGCACATCATCATAAAACTCTTCTATAGACAGAGAATATGACATATTTTTGAGCTCCAATAATGAAATTAATATAACAAAAATATAAAATTTTCAAAAATATGTCTTCTTTGGATAAACAAATTTCTTAGGCCCAATATATATCTCTTTTCAAAAAAAGCAAAGATTAACACAATAAGGATTGGCATTAATATGTTCCCTTTGGGTAGACAAATTTCTAAGTCCTATATATACTTTTATCTTTGATATTTTGATCCAATTAAGATCTCAACAACAATATTATTATTAACATAGAAATGACTGTATAATCAAAGATGACAGGAATGCAAAATACTAGTCAATGAGCATATACATAAATGATATACAAGAATCCAAATATAATATTATATATTTTTCTTTGAACAGAATATGTAATATGCATAAGTACTCTTCACATGAAGCCAAAAGCAAATGAAATATCCTAACAGTCACGAACCTATCCCCTTTGGATAGATAGACCCATGAAAGGTAGAGCACCATTGCAACACAATGCCCCATACAACCTTTCTCGATTAAAACATACAATAATTCCTTTGGGCAGGCAGTTGTATACAATAATCAGAAAATATCCCTCACATATGATGAAAAAATTTAATTGACACAAACAAACGACTTTGATAATAAATACTTATGCTAACCCATAAATTATTCATATAGGAAAGACAAATACCTAAACAAATATAAAATGACATACTTTAACGATATGTATGCCACAAAAGATCAGTCCCAAATGAGATACTCAATAACATGCACCCCACTGATCATATCATAACATAATAATACATTCTAACTATCACTTCTATCAATAACACTTACTACACAACTATAAAACATCTTTGGACAAGAATTATAGTATATAATAAGTGTCACAATCAATTACAATCAATTTGGATCAACAATAATAGAGACATCAATATGCATTTCTAAAATATAATAAACATGAATAATTAGTCCTCAATAACTCAACTATTCAAAATTTATAGAGTGCTCCAAATCTTTTGAGGCTACACAAAAATACACTCGAATTATTTAATAGTGAGTATAATTATACATAAATATTTTTTAAATTATTTAATATTTTATCATATATGAAGAACTCAAACAAAATGTTCTTCAAATTATAACAAGTTCAATGGTCCAAAAATGCTCAAATCGGATGTAAAATGGGCAAGTTCCAGTAATTTAATTAAAAACAATGATAGAGGACCAAAATCATAAATTACGAAAAATATAGGGACTTTTTTGTAAAATATATTTTCAAGAAAAAAGGGACCTAAATGTAAAATCTTCATGACTCATTTATAATTTTCAAAATTTTAGGGGTCTATCAATAATTTACATCAATCCTTATTTAATTCTTAATTTTATAGCAGCTTAATTGCAAAATTTCTCTTAACCTAAAATTAGGTTGACCTAATGTGATTTGGTCTAGCCAATCATCAATTTGTGCTCAACATAATTAATGGATTGGGTCTTCAATGGGCCAAAAACTTGATAATCCAAACCAAGGTCTACTTAACTTATCTTCTGTCACTTTTTCTATTCGATGATGGATCAACCATCATCAAGCGACGGAAATGAGGCAAATATTGGCCTCCATGATCTTGGAAATATTAGCAAATAAGAAAAAATATCAGAGATATATGATCTTTTCATCTCAATATTATTCACCAACTAGATGATAATGCATAACATATTAAAAATGTTATGAGCATGACTATAGCACTAGGGATGACATGAAAAGCAAGCATAGCATATTTTAAGTATGGACAAACCAATGTCTCCATTAATTTATTATAGCCCTCATGTCTATCAGAAATGCATATGAGTTGTAGGAAAATCATCACTTAAAGAAAAAATATGAACCCTCAAGAAACAAAAGGCCCAACAAGTGGGTTAGGGACAAATGGTCCATTAATCTTTATGCACTACCATAGAATTATGGATGTCTATATTAGAGTCTTTCAAAGTAAGAAAGAGCCGGGCCTCATAGTACATTAACGTTCCACAATGTCAATAATTTTTTGGACCAATATATAAATATAAATTTTTAGGGACTAAATATAAAAGGACTAATTATTAGGTCAGAAAGGTCGGGGCCTAAATGCAAAATAGCCCTTTTTTTTATTAAGGGATAATGGGCTATTGGATTTTGGATTTTGGATTAAGATCCAAAACCAAAAATCCATTTGAGCCTTTCATCTTCTTCCCCATGACTTCAAAATCATAAGGGCTTTGAAAATCCACCGGCCGCCGCCGCCCTTGTGCCAAACCTCTTATTGTCGGTGCAAGAACCAATGGAATGGCCACCAGGATCGATCGGGGATGGCCGGTCACCGCCTCCAACGGTGTTGCCAGTGTTTGATCCAGCTCGATGGTAAGTATCTTCATCCTTTTTTTATGATCTCGGTCCAAAAACTTTCAAGCACCGCCTCCTCACCGCTGGCCAGGGTTGTCGCTACCACGGGAAGGAGGATAGAGTACCGCTGGCGAGGGAAAGAAGATCCACGACCGGTTGGGTGTCCTAAAGGCCAAAAATGGCACATCCATGCCACTGGCCGCCAAGCCTGCCACCATGTCACCGCCGTCTTCCATGGCCTCTTCTCGCCACTGCTGGCCACCCCAAGACACCAACAATGGATGGGCATGAGTGGATTGCTGCCCCTCCATATCACGGGCGACCCTAAAAAAAAGGCTTTGTGGAAGGATTTTTGATCTCCTTCTCACCCGTTCAGAATTTTTTTTTTATGATTGTTCCAAATCCAAGAAAATAAATACTACCTCCTCACTACCGCCGACCGCCACATCAGCAGCCATGAACACCAGCATGGCCACAAGCTCGTCAACCATCTTTCACCATAAAAGAAGGGATGTGAATTAATAACTTAAATGATCGGTTACCATAAAAGAAGGGGTATTACATTCATAAAATAGGTCTAATATAATAGATCAAGTCAATGACTTTCTAGGCTAATATCTAAAAATGAATAAGAAAATAAATGATAATTCTAATCTTTAAAAAATATCAAGGCTTTAATACCAAATGTAGGAAAAACTTTCATTAATTCCTATGGATAATGGATAGAAGATTGGAATATATAATATTTAGATCTGATCTATTTGATAATAAATCTCAAACTATGTATTATATCTATTATCAAGATCTGTTAAAAGGGATTTACGATACATACCTGTATTCGCCATTAATCCAAAACTTGTAAAAGATGCTCACGTGAACATGTCCTTCTCTCCAGCATCCTCTCATAACAGGCGGCTCATCGATGAGGCAAGCTGTGAGAACAAAACTCACATAGAATATTATAACGATGAGTGGAAAGGGGACCTAGTCTGTTATTTATAAACAAACCCTAACAAGCTTTCCATTATGGGCCAGTTGGATCAAGGCCTATACTGTGCCGTCTCAACCATACCAAATCATATAAGGTGTTCTTGGTCCAAACAATGATCACATAATATTAGGTTCATCATATGTCTATCAAAATGAATCATAAAATCAACTCGATTTTAAATATTATAAAAAAATAATTAATATCAGTCTAAATTAAAATATATATATATATATACTTCCATCTTAAAGAGGCTTTCCAAAGCCTCTCAAAGAATCGGCAAGATTGCATGATGCTTAATCATTTTATCTCACCTTTGTGCATCTAAACAAAATTTATTTCGAAGGATGAGCTGATGTAGTTGGTAAGAGCATGGACAAGAAAAGCTTTGCAGCCAAGAATATATATAACCATCAAAAAGGAAAGTACGTGAACAGGCACATGGTAAGCCACAATTTGTTATTTGGTGTCAAACCGCTGATCGGCCGACGTGCTACTAAGATTTTGAACTGCGATGAGGGGACCTAATATTTCTAGGCATACTGCCCCCCTCCGTAGGTAGGTTGCTACTTCTCATTCGGTTCACTGGATTGCACAAGTATCTTGCACATATATATTACTGTAATGAAAAAACGATCTATCGCTTTTTTGAGAAAAGGATCGGGCAAAGTCGCTAAGACAGTAGCCCGATTGATAGAGACCTTGTCTTACTATCAACCAGTCATGGATTCGAGATATGATCCCGTGGATAGCTCGATTAATATATAAATTTTTCTGGGATTTGCGATAATTGATGTGAGTGAGAGGTTGGGGTCTCTCTCTTTGTTCCCGTTTTACTAGTTAGTGTCTTAATGATGTCAAGTTGACGTACTTACTTTTAGATAGAACTGGTGCCTTAGTGGTATCAGGTTGACGTATTTATCTTTAGAGATAGTGAAAATCTAAATATCTTGAATCAAACATTACCTGGTGAAGCGGGGGCCTGCGGAGGTAGCTACACCGAAAATTATCCCTATTTGCTTTATCAAAAAAAAAAAATCATATAGAAGGACGAAAAGGATCCATTGATGGATAGTTCATGAAAATAATTTCTTTTTTCTTTCTCCAGATTGTCTAAATACTCCTCGGAAGTTTATCTTTTTCCCCCCAAGAGGAAGTAAGTAAAAGAAATATTTCAACCAAAAGTCTGGTTGCGATGATCAGAACCAACCGTGGATTCTTCTTTCCATTGAATCACTTCCGTGCAGCAAATATACTCAATGGTAGTATTTTTGGAAAACACATAAAAAAAGAGAGGCCTCCCAATACTATAACTATTTAGATCCTATAATACTTGGGATGTAGCATTCAAAATTTGCACCATAGGTTCTGGTTGTTAGGCAATGTGATATGAACATTGGAACAAGTTTTAGGTTGTAAAACAAATGAGAAGTTATCAAAAGAGGGTATAAGATAATTTGCAAGTCCTACATGAAGCACGTTTCTTGCTGTTTTTCTTAATTTTCTTCCAGGGAAAGTCGTGTCTTGCTGCTGTTAAGCTTATTTTTGGGCAAGATAAGGTACAGTGTAGTAGGTGAGACCCCTCTGTATTCTTAGCATAAGAAGAAAACAATTTGTATACTAATTTTGGATTGAAACGGGCAAGCTAAAATCTTCATGGGGGTGGAGATATCCTCGATCTCCTATCCTTTATTTTTCGGAACATGAGATCATCATCAAACTCTCCTATTTAATATACTAATTATGTTCATCTCCGTTCCACGCTCTATTGTTGATTCCGTGAGGTCATTAAATATTGGAGCTTGATAGCATTATATTTTGTATAGACAGTATGTTAATTAAATTCCTTGGAGATTTAGATATGGCTTAATTAGTGATCCATAGTTTTCATGACTTTTCACAAAATAAGACATTTTATAACATTTTTATTAATTAAAACATACGAATAAATTTTCAGATCTAATATATCCATTATACTTACTAAAAATAATATAAAGTAGGCTTACGAATTACATATAATATACTTAATATTATAGATCGTAGAGAGATCATGCTTATTCCGTGGTGCAGACACGAGACTGATAGATGCTTCTGCTTTACATCAAATATGCCATTACTCCTATCTAAATTTAATCATCAAACTCACCGATATGATTGTTCATTAATTCTGATTTCAATTTAATTATCAAACAATGCTGCAGTACTTTGCCTCGTGCACATGGTTGAAAAAGCTTCCTTCTTCCAAATGCGATGGGGTTGACCCTTTTTTGTCTACCTATGAGTCACCAAAAAAATGCTAGATCCTGATCTAGATTGGCCATGTATTCCCAATGTCTGATACATTCAGTCCATGTCTCTTACTGTCTTTTAATACATGTTGCAACTCTTATATTTGAATTAATTATATGGTGTATTAGGACCATTTGTTTAATGCAATAAGAGAGGAATAAAACTTCGATTAGGAAAGGATGGGGGGCCAAAGCTCGCCTTGGGTGATTGTTAAGAGAATAAAGGTGCATTGGATTGTTAATTAAAGTGGGAGGTAAGGTCCCATGTGGGGACTAATTGCTTTAGGGAGCCAAACGACGCGTTTCCAGTGGGTGAGACAAATTAAATTAATTTCTACAATGCAAGTCAAGCAAGGAGCATTTTTGTATCTAAAATAGGTGATGCAACCAAAGAATCCTTCATTAATTGGCCATCAGATCTTCTTGCCATGAGGAGGGCTGGACTAATTTTTCCGAGTCGTGGTCATGGAAGGAGACGAATAGCAAAAAGAAGTGCAGTGAAGAGCCCTTCGCTAGCTTATAGAGTCTATTTATTTAGTGACTTGTGCTTCAACTTTTCATTTATATGGTTTGGCTTATTTTAAGCTCTATATATTAGAGTCGAATCTAAATATAGCCTCACATTATTTTCAATGGTATGAATCACTTGGATGGGTTGGTTTCCTTGGCGGACTTGAGGGTAATATAGCGTCCCGGTGGTTAAATAAGACAAGAAACATCTTGTTTTCCTAATAGATTCTACACCCGTACATGTTAGCTTTTATTTATTGTCGATGTGATGGATTTAAATAATTCATCACGTAAGACATGTAACAGCCAATCCCCCTTATTTAATATTGCCTTGAATTGCAAAGGAAGCACTCTCTTTGTTTGAGTAAGCTCAAGCCAATGTAGCCTCCAAGGGATGCATTGTTTATGCACCGCACGACTCCTCACTCCAATCTCCGGGTTAGCTCTCCAATTGCCAATGCGACGTCCATAAATTTCCTCAAGAAAAATGTCAGGTCCGTAGATCTTAGTCGCATAAGAAAATGCACCGCAGCACATAAGAAAATTATTATTAATCATTAATAATGGTACACGAGTGGTATTCCAGTGCTTTGCTGGAGCTAAGAAAACCCTGCATGCATCTGGTTACGATCGAATTGAATCAAAATTTTTAAAAAAAATAAATTTAATATTAAAATTTAATAAATTAAAAATTAAATATTTTAGTATTCAAAATCAAAATGAATCAAATTTTAGAAAAAATTAATATTTCAAATTTTTTTCAGTAAATATAAATACATCAAAAGAAAGAAGAAGGAACAACAAAAATTATATTCATCACAAATCCAATCGTAAATACGGAATCATATAAGGATCGGACAAAACTATTTCATCGAGATAATTGCGGCAGCCACACCGATAAGATTGTCACGTCCCGAATCCAGTACCAGAATCGGCTACGCGACCGGCCGCACAAACTCTAGATTTTATCCTAGAGATCATGCAAGGCATAGTTATACAAGAGTCAAACATATCAAATTAAAACTAATATTATTTAAACAATCAGGTAATAATTGAACAATTCATTTATTAAGTCGATAACACAAATTGGCCTACTGATTCACAAACATCAGTAACCGAAACTAAAACTAACTAACTAACTAGCTCGTATATATGAAGCTTCGTCTCACAACCAGCCCAAATCCTCGCTATGTATCCTGAGTCTCTGAAAAAAATATAATGTAGGGAGTGAGCTATACAGCCCAGTAAGATTTCCATGCGATCACCAATAATAATATATATATATATAAATAGTAAAACACCAGTATATCATGTGATGCAGTCAAACAATTCAAGTTTCATGTATGACAAAAACCTTGAAAACTTTACATTTTTCTTTTAGAATTTCTATTATTTAACCATTATCTTTAGGGTTTTGGACTAGCCACGGTCACACTCCAGCCTGTGACTGGCACACTATTGTCACACTCCAGCCCGTGACGGGCACACTGTTGTCACACTCCAGCCTGTGACTGGCACACAAAATTGTCACACTCCAGCCTGTGATGGGCACACTGAGAAACCACGGTACCATCGTGGCATGGCTAGTCCAAACACCGGTTCACTTAACACTTTATCATTTCATCTCAAATAGTCAGAACATGTCATCTTTCAACGATCGTTATCACGATCAAACACATTCAAAGATCACTTGGTAAACATGATATATTAAATAGAACACAAACAACATTAACAACAAACTCATTCTGTATCCCGGGAAATCAAATCATGCTATCCGAAAACAACCATGCATGAAAAATATTTAAATATATGCTCGGATCAAATCAGGTCATGTAAAATATATTATATTACGGGTGATCAAGTCCAGAAGTCCTTACCTCTCAAAAACAACTATCCATGCCTGAACTAATCTGTACCTGAAATCGGCGCGACGCATTCCTGCTCAGGAGACTGATTCTCTACATAAATAAATAATTTTAATAAAAACTAAATTCTCAATTTTTCGAATCCTGAGAAAATCACTTGACTTTCTCTCTTCTTTTCTCTCTCTCTCTCTTTTATAAACTACGGAAATCCCTTCTTCTTTTTTTTTTTTCTGGGCCATACAGAACCCTTTTCTTTTTTTTTTTCTTTTCTCTTTCCTTTTTCCTCTTTTCTTTTCTTCTCCTGAACCTATCTCCCCTGCTTCTCCCTCGGCATGGCCAAACTGGCCCCTCCCCCCCCCCAGCTACCGGCAACCACGGAGTGGTTGTCGTAGAGCCTTCACGGACCAAAGGCAGGCGGCGACGACGGCGGCGATGGCGGCGTCAGACGGTGAACGACCCAAAAACAAACAGGAAACCAAATAAAATCTATCCAAAATCCTCCCTAAAATTGAAATAAAAGGAAAAGGACTTACCGGTAGGCGTTGGAGAGCTCCCGATCGCTCGTCGGAGAAGGAAAAAGTGCGTGTAGAGATGGCTCGAGAGGCGGCGGTGGGAGGTTTTTTAAAAGAAAATGATGAGAATTTCTCGTCATTTAAAACTCTACTACCGAGTCCCAAACCTACACGGACCCGTCGCCGACCTCCTTCCACATCTCTCACGACTCTCCCATCGAGATTTTCGGTGGAAACTCCGACCGGCAAGGGCTCGGCTCCCCTGTTCCGGTGCTAACATTCGTTTTTTTTTTTTTTTTTTTTTTTTTTTTTGGCGGGGGGGGGGGGGTGGGGTGGGGGGGGGGGGGGTTGAAGTTAGTTGGACCCCCCACTTCACTCCACTCCAAGCCCATAATATTACAGAGATCAAGACCGAGCCGGCCAATGCTCGAACCGATGGTGTATACGTGACTGTTTTATATTACTGTTTGACGTCAGAAGCATTTCCTTGGCATCGTGCGGATTAAGGAGCTCAATTATTTGTTTGGGCCATTCAAAGAAATCCAACACTAGCGAGGGTCAAATGGCACATGGAACACACCATTTCACATACAGTAATCCAAGTTCCACTTGTTTTGTTTCTATCGAGGAACATGGGGCCAGTAAAATATGGATTTCCGATCCCAAGCGTGGATAATAGGAAATTCACAAACAACATCCAGTAAAAACACTAACCGCTCCCCCACTTTGTTGCATGGGCCCATTCTCTCAGTTCACTGTTGCTCTCCACAACCGCCCTCTCATTGGCACTCATAAAAGCCCCCTCGCATTACATCGCATTGCCCTCCCCTACTACAAGTCCACAAGCCCTCCACATCATGGAAGAGCCACCCACCCATCAATGCGGTCAAGTTAACACCTCCTCCTCTTGCACCACCACCACAAGCCACCACTTCATCTTCACCCTCCTCTTCCTCCTCCTCCTCCTCTTCCTCTAGATTCGCCACCACCACCACCACCACCATCACCACCACCTCTTTTTGTCCCAATGCCTCCCCAGAATTACCCCAGGATTCGAAGATCCTTGAGAAGAGCAGCAAGGACGGCTCCAAGCGAGCCGCGGAGGCCGGCACCAGCGGCGAGGCTAAGAAGCGCACCAAGGAAGGCAAGCACCCAACCTACCGCGGCGTGCGCATGCGTAATTGGGGGAAATGGGTGTCGGAAATCCGAGAGCCGAGGAAGAAGTCTAGGATCTGGCTCGGGACCTTCGCGACGGCCGAGATGGCGGCCCGAGCCCATGACGTCGCCGCCATCACGATCAAGGGCCAGTCCGCACACCTCAATTTCCCGGAATTGGCCCCCAAGCTCCCCCGCCCGGCCACCGCCTCCCCCAAGGACATCCAGGCCGCGGCCGCTCTCGCGCGGCGGCTACATTTGGCGACCTCGTCCCGCGCCGGGACGAGGTGATCTCGGCGGCCTCCCGCTCCCCGGCACCCGCCACCCGACGTCGAGCGATAACGACGACGCGCTCTTCGACCTGCCGGATCTCCTGCTCGACTTGAGATACGAGTTCTGCTACCATTCATCCACCTGGCTGCCTCCGGCGGAGGAGGACACCGTCGGATTCCGTCTCGAGGAGCCGTTCTTGTGGGGTGTGTGAAAACGTCGAGGATCTTGATTAATTACCGCATTTGGCACCATTTCTATTTCGGTACTCGGAAGTCCTACGTATCAAACTCGGGTGGAAGTCTCTCTCTCCTCTGGTGGATTTGAAATAAAATCCTTCAAAATCTTTCAGTTGCTTGTTAGATTTTCCAATTGCTCTGATAGGAACCTCACACGGTATCCCTGTAGCTATTTGTAAGCAGGGTCTTCCTCACCTCTTTTACATAAATTAGTCACCGTAGTTATGTTTAATTATATATATACTTAGTTTTGCGTGTTAATATTGGTGAAGGCATGGGTGGTAAAGCTTTCAATTCTGTATATGTGAACGTGGAAAGGAATGGAATTCAATAAGGTGGGTTCTGCCTTTCTTTGCTGAATTTGGAAATCTCATTTACGTGCTTTACTTGGGTCGTATGCTGATGAAGGTGGGTGCCTTGACGATCCTTCTCTTTGTTTTTTTCTATTTGGGAGAATATCTCGAGCATGATACTTTATTTAATTAAAATCTCGAAGAAGCATCCATATCTCGATAATCGTTTTTTTTTTATTTTTATTTTTTTTTATTTTATAATTATTGCACACAAAGACTTGCTTGCGTTGATTAAAAAAGATACGTAGAAAGAACCTATAGATAATGATATTTCATGTGGATTAATTAAGATAACATTTATTCTAATTTTTCATAGCGAAAGTGCATGCTTAAACTAAAACAAATTCTTCGGAGAGTCGAGTGGCGCATGACATCGGTCACACCAAGCTCTCAAATTAGTCCCTCTCCCGGTCATCCCAGCCACCTGTCAGTTTCCCATTAGCGGGAGCTGGCTTTTGGATTTAACTATGTGCCAAGAAGCCAGGTGGAAATTATTTGTTAAAAACGAGTGACAGGCTGGCGGGGTAAATTCGATTTGAACGGCATGTACATCATGCAAGTTCACGGCAATTATTTGTTAATGGCATATTGCCGGAAGACAGTAGCGAAGAAATACCGCCTGGATGGCTTCCTTCGTGGCCGAACATTTTGAAAAAGATGCTGTGGATTGACTTGCTATCAACTTTCATGATCGTTCAGAATTTTTCATTAGGATAACATTGCAAAATTTTGAAAAAGATGATGTGGATTGGCTTGCTATCAACTTTCATGATCGTCCAGAATTTTTCATTGGGATAACATTGCAAAATTTAGAAGGAAAACATGAATTCGAAATAGGACGAAGTAGTGGACGTCCATTTCCATCCAATCCTTCGTGATATCCATAATTTTACAATCTTTTCGTTGTGACAGCTATTCTGCATATTTTGAAAGGTAAATAGTATGATTGATTGGGTTGCTTTCTTCGTTCCTGATCATATTAGGGACTGGAGCTGGCGTTGCAGGAAATTTTATCCTTGTCCCTGTCCCTGTAGAATATTTTAAACTCTAACAGTTTGGGTTGCATTCAAGATTGGCATAATCACATGCTTATATCAAATAATAATAATAATAATATGAATCACCAACCTTAACAAGTAAAAAAAAAAAAAAAAAAAACAAAAACAAAAACAAAAGAAAACATAGATTGCTGTTTGTGAATCCAGGTAGAAGTTGATGGGGTCGTCTACAATTAAGGTGGGCCTATTTTGAAATAAAGGCCTTTAAAAGGTGAATAAGACCATGTATCTACCGCATTATTATGTCATAATACAGGCCATGAACCTTAATAACAAGAAACCAGCCAGAGTCCCCCTCCCCCGGTCCCCCCACCAATGAGAGGGGAAAGAAGAAGAAGACAAGAAAGAAAGATTGGTGATAACTTGGCTACGGATAGTCTTTATCTACCGTCCATGGCAGGACCACGGGCCACACATGACATGGAGGAGGTCAGATTTTTCTCAAATGTGTGGAAGCCATTGCAAAGATTACATGCACCCAGGCAGTCATGGTGTACTAATTAATTGCAGCAGAAAAAAAGTTAAAAATATGAGGAGGACTTGAATGCTTATGATGGAGATAATATTTACTTGGACAATTTTAGTTCTTAGATGATAATTAAGCTCGGTGCATTTTTATAATATTACTCACGCTTTGTCAGGCATTGATGTTCATAGTCTACGAGTAGGGGCCTTAGGTCTTCATCAAACTTCAGACGATGCCTGTAGCTGATGTTCCCTTTTTTTGTCGGGTGCAACTTCTCTTTGAACTTTCTCATGTTCACTCCAAGGAATTTATAGAGGGTTTTCGAAATTTAGATGAATTTGATTCAAATGCATTGAATTAGAAGGCATGAGGCATAAAGTGCCATGTTTCTTTAAAAGGTCAAATTTTTAATTCATGAAAATCGAAAGGATTACTCGATATGTCTGATCGCTTCGTTGCTTCTAGCATGCATGCATGCAACCAAGTTCCTTCTACGTACTGTATATCATATTATGCTATTAACAACAAGAAGCAGTACTGGTCATTATTATTTATTTCCCAAGTTCCACAATCCACATCCTATTCAACCTTTTGGGTGGGGACGTGATCATCCATCATATGCGTAGGTTAATTATAAGCTGAATCCATTAAGCTAGGCGATGGAGGAAAATCTAGCAAAACGTAGCTAAGCCAGGATAGAACAAATGTTTTAGTACTTCAGAAAAGATAAACCTAATAATATTGGATTTCAAACAGGATATGCACGGTAATGACTAGATCATGAGAAGAAAAGATGCATTTTTTTTTGCTTGACTCGGACCTATGGCCCTTGGGAAAAAACTTGGACGAGGTTCAGGACAAGAAAAGCATAAAGTCTCCCATAGGATTTTCATTTCTTTTCCAAGGTGGGGGAAGGGAAATCTATAGCCAACCTTAACTTTTCTTTTATGTTGGAAGAAGCTCATCATATGCCTCTTTTATCCACTACCATGAGATACTTGTATGCTTTTGATGTATGTTTCTTCTTCATTCATTTTTGGGTTGTCTTTGGGAGCCAAAAGTAGCAAGGGGAAGGAGCCCATGTTACAAAGTGGAATATGATTATATGAGCAGATGCCATTGAGTACAGACTTATGGTTAGACAATGTTCCTTTTCTTTTTTAAGTTGAACAATGCTCTTAAATCTGGTAATAGATGCTGGATTGAACTAGATCGAGATTGTACAGACTAAGGAGGACACGACGAAAGCTTTTTATTAGTTGTTCGAAGGATGCTAAACCTAGCATATATATGATTGATTAAAATGGGATACTCACTTAGGTAGCATCATGAATGGTCCCATGTTGATGGAACCTGATGGGCTCTGATACCAATATAAAATTCTATCTAAAATATCCAGGTATTTAGATGGATGGGCCCAAGACTATATAAACACCACAAAGATCCTTACTCCATATCCAATTAGTGACTATGATTCTCCAACGGTCGATACGGATATTCACATGATTAACATCTTACAGTGGTCCAAGATATTTGCAATTTGAATCTACATCGCTACGATATCGAAACATGCCTATCGGGTTGTTCCATCAAAAATATGCTTTCCACCTAAATAAATTGCATGCAAAAAAAATTTGAAATTCAATCACCAACATATCCATTATTGTTATATTACGAGAACTTCTGAATCAAGCATGCCCTTGTCATAGAAAACGATGAATGGAACATTTCTACATATAGATAGGAACACCCGTTATTTAATAATACGCTATAAGATATTCTTGTATTCTTGCACACTAGAATATTTTACAGTTTTTTTTTTTTTTTCATGTTATGAAATAATGTATGGATCGCTTCTTTGATGTCTACAAGAAGAAAGGAACGTATCACCTACCAAAAGAAAGGTGACAAGGACACCCGGGGCGGCTACCCCAGATTTGCAATACCGCAGCGGACTGCTACGGGATAGAACTATAAAATAACAAACAAGGGGAAGAATAAAGGCGTAAAGCAACACCAATGGCTGGAAATTCCTCTGGATATATTTATATTTTGCTTGGAATTCCCAAAGGGAAATCATGATACTATTGATCCCAAAGCGGATGCACGACGAGATAAATGAGCCGGTAACTCATCTCAGAGGACAAGGAGGAAGGTATGAATAATAATTGTTAATAAAACTGGAACAAAAGAAAGAAAAAGGATACGAGAAAGCAGGAAAAAAAAAAGTAAAAAGAAAGAAGGATAAGAGACATCGAGAAAGAAAGTAAATTATACGGTGGGGCCCGACTCCAGCTTCAAGAAGGAACGCTTGACCGGTCTAGTTGGGTTGGCCAAGAAACGGCTAAGTTAGATTCTTCACATGTTCATTCTTACGGTAGAGAAACTTACTCGGGCATTTTTAAATCATATCCGTTATATATCTACATTGCCTTTGTGAAGCCATCTTGTCCGCTTCTATATAGCCTTGTTACTTCTAAGGAGAAGTGTAGCCTAGCCTTGGTTTCATTACAAGGATGTGTTTAGTGCCAAAATAGAAGGTTCTACGTGCACATTGGAAATATAGCATTTTCAAAACTATATTGGTGTGTTCCCAAGCACGTCAATGTACCATTTCATGTAATCCCCAAGTTCAAATCCTAACGTTATGATTAACGAAAAGGTCTGGCTTAATAATGGGTTTTTAACGTAACTTGTCTAAAGATTTTTTTTTTTTTTTTTTTTGATCGCATATAATTCGACTTGAAAGGCATGCAAGGCAGATGGGTCATCTTCTTCTAAGCATCTAGAATGGGGGTGGGGAGGGGATCGGGAAGCATCGTGAATCCTTCTCATCATTTAGAATATATAAGGGTTGAAAAAACTAGCTCAACTAATATATTTTCTGCTCAGATTCAAGACATTAATTAAGATTTTCTAGAAAGCCAAAATCACTTCTGTTATGGTAATCCAGTTTAATTTAAATATTTACCGGTCCATCGGCAGCCAATTTCAATCTTTTGATTTATCAGTTGGGTCAGTGCTCCCAAGGATGATATCTTTTTTATTTAATAGAGACTATAATCTATAGAAAAATATATTATTATCTCTCTCGGCCTCATGTCTTCGGCCTGGTCCGAAGAGAATGTATTATTATTATTCCGTTCGGGTTTATGTCTTCAACATAGTTCGAAGGAAACGTCTCTGGGATTTATTATTATTTCTCTAAGCTCCATGTTTTCAGCTTTACGTTATGACTCCCGAAAGGAATATATTATATTATCATTCCTTCGGCTTCATGTCTTCAGCTTGGCCCGAAGAATATGTCTCTAAAAGTATATTATTATCATTCATTCGGCTTCATGTCTTCAGCTTTGTCCGAAGAGTATGCCTCTAAAGTATATTGCTATCATTCTTTCGGCTTCATGTCTTCAGCTTGATCCAAAGAGTATACTTCTAAAATATGTTGTTCACCCCTTCGCCACCACAGTAAGTAATTATTTATTTTTTAGTTCACTCCTAAAGGATAAACCCGAAGCATATAACCAACATCCCTTCGGACCATTCCAAGGAATGTAATCCGAAGAGATAGTTAGACCTACTTCGAATTCTCCTTCAAGAGAGTGCATCTGTAACACCAGAATAATCCTTCAACCTGAAATAGTTAAAGGTTGTTCTGGTTGTTATAACCACTCCCGTGGACTGGTTTGGATAATCATAGAATAATTAATTTTCTGACCGCCACTACTTATTGTTATGAGAAAGTTTCGTTAGCTAACTCCCATAACTATGAATAATTACACTCATGCCTATAAATATTGGTAAGAGGGGACACTCGAGGTAAGCTGAGAAAATCACTTTCTTCCTTTCCATCTCACCTTGTTCTCAAGTTCTCCATTCTGCTGCCTAAATCCTTGCTAACTTAGGCATCGGAGTGTCCACCACCATAGAAATTTCGGTCAGGAGTTTGTTTTGCAGGCTCTCATCGACGGCAAACTAGCAGGCAGGCCACTCCGTCCGGTCGACAAGGATTTAGCGTTAATAGATTAGCGCCCCAGAAAGGGGAATATCTGTTTCCTCTGGTTAAGGAGAACTTTGACCAAGCAAAAATGGTGAAAGGGAAGATCCAGAATGTCTCTATAAGCAGGGAGCAACCTGCTCCTTAAGCAGATAACCCTCCAATGGACAATGGCATGCCACATCCTATGTTGATGGTAGGGCAGCAACAGTTTGAAGCTCTCTTGAATAGAGTTGATACCTTGACAGCTCTGGTACAGACTCTGCAAGAAACTACCACGTCAAGAACTCACCCCAAGTTCTTCGAGGGTTCAATCATCTCGTGATCATTCCAGCTCACAGCCAGGCCAGCATTTGGAGGATTGCTATGGAAAGAAGAGAACCAGGAGTTCCCTCTCTGTTGCTTCTGGAGATTCAACACCTTGAGGAGTTAGACAGAGAAGTGAACTTCGAGTTTGAAGAGAAGTTCAAATTCCTGGAGTCGCAGATAGCCAGGTTCATAGATCAGAGAAGGAATGATGAAGTACTAACTTACAATTCTCAACCTTTTTTCTCCGATCGGATCATATCTGAGTCATTCCTTGGCACTTTAAGATCCCATAACTTGAGGCTTATGATGGAACTTCTGACCCCCTTGACCATTTTATAAAGTTACAAAGCTCATATGATGGTACAAGGGACATCTGATATATTGTATTGCCTTGCTTTTCCTGCCACCTTAAGGAGAGCTGCTCGAATGTGGTATTCGAGCTTACTGCCAAAAACCATTCATTCCTTTGCTAAACTAGAGGGGCAATTTGTTTCACATTTTAGAACATGTTAAAAGATACCGTGTAACACTGACAATTTGTTCATCCTTCAACAAAATGGAGGGAGTCTTATAGAGTTTGCGATCTGGTTCAATTCAGTCACTCTGGAGATTCCAAATCTCAATGAACACGTGGCCATGTCAGCCTTGAAGAAGGGCCTCAGATCGTTTAGGTTCACTTTTTTCCTGGATAAAAAGTTTCCTATGAGCTATGCTGAGCTACTGGCAAGAGCTCAGAAATATGCTATTGCGAAGAGCAGGCTGCGAGTCGTAGACTCGCTAAAGGGAGGAACCCTTCTAAGAAGAAAAACATCAAGGGACCAAATATGCCCACATCTTCCAATAATGCTCTGGTTCCTAGACGCAGCCCCAAGTCCAAGAAATAAGGTAATCGGTTTGATTCTTACACACCCCTTAACCTGCCAAGTGAGAAAATTCTGTTAGAAATAGAAAAAGAAAATTACTTGCAAAGACCACGTCCCTTGAAGACTTCTACGAAAGCAAGGGATAAGAGCAAATATTCCCGATTCCACCGAGACCATGGCCACAATACCGAAGAGTGTTTTCAGCTTCGGGATGCTATTGAAGATTTGATAAAAAGATGATATCTGAAAAAATACATTAACTGCTCGGAGCCTCAAGCCGAAGCAACGGCTCTTCAGAGAATTGCTGATGAAGCCGAACTACCTCACCAAAGGCCGACCGATAGAAATGTCGGCATGCTTCATCAGTCAATTGGTTGGAAAAATGAAGCTGAAGAAAATAACCCCAAGAGTTTTAAAGGAAAAAACTCCATTAGTTTTTCAGATGAAGATCTCCAAGGAGTCCAACTTCCATATGATGATCCCGTTGTGGTCTCTGCTGTAATTGCAAAGTATGATATAAAAAGAATTCTGATAGATAATAAAAGTTCTGCTGATGTTTTGCTATATGATGCTTTTCTTAGAATGAGATTGTCTAGACGTGAACTGCAAAAATCTCCCATTCCTTTGACTGGTTTCGGAGGAAATCAAGTTGGAGTTGAAGGAGAAACGATTTTACCCATAACTTTTGGCACTGAACCATATCAAAGAACCATTCCCATCAACTTCATAGTGGTGTGAACATCTTCGGCCTATAATGCAATTCTGGGATGACCAGCTCTAAATATTTTGAGCCGTAGTATCAACCTATCACCTTTTGGTGCGATTTTCTACCAGACTTGGCATCGGAGAAGTGAGGGGAGATCAAAGGATCGCTCGCCAATGCCTAATGATCCAAGATAAACAATCAGCTAATCCCTTAATACTTGATCAATTAGATTCGAGAGACGAAACCGAAGACTATGGAGAACTGGTAGAAAGAACTCTTTTTGTGTCTTTGTCCGAAGATGATCCAACGAAACTTGTACAAATTGGCGGTTTGTTAGATGAAGAATCAAAAGCAAGATTGATTACATTCCTCCGAAACAATGCTGATATTTTTGCTTGGACGGCTTCGGATATGCCCGGAATTCCATTTGAAGTGATTACACATCGCTTGAAGGTAAATCCCAGCTATAAACTAATTTGGCAGAAGAAGAGAAATTTTGCTCCAGAAAGGCAGAGAGTTATTGATGAAGAAGTCAGCAAACTTCTTGAAGCCAAGTTTATAAGGAAGTACAGTATCCGAATTGGTTGGCCAATGTTGTAATGGTGAAGAAATCTAACGACAAGTGGAGGATCTACATTGATTATACAGATCTTAATAAAGCCTGCCCAAAAGATAGCTTCCCTTTGCTGAAGATTGATCAATTAGTTGATGCCATTGCTGGTCATCAGCTGTTAAGCTTTATAGATGCTTTCTCAGGATACAACCAGATCAGAATGGATCCTGAAGATGAGGAAAACTGCTTTTATTATAGAAAAAGGGCTTTACTGCTATAAGGTGATGCCATTTGGTTAAAAAATGCCGGGGCAACCTTCCAAAGGCTAATCAATAAAGTCTTCAAGAATCAGATAGGAAGATATGGAAGCTTATGTTGATGATATGATTATGAAAAGTCTTCAAAAGTCCGATCATATTGAAGATCTGAAAGAATCCTTTGACGCTCTTAGACATTATCAGATGAGGTTGAATCCGTCCAAGTACATTTTTGGTATAACCTTAGGAAAGTTTTTAGGATTTTTAGTCACTAAGCAGGGGATCGAAGTTAACCCAGAGAAGATTCAAGCTCTTCGGACAATGAGACATCCCTCTTACAAAAAAGAAGTACAGCGGTTAACGGGAAGAATCGCTTCTCTAAGTTGATTTATTTCCCGGTCAGCAGAAAGATGTCTGTCTTTTTTCAAGATTCTCCATTAGACCCAAAATTTTGAATGGACAAAAGACTACAGGATTGTTTTTGATAAATTGAAAGAATATCTGGAAAACCCTCCTTTATTTTCCAAGCCCTGTGAAGGAGAAACTCTTTATTTGTATCTTTCTGTCTCAGATGAAGCGGTTAGTTCGGTGCTTATAAAGAGATGCTGATCACTTGCAAAAGCCAATTTACTATGCTAGTAAAGTGTTGCATGAGACAGAAGTATGATATCCTAGAGTGCAAAAGCTCATTTTCTCCTTGGTGGTCACAGAAAAGCATTTGCAACCCTATTTCCAAGCTCATTCTGTTATAGTTATGACAGATCAGTCCCTGAAGGCCATCTTCGCTATCCCGATACCTCAGGAAGGATAGCTAAATGAGCAGTTAAATTTGAAGAATTCGACATTGACTTCCAACCCAGATCAGCAATGAAAGCATAAGTCTTGGCTGATTTTATAGCCGAATGTACTTGGGGGTCAGAGGAGAACCAACTAGGGGCCGAAGAAGAGAGGACTGCAGAAGAAGATCTGGAGTTCATATGGATTCTTCATGTGGACGGTGATTCTTATTGGAGTTCTCCCAAGAATAGGAAAATATGTTGCATAAAATTAGGCATCAAAAGCCTGACCAGCGGAAGCAGATATAAAAATAATTTTATATTTAATCATGCAAATTATAAATAAATCTAATTTATTTATCATAAATTCTAACATGCTGAATAACATGAGAAAAATATTAGATCTGAAATAAAATTATTTATAAGCAAAATACTTACCTGGATCGCTATCCGGGTCTGCTCTGAAAAGCATGCAGATTCGCTACTAAAAAGCTGGGATTTTGTCGGAGCTGCGCAATTGCCCGGCCTCTACTGGTATCCACACGAAGCTCTCACAACCAAGTTGTAGAGGGCACCGGACTGCTAGATCCTTGCAGCTCTCTCCTCTTTTTGCAAATCACCCATTTTAAAAACTGTGCCGATCCGAATCCGGACCAGATTTCTGCTTCTGTCTTACAATCTTAGATCTGCAAGACCTTGGACCCTTTTTCTCTTCTTTCTCTAGTAGAGCATCTCTCTAGATCTCTCAGAAGGAAGAAGAAAGCATATAAAAGGAAGAGGAGATGTTGGCCTTAGGAGAGAGACTCCCTGGAAGACGTCCAAGAAGAAGCATGCCCAAAAATAATTCATGCCAGTATTTCTTCTGTTCTATTCGGCCACCCTTTTCTCTCCCCTTTTATATTTATTTCATGGTAAAAGTCTCCTCCTTATATGAAAATAAAATATCGTGTTTAGTTTTATCTGGTTTGAAATTTTAAGAGTAGAATAGGACTCCTCTTAAAATTCATTCACGTCAATCTCATATTGGTGCCCACCTATTCACGCCCCATCCTTCTTTTATCGCACAAACATAGAGGGGCCCACTTAGGCATGTGGAGGGAAGGGGAGACAAAGAGAGAGAGAGTCCCGGTCTAACTGACTCTAGGTCTTAGTCCAAATGAAATGCTTTTACAGTTAAACTGTAGTCGATTTTAAATCCGATCGAACCATTTCGAAGCGGACATTGATCCGAATCAATTAGAATTAATTAATTGAGTCTAACTCAATTAAATTAAATCTAATTTAAATTAATTAACAATTAATCTATAATCAATTAATTATAACATTTACAATTAGGTCAAATATTAATTGTAACACTTACAATTAGGTCCAAATTGATTTGCTGATTGGTTACTTAAGCTCCTAATGTATGTGACCCCTCAGGTCCTATCCTGTCTGGTAATGAGATATGCTATAATCTCCATTATACATCATCGAAACTCCTTTCGATGGACTGAAATAATTTTAGCTCAACCCTAATTAGGATCATCAATATGAGAATGATCCTAACAGACTCTCATAATCTACCAATGACACCTAGGAGTATGTAGTGGCAACCCAGCAGAATAAGATTGGAACCTCTAGGTGTAGTTACCATGTGATTCGGTTCTTCTATTAAAATTCCAACATGATGTTGGTTACGGATACTCGTCAAACCCATCAGTCATATGCTTAACCTAATCGACTCAAGTCCAATTGTGATACTAATGAAAATACCTTTTCATTATCACCTTGCTATGGCTATGGACTTCTGGACTTAGTCTCATTAAGCTTGCATAGGATTATACCTTACTACTAAAATCGATAGATTCCTATAAGTGAATACCCTACTCCTACAATAAATTACTGCAACCAACGAACACCGCAAGGTCCCATATGGATAGGAACCATGTGATTGTGCTATCAAACTACAGCACCTTATTGTGAGTAGCTGAGACACTCTAGGTCAAGGAACTATTCACACAACTACAGCATCAAGAAGTTATCGATGAATGAGTAGTCATCCGTATAACTTCCTGTACTTGGTCATGCTCAATACCGTTGATCTCTATCAACTACCTGCACTCTCACTCCAATGTCACCACACTGTAGGCCAGAGACTCATCTACCCAGAAGGAAAGTGATATGTGCACCGATTTTAATGGATCAATCATCGTCCTCGTGATATTCCAATAATCGGGAGCCTTTTGGAGTTAATCTATAAAGACACATGCATTAGATTCTCAACTCTTGAGAATGTGTCATTATCCATTAACTCCATGGATGATTCATAGACACAATAATATGAATGAAACTAATGCCCTTTTAATTAATAAAAAATTAAGTACAAAGTTCATGCCCTAAAATTAAAATGTGTCAAGCCAACATGGCTTTCAGGGCATACATCTAACAATCTCCCACTTGCACTAAAACCAACTGGCTACATATCTAAGTCCCATTTTCTCAAAGTGGACTTCAGCCTTCTATTGGCTCAGAGTCTTAGTCAGTGGGTCAGCCATGGTATCCGTGGAGTCTACTCTTCACACCTCAACATTTCTTCTCGAGATAGTCGTGTATGATATGAAACCGCCGCTCAATATGCTTAGACTTTTGGTGAGACCTGAGTTTCTTAGCAAAAGCTATTGCACCATTATTATCACAATATATAGGGATGGCATCACTCCAAGCTCCGCAATGAAATTTTTGCACCATAAGGCTTTTTTTATAGCTTCAGAGGTAGCGATGTACTCTACTTCCATTGTTGAATTTGCTATGATGAGCTGCTTGGAACTCTTCCAACTAGTTGTCCCACCATTGCACAAAAACACAGACCCTGATGTAGACTTATCATCAGGATCAGACATAAAGTCCGAGTCTGTATATCCCTTTATCCCTAATTCTTAACTCCCTCCAAAGACTAAGAACAAATCTTTAGTCCATCTCAAGTACTTAAGAATGTTCTTCATAGCTATCCAGTGTTCTTCACTTGGATTTGACTGATATTTGCTCGTGACACTCACAGCAAGAGCTATATCAGGTCGAGTACACAACATGACATATATAAGGCTTCCAATTGCCGAAGCATATGGAATCTTGCTCATGCGTTGAATCTCTTCAGGTGTGTTGGGATACATTTTTTTTGAGAGATTAATGCCATGCCGAAGAAGTAACAATCCTCTTTTAGAGTTCTCCATGCTGAACCTTTTCAGCACTTCCTCTATGTATAATTTTTGTAAAAGGCCAAGCATTCGATTAGATCTATCTCTATAGATCTTATCCCCAAATATAAGATGCTTCACCTAAGTCTTTCATAAAGAATTCCTTAGATAACAAACTTTTGACCGAAGTCAACATGGAAATATCATTTCCAATAAGGAGGATGTCATCCACGTACAATACGAGAAATGTCACTGGCCTTCCTGTAAACACATGGCTCATCCTCATTCTTGATAAAATCAAATGATTTGATTGCATCATCAAAACGAGTATTCCAACTTCGAGAAGCTTGCTTCAATTCTTAGATTGATCTATGCAGCTTGCAGACCTTATGATCTTCATCATTGGAAGTGAAACCCAAGGCTACTCCATATAAATATCTTCTTCAAGATATCCATTCAGGAATTCAGTTTTCACATCAATCTGCCATATCTCATAATCATGATATGCTGCAATTGCAAGCAATGTACGGATGGATTTCAGCATAGTTTCTGGTGAAAAGGTATCATGATAGTCAATGCCTTCACGTTGACTTTACCCTTTCGCCACCAACCTAGCTTTAAAGGTCTCTATCTTACCATCTGCACCTATTTTCCTTTTGTAGATTCATTTACAATCAATAGGTACAATACCCTCTGGTGGATCCACTAAGGACCAAACTTGGTTAGAATGCATTGAATCAATTTCTGACTTCATAGCATTTAATCATTTCTCGGAGTTAATGTCTGACATCGCCTCATCATAAGTCTTAGGATCAATCAATTGATCATTGTCCCCAACAAGAAACATTTCTTTATATCCTCTGTAAGCATACCCAAGTATCTTTTAGGAGGTATGGAGACTCTAATACATCTACGAGGTGGAAGAGCATTTACGTGTAATGGTTGATTAAGTTCGATATGTTCTACAGCTGGCTGCTGTTCAAAGACTTGCTCATCGAGCTCACTTAACCTCCCACTATCACCTTCCTGAATAAACTGTTTTTCAACAAATATGGCATGTTTGCTCACAATCACATTATGATCTTCTGGAAGGTAAAAGTAATATTCTAAGTTTCTTTAGGATATCCTATAAACCGAGCTTTCATAGATCTAGATTCCAACTTATCCGTCATTAGTCTTTTGGCAAAAGTTGGACATCCCCAAATCTTGAAATGAGCAAGACTTGATTTCTTACCATGCCAAATCTTATATGGTATGGTAGGAACAGATTTAGATGGAACCCTATTTAGATTATAAATTGAAGTTTGTAGGGCATCTCCCAAAGAAATAAAGGCAATTCAGTGAAGCTCATCATGGATCAGACCATATCCAATAATGTCCTGTTTCTCCTCTCAGACACCCCGTTAAGCTGAGGCATACCTGGTGGAGTCCTTGTGAGATTATGCCATTGTCCTTAAGAAATCTAAAAATTCCCTACTAAGGTATTCTTCTTCCCGATCTGATCGAAGAACCTTAAGGATTTTACCTATTTGTTTTTCTATCTCATATTTGAATTCCTTGAACTTTTCAAAAGCTTTAGATTTGTGTCTCATAAAAAATATAACCATACCGTGAATAATCATCGGTAAAGATTATGGAGTTAAAAAAAATCATCCCTGGACTGCATATCAAATGGACCACATACATCAGTATGTACCAGGGCAAGTAATTCTGTGGCCCTTTCCCCATGTCCTACAAAGGATAACTTGGTCATTTTGCCTTGAAGACAAGACTCACAAGGTGGGTATGATTCAAATTAACTAAATCTAGGATCCCATCCCTTCCAGTTTATTAATTCTGTCCTCACCTATATACCGAGCTTTAGATGCCATATAAATTTATCATTTAGGTCATCTCTAAGACGTTTATGTCCTATGGCATTCACTTTAATTTTCTCATTAATGTTCAAAGATGCATCGGTATGCAAATGATAGAGACTGTCCATTAAAATAGCTTTTCCAACCAATTTATTTCTGAAATAAATACTACAAAGTCTTTATTGAATATAATTCAAATCCTTCCTGTGCTAGCACAAAGACAGAAATCAAATTTCTACTAGCTCCAAGCACAAAATAACAGTCACTAAGAACTAATCTAAATCCTAAAGTAATACCAGAGAATATGATCCAACGACTTGAGCAGCAACTTTTGCTCCATTTCTGACATGTAGGACTATCTCACCTTCTCTCAGCATTCTACTTCTTTCCAGACCCTGCATTGAAATGCATATATGAGCACTAGAGCCAGAGTCTAAAATCCAGCTGGAAGTAAATGAAACTGTTATGTAGATTCAATAACGAGTATAGGCTTACCTTCAGAAGGCACATCTTCCTTCTGTTTATTTAGGCTTTCTAGGTAGAGAGGACAATTCCTTTTCCAGTGGCCATCTGTGTTGCAGTGGAAACATTTTCTTTTGCTAACCTTGGCTTTTTTGGGAGTGTCCTTCTTCTTCTGTTTGTTCTCCTTCTGCTTCTTCGCAAGTTTCTTCTTCTTTCCAAGTAGACTTTCTTTTAGAGGAAGACTGCACCATAGAGAAAACAGAGCCCCTTGAACTCTTCAGGGTCCCCTCATTACTTACCAACTTGTTTAACAATTCAGGCAAAGTATAGTTCAACTTGTTCATATTATAATTCATAATAAATTGAGCATATGAACTAGTCAAGAACTGGAGGATCAAATCTACCTGAAGCTCTTTATGAATAGGAATGCCCAGCTTCTCAAGCTGTTCAATATCCTTAATCATTGTCAAACAATGATCATGCATTGACTACCATTCACGCATCTTGTTGTTGAAAACCTTTTCGACACTTCGAAGCATGCAATCCGACTTTGTTCGCCATATAACTCTTGTAGGTGAATCAAAATCGATTTAGCAGTTGGCATATCCTCATGTTGGCTCTGCAATTCATTTGACATTGAGGCCAACATATAATACTTAACCTTTATCATCTTCCATCCATTTTTCATATGCAGTTATTTGACGAGCATTTGGATGGTCAGGTAAGATAGGGGGTTCCTAGTCAAGCACATAGCCCAACTTCTCAGAACTCAAAATAATTTTGAAGTTTCTCAACCAATCTTTAAATTGAGGCCAACTAGTCGGTTTGTCTCTAGAATACGGACTAAAGGATTTGAAGCAGACATGGTTAACAGTAAGAGTAGAAGATTCAAATTAGATGCTTTATACTTAATCATAAAAATTATTCTTGGATCTTTAAGAAATAATTTTAAAACTCTCACTATTTTCTCAGATCTCTCAAACTCCCCGTGGAGATGTGAAAACCTATGACTCTAGGTTTCTAGTGGGTACTACGGTCCCATCGATGTGCAGCACCTCACCGTATCCAGTTATTGGTAACACGCTACACCAATAAGTGGCCAACTCTTATCTAATGCATCTAATACAAATTGTAGCTCTTGGTCTCTAAATCATTAAACCTAAACGTGCCCGTTTATTGGGCCTAACCCCATCAGTGCCTAGCAACATCTTATGCCTAATAGGGTGGTTGTATCTTCTCGATGAAACTAGATCATTGTAACCAGCCAAGAATAATCAACACCGGTAGGATACCCGCACACCTACAACGATGGAAGACCTCTGACTTAATATTTATTGGGAGCTTAGGTTCAGGTATCTTTTAAATTGATTAGCCAAATCATGACTAACCAATTACATTAAGTCAAAACAATCTCATGTCTGACTAATTACATTCAGTCAGCACAATCTCATATCTGACTAAAAATAGTTAGCACGGATGAACGCAAATCAAAAGTGACCCTTTTGAAAACTTAATCAACCAAATTGGCCAGGTCAATTTGATCCATGGGAGGGTTCTGCCAATATACCCTCTTTCTGCCAAACTAGTTGGTTGAGAAAGAATTAGTCCCCATTAGCAAACCATGATCGAAACATTCCTTAGATACTAATTGACTGATAGATTTAATTAGGTCATCTAATGATCTGGGCTCATCACTGAGCCAAATTAGGTCTTAACTTATCGATTCACTATCGTGAATCGATCTGACTAGACTACATCTAAAAATAATTTTGAGCACACTTGACCTAACCCTAATCATTATCCGATTAGATTAGTCACTTGCTCGAAATCATATTAAGGTTACTAGTTGATCTAATCAAGCCCTAATCATGCAGCCCAATCTCTAGACCTAATTTGTTCAACCCAAACCCTCATGCACCTAATTTGATTTTCTAGATCAAATCAATTTTAAAATTAGGTTCAAGTGCATGATTTTAATGGCTTATGATCATGAATCACATTTAAGATCTAAATCCTAAATTGGTGCAACGCATACATCAATATCAATAATTATAAACTGATCAAAACCCTTTTGAAATTCTTTTTCAAACTGGTATATATCAAAGTAGGACAACCTTTGCACTATAGAGGGTAAACCCTATAGCATGACAACCTTATGTCACTTTGTGCAACCTTTGATCAATTAATTTCAGATTCTTAAATTTAATTTCAAATCTGAAAATTATGATTTTAATTTTGAAAATAATTTTTCAAAATAAAATTCTATGCTAGAACAATCTCATGTTCAACATAGATCTAATACAATCATAATTATCTATCTGATCTGATTATTTTTCATATATGATTCTCATGCATGTATGTTAAAGAGAGAACCATGGCTCTGATACCACTGTTGGAGTTCTCCCAGGAACAGGAAAGTATGTTGCATAAAATCAGGCATCAAAAGCCTAACCAGCGGAAGCAGATATAAAAATAATTTTATATTTAATCATGCAAATCATAAATAAATCTAATTTATTTATCATAAATTCCTAACATGCTGAATAACATGAGAAAAATATTAGAACTAAATAAAAATTACTTTAAGTATAAAATACTTACCTGGATCGCTATACAGGCCTGCTCTGAAAAGCATGAAGATCCGCTACTAAAAAGCCAGGATTCTGTCGGAGCCGCATATTGCCTAGCCTCTGCTGTATCCATATGAACCTCTTATAACCGAGTCGTAGAGGGCACCAGACTGTTAGATCCTTGCAGCCCTCTCCTCTTTCTACAAATCGCCTACTTTAAAAACTGTGCCGATTCGAATCCGGACCGCTTTTGGCTTCTATCTTGCAATCTTAGATCTACAAGACTTTGGACCATTTTTCTCTTCTTTCTCTAGTAGAGTATCTCTCTAGATCTCTCAGAAGGAAGAAGGAAGAAAAGCATATAAAAGGAAGAGGAGATGTTGGCCTTAGGAGAGAGACTCCCTGAAAGACGTCCAAGAAGAAGCATGCCTAAAACTAATTCATGGCAATATTTCTTCTATTCTATTCGGCCACCCTTTCTCTCTCCCCTTTTATATTTATTCATGGTAAAAGTCTCCTCCTTATATGAAAACAAAATACCGGTGTTTAGTTTTATCTGGTTTGAAATTTTAAGAGGAGTAGCATAGAAGGACTCCTCCTCCTCTTAAAATTCATTCACGCCAATCTCATATTAGTGCCCACCTATTCATGCCCCATCCTTCTTTTGTCGCAAAACATAGAGGGGCCCACTTAGGCATGTGGAGGGAAGGAGAGACAAGAGAGAGAGTCCCAGTCTAACTGGAATCTAGGTCTTGGTCCAAATGCAATGGTTTTACAATCAAACTGAAGCCGATTTTAAATCCGATCGAACCATTTCAAAGCGGGCATTGACCCGAATCAATTAGGATTAATTAATTGAGTCTAACTCAATTAAATTAATCTAATTTAAATAATCCATAATCATTTAATCGTAACATTTATAATTAGGTCAAATATTAATTGTAACACTTACAATTAGATCCAATTGATTGCTGATTGGTTACTTGAGCTCCTAATGTGTGTGATCCCTCAAGTCTTATCCTGTCTAGTAATGAGACATGCTATAATCTCTATTATACATCATCAAACTCCTTTCGATAGACTGAAATAATTTTAGCTCAACTCTAATTAGGATCATCGATCTGAGAATGATCCTAACGGGCTCTCATAATCCACCAGTGATATCTAGTAGTATGTAGTGCAAACCCAGTAATAGAATAAGATTGGAATCCCTAGGAATAGTTACCATGTGATTCAGTTCCTCTATCAAAATCTAGACATGATGTTGGTTACGGATACTCGTCAAACCCATCAATCATATGCTTAGCCTAATCGATTCAAGTCTAATTGTGATATTAAAGAAAATACATTTTCATCACCCTGCTATGGCAACAAACTTCTGGACTTAGTCTTATTAAGCTTGTATAGGATTATACCTTACTACTAAGCCTAATAGATCCCTACAAGTGAATACCCTACTCCTACAATAAAATTACTATAGCCAACGAACATCTCAAGGTCCCGTATGGATAGGAACCATGTGATTGTACTGTCAAACTACAGCAACCTTATTGTGAGTAGCCGAGACACTCTAGGTCAAGGAACTATTCATACAACTACAGCATCAGGAAGTTATCGACGAGTGAGTAGTCATCCGTATAACTTCCTGTACTTGGTCATGCTCTGTACGTTGATCTCTATCAACTACCTGCACTCTCACTCCAGTGTCACCATATTATAGGCCAGAGACTCATCTATCCAGAAAGGGAAGTGATCTGTGCACCAATTTTAACGGATCAATCACTGTCCTCGTGATATTTCAACAATCGAGAGCCTTTAGGAGTTAATCTATAAAGACACATACCTCATATTCTCAACTCTTGAGAATATGTGTCATTGTCCATTAACTCCATGGATGATTCATAGACACAACAATATGAATGAAACTAACACCCTTTTAATTAATAAAAAAAATAACTACAAAGTTCATACCCTAAAATTAAAATGTGTCAAGCCAACATGGCTTTCAGGACATATATCTAACACTTCTAACACCAACGACTATGGGGCTGGTCTTATTTTGACTAGTCTGAATGGTCAAGTCAGAATATGCTCTTCGTTTTTCTTTCAAGCTTCGAATAATCAGGCATAATATGAAGCGTTCATTGCTGGACTCAGAATTGCTCAAAAGCTAGAAATTAAGAAGATTAAAGTCTTCTCGGATTCGCAGTTAGTGGTGAATCAGGTAAAGGATGAATTCGAAGCTCGGAATCCCATTATGATTCAGTATCTAGAAAAGGTATGAAGCCTAATATCCTAGCTAGATTATTTAAGATATCCATGTCCCTCGCACAAAAAATTTCGGGCCGATGCTCTTTCACGTCTTGCAACCACTATCCCAGATTCTCTTGGAAAGACATACGTGGAATATCTTGAAGACCCCAGCATATCAGAATCTATAGCAGAAAGTATGTTCGATTGAACATGAACCTTCGTGGATGGATCCTATCCTTAAATTTTTGAATGAAGGCATTTTGCCCGAAGACAAACTGGAGGCTAAACAGCTTTGGTGGATGGCTTCTCAATATGTGATCTTAGATGGGACCTTATATAAAAGATCCTTCACACAACCTTTGCTAAAATACTTGGAACCTTCGGATGCTAATTATACACTCAAGGAAGTGCATGAATGTATATGTGGAGATCACTTGGAGGTAGATCTTTAGCTTACAAAATAATCCGTCAAGGTTATTATTAGCCGACCATCTAGAAGGATTCTGCAAAATTTGTCTAAAAATATGTTCAGTGTCAAAGGTATTCCAATATACAAAGATGGCCTGCAATCAGTTGACCCCGTTGACAGCTCCTTGACCTTTCGCTCAATGGGGAATGGACATCCTTGGTCCATTTCCTCCAGCCTCTGGATAACGAAAATTTTTTATAGTGGCAATTGATTATTTCACAAAATGGATCGAAGCCGAACCACTAGCACAAATTATCGAAGCAAAGGTTGAAAACTTTGTGAGGAACTTTGTCATCTTCCATTTTGGAATTCCTTATGCCGTAATAATCGACAACAGGAGGCAATTTGACAATCTGAAGTTCAAAAGCTTTTGTACCCAATATCATATTCTCCACAAGCTTACTTTTGTGGGGCATCCTCAGTCTAATGGAAAAGCTGAAGTGACAAATAGAACCATTCTTCTGGTTTTAAAATCAGGTTAAATGATGCTAAGGGATTGTGGGCTGATGAATCGAATTTAGTTCTTTGGGCATGCCGAACCACTCCTAAGATAGCCACTGGCGAATCTCCCTTTCACTTAGCTTACGGTACTGAGATAGTTCTTCCTGTGAAAGTCTCTTTACAATCTTTGCAGATTGATCAATATAAAGAACCTGAGAACTCAGAATGCCAAAGAGTTGACCTAGATTTATTACAAGGCACTCGGCTTCAGGCACAGCTAAAATGACTACGTATCATCAAAAAGTTGCAAAATATTATAACTCCTGTGTGAAGGAACGAACCTTTCGCCCTGAGGACTTGGTTTTACGAAGATCTGAGGTATCCAGACCAGCCAAACAGGGCAAGCTTTCTTCTACTTGGGAAGGTCCATATCGAATCAAAGAAGTCATTCATCCCGAAACTTATCAACTGGAAACTTTGGAAGGTGTTCTATTGCTCAACCTTGGAATGTACAAAATCTTCGTAAATATTATCAATAAAAGTTTCCATTCAATGTTATCAAGATGGATTTAATTATTCTGTCTCAATCTTTATTCCAAAAAAAAAGGCATAAGGATGATCTACATGATCTACCTTATGAAGTGCCGAGATGGACTTGATCAGCCTGTCTTAATCTTTATCCTAAAAGATATAAGGATGATCTACGTGATCTACCCTACGAAGTACCGAGGTGGGCTTAGTCAGCCTATCTTAATCTTTATCCTAAAAGGTATAAGGATGATATACGTGATCTACCCTACGAAGTGCCGAGATGGACTTGATCAGCCTGTCTTAATCTTTATCCTAAAAGGTATAAGGATAATCTACGTGATCTGTCCTACGAAGTACCGAGATGGGCTTGATCAGCCCGTCTTAATTTATCCTAAAAGGCATAAGGATGATCCACGTGATCTACCTTATAAAATGCCAAGGCTTGATCAGCCAGTTTCATTTTTGTTTATTTCTTGTCAAAAAATTGACAACTCACTTAGTGTATTTTCAAGTCCGAAGACTTGGTATTATCTAAATATGAAAACTTGGCATTTTTTTTCAAGGTCTCATAATTGTTCTCAGAATTATTCTAAGTCCGAAGACTTAGTATATTTTCAAGTCCGAAGATTTGGTATTATATTAAATCTGAAGACTTGGCATTATTTTTTAAGATCTCAGAATTGATTTCAGAATTATCCTAATTCTGAAAAATTAGTATATTTTCAAGTCCGAAGACTTGGTATTATCTTAAATCTGAAGACTTGGCATTATTTTTTCAAGGTCTCAAGATTGTTCTTAGAATTATCCTAAGTCCGAAGACTTAATATATTTTCAAGTCCGAAGACTTGATTTTAGAATCATTATTTAGAATTATCTAAGTCCGAAGATTATTGTTATCTTAAGCTTCGAAAGATTCAATTTTATTTCAAGTCTAAAGACTTATTGTTATCTTAAACTTCGGAAGATTCAGTTTTATTTCCAGTCCAAAGACTTTATACTTGGATGAATCCTCATTCTAAAATTAGAGGTAAAAGTAAATACACTTGCCCAAAAAGTTGCTTATTCACAAGTTTCATATGGATAATAAGATCATAATCTGATATCCTACTCCCGATGAATTTATACTTGAAAGTTATTCATCAAAACCAAAATTTCTATTTATGTAAAGTAGTACATACATTCTGTTTTAAAAAAAAAGAAGAAAAAAAAATTACAAATCGCCTTCAATTGGAGTGCCTTTAGTTTGGATAAGGTCGATCGGATCGGCAACCATCGTTGTCCCTTCTTCAGCTGTAGCAGATGCTTCAGAGGGACCTTTTGGTGATTCGGGCTCTTCTGTCTCTTCGAGGTTAAATAACAGAAACCCCAAAATGTCTAGATTCGGGTATAAGTTTTATACTTCTTTCATCCCGTCATTGAAGCCTACTCGATAACTGAAGGTTCCACCTTCAGTCAACTCATCATCAAAAGCTGAAGACTTCTTGTAGTCTTCGACCGCTCTACTTAATTGATCTTTCAAAGATCTTATTCCTTCGATCGATGTTTCAGCTTTTTCAATTGCTTCTTCGACCTTCTTGATAGCTTCTTCAGTCTTTTATTAGGCTTCCTTGATTGAAGATTCCGAAGAATGGATTTTTTTTTCTTCTTTTTGAGCTTCGTGTCTTGTTCAGAATTTCTTGATTGGGCCTTCTCCAGATTGGCCTTTAGGCTCTGAACAGTGGCGTCGCTCTTGGCAAGCTTTTCTTCCATAGCTTGCTTCAGCTCCTCGACTACTTCTTTTTCATACTTAACCGTTTGAAGCTTTTCTTTCATCTTCTTTCGGTAATCCGGAAGTCGATGATGCTCTCTTCCATAATAGTAATATCGTGGACCAGCTGCATTGACCACATGATATACGAAGTTAGCAAAGTTAAGAATCATGTATCAGAAGGAAGAAGAGAAATGGTATTTACCGTCAGCATAGATGAGAATGCTGAATCGGAGATATCCTCAATGCATCGGTATTTGGTGGTTTCCCAATCTTGAAGAACTAGGGTACACTTTAGCAGCTCGCTAGCCAGTTCAGGGTTCTCCAAACCCTTAGCCTCACTAAAAGTGGTAAATCTATGTGGTATTCTTGGTCTGTTGGAGCATTCTGCCTAGAACCCTCTTTTGGAGAGGAGCCTTTCCTTTTCTTGGACCTTTTGGAGAGGCAAGGAGCGGTTCATCGATGGTTGGCGTTGGATCAGATTGATCCAAAGAAGGCATCGAAGGTGGGCTCCTTGGGGGAGGCCCTGTTGGAGAAGAACACCTTAGAAGAGGCTCCGTTGAGGGTACATCATCTCCATCGGATGCAACCCTCATCCAATGCCAACTCAAGAGCTACTTGAAATTAGGCCAGACCAGCTTTACTTGGAATGCCACACATCAGATGGCCACCGGTGCCAACTCATCACCAGAGGACGTCACATCACCTTGCCATGTCATCTCCAAGGGGCCCATGGAGAAGGATGCGCCATGTCATCATGCCACCTTACCATGCCACATCATTGCCACTCACCTGCCACGTGGCATCATTCAAATTTTAAATTACATGAAAGCTACAAGTGGTCGACCAATGAGTATTTTCAAATTCAAAGGAGGTCGGCCAACTCCATCCACAAATCATGCAACCAGCTCCACCAAATCCTCCACATTCCATGTAACCCTCCACCAAATCCTCCACCAAATCCTCCACATTTCATGTAACCCCCTAATATTTTCCATGATATGGGAAAATTCAAATTGATTGAAAGGCCATTAAAAGCCTCTTGTACGCCCATGTAGAAAGAAGCTTTTTGGATGAAATGAAATTTAAGTGAAGTAGTAGTTGAAGAGAAGTTGTTTTTTTGGTAGTATCCTCTGTTTTCTTCGGGATCCTTCTACGATTCGGAGTTCAAGAAAGGGTTCTCTTGCCAAAGATCAATGTTGAATGAAACTAGTTTCTTTGGAATACCAATCTTCCACTTCAGGGCTAGTTCGTCTAGGAGCTTCAATGGATCTACCAGGGAGTGATCATCTTGGATAAATAACACCTCCTAATCTCTTAAGTCTGAGGTATGAAGATCGTTGCTAAGGTTTAAATTCAATATTCATTAGCCCTAATCTTCTCTAGGATTTAAATAACTACATCGCGGCGTAAGTTCCAAATTTCAGTGCTCCTTCCATAGCTTACCTAAGTACTTTTGATCTAAAATTTAGTACCTGTTAATAGGCTTCATTGCTCTCATTTCTCAATCCATCATTTAGATTGCATCCTCATCATCGTGCCGCGTCAAATGGTATCAGAGCATGGTTGCATTAGGGTAAATAGTTTTCTTTAATCCAAGCAAGATCTAAAATTCACGCCTCCTGAGCGGGTGTACTCCAGTACACTGTCACGACCATGGAAATAATGAGCCCCTGGCCGGATGTGAATTTTTTTTAGATTGAAGTTTGGGTAAGCCATTGTACTTGTTTGATTAGGGTCTGTTTTTCTGAAAATTTGCATCTGTTTACTGTAATCCATCTGCAACTCCAAAGGCAAGTCACTAAGTTTTTATTAAAATATTTTTTTTCTTGTTCATTTTTAAGTCAGTTATCACCATATTAAATTTCATCATCAGAAAAGAATTATAAAAAAAATGAAAATTTTTGCAGTTCGACACTATCATTAGGATTCTGTCTGTCCTTTTATTTATCTCATTTGTAGGATCTTCTTAGAGTAGTACAGATTTTAGTTTTAAAATTCTTTCATCTTCATTGAAACATATAAGTTAGAAATCCTCTGTGAATTTTCAGGATTTTGGACATTTTTTTATCACGTTTTCTACACCACTTTCAAACTGCAACTTCAACTTCATTTTTCATTCATCTCATCAATAAATCAAATTAAGGGCATCAATTTGACATAGGGTCAGGGTTTCATCACCTGTCCCTAGCCCAAAAATCACTAACAAGCATATCGATCCCAGCCCATTAATTAAAATTGAGCAGAACGTTAATTGCCCTATTGGGTTAGGGACACCAACAAGTTGGGTTCAGGTTAGGGTCAAGTTAACTGTGTCAGCGAATTGGTGTATGCTTACTGGCTTGGTGTCTAGGATTGGTGCATCAGGGCTTGGTGATTTGGTCCGCCTACCTGGCCAATCTCAGATTAGTGTCTAAGGTTAGCAATCAGGGACTTTCACTCCCCTCCACCTACCTGGCTAAGTCCCATAAGTACTGCTACCTAGTTGGTTCACTTAATTAGACCTCTAATTTGTGCTCTAGGTCTAGAAAACTTGGCTCGAGCGTGAGTCTACTTGCATGCATGAAAAACTAGATCAGGGGCCTCATATTCACCAGTCCAGACCCAGTCTAGTGTAGCCATGGACCCGAATCTTGAAACCATGCTGAGAGGCCTAAATGATCTAATGGCCCAATTGAACCAAATGCTGGCTAAACAATTTTTCTTAGACCAACCAACTCCTACTATCCCATTAGCTCATATGAATGATAGGAGTAAGAACCTGAAGTACAAGTTGAGTTCATGAATACTCAAGACTTAGGATATCCTCAAATGAAGGGCTAGGGAAGGAAGAAGACAAATTTGAACCTGGTAAATATGTGTATGAGACGACATAAGTTTAATAGATGAATATGAAGGGGAAGACTGTGAAGAGAACAACTTTAGTACCTTACCTGAGGAAACCTTTGGTAAAGAAAAGATTATTGAGCCTAGTCCTGAAACATCAGAACAAACAAAAATTAATGAGGACTTGGTTCCCGTAAGACAATGCCCTCAGGAAGAACCCAATACTTTAGCTTCGATACAAGAACTCCTTCAGGTACCTGAGAAGAACCCAATCATATTTTAGAAGACTTTCCTGATGACCTTCAACTACCTAGAAGCATCCCGCCTGTAGATCAATATTCAAAAATTAAGGTCATCATGAGTAACCAAGGTCTGTTTCAAGATTCCCCTAAATTATCCCAAGACTCGGATTTCTATTTCCTGCCTTTTCTTAAGTCTTATCCTAATTTTAGAGCCATTAAGTTTCATTTTGATGAGATTACTAGGTTGCATGAGCCATTAAAGCCTATTCCTTTGCTACCTACTTTTGGAAAACCTTATGGCATTTGCTAGGAACCAATGGTAAATTCATCGTGCATACCAGACCAGGGTCAAACCTAGAGAGTCCTATCTGTTAGGTTTAGGCCCTAGAGAGTCCAATAAAATTCCTCTCAATAAGGATGCCTAGTTCAGTCTGCATTTCGTAAGTGCTTGTATAAGTTTCTGAGTCTGCTGAGTCCTATGCATAGCATGTTGAGGATTTGCATCATGAAATAAATTTGAGCAATGAATCCTATAAACATAGGACTAATTCAAGAAAGAAAGTCAAGGAATTCTATGAGAGAGATCATGTTCCCATCCGGGACTTTCAAGAAACTACATACCCGTGTGTAGGCCCCTTTAAAGTCCTAAAAAAGATTAGATCTAATGCTTACATATTGGAATTACCTTCAGACCTAGGTATCAACCCGACCTTCAATGTCTCAGACTTGATTGAATATAAGGAACCCATGATGATGCCTTGTGAGCCTTTTGGACCTGACCATATTTGAGAGTGAACCATTACCCGAGTATCCACAAACAACCATTCCTCAAAATGAGAGAAAACTGAATAAATCCTGGATAATAAGATTGTCACTACCAGAAACAAGGATTACTATCGATATTTGGTCCGTTGGCAAGGGAGACCAAAATCTGACAAACTCCTGAACGCTAGAGAGGACCTGCAATGACTGGACCCGGACTTATTTGAACAATATCAAAGCTAGGCTGAACCATACTCGACAGGGTCGAGTTCCTCCCACCCGGGAAGAATTGGTGGGGGCACCAGGCTCAGAAAGAAGAAGCTTCAACTAATACCAAGTTCTTTATGGAGAGACTAGGAACTCAAGTCTCGTATGAGTCCTGTATGTTTATGAGTCTGTTTTATTTTCTTTTGGGATTTTAAAGTTCAATTAGAATTCAATCAAGAGTTCAATTAGAGTCAATTAGGTTTTGTACTGAGTCAAGTTCAAAAGCTACTTGAAATTCGGCCATACCAGCTTTACTGGAATGCCACATCATCATGGGCACCGGTGCCAACTCATCACCAGAGGACGTCACATCACCTTTGCCATGTATCTCCAAGGGGCGCCATGGAGAAGGATGCGCCATGTCACCATGCCACCTTACCATGCACATCATTGCCACCTCACCTGCCACGTGGCATCATTCAAATTTAAATTACATGAAAGCTACAAGTGGTCGACCAAGGAGTGTTTTCAAATTCAAAGGAGGTCGGCCAACTCCATCACAAAATCATGCAACCAGCTCCACCAAATCCTCCACATTCCATGTAACCCTCCACCAAATCCTCCACCAAATCCTCCACATTTCATGTAACCCCCCTAATATTTCTCCATGATAGGGGAATTTCAAATTGATTGAAAGGCCATAAAAGCCTCTTGTACGCCCATGGTAGAAAGGAAGCTTTTGGATGAAATGAAATTTAAATGAAGTAGTAGTTGAAGAAGGTATTTTTTTGGTAGTATCCTCTGTTTTCTTCGAGATCCTTCTACGATTCGGAGTTCAAGAAAGGGTTCTCTTGCCAAGATCAAGTTGAATGAAACTAGTTTCTTTGGAATGCCAATCTTCCACTTCAGAGCTAGTTCGTCTAAGAGCTTCAATGGATCTACCAGGGAGTGATCATCTTGGATAAAAACACCTCCTAATCTCTTAAGTCTGAGTTATTGAAGATCGTTGCTAAGGTTTAAATTCAATATCATTAGCCCTAATCTTTTCTAGGATTTAAATAACTACATCGCGGCGTAAGTTCCAATTTCAGTGCTCCTTCCATAGCTTTACCTTAGTACTTTGATATAAAATTTAGTACATGTTAATAGGCTTCATTGCTCTCATTTCTCAATCCATCATTTAGATTGCATCCTCATCATCGTGCCGTGTCACATGGGCCAAGCAGGAAACCCAACAAAAAGAAGCAGTCGGAGGTGCTGGAGGCAGAGGCTCGGGCAACACCGAAAGGGGTTTAGGTTCTGGAGGAGCAAGCCAGAAGCCTCCGGACTGAGATGGCTAACGCGAAGGAGTCAATGGCTAGAGCGAAGAGGTGGGCTAGGGATTTCGAGGCATCTCTGGCCGCGAGAAGGAAAAGGCCCCTGCCGAGCAGAGGAGTCCATCGCGAAGGGCATGCTGGAGGGGCGATGCTGGACCCTCTAGGCCCATCTAGAGGTAGCGATGGCTGGGCCTCAACGACGGAGGAGAAGGCAAACGGTGATGGCCGGGGGCTGCGCTGATGGGGCTGCCAAAATGGAAGCTGTCGTAGCCGTGCCGAGGTTCAAGTCCTCGGTGGAGTTCATAGAAGAGGTCCGGGAGGCGATCGTGGACTCATTCCTCAAGGGGTTCATGGACTGCATGATGAAGGTGGCCCAGCCCTATCTTGATCATAGCCTGGAGTCCATCATCCCAACCTACCCGGTGCCGGCGATGCGGACATGGAGATGCTGATGAAGAGGCCAGGGCGGCGCCTGCTACTGCTGACCGTCCACCCCACCGGCAGAGAGCCAGGATGATGCCGGTGAGACCTTCAAGCACCCCGGCAAGGCCCCTGCAACATCGCCGTGATCTCTTTGCTTTTGACTTAGTGATCTTGGAGGACCTCCGACCTGTCGGGGGTCCCTTTTGTTGTAAACATTTTTCTTCTTAATGAAAGTTTCCTTTCCTCAATTAATTCTCCACTCTCCCTCTTTCTTTTCTCTTTTTTCTTTTAACTTTTGTAATATAATACTTTGGTGAACCTCCTAGCCTGTCGAGGGGTTCTTCCTCTTGTAACTTTTCACATGTCAATAAAAATCTTTTATTTCAGTAAATCTTTCATTGTCTTCTTCTCTCTTCTTACTTGCACAAAGATGGATCCTTTCTGTGGTCACCAACTTAGGGTCTCCAAAGTTCTGGCTCTTTCAGCCTAATGAAGGACTGGCAAATGGCCAAAGGAAACCTAGAGACTGTGAAACATCCCCACCGAACTAGGAGATTACTATGTTTCCGATCTTAAGGCCTCTAAGGCTTGGCTCTTCTGCACAATTCAAGAACTGGTAGGTGGCCGAGGAAACCTTGGAGATTTTATGAAACATCAAATCGGACCGAGATTGTTGTAGGTTGGAGTGCGGGGCTTCAAGAGTTTTTTGGCTTGCCTTCGTGGACTTAAAGTCTGATGGATAGAGTGCAAGGCTTCAGGAGTTTTCTGGCTTGCATCGCCGAACTGGGAGTTCGACGGATTGATTACAGGGCTTCAGGAGTTTTTCGACTTTGGAGCACGGGGTTTCAGTAGTTCCTAGCTCGCTGTCATCAAACTGTGAGCTCGATAGATTGAGTGCGGGGCTTCAAGAGTTTCTTGGCTTTAGAGTATGGGCTTCAAGAGTTTTCCTACTTTGGAGTGCGGAGCTTCAGGAGTTTCTCGGCTTTGGAGTGCAGGGCTTCAGGAGTTTTCCAACTTGTCATCGGCAAACTGGGGGTTCGATGGATTAAGTTCCTACATAGGTAAAAATGGTATTGCACCAAAAAGGGACTTTTCATTAGTGAGAGAAAGTCTTACATCATTGGTGATACATCCTCAAATGTTGGCATCCAAGTTCAGAAAAACTGGATGCCATTGAGTCCAGCGAGATAGTAGGCTCCATGAGGGAGGACCTCAACTACCCTGTAAGGACCCTCCCAGTTCGGGGAGAGTTTGCCACATTCCCCAGGCTGTGAGATCTCAGCCCGTCGCAGGACCAAGTCACCTAGATGGAAGGTTTTAGCTTCATGTGGGAGTTGTAATATTGGGCCACCGCTATTTACAAGCTGCCATGCAGAGCCAGGCTTTGTCCCTTATTCATTCAGCAGGTCCAGGTTGAGTAGAAGACGAACCAAGTTCTCAGCTTCATCATATTGCTCTACTCGCAATGTGGGCAGACCCATCTCCACCGGGATTAGACTTAGTGCCGAAGACAAGGTTGAAGGGGTCTAACCTATTGCTGTCCTGGGCGTGGTGTGGTAGGCTCAAAGAACACTGGGGAGTTGCTTGGCACACCAGCCTTTGACCTTGTCCAGCCTGGTGCAGAGCCCTTGGAGGATGGTCCGATTGGTCATCCTGCCTTCAGTTGGTCTAAGGGTGGGCCAAGAGGTGAAAGTGGTGGCAGATGTTGAGATCGGCACAGAATTTCTCGAATGCTTAGTTGTCGAATTATCATCCGTTGTTAGTGATGATCGAGTGGGGAAGACTGAAGCGACAGATGATTGACTTCCAGAGGAACGATCTGGTCTTGGCTTCAGTGATTCGTGCCAACGGTTCGACTTCGACCGACTTAGTGAAGTAGTCGATAGCCATGATCAGGTACCTCTATTGTCCAGACACGGTGGTGCGGACACCGAAACTTTCTCACTATAGAATGAACCCCAGGAGCATCAAAGTTACAGAAATAAGTGGAAGAGTTACTTAGGAAGGGTTTCATTAGGGAGAGCTTGGGTCCATGTGCAGGTCCCTGCTCTACTGACCCCTAAGAAAGATGGTACCCGGAGGATGTGTGTAGACAGTTAGAGCCATCAACAAAATAACTGGAAGTATAGATTTTCCATTCCCCGATTGGACGAATGCTAGATATGATGCCCGGTGCTAAAGTTTTCTCAAAGATAGCCTTAAGAGTGGCTATCATCAGGTTAGGATTAGACCTGGGGATGAGTGGAAGATCGCTTTCAAAACTAGGATGGCTGTTGAGGGGTGTGATGCCTTCGGCCTTTCCAATGCACCAAGTATATTTATGAGGATTATGACCCAAGTCCTGAGAGAATATACTGGAAAATTTGTTAGGTCTATTTTGATGACATCTGATTTATAGCAGGACTGAAAAGGACCACCTTAGTAACTTAGACTAGTATGCCAAACCCTTAGGAGAATAGCTTCTATGCCAACTTTAAAAAATATGAGTTCATGACATATAGGGTATCTTCTTAGGTGTTTGTCACCTTGAGGGAGTTTCTGTCGATCCTGAAAAGTTAAGGCAATTAATCAGGGCCTTTACCCCATAGTGTCTATGACGTGCGTAGTTTCCATGACCTAGCAACTTTTACAGGAGATTTATTAGGGATTTTAGTACTGTTATCGCACCAATAACCGATTGCATTGGAGGGTAATTTGAGTGCACAAAGCAGCTGATAAGGCTTTCATTGAACTTAAGGATAAGATGACCCATGCACCCATCCTTAGATTACCTGACTTCCTAAGGTGTTGAGGTCGCTTGCAATGCCTCGGGAGTAGGAATAATGGGTTATTGAGTCAAGAAAATCACCCTGCAGCCTTTTTTTTAGTGAGAAGTTGAATGACGTTAAACTTAAGTACTCTACCTATGACAAAAAATTTATGCGGTAGTCCAGGCCCTTAGATATTGGAGACATTACTTATCACCGCAGGAGTTTGTCTTATTTTCTGACCATGAGGCACTCCAGTTCCTAAACTCCAAAAAGAACTCAACCCACAGCACGGTAAATGGATCGAGTAAATTCAGGCATACACGTTTATCATGAAACACCATGCCGGAACAGACAATAAGGTATGCAGACACCCTTAGCTGTAGGTCTTTGCTTTTAGGTTCAGTCAACACCCAAGTCATAGGGTTTGATAGACTAAAGGAAGAGTATGAAGCCTGTCCAGACTTTGGTGACATTTACCAGACCCTTAGGCTAGGACCATCCAGTATCCATAGTAAGTATACCATTCAGGATGGCTACCTTTCCAAAATAATAGGCTCTATATCCCTAAAACTTCTCTTAGAGATTCCTAATTTGGGAGACCCATGCTGGAGGTTTAGCTGGTCACTTTGGTAGGAATATAACCATTTTAGCAATAGATGACCAGTTTTATTGGCCAGGTTTGAAAATGCATGTTGCTCAGATTGTAACCAGGTGTAGAACTTGTGCTGTTGCAAAATAGCAGAAGCAAAATACTGGTCTCTACACACCTTTACCAGTGCTGATCGTCCTTGGCAGGATCTCAATATGGACTTAATGTTAGGATTACCTAAGACCCAGAAAAGACACGATTCTATCTTTGTAGTGGTCGATAGGTTCTCTAAGATGGCTCACTTCATCCCATGTTCCTAGACATTTGATGCGTCTAGAGTAGCCAAGCTTTTCTTAGATAATGTGGTTAGACTCCATGGCCTACCCAAGACCATCATATCAGATAGGGATGTTAGGTTCACCAGTTATTTCTGGAAAACCCTATAGCACTTGTTTGGGACCAAGCTTAAGTTTTCTACAGCCTACCACCCCCAAACAGATGGTCAAATTAAAGTTGTTGAACCGTAGCCTAGGAAACCTCCTTAGATGCCTGGTAGGTGAACACATTGAAAATTGGGACCTATTGTTGCCTAGAGTAGAGTTCGCCTACAATAGCTCAGTAAATAGGACCACGGGCAAGAGTCCTTTTGAGACAATCCATGTGTATAAGCCTAATCGCCCCATTGATCTGATTTCTTTACCTGTTCATGCACGAGTTTCAGAGTCCACAGAGTCATTTGCACAGTATATTAAAGACTTGCATAAGGACATTAGCCAAAAGATTAACCTAAGTAATGAAACATATAAAAAACTGGCTAATTCCCGAAGATGGGCAAGAAATTTGATGTAGGGGATTGTCATGATTAGGCTTAGGCCTGAGCGGTTCCCACCTGGGACCGTTAAGAAGCATCATGCTCGTGGAGCCAGACTTTTAAAGTGATAGAGAGGGTTGGACCAAATGCCTATGTGTTAGATTTGCCTCGGATTTGGACATTAGTTCTACCTTCAATATCGCAGACCTGATTGAGTATAGGGAACCGGCAGTGATACCCAGTGAGGCCTCTGGACCTATTCCTTCCATTATGAGTGATTCTAGTCCGAGTGTCCACCAACTATTGGCCTGAAGAGGAGAATGGATTGAGCATATCCTGGATGATCAAGCCATCACGATCCGGGACCGCGTCTATCAATGCTACCTGGTTCGATGGCAAGACCAATCAAAGTGGACGATTCGTGGATTTCTCAAGAGGACTTGTAGCGCCGACCGGACCTTCTCGAGAGATATGTGAACCAGTGTGACCCTTACTCAACAGGATCGAGTTCCTCCCACCCGGAAGAATTGGTGCGGATACTAGAGGTGCCAGAATAAGACAGAGACTTCTCAAACTCTGTGGATTACTTAGTAGTATTTGAGTCCATTTGTAATAAGGGCTTAGCCTATATTTGAGTTGTCTTTTTATTATTTAAATCCTATACCAGTCAGTCATGTGAGCTAGTCTTCTTCTGAGTCATGTACATGTTAGTCCAAGTCCAGTAAAGATCATACAAGTGAAGACCAAGCCAGTACAAGTGACGAACCAAGATGGAAGCTATTGAGAAGGGAAGAAGGCCCAGCAGAAGAAGTTCAAAGGCTTGGAATCCTGGAGAACAGCTTGAAGCCCTGGCCACAGCCGGAAGCAATTTGGGCCAGCCAAGGCCCATGAGAGGAACCAAGGGGCGCACTTCTTATGCTTACCCCCCTTGGTCGGCCATTAGATTCACCACCTTTGGACGACCAAGGCAAAAGAGAGGGGGAGCAATTTGAGGGATATCAATCCTAAGACCTACCATGTATTCTAGCAAGGGTTTGGGTGAAATTCAAATTCCTGGGAAAAGTCTTTTGTAACCTTACTTGGGGGCCAAGTTAGTGAGTCTATTTAAGAGACTCCATTCTCTTATATGAAGGCACTTTTTTCATGAGTATTATTGAGTTTACAAATATTACTGTGTGCTTTGCTGTGTGCTAAGGGGATTCTGTGTGAGCCCTTCTTCTTCCCTCTCCCTGCGCCAGTTTCCAGCCATCAACAAACCCTAGAAGCTTTCTCCAACCTTGGCTGCTAACATCAAAACCTTTTTCCCTTGCTATTCTTCTATTTATTTCTCCATCCTTCATCAATCTCTAACCTTGAAAGGTTGTTTGCAGGTCCCTCGACTTTTATAAATCCAACGACTCCAGCCGGGCAGCGATCGGATCACTAGGTAGAAAGTCGAGAATTCATGGATCTCCGGCTTGATCATCCAGGCCACATCCGGGAGCGAGAGCAATCCCTTCATCTATGGTCTCCATCGGGCGCTTCCACCATTGTCAGGTACACCCCCTCTGCCTGCCAGTAGCCTTATTGGAGGTAAACTAGCCCAACCGAGATTCTCAGCCTCGGCGATCCTCTTTTTCTATTGCTTTTAGGTCCTATTTTGCATGCTTTAGCTTCTTGTTTTATATAGACTTCCCTACTTAGGTTCTTGGTCTGTTCTTCGGGATTTAGATTCATAACTTAACCTTCAAAACACAAAAAAAATAATCATGCATTCATCTTAGTTCCGCATCACACGGGAAGAAAAGGACCCAAGATATCCATTCCCCACTGGTTGAACGGCCAAGGAGCTAAGAGCTGGGACAGCAGCTCAGTATGTTGATGCTGTATATAAGCATGTCGTTGGCAACGGTCACACTTTTTATGAAGTCGGCCATGTCTTTTTCATGGTCTCCCAATAATATCCTTGTCGGAGGGCTTTGTATGCCAGTATTCTGCCCCCACATGGTTCTCGCAAAGGCCTTCATGTATCTCTTGGAGCACTAGGCTGTCTTTGAGAGTCTCAAACACTTCAGGATTGGATAGGAGTGGGACCTCCGGTAGAGCTACCCATCCATCAGCACGAAGCGCACGGCCTTCTTCTTGAGGAGGCCAACCTCCATGCGGTTCTCAGACAGAGTATCATCAGTGATGTATCTGATATATTGATCCATCCAACTAGGCTTAGGAGTGACTTGCTGGACTTCGTTGGACCTCTCATAGCTAGGAGTTTGTAGGTACTCGATGTAGGCACGTCCCAGCGACGAGTCCGGTAGAGTTGCAAGCCTGGAGAGAGCATCAGCATGGGCATTCTCTCCATGAGGGATGTGGAAATGTTGAAATACCAAAAATCTATCATGCTCGAATGTACCCACTCTAGATACTTTGCCATCTGAGGAGCTCGGACTTCAAACTCTTTCAAGACTTGACATGCAGCTAGCTGCGAGTCGATGAAGACCTTAGGCTCATCACACCCAGCTCATGGGACACCCTCAACCCGCGAAGAGTGCTTCATACTTGGCCTGGTTATTGGTAGCTTTGAATAGGAAACGTAGTGCACACTTGGCGACGACCCTGTCAGAGATAGCGAGGATGAGGTCGGCTTCGCTCCCTCCTGCATTGGATTCGCCATCCACATGAAGAACCAGACCGTCTCTTCGATGGGTGGCTCCATGGGATGCTCCAAAGGAGTTCCTTCTAGCTCTCCGCTAATGCAGGCGCACTCCACTAAAATGTCAGCAATACCTGTGCCTTCTGAGATAGCCTTGGATGATATGCAATGTCGACTCACTAAGATTTAGTGCCCACTTAGCTAGACATCCAGAAGTGTCTGGACAGCTGAGTATGGCCTTTAGAAGCTGGTCGATGAGGACTGCAATAGGGTGGGCTTGGAAGTATGGCCTGAGATATTGAGCAAACATAATGAGTGCAAAAATTAATTTTTCAAAGCAGGTATACATGGTCTCCATGTCTCAGAGGAGCTTGCTGGCATAGTATACCGGCCTCTAAAGCCCATCTCCATCCGTGCAGACGACCACTGAACTGATAGCCGCTGGAGAGATTGCCAAATACAGTAGGAGTTCCTCCCCGTCCTTTGGCCTAGAGAGCAGCGACGGCAACACCAGGAACTTCTTCAACTCCACGAAGGTTTATCGGCACTCTTCCGTCCAAGCAAAGTGTTGCATCTTGCACGGTGCCTTGAAAAAGGGCAGGCAGTGGTCGGCGGAGCGTGAGATGAACCGGCTCAGGGTGCGATCCGGTCGGTCAGGCGCTAAACTTGCTTCTTCGAGATAGGGTGTTCCATGTCGATGATTGCCTGGACCTTCTCGGGATTGCTTCGATCTCTCTCTAAGTAACCATGAAGCCTAAGAATTTTTCAGTGGTCACGCCAAAGGACACACTTGGCTGGGTTCAACTTCATCTGGTAAAAATTAAGGTTTTGAAAAGCTTCTGTTAGGTCTACGATGTGGTTCAATTCTAGCTTGCTCATGACGAGCATGTCATCCACATTGACCTGCATGTTGCGATCGATTTGGTCTTTGAAGATCTTATTGACCAAGCACTGGTACGTGGCTCCAGCGTTCTTCAATCCGAGCGGCATCATCTTGTAACAGTAAGTCCCTTGTCTGTGATGAAAGCAGTGTGCTTCTCGTCTTCTGGGTATATCCGGATTTGGTTGTATCCAGAAAATGCGTCCATAAAGGTGATTAAGCAGTGCCTTGATGTAGCATCCACTATCTAGTCAATCTTGGAAAGGGGGAAGCTATCTTTTGGATAAGCTCGATTGAGGTCGGTGTAGTCTATGCAGATCCTCAGTTCCCACTGGCTTCTTGACCATGACCACGTTCGCCAGCCAGCTAGGGTACTGGACTTCTCGGACGAAGTCGGCTGCGAGGAGCTTTTCCACCTCTTTCTTAATTGCCTCTTTGGGATGAAGCTTCTTTTCTTGTCGGATCGGATGGCACTTCAGGTCGACATTCACCATGAGTAATAACATTGGAGGGAATTCCTGGCATGTTCGTCGCGGTCCAGGCGAAGACATCTGCATTCGCTTGGAGGAAACCTAGCAGACGAGCCTTCTCGTCCTCCTATAGTTGGGCTCCTACATGCACCATCTTCAAAAGGTCTGTACCAAGGGGGTATGACAACAGGCTCTCGACTAGGCCACCTTGGTGTCCTGTACCCTTTGGCCGAGCTCACCGATGATGGGGTCCTCCCTGATGCTTCTAGGCTAGGGTGTAGCTTGCAGGCAATGCTGGACCGGCTGGGGGGTTCCCCTCATTTCTCCTACATCGTAAGGGGTCGGGAACTGCACCAAGAGCCATTTCGTAGATATGACCACATCAAGCAAGTTGAGCCCAAGGCGGTCGAGGATCATGTTATAAGTTGAGGGAAGCCTGACAACCATGAACATTAACATGACTGCGCTCTGTCGGGGTGGTGACCCGGTGATGACTGAGAGGGTGATCTCCCTCAAACCCTACCGAGTTCCTAGTAAAACCAACAAAGGGGACATATACTGGCTTCAGCTAAGCAAGAGATAAGTTCATCTTTGAGAAGGCATCATAAAAAAGGACATCAGTCGATCTTCCACTATCGACCATAATCCGTTTTACAGGATGCTTGCTATCATCATCTCGATGACAACGGCATTATTATTTATATTTTTCATCCGATTCACCTCTCTCTCATGAATGGAAGTACATTTTTAGGCTCTTCCCTGCCCTGCTCCTCTTCGAGATGCACTCTATCTCGTAGGAGATCATGCCCACTGACCTCTCGATGGGTTGGTTGTCGACAGGAGGGAGAGAGCATGAGCATCGAGGGTCCTGACGGGGTTTTGCCCCGTACAAACTTTTCAAGGTAGCCTCTTCTGATGAGATCTTCGATCTCTTCTTGAGGTAGTAGCATTCCTCGGTGTCGTGGCTATGGTCATGGTGGAACTGGCAGTACTTCGACTTATCTCGACCACCGGACAGCCTTAGCGGGGGAGGGTGGTGCATGTAGCGCTCGCCCTCAATCTCCATGAGGATCTTGGACCTTGGGATGAGAGAGGAGTGTATCTTTCTTTTTAGACGTGGATACTCTTTGGCTTCAGACCCGTCCGAGGGTTCGAGGTCGTTCCGGGCCTATGCATCCCGGAGGGTTCCCCTTGGGACTGCTTCTTCAAGGGCCTCCCATCTAGCAGTAATGGCTCTGCTATGTCTGAGCAGTAATGACTGCTTCTTTAGAGCCTTGCCAGTTGCTCGCCCCTCCCCCCCTTTTTTTCCTCTTCTTTGCCAAAGGCCCCTTTGAATTTCTTATAGACGCATCACCCCTCGGGTGGGGCGTAGGTCCCTAACCTGGTGCTCCCTCCCTTCCTGAAGAAGGGGGATAGAGTCTATAGCCCCCATAGGGGGAATTCAGCCATAGGTGCAGGTAGAGTACTGATGAGTGCGCGTCTCCTCTGCGATGAGTGTGAGTGGCATGCGACGGGGCCTGATACCCGTTAGGGCACTGCCTCTCCCTCACATCGCTCTGCTATGTCTGGGAAGATTTGGTTGAGTGTCGGCCTGGCGGAAGATGTTACAGGACCTGGGTTCCCTGGTGACACCTTCCACTTTTAGGTGGTGCAAGCAGTAGGTTAGGGCATGCAGTGCCCTAAGCGGAGCGCCTTCCCTCATGTGGTGGTAACAGTAGGCTAAGAGGCTTGTCGCTCCAGCGGGACACTTCCCCACAGGCGGCGTGCTCTGGTGAGACACCACTCTTCAAAGGTTGCAGGCTGTGTGCTCTGGTGAAGTGCCCCTTCAGAGGTTACAAGAGGTGTGCTTCAGTGAAGTGCCACTCTTTAAAGGTTGTAGGCAGCGTGGTCCGGCGAAGCACCACCCGCAGGGGTGCCAAGTTCTTCGGTCAGCATAGGGGTCCTGACGGGGATGGCGACACCATCTGCTGACGTCCTTATCTCAGACACTATAGGGATGCCCGTGAAAGAGACCTTGTCCTCCTACAGAAATTATGTACCTGACTTCAGGGAAGGGGTAACCTTGACCTGGAGCTCAACCTCAGCATGCAGGAGCATGACCTTGGCCAGAAGCTCGACTTCGGACGGGAGCTAACCTCGACCAGGGGCTCGACCTTGATAGGTGGGAGCGCGACCTTGGCCGGGAGCTCAATCTCAAACGGGAGCTGACCTCGGCCAGGGGCTCGACCTCGATAGGTGGGAGTGTGACCTCAGCCAACATTATAAGAAAACACTATTTTAGCAAACGATGCCGAGGTTAGCTCGACCATGACAGGTGGGAGCGCGACCTTGGCCGGGAGCTCGACCTGGATGGGAGCTGACCTCGGTCAGGGGCTCAACCTCGATAGGTGGGAGCGTGACCTTAGCCAGCACTACAAGAAAACACTGTTTTAGCAACCGAAAAATCAATTACTAATAATTGAAAATCGGTTGCAAAATTTTATGATGATTTTTTTCGGTTGCAAAAATTTAGCAAACGATTTTGGTGTATTTATTAAATTTAATATTTTAAATGAAAAAATTAGTTGCAAATTTGGTTGGTAAGTAATAATTTATTTTTAAATATTTAAAAAAATCAATACTAAATTGATTACAAATTTTAAAAAATCTGAAAAAAATAAAAATCAGTTACAAAATTGGTCATAAATTAATAAAAATCAAAAATAAATAAAAATCGGTTGTAAAATCGATTGCAAATAAATAAAAATCTAAAATAATTAAAAATCAGTTGCAAAATTGGTTGCAAAGTAATAAAAATCTGGAAAAAAAATTAAAAATCGGTTGCAAAATCGATTGCAAATTAATAAAAATCTAAAAAAAAATAAAAATCGGTTGCAAATAAATAAAAATCTAGAAAAAAATTAAAAATCAGTTACACAATCGATTGCAAATAAATAAAAATATTTTAAAAAATAAAAAATTGGTTGCAAAATTGTTGTAAATTAATAAAAATCTGAAAAAAATTAAAAATGATTGCAAAATCAGTTGCAAATAAATAAAAAATAAAAAAATTAAAAATCAGTTGACACAAAATGGTTGCAAAAAAATAAAAAAAAAAAAAAAAATAAAAATCAAAAAAAAATTGTTAATAAAAAAAAATAAAATATTGATTTGCAAAATTTTTGATTAATCATAAAATTCTTGAAAAATAAATTTAAAAAATTGGTTGCAAAACATTGCTAAAATTAATAATTAAAAAATTATAAATATGATTTGCAAAATTTGTGATTATCATTTTGCAACTAAATTTGGTGCACAAATTTTATTTAAAATAATTTAATTTGTTTAGAATTTTGCAACGAAAATTCAGTTGCAAAATTTAAAAAAAAATTAAAAAAATATTTTAAATGAATTTCGGATTTGGTTACAAATCAGTTGAAAAATGAAAATTTTGCAACTGCATTTGCAACCGATTTAAATCGGTTGCTAAATTATAAGAAATAATCGGTTGCAAAATCATTGCTAAAACACTGTTTTCTTGTAGTACAGGAGCTTGACCTCGGCCAGGGGCTCGACCTCAGCAAGGCCTTGGGCGGGGGAGCTCGACCTGGACGGGAGTGACTCGGCCAGGGGCTCGATCTCGGTAGGTGGGAGTGTGACCTTGGCTGGGAGCTCGACTTCATATGGGAGCTGACTTGGCCAGGGGCTCGACCTCAAAAGGCGGGAGCAAGGCCTTGACCGGGAGCTCGATCTCGGACGAGAGTTGACCTCGACCAGGGGCTCGACCTCGACATTTTGTCTGCTAGCCATGTCCAGGTGGCGCCCTCTACCAACATGGCGGCTAGCTGGATCTAACAGGGGTTCCACGTTAGCGGTCATGCCATATCAAGTATAATTTTTATTTGTTGTCTCTTCTCAGGTCACTACTACAACTTAGGGGGAGCTACTATGTTGACCATAATTTCTAGTTCAACTCATAACCAAGCCTCTAATGATAACTGGGTAATATCCCAGTCCATCCCTTGCTATGCTCCACAAGCTACTTCAAGTCCAAACCATAATCTAGCATCCATGAATGATTGGCTGAAGCCCAATCTAGCTTTGTACCTGCTCCAATTGCAACTCAGCTACCCAATCTTTCATATGCTGAGTCCGATTTTGCATGAAAACCTGTATGCCTATTCATCAAAGATGCACCAATCATGGCTGTGACCCCGGTAATTACAACATCTGACCAACCAACTCCACTACCAGAAAAGGGTAACATCCATGGCCATAGTCCATCACAGTCTGAGGTGCCACTTTCTTATCACATCCCATGGTCACCCGCTCCAAGACAGGCATCTCAAACCTAATTCGAGGTATGCTAATATTGCATTATCATCTACTCCTCCTGAATCTCAGACTGTCCATTCTGCCTTAAAATATTTCGGTTGGATAACTGCTATGCATGAGGAGTTAGATACTCTTGTAGCAAATCAAATTGGAAACTTGTACTGTATCATCCCTCGATGAACATTGTCGGTTGCAAATAGATATTCAAATTAAAGATCTATGCAGATGGGATGCTTGACCGACTAAAAGCCCATCTTGTAGTAAAAGGCTTTCACCAAGAGGAGGGTGTTGACTTTCTAGAAACTTTTAGTCCAGTAATTAAACCGGGCATATTCGTATTGTTCTTAATTGCAACTGTTCAAAATTAGCCAATTTGCTAACTAGATATCAAGAATGCCTTTTTACATAGCAATCTTGATGTTCCTATGTATATGGAGGAACCGCCTGGCTTCCACGATCTGTCCTATCCTAATCATGTTTACTTAATTTGGCATGCTTTATATGGGCTCAAACAAGTCTCTCGAGCATGGTTCGATAAGTTCAGCAAATTTTTTATTGGGTATGGTTTCTTCTATAGCAATGCTGATCCATCATTATGTCTTTCACCACAACGGTCATACTATTATCCTGTTACTCCATGTTGATGACATTGTCCTCACAGGTGATTGTCCGTAACTGTTGAACCGTCTTATTCATGCCCTCGGTCAGGAATTTTTCATAAAAGATCTCGGCCCACTTAATTATTTTTTAGGAATCGAAGTCAGTCACTCATTCGATGAACTTTTTCTTTCTCGAAGAAAATATGCTTTGGATCTTTTAGCTCGGGCTTCTATAGAGCGATGTAAACTGATTGCCACTCCCATGGCTAACAAACTTTCACTGCTCAAATATAGTGATCAACTGTATAATGATCTTTTACACTATCAAAGTCTCATTGGATCTCTTCAGTTTCTTACTCTCATATGTCCAGATAACACTGTGTGTCAACACATGCATTGCCCAAATTGTAGTTCATTTTCAAATGGTCAAATGCATACTTCGATATATTCGAAGTATTTCACATCTTGGACTTCGCATTCTGGCCATAGCTCACTGGACTTGTTTACCTTTATGATACAATTGGATTGGATGTAAAGTTATGCATCGTTCCACCATGGGATATTGTACCTTTCTTAGCTTGAATTGTATTTTCTGGTATGCCAAGAAGCAACCTACTATACTCGATCCATCGTTGAAGCCGAATATCGAGCTCTTACTTTAGCTGTGCTGAGCTTACATGGATTTCATTTACACTTCGTGATATTAGAGTTTCTCAATCTCGAACCTCACTACTTTTCTCCGATAACTTATCTACATTACATCTCATGACCAATCCGGTCTTTCATGCTCGGATTAAGCACATCAAGATCGATTATCATTTTATTCGAGAAAAGGTTGTCATAGGATCTATTATTTTTCGCTATGTTATGTTCTCTGCATTACTTGCTGATATATTTATAAAACCACTACCTTGGAATCATTTATCGATCTACGAAATAAACTCAATCTCTGATCCTTACCATCGCCTGATTGAGAGAAGAGTATTGAAGCCAAAATCATTAAAAATCAAGCTACAAATCAACCTATAAAATTCTTTCCACCTCAGCATAGGGAAGATCATGGAAACATTCATGCACGGGCTGATCTTGATTTGGTCTTCCATTTCTATACCTGTGAGAGGATATATTCTGAAAATTCTTTTCTTTTGATTTGATCTTCTATTTCCAGAATTGTAGGAAAAGATATTGTGAAGATTGGTCTTCCATTCTATAATTGTAGGAAGAGATATTCCCTCGTTTTTATCTTCCATTCCATAATTAAAGAGAAGATATTCTCTCGATTTTATATTCCATTCCATAATTGTAGAAAAAGATATCATACAAAAAATAATAATAATAATTAATTTGATTTCTAAAAATGTTGGACGAGATACTCCTAATTTTTCATGTATAAATTTCAAATATGATGTTAATGAAATGAAAAAACGAGTTTCCAAATTATTCTTCTAAAAATTTTTTTTAACTTCATGATATTTTATTATTTAATATACATATATTAAATTTTTATGAATACTTTATTTAATTTTTAAAAAAATAAAAAAAATTACTTGACAAATCTAATTGACAGGTAGGATCCATTCACGTACCAACTACAGCAGCAGCAGCTGCTTTCCCGAATCATGGTCCTGTACAAATAGGATGTTACTGTTGTGCTGATATGTTGGTGTCTTCTTTTCCAATCACAAGTTAACAAATCCGTGTACCCACAGGTTGGCCAAGGCAAGACCGAGCGGCCCAGGGCAAGGTACTGGACCATGGGCAAAGGTGCACATTTGATAATGGGAGGAAAATATTTTGTGCGACCATGTCCTCTTGTTTTTAAATAACAAATAAGTAAAAGTAAGAGAGAGAGAGAGTTCTCCACGAATGGGAGGATTACCTGTCTCGTAGCTAGAACGAGTGGGGTCTCACGTCTGTTTGGCCAAAAAAAAAACAAGGGCGGTTGGTGAAAACGTGACCCAAAAAAAAAAAAAAGCGCCTTTCTCTCTCTCTAATTATTGCTCTTCCGTACTTTCCGGGTCAAGTTGGGAATGTGAAGACAATTATTTTTTAAAGAAAAATTATTACCATGGGCCCCTAACCATTAGTGTAAGTGGGTGGTCAGATTTTTTTTTTTTATCCTTGCTCTACTGGCCAATATCAACTTTAAATGAGAAAGATTACATGAATTCGAGTATCTTGTATCGAACATTATATTGCAGGATACTAACCTGCGAGAATAGCTACATCGAAATTTATCTTTTTTATTATTTTTATATTTATCAAAAAAAATATCTTGTTACTAACTGATAGAACTCAAAGTGGATCGGACCGGATCGGATCATATCCCTATCCATCCGAAAAAAATTTAGATTTCTGGTCAAATTTTAACTTGATTTATTTTGAAAGAAATCTGATCTAGCTCGAACCCAAGCCCAATTAAACCGACCTGAATCAGGCTTTAATTTGGATAGGTTTGAATTAAAATTTAATTAGACCTACCAAACTGAAGATGAAATTATAAAATAAAATTCTTTTAACTACTATTATATTCCGAAAAAATTTAAAAGGTCAAAATCCTAAAATCTATCGGGCTGGTGGGTCGGGTGCGAACCAAGCTTTTTTCGAGCTAGGTTTGGGCCGGGCCAAGGGAGAGCCCAAGCCCGCCCCAAAATTAAATAAATTCTTTTTAAGGTGCCCGAGCCTGACATAAAAATTAAATAAATTTTATTTTAGGCCCAAGCCCTACCTATTTATTTCGGACCTAGTCTAGCTTTGAATTATTTCAAAACCTATCAGACCGGCCTGAGCCCAGCTCCAGCCCTACAAACTGATAGCCACTTTTTTGGCCTTCAATATCTATTATGTTGGGTATCATTTTGAGAATAATCATTGCAAGGTTTTTAATCGTTTTAGAAGAGTTAGGTGTTTAATCTTGGTGGAAAAATTTAGTTACATACCGACAATTATTTGGCTCGAAGCATTACTATCATCTAAGGCCATCTTTTATGCATCCTATATAGAGTTAAAATTGAATCAGATACCGGTATCTCCATATTTTATTTTATCTAATAATTACAAATAGGATATAGATATTAGTCGGATGTATGGATTTATATCTATATTTATTAAATAGATTATATATGAATTGAATACTGAAAATATGGATATATAAATTTAATAATTAAACTTTATGACTACATAATTAAAGTTTTTACTAAATAGATGATAAATCAAGTTGATAATATGTTACTACAATTATATTTTTTTTAAAAAATTAACGAATGCTTTATAAAATATATATGATTACATGTAGAATCGGATATTTGGATACGGATCGAATAGTTATCTATTAATACTTCTTTTTTTTTTCACAAAAATGGATACGAATATAGATATTAGTTAGATACTCAAATTTTGTTTATATTGATATAGATTCGGATACAAAATGATATTGTTACGGCCGTTATGATGACGTGGCATATCTCAGATTTCGCTGGTCGTGATTCGAGCCACGTGGGTTTTTTCGACAAGATCAGACGTGGCTCTGCCTCGGTCGAAGTCGAGGTCGGTCGGGCCTTCCTGTCGCTCGCAAGGTGTCCACCCAGGAGGGGTCCACCTCGACCGAGGCCGGCAGCCCCTGCTCCCTCGCGAGGTGGTGTCCTGAGACGGTTCCACCTCGGTCGAGGTCGAGCTGGGCCCCCTCGCTCCTTCACCAGGTGGCGCCCGAAGACGGGACCACCTCGGCCGAAGTCGAGCGCCCCTCTGCCCTTCCGCCAGGTGCACCAAAGAGGGGTCCACCTCGGCCGAAGCCGACGGCCCCTGCTCCCTCGCCAGGTGGCGTACTGAAACGGTTCCATCTCGGTCGAGGTCGAGCGGGCCCTCGCTCCTTCGCCAGGTGGCGCCCGGAGACGGGACCACCTCGGCCGAAGTCGATCGCCCCTCTGCCGCTCCGCCAGGTGTCCACCCAGGAGGGGTCCACCTCGGCTGAAGCCGGCGGCCCCCCTGCACCCTCGCCCGGGTGGCGCTAAGAGGTCCACCTCGGCCGAGGTCGAGCCGGGCCCCTCGCTCCTTCGCCAGGTGGCGCCGGAGATAGGACCACCTCGGCCGAAGTCGAGCGCCCCTCTGCCGCTCCGCCAGGTGTCCACCCAGGAGGGGTCCACCTCGGCCGAAGCCGGCGGACCCCCTGCTCCCTCGCTAGGTGGCGTCCTGAGACGGTTCCACCTCGGACCGAGGTTGAGCCGGGCCCCCTCGCTCCTTCGCCAGGTGGCGCCGGAGACGGGACCCTCGGTCGAAGTCGAGCGCCCCTCTGCCGCTCCGCCAGGTGTCCACCCAGGAGGGGTCCACCTCGGCCGAAGCCGGCGGCCCCTGCTCCCTCTCCAGGTAACGTCCTGAGACGGTTCCACCTCGGCGAGGTCGAGTCGGGCCCCCTCGCTTCTTCGCCAGGTGGCACCCGGAGACGGGACCACCTCGGCCGAAGTCGAGCGCCCCTCTGCGCTCCGCCAGGTGTCCACCCAGGAAGGGTCACCTCGACCGAAGCCGGCGGCCCCCTGCTTCCTCGCCAGGTGGCATCTTGAGATGGTTCCACCTTGGCCGAGGTCGAGCCGGGCCCCCTCGCTCCTTGCCAGGTGGCGCCCAGAGACGGGACCACCTCGGCCGAAGTCGAGCGCCCCTCTGCCGCTCCGCCAGGGTTCCACCCAGGAGGGGTCCACTCGGCCGAAGCCGGCGGCCCCCCTGCTCCCTCGCCAGGGGGGCGCCCTGAGATGGTTCACCTCGGCCGAGGTCGAGCCGGGCCCCCTCGCTCCTTTGCCAGGTGGCGCCGGAGACAGGACCACCTCGACCGAAGTCGAACGACCCCGCCGCTCCGCCAGGTGTCCACCCAAGAGGGATCCACCTCGGCCGAGGCAGGCCAACCTGTGCGAAGAAGCTTATGAGGAGCGGGAGCACGAGCTCCAAGATTGCCCCTCGAGCGTGTGCGCCGCACCCCGAGAGTACCCCAGAGTAGCGCCGTACGGTCGGCAGCGACACGCGAAACATCGCTTACATCGGCCCGACAGGTTCCACAGTCGAGAGGCGAAGTCTGACAAAACAGGACCCGATAACGGGCATCGTCGGGGCGCCTGGAAGAAGAGCGCTCACGCTCGGCCCAAGGTATGGTCGGCTGTCTGACCGGCGCCCTCCCTTTACTTTCCTCGCTAGGCTCAACAAGCAAGGCAGGGGAAGCCGCCTGGTCTTTGATCCAGAAGGGGAAAGGGGAAAGAGATGGAGGGGAGGAGGTGAAAGCGACGAAGGAGCCTCCCAAAGGACGGCAAACGAAAAGGCAACATGAGGAGTTAAAAGGAAGAAGGGAAGAGTAGACGACAAGGTAAGCAAGAAACAAAGGCTGGGAGAGGAGATTCCGTTCCAAGAGCAGGTCCAAGATCCCGAAAGGGGACCTTTGGCGTGAGCTCGGTGGAGGAACCCGGCCGGATTTCTATTCTTCCTGGGACCTTTCATGCTAGCACGATCTCTAAGTCTGGGACTCCTTCGGGGGCCCGTCTCAGAGATTATGTTCCCTCTCGCCGTCTACTAACTGACCATCGGAGCTCCCTCGCCGGGATCCCTGGCCAGGATTTCGACCTGTCTTGCAGGATTGAGAGCTAGGAGACCCCGGGACGAGACGATCTAGTCAAATCGGCGGCTCCGAAGCCACAGGCGCGGCGGCGAGATCGGCAACAGATATTATCCATACTACTTTCATAAGTAATCTCATTAAATCTAAGGTACCCATGTCTAAGACTTAGATGGTGGGAAATTATAAAATTAAATCAGAAGTTATTAGAAAGTCTCCTTCGAAACAAATTTACTATGAGCAAGATGTGATATCCATGTTTCTTTGGACACATACGTAATTGATTTCATGTGGTTAGGATCTCTCGTTTATGCATCAAACAAAATGGACACATCTAATTAGGTCCATCGTGTGTGTGTCTATATAATATATATATATATATATATATATATAAACCTAAAGTGCAGCCTGTTCAGATTGGAGCCCAAGTTCACTTTCTAGAAGGTCATCTTGCGCAGGGTTGAGCATTAGGTGGAACAGGAAATAACACAAGCATTGTCTGGTAGCTTAGAAAATTGTTGGAAGATTGGTAACCTCAAATGCGAGAATCTATGATACCTGGCCACTGAGTTTAACAGAGTCCCCTCAATTGCTATCCAATAATCAGATTACATGTAGTCAAGGAGAAAAACCATGCACTACCTGCCTCTCAAATTATTGTTACAAGTGCAGCAATCGACATCAAGGGATAGTAGTGCTAAGGTAGGTAGTCCTTATCTATTCAACATGAAGCAGGCATTCACTTAAAGAGGTGTCCATTGGAACAAATGTTGTATGCTCCTCGAATAATTCCGAAGTAATCCTCAAAAATTCTAAAATACAGGGGGGGGGGGGGGGGGACCATGAGCATCTTCTCAACAAATGTTGTACTTAATATACCATTCATCTATAGCTTCAATGCCAAATTATTGTCATTCAGTTCCACATTGTCCATGTGTTCTAGGCTATCCTTTAATATCAAGCTATGGCACTGGCACATCGTCTGTTCCATCAAAGAAAAACTTCTAAAAGGGCTATTTAACACCAAATCCTCTCAAAGGTTTAGGTGTCATGTTGTTAGAGATTGACCTCACCCATCCCTAACAGTCCACCAGATATTAAATTTGGTTGATTCCCCTTCGGGGAAAGACAAGTTGATGCACGATCTAGCTAGTAACGTGCATCTGAGTAGGAAATATTATTTAAAATTTTTGAAAAAGATTTATCCAGTATAATTTTGTTTTTTTTTTTTTTTTTTTTTTTTTTTTTTTGATAAGACGGATGCTTCAACCAATAAATCTAGTCTGAATGCATCTAAAAAAGTTAGAAAGTATACAATCTCGAAACTCCAAAAGAGAGTCCTGTACTCCTGTCCACAATACCTATCCAGAATGAACAGTCAGTCTACAGGCAAATTGACCTTTCTAAAAATATGCCTGACAAGGATTGAAGAATAACCATGTAGTCAAGAACCACATGTCCAAGTGCGACCTTCAAATGCCGACATGTTTTTTTAAAAAAAAATCAGAATATTGCTATGAGGTGGGCATTTTGTTGCCCCAAGATTATTTTACAGCAATATGAGTACGTAACTCCGTAAGCCTTAAAAAAGAGCAATCCAGCCAGTATTGGAAAATTCTCTCTCTCTCTCTCTCTCTCTCTCTCTCTCTCTCTCTCTAAGCGAAGGCTTTTAACTCTTCTTACGCCTTGCATGCATGTTCTTAAAACCATAGTTTCCACCATGAAATAAGACATTGATAGCCGTCAGCCGTCACTTTCTAATGATCATGATGTTCTAACCAAAAACCATGCATGGCTTTCTTCGTCGACAGCCAGACAGAGCTATCGTGCTAAAATTGAGGCTCAATCAGCTAGGAATAACTCCTAATAGAGATGAGCCTAAGCTATAAATGTGCTGGCTTATTGTCTACCCATGTTCAATAAAAGACAATTGGGATTTTCAACTGGAAACAGGTTATCTGGTACTTAAAGAATTGGTCTTTAGTTTGATATGATGAGCCCTAATTTAACTGTGATCATTCTTGTATACCAACCTTCATGGCACGCAATTGGGAATTTGGGATACTAACTGCGGCTGATTGTTCTATCCTAAGATGCCTGCTTGCGCCTCCAATGACAATTGCATTGAATGCAGTTATCAAGGAATGGTAGCGCTGGAGTGGGTTGTCAATAACGATTGCATTAGAACATGTTTTGTTCAATTGATGTTACTCAAGAGAAATCTGGAAGTATATTGTGATAGTGAGGGTACGTCTACTATCACACTGTACCTGCCACCTAACGCGAATCTAAGCATTCTTACTGAAACTTCTAATTTCCATGTGCTCTATGCTTTACAATGATAAAAATATAGCCTCTTTTTTTTTTTTTTTCTTTTTCTTTTTCTTTTGTTTTGTAAGGGTGAGTCCCGTCGCCACCTCTTTTCTGGATTTGCAAGACACTTAAATATAAACATTTATGTATATTAAAAACTACCCGCATCCATTATTTATATATATATATATAATTTTTAATAAATATAATGTATTAAATTAAATTAAACATGAAAGAATATGTTCGCAAGAATCAGAATTTAAAAGTATGATGAGAAGATCAGCCATAATAATAATTCTACATGGTGCACCACCATTAACTTTATATATATATATATATATATATATACACGCGACGCGAGATGTTAATAGAATGCAATGATCGCATCATGCATTATGACATTTAGGATTTTACTTGCTTGGCTTTTAAAGTCTTAAAAGGCAACAGTGATGCATGGCATCTTCAGAGTTAGGCTGCGCTGGTTTTCAGAATTTCTGGTGGTGAGATCTCTCTCCAATGTCAGGAGTACAAAAGTTCAATACTCCCACCTAAACCAAGTCAAAAATGCTGGAAATCGAGTACTGGTTTACCAACCCGTTCCACATGGGCATGCAATTAAAAATGGTACGAGAACACATGCTTCAAGTTGCACACGTTTTCTTGTCATTGCGATTATTCTTTTCTTTTTCTTTTTGTCCCGGCAAATCTCGCAGTTCATGCTTTGAGGCCCAAGGACTGTCGTTCAACACCAACTTTTGTGTTCGCATACACTTCCACCAGACAACGTCTTGTGGTGAGATATCAAGCCCCCATTCGGTCAGCACAAATGAACTGGCGTTTGTGCGTGTAATCTATGCTCTGCAGTGGAAAATTTGGACAAATGATGATGTTATTTATTTAAAATAGCTAGTTATAATGCACACGTAGTGCACATGTTTGCCGCATAAGGCTACTTCATGCAAGTGAATAAAAAAATTATGCATGCTGTTTGAGGGGAGTCGGACACTTTAATGAAAATGAGAATGGGTGAGTCTGATTCTAGCCATTGGTTAGCGAAAATATTAATTTGGTTTCGAACCAGATACATCCTTCATGATATGCCTGGTCCGATGATCCAATCCGTGATAATGCGAAATCTGATTATAAGTTTGTGGTAAGTTTTGTCCGGGTTGAACTTTCATTGAGTCGGAAGAGGATTTATCTTGGCAAATAAATTGACGTATCTTATTTTCATCGTAAACATTCTTTGATTAGATTGAGGCTGGACCTAGTTTGAGTGATCGTATCAAATTTTAGTTAGTCGATTTCAAGTTATGTGGACCATTTGTCCCTTTTAGAGGTGGAGGCTGGACCACTCAAAAAAGTTTCTCTCTCTACAGGTCTAAAGGGAAATGAACGGTCCACGTTAGTTGGCTAGCAGCCCACAATCTGGGGACGGAGCTTACTTCAGAATGCGAACCACCAACCGAGCAGAAGGACCCACGAAGCTTTGGACGCTATGGAACAGAACAAAGGCCATTCCGAGAAGGCCCGAAGGCCGTCGTCACCCAAAACGATAGCTTTGGACACTATGGAACAGTACCGATCATGGTTCATGATAACGACCATTATGAAATTATAATGACGGACAAAAGAAAACGACTTGATTACTGAAAAAATCCTTCATATTTGGGATAAAAATTTTTGAATTTCGTTACGGTGCTCCATTGGAACATTTTTTAAAAAAAAAACTAAAATTCTAGCCAATCAATTTGATATCGATGATTAAAATTTATCCATCCATATCCAATCACATAGATATGGATGGCTGATATGATAATTTTATTAAAATTTAAAATTATTTTGTTATTCCTAAAATTCCAGCCTACTCTCTTCTATTTCAAAAATATCCGGAACGTTGACCAGAAGAGATGGAATTGTGAACGAACCACCGGGGGGCAAGAAGAGGCCTTGGATGAGATGGTGACCGGACCTGTTATATTTCATTTTAATTTTTTTTACAAATTAAGATTTTGTATAATATTATATATATATATACATACATCACACATATACATACATACATACATAAATATTTAGTCCCTTCTAAAATTAAAAGTATTAAATATAATTTAAAGAATTTTGAAAAAAAAATAAAATAAAATAAATACCATAAATCAGCTTTCTCTACTTGAAAGTTAGATTATTTTCAACATTGTCTTTCATTTTTATTAATTTTTTTATTTTTTATAATTTTTTTAGAAAAAAAGATAAGGATTCTTTTTTTGTTGCTCGACTGGTACCCATCTCTAGAATCCGTCATGGTCGAAGCCACCGCATGTAGCCAATACCATTCCATTCGCCGTACCGATGGATGAGATGGTGACTGGACCTGTCATGCGGTGAGACCAGCAGGATCACTCCCATGACGAGGCTGGATGATTGTGCAAGCATAAGGCCGGATACCATCAATGCGCTGGCCTACGGCTGCCATCTCAGTGGCCTTTGTTAGCCTTGTCGCACTGACGGATGCCGCATGGGGTGTGATAAAAATTGAGAAGAAATGCAGTAAAAGAGGAGTTTTTCTTATCTAAATGGCAAAATATGAATTTAAATTTATTCCACTAAAAATGGCCTTTACATAGGCAAGAAATATCAACAACACTACCAGAAATCAGCAACTAAATCCCAAAAACTAGGCTCCATGACTAACAAGTTCTGCACTAGTAACAAATAAACAAACTGGTTCCTAAATAATAGGACACAATAAGACTTATTCAGCAAATGAGAATAACAATAGGATCAGGATTAACAAACCAATATATCAGTGGTATCAGAGCAGGCACAATGAATGGTCCTGTTCAAATTTCAGTTCCTATCCTGGATAGCAAAAATTACAACCGGTGGAGTGTTCAAATGAGGGTTCTTTTCGATTACCACAAGTTGCTAGGTGTCATGGAGGATGGAGTTGCTACACTTGCAGAGAATGCAAATGATGCCCAAAGGATTGCCCACCGTGACAGCAAGAAAAAAGGCAAGAAGGCTTTATATCTCATCCATCAAGGGTGAATGATGAAGTGTTTGAGAAGATTACAGATGCAACAACATCAAAGCAAACATGGGTTATCTTGATGATAGCGTATAAAGGTGCGGAGAAAGTTAAAAAGGTAAAACTCCAAACCATAAGGCGTCAATATGAACTCCTACAAATGGAGTCTTCTGAAATTATTGCCACTTATATTAGTCGAGTTCTTGCTTTGACAAATAAAAGCAAAATATATGGAGAGGAGTACAAAGAGCAGACTAAAGTGGAGAAAATCTTGTGGACACTCACACAAAATTTGAGCACATCGTGGCAGCAATAGAAGAAGCCCATGATCTGTCCAAGATGACTGTTGAAGAGTTGTCAGGCTCATTAGAAGCGCATGAGCAAAGAATGAATGAGAAGGAGAAGAGAAGCCCATTGAGCAAGCCTTCCAAAGCCAAGTTTCCTTCAAAGGTGATCAAGGTGTGAAACAAGTCAAAGGCATGGTGGTTCTTGTGGTAGAGGACGGGCACATGGTTTCTACTACATCAAAGGTTGTGGCCATAATACAATTTTCGAGTAGGTGGTAATGACCAAGAAAATCAAACTTTGACCATCAGCAGAATTCAAGAGATCGTGGTCGTGGACGTGGTAGAGGAAAATATGACAAATCTAATGTTGAATGTTATCATTGTCATAAACGTGGCCTCTATTCAAATGAGTGCAGATACAAATATAGTACCCAAAGGCTCACTATGTGCAAGAAGATGGTGATGATGTTGATGACTATCATGCTCTTTTGATGGTCACTGCTGTTGGTAAACCCCAAACTACCACACATGGTTTATTGACACCCGGATGCACCAACTACATGAGTGTCCAAAGGGAGTTATTTGTTGATTTTGATGAGTCTTTTCGCACCAAGGTGAAACTTGTTGATGACAGACAATACCAGTGACCGGAAAAGGAAGAATTCTCATCAACTTGAAGAATAGGGATCACAAGTACATTTCATATGTGTTCTATGTTCCTGGCATGTAGAGTAATTTGCTTAGTATGGGCCAATTGCTTGAAAAGGGTATGTATGAGCCTACGAGATCATCAATTCTCTATTATGGATAAGAAAGGTACATTCATTCTTAAAGCTTCCTTAAGCAAAAATCGTATGTTTCAAGTTGATATTTCTGGTGGAGTTTATAATTGTCTCAATACAATTATAAAAGAGGAATCTTGGCTTTGGCACTTGCGGTTTGGACATATAAATTTTCAGAGTTTAAAATTGCTTGCTCAAGGAAAGATGGTAAAATGCTTGCCCAGTATACATAATCCTGACCAGTTGTGTGAAGCCTGCACTCTTGGAAAGCATCACAGAATGCCTTTTGCAGCAAGACAACAACAGTGAGCAACTCAACCACTTGAACTTATTCATTCTGATGTGTGTGGCCCAATGAATACGATGTCAAATGGTAATAATAGTACTTCCTCGCCTTCATTGATGATTTTACTTGAAAGATTTGGATTTATTTTTGCAAAAGAAATATGAAGTTTTTGATTGCTTTAAGAAATACAAGGCACATGCTGAAAAACAAAGTGGTCATCTTATCAAGTTGTTGCGAACTGATGGTGGAGGTGAATATACTTCAATGAATTTAACAAATTTTGTGGAGAACAGGGAATAAAGCATGAAGTCACTTTTCCCTACACTCCACGGCATAATAGAGTTGCTGAACGGAAAAATAGAACCATCATGGACATGACGAGGAGCTTGCTGAAGGCGAAAGGAATGCCAAATTCATTCTGGGGTGAAGCCCTTTCATGTTCTATGTATTTGATGAACAGATCTCCAACAACGAGTGTCCAAAATATAACCCCTGTAGAAGCTTGGAGCGGTTTCAAGCCGAGTGTGAAACATCTTAAGGTGTTTGGGTTGTTGCTTATGCTCATGTTCTAGCAGAGACAAGGACAAAGTTAGATGATCGAGCAGAGAAGACTATTTTTATTGGCTACAAGCATGGTGGGTACAAGTTGTTCAATCTAGAGACAAAAAAGATGATTGTCAGTCGGATGTAACATTTGTTGAAGATGAAGCTTGGAAATGGATGCTGATACCCATGAAGGCCCTCAAAATCGTGTTACTTCTGCTCTTGAAGAAGTAGCTGAAGTTCACACTACACACGAAGGAGCCTCTTCAAGCTCTACTCAAGAAACCTCTTCACCACAAGCTTCAACAGAATCTGGAAGACCACAGCGTCAATGCCAATCGCCAGTACGCTTGCAAGATTACGAGGTAACTCTTGATGATGAAGTTGATGATAATGGAGAATTGGTACGCTTGACTTTCTTTGCAGGTAGTGAACTACTGATATTTGAGGAGGCAATAAAGGATCCCAGATGGGTGCATGCTATGAATGAGGAGATCAAGGCAATTGAAAGGAACCATACATGGGAGCTCACTGATATTCCATAAGGTCATAAAGCAATTGTGTCAAGTGGGTTTTCAAGACAAAACTGAAGTCAAATGGCGAGGTAGAAAGGTATAAAGCGAGGTTAGTGGCAAAGGAGTTCAAGCAAAGGCCCAGCTATGACTATCAAGAAGTTTTCTCTCCGGTTGCTCGAATAGAGACCATCAGACTTATGATTGCCTTGGCTGCACAAAATCAGTGGAAAATTCATTAAATAGATGTAAAGTCAGCTTTTCTAAGGTCCACTTGAAGAAGAGGTATATGTCAAGCAACCTCCTGGATTTATGAAACAAGGAAGTGTAGACAAGTGTACATGTTGAAGAAAGCATTGTATGGCCTTAAACAAGCCCCACGAGCATGGAATAGGTGTATTGATTCCTTCTTCTTTCAGGCTAGTTTCGAGAAGTGCCCTCAGAACATGCCTTATATGTGAAGGTTAATGATTCTGGTAATATATTGCTGTTGTGTCTTTATGTTGATGATCTAATATTCACAGGCAATATCCCACAATGATAGAAGATTTCAAGAAGTCCATGATGGGTGAGTTTGAAATGACTGATTTTGGTCTCATGTCATATTTTTTGGGCATCGAAGTGGTTCAAAGAGAAATGGGATTTTCATTTGCCAAAAGAGTATGCTACTAAACTTTTAAAGAAGTTCCGTATGCAAGATTGTAATTGTGTAAAAATGCATGCGGAAGTTGGTACAAGATTGTCAAAGAATGGAGAAGGTGCACCAATTGATTCAACATATTTCAAACAAATTGTTGGAAGTTTAAGATATCTCACATGCACAAGGCCGGACATTTCTTATGGTGTTGGCTTAACTAGCAGGTTTTTGGAAAATCCCCAGCAATCTCATATGCAAGTAGCCAAGAGAATCATGAGGTACATAAAGGGCACTCTTAATTATGGTCTATTTTATTCTTCAATAAACAATTGTGCTCTTGTAGGCTACTCGGATAGTGATTGGGCTGGAGATTTAGATGACCGGAAAAGCACTTCTGGATACTATTTCAATTTTGATGCTACAACTTTCTCTTCGTCATCAAAGAAGCAGTATTGTTGTTCTATCAACTTATGAAGCAGAGTACGTTGCTGCAGCATTAAGTGTATGTCAGGCAATCTGGTTGCAAAATTTAATGAACCAATTTATGCTCCAATGGAGGAACCAATGAAGATTTTTGTTGACAATGTCTCTGCAATAAATTTGGCAAAAATTCTATTATACATGGAAGAAGCAACACATCAACGTCCGATATCATTTTTTGAGAGATCAAGTCGGCAAGAAGCAATTGAGTTGGTTTACTTCAAATCAGAAGACCAAGTAGCCAACATCCTCACTAACCTTTGAAGTTTGAAGCTTTTGTCAAATTAAAGGGCATGCTTGGAATGACTATTCTGACAGATCAGGATTAAGGGAGGATGTTGGTTGTTAATCCTGATCCTATTATTATTCTCATTTGCTGAATAAGTCTTATTTGTCCTATTATTTAGGACACCAGTTTGTTTATTTTTACTAGTGTAGAACTTGTCAGTCATGGAGCCTAGTTTTTGGATTTTAGTTGCTGATTTCTGGTAGTGTTGTTGATATTTCTGCCTATATAAAAGCCATTTTTAGTGGAATAAATTTGAATTCATATTTGTCATTCAGATAAGAAAAACACTCTTTTACTGCATTTCTTCTCAATTTTTATCACCGTCCTAACAGCAACTGGATCCATCGCGTAGCTTGATCGAGTCTTGTGGACACAGGCAGACGGGCGCCCATCATGTCCCAAGCTCCCATCGATACCACTGCACTCGTGTCTCATCGTCTTTGATCCCGTCATGCAGCACCAACGGCACTCGACACGACACCACTGTGGCCGGTGCAAGTATATTCTTTATGAATCTGTGGCGCTTGTACTTTTTTAATTTCAACTATTACTATAAAGAGAGCATTTTCAATAATAAAGATTATCAAGACCAGATTGCGCAACACGATGAAAAATGACTTTCTTATCAATTATTTAGTCACTTATATTAATAAGGAGATAGCTAAAAATTTTACAGTAGATTCTATTATTGATGAATTTAGTTTTATAAAAAACATCGAGTACAATTCAAATAATATTTATAAAAATATTTAAATTAATTTTAATTATTTATTAATATTTTTTATTTTATTAGTTTTTTCTAGAAAAGTTGGTGTGGTCCATCCTCGAATGGAATAAAAGGGGAGGAACCACGTGTTGGAGGGGGGGGGGGGGGGGGGGGGGGGGGGGGGGGGGAGGAGGAGTGCGCGTCGGGTTGGGGGGTGGAGAGCCAATGGCGATAATGAGGAGCCACGAGCAACAAGAGGAGCGGGGCCGGAGAAGCCACATGAGATGAGAGACTACGGATGAAAAGGAAGAATCATGGAAAAGAAGGAACTTAAAATAATAAAATATTATTTTTAAAAATAAAAAATATAAAAATATAATGATATTATCATATTTTAAATATTTTTTATAATAAAATATTATAAAGGAGTATCATAGTAAAATCTATAATTTTTTGAGTTTCCAATCTTGCAAAAATTACAATGCCATCCCGGACTTAACAAAAACTATTATATGAACCATTGCTAGCATTTTTCTATTGCTGATTAAACAAAAGAAGAAGAAGTATAGAGAGAGCTTCTAATATACAGCTATTTACTGATAACGTTGCCACAAGCTTGACTCATTATCAGCTAATCACCGAATGCTCATGCCATTAAGAATACCCCGATTCTCTGCACCCAAGAGCAAACTTCTGTCTCTTTCATTCCAAAAGCTGGAGGGAACAACAACATACCTAAATAAAACACAAAAAATCGATCCTATAACATAACGAGACTACTTCCTTTAGAGCTGGTCAGGACTGGGCTTGAGTTTAGAACATATCAAATTTTATAAACATCCAAGCAAGGTCCAACTAAAATTACATATAATTTAGAGCCCAAGGCCCAGCTCATAATCAACTCTACTTTACATATATCATTTTCCAGTACTTTTACTCGAAAACAACGTGGATAACTAAAGAAAGAAAAATAATCTCGTAACGTAGACTACCTCTTCTTATGCATAATATCGTCCTTTGGGACCGGACACTAACCAAAAGAATTGAACTCTTGTTGACCAGTTTTTTAAACACTCGATTCAGTTGAAGATTTTTTCTTTTTTCTTTTTTGGTTTTGAAATGCCGATCCAGCTAAAATATACCGGCCACGGGTGAGAGAGACTGCATGCTAAATAATTGTATTATCGGTTTTTATGCTACCATTACCGAGCCAAAGCCCCTCTGATCTAGAGCTGTCAACGGATCGGATTCAGATCAGAATCTAGATATTCAGATCCGGACCCGATCTTAGCTACTAGATCTACATCCAGACCCAAATACCCGACGGATCTGATTTTAAAGTACCAAATCCGAACCTGAATGGATCCCGGGTATCGAGACCCGAACAAGAACGAGCATTACAAAAAAAAAAAAAAACTTACCGATTTCGTGGCACTGTAACAGGGGCTCAGATCCGAGGAAGACGAAGTCAAAATAGGAACGACATCGGAACAGGGACAGCGGTAGCCGGCAGGGAATGATCGATGGGGGGAGGCATCGGCCGTCGAGGAGGGAGGCGTCGGCCGGCGGGGCTCGAAGCTGAGGAAGGGAGAGCCGAAGGGGTAGGCAGTATCCGGCAGCAGAGCGAGCTCGGCGAGCAGCGGGCGTCGACCATCGAGGGATCCGCCATCGGGGGGGAGGTCGATGTCAAGGCTCGGTCTGCTCGGAGTAGCAGCGTGAGTAGGCTAGAGGGCTCCATTGGGGGGGAGGCATTGGTCGTCGGGGGGGGGGGAGGCGTCGGCCATGGAGGGGCTCGGCCGTCGAGCGAGGCGTCGGCCATGGGCGTGGAGGCGAAACACCGATGTCGAGGCTCGATCCGCTCGGAGCAGCAGCGTAAAGGGCTTGGCCATCGGGTCGGGGGGGGGGGAGGCGTTGGCCGTCGAGGGGGGGGAGGCGTCGACCATGGAGCGCTCGATCGTCGAGGGAGGCATCGGCCATGGGCATGGAGGCAGAGTGCCAGAGCGGATTGGGGATTTGCTGGGCGGCTAGAAGAGAGGAAGGGGCTAGGGCATGGAAGCTTTATAGTAAAAGCCTTGATAGATTTTAACTATTGGATTATGATCCAACGTCTGATATTTATATAAATATATATAATATTATTTTATTTAATCAGGTCTCGGGTCTGCCGTCGGTCTGAATATTATATATCCTATTGGGGATAAAGCATGATTACAAATAATTATATCCAGGATAAATTTTAACCCATGTGTGCTAATTAAAATAGGCAATAACCCAACAAATATCAATCCAGCAAAAGCAAACAAACCAGCACAACAAAAAACGGATTTACATGAAAAACCCTCCAATGTAAAGGTAAAAACCACGGGACCTGGAACCAGATCAACTTTACTATAATGAAATAATGGATACAGCAAGATTTTTCTCTCTAGCAAACTAGAGGCTCTCCAAACAGCATATGATGACCATCTCAGTATAAAATATAAATATTACTGAGGAATACATGAAGAAAATAATAAAGATCTTACTATAGTCAAATATTTGCCGATTACACAAGAGGAATCACAGCTATCCGAACCGTTCACTTTGTAGAGCTCGCTGCCGTGAACCACATACTAAAATTTCATCTTGATCGGGTTTTAATTATCGTCCGATCAAGACCTGGAAGAATCAAATGTATTTTTCTGTTTGTTTCTCTCTCTCGGCGCTGCTCGGTTTCTTTCCGCCGTTGCACCTCCACCAAAAAACCCCGTCTCAAAGCCCTTTAATAGAGCCGGGCCTCATGACATGGGCGGGACCCATAATAATTCTCCCCCTCATGTCCATGTGGGGAGGACCAGCAAACCAGTACTAGCTTTGCGGGCTGCAAGCTTCTCTGCAGGTAATGGCTTAGTCAGCATATCTAAAATATTATCATCTGTATGAATCTTTTCTAACTATAGCAACTTCATCTGCAAAGCATCTCGTATCCGGTGATACCTCATATCAATGTACTTCGATCTCGAATGAAAAGTCGAAATCTTGCTAAGATGAATTGCACTCTGACTGTCACAATACAGGATAAATTTTTCTTGCTTCAGACCAAGTTCTTCAAGAAACTTTTCATCCATAATAGCTCCTTGCTGGCTTCCGTCACTACAAATACTCTGTCTCTGTACTTGACAGAGCAACACATTTCTACAGTCTGGACTGCCACGAGACAACTCCCCCTGAAAAGGTCATCAAGTATCCCGAAATGGATTTTCTAGAATCAACATCACCTGCCATGTCTGCATCTGTATATCCATCTAATACAAGTTTATCTATACCAAAGCATAGACATATTCTAGAAGTTCCTCTGATGTACCTGAGAATCCATTTCACTGCAGTCCAATGCTCCTTCCCAGGATTAGAGAAATCGACTGACGACACCAACAGCATGAGCAATATCCGGTCTAGTGCATACCATGACATACATCAAACTGCCAACTACGGATGCATAGAAATATTCTGCATTTTCTCTTTTTCTTCCTCACTAGTAGGACACTGTTTGGAACTCAATCTGAAGTGACCTGCAAGTAGAGAGCTAACCGGCTTGGAGTTGCTCATCTGAAACTGCTCTAACACCTTCTCTATGTATATCTCTTGGGATAGCCATAGTTTCTTATTCTTCCTGTCACGAGTAATCCTCGTACCAAGTATCTGCTTTACTGATCCCAAGTCTTTCATAGCAAAGCACTTGCTCAATTCAATTTTCAAGCTCTGAATCCTCTTGGCATCATGACCAATAATCAGTATATCATCAACATATAACAAGAGAATAATAAAGTCATCATCACCAAACCTCTTTATAAAAACACAATGCTTAGAAGGGGTTCTGTCATACCCATGATCTACCATGAAAGAATCAAATTTCTTGTACCCACTGTCGAAGAGCTTGTTTCAAACCATATAAGCTCTTCTTCAGTTTGCATACCAGGTTTTCCTTGCCTTTAGCTATAAACCCCTCTGGCTGCTCCATATAGATTTTCTCTTCAAGATCACCATGAAGAAATGTTGTCTTCACATCAAGCTACTCAATCTCCAAATTCAGACTGGCTTCCAAGCTAAGTACAACTCGGATCGAAGACATCTTGACCGCGAGTGAAAATATCTCTTCAAAGTCAATACCTTTCTTCTGACTAAGCCCTTTACAACCAGTCTTGCTTTATACCTTGGTTGTGATCTGTGCTCCTCTGTCTTGAGTCTGAACACCCATTTGTTCTTCAGTGCTCTCTTCCTCTTAGGCAGCTCCACCAGATCAAATATGTGGTTCTCATACAAGAATTTCATCTCTTCTTGCATGGCTTCAAACCACTTTTCCTTTTGTGTATGTGACATAGTCTCCTGAATGCATTCTGGCTCTCCTCCATCAGTCACCATTATGTATTCATGTGGAGGGTATCTCTAAGAAGACCAACGCTCTCTGGCAGACCTTCTCACTTGCTGTTCTGTCATTTGCTATGTAGGAGCCTGCTCACTATGCTTAGCTGTTGCACTGTCACCATATATAGGCTCATCATCCATTGCATCACCATCCTCTGCAGCTATCCATCATCATCTACTCTGGCTTGAGACATAGGAGAAGGGTCAATAAATAATTTTGTAGTAGGCTTTGGGTTATTTTCATTTTTCACATCCTCAATGGTTTGATCTTCAAAGAATACTACATTTCTGCTTCTAATCAGCTTCTTCTCTACTAGATCCGATAGCCTATATCCAAACTGCTCACGTCCATATCCAAGAAAAATACACTCCTTTGACTTGCTATCAAGTTTTGACCATTCATCTTTTGGAATATGAACAAAGGCCCTGCATCCAAATACTTTGAGATAATCATAGGAAACTGATTTTCCTGTCCATACCTTTTTAGGAATATCACCATCAAGACATATGAAGGAAAAAGATTAATTAGATCAACTGCAGTCCTCATAGCTTCATCCCAAAAGGAACTAGATAACTTTGAATGAGAAGTATGCACCGGATTCTTTCAACAATGGTGCAATTCATCATCTCTGCCGCTCCATTTGTGAGGTTGAGGTCTTAGAAATAGTCTTCTCCAATCTAATGGCATGTTGTCTGCAGTACTCTCGAATGGATCCCGGTATTCACCACCATTATCTGCTCGGATGCATTTCAGTTTTCTTCATTTCTCCCTTTCAACACTGGCATGGAATCTTTGAAGACGTCTATTACCTGGTCTTTAGATCTCAAAGCAAAGGCCCATAACTTTTGAGAATGGTCATCAATAAAGGTGACAAAATAAAGTGCACCACCAAGTATCTTTGTGGTCATAGAGCATACATCAGTATGAACTAAATATAATACATGCGAACTTCAAGCTTATGAAATGAAACTTTATGCTGCTTGCCATGTCAATAATGAGTGCAAGGTCTCAGGTGCGTACCTTTTAAAGGAAGCAGGTTGTGCCTGGATAGAGTCTCAAGTCCCTTCTCACTCAGATGACCAAGCCACTGATGCCACACGTCTATGGAGTTCTTCAACTGCATTCACAACTCCACTGCGTACTTTAGCCTGCAATCTGTAAAAGACATCTTTCTTGCCTTTTGCTACAACTAGGGAACCTTTGGTGAGCTTCCATTTTCCTTCGCCAAAATGACTGGAGTAGCCCTCATCATCTAAGACACATGCAGAAATCAAATGCAATCGGATATCAGGAATATGCCTTACATTTCTTAACAACAGTCTACACCCAGTATTGGTCTCCAAATAAACATCTCCTGTTGCCACCAAGATCGCCGTGCCCGTAGCTGCTGGTGCCGGAGTGTGCTCCCTTCGCTGGCTGACGGTCCTCTAGTCCTGGACCTGCAAAATAGGGGTTAGTAACCCGGGCCAGGATTTTCGGCGGGGGCACTCCGACGGTCAAGTCAGTGACGATCCAGAGGAACAGATCCTCCTAGTCGGGCCCCTCTTGATGGACTCCGCACTAAGAGGAGTAAAGGATATGAAAATGAAAGCAAAACGTAATAGGGAAGAATGATAGCGGGGACAGAGGGGTTCCTTGTCCTACCGCCTCTCCTTGTTTCCCTCATTTTCCTTCAATTGTGGTAGTGGTGGTGGTGGTGCTTCGCCCTCTTGATGAGCTTGCACTTGTGTTGGTAGTGGAATGTTGTTACCTCCCCCCTTCCGGGGGTGTCGATTGTTCTTTGTAGTTGGAAAAATAGCCGTTGGACGCTTGCCTTGGGATCCTCGCTAGGATGGCAAGCGCGTGCGGCGAGATTCCGTGCCATGGACGGGACGTCTTTCCTGACATGTGGTAGGAGAAGCTTCCATTCGTTCTGACATCCCCTCCGGTCGCCCATTCTGGGAAGCTTGGTAGAACCTCGATCTGGGGGTCGCCATCCTAAGGATTCGTGCTCTCTGGCTGGCCCATCCTCCTGGAAGTACGGGCGGACAGGTAGTTATGGCAGTATGGGGGCGCCGTCCGTAGTCCTTGGACAGCTCGTCGGTGTCCCTGGATGGTAGGGCTTGCTCCGATTTAGATGCTCCGAGCTTGTGGGGTCGCCTTGGTGGAGGGCAGAATGCGAGCCCGGTTCGGAGGGCTCGCGCTCAGAGAGGCTCCACGTGGCGGAGGAGTGCTGAGCTCGACTCCGACCACAGGGCTCAACCTCCGAGGGTCTCGCTCCGGAGGCGCGGAGTGCGGGCCTGGTCCAGAGGGCTCGCGCTCGGAGAGGCTCCACGTGGCGGAGGAGTGCTGAGCTCGACTCCGACCACATGGCTCAACCTCCGAGGGTCTCGCTCTAGAAGGGCGAAATGTCGGCCCGATCCAGAGGGCTCGCGCTGGAGAGGCTCCACGTGGCGGAGGAGCGCTGAGCTCGACTTCGACCACAGGGCTCAACCTCCGAGGGTCTCGCTCTAGAGGGCGAAGTGCGGGCTCGGTCCAGAGGGCTCGCACTTGGAGAGGCTCCACGTGGCGGAGGAGCGCTGAGCTCGACTCCGACCACAGGGCTCAACCTCTGAGGGTCTCGCTCTGGAGGGCGGAGTGCGGGCCCGGTCCAGAGGGCTCACGCTCGGAGAGGCTCCACGTGGCGAAGGAGTGCTGAGCTCGACTCCGACCACAGGGCTCAACCTCCGAGGGTCTCGCTCTGGAGGGCGGAGTGCAGGCCCGGTCCAAGGGCTCGCGCTCGGAGAGGCTCCACGTGGCGGAGGAGCGCTGAGCTCGACTTCGACCACAGGGCTCAACCTCCGAGGGTCTCGCTCTGGAGGGTGAAGTGCGGACCCAGTCCAGAGGGCTTGCGCTCGAAGAGGCTCCACGTGGTGGAGGACGCTGAGCTTGACTCCGACCACAGAGCTCAACCTCCGAGGGTCTCGCTCTGGAGGGCGGAGTGCGGGCTCGGTCCAAAGGGCTCGCTCTTGGAGAGGCTCCACGTGGCAGGGCGCGCTGAGCTCGACTCCGACCATAGGGCTCAACTTCCGAGGGTCTTGCTCTGGAGGGCGAAGTGCGGGCTCAGTCTAGAGGGCTCGCGCTCGGAGAGGCTCCACGTGGGGAGGAGCGCTGAGCTTGACTCCGACCACAGGCTCAACCTCCGAGGGTCTCGCTTTGGGGGACGGAGTGCGGCTCCGGCCTAGGCATCCCGGGCTCGCGGGCCCGACCTGGGAGGACGGAGCTCGACTCGTTGTCCGAGAGAGCTCAGCTCAGCTTGACAAAGCAGTCAGGGCTAAAGCGTGTTGCCTTGGTGTCCGACTCGGTGGTCTCCTTTGACATGGCGCCTGTCAGCTCTCCATGTCAGCGATCTCGCCACATCATCTCCCATGCCAATAATGTTAGCTACTGCATCATTTTCCATCCTAACATGCCCAAAATCACCTTTGAAGTAGGATGAGAAGAAGTCTCTCCGAGATGTAACATGATATGTAGCAGCTGAATCAATTACCCAACTAGGTTCTTGACATGTGAGGTTAATACATGCATCATCACATGCAATCATGATCTCACCATCAAATGCAAATGCAGTCGTACTCTATGTCTCTTCTTTCTTTTCATTAGTTTTATCCTGATCCCTTTCGTATTTTCTGCACTCTCTCTGAAAATGTCATGGCCTTTTACAGTAGTAGCAAGTAACATCCTTTCTGGACTTTGACCGGCCTCTGGATTTTCCATGGCTATTTTTATCATGGGACCCATCATCTCTTTTACCATGAAATGATCTATTTTTACTTCTCCCTCTCTCTCTAATAACCGTGCCTCAGAATTTGTATTTGTCAAACCCTGCTCCTTTCATCTGATTGCTTCATTCAATTACTATCATTGACCATAATTAGGGTAAGTTTATCACTGGACAGTGGAATTACTCAGTGTCACCATCAATGTCTCCCAACTATCTGGTAAGGAACTCAGCAAGAGCAATGCTGCACCTCGTCATCAAGAAGCAACTTCATTGTAGCAAACTGATCCAGGATCTCCTAAAAATTATTTAAGTGCTCTGAAGCATTCTGCCCATCTTTATACTTCAGGTTCACCAATCTTCTGATCAAGTATGCTTTATTCTGTGCATTCTTTCGCTGATATAAATCTTTTAGCTTCTTTCCAGACCTGATAAGCATTCGTTTATGTCGCAACATCATGGATCACACTCACATCAATCCATTATCTGATCATAGCCGTGGCTTTCTTGTTCAACCTTTTCCACTCATCAGCTTTCACATTGTTTGGCATTATTCCCTGCAATTCAATTGGATCAAATAGATCTCGGCAATATAATAAATCTTCCATCATCATCCTCCATAAGGAATAATTTGATGAAGTTAATTTAACCATACTGGATTTCTCCTCTATTTTAATTAGCACAATTACTGCTTAACCAGGCTCTGATACCAGTTGTTCGGGATAAAGCACGATCACAAATAATTATACCCATAATAAATTTTAACCCCCGTGTGCTAATTAAAATAAGCAATAATCCAACAATATCAATCCAGCATAAGCAAATCAAACCAAGCACAAGAAAATCGGATTTACGTGGAAAACCCTTCAACGTGGAAGTAAAAACCACATGGCCTGGAACCAGATCAACTTCCACTATAATCAAATAATAGGTACAGCAAGGTTTTTCTCTCTAGCAAACTAGAGGCTCTCCAAACAGCATATGATGATTGATGTGGCGAGACCACTGACGTGGGTAGCTAACAGGCGCCATGTCAAAGGAGACCGCTACGTCGGACGCCAAGGCAACACCTCAACCAGGACCGTTCTGCTGAGCTGAGCTGAGCTCCCTCAAGGCAACGAGCCGAGCTCCATCCTCCGCCAGGCCGGGCCAGTGAGCTCGGGATGCCTAGGCCGGAGCCGCCCTAGCCCTCCAGAGCGAGACCCTCGGAGGTTAGAGCCCTGTGGTCGAGGTCGAGCTCAGCGCTCACCCGCCAACGTGGAGCCCTCCGAGCGCGCCGCCCTGGACCGGGTCCGTCCTCTGCCCTCCAGAGCGAGACCCTCGGAGGTTAGAGCCCTGTGGTCGAGCTCAGCACTCACCCACCAACGGAGCCTCTCCGAGCGCGCACCCTCTGGACCGGGTCCGCCTTCTGCCCTCCAGAGCAAGACCCTCGGAGGTTAGAGCCCTGTGGTCAAGGTCGAGCTCAGCACTCACTCGCCAACATGGAGCCTCTCCGAGCACGCGCCCTCTGGACCGGGCCCGCACTCTTCCCTCCTCCATCAAGGTGACCACACGAGCTCGGAGCATCCAGACAGAGCAAGCCCTGCCATCCCGGGACACCGGCGAGCCACCCGAGGACTACGGAACGGCACCCCCATACCGCCATAACTACCTGTCCGGCCGTACTTCCAGGAGGATGGGAGCCAGAAAGCACGAACCCCTAGGGCGATGACCCCCGGATCGAGGCTCTGCCAAGCTTCCCGGAATGGGACGACCGGAGGGGATGTTAGAACGAATGGAAGCTTCCCCTACCACCTGTCAGGAAAGATGTCTCGTCCATGGCATGGAATCCTGCCGCACACGCCTGCCAGCCCAGCGAAGATCCCGAGGCAAGCGCTTAACAGCCAATTTTCAACAACAAAGAATAATCGATACCCCGAAAGGGGGAAGGTAACAATAGCAATCGACTACCAACACAAGCGCAAGCTCGACCAAGAGGACGAAGCGCCACCACCACTACCACAGTTAAAGGAAAACGAGGGATACAAGGAGAGGCGGAGGAACATGGAACCCCTCTGTCCCCTCTATCGTTCTCCTCCTGCAACGTTTCGTCTTCACACACATCTTTACTCCTCCTAGTGCGGAGTCCATCAGAGGGGCCCGACCAGGAGGATCTGTTCCCTAAATCGTCACTAACTTGATCGTCGGAGTGCCCCACCGAAATTCCGATCCGGGTCACTAACCCTATTTCACAGGTCCAGGAGCAGAGGACCGCCAGGCAGCGAAGGGAGCGCACTCTGGTACCGGCAGCAGCTACGGGCCACGGCGATCTTGGCGGCAACAATAATCATCTCAGTATAAAATATAAATATTACTGAGAAATATAGAAAAAAAACAGAGAAGATCTCACCAGAATCAAATAGTTTTGATTATCAAGAGGAATCCAACGATCCGAACCGTTTACTTTGTAGAGCTCGCTGCCATGAACAACATACTAAAATTTTATCTTGATCGAGTTTAGAATTGCCATCCGATCAAAACCTGGAAGGATCAAAATATATTTTCTGTTTTGTTTCTCTTTCTCGGCGCCGCTCGATTTCTTTTCACCGTCGCACGCTTCACCGAAAACCCCCATCTCAAAAAACCTTTTAATAGAACCGCGCTCCACGATATGGACAAGACCCACAACATATTCAGATCTGGATTCATTTAACTATGATTAATCGGATCCGGATCCAGTTCCAAATAAACGAGTTCAGATTTAGATTCAAACCTGGATCTATTGGATCCAAATCTGTGAATCTCGAATTCAGATTCGATATGTTGACAGCTCTACTTCGACCCGTGGCACCTTACTGCATCATTTACCGAATCCTGGTTCCAGTCCGATGCCCGTTCAACGCCACCATGATCATGGAAGCGAACGCCGACCTTCCGTACCATCGGCTGGTGCCTTGCGGGAACCCTCTCAATCATCAAAGTCTCGACGCACGCCCCAAATCGTTTGCCATGAGTTATAGTGCGGCAACCAAGCTAAAATGGAGTGATTATTACCGGTCTAACGATGTATATGATATAGGGCAGCATGCTATACGAAATAAAATAATCATATTAAAATTTAAAAATAAATATCAAAAATAAAATATTAAAAATATTTAAAAAATTATAAAAGAAAAAAATATTTTAAAAAAAAAAGAGAGAGAGAGCCGCACGTAAAAGCCTCCTCGTACCTCACTAAAGAGAACACCTATAATTTTCTCTTTCTACATCTTTTAAAATCTTCCATGCTCTTCTTCCTATAAAACACGCATTAAAGGCCCTTTAAATATAGCACTTTATGGATGAGAGTTGGACGGCTACATAATTCAAACAATAAAATTACTAAAATACAAATTTTGATAATCTTAAAAAATAAATAAATAGGGCAACATTTCGAAATAGAATCCCAAAGTCATTAAAATTATTGACCAGCTAAAATATGAAATCCTAATTGAAGGGAACCTGGGACAATAAATTTTAATACTCCCCTTAATGCAAAGTCCATGCTAATAATGCTAAATTTGTGGATGTTATGAAGCATATCATAACTGTTGCCGATCTCACCGCGGTGGCCTGCAGCTCGTGAGCTGGCCGCTGGTTCTCGGTTCTCTCACCTCGATGTCTCCAAGCTTCCGGACCTGCAAAACAATATTAGAGACCGGGCGGGGATTCCGGCAGGGGTACTCCGACAGTCAAGTAAAGAGAGCGGCAAGATAGAACAGGACATCAAGACGGGTCCCGGAGGATTCCCTGCTTAGAGGAGATGTAAATGAAAGAAGTGTGGGGAAGAGGGGAGTGAAGCCCGGCTTCCTGCGAGGGGTTCACCGAGCTCATGCCTGAGACTTCCTGGGATCCCTGGATCATTTCTCTCGATGTTCTCCCCCTTTTTCGCCTACCTCTCCGTCCGCTTTTACAGTCCCTTTTATACTACCGGACCGCCTTCAGCCCACGTCTCCTTCTGGGGGCTCCCCGAGATCTCTGGGTTTTCTCCCCCCTTCTCCTTCGAGTCCGGGAGTTAAGTGGCCGGCACGCCTCGTCCATCGTACGTCCACGAAAGGGAGAAGACTGGTGAGAGGCCTCGGGTCGAGCACGGGAGCTCTCCTTTCGGGGCGTTGACGATGGGCTTTTAGCCATTTCAGGCCCCTGCCCGCAAGGATTTCGTTCCTCGGTTGCGGGGCCCCGTTTTTTACTGATGTAAACGAGGTTTCGCGATGTCACTGCAGGCCGTACTGGCGCCTTGTACGGAGCGCGGTGCGCGCTAGCTCTATGGCGACCCCGCGACCCGTGTCTCTGGCTGCCCAAGGCTTTGCAGAGTATGGCTGATCTCGACCGAGGTGGACCCGTCAGGGGGCGCCACCTGGCGGTGGAGCAGGGGCTGCCAGCTTCGGTCGAGGTAGACCCCTCTGGGTGGACACCTGGCGGAGTGGCAGAGAGAGGCTCGACTTCGGCCGAGGTGGACCCATCTTGGGGTGCCACCTAGCGAAGGAGCAGGAGGGCCCGACTCGACCTCGGCAGAGGTGGACCCCGTCTTGGGGTGTGGTGCAGGGCGGTTGTCAAACGCCTGCAGCGACCAAAACCCCGATTCAGGGAGAACGGGTTCTGGGAATTCTTGGATGCTAGGATTGAGCAATATGGGGAAGATCCTTTGAAACCTGCAACGATCAAGCACTGGAAGGGCCGCGTGATTCCTCACGTTGTCCCCTCTACCGGATTTCAATCCGGGTCTTCAAGATTGGAAGGGACGAACGATGGGTTTCTCACCATGAGTCCCTGTTTCTTTTTTTTTTTATCAGGAAACTTGGAACGGAAGGAAGAGATTCCTCACGGAATCGTCCTCTCCCAACCAGGCTTTCGGCCTGGTGTGCGCAAGGGAAAAAAGGTGCCGGCGCCTTCCACGGAATCACCCAAACACAAAAGACAACACGACCGTCCAATCTCTTCTTCCAAACCAAAATGCTCCAAAAACACAACAACGTCCAATGGATAAAATTCCAAAACAAAACTCAACGTGCAATTGTTTTTCCCAAAACAATCAACACGCTCTCCAATGTTATTCCCAAAACAAAACAAAACAAACAACACTTCAATATCTTCCAAAAAAACAACGCTTCTCCTCTTTCCTTGGTTCGGATTTTAAGAAACCACCATACAAGCATAGTCCCCCACATGACTACGAGGGAGGGGAATAATAAAAAAAACTAAACTCTAATGTAAACAAATCTAAACACTGACTCTTGCGTGAAACTCTTCAAACAGATTTTTTTTTTTTTTTAAAAAAAAATCAAGAGATCACGCCACTAATAAAATTATAATAATAATAAAACTAAAGACTCCGGTGTTTTCCCGGATCCGAATTTCACGGATGCAATTAGTGTATTGGGCATTCGGCCCAATTCCAATTAATTATTTTCATCCCAAAAACGGGTCAGATTTGAAATTTGCTTCCTTGAAGGCGTCTGGACCTTCGCACGTTTCCTGCTGGCGAGGCTGGCGCCCCCAAATCATCATGGGCCGGAAGCTGAACCGAAACGTCTGGGTTGGGCTTCGCCGAACTATCACCAGGCTGTCCTATATATGAGTCAACTGATCATGTTCAATATTCATCTCGATGTCCACATCACTCTCCCCTTCCTCTGAAAGCTTGTCCTCAAGCTTGAATTATCACCTGCATAAGGGGTTAGATGTCGAATATTGAATACATCAAAATAAGGGCATCGTCTGGTAATTCAACTCAGTAGGCATTGTCAAAAATTTCTCCAACACCTGACAATGACCAATTTTCTTTGGCTTGAGTTTGGTGTAGGCCCCCTGTGGATATCGTTCTCTTGGCAAGAAGACCCATACCAAATCACCAACCTCAAAAGTCTGCTGTCGACGCGTCTGATCAGCCTTAGCCTTATACTTGGCATAATTTTGCTCTAGATTGGCTTTAACAGTTGCGTGCACCTCACGGAGATCAGCCACTCGATCTTCAATCTTCTTACTTGATTTGTTTGGCACATCAACAGGTAAAATATCAAGTGGTCCTCTTGTAGAAATCCATACAATACCTGAAAGGGTGCAAAACCAGTAGAACTGTTCACCAAAGAATTGAACTCAAACTCAATCTTTGGCAAACATACATCCCAATTTTTAAATTCTTGCACATTGGCTCTCAACAAGTTACCAAGACTTCAATTGACAGTCTCGGTTTGCCCATCGGTCTGAGAGATAGGGACTACTAAATTTTAATTTTGTACCCAACTTTTTCCATAACTCACGCCAGAAATGCCCCATAAACTTGCTATCTTCCGACTCGGTCCGAACTATTGACATGGTAACCTAAGTCGGACAACACAGAAAATAAAGATCAGCTACTTTCGATGCATCAAATATTGTTTTGCATGGCAAAAAACAAGCCATCTTGCTGAACCGATCTACGACTACCATAATTGAATCTTGACCTCTCATTGTCCGTGGTAAACCTACAACAAAATCCATAGATACCTCTCGCCACGCCACGGCTCATCTGGAATCGGTAAAGGGGTATATAAACCTTGATTTGTATCTAATCCTTTGGATTCCTGACACAAACGGCACCTCTTCACAAACCTTCTGTAAAAACCCGCAAGACCCAAAAAGGATCTCAATTCAGTCAAAGTAGTAGGTGCTGGCCAGTCCACTATCGCTCGCACCTTACTTTCATCTGGAAGAATTCCATCACCAGTAACAACATAACCCAAAAAATTAATTTGTCTACCATCCAAATACACTCTATGGGTTAGCAAAAAGCTGATTTTCATGTAATACTGTTAGAACTTGTGAAACATGCTCAACATGCTCTTTTGCTGTCTTCTGTATATCAATATATCATCAAAGATGCAACAACAAAAGAACTAAGGAATGGATGCAAAACCTGGTTCATTACTCGCATGAACGTACTAGGCGCATTAGATAGCCCGAATGGCATCACCAACCATTCATATAGGCCTTCCTTTGTCTTAAAGGCTATCTTCCATTCATCACCTGGCTTCATTCTGATCTGATGGTACCCACTTTTCAAATCAATCTTAGTAAAGAATACGGCACCACTCAACTGATCTAGCATATCATCCAGCCTCGGTATTGGAAATCTATACTTCACAGTATTTCTGTTTATTGCCCGGCTGTCAACACACATACGCCATGAACCATCCTTTTTCGGCACCAAAAGTGCTGGTACCGCGCATGGGCTAATGCTTTCACGTACAAAGCCTTTGTTTAAAAGATCTTGAACTTGCCTCTTCAGCTCCTCATGCTGCTGTGGAGTCATTCGATAATGAGCCTTATTCGGCAACACAGAACCGGAATCAAATCAATCTCATGCTGAATATCTCGAAGTGGTGGCAAACCCGCAGGAAGCTCACTTCGTACAACATCCCGAAATTCCTCCAAAACTGACACCACTCCTGAGGAAGATCATGTAGCTCCTGTTCCCATTCTGGCCAAACTCCTCTGGCTTACTAATCAGGGCAAAATAGAAATCTTCTCCCTCTAAACTGCCTCAAACTTCCTGCTTGACAAACAAATTACTACCTTCTGTTCAGCTATGTCCTGTAGCGGTTTCAAGATCACTTTTCTCCCATCTGGTCGCAGCATATAAGTATGAGTGTAACCATTATACACTGCTTTATTATCAACTGCCAAGGTCATCCCAAAATGATGTGTGTCACGTCCATCGGTACAACATCAGCTACTATTGATGTCTCAAGCTGAGGACCAAAAGACAAGGCCAACCTACAACGTCGACTGACCTAAATATCTACATCCCGATTCACCCAGCCGAGCTTGTATGGTTGAGGATGGGGCTCTGTCATCAACCCCAATTTCTTCATAACTTCCTCAGCAATCACATTCTCCCAACGTCCAGAATCAATAATTACCTTGCAAGTTTTACCAGCTACAGTGCACTTTGTTGAGAAAATATCGTGCCGACGCCAATCTCCTCCAGCTCTTGGTGCAAGACACAACCTCCTAATAATCAGACTCTCTCCCTGGATGTGGTCTGGGTCAATCACATACATCTCATCCTTGAACTCCCTATCCTCGGGAAATTCAACTTCCTGCTCCTCCTCCATAAGTAACTGGGTACGCGCCTTGGGGCACTCATTGGCATAATGTCCTAGGTCATGACACGATGGCAGCGAATGTTGGCTCGATTGCTGCCCACCCTCTACTGGGTACCTGAAGCCCCACTCGGCACTGTAGGTCTCAGAGGAACTGCCGAAGTTTGTTGCCTCACCACAGGAGGTGCACTCCTACCCGAAAACTGATTCATATAATTTTCCTCTACTCTGGAACCCTCTATTCGGCATCAGGCTCCGCTCCACTGCTTGCGCCCGCATGTGCGCATCACCACACTGTCAATCCGATGCAAAGCCAATGCATCTTGGATCGGGAATCGCAGTCCAAGCAAATACATGGCTACCAACCTCGTTCTGACTCCATCAATCGGTTTCGAGCCACCAGTCGGTAGAACTCTGTAGTATAATCTTCCATGCTTCGATTTTCTTGTGTTAAACCATGCAATTTAGAATAAAGGACCTGTTCATGATTCTAAGGAAGGAACTCCCGATTCATCTCCTGCTTCAAGGTTGCCCATGATGCAATTGGTGGCCTCCCATCCATATACCTCCGGTAGTGCTGTGCATGCCACCAAGCCGCTGCTCGATCTCGAAATCGGATTGTGATAAGCGGCACTTGCTATCCAAAGGCACTTCTTTCAGCCGGAAAACATCATCAACCTGCAGGGTCCAATCCACATACTCATCAGGATTCAAACCACCTCTGAACTCCGGTATTTCAATCCGAAACCGGACTCCAACGAGTCTGATTGTCATGCATAGGCGGCGGTCCGAAATCCCTGGAAAGCGCTACATCACGCCGCGGTTGCTGCCCTCTTTGCAATGGTGGAGGATCTTCAATATTCTGGAAAGGGTCGGCATCACCTTCTCGATGTTCGTCAGGTACATTGCGATCTTAACGAGGTATAGCATGATCTTGCGCCTCCAACCGTGCCATCATTGCTTGCAAAACAGCCATCATCTGCTGCTGGGTCTCCACAACGTCACGAAGAGAAGGCTCCCCGTTGTTCCGCTCCATGGTTACTGGCAGAATTTTTTTTTTTTTTTAAATCTAGAATAGAACAAGGACAGATCAAGAACAAGAACGGATCAAGGCTCTGATACCAAGTGGTGCAGGGCGGTTGTCAAACGCCTGCAGCGATCAAAACCCCGATTCGGAAGAACGAGTTCTGGGAATTCTTGGATGCTAGGATTGAGCAATATGGGGAAGATCCTTTGAAACCTGCAACGATCAAGCACTGGAAGGGCCGCGTGATTCCTCACGTTGTCAGCCCTCTACCGGATTTCAATCCGGGTCTTCAAGATTGGAAGGGATGAACGATGGGTTTCTCACCGTGAGTCCCTGTTTCTTTTTTTTTTATCAGGAATTTGGAACGGGAAGGAAGAGATTCCTCACGGAATCATCCTCTCCCAACCAGGCTTTCGGCCTGATATGCGCAAGGGGAAAAAGGTGGTCGGCGGCCCTTCCACGAATCACCCAAACACAAAAGACAACACGCCGTCCAATCTCTTCCTCCAAACCAAAATGCTCCAAAAACACAACAACGTCCAATGTGTAAAATTCCAAAACAAAACTCAACGTGCAATTATTTTTCCCAAAACAATCAACACACTCTCCAATGTTATTCCCAAACAAAACAAAACAAACAACACTTCAATATCTTCCAAAAAAAACAACGCTTCTCCTTTTTCCTCGGTTCGGATTTTAAGAAACCACCATACAAGCATAGTCCCCCACGTGACTACAAGGGAGGGGAATAATAAAAAAAGCTAAACTCTAATGTAAACAAATCCAAACGCTGACTCTTGCGTGAAACTCTACTCTTCAAACGATTTTTTTTTTTATAAAAAAAAAATCAAGAGATCACGCCACTAATAAAAATATAATAATAATAAAATTAAAGACTCCGGTGTTTTCCCGGATCCAAAATTTTACGGACGCAATTAGTGTATTGGCCTTCGGCCCAATTTCCAATTAATTGTTTCATCCCAAAAACGGGTCAGATTTGAAACTTGCTTCCTTGAAGGATCTGGACCTGCGCACGTTTCCTGCTGGCGAGGCTGGCGCCCCCAAATCATCATGGGCCGGAAGCTGAACCGAAACGTCTGGGTGGGCTTCGCCGAACTATCACCAGGCTGTCCTGATATATGAGTCAACTGATCAGGTTCAATATTCATCGCGATGTCCACATCAGGGTACCACCTAGAGAGGGAGCGGGGGGCCTCCAGCTTCAGCCGAGGTGGACCCTCCTGGGTGGACACCCTGCGAGTGGCAGAGAGAGGCTCGACTTCGGGCGAGGTGGACCCGTCTTGGGGTGCTACCTGGAGAAGGAGCAGGAGGGGCTCGGCTCGACATCGACAGAGGTGGACCCGTCTTGGGGTGCCACCTGGGAGGGAGCGAGGGGCCTCTAGCTTCGGCCGAGGTGGACCCCCCTAGGTGGACACCTGGCGGAGTGGCAGAGAGGGGCTCGACTTCGACCGAGGTGGACCCGTCTTTGGGTGCCACCTGGTGGAAGGAGTATCGAGGGCCTGTCTCTCATCTCGGCAGAGGTGGACCCGTCTTGGGATGCCACCTGAGAAGGATCAGCTGAGGGCCGGCTCGACTCAAGGCAGAGGTGACCCGTCTTTCTGGGAGTGCCACCTGGCGAGAGGCCCCAGCTTTTTCTGAGGTGGACCCTTCTTGTGTGTACACCCGACGGATTGGCTAGAGGAAGCTCGACTTCGACCGAGTGGCACCCATCTTGGGGGGGTGCCACCTGGCGAAGGAGCAGGAGGGCCTGGCTCGACCTAGGCAGAGGTGGACCCGTCTTGGGATGCCACCTGGCGAGGGAGCGAGGGGCCACCAGCTTCGACCGAGGTGGACCCCTCCTGGGTGGACACCCGGCGGAGTGGCAGAGAGATGCTCGACTTCGGTCGAGGTGGACCCGTCTTGGGGTGCTACCTAGCGAAGGAGCAAGAGGGCCCGGCTCGACCTCAGCAGAGGTGGACCCGTTGGGCTGCCACCTAGCGAGGGAGCAGAAGGCCGCCAGCTTCGACCGAGGTGGACCACTCCTGGGTGGACACCTGGCGGAGTGGCAGAGAGAGGCTCGACTTCGGTCGAGGTGGACCCGTCTTGGGGTGCCACCTGGCGAAGGAGCAGGAGGGCCCGGCTCGACCTCGGCAGAGGTGGACCCTCTTGGGGTGCAACCTGGCGAGGGAGCGGAAGGCCGCCAGCTTCAGCCGAGGTGGACCGCTTGGGTGGACACCTGGCGGAGTGGCAGAGAGGGGCTCGACTTCGGCCGAGGTGGACATGTCTTGAGGTGCCACCTGGCGAAGGCAGGAGGGCCTGGCTCGACCTCGGCAGAGGTGGACTCGTCTTGGGGTGCCACCTAGCGATGGGAGGGGCCGCCAGCTTCGACTGAGGTGGACGACCGGACCCCTGGACTGGGTGGACACCCGGCAGAGTGGCAAGATGGGCTCGACTTCGGCCGAGGTGGACCCGTCTTGGGGTGCCACCTAGCGAAGGAGTAGGAGGGCCTGGCTCGACCTCGGCAGAGGTGGACCCGTCTTAGGGTGCCACCTGGCGAGGAAGCGAGGGGCCGCCAGCTTCGGTCGAGGTGGACCCCTCCTGGGTGGACACCCGGCGGAGTGGCAAAGAGATGCTCGACTTCGACCAAGGTGGACCCGTCCTGGGATGCCACCTGGTGAAGGAGCAGGAGGGCCTGGCTCGACCTCGGCATAGGTGGACCCGTCTTGGGGTGCCACCTGGCGAGGGAGGAGGGGCCGCCAGCTTCGGCCGAGGTGGACCCCTCCTGGGTGGACACCCGGCGGAGTGGCAGAGAGATGCTCGACTTCGGCAGAGGTGGACCCGTCTTGGGGTGCCACCTGGCGAAGGAGCAGGAGGGCCTGGCTCGACCTCGACAGAGGTGGACCCGTCTTGGGGTGCCACCTGGCGAGGGAGCAGAAGGCCGCCAGCTTTGACCGAGGTGGACCCCTCCTGGGTGGACACCTGCAGAGTGTCAGAGAGAGGCTCGACTTCGACCGAGGTGGACCCGTCTTGGGGTGCCACCTAGCGAAGGAGCAAGATGGCCCGGCTCGACCTCGGCAGAGGTGGATCCGTCTTGGGGTGCCACCTAGCGAGGGAGCGAGGGGCCGCCAGCTTCAGCCGAGGTGGACCCCTCTGGGTGGACACCGGCGGAGTGGCAGGGAGATGCTCGACTTCGGTCGAGGTGGCCCGTCTTGGGGTGCTACCTAGCGAAGGAGCAGGAGGGCCCGGCTCAACCCTGGTAGAGGTGGACCCGTCTTGCGGTGCCACTGGAGAGGGAGCGAGGGGCCGCCAGCTTCGGCCAAGGTGGACCCCTCCTGGGTGGACACCGGACGGAGTGGCAGAGAGGGGCTCGACTTCGACCGAGATGGACCCGTCTGGGGTGCCACCTGGGAAGGAGCAGGAGGGCCTGGCTCGACCTCGACAGAGGTGGACCCGTCTTGGGGTGCCACCTGGCGAGGGAGCGAGGGGTCGCCAGCTTTGGCCGAGGTGGACCCCTCCTGGGTGGGACACCGACGGAGTGGCAGAGAGATGCTCGATTTCGGTCGAGGTGGACCCGTCTTGGGGTGCCACCTGAAGGAGCAGGAGGGCCTGGCTCGACCTTGGCAGAGGTGGACCCGTCTTGGGGTGCCACTTGGCGAGGGAGCAGAAAGCCGCCAGCTTCGGCCGAGGTGGACCCCTCCTGGGTGGACACATGGCGGAGTGGCAGAGAGAGGCTCGACTTCGATTGAGGTGAACCCGTCTTGGGGTGCCACCTAGCGAAGGAGCAAGAGGGCCCGGCTCGACCTCGGCAGAGTTGGACCCATCTTGGGGTGCCACCTGGCGAGGGAGCGAGGGGCCGCCAGCTTCGACCGAGGTGGACCTCCTGGGTGGACACCCGGTGAAGTGGCAGGGAGATGCTCGACTTCGGTCGAGGTATACCCGTCTTGGGGTGCTACCTAGCGAAGGAGCAGGAGGGCCCGGCTTGACCTCGACAGAGGTGGACCCATCTTGGGTTGCCACCTGGCGAAGGATCAGAAGGCTGCCAGCTTCGACCGAGGTGGATCCCTCCTGGGTAGACACCTGGCGTAGTGGCAGAGAGGGGCTCGACTTCGACCGAGGTGGACCCGTCTTGGGGTGCCACCTGGCGAAGGAGTAGGAGCACTTCTTCCGAACGAAGGATCTTTTGAAAGAAAAAACCACGTGGTTCTGACCGTGTCCAGCTGGACCTGACACGCGCTCCACGTCAGCGATGTAGCCATATCAGTAACCATCGCCATTATAGCCATAGTAACAGCAATATATATATATATATGGTGACTTATCAAACTAACAATTGAATAACAAAATTTTTTTATTGACTCGAATAATAATTCTAACAATGGAATAATAAAACTCCTTTATTGACTCAAAGATAATTTTTTTAATAGCTTGTCTTTTTCGATGCATATGTAGAAATCGATGATATCATATAATACTTTCTCTCGATTCTAACTCTATTAAAATATTTAAGGAAGAACGAAAAATAAAAGAGAAAAAAAAGAAAATACTTTATTATTTTTGTTTCATTTTATTCAATACATCTCAAAAGTTATTTATAATGATATACAAATACCATACAAGAAAAATAATAATAACTGATATAAAATCGAACTGATAAAGAAAAATAATAAAAGCGATACAAAATTATGCTAATAAAGAAAAATAATACAAAATCAAATTTATAAAGAAAAATATCATGTGATCAATTTTATATAATTCCATGAATCATGGTAACAAATCTCATGATCACGATCCCAAGATTTTTTAGAGCATCTGGCTTATTCCAATGATATTAAGTTGCCCAATTGTAATAATTGTAAACATCAGCCATTACTTGCACATAAGTAAAACCAAAATAAAAACTTGGTCATATCCGCATGCACCCATATGTGTTACATATATTTATATATAATTATTTTCTTTTGAACATGAAATTAAATCTCATATATTGAGTTTTCTGACAACTCAAAATTAGAATAGTTTCAAAATTAATTGATGTATCAAAAACTTTATTAACTATCAAAGTACAACTAAAATCATCTATACCAAGCATATCTTCATATTGCTTGATTTTTGAAGCAACTTTAAAATTAATCAGCTTTCCATCTTCATTACTAACTAAATCTCCACATAAAATACCAGATTTTAGATAGCTTCAATGTAAGACTTTCTAAATAATTTGACCCTTCAATATGGACCTCCATAATTGGATCAACTATAATATCCTTGACCCTTCTAAGCAAATCTAAAATTAATATATCTTCAATCATGTCTCTTTGATGCTGCATGTACTTGGTCAAGATTGTGTTGCTCAGGATATTTTAGACTTGATTGATCCTCATGCTAATTAACTTTACCATATTTCGAGACTTCAGAAGTTGATCCAACATTAATGAATTAATCAAGTTCTCTTTGTTTCAAATATTTATTTTTGAATCAATTTGTTCTTCTTTTAGATATCTGGGAAATCTAGAACAAGGGATAACAAAATGACTTGACTTATGTTCGACTTGTTATAAATAAGTTTGATTTGAATTAAATAGGTTCGAGTCATAAATATATCAACTTATTTAATCCGTTTATTATTTGGTTGAAGTTATATCCTCCTAACATGTTTAATTCATTTATTATATGAGTTGGGCTAGATATCCATTTAAAAATCTATTAAAACTTTTTCAGTTGAAACTTTAAATTTTAAATTTATTGGGCACTTTAAACTTTGAACTTTAAATCCATTGAACACTTTATCCAAAAAAAAAAAATCCTTGGGCTAGTCATTGGGATTTTTTATAAAATAATATAAAAAAATTTATTCATGAACATAGGTTTTCCGTAACATATTTATTGATTTAGATGATTTTTGGCCACGTGTCACCGGACTTGCACACATGGCCAAAGAAAGGAAATGTGGCAAGAGAAGGGACAGGTGCCAAAGGGGTCTAGGCACATGGCTGGATCCGGTGAAAATGCGGATTGGATCCATGATTTCGCTGTAAAATCGCGAGTTGAACCCGCAATTTCTCAACCGAACCCTTTAACCGGCAATTTTGTGAGTTGTAGGTGTATATGTTGTGTTCTTGGTCTTGGGTGTTGGTTCTTTGCTTTCTAAGCGACCCTAGGTATCTCTCGGCCCTATCTTTCTTGCTATTTTTTGTTTTTTTGAGTTGTTTAAGGTCAAACCGATATTTGGCCTCCCGGCCCCAGCTTTGCAACCCAATTTTTTTTTTTGGGTGTTTAGAATCAAGCCGGCCCTAGCTCTCCCAGCCCCATCTTCCCAGCCCATCATTCTCCCTGCCCCATTGCCGGTGTCCCAGCTCTGGAGTTTCTATCTTGGTCTTTATTTGTGGGATTTTGAGTGCTATTGATCTCCGTTTGATGTCCAGATCCAGCCCGAGCACAGTTGATCCGGTATTCTCTTCCTTGCATGTATATTTTACAATATTTTATAGTTTTATTTTGTTATATTATATTTGTATTTATAAATTTTAATTTTAGAATTTAATATTGCGATATCATGTTGATTTTATTTTTTTAGCAATGTAATTATATATTATTGTTTGATATTTACATAATTTAGTTATTTATGGTATATTTTATGTTCTAAAATTACATGAAATGATCTCCTTTAGAGATAAATTTAGATTTTCATTCAATATGTATCTCTCTTTGATATTAAAAAAAATGTATTAGTATTAAGGTCTAAAAAATTGTTAGGATAAATCTATATTTACAAATTTTTTAATCATATTTGAAAAAGATAATTTATAGTCTTCATTATTAAAAAATAATAATTTTTAATTTTTAAATTTAGATGAAATTATAATGGTAGATAAATTCAGTTAGTAACTATAAATATATTTAAAATTATTAAAATATTTTATTATAAATTAATAAATAAAATTATTTCATTATTGTATAATTAAAAGATATTGGTGAGAAGCAAGAGGAAGCCACTATATTATTTTGTGATACAAATTGCCATTACTATGGAAAAAATCCCATATATCATAGCTGAACAAAGCACACCAAAATCAAGTATCATTTATCAGTGAAGTTGTGAAGAGAAGAAACAAAGAGAATATGATGAGAAGATTAGTGAGACAAGAGAAGAAAGGAAATCATTATAATAAAATGTTTGAATAACAAAAATGTGTTTCAAAGTATTAAAGATTAGGAACTCAGGGTGTTCAGAACAAAGCATTAAAGGGGAGTATTAAAATCTAATACTTTGTTTTCTTCAAGGCGCTGCATAAGGTGCATGACTTCACATGGACAGAGGAGTGTAGGAAAGCATTCGAGGAGCTGAAGAAGTTCTTGGAGTCACCACCACTACTCTCGAGGCTGGAGGATGGAGAGAAACTCTTGTTGTACCTGGCGATCACCTGAGGGCCGTCAGTTCAGTCCTTGTTCGTATAGATGGGGATGAAGCTCAGAAAACGGTGTATTATACCAGCAAACTCCTTTGAGATGTGAAGTCGGGTACACCACTCCGAGAACTAATTTTTGTCCTTTTAATGTATGCCCAGCACCTTATGCCGTATTTCCAAGCGCACCCGATCGTGGTCCTGACAGACCAACCTCTGAGGGCCATACTTAGCCATCCTAATACTTCCGGATGTCTAGCCAAGTGGGCCCTGAAGCTCAGCGAGTTCGACATCACGTACCAATCGAGACCATCTCAGAAGGCCCAAGTGTTGGCTGATTTTCTGGTCGAGTGCGCGGGCATGGACGAGGAACTGGAGAAGATCCCCTTGGAGTGCCAAACGGAGCTCGAAACGAGGAGGAGGTCTGGTTCTTCCAAGTAGACGGCGCATCCAATTTGGGAGGGAGCGGAGCAGGCCTCATTCTCGCCAACGACGATGGGGTTGTAGCTGAGTGTGTGCTCCATTTCTGATTTGCAGCAACCAACAACCAGGTAGAGTACGAAGCACTCCTCACGGGACTGAGGGTCTCCCACGAGCTGGGTGTACCCGACTTGAAGGTCTTCACCCACTTTCAGCGTGGTGGACAAGTCTCAGGAGAATTTGAGGCCCAAGATCCCCAAACGATGAAGTACTAGGAGCAGGTATGCTCAAGCATGGCAGGCTTTCGGTGCTTCAGCATCTCCCACATTCTTCGTGGAGAGAATGCTCGCGTCGATGCCTTTCAAGGCTCGCGACCCTACTGGCCTCATCACTGGGACGCGCCTACATCAAGTACCTCAAAACTCCAAGCTATGAGACTTCCGGGGGGGTCCAGTAGGTCACCCCTCAGCAGCTGATCAGCTCATGTATACTGGGTCATACCTGGAAGACATCAGGTATATCACTGACGGTATCCTGTCAGAAGACGTGCGCGGCGGCTCATCAAGAAGAAGGTCATGCCCTTTGTATTGATGGATGGCAACTCTACTGCAGGTCCTAATCTTACCCACTCCTGAAGTGCTTGAGACCACGGAGGCGGCCTTCGTGCTCCAAAAGATACACGAGGGCCTCTATGGGAATCACGTGGAGGATAGGATGCTAGCATATAAGGCCCTTCGTTAGGGGTACTATTGGAAGACTTTGAGGGAGGATGCTATCGACTTCATGAAGAAATATGATCGCTGCCAGCGTCATGGCAGCATACAGCATCAACCGGCGGCGCCACTCTCACAGCTCTCCATCCCCTGGCCGTTTGCTCAGTAGGGGATGGATATCCTTGGTCCTTTCCTCTGGCGTCCGAACAGCGTAGATTCCTGATAGTGGCCATTGACTACTTCACCAAATGGGTGGAGGTAGAGCCGCTGACATGGATCATCAAAGCTAAGGTCAGCCAATTATTCTGGAAGTCGATCATCTACCGCTTCGGGCTTCCCACACTATCATCACCGATAACAGACGACAGTTTGATAATTAGGAGTTCGAAGAGTTCTGTGCCGGTCTCAATATCCATCATCACTTCACCTCGGTGGCTCATCCACAGACCAATGGAGAGGCCAAGGTGACCAACCGAACCATTATCTAGGGACTCCGAACCAGGTTGGATTAGGCCTACCACACAATGCCCCGAATAGCCATTGATGAGATGCCTTTCAACCTCGTCTTTGGCACCAAAGCCATTATCCCGGTGGAACTTGGTGTGCCCACACTGTGGGTGGAGCAATATGATGAAGCTAAAAACCTGGCTTGCCTTCTACTCAACTTAGACCTCCTCGAGAAAATGAGAGACAAGGCTCGACTCCGGTTGGCAGCCTACTGACAACGGGTGGCCCAGTTTACAACAGGCGGGTAAGACCAAAGATCTTTCATCCGAGCAATTTGGTGCTATAATGGGCTGAAGCTTCTCAACCTTGGAAGTGCGACAAACTCTTCCCGAACTGGAAAGGCCCCTACAAGGTGGTTGAGGCTCTCCCACATGGAGCCTACTACCTTGCCGAGCTCGATGGCAGCCGATTCCCACGAAGTTGGAATGCCAACAATTTGAAGATGTACTATCAATGATGTAAGGCTTCCTCCCATTAATAAAAGAATTCCTTTTGATGCAAATTGTCTTTGCCTTGCAGGAATATTACTGCCCAACCCCAGGTTCGGCAGACCAAGCCAGGAAACTCCTGAAGCCCCGCACCTCAAATCGGGAAATTCCTGAAGCCCCACACCTCGAAGCCAGAAAACTCCTAAAGCCCCGCACCTTGAAGCCGAAAAACTCCTGAAGCCCGCACCTCAAGCCAGGAAACTCCTGAAGCCCCGTGTCTTGAAGTCGGAAACTCCTGAAGCCCCGCACCTCAAGCCGGAAAACTTCTGAAGCCCCACACCTTAAAGCCGGAGACTCCGGAAGCCCGCACTTTGTTTATCCAAGTCTTATCCTGGTGGGGGCGCTTTCCAAACTTCTCAAAGTTCAGCCCCCCAGCTTGGTTGTATTCCAGGCACTTAGAGACAGTTTCACCTAGGGTCACTCAGGCCTCCTCGAAGTGTTCATCTATCCCTTGCCCGGCCAGGAAGACCCGGAGTACACAACCAACTTCGAGGAGATGCATGAAGCCCCTCTACCTCATTTTTGATATGGTGGAAATGATTCAAAAACTTAAGACCTCTCTTCTTACCGCCCCCGTACACGGAGCTCTACAGGGAAGAGCTGAGAACTTGATATGCCATGGTGTGGCATCGCAACGAAAACATGTACATCGGCGGTTACAAAAAATAGAAGAAGAAAAGAGAAGAAGAAGAGAGGAGAGGAAGAAGAACTCAGTGAACAAAAGGAAATTTTCATTGAATTTAGAAGTAAAGGATTACACTATTCAAGGACTCCCAACAGGTCGAGCGATCTAGAAATAAAAGGAAAAAAACACAAGTTGCAAAAAGAAGAAAATGAAGAGTCCTTATTCTACTCCGTCTGTTCCTTCCCGGGATGGTGTTGGGGCATGCCGGCATCATCTCAAACCTCCACCAAGGGGACTGCTTTAGCGGTGGCTGCAGGTTCCTCCTCCTTCGCTTCAGATGTGGCCTCACCTGGGTCTTCGCTCGGAGCCACTGGGAGGGCGAGCCCATCAGGTTCATCCCCGAAAAGAGCTGGGCCGCCTTGGTTTGGCAGAACTCGTAGCCCTTGAGAAACGAGTCCATGGCCGCCTCCTAGACCTCATCAGCATATTTCGCCGAGGCCTTGAAGTTTGGCACTGCCTCGGTGGCTTCCATCAAGGCCACTGCCCCAACGGCCTTCTCTTCAGCCACTGAAGTCTGCACCCGCACCGCATTTAGCTGAGCCCGAAGGGCTTGAGACCACTCCTTTGCTTGGGCCGCCTTGGCCTTGAACTCATCTGCCTGGGCCGTCTCAGCCTTGAGCTCTTCAGCCCAGTGCTTGACCCGATCCTTCCCTGGGCCAGGGATGCTTCGAGGTCCTTGATGTACCTCTTAGCGTTCGCCACCTCGGCTCGAAGATCCCTATTCTTCTCCTCCATGGCTTGGGCCCTGTCAGTTTTCTCCTTGGCCTCAGCTACCAGTGCCGCGATCTCCTGCTCCTTCAAGTTCTCCCTTCTAGTCCACTGGGAGCAGTAGTGCAGATGAGCAGAAGGTCTATCCCGAGCTGCACCGACGAAGATGTCAGTTAAAAAGAAAGAAAGAAAGAAGAAGAAAAAGAAAAAGAAAAGATCCTACCATGAAGAGATGAGGGAAGGTATCGAGGATGGGATCCGGCAGTGATCTCCCTCCCCTTTCGCGTCGGTCGCACGACTGGACAGCGAAGTCCATCATGCACGCGGCCAAGCAATGGTCCTAGATGACCAAGGAGTTTGGCGCCACCTCGATGAACACCCATCGGAAGCCAGTCCTTGAATTCTCCAGGACCGCCGCCGTGCCCCCGGGAGTGGCCGAGGATGTCTCCGAGCCCCTGTTGGAGCTCGCCGCCATACCGGACAGTGTCATTGACGGCGGCTCCCTCCTCTCGTCTCCTCTCGCTTCCACCTCAATGACTTCAGGAGGTGGGGCCACAGTAGCAACCGGCCGAGCATGCGTGCTCGCATCGGACTCCCAGACCAGAGGCGGAACCTGTTGCCTCGACAGTTAGGGGACCGGTTTGACCATCCTTCTACTTGGGCCGGAGGCTGCAACAGGCCTAGGCCTCGCACTGGGCTCGTTCGGGCCCTCTTCGACGGGGACTCCCTAGGTCCCGCTGGTGCGCTCCTCTTCTGAGAGGATGCGATGAGCTGCTCCATCGAAAATTTCATGCTTGTAAGAAGGAAAAAGCCAAGGTCAGCCTTGAACTCGAAGAGACTTGTAGAAGAAGAAAAAAAGGTTTATACCGAACTCACCAACTCCTAGATTGGGCTGACCCCGGCTTCAAATAGGTTCTGCTCCGATAGCAGAACCTCAAGAGAAGAGATTTGGTCAGCGATGAGCTGGTCGTAAACCTCCCGATCAGCCGTTTCGACCTTAGAATTCTGATTTGGAGTCCGGTCCGAATCACTCCAGACCCAGTCGACTCCTTCAACGAAAGCGAAGAAGTACTTACTCTTCTATCCTTTGTTGGAAGAGGGGAGTTCAAATTTAATGCCCTTCGAGCGAGGAGAGATGAACACCACCCGTCCTCGGTCGGGTGGTGTTTCAGGATGAAAAAGATCCTGAATAAAGAAAAATGGGCAGCGATCCCATGAAAATGGTAGAAAACAATGAAACAAAAAATGGTCCTAACCGCATTAGGGACCAGTTGAGCAGGGACAAGGTAGTAGTTGCTGAGTACAGAAAGAAAAAAAGGATGGAAAGGAAAATGAAGACCCCCTGTGAGGGATTCCTCGTAGAGGGCAATCCTGCCCGGGCCACTAGAGATGACCCATTCCCCGGTCTTGGGATCGAGAGTCGGACAGAGTTCGGGATATCGAAAGCTTCCCGGATTATCGAAAGGTCCTTCCTGGTCATCATCGAAGCGACATCACCGGGATCAGTCGAACGAGAAGGGTCAAAAGGGACTTTAGGAATAGAGGGAGAAGGAAGGCAAAGGCCTCTACGAACATGGAGAGGAACTTCTTCCTCCTCATCGAAGGAAGGAGTCCTCGATCGAGAGGGCCCTGCCTCATCGGGGTTGCTGGAAGGATGATGGCTCCGATCGAGTGGGCCATTCTAAAGCAGAACAATAAAGAAAGGGAGGAAGAAGGAAAATGGGGTATGGAGAGGCCTAAGGACGAACTCAACCTAGCCGAAGAAAAGAAAGGACTAAGGAGGACAAACTTGATGACCTTAAGAAGATAAGGGACACTCGGGGAAGAAGAGGAAGAAGACCCTGGTCCGTCGGTGGGCACGAAGAATTCGAAAAGAATGATGTTTTAGGAAACTTTCATTCTTTTTGAAATGGCCAGACAACAACCGTACCCCTCCTCAGAACTGCTTCCATCGGATCGCTGTCACGTGTCGAGATCAGCGAGGAACGATGCTTCGGTTTGCCAGAAAAACCATTTTGGATTCTACATCGGTCATTATGCTTCCTCGAACGTGCTGACATGTCATCCCCGCATTGGTGGGGCTCGTTCCAAAGCGCGGGGATCGTGGTATTAATGGTGCCTGATTTTCACTTTCCACGTCAGCTTCGCATTTACTCCCTTCGCCCCGAACGCGGTGCGCCAATGGGACGTGGGAGTGGGAGGTAAATGATATGGCAAGATCGCTGACGTGGAGTCCTTGTTAGATCTAGCCGGATGCCATGTTGGCAGAAGCTGCCATGTCAGACCCTCTTTTCGAGCTCCTCCGCCAGGCGGCTCCCAGAGGTCGAGCCCGTTCTGGCCGGAGTCGAGCTCTCGCTCTTCGAGCTCCTTCATCGAGTGGCTCCCCGAGGTCGAGCTCACCCTGGCTGGAGTCGAGCTTTCGCTCTTCGAGCTCCTTCGCCGGGCGGCTTCCCTGAGGTCGAGCCCATCCTAGCCAGGGTCGAGCTCCCGCTGTTCGAGCTCCTTCGTCGTGCGGCTCCCCTGAGGTCGAGCCCATCCTGGCTGGGGTAGTGCTCCCGCTCTTCGAGCTCCTTCGCCAGGCAGCTCCCTCAAGGTTGAGCCCACCTCGGCCGAAGTAGAGCTCCTTCTCCGCGGACCAAGCTCTCTTCGGGAAAGAGGAGCTGCAACCATAGGCCGTCCCCATGGCCAAAGCCCACAGCGCTTTAGGGGATTCAGAAGCAGGAGGAAGAGGATGTCACCACCTCCTCGGGCGACGGTGCACCATCCAAGGACAACGGAGGGGCACCCCAGGGTGCCATGATTACTCCCGCTACTATTTACACCATATAGGAAAAGGCGCCCCCGCCAAGGCACTGCACTCCCCAGTCGATCGTTTGTACTACCCAAAAGATGAAACCATGCTGGAAGATTCAAACCAGGAGGCGACTGCTTCCAAATCGAGGGCCTGCCAAATTTCTCGAAGTAGAGCAACCGACTGGAAGGTCAAAGCCTACAACATAACTCCCTATCATGGATAGGGAAAGACACCCGGGTGCACGGCACGGGGAGATGCTGAACATTGACCTTCCAGCACCTGCAGAGAGGGAGGAACCCGAGGTAGGTTACTGGAGGGATCCATGGCCTGAAAGGAATTTCCGAAGGTCTTCGAAGAAGATAAGCAAACCAAGGGCAAGCGAATAGGAAAGCAACTGAGAGGTAGAGCGCTCGGGGGTTACCGAAGACTCACCGGAAGAGTCTCGATGGACATAGCCGCCTGAGCTCAAGCTTTCCTTCACCGCTGCCTCTCTTATCCCACTCTTCTTTCTAAAGCAAAATCCTCCTCCTAGCGTGGAGTCCGACCAAGAGGCCCACAGGGAAGGATCTGTTCTCCTAGATCGCCACTGACTTGATCGTCGAAGTGTCCCGCCGGGATTCCGGATCCGGGTCTCCTCTTTTTTGCAGGTCCAGATGCATGGACTGGTTTTGGACAACGAGGTTGGCAGTCGGCATAATCTCTAAGCTACAGGCCACGGCGGTGTAGACGGCAACACTTGTGTTAATATATTAAACTCTCTCTTGTTATATTTTGTAAATGTAGCGTTGGGTTGCATGTATGCCACATGGATAGCTATTATGTAGTATTGGTTTGTATGTATGCCACATGAATGGCTATTATGTAGTTTTTCTTGAAAGCCAAGAAAAGTAAAAACAGGATTGCCATGAAAACAAAAAAATAAGAAAAAATATAATTAAAAGAGGTCATTCTTTCATCATATTGATCATCTATTTTTTTTTATTTTTTTACTTCTAAAATATATATTCATGGGCTGAAATCGTACCCAACATTTCCCTCCGCCTAAATCTTTAGACATGTTGAACGGTTGTTGAACTGGTCCAAAAATAACGTGGCGGACCAGATTCAACCAATAATTTTCCCTACTGTTGGCTATAACGTACTTTTCGGTTTGTTTTTATTCCTTAATTTTATTTCTAAGGGGGAAAATGGGGGAGTTGAAAATTCTCCCTACGGACGTCGTGAGGAAGGGTACGTGTATATAGAGGTTTGGTCTCATTACAGTGGGATTTCGAAACATAAACAGCTCTTCGAGAACGGTCTGAAACTTCCGGGAGGATGCATTATTTGAAATTTGTTGCTCTACGGACGTCGTGAGGACGGGTACGTCTTTATGGATGAATGGAATCGTAAGATCATTCTTGTAATTGGATTTTTGAAATGGCGCGTAACAACGGAAGAAACCGTTCGAAGTTTCGGACGGTCGCTTCTTCTCGTCCATGGTTTCCTTTCTCTTCACTTCCTAATGGGCGCCTCGTCTCCTCCAAGAGACACCAAAGCATCCCACTGAACTCTTTAAATTGGACCGAACGAGGCCTATGGCACCACCACAACCACCGGCAGCAGGCCATTTCTATCGACCAACATATCCCCATGGCATCCGTCATGGATGTCCTCATGTTCCACAAGCAAGAGCGCCGTCTGTTCGACACCCTCAAAGCCCGAGCACCGGCCCGCGCACAGAGGATCCTAGCTTTGTGGTTATGGCTCGAACTACTTGGTATCAACGTCGTGGCGTTTGTACGCAACTGCAGAAACCGAGACGTTGTGCAGCGCTTGATCGATGAAGCACTGCAAATTCTTGACCAACTCCGCCAGAATGCTCCTCTGCTGAGTGACAACAACGACAATATTCCTCTTACTGCTTCGCTCGCCGTCGAGCAATTTAATCTCCGGTTCTTCCACTACCACAGAGACCGCGCGGTCAGGGGCATCGCCCACGTCCTCGACGGAGTTGGTAAACTTATATTTGACGACAACTTGCATGCATTGCTTGGTGCATACGAGACGGGCGCCCTTCCCGAGTTGCCGGAAGAGTTGGCCAGCCCGTATCGTGACGTCCGGCCGTGTCCTCTCCAGCCGATGCCCGGTCTTTGTTCGTCACCTTTTCCCAGCTTTCCCTTTAAGCCGAGAAGATATCGTCGTCTACTTCACTGGGTAGGTGCAACGATCTTTCTTTAAGCTAGATGCATGTTTGTTTTTATTTTGCGTGGGATCTTTACGTAGAGCTGTGATTTGGTCGTGAGCAGGCTGTGGGGTTCTTGCGTGGAAAGAGTGACGCTGGAGAATGAGCCCGGACTGATGCCGATGTACGGGCTGGTGGTGTTCACCACCGAGTCCTTCGTTGGGTTGGTGGTCGGCGACGAAAGAATCGTTCGTTTCATGGTCAACGGGAAGCTCTCTGGGCTCGAAAGTACGGAAGCTAGTAAACGCCGTTGTGGATGCATTCATGAAGCCTTCGTGCGGTTGATATTCCAGCAAAAACGGTTGCTATTGTTTGTGCTTGAAAATGTCTTGCAATCATTTATCAGAATGAATAAAGCTCTGGATTTATGCAAGCTTGTTATGGAACATGTCATCTTTTTCGAACTTTTTTCGGTTGGTATTGTCTGCGTTTATTTAGAGACGGGCCTTACCTAATTACCACCTTACATTCAAGAATTTAAACTTCAGTTGCTGAGTTTATTTGTAATTTTTCCTCTATTTAGAGACAACCATGCACCTTACAAGTTCATGACAATTAAATGAAGCAAGAGAAGAACAAAATAAACTAAAAAAGAAAAAGAAAAAGAAAAAAATAAAAGAAATAATAGAGGTACAGAATTAATCCAATAACCAATTCCCTGCCAAAGAAAAATAAAGAATCTATCCATAACCAGAATTTGCACCAACCATTATGCAGACCACCTCAGATCTATTTGAGCCACCAAATCCATAACATTTTGATGTATTGCTCAACAGCATCCACCACCAGGGCATTATGAAAAATTTACGTGAATGCCAACAATCGCCATGGCTCAATTTTTTTTTTGAATGAGCATGGATTCTCCATGGTACCCGCGATACATTCATTATACGGTGCCATGCACCTCGCATCATCTATCATATATTGGATAACCGCATGTGCCAGTGCAACATGCCATCTTCGTCCAGGATCATCCAATACATGGATAAATGATGTTGTACGCGATGCGTTATATTGACATGCATCGGCATGCTAGCTTTTCAAGGTCATCCCACGGGCAATGTTTGGTTGAAATTTTAGGGCAAAAAAATACCCCACAGTCAAGTCTAAACTGAGCCCGATTTTTTATAAATACATCCACAATCAAATCTGCAGCCCGATTTTGATGTCTGCTTTGTCGGAAGTCCATCACTCTTGCTACTCGTAGGACGCCCATTGCACTCCGACAAGGCCCGGCCCATACCCTGCCTTTCTTAAATGTTGTCGCCCTCCAACAGGAGACAGACGCCAAAAGCCGTTACAATAATATGTATGCAACACTACAAAATCCGCTATCGAACGGTCCTAATAAGCTCTCCCATAACGCGGCGACCGCCGCGTCCATACCTTCCCAAACCTTCACCGATACGATACACCGCACGGCCCGCTGCCACGCGACCCGGCGGGTGCGCCTTTCGCTGCTCCTCGTTTGGACCGGAACTGAACCGGTCCATAGTCCATCGATTAGAACCGAAACGGACTATCACTAGCATCAGACTTTTTCATTACCATCAGTCAACAAGGACTCTAAATTATTTTATTATTATTTTTTTTTGATTTATTCTCGGACTTTCTGTCGAATATATTTTTATCAAGATTGAAATATGTTTAAACCAAGATTCGAACCCTGCCCGGGTTGTGAGAAAAGTCCTCATAACCAACTGCACCACTCACCAGTAATAAAATTTTGAATCGAATCTGGGCATCCTTTGATCAAAATATTAAATAGATTTCATTTTCAAATCTAAAATCTAGTCCAACTTATTTAAATTTGATCTGAAATTTGATTTGATTTTGGATCGATCCGAAATTTACTGGCCCGATCCAATTTCAGGTGATGGGCATTGGCCTGTCAGTCCCATTTAATTTTGGATCGGTCCGAAATTTACTGGCCCGATCCAATCCAGATGGCATTGGGCCGGCCAGTTCCATCCCTACTCCTCGTCCCCCGTTTTAATTTTCATGTCCCCTTCGCTTACCTCGCCCGACGGGGCGCACAAGCTTTCCTCCTCCTCGCAAACCTAGCGCAATTCCCCGTGACCCTACTCTCCTCCTTCCCAATAGACGCCCAGAGCCCCGCGCCCAGGACCTCGCCTGCTCCATCCACACCGCCGCTTCCCCTTCACAGATCGCTGCCGCCTGCTCCGCTGTCGACGCCTTCCTCCACCGCCACGCATCCGACCAGTTCCGCGCCTTCTTCCATCGCCTTCCCCGCCCTCCTCTGCCGCATCTTTGGCTACGACGACTCCCCCCCTCTCCCCTCCCCCTCCTCCTCTTCCTACTTCTCCGCCTGGATCCACTGCGTCTCCGCCGACTCGGACCTTGCCGCCGCCCTCTGCGACCTCCTCTCTCCCCAGGGCATCCTCATTTGTTCCGTCGATCGCCACGACCTCGTCAAGTACGTCTTCCCCCTCGAGCATCTCCCTGAATGGATGCATTTCGCCCTGCAAAGCGATAAACCTTCCGCCATCCTCTCCGATCCATGCCCTCTCTTCAAGAACAGGATCAAAGAGGACAAGATCCAGGGTTCGCACCTGCTCCAGCTCAATGTCTTCGAGTAGCATATGTTCTGGTTCGCGTACTATCCCGTTTGTCGAGGAAACAGCGAGAATTCAGATCGTGCCAACATTATTCGGATGAGCCGGAGGCTTAGGTTGGAGAATTGGACTTCATCTCTGCTGGTCCTCTCAAGATTTAGTCGCCGGTAGGGGCAGAAGACCGAATGTAGCTTGGATCTATGGCTTCTTTATGCTTATCTCCGAGCTTTTGTACCAAAGTGTGGTGCAGGCTCTTACCAGCCCTATCGCAGTTCTCTTCTTCATTACTCCATGAGCTACGATGGCTCTGCTTTCTTGCAAGCCGAGCTCTTGGTGCACGCATTTGTACACTTTTGGATGATCAATAATGATTTCTCGCCTTTGCCTGTGAGTATATGCCATTCTTTTGGGTTGTCATTCCCTTGTCGAGCAGTTTTGGTGAGACTCTTCCTACTGCTGGATTAGGAGAAGTGTTGAAGTTGCTCATGAATTATCTGAATTATATCTTGACCGCTCCCAACATCAAAGGGAATGACCAGTTGATGTATGGTGAAAGTCCTGCGAGGAAGGCTTCTGTGGATGTTGTTAGGTTGAAGGCTGTGATGATTCCTGGTGACAATTCTTTTGCTTCTTGGAATGCAGTGACACAGAGGCCTTTATATAGGTTTATGTTGAGGACTTTTCTGTTTTGCCCAATGGGGGCTTCTATCAAGAATGCTTCTCAGGTGTTCTCTTTGTGGGTGGCCTAACATGGAGCCATGGAAGATTAGCCCAGAAGATTTTGTTGAGTTTGACATGCCGGGGGCTGCCCAGAATCTACAAAGCTCCAGAAAGGAGAGCCTTGGGAAAACAAAGGAAGATAAAGAGCGAAGCCGAGTCCAATCTTTATAGTCGCCTGCGTGGCAAGCTATGTGCTGTCCAATTATCTGTTCTACAACGCACTAGTTGTGCATTTTCTTGGGTTTGCACACAAGTTTCTCCACGAAAATGTGGAGTCTATTATTCAAATGGTTTCCAAGGTATGCCTTCCACTTTGCTATCTAATCTTATAATTTCTGCTCTAGAGTTGAAAGCTGGTGCCTTTTCAAATTTCTGCTTTATACTGCATGCCACTATTTGTATAGATAATCTGGTGGAAAAATTGTCCATCTGTTGCATTTAAATATCAAGATGCCTACTCATGTATGATGTGATAGTTGTTTATCTTGTAGATGTAATTGAGGCATCAAGCAGTTAGTATATTACCGTCAACAACACAAGTATAAGAAAAATGCAAGAAAAATTGTCCATCTGTTGCATTTAAATATCAAGATGCCTACTCATGTATGATGTGATAGTTGTTTATCTTGTAGATGTAATTGAGGCATCAAGCAGTTAGTATATTACCGTCAACAACACAAGTATAGAAAAATGCAATCACACGCAACTCGCATACTTAAGGATGTTTGAGGTCCGAAAGTTTCTTTCTTTTTCTTTTTAAGTATATGTGTATTAAGGTGATCCAAGGCAATTTTTGGAGGTTTCCTGTGTCAAGCTGCATGGAGTATTACCATTAAAATTCCATTTTCTTTAATAATGTTGTTAAGTTTGCTATAAAATTTGTTGGGAGTTCGGGCTTCCTATTAATGGCACTGTCGGGAAGAGAAGATGAACGATTATACTGGCTTTTCACAGGAGTTTCAAAACTTTCCATGTTTGTGACCCCTGACCGAATGCTCGTGCGAGCGCAAGCTCGTGCTCCGTATGCGGCCATTCGGTCTTTCTTTGTTATTATTATTATTTTTTCTCGTTTAAATGCCAAAACGGCTATAATATATATTAACTATTTCTCATTTGTTATTATTTAATTAATTTTATAATTAAATTTGTAACCATCATAATGGCTAGTTTGAGGGTATTTTAGAAGTTTTTTATGAAATTTTGAGTCTATAAATAGGCCTCTATCCCAACCTTTCAAGGCATCCAACATCTCAAGCTCTCCTTCTCTCCCTCTTTGATATTCCTCATTCCAATTTTAAAATCATTTTCTCTCTCTAATCTTTTTCTACTTTAAATTTTTGGGCTGAAGGCGAGCTAATCGATGTCCGTTCGAGATGTGCCATCGACGGGCATTAGAGTTCTGGCTTTCGGGTTGTACCTTGGAGGAGAGCGTGTGGTCTAATTAGTTTTCGCACGAGAAGACCAAATCTCCTCTAGGATAGTGGTTCTATCCACCTCCCAGCAGATTCCTAACCTTATATTGTAGCACTTTTGAAATTTTGTCATACCAGATTTATTCCGCTACACACCATGAAAAAATTATTTTCAAACATTTCAATATATATATACCTAATACACACACACACATATATATATATATATATTTATGCTTTAAATATTAACAGTCTAAAGAAAATTTATTAGTTACAGTGCATATTGTTTGTACTTAATTATAGTTAATTTGCCTTACTTATTTTTTATATATAATATTATAATTATATTTTTTTGTTATTTATAGCATAATATCTGTTCCTTTCGTATTGTGCAAATTAATTGAAGATCTCCACTGAACCTGTACTGCAGCATGCAAATTAACTTCTAAAAGACTACACAAACAATTAATTAAAGTCTCTAGGATTTAAAGACAAATAACTTAATTAAAAATCTTAATAAATCACAGGTCCGATCACACTGGTGATCATTTTAATAAAACCTTAATTTTTTAAAAAAATTAGGACACACTTTTAGAAACATATACCAAAAAAATGCCTAGATTATTTAAATAAATCCTTAACAAAATTATTTTTTTGTTCCAGATCTTCCTCTCTAAACCTGACTTGGACCTAATGGTAATCCTTAGAGATGACATTATTAGCCTTAAACCCGAAAAATTTGATGGATCCCATTTTAGGATGTGGCAAAGTCAAATAAAATATTGGTTAATCACCTTAGAATTTTGGTCAGTGATTAATCAATCTGCCTGTTTCTCTAGTTCAACCACACCAACGATCCTAGAAGAGGACTACCTATGTAAAGGTAGAATCCTTAGTGCCCTGTCCAACTAACTCTACAATATTTACCTGTCAGCTAAGAATGCGAAGAATTATGGAATACCCTAGAGTCTGAATATGGCCTTGATTAAACCGAGGTTGAACGATTCAACACCACATCATTTTTTTAGATTTAATATGGTAGAAGACAAACCTATCAATGACCAGCTTCACCAATTTCAAAGATATCTTAGGAAACTCCAAGCCAATGGAGACAAATTCTCTGAAGGATTTAAGGTCTCCAGCCTTCTAAATAAAATACCTCATTCTTGGAATTACTTTGTCAAAAGTCAGCTCCAAAAGCAAGGAGAGCTAATCTTAGCTCAACTTCTAAACTCAATCAAGATAGAAGACCAACATAGATCCACAATCCAACAAACTAGAATTCCTAGTATCCAAGCTAACCTAACCCAACAATATTAAACCAACAACAATACTAAACCAAAATCAAAGCCTAGATTTCAACCAAACCATCAATACCAATTTAACCAACCTTACCGTCCTAACCTATACAAGTTCAAACCCAAGGGTAAAACTTTTAAAGTCTACAACACTAGATCCAGCAAGCCTACCTAAGATCCAAGTAAAGATTATGTTTCATGTACGGGAGAACAAATCATCTTGCGAGAGACTGCTTTCATCGAAAGTAGTCTTTTCACAAATCTTTTGCTTTCTCCGAATTCCAAGCTCATGTAGTTGAAGGTCCAAAAGACTCAACTTTTAGGTCAGTAAGCTTGAATCCTAAAATTAATATTACTTTTTCCAACCTCGATTGGTGGTTGTATTCAAGAGCTAATGTTCATATTTATTTTGATCGCTCCTGGTTCACTACTATTCAGGACTCAAGTGGAGAAGGTGTGATCTTAGAAAATAACACAACTGTCAAGATCGTGGAACAAGATCGAGTCAACCTGAAGATGACATCAGGAAAAGTTCTTGCCTTGACGATGTTCTATATGTTCTAGATCTTAGGAAGAACCTTGTTAGTGGGTCTCAGCTGGTTCAGAGGGGATACAAAATTATCTTTGATTGTAATAAGGTTGTAATAACTAAGAATAATGCCTTCATACGAAAAAATATATAGGTGAAGGCTTATTCAAACATAATGGAATAAATCCTTTTTTAATAAAATTAAGAATCAAATTTATTTTATGAATAAGTCTAAACAAAATCTATGCATGATAGGTTGGGTCATGTACACTTGGAAAAGGTTAAACACATGATGGAATTAAAACTAATTCATAAATCAAATCTAGATTTATCTAAATGCGAAATATGTGTGAATCTAAACAACCAAGAAAACCATTCAAATCAGTTAAAAAATTTCTCAATCTGGAGTTAATACATAGTGATGTATGTGATTCCACCAAGACTACAATCCGTGGTGGCAATAAGTACATAGTAACTTTTATAGATGATTTTTCTAGATATTGTTATTGTTACCTTATTAAATCTAAAATGAAACATTCGACAAGTTTAAAATTTATAAGAGTGAAGTAGAAAATCAACAAAAAAGAAAAATTAAAATTCTTAGATTTGATAGAGGAGGGGAGTATATCTTTAATGAATTCTTTCAGTTTTGTCAAGAACATGGTATAATTCATCAAGTGATTGCTCCTTACTCTTCACAATCCAATGGTATAGTTGAGCGTAAAAACCGTACTCTCATGGATATGCTAAACGCTTTCAGTTCGGGGTACCTGAGAACTTGTGGGGGGAAGCTTTTCTATCGTCTTGCTTCATCCTAAATAGAATACGTATTAAAGATAGTGGCAAGATTTCTTATGAACTTTGGAAAGGAAGGACTCATAATCTAACTTTCTCAAAATATGGGGGTGCCTAGCTAAGGTTAATATTCTTGAATCCAAAAAGAGAAAACTAGGATCCAATACCATAGATGCTGTATTTATAGGCTTTGCACAAAATAGTAATGCCTATAAATTCTTAGTAATAAAATCAGAAATTAGTAATATAGTTGACAACTTAATCTTAAAAGATAGAGATGCCTCTTTCTTTGAAGACATTTTTTTTAAGACTAGAATCTCTAGATTCCTAGAATGTAAACCATCTTTTTCTAGAACCACAGCCAGAACTAGAAACCGAACCTGAATTAAGAAGCAAAAGAAAGAGTTGAAAAGGATTTTGGTGAATTCTTCACATTCTTAGTAGAAGGTGAACCTTCCACGTATGATAAGGCGATGTCGTCATTCGAATCATCATATTAGAGGATCATAGATAGCGAAATTCAATCAATCTTAGAAAATAAAACTTGGATTTTAATTGATTTACCTCCTGAAAACAATTTATAAGAACAAAATGAATTTTTAAAAGAAAATTAAGACCAGATGGAGCAATAAAAAGGTATAAAGCTAGGTTAGTAGTGAAAGGATTTAACCAAAAGAAAGATATAGATTACTTTAAAACCTATGCTTCTGTAGCAAGAATAACTACTTTAAAAACTTTGATAGCCTTAGTCTTAATTCATAAATTAATAATTCACTAAATAGATGTAAAAACGACATTCTTAAATGAAGAATTAGAAAAAAATCTACATAAACCAACTTCAAGGATTTGAAGTAAAAAGACAAGAACATAAAGTATGTAGACTAATCAAATCTCTTTATGATTTAAAACAAGCTCCTAGACAATGGCACATTATTTGATGAAATTATCTTAAATAATAACTTTAAATTAAATGAATATAAATGTATATATTATAAAAGATAAGATATTGATTATATAATACTATGCCTATATGTAGATGATATATTATTACTGTTTGGAACATCAATGAAAATAATTCAAGAAACTAAAAGCTACTTATCAAATATTTTGATATGAAAGACTTAGGAGAAGCTGATATAATTCTAAAAATGAAGCTTGAAAGAATAGATAGTGGATAGCAATAAGTCTAGCACACTCAATAGAGAAATACTTAAAAAGTTTGAATATTTTGATTTAAATCCTATTTCTACCCCCTATAATTATAGCTCTCACTTAATTAAAAATTTAGGAGAACCTATTTATCAATTAGAATATTCTCAAAGTATAGGATCCCTTATTGTATATTTCAAATAGAACACGTCTAGATATAGCTTATGCAGTAGGCAGACTAAATAGGTATACTAGCAATCTTAGTAAAGAATATTGAAAAGCCTTGAAAGAATCTTTAGGTATCTTAAAGAAATCTTAGATTACTCTCTAGTATACTCTGGTTATCCAGATGTACTTAAGGGATTTAGTGATGCCAATTGGATAACTGATAAATTAGATGTTAAATCCATCACAGGGTATCTCTTCTTGTTAGGAGAAACTGCAGTATCTTGGGGCTCTTGTAAACAAACAATAATCACTAGAAGCACATTAGAATCTGAGCTAATAGCTCTTGACACTACATGTACTGAAGTATAATGGCTAAGAGATTTAATAAATGATATAGAAACTCTTTCATCAAAAATTTCAAAATTTCTTTAACTTATAATTATAGAACTCTAATTGATCTATTAAATCAATAGACAACTAATAAAAAGATGAATACTCATATCCTAATCAAATATAAAACTGTAAAAAATAAAATAAAAGATGTAATATCAGTGCAGTTTATAAGATCAAAACATAATCTGGCAGATCTTTTGACTAAAGGCTTTCGAAGGCTACGGTATCTCAGACATTGAGGGGATGAGGCTTAAGCTCATATATTAGTTACCAGAGTGGATCTCTTCTGTCATGACAATCCCATGGTTAAGGTTCAAAAGGAAATGATTTCTAAGGTGATATTTGGGAGCACCATTTTTGGAAGTGTCTTTATTCATCCTTATGTGTGGTGTTCTATTTGACGGTTAAGTTGAGCATAGCTCTTAATAATACAAGACTGTGAATTCAGCGAGGTACGATTCTGTTGCACGTACCCTTGGAGGATCTACCTTAGTAAAAGTAGTCGTGAGCCGCGACTATGGGATCAGAGCAAATCCTTAATAACTCTCATGAATATCGAGATAAGCGTATGGTTTAGATAGTGCTATCCCGCATTATGATCAACTCATCTTCATATTGTGTATATTTTATATTAATATAAGTTCAAACCTAGAAGGTACTTGCACTAAGCACAGTAAAAGTCCAAAAGTTTTAAATTATTTACTGAATTAAATATTTTATGAGTTTTGAAACTTGTGGGGGATTGCTGGTCCGTGACCCCTGACCAACGCTCGTGCGAGCACAGGCACGCCCTCCGCGTGCGGTCGTTCGGTCTTTCTCCATTATTATTATTTTTTCTCTCGTTTAAATGCCAAAACGGCTATAACTATTAACTATTTTTCATTTTAATTATTTAATTAATTTTGAATTAAATTTGTAACGGTCATAACGGCTAGTTTGAGGGTATTTCGAAGATTTTCTCTGGAGTTTTGAGCTTATAAATAGGTCTCTATCCCAGCCCTTTAGGCATCCAATATTTCAAGCTCTCCCTCTCTGATATTTCTCTATTCCAATTTTAAAATCTCTCTCCAATTTTTTTCCACTTTAATTTTTTGGGCTGAAGGCGAGCTGATCGATATCCGTTCGAGATCATGCCACCGACAGGCATTGGAGTTCTGGCTTCCAATTGTACCTTGGAGGAGAGCGTGTGGGTCTAATTAGTCTTCGCATGAGAAGGACCAAATCTCCTTTAGCAATGGTTCTGTCCGCCTTCCAGTTCCTGATTCTTAACCTTGAGAGCGCTTTTGAGATTTTTCATACCAAATTTATTCTGCCACATACCACGAAAAAATTATTTTCAAACATTTCAAATATATATATACTAATACACATACCACACACACACATATATATATATATATATATATATATATTATAATAATATATATATATATATTCCTGCTTTAAATATTAACTCCACTGCTGACCTTTCCCGTGGAAGGAGTTGGTGACAAAGTCATCTATATATGCTCCAAGATTTGCACAATGCAGTTGTGCTAACGTCATACAGGGGAAAGGCAGTATATAGATGGGAAACTTGGTGCATCGGGGAAGAAATCAAATGTCTTAAGCAATAGTTTTGGGACACCATTGTTTTTATTGATATGGAGGTTGATGCTGCAAGGGATCATGGGGAATGTTGTTGCTAGAGAAGTTTCTTGGTTGTGGATTTGGATTAGAGTTCCTTGCAAAGGAACTTGAAAAATGAAAAGAGATGGTGATTGAGTAGAACTTCAGATCATCTCCTTCTCTTGATGCAACTATTGTTTAAGTTTGAAATAATGGAGGACATGGTGTAAGTCTTGGCTAATGGTTGGTGGATTATTGCTGGCCAAGCCATGGCTTAAAAATATTGGGAACCTATCTTTCAATCTAAGCAGATTCTATATTTTGGTATGATTTTCCTTGATTTTACTAATTTTTGGCCTCTTTTAGGCATAAAATGGAAAAAAGAGAAGGAAGAGATGGGAGGGATTATAGCTGATTTGATTTGTGTCAAATTAATAAATGTCTTCCCCCCTGAATTTTCCTCACAAAACCCATCCTTCCTTTTATGATTTTTTGAAGAAAAGAGAAGAGGACATCTGGTGGCCTTCTCCTCTTTTTGTGGTTACAGATGCCCTGAACAGACCCAAAACCGGATGGTTCCGCCCAACTCGGAGCAGTTTGGGCTTATTTGCCCCGAGTCACAAATCGATAGGCCAAACTAACTCAATTACAAACCAGTTCAGTTTGGTATGCTCCAAACCGGGCTCAAATCAAGTCATGCTGAATAGAACAGTGCGGTTCCATTTGATTCAGAGCAGTTCAGGCTGATTTGCAATGAGTTCCAAATTGAGGCCAATTTGACCCGATTCTGCACCGATTCGGTTTGTTATGCCTAAAATCTGATGGTTCGGGTTGATTTTGTAGATCCTAGTCTTAAATAAGTTAATTAATATTTCATCAAGTTAAAAGCAATGCACTATGATTTGGATTGATTCATTATGTTCAAATTCTGATCAGGAATATCATGTGATGTGTTCTGCAGGTGTTAAACATCTTAACTTCATCTAGAGAGCTGCTTGAACTCGTTCGAAAGTTGATGTTGCTATCATTCTAAACCATTGGAACTTCTTCATATTCTTCTAATGAAGTATATAAATATGTACCGTCAATTTGTGAACGGTTGCTGGTAATAAATTTCTTTGATCCTTGAATGAGTCTTCTTTAATAATTTAAAAAATGAGAGATGGTAATCTATGCGTGTTTCCAATGTCTATGTTTCTCTCTTTTTTTAATGAAAAAGGGAAAATGTTTTCCCTCTCTTAGTTGTTTTTGTTCTGAGCTGTTATGTTTGGCAAGTTTGCTGCTTGAGCCTGCATTTAATCTGTCTAATGATGACATACGCCCACTGTTATGGGAATGTCAGGATTGGGAGGACGGTCTCTGTGAAAGCGATGCAGATGGTTCTTTCCTACACGAGAACTTGAACCATGATTTGAGACTTTTCAGTGATGGTGAGGATGGAGCTTATAAGTTACTACAGGTACATGCTCTCCTTGTCAAGTGACCATCATAGCTGTCTAGTACCTTGCACTGGCAACTTATATTACTTGTTCACCAAGTTTGATATATAACTTTGATGACCTGACATGGCATATAGTGATTTGAGAGAATAGGCATTATCCTTAAGTTATGTGGTGATGTATATAATCAACTCAAAGGGAATTGAACTTGCTTTGATGGTTTATCAATGTGGAGTTTTGCGGAGTTAGGTAGACTATGGTATCAACTTAGCCTAGGATATTACATTTTACTTGGTAGTGGTTGACATGTTACTGCTGTACCTCTGCTATTGCTTCTGATCTTAGTTAATGATATTTCTAATGTGTTTGGACATTTTCAAAGTTAATAATATTCATAGGAGTTCTGTTGATCATTTTTGGTGTTTATTCCATTTTCCTAAGTTCATAAAGATATTGCTAATACATTTGTAAATTCTTGTCTTTCATGATTGATGCTCCAGCTATTTGTGTTGCGTGCCGAGCATGAGACCCAACTCTTTCCTGGGAATGTCTCACATTACCTCCAGGCTTTGGACTCGATCAAATCCCAGATGAATATCCTTTTTGGGGTCCTCATCAATGTCCTTGATACCCATCTTGTCTAAAGGCACAATTGATCTGCCATGTGGATGCGAGGTGTTCACTCCTAAGCATCCGGATTCGGGAAATGTAGATGGGCTATTGTGAAATATAAAGCCGATTGGATGAGAAGGCCAACCTCAGGCACTGAAGGGCATGGCTGGCAAGGCTTTTGGTCAGATTGTCTGATTGGTTGAATAAGTCTCTCGTAGGGATGGTAATTTTTACCGTCCTGATCCTAATGGGATGGATAAAACCCGACCCGTCTAATTTATAAATGGATATGAGTCATATAAAAAAAATCCGACTCGGATTCGGATCGGGTACGGGTAGTAGTACGTTCCGATTTGAATCCGACCCGTTTATATATAAAAAAGATTATGTTTATAAAATATTTCATAAATTGGATATGGGACGGATATATCCGATCCAACCCATTCTGTTTAGGTTTTAAATAAACTAGTTTTATGAGTCCGGGTATATTCGATCTGATTCGATTCAAACATGATTTTTTTATATCCGACCTGACCCGAGACGGGTATTGGACAGGTATGGGACGGATAATTTTTTAGCGGGATGGGTATAGATTTTGAATGACCTATTCAAATCCGATCCGTTGCCATCTCTAGTCTCTCGGCCTAGGTTGATGTTAATGATTTTATAGCCCAACCTACATGACCGGCGCTGTAGGACCAAAGGCAGCTCTCTGTACGATGCTAACCGTTCCTGGCTTTGGCTGTTTGGACGTGCAGTAATAAAGTTCATGAGAATGCATGGGATGAGGATAAATCTGAGAGTATTGGCATCAAAAAAATTTATAATAGTTAGTTTTGTATGCAGTTGTTTTTGCGTTGAAGAAGGGTTTTTATGTGTCCTTCATAAATTCCAGCAATGTGTAATTGTGCTTGGTACCATGCCATAAGCTACGGTTACTACAGTCTGCTGCTAGCAAGTCATAAATATATATATTAGCCATATATACAAGAGGGATTCGAGTTTCGCTATGAAACACAGAATGTGTGAATGCTGGAGGTGCAGATGGTTTTTTGATGGAATGAATGGTTTCCATTTTTTTTTTTTTTTTTTTGTATGTGTGTGTGTTTGAACTCATGGAGGATCAACTTCCCTGTGAAATTTGATATTGCTAACATGACCATCAATTTCATAATGCAACAGTCCAGTAGATTGTCATGAATCCAGCACCGGAATTGATACGCGATCGGTCGCACAATTTTTTGTTTTTATCCTAGAAATCATGCAAGATCTGGGTATAGAAGAATTACTTATCTCAAATAAAATTTTCATTTATCACCAACCTGAATATCTGTACGATTCTGTAAAAAAAAAAAAATAGAGTTATGAGCTCTACAGCTCATTAAGATTTTTATATAATCACATTATTAATAATATAATTCTGAAAATAGCAAAATATACTAGAATACATATCAATGCAGTCAAACAGTCCAAATATCATGTACGGCAATATCATGATGGAATGAATGATTTTTCTTGTTTTTTGGTGTATGTCTGTATTTGAACTCGATGGATGATCAACTTTCCTGTGAAATTTGATATTTGCTAACATGACCCAATTTCATAATGCAGCAGTCCAGTAGATATCTTGGTTTTGGTTTATTAAAAACTAATTTAAGGCGGGTGTTGAAGAACATCAACTAACTTAATATCGTATGAAATTATACATATACAGAATTTTTGATAATGTATAGAAGATTGTTGGTTGCAAATGTTGATAGTTTTCATGAGTTCTGTCCCTCGATACTATTGTATTTTAGCAGCTTTTCTTCCTATAACCACAGCTCAAGAAATTTATTGGAATATTTGAAACTGCCTGATGTGGTCGTGTCTCGGTTTTGTCCTTGCTTCTGCTCGATTTGTGTTTTACTTTTGGTGGTCGGGGCTTTCAGACTTCAGTCAGAGGGAATAATTTCTCATATGTTAGACAAGCAAGACCGGGTTTAAGCTAAGGTGATAAGTCAACATTTCGAGTGGTTAGTACGCAAATCGACTGTGGTCCTTGGAAGGTGCTTAGAAGTTAAAATTAATATTGTTACATTCCCATCCCACTTATAAAATCCCGGAGCCGGTTCAGGTTTCACAGCAACGGTTCACGGTTCAGTCAGACCGTTCTTGGAGAAATCCGAGTTATAATCAAACCCTTCCTCGTTCCCATCATCATCCTTCTTGCCTTCCCTTCTTCTCCCCTCTCTCATAATTAATTACTTTTTCGATGGGATTTCGATTCGATCCCTGACATAGAAGGAAAAAGAGGGGAAGGCAGGATGGTGTTCTCCCAGAAACTTCACGAAGCCTTCAAGGGACGGTGGAGAGGATCACCGGCCCCCGCACCGTCTCCGCGTTCAAGGAGAAGGGCGTCCTCAGCGTCTCCGAGTTCGTCCTCGCCGGCGATAATCTCGTCTCCAAGTGCCCCACATGGTCCTGGTTAGAATCCTCCTTTCTTCTCCTCCTCTCCCGTTATCCCCCAATGTCCGTTGTTTCGAATTCTATCCTCTAACGTTTTTGCGGGATGGTTGCTCTATGGATTTGGATAGGGAGGCGGGCGAGCCGAGCAAGAGGAAGTCCTACCTCCCCGCGGACAAGCAATATCTGATCACGAGAAACGGTATGGAAATCCTCGGACTAACATTCTTTCTTGAGTTTTTTTTTTTTTTTTTCCCCAAATTGATGTTCCGACTCGGTAGAAAAGAGTTTGATCGGGGAAAACTGAATTTTTGGCACCCGATGCTCTTGAAAAGATGGTATCTTGGGTTCCCCATGTTGTTGAGTTCAATGAGAACAGTGTATATTCTTGGTATGCATCTAAGGGTAACGACTCTCTATTCTCAGTGCCTTGTCTAAGGAGGGCTGTTTCGGTGGAAGAAGAATATGAGGCTGCAGGAGGGGAAGTTCTTCTTGATAATGGTGATGATGATGGCTGGCTTGCAACGCATGGGAAGCCGAAAGGTGATGCACGGGCTTCTTTTGGACAGGTTTTCTTGACATGATTCCTTATTATTGATGGCTTGGATTTTAATTTCCAGAGATCAAGCATTATGAGGAGGACAATTTACCTTCCATGGACACCCTAGAGGTCAGCAAAGGCAGGGCCATTCGGTCCATCCCTTCATATTGCAGTGGTGATGAGGAGGAAGACATACCTGACATCGGGGATTTTGAAGGTTCTGATAACCTTGTTGAAATGATCCGGTATGTTGCATTTCTTTCAGTTCGCCGCTTGACAATTTGAAGACGTAGTTCCTTTGCTCATCTGATGTGCATTTTTCATGTTTATTTCCAAGTAGTTCTTGTGTCTGAGATATTTGTTGATTAGTTGACAGTGCTTTTGTTTATTGCCATCATTCCACATTCTAATGCCCACGTTCTATGTCAAGAATGAAACTTATCTGTTGTTTATGTATTTTGAATTCTGTTAGGGGGACAATTGGACTGCTGATGACACAATATTTGTTGCATCGTTGGAGGTAGCCTGCAAAAGTAATATTTTAAACAACAAATTCTCTAAATATAGCTCATTCGTTTGTTGTCAAATTCCAGGTTACCAGACTACAAACTAATGAATGGGAACTAATTTTTTGATATATCTTAAGGAATGCATAAGTTAAAGAAGCATGTAGGGTTTGAAAGGTGATGTAGGACAGCCTCAAGTCTCATGGAAAAGGGTTTGAGACTGCCGATTCAAAAATTTAGAGTTTTACATGAGACTATTGAGATAGATAAATTAGAAGAAAAGAATTTTTTGTTTGAATTGTGGGCGAAGCAAACAGTCGCACAAGCAGAGAGGATATTTTGTTTGGAATGTGAAACTGAAATCAGAAGTTTGATTTCAGTTTATACCTTATCCAAAACTGAGGTCTGTTTCATAGTTTGGCTGAAGCCAACTCATTGGACCAAATTAATGGCATGTACAGGTAGTTCACTCTAAAAATTTGGATTTCTTTATTTTATTAATGCAGGAACTGTTTGGTCTAGGTAAGATTGAGTTTTGCAAGTTTTGATAATATTTTAAAGCATGGTGACATCCAATTTTAAAGAGATCCAAGGAAAAAGGTTTTTTTCAACGTAAGTTTGGCTATCTCAGATTTCAAATTTCATGGACATTTTGTTATAGTATGTTATATTGCTAATGCATACTCTTTATAGAATTAACAATAAATTTCTGTCTAGAAGCAATCATAACCCTTGAATTTAATTCAAAGAAATATAGAATCGTAGTCATTGAGTAGATCAATCCAGGAAGATGTGATTTAATCTCATCAGTACTCCAACAAACCTTTAGATTTAAACCAGTCCCACTACAGTTTGAGGAATGGAGCGCCAGATCTCCGTTGTTTGATAGCCTTTGCTTCCTTGACAAGCGCATGTCCCCCCTTCCTCTAGTTAAGTTTCCAACTTTCCTTAAAACCCTCCTTTCTTTGTGTAGTTGGATGCCTTCTTTAACTCAAATTCTTTGAATGTTAGCCAATAAAGGATATTTATTTCAACAGATTATCCACAATTGTTTCTTTCTATGTTAAACAAGTTACTGTCATAATCAGAAAATCATTACTATGGATGGCTGTGATGGAGCTTGTAAAACCACATCAAGTTAGGAACAGTTAGTGTCATGAACCAAAATCTTTACTTTTATTTTGAAAGAGGTCAGAACAATTTACATCTCCCCTCTACACACAAAACAAGAAAAAGGGGTCACATTAGCTGGTGGCTTGTGACCATTGGATCATTGTTATCATTTCTTTCAATTATGAGATGAGAAAGGTCTCATCCTTCAACTTTCTGATAATTTAAGAAGCTGAGGAGTTTTCAGATGTATGTGCTAGCCAAGTGTGCTGCCATCTCATTGTCTTCTTGGCTCTTTTTCGCTGACTACAATGGGACTCCAAGGTGTATGCATATATGCTTCTAAGACTCCACTTTGATACATTGAACTAATATGAAATTTAATTTTAGTTTATACTGCTGAAAGTTTTTTCAATAGACTCATACACCCACCATATAGTTCCTATTCAAAATTGCAAAAATTAAAAAAAAAAAAAATTCTTACTATTCTGAAAATTAAAATTATTTAATGTGCACTAAATAGTGACTATATATATTATGCTTTCCTTAAGATGATTTTTAGTGCAACATGCATTTTTGCACATGTACTTTTACTAGAGATATTTTAAACATTAAGAACTAAAAAATATTTTTTACTTTGGTTTTTTTTTTTCTAATTTATTATTCTTGACTATATTTTTCCTTCACTGTTTTTTACTTAATTTATATCAATATTTTTAGTTTCTTTATATTTTCAATTATACTACTGGAAGTAGATTAAAACAATTGATACTTCTTGAAATGCCAAAGCCAAAACTCTTTGCTTTGGCCGTCATTTTTTTTTGGCAAAACCTTGATATATAATTGTTGAAGAAGCATCTATAATTATCATTTTAGTACAAAGAAAAATTGGAAGGTTCCATTTAAAATTTTCATCTTGGATGAGACTATTCTTTCAATTAGTTCTCACTTCGGGAAGCATTCTATGTGTTCCCGTAGCATATTTCAACATGTTAACATTCTAGTGTATTCCTTCAATACCTGTACAGCTAGCATGCTCACTCAGACAGTCACTTAACCATGCTTTCCACCTATGCTTGTCTCGTCAGGTTGATCTCTTCTTAAGCTTTCTTAATATCACATTTATACTAGTTTTCCTAAGGGTTACTGAATTTGAATTGCTATACCGCTTCTGCAGTCACTTATCGAAATTTATTTCAAATTTGATCTGTATATTGTTTTTAATGCAGGCTACTCTCCCAGCCAACTTATTTTGTTGCACATGAACCTGAGGATGACAACATCCTTCGAACCAGAACATATGATGTTAGCATCACGTAAGTGCTTAATTTTATGGAAATCAAGACCATTCTCACATGTAAACCCTCTAAAGGATCCAGTTAGCATCCTCCTATTGCATCCAAAATTTGTATATTTTGTTTCATTTTATATAGTTATTTTTATTTGTATGTACAGACATAAATTCTTAGTGCATATATTCATATCACAAGGTGCTTACCCTGTGAATGTGAGCACATACATGCATGCACAGTTTTCTTTCTGGATTTAGTTACAGCATTTATCTAATAGTGTCTGTGTTTGCTTGTAGAGTATGGTTATTGTATAATTGACAGTATCAGATTATTGGTGGCTGGGGAAGGCTCTTTCCCAGACTACAGGTGGACACCAACCCTTGTTCCATCCTGCCACCCAGTTGTGTCCAAGAGGCCTGACCAGATGATCTCTATATGCAGCTTGGCTTTCTGTCAAGTGCCAATGTGGCCCAACTTAGGCCTAGGAGCTCTGGGTTGTTCAGGTTTATAAATGTCTTCTGGGGTGGGTTAGGTATTAGTTGAGACATGTACTTCAACCTCTGCATTCGCTTGGTCCATAATTAAGATTGCGGCCTCAGTTGCAGCTTTCAGGTTTCATCAATTTTTTTTTTCCTGGAATCTGTATTGTTTTTTCTTTATTTGGTAGCTGCAGGCGTGCCTTTTGGGGTGGCTGATCAATTTACTGGTTAAAATCTGCTACATTTAAGCAGTTACTTGAATACATCTTAATTGTTTTCTTGACTTTCCTTAATATTCTTAATTTTAAGATATACTTCCATTTAATTATTCATATAGAAAAAGAGAGGATAAAGAGAGAAGTAAGATGAAAAAGAGGAAGCAATAAAGGTCCAATATCTAATCATGATGCTGTCTGCCTTCCTTCTCTATCATCTTGGGGCAACCACTTACAAGGGTAACTGGCAGGTTTACCGGTTAACAAGTAGCCCATCACAGTGCTTTTGGTGCATGACTATGGGTCAACATGCACCCTAAACAGCTCAATAACCTGATAAGTAATCAAAGAAAAAGATACATTAAATTCAAATTGTCGATGTTGTTCTTCAAATTGAAGTGTAGAAACTTAAGTAACCAAGCCTTCCGTAGCATAAAACTAGTTGCCTGCATGACGAATTTTTTTGTGAACCTGTTGGCTAATCAATCATTACGTGATGTCTTAAGTGACTTTTTTTGTTTACTGCCTTCTCTCAGTAAATTAGTAACTCATTTCATTTGTTCCGTTATCCCATGAAAATCCACAGTTGCATGCTTAATTGCCTGCTTGTCACAATAAAACCTTAAGGATCTTTACTTAAACTTTAATGACCAATGTAGGAACTTATCAGTCAGGGCCTGTTTGGTCGTCCAGGCCCAAAGTCCTACAGGATTCAAGGATTGGGCCAGCACAACTAGGAAAATCAGCCTGGTTAGGCCCTCGGAGCTTAATGCTTTAGTGGAGCTTTTCATTCATTTCTGTACTTGGAATACCATCCAGAACCTTTACTCATTAACTCAGCTTCCCTTCTTCCACTGCCATGTTAATTTCATTGCTTATTATTTTTTTTTTTGCAAAAAAAACTTTCCTATCTAGTAGATTCTAAATATTGTCTCTTGGATACGATCCTAGGGTTGTGATGCGGGACAAGATGAGATGGATGGTGAAGCTTAGAAGATTAGCTATTTATGATGAGCAAGGAATCTTACATGCACTAGCTAAATGAAGCATGAGAGAGCAAGAAAATGCAATGAAAGGGACTATTAATTCAAAAGTTGAAACACCCGTAAATGAGATCTTGTTTAAATTAAAAGGAAGGACCATATGGCTAAGAAACCATCTTTACTAGGGCAAGTACCTTCAAATATTCAGATCTTAAGAGTTTAGAAAGGGTTTCCTTACCAACAATGAAAGCTAAAGTGATTGGTGGAGGGTTACTCAACACTTCCAGAAGGGCGAGTGAAAGGTAAGACTTACACACATTTGGCAATGGACTTCACTTGTAGTTGGTTCCAAGGCGAGGTGACCTTCATCTTCAACCGAGATCTTGGAGTGAACCTGCAAAAGAGATCATTAGAAGGCGTGGAAGCAAAGAGAAGAAAGGAATTGAAATAAGGAAGGGAAGAGAAGGAAAATAGGAAGGCTCTTGGAGCTTGGACGGCTTGGACTTGGGTCTCACATCCTCTCTCTTACGGAGCGACACTTCAAACGGCCATGGAAGGACTTCGTTGAAGTGGAATGGGCCTCACACCCCCTTCCTTAAGGAGTGACATTGCTTGTGACAATGGAAGAAGAAAGAAACAAGCAAAAAAAATGTGCCTCACACCCTCTCCATACTTGGAGCGAAAACAATGGCACACGGCCAAGGGAAAGAAGACTTCAAGATTTTATTTCATTCATCAAGTGCCTTTCTTACAAGGGGTTAGGAGATATTTATAGGCCTCCATAGAATTCAGCTATAAGGGATAAGGCTATCCTAACCAACATTAATTGTAACTAATTTGGTTATAACAAATAGATAGGTTATAACAAGATTAGGTAATTGGTTGTAACAACAAGAGGTTAGTAGTTGTAACTATAGTTGGTTGCAACCAATTAGCACATGTGGCGGGGTGATGCAGCCTTCCTTGCTGATGTGGCGTCATTGTTGGAGGGTGAAGTGGAGAATGAAGTGGCATTCTACATGGCAAGGTGTTGGGAAGTTATTTCAAGTTGTTCCAAGTAGTTGAAGGGAGTTGGAAGTAGTTGAATTGGTTGGCGCCCAAGAAGGAAGTTGATGATGTGGCGTCCAAGGATGTAGTTGGCTTCATGTGGCGTCCAAGAAGTTGAAGAAGTTATGGAAATTGTGTTCAGGGGTGAGATCAGGCTCCTTCATTTGTTCAAAATTATTATTTAGTTGGGCTAGTTGTTGTTCAGTTAAAGTCCTTAGTGTTGCCTCAAGATTGGAATCCATGGATAAACCAAGCTGGGTTTGGGATTGCTGGTATTGAGTTCCTGATCTAGTTAACATGCAGTGCAAATTCCTAGCTTCTAGGACTCCTAGACCTAGAAGTTCAATGTAACAGGAATTGACTGGGTGCCAATCAAGACCGCAGTTACCCTTTCAATTGGCCAGTTGAGAGGTGGGATTGCGGGAGGCTTCCCTCGCTTTCACAAGGTCTCGATTAAAAAAATCGTAGATCCACTTAAGACGTTTGCTGTTGGACCCCTAATCTTAGACATCAATATCAAGGAGCAAATATAAAATCAATCAATACTAAGTCTCATCAAGCACATGAACTTGACTCGTTGATGTCCCTAGCTTAGGTTCCTACTCGATTTTAGATTAGGCTCAGGTCGATGCAAGATGTAGGTGGTCCTTTTGGGCCAAGGAAAGGTAATGAAGTCCTTCCCTTGTGATTGAATGCCTTTAAGTGTTTCAAAATTGATGCACAATCAAATCTCCAACTAACCAATAGAACTTGTAATTCAAAATTCAAATTTTAAAATTTAAAATTTCAAATTTTAAAATTAGAATTTTCAATTTCAAAGTCATGAATTCAGAATTCAATGTTTTTTTTTTGAAATTTTAAAATTTTGAAGGAAAACTTGAAGGCATGATACTAGAAATTAATGCAAAATTTTAGCAATCATACTTGTCCTAGTAAACATGCTGTGATATCAAATTGATGCGGGACAAGATAAGATGGATGGTGAAGCCTAGAAGATTGGCTATCTATGATGATCAAGGAATCTTACATGCACTAGCTAAATGAAGCATGAGAGATCAAGAAAATACAGTGAAAGGGACTATTAGTTCAAAAGTTGAAACACCCGCAAATGAGATCTTGTTCAATGTAAAGAGAAATGACCATATGGCTAAGAAACCATCTTTACTAGGGCAAGTACCTTCAAATATTCAGATCTTAAGAGTTTAGGAAGGGTTTCCCTACCAATAATGAAAGCTAAAGTGATTGGTGGAGGGTTCACTCAACACTCCTAGGAAGGGCGAGTGGAAAGTAAGACTTACATACCTTTGGCAATGGACTTCACTTGTAATTGTTTCTAAGGCGAGGTGATCTTCATCTTCAACCCGAGATCATGGAGAGAACCTGCAAAAAGATCATTAGCAGGCATGAAAGCAAAGAGAAGAAAGGAATTGAAATAAGGAAGGGAAGAGAAGGAAAATAGGAAGGCTCTTAGAGCTTGGACGGCTTGGACTTGGGTCTCACACCCTCTCCCTCACGGAGCGACACTTTAAATGGCCATGGAAGGATTTCGTTGAAGAGGAATGGGCCTCACACCCCCTCCCTCAAGGAGTGACATTGCTTGTGGCAATGGAAGAGGAAAGAAACAAGCAAGAAAAATGGACCTCACACCCTCTCCACACTTGGAGCGAAAACAATGGCACACGGCCAAGGGAAAGAAGATTTCTAAGCTTTCATTTCATTCATCAAGTGCCTTTCTTACAAGGGGTTAGGAGGTATTTATAGGCCTCCATAGAATTCGGCTACAAGGGATAAGGCTATCCTAACCAACATTAGTTGTAACTAATTTGGTTATAACAAATAGGTAGATTATAACAAGATTAGGTAATTGGTTGTAACAACAAAAGGTTAGTAATTGTAACTATAGTTGGTTGCAACCATTAGCACATGTGGCGGGGTGATGCAGTCTTCCTTGCTGATGTGGCATCATTGTTGGAGGGTGAAGTGGAGAATGAAGTGGCATTCCACATGGCAAGGTGGTAGGGAAGTTATTTCAAGTTGTTCCAAGTAGTTGAAGGGGATTGGAAGTAGTTGAATTAGTTGGCGCCCAAGAAAAAAGTTGATGATGTGGCACCCAAGGAAATAGTTGGCTTCATGTGGCGCCCAAGAAGTTGTGGAAGTTGTGATAGTTGTGGTAGTTAAGTTGGCTTCAATGTGGTGAGGAAGTTGAAGTAGTTGATGCTTCCTTGCTTTTGTCCATTGATCATCTTGACCAATTTACCTTAGCAACCAATCCATAAAGAGTCTGGGTGAATTAGATTAGTTTGAAATATTTCCCATTGTCGGTGTCCGCACCAGGTTGCCTCTACTTGCATATAGTATCACAATAATAATGAATTAATTGTTTGAAGTTCTAGAAGACGACAAGTCAGACTGATGTAAATGTATCTAGAGGATGAAATATATGATTAAAAGCACCAGTCCCCATTCTTAGTAGACTGTTGTATGTTAATCTTATTACAATATACTTTGGTTGAAAACTTGATAATTGATGAATTATTTGTATATGCCAATAATGTACATGTTTTATTAGTTTGAGGATCAGGATTTAAAAGCTGTAACAATTGCACAAAGGTCAACAAGAAGCTAACATGGTAGTGGACTCAGAAGGATTCAGAGCTCATACCGGTATATTATAGTGTCCTATTCCTGTCTTGGATCTTGACAGCTTGTATATTTACTGAAATGTTTAAGTTATTCTTTTTTTGATGTACATAGCTATTGTATATCTTGGGAGCCTGTTAACCATTTAATAAGTGCAGTTATATTGAAAGTTGAGATCTTTTACATTCTTATGCAAACTTGTTATTATCCAGTTTTCAAGTTTTCTGTTTTCTAGATAGGCTTTTGTAAACTGCTAGTTGATTATAACCATGTCCCTGTTTGCTGTAGCGCATTCAATATCTTTTTTTAAAATTTTGATAATTCTGCTATCATTCTTTTATTCTGCATGGGTCTAAACTAGCAATTCTTGCTGCAGGTATGATAAATATTACCAAACTCCTCGTGTATGGCTTACTGGATATGATGAGGTTGTTCCACTTTAGTTATGTCATTATAATGTGCTAATACATGCAAAGTAGTAAAAAATTGAAAGTAACAATATATTTTACAAGACAAGTTGGATGCTATATACTTATATGAATCATGTTTGGTAGTAGGTTGTTAGCCACCATTTGGCATTCAATGTTAACTAAGCTACAACCAACCATTCTAGAAAGTTTATAAAACCTAACTGTTACATGTTATCCCTAAGATATATATTCTAGAATGAATGGTTTATTGACTGACCTATATTAAGAATGAGTTATACTTCCTGAAATCTTTTTGAATGAAGTCACCACAAACATCTAGCCTTTTCCTAACTATTTGGGGCCAGCATTATGGATCTTTATTTGCCAAGTATTCCTATTTAGGACCACCTCTGATATTATTCCAAATTTCTCACTATCCTTTCTCAAAACCTCCATCCATGTCATCTTAGGTCTTCTTTCGTTTGGACCTTTTGGTATCACGTTAAATATAAACCAAAGATACCTCTCATTACTGGAGCCTCCTCAATTCTTTGTTGTTCATGTCCATATCATCTCAATCAATTTTCCATTATTTTGTCCTTAATATGTGCAAGTTCTATACCCCCTCTAATATATTCATTTGTCATTTTATCTTTTCTACTTTTACTACACATCATCTCATCCAACATTCTCCTTTCTACTTGTTTTTATATACTTTCTTTATTCCCCAAACATGCTTTCTACTTAATTCTTTATTCCTTGTTTTATATACTTTCTTTATTCCCCAACACCTTGAAGTATGCAACGTAGCTTGCATACCATTTCTATAAAATTTTTCAAGTTTAAAGGCATGTAGCTATCATATAATATTTCAAATACACCTCTTCACCTTCATCCAACAGCTTTAGTTCTATAATTTTTCTTTAAGTCTCCAATTTATGTGGAATCCCAGAATATTTCAAATGCACATCTTTCAGTTCATCCAACCAGCTCTAATTCTATGGCATATAGTTCATCTATCTTGCCAATATTTTGTATAATTGATCCTAAGTAATAGAATGGTCGCTTTGAGGTATCTCTTGGTTATCAATTAGTTGATCATATCTTTATTTCCATTTCACTAAATTCTCATTCTATATAATTTTCTTTCTTCTAATTTTTAAGTCTTTATTCTCCAAAGTTTTCTCCAGAAATCCAATATAGTATATAATCTAGTTCTTTTTTCATCAATCAACACTATGTCATTTGCAAATAACATACACCATGCTACATCTTCTTGCATATTAGCATGAGCTTAGTGCTAATCCTTGATTCAAGTTTATTGTAACTGGAAATATACTTCAATCACAGCAATTTCTAGCACTTGTTAATGCCCACCCAGCATACATGTCCCCAATTATATTGATTTCCTACAACATAATTCTATAATTTGTGCTGTTATTTGTTTTTCTTGATTTTGGTATTGATCCTTATGTTGCAACTTGTTTAGTGGGTTGTTAGTGTTAGGCTGGGCAGTGTTATGTATCAGTGCCAAAAATTAGTAATTGGATTTTCCAAATTGATAGAACGAATGGTTACCTTTTGTTTCTTTTTTTCTTTCTAACTTTTAAATTATGGCTTTTTTTGGGTATGTGTTTATATATGATGGGGCTGACTGGGGACATTGCAGTCCTAATTATAATTTGTTTACTTAATTGTATTTTGGTGGATATGGACTGTTGGAGACTTGACCATAAGTAGATGTGATGTTTGGATGGTGACTTTTGGGATTGCTTGCTGAAGCCGTGGGATTTATGTTAATATTTGCAAGAATTACCTATAAAAGTAGTATTGTTTTAACAGGCCATTTACCTTATCAACTTATTTGCACGTGTTGCAGTCAAGAATGCCTTTACAATCAGAGCTTGTACTTGAAGATGTTAGCCAGGACCATGCACACAAAACGGTGATGCCTTATAACTGGTCTAATTTTCAAATGTGACAGCACCATATGCCTTGTATTAATATTTGACATCATACTATATACTGGACTTTTGTTTCATGTATGAGCTTCTCAATTCTAATTACAATTGGCAGATATGTGTGTGATTTTAGATTTTAGGTTCATGCAACATCTGAGAATTCTGAGTTAGGCTAGGCTCCACTATTTCTAAGAAGATAGACAAACAGTACTGTTTCATGGTTAGTCATTAGATACTAGTTAGGTTTATATATATACAGCCGCTCAAGTTTTTTTTTTTTTTAATCATTAAATGATAAATGAAAAGATGTTATGATTAACAGAATTTATATGAAGGGTTGGTGTCAGGGCCTTTTTCTTTGACCATAATCAAGTTCTTCATTTCCTCTAAAGACACGTTCAAATCTTGCATTCTGTTGTATGATGAATTTGGTGTTTTATCCATTGTCCCGGGTTTTTCACTTTTCACACTATGGCTTTTCTGGTGTTATCATTATTTTTTCCAACAGTTGAATTATGATTTCTTAACTTAATGTTGTTTTCTGTTTTGATTTGTATAACAATTTCCATCACATCTGGAAGAAATACAGGTGACAATTGAGGATCATCCTCATTTGCCTGGGAAGCACGCATCTGTTCATCCATGTCGACATGGTGCTGTGATGAAAAAGATCGTTGATGTTCTAATGTCACATGGTGTTGAACCAGAAGTTGACAAGTAATATTCTTTGCCGTGGCATTCTTGGTACTTATAAGCCTGTATATTGCATTCATGGTGGCCCAAAAATATTTCCATTTCTCATGTTTTTTAACAAAGATACTGTCTTCTTGTTAGATTGGCCAATTTGAATTAATGATATACGTTCTCCGTGAGCCTTTCTTACCATGTGCATTATCACATTAATGATTCCAAGTTTTCAGTTTTATTATGCAGTTGCCTGTTTATGTGATTCTCCCTTGCGGTTAATAATTGTCCTTTTTTACTTATGTTAATGTTCTGTAGAATGCAGATCGTATTAAGTATTAACAGTTTCCTGTTCTGTATTCTTTTAAACTATGCTTTCCTTACATTGCTTCTACATTTCATTGCAGGTACCTTTTCTTATTCTTGAAATTTATGGCTTCGGTGATTCCCACCATTGAATATGACTACACTATGGACTTTGATCTGGCAGTTCTAGTCACTGATAAGAGGTATGCAACTTGTTATTTAATTTTTGATCGAGTCACTACTACAATTATCTGGGGTATGGGGATGCAGGACAAAGATAAAGTTAATATTATCAATATTTGGGAGAAAACATTATATGCAAATATCAAAATAGGGAATGTTTACACATGTATACGAACCAAATTTAATGCACTTACTCTATATGCACCGCACTCTAGGTTGACTAGCTTTATTCTTATTCTTCCTCTTCTTTTTCGTGTCTTTTTTTCTCCTCTTTTCTTTTTTTTTTTTCTTCGTTTTGTGTGGCCTCACAGGTGGGGTTTGAGGGTGTTGAATTAGCTTTGTGCATGTTTGTATGACTACATTAATGTAATCACTGTGACTTGACAAGCTGCACTCAGATTCTGATTTACGGTTTCACTTGAAGCAGGTGACTGGTAGGGTTGAGAAGGCGCTTGGTGTAGTCATGCATGTCTATGTGCAGTGTATCTTCGTTGCCAGTGTATAGTTTTCATGCATATCTGAATTATCAGGAACATGATAGCAGCTTGTTCAAACTCTTATATGTTAGTGAAACAGTTTGATGGTTATTTATTACTCAAATAAATTAAACAATAGAGGAAAAAAATAGCATCGAGCCTATATCTGGAAAGCATCATATACTTTTCTGGTTGGTGTCCACTCTTATGGCTGGTAACTGTGGTATTAGGAAGGTGATCTGTTGTCTTCTTACTTGCTCAATTTATTTTTTCATGTTCTTAGTGTCAAGGTTTTAAATCTGGTAGAATGAGACTGGTCCGATTTTTTCAAGGAATTGGATGCATCACCATCCTGGTACTTAAGATAGAGAATGTCTCAAGACATCCCAATCGTGATACTAGGATGATGATGAGATGATCTTATTTTGACATATAAGATGGTACCCATCTTGATGTCTTGTGGATATCTTGCCAAATACGTTTCTAGTCAGTGCTCAACTCCATTCCCAGTTGGTTGCCTCAGGGGTCCCAAATGGTATGTCATATGTTATTTTAGATAGTATTTGGTTCTCTTATTTTAGATGGGGTTATTTACATTATTCCTCCAAACAGGTGAAAAAATAGTGATGGGCTGTCCTGTTTTAGCTATTTTGGTTAATCCTTGGTATTCTAAAATTGTTATTCCATGATAGATCATGGAATAGGTTATTCTAGCTCATTTTATTTTAATATGGTGGGTCATCTATTCATATTGTATTAATTATGTTTGAATAAAATTGTTATTTCAGATTTTAATCAAACAGAAATTGAAATAATAATAATAGTTATTTTTTGAGAATTTGTATTATTATTTTAGGAATAAATTTTGAGTATCCAAACACCATCTTTTAATCAGCATTTTATTGGGATAAGGCACCCCAACCAACAAGCTGGGGAGGCATTATGTCAACTGATGTTAGCCCGGAATGCTTAAGCTGAAGCTGGTTAAGCAATGTCTGAGTGTGCCGGGGAAAGCTTTCCTATGGGTCTGGTTTGTGCACGCTGGTTCATGGTCCACGGGTGCTAGACGTCCTTTGTGAATATTTTTGATGATACTGATGTCATGTTTGCTTCTGCTTTTGTCCATTGGCATCTACGTCTTAAACAGCAGACCTTTAACCCTCAAAAAATGTCCTCAAAAAATGTTACGCAAGTGATTCCTCTGTCATGCATAGGTAGTTTAGTCAATGTTTTTTATCATGGTCAAGAATCCTCTGTCATGCATAGGTGTAGGTTAGTCAATGTTCTTTTATCATGGTCAACATTGGAATCAATGGGCCACGCTATGGAACCTGCATATCATCGTGCCTCGGGTTAGATCTTGTTTTGGACCTGCTTCGAAATACAGAGTCCACAAAAACCTTGGTTTTATGCTTATACAATGAGCATATAAAGAAAACTTGCCAAGCACCCTCTAATTCATCATTTTTAATCTTCCTGCAATGAGTTGGTACCAGAAACAAGCTGATCATATAGATACTTGCATACCTGTATGAAAATGATGGTGAGGTAACTTAAAAACCAAAAAGGAAAAAGAAATATTGTTCCGCCATCACCACATTTTGCATCAATTTTTTTTGTCTGACAGTGCTAAAAGCAAAAACTCTGGGAACTGTATATTTTAATGCAATCTTTTTGGATATAATCAGGTATTTAAACACAGGCTGCAAATTAGAAACATGGTCCAGTACACGGTCCCAAGAGATTCCGCAGCAGGCTTGCAGGCACAATGCACATCGAGCTTCATCCCACCAAGGGCCAAGAGTAGAATGTGTCATTTTAGCTTTAATCTTTCTGCACAGACCAGCTTCAATATTGAACTTACAATCAAACATATCATTGTGCTTTAAATGAAAAAAGACCAGATCATTCAAAATGATGTCGTGAAAGAAACAAGAAATACCTAGAGGCTCTGCTCCACTGATGATCACAACTAGCTAGATCCATATATACACATAACAGACGACAGATGCCTCAGGGCAAAAGCCACGTCAAACAATAAAAATTTTACCATGCCACTCACTCGAAGGAAATGTACAAGATGCAATCTGTTAAAATCAACAGGAGCAACCTTAGAATTTCTTATTAGCTATTGCAGCCCGACTAATCGTATATTGTACAATGCCAGGTATGCAAGGGAACAATGGGCTCTCCATTGTATTTCGAAACAATAGAATGGATAGGGCAGAGGCTGATCAAATAGTCCAATGGATGCACTTGGGGCTTTTACATGGATGACCTGAAAGCCATGTGCTGAAAGACCTACACTTAAACATGGGCCACCCATTTCCTGCAACCAGCCATGGATGGAGAGGAAGCTGCAAATTCACCGACCCAATCAATTCCCTTCCCCCAAACCGCCTCCTAATATGTTACAAACACAAGCATGCGCACGACAGTTCATCTCAATGCCTTTGGATTTCCATCTCGAGCACAAACAGCTTGCACATCCTCATATATAGATAGGTTTGACATCATTGGGACCAAAACTCGCGCCACATGTTGGACACCTGCGTTGGCGATTTTCAAGGGTCCTTTGAATGCACTTATTACAGAACAAATGGTAGCATTTGGCAATAACCACCTAGGTCCATGAGAAAAGAATTGCCTGTCAGCATATGTGGACACAAAGAGAGTAGAACCCAGTAGATTAACATGATAGCACTTATCACAATAAATAATCACATACTCAGCCTCACGTTATAATAATATATGGCTTGAAGTACCAATAAAAAGTTAATGTTATGTCATTTCTAAGCTTCAGTTATGCAATCTAATAGGCTCCATAAGCAGAGTAATTTTTTTTTTTAGAAAAAAAAAAAAGCTAAAAATATGTTGAGTTCTTACCTCTTTTTGCCGGTCAAGGCAGACACTACACTTCAGTATTCCCCTGTATTCACTTATTTCTTGCCCAAGCTTTTCCAGGACTAAAGAGCCCTCGGTTTGGGCCCTAAGATGTGCAGCTTCCTTGTCATGACTTCCAAGTCCTCCTCTATTCTCTTCTTATTAAACCTGATTGATTCAATAAAGAATTCATGAGCTTTAGCAACACAATCTCATCAAGACTACAAATTAGAAGATTAGTAATAATCACCTCTCTATCTCTGACTCTATTAGCAGCTCGGTAACATCCAGTTGGCTTTTCTCTGCCTTCCTTTGTATTCCATCCAATGATTGCCTCAACTGCTGAGACTCTCTCTGCACATCTAATAGCCTCCTCTGGGCATTCTCCAAAATAACAGAATTTTGCCCCCCATCCTCTTCAAGTTTCACAACCTGCTCTGACCAAACTTTTAACTGCAAAAGGCACAGAATTAAATTTCAAGAACCAATTTGTTGGGGAATCAAACATCTAAAAAGCTACCTGCTCATCCAAGCATCCAACTTGCAGGTTATATAAATCCATGACAGAATTTGCTTGCTGCAATTTTTGGTCCATTGCATGTATTTCTGTTCGCAGCGCATCATTCAGTTGCCTTGCTCTCACACCCTCAATAACAAGCTAAACAAGGAATCATACAGAGTGAGGTAGAACTTCGAAGTAATTCATACAAATGCAAAACAAGAACTATTTTCACTGGTTATTCATTTTATAATTTTAAATCTGTTCTTGCTAGCCTTCGGCGCTGAGTGAAATGTTGCCATAGTTACCAGAAGCAGATGCGGAAGCGGGGAGCTGGTGCAGGTAACAGGAATCTTTAACAATCAGAAGTGTACATAAGAAATTGGTAAATCAGAAAATACCTCTGGAGACTAGGAAGCCTCAATAATGGAGGCTCCATTGGTATAAACTTTTTAGCTATAAAAAATGTACGTCATTTAACTCCAAAAAACTTAAACCGAGATACAAAGCAGACATCTTTTTACCAAATAGGCCACTCATCCAAAGATATGTCCCATAACCTACAAACCCATGTAAGGTAATCGCCAAAGCATACTTAAGCCTCCAAGCTTCATGACTCCCATACAGTTTCCATGCCATAAATCTGAGATTTTGTAAACACACTGTAGTCATGATATTTTTAAGTAGGCTTGAATCTCATCTTGCCTCGTCCTTTAAGGCAAAGCTCTTTAAAATGCCTTGAGGCTCATGGGTAAGTTATATATAAAATAAGGCATGAATATTGTATCATACAAGACACGTCTTATGCCCCATAAAATGCCTTTCATAGGTGCACATAAAGTTTTAATTACTCACAACCAATGGAAATAGGATATGAATTTCCTATTTTTGAATGGTTTTCTTTTTGTCTCTAAAATGCCAAAAAACAATGAGGCTATGTCATTGTAACTTATAAGCTTCACATAACGGTGATATTAAACCAATTATTTTTTTTTCCAACTTGAAGAATGAAGTTCTAGATCTTTACTAACACCTGGTAAAGTATCCCCTAAACATAATAATCATTTTGTTTATTGCATTTTCATGCAATACTTCTCATTTTCAAACTGCTTCATTTGACGAAACATGCAAACATGATAATGCCCACTTTTCCTGCCCATGCATGCTTCGATTTTTGATTTCCTGCAATTCTGTATCATGGTTAAGTACTAGACAACTTTAGAGGCAACTTTCTTTTCTAAGGATGCCATGACTTGCATTGAGGCCACCACTGCCCACAACCCTCCCTCTAGCCAATCAGAAACTAGCAAAATCATATAAGAAATCATTTCCATTCTGTCTATCCAAAGGAAGCACGCTCCAGGCCACCTCATAAAATGAGGGCATCAACTACCGGGGTGATACACTTCTGCATATGACTCAACAGGTTGAGAGCACATAAATGAACCTTTTGGTTTACAGACCCCATTATTTTCTACAATGTATTTGAAACAAGACATTTGAATGACAAATTGCAAAGCCAGTAAGGCAGTCTAGGTGAGACAAGATTGACCAACCTAGCACCAATATCAATGATTGGACCCATGCAGTAATCATAAGGGCAAAGACCCAAGCCTATCCAACCTTGTGAGCTTTCTGTATGATCCTCCAAAATCAATAGGACAGAAGCTGAAAATAATTCTTCTATTATGTACCCAACAAACAGTTGAGTCGTTGATGACTATTATACTTATTACCAGTTCTGCAATCAACTATTATACCATGGAACAGCAAAAAAAATAAGTCTAAAAGGCACAGTAGATATCTGACAACAGAGAAAATCCAAGAGAAGCGAGGGAACACCTAAAATCAAACAAGATACGATGAGAAATTCATATCGTCAGAATAGTCTAAAGGCTCACAGCAAGCTACCTAATCCAGTCAAATATCAGTCTATGACAATTTTTGCTGCAAAGTCATCTGATAGCAAAGAGGATGGTGTCCCATGCTTCTGATGATCAACTCAAAACCATCGGATCCTTTGTTCATACAACGTCAGCCTGCAACTGCCTCTAAAGCCAAATTGAACATCAAAGCTATGTGATGGCTATTCCACAGCTAAAAAATATGAGGCATTACATGTCAGAATCTGACCACAGGCATCCATGAACTAAAAATTTTATGTTTCAAGTAATTTGCTTTTGAATACCAACACTGTGCATAATTATCCAAAAGAATACTTCACCAACCCAACATAATTTTAAAAAAAAAAAAAATGAAACTTTATCACTTTCATCATGTCTAACGAAGAGCTTAACTCAAGCCCATTTTGAATGGCATCAATTTCAGCTATAGATGAGGGGATATGACCATTTTAGTACAGGTTTGCTCTGGTAAAAGTTGAGGACAGAGATGCTGGTGATTATGATTTTGCCATTGCATGGCTAGCTAAATGAAAACATGATGTGACAACTGTCTATTTTTCTGCTAATATTTGTTAAGATGGTTTATCAAATATTAAGTCCTAGTATTAGATAATATATTTTTGTTTCATTTCTCATTGCAGTCAAGTTTACAAGAATTAGGCAATGAATCCACCATAGATGGGGCGTTACTCTTGAAGTTGAGGACGAAACCTATAGGCTATGGTATAAAATTAAAAACTGATGTACTCTTTTGCATACATAATGGAGTTAATAAAATTTGAGTTTTCTCTTCTACCTTCTTTGTGGTTTGAGGCCATCGTGAGAGGTTGAGCAACCTCAATTTGAGTTTGCCTGATGATCTTGTGTACCCCAGGCCAGTTTTAACAAAGCCTTGTGAAGTCCAAAGTGTGACTGAAGGTGAAGCTGGAAACAGGTGCAAGGTCAAAGATCAAGCTGGAAAAGGTGAAAGGCTTTAAAATTATCTATATTACCAGTTTACCTTGAACCCTCCTATTCTCCCATTTTATTTCATTATTTCCACTTCTGTCCATTAATTTATCTTCTTTCACCTGCTGTCTTATATTTGTAACTCTTTACATTGGAGGAAAAGGAGGACCCTACCTTTACCTGCTTCATCCCCTCTGCTTTAACACAACTTTTTGCAGCAATCTTAAAGTCCACAAGATAGCATGATGACCCATTGTTTAAGCCAAGGTTTTCTAAACCGGTACCACTACCCATACCAATTACTAGCCAGTATAGTACAGTACGGTACCGGCTTGATACGGTGCCAACAAATAATACGGGGTAGTTGTGCCAATTAAAACCCGCACGTCTTTTTTTCTTTTTTTCGTTTCTATTTTTCTATTTTTTTGTTTTTTAGGTTATATCATCAATTTTAAATTTTTTGAATGATTAATCAAATTGATGCATGTTCCATTTTGTTACTTGTTTTCCTCAATATCTTGATGCCTTCCCATCTTTATATAAAGTACTTTCCTCCTTTTTCATATTATAGCCATAGCTGAACTGTCTTAAATCATGGATATTTACAATAAAATATATTATTATGGTATGAAATGATTAATATGGGTTTTTTCTGTGCTGTCCCTTTTTTTAAAAATGTTTGATGCCTTCTATCTTTATATAACATATTTTCCTCTATTTTCATACAACAGCAAGAGAAAGTATGCTTGTTTTCTCAAATGTCTATTATGGTATGAAATGGCTAATGTTATTTATTTTCTCAAATATTTTGATGCTTTTTCATCTTTATATAACATACTTTCCTCCATTATTATATAATAGCCATAGCTAAATCATCCTAAATCACGAATGATTACTATGAAATATAATATTTTGGTGTAAAATGGCTAATATGATTTTTTTTTTCTCGTGCTATTCCTTTTCTTGTCAAATCTGTCGAAGCCTTTCCTTCTTTATATGATACACTTTCCTACATTTTTATATAATAACATGATAAAAAACATGATTATTTATTTTTTTCAAATGACTATTATGGTACAAAATGATTAATATGGTTATTTTTTTAAGTATCTTATGCCTTTACATTTTATATAATATCCTTTCCTCCATTTTTATATGATAGCCATAGCTAAATCGTCTGAATCACGACTGAAATATACTATTATGATAAGAAATGGCTAAATATGATTTTTTTCCCCGAGCCGTTGCTTTTTTTTCAAATATTTTGATGCCTTTCCATCTTTATATAAACATAGTTGTGCTTGCCTTTATTTTCATATAATAGCCAAAGTGGTGCATTATTTTTCTAAAATAATGGCCATGCTAGGATACTCGTTAGCATCTACTGGCCGATTCAAATAAGCAATCCTATGCACGGTATTTTTTATGCAAAAAACTTGCAAATTTTAATAACTATAATGCTCATGATCGAAAAAGTCTATTAAAATTTTTAAATAAAAAAATAACAAATTATTGCAAATCCTTCCAAATAAGATGCATTGATCTTCACCAAAATTGTCCGAAAGAATTAAGAAACAAATTTTCATTTGATAAAAATTAACTTAAAATAGGACATGATACGGAATCAGTCATGTTTGATAGATTTAGATTAAGATATTATTAAGATTTTTGACAAATTAGTCATCCAAAGTCAAGTACTTCAAAAGGTTCATATAGACGAAACAAGATATTTATAGACTTTTGCAAGAAAAAAGTAAAAAAAAAGCTCTTCTATAACTAATCTTTGATTTCTCCGCATTTTTTCTATATTTTTCTCTTTTTTTACTGTGGAAATAAGTTGAAAGAGAGAAGAAGTCCGAGACTTCTCCTCTCACCCCATCCACACCGCCCGATTTTGCTTGGAACCATGCCAAACCGCCTAGCTCATATCCATTCTTGTCGATTTGATGGCAGAATCAAATTCCACTGCCAAACCAACCTGGTTCAAGCCTAGTACAGTTCAGTACAAGCCAAACCGGATGGTTCAACATGGTTCCGAAAACCATGACTTTAAGTATTACCAAACTTAGTCTTTGGCATTTTGGAAATGATGTTAAGGCATTTTTTCCTTTTGCCTTTTCCTTAATCTTTCTCCAATCCTCTTTGATTGCTTCCTAGCTGGCTTTCTTCTCTACCATGTTGCTCATTTTGTACATAAATATTACCTGAATTTCCCCCTTCAAGAAAACAGTGAGTATGAAAAATCCGATCAGAATAACATCAGCGTTCTCCAAAAACATCAACAGGCCTCCACTTAAAGAGAAGCTCTCTAATAACAACCTATTAACCATGCCAAAGTTAAGACAACTATTTGTGTTTTTATGCTCGGAAAATTATTATGACCTGATCAATAGGCCAAACTTGCAATGCATCCTCATTAAACAAAATGGCATGCTCTAGAGAACCTTCTTTATCATGTTTAATTTACACAAAATGTCCTCAGATACTCCAAGACAACATATGTGCATAGCATTCTTCCAATCAATGTTTTATATCAGTTTTGCGCACATATTCACAATTCCTAGGTTCAACCATGTCGATGATATGAAAGGAAAACAGCAAATTGTCTCCAGGACAATGGGCTTCTTCCTTTGCTTTGTGATGTAATCATAATTTCTTTTTGCTGACCATAAAAAGACCATGCATCACACTTGTTTATTTCATAAATACATGCTTGTATAATTGCAAATGTCAACATGCATGTTCATTTTAATTGCTGTAGGTATTGTTTATCACTACATCTAGAGAAGCAAATGCCTTGTACATGTCTGGCTCCAAGTTTAATACCAGAATGCATGTGGTGTAGCAAGATAGCTTTCTTTGTAAAATCATTTAACCGCTAAATCTTCAGAAAATGACACAAATGGCTACTGGAGGTCCGGTTTACATCCTATGATTCTAAACCAAGAAGTTTTTGCCCGCTTATTCTAATCCTCTACTTTGTAAAAAAAAAAATAGCAGTTCTATGTTCTCACATGCAAAGATGATAATCATGCTATCTAACAGAATCAAGGTTTACAAGGTGCTATGACAATATTGAAGGAACAGACTGTAAACAAACCCAGCTGCAGCCATTACAAATATAAATTTAAAAGTCACCTTGATGTTGTAATCATCTCTTTCTGTGATTTGCTGCAACAGGTGTTGATTTTGAGTTTGCATGTCTTCGTATGCTTGCCCAATACTCTGCAAGGAATACATGAGATATTTACTCCTAAGTATACTTCCATCAATTGTAACTGTCACATTTAATAATATTACAAGAGGGATTCCGAACCTCAATCTCAGATAAATAGGCTTCACCTTCCTCATGTTTGGATTTCAGAGTCTCAGAGTGGTTATATATTTCCCTGAACGGAATGTAACAGGCATTTCATCATTAACTTCTTCAAGCACAATAACAAAGAAAAACTCTAAACAACTCACCGTTACTATTCCTCTGCTAGAATAAATACAAATATAGGTCTTAAAATGAATAAAGAGCTGAGCCTGACACGTTTAGATCAGTAAACAACGGATAGCTCTTGAGCTTCTAAAGCTTTCCAAGAACTAAGGCAAATAATACTATCGACTCCACTAACAATCAAGCACTGCTGCAACAATTACTAGCTGGCCTGATGAATCCACCTCACCAATCTTTCATGATACATTCTCCTTACAAAATTATATCAAGGTTTGCACTCTCATTGCCCGCCCTGCACCCGTACCATGTTGGTATAGCACTGGTACCAGGGTCAGAATGATACATGTTCTTTACAAAGTTATATCAAGGTTTGCAATCTCACTTCCAGACCTGGACCAGTATCATGTTAGTATAGCATTGGTACATCTGGTGCCAGGGTCGGATCAGCATATTGCAGTAGGTGTAGTAGTCATAGTTGTAGTAGTAGCAGTAGTAGTAGTAGTAGTAGTAGTACCAGCCAGTTGAGCATATTGTAGCAGTAGTAAGATTTAAGATTCATGCAATCTGCAACATGTTAAATATTAGGACTAGAACTTATATTGCTGGCAAAGTATGATCATATGTTAGTATGTTTATGCATGTCTTCCCTTCAATACTCAAAGAGTCAGAAGAAAACAGAAACAAATACCTTCCAGAGTCTTCCAACTTCTGCCTCAGCTCTGCGATCTTAGCTTCAGCAGTGGCTAGTCTCTGCTGGGATATTGCTTCAGCTTCATTGGCCGCCTTAACACGAAGCTCCAATTTGTGTTCATCAAGAGATGACTTAATGCTTTGAACAAGAGCCCATGCCTTGTATTCCATGTCCCTAGATTCTATCACTTCTCTGTGTAGCCCACACCCCACCCCCAAAAAAAAAAAGAAAAATAAATAAAATAATAAAGCAGCAATTTTGATAGTAAGAATCAGACAAAGACAGTAGATTAACATATATTAACAAGCAGAAATGCTACCAGTTTTATACTGATGGTCTTTTTTGATGCTTAACAACATTATTTTTTAAAAGAAAAGTATGCCATCAACTTATACAATCAATTAATCAACATATAGTGAAAAGCCAGAAATGCTTAAAGTTTCAATTCCAATAGTTGACAAACATAATGCAATCATGTCCCTAAAACCAAGCTGTCTCACCAGCATCTTTGGCATCACCAAACTAGATACTATATATGCAATATGTATATATAGATATAGAAAGAGATTGAGAGAAAGAAAGATAAGAGAGCATCCACTTTTTCTTTCCATTCCTTAAATAAAGTTAGGAAAGTCACCAGATAGAAAGAGCACTTAATCCGTTCAGGCAAAACTGTAGTGAAAATTATGAAAGAGTAAGAAATGGATAGTACTCAAATCGGCTCTTACAGAGCATGTTAGCAAATCAAATCAGCTGTGACCTGACCTAAGTCCTTTATTAACAAATTATTATATATCTGGGTATGAATGGCAAAACCAGATTACCACACTCAATTGAGAGGCACGTTGGTGAAACTCTTGCAAATCACCCATTTACTTTACTATACTTATACATGCTCACCCAAAAAGCTTATATCAATTCCGTGGAAGCTTCATCTGAATGATGACAGTATTCAGATGATCAGAAACACAGAACTAAACCTAATGAATTCCACTTACTGCCCTCAAAATGAGCATGTTGAAATCACGGAACAATATTTAAAAGTATATTGCATAACGAAGTATTTTATGCAGGGTTTTCTGAACCATGCCAAACCGGCCGGTTCGGAGCGTACCGAACCAGACCCGTGGCCGGCCGGCATGGTTTGGCCATATAAATCGGCACAACACCCTAAAAATCAAAAAAAAAAAACTTACCGCATCAAACGGACACGAACCGGGTCGAACCGGTGTTGAACCGGTCGAAAAGGGCCCGAACCGGCTCGGTACATACGGGAGGGGACAGGTGGGGCAAATTTTTTTGTTTTGTCACATGGCTACTGTAGCCATGTGACTTTTGGGAGGAGGGGGGCTGCCTTGAGTTTAAGAGAGGAAAAGGCAGAGAGCTCGTAAAAGCTCTCTGTTGCAGAGCCGCAGAAAGAAAAACAACTTACGAGCTCTCTACTACAGAGCCGAGGAAAGAAAAACAACGAAAAAAAAATTCCGCGATCATTTTCAACCCAATCAAACCTGCAAAAGTCAAAGAGAAAGGTAGAATCAAGGTACGTATACCTTTCTTTTTCCGTATTTTTCTCTTTTGTATCGTTTTTTTTATTAAAATCCGTACAAAATAGAAAATTAAGAAGAAATGCTGTCAAAATTTATTTGTTGGCTATGATTTTAGAGTATGTGGTAGATCTAGGATAGATCTACACAATGATACTAAAATCTTGATTTTTTATTAAATATATAATTTTTTAAATTAAAAATTAATTTCAGATAAATAAATTAATTGAAAATAATAATTAATAAAAAAAACTGTAATTATAAATTATTAATCTAGGCTCGTAAGCTACTCTCACTATAAATTTCATGTCGATTTATTCAAGTTTTAATGCATCTCATGAATAGTGCCGTAGGTCTTAATTGAAAAAAGTTAACTTTTCGGGATCCATGGATGTATCTGGATCATCCTCATATTCGAGATCCTCTTATCCGCAGCTACCGCAGCTTTTGGTCTATATTATCCATATGATGCATCTGAGACGTCAGCATCCGGTGGTTATTATCCCATGCAGCCCGGAGCATCTTATGGACTAATTTTGCTGCTGTATATTTGGATGGGCCCCTGCACTGCCATATCATCAGTCTCTGGACAGCTCTCAGAGTCGGGACATCAGAGAGGGATCTGCGATTAGTTATGATCCATCACGCATACCTCCTGGGATGAGCTTAGAGGAGTATCATGCTGCCTGGCAGGAGGGACATGCCGAATTTCCTACAGAATACATACATGATCCCTATATTTATAGACATCGTCACTCTACCCGATTCTAGACATTGGTATGTAATATATGTTTATGCTACATTTCACTTTAATTAATTGCTAATAATCTTAGTTTAATTATAATTTTTATTTTATTTTAATTGAAAATAGTCCTAAATATTAGTATTTAGTCCTAAACCCTAAACCGGTACACCACCCAAAACCCTAATCCTAAACCCTAAATACTAAATCCTCCTTAAACCCTAAGCCCTAACCCTTAAAAAATAGATAAAAACCTTAAAATTATAAAAACATCAAAAAAAATTGGACGTACCGGTTTGAACCGGTACACGCCGTACCGTGTGTCGGCACGGTACGGTACCGTACTGGTACTCGTCGGCCACCGGTGCGGCTCCCGGTACCGATACCAGAATCTTGGTTTTATGAAAGCAATTTTATTCCTGATTAATGATGTTATGCGCATAAGTGCGTTAGGACACCAGGACAGCCTATCAGAACAATAGAAAATCCATTCCAGCTTGTAAGGTTAAGACTTTGTTTGGTTGTTCAGAAAGCAAAACAAAAGACATATGTTGGTTATTTGGTAATCAAGGGAAAACTCTAATACCAGGTATGGTTGACAGAAATGGAAATCAAGAACAGGAAAACCACTCCTAGAAATTATTCCCGGAAATCATCACGAATGATTAGTTCTACTCCTTTGTTTGGATAAGTCCAGGTAAATTCCTAGAAAATGAGACCTGGTAGTATATAATATAATATGCATTAATATGTCAATATTAATATTAATATAATGGCATTATTTAATACTATTATTATTCTTGATACAGTTTAATATGATTTAATAATGAATATTACTTGTATAGAATGCTATTAATATTCTTGATGTGACCATACTATTGATATTACTAATGTTAGTTTCATATAATATTTAATAAATAATGTAATATACATTAATTATATATAATACTATATAATCACAGTTTATAATTATGTGAACTATATACCAATAATAGTATAACATAGTAACATACTATATTATATAATATTTCAATTATTAATATAGCAATATCAGAGTTAATTTTGTAACAATATCTTAATTTTCTATAATGATTACATAATTCATGTTAATGTAATATAATATTAGTAAGACTAATAATAACGCTATTATAACAACAATAAAATATGCAAATATGAATAACTATTATACAATATAATAGTATCGATGCAATACCATAATGACTAAAAACTGCCACCAAAATTTTTTGGCAAGCACACATTCAAATAAATACTAATAGACTAATAAGGATCCACTGGCATGAATAAAAATCATAGAGCCAAAGTCCTGTTAATAGCAACATGATGAATGATTGGTGTTCTCATAGGAGATTTTGCAAAAAACCAAGCCCCAAGCAATGCTTGAAATAGGGCAATATAGCAGCACAGCTCTTTGGTCTTAAGCCTCCAGCCAAATTCAAGGACCAAATCAGAACTGAGCCAGACCTGTGCTGACCTTAGAGCAAATTAAGAACCTGTTGCCCTTGGCTGAGGCAATAAGTCCCCAATGGTTTGGGTGCTGGTTGTGGTGCGTGGCATTACATTTAAAAAAACCCAGATTATTGTCCATTCCAATGGGCAACCTGAATCAAATTTTTAATACTCAATTCCAGCTCTAATAACCTAACAATCACCTAATCACATCCCTCTCAATTCCCTCCTTATTCTCTTCCCTGCATAACACTGCCACTATTGCATTCCCAACCATAACTATCCATCATTGTCAACCCTTCACAAGTCTTCACTTGGGGGAGGGGGGGAATGGTCTGAGGAGAGTTCTTGTTGCACCCAAACGCCAGCTAATCTCTCCTTCCTCTCCTGTCCTTTGACCACCACTTGAAGGCCTGTTTTCTCAGACATTGCTACCAAAGCCCCACCCTAGGACGATGCAACTCCAACAGGAGCAACCCCTCCTGACCTCTTTCCTCCTCCCTCCCTATCTGCTCCTATGCTGAGGAAGCCCCAACAATCTTGCTAAAATATCAAGAAGCCATCTTTTCCTGGTTACCAATAATTGCTCAAGGAGGAACCGTAATGCCTTCAGCAAGAAGAGCAAGCCCACCCTCAGTCCTTATTCCCCAACTTTTATTCAGCAAACCTCCTTTTCTTCAGATGGAGCATGAGCTTTCAGCCCAGGCTGCAACAGTAATTAAAAAGTCCAAGGTGTAAAGCAAGGCATCCAGAATATGAAAGAGGCAAGGCATAAGTCATGTTGATTTTACTAAAAGGTTTTAAAATGTATTAATTTTTTAAAAAAAAAAGAACATAAATTTATTTTACACTCGCACATGACTACAGTAGATGGCATGGATAGCATATCTCACACACCAGTATGCACAAAACTTAATGATAACAACACTTTTAAACCACATCAAGGTTTGAATTTGATGCCGCATGATGTGACGCACAACACATCAAAAGAGATCCATATCTTTGGATAGCCTATCTTGTAGGCTTCCCATACAAGGCACAAGTTAAAAATATAGGGTGTGCAGTTCATGTGAACTGCTTAACTGGACACCCTTCACATCATAAAGCCTCCATATGTTCTACAGAGCCTTCCCTTCAGGCATAAAATGACACGATCCTCAAAAAACCTTTCAAAAAAAAATGCCAATAAGAGTTCAGAACGAAAATAAGACAATTAACTAAATTCCAGTATATTAAAACAAAAGCCTCCTGCAACATTCATGCCTTAAAGAACATAAAACCCAAGAAGTTTCAAGTGGCTTTATATTAAAAAATAAAACTTGCTACCTGGAATCAGTGAATTCACGTCTATACATCTCTAGAAATAGCTTCAACTCTTGATTAGTCTGTCTTAAATCTTGAACCTACATCACCATAAACATGCAACCTATGGTAAAGCAGGACACATGAAGTGAAAAATACAAGATATAAAATAGAAAACAAACCAATACATCATGTAATACATCATAAGGAGTAGAGATAGAAAAATTAGCTTAAAGAATACCTTAGATCTACCAAATCTAGAATTAGTTACCATGACATTTACAGGTAATGTAAAACTATCATAAAATTAAAGACTATCACCAGAAGTGTTGTCAATTTAATTACAAAATAAAATCAACATGATGGTGCAAATGTAGGTTATTTTTTGAGTATATGCAACACTGATATGTACAGGCCATTAGTCCAATTTAGTGACAAAGAAACATGAGCACATATGATGAATATGCCAAGTTGAGGATGGGCAAGTCGAGAAACAAGGGCGATGTCAAAATCAGTACACATGTAAAGACTAGAACTAGCCCTAACAGAAAAAGAAAATAAAGTAAATCCTTCTGAAATTGTTTAGAAAATAAGCAAAAGATCAAATTAAAATGTAGAAAAAGTTGGAGGGCCAAGAAAGGACTAGGTACAAAATTACCTTAAGGTGCTTGCCATTTCAAAGTTTTTTAGCCATTGATATGATTAAACAACTCAGTAGCAAACAATGCATGTCATTTACATCTTATGTTTATGAAAGAGGTTGTACGTGGATGTTGTATTTTCATGTCAACATCTGTATAGGCAATTAATATCCTATCTAATCTGACTTAACTAATTAGGCAACTTCATAATCATCCCTTCCTCTCATATGCTGAATACTAAGTTAACAGAAGCATGATTCTCCAAGATCCTTTTCTTATTTATCTATCATCTCCTTCAATCTTCTACTCCAATCATTTCAAATCCATTTAATTCCAGAAAGGTAAGCTCCATGAGCACTAAGATAAGGGTGGCAGTCTGACCCAGTTTTAACACAACCATTAGAAATAATCATAAGGCTAGCCAGCATATTCAATTTCCATTTTTTTCAAAGATCACGGCTAGTTTATTATGTCTTAACTACGACTTCTTAAATTTCTAAATTCAATCTTCAATCAAAGGAAAAAGGAACAAGAAAAAAGAAATGCTCCTCCCCAGTTTGGGGCAACCTTTGAAACAATACAAAACAAGTGTCTAAATCCCAGTCCCAGGAGCAGTATTGGTCCGGGATGGGGTTGAAACACACTCATCCCGAAACTTGGGACAAGTTGGCATCTCGGTGATTCATTAGGACCCCCTTTTTTGTTTTTCTTTTTATTCTTCAAAGGTTTTTGGGAGTTGTTTGTCAAACTTTAGGTTTTAGGATGTCACTTAGAGCTGATGGTTAGGTTCATGGTGCTGGCACCAATACTAGTGCATTGAAAATACACGCAAAAATAACAAAAAATTTGAATATTATCGAAAAACATGAATTTAAATAGAATTTGTTTTCCTTACAATATCAATAAATTTGGTTTCCTAACAATGTCATGAATTTTCTTCCATCAAAAAAAAAAAAAAAACAAAAAATAAAATATAGTTGTACGTTGAAAGATTTCAGTCATCTTACTACCATACAGAAGTGTTGAGACGGCCACAATAATCCCTTAACAGGTATAAAATGTTGGGACCAAATTTATTTGTATATCCACCAAAAATCACATTTTTATTTGCCCTCTTCTCATTGACCAATGTAAGCCCTCAAACAGTTTCATCTGTGAGAAATATTATGAGAGCTTAGCCTAGCTAGTTCATGAGACCAAGTACAACAACATTACTGCCTACACCAATACTAGCTCCAGTTTCTAGAAATATATACATATATATCAAAGATTCAAGTCCCGACAAAATGTCCGGCAGGATACCAAAATAAAGTACCATCCCATGCATCATGACAAAACATCCCGCCAACATCCCAATATCACAATCGGGTGCCTTGATATCCCGTCCCGAGTATGTCAGAACGAGACGGGACATTGACGCATCCCGTTACATGAAAAAAACCAGGAAAACCCCGTCCCATGAAATTTAAAACCTTGTATATATGTATATGCATATATGTATGAATGCATGAATGCATCTATGTATGTATATATCTTTTACTAACTACAAAATTCTATGATAACTCTCCAAAGAAGAGAAGAACAAGAAAAGAGCATAATAGTTCTATCTCGAATTTCAGCATTAAAGTGTGACCATTCATGTTGCTTGAGTGGCTCATTCATAGAGTAAAATTTTGAATATTTTAGGTGTATACCCTTCGTTCCAACATAGCCTATGGCAGGTATCATACCTATGAATAGCACAACTGCATATTATTCTACCATTCAGATAACCCAATATCCTGCAATAAGAACTGATATTACTCATATAGACAGCTTAAAACATTGATATCAGAATCAACATCGCTCTTGATTCACGTTGACACAGAACCTAGCATGCAAGCAATCTGACACCTTCTAAGCTCCCCAATAAAATTGCAACAGTCAGTTTTAGGCAAGAACCATCCTATTATAGGGGGGCCATTTTGTTCACAAATAACCTTGAATAAAGCAGAATAAAGTTCACATATGCAAATTTATTTCAGCCAAGCAACCTTTCAAGCACCCCTGTAAAGTAGGAATAGGGAAGGGTACTTCTGGAATTCAGAAAAACTGAAAAGCAGTTTCAGGTACTTGTCCCTGTTTAACCTGACCAAAACTATTTGGTAATTATAACCAAATAGTTTTTCTAGGTTAAGAAGGAACAGAATCCCAGGGTTAATGTTTTTCACAATCAAACTTATGCAGTAACCAAGCAGGACCTAGGTTATTACTGGTTTTAGGATTTAGTTCACAAGAATATCTGTGCATATCCAGACACATACCTTACAGGTAACCGTTTGCTTGAAACAAATACAACAATAACAAATCAACCAATAATCAGAAGGCAAGATTTTGAAAATCTACCAGCCCATTTCATTTACTCACTTAAACTAGTACATGTGGCTCGTTATCAGTTGTTGGTAGACTGAAAATAAAAATTGATGTACAGAAGTAAGCATACCACCATCTGCAGTTTGTTTACTTCAGAAACTGGTTGGCAGATCTATCAGATAAAGATTCCAGCTCATTCTCCTATAGCAAGAACATGGTTTAAGTCCTTCCAATGATCTAACATGGACAAACTAATGTAGACGCTTTTGTTTATGGGCAAACCTTTACCTTCCTTCTTAACCTGCTAGAAAGAGATTGAACTTCTCCTCGTAGAGAATGGAGCTCTGAAGCAGCTTCCTTGTATTTACTAAATTCACTTTGCATGATCCTCATATCCTTAGGTAGTGATGATACAAGTGCTTTAAATTCTGCAATAATTTTTTTCCTACCTGAAATGCACATTGGTGATGCCTAAAAATACCGTATTGAATGACAAGGTGAAAAGAAGTTCTGCTGATGTTCTGAAGTAGAACCAAACAAAGTTTTCAAGATACCTGGTTCTCTTGAAGCCTCTTCAAGCTTGGTCTCCAACAGAATCCTTTCCTCAGCTAGATTCTGTAACCTCTGCTCTAGCTCAGCAGTTCTAGATTCAGAAAAGGCAGATACTCTCCAAGACATGTCAGCTAGATCAATGTTCAAACTCATTTCCTTTTCATCCCAAACAGTTGTCTCTTTCAACCTATTGTAATAATTACAGAAAAGAATTTCAGCATAACAAGAATTAAGTCACACGACAACATATCTACATAGGCTACTTATATCTACCGACCAGTTATCACCTGTAATTTCTCCAAAGATGCCCGACACTGATCCATTTCTGCCTTTGATTTTGCCAGCTGATCATTCAGCAATTGAAAAGCTTTGGATGAAGATATACTCTTGATATCCATTAAAGTATTCTGCAAATTATTTTCCCAACACAATGAAATTTCAACCATACTCAGACTGGAAAGTATAGAATATAAAACATGATTAGGTCGTATGTTAAACAGATAGCTAAAAATAAACAACAAAACTGACCTGCAAGATAGCTAACTTCTTCAAAATTTCAATTCTTTCTTCATGTAGACTCCTAATCTCTATCAACCGGCTTGAAACTAAATTCTGGTCAAAATTCCCAAATCAAAGCATGAAACTATCACTGTATCACATCAATTAAAAGAGCTGCTAAATATCACAAGAAATTGAGTGCTGATATCCACCATCAGTTCCTTGAGTGCAGACTCCAGATCTTGTAGTTCTTTTTGTTTATCTCTGACCTTATCTCCACCAGCATGTTTATTTCCTAACGTTGGAAAAAGAAATGGCCCTTGTGTTGTGTCTCTTTGTGCCTTGAGGGTTGCCAGTTTACAATTGCTTTCTTCCAACTCAGCAATGGTACTTGCCAACTCCTCTTCACAAACAAAGTAGCAGCAATAATACATAATTACTTTTGTGTTAAAGAAACAGGGCATGTATACATTCTCAACATTATGTAATACACACACACACTAATTCTTCGTCCAGATTGGTGCCTACAAGGTGGTGACATGTAGAAGAATGGGGCATGTCCTTGAATGTAATCAACAATCTTAATGCACACTTATGAACAAAAAGTTAACTCCATTATTAAAGATGTAACATGATTTATGTTGCAAGAATGCAAGCATACACTGCATGTATGATATGGAAATTTTAAGAGGATCTTCTAATAGATTTCACAAACATACCTGTCAAACGTTTACGCTCAGCCTTATTTTTAGCATCTGCATCTTGATGGTTCTGGAACTTATCTGCCAATGGTCTGTGTTTCAGATGAAGATCACCTAATGCCACTAACAAGTTCCCAAGTTCTGATTGCAGATCATTAGTGGTCTTCCGTAATTGTCTGCTGGGCTCTATGGTGCACCCAACCAAAATAGATCAGACAAATTTCAAACACAAACTCGAAGTGAAAACTGTTGAAATAATAAGTTGCAACATGAACTTGGAGGTTTTACCATCTTCTGAAAGAGCCACCAGCACAGCAGCAGCAAGTTCCTCATTTACATGGCAAACATCATTAAATGAAGCTATAATATTTTGTAAGACTTTTTTTGCCATAAACTGCATTGCTCCTACATCATCCTCCTTTTGACTAGAGGATACAGAATTTGAACTTTCACTAGCACCTGTTTCTAGCAGTCTGCTTAAAAAATCATCCTCTGCAGGGCAGGATGCTCCATCTGAATGAGAAATTAACGAGCTGATATAAGTATTTGTTAATCCAGCAACTAAAGAAAGGACTATATGAAAAAAATAACAGTGAAAACAAATTAAGATGAATTGATATGCTGTTCGAACAGTGTCATACACACCGAAGCTTGTTTGCATACGATATCCCTGACCGAAAGAAAAAAGAAAGGAAAAAAGAAAGAAAAAGACCTGAGCTAGACCTGACCCATGGCAACTCCTACAATATAAAAGCCCTCACAACTCCAACATCCATCCATTACCTTATCATCTCAAACAAAAGAAGATTTCAAGGTTACATCAAATAGCTGCACAACTTTAAGGATTTCATGTGCTGGTTCTGCTAGTCACCATGTAACAAGCCAAGCCAATCAATATTGCCACCAGCATGGGCTGGCATAGAACCTATCAAAATCATTTTTTTGTTTAAAGAGGTTTTATTTTAGTTTTATTTTTACTTTATTTTTATTTTTCTTTTGCATATGCAAAGAACAGCACATTGTATGCTGTGGTCAGCAAAGCAATATTGCCAAGATGCATGTGACAGACCAAGTACAGCACCTGCCTCTACAACCTGGTTACAGATTAAACTAGCAGGCCTACCCAATTTCTGCAAAAAAAAATAAAACTACAAATTATATAGTGATTTGAAATGCCAAGATATACCAACGAAGCAATGGGTATACCACATATTCCTTTAAATATAGAGCTTTACAACCTGCATCACCATGTAAAATATTTTAAGATCATCACTTCTTCAAATGTCTAGTATCTTATTTATTAATACATCTTGCAGAAGCACTTTCTATCCACTACGCAACAAAACAAAAGAGAGAAGGAAAAATAAAGAACAAGACTTTGAGTTTTTGACTAAAGCATGGTTAGTCTTCTATTTTTGAAAAAAAGGCATGAGATGTGCATTAAAACTCAAAGCCAGCTTAGACTTTACTGAAAGCCTTTTCATCTTAATCCTTATAACCCTTGCAAAAAGTGTATGTGCATCCCATGCCCCCAATGAAGCAAATTCTTTGAACAAGCTGTTAGGAAAAAAAAAACAATAGTTTTTCTCCACACGAGTTTCTAAGGCAGCACCATAAAGCACTCAATCAAATATCTATACATGCCCAAACTTTCATAAATCAATCTTTTGAATATAAGTAAAACTTCTAATTGTTTCTCCAATTTTTGCTAAAACTAATCTCTGAAGAGTGAGCAATGGACAAATTTATCAGAAAGAAGGCTAGAAAGTCCCACCCTCTAACATATCAGAATGTCTTAAATCATATCCATCATTTGTAGATCCACTTGTACAAACAGAAAGAGATTCCAAATCACCAGCAAGCTGTTGAAACATCCACAAAAATAATATTTAATGTGACACACAATATTAGGTGGAATATCATAATCAACTAGAACAAAAGGTTGCTTACTCGCTCCCAGGAGTTATTGACCACAAGTAATGTGTCCCTGTAATTCTTATGTTTCTCTTTCAGCTGATTGAATTTATTCTCAGAGAAAGATACTCAACTTTCTGAGCTTCTAATTGCTCGACAAGCTTTCGATTTTTGTATTGAAGGACAGCAACATCAAGCTACAAGAAAATTACCAGAACAAATTACTTATATCACAAAGAAGGAAAAAAAAAAGAGAAACATTTCTCATAAGTGTAGCTTTTTCACTGAAGGTTCGCAGCACTATCAAGCCTAAATACATCCAGAACAGGCCCGCCTTTCCTGTTAAGGATAACTCAAATATTTGGTCTCATGACCATATCGAATGTGTTGCTAACAGCAAATGAAACTAGCAGCAAAAAAAAAAAAACTTTAGTGGTTGAGCATACTTCAGTATAAATTGACTGCTAAAATGGTATTCAAGCATGTATCCTTCAAGGAAACAATGTAGGCCATCAAATAAGACATGGAAAAAAAATTATAGATGGTAAGTCTATAATATGATGCCAAACATCGGCATCCTAATATATATAATATAATGTATATATGTATGCATGCTTGTTTGCACCCAGAGCTGGTACTACTTCATCCTGTGATGGGTACACAATGCTCAGGACAAACACAATATTCAACTACTAAGATTTAATATAAAACAATATCTTTTTTTATCCTAACAGCCTGATGTCTAATAAAAACCTATGCTTGTCCTAAATTATTAACGAGCCTGCATCCTTCCTTTCAGATAAGTTTATCAAAAGATAAATAAACCACCATAACACAGGATTTCCCTTCAAGCAGTCACTCTTCTCAATTAAAAAGCACAAATTCAAATTTCAGTTCTTATCAGATCACATGATGCAACTACACAATAGCTATTAAGCATGCACGAGAAAAGAATAAAGAGCAAATGTACACAAGAACACGTTGAAAGCTTCAGACAAGGAACCCGGAACTATCCCGTACCACCCGGTACGGGTTTACCGAACCGTACCAGCCAAGAGCCGGTACGGTTCACCCATAAAAAATGGTCCGGGTGCCGGACTGTTAAAAAAATAAAAAATATATATTTTACGTACCGTACGTACCACCCGGTTCTGTCCGGTTCAAGTTTGGTTTAGCGTTTCTTACTTGAGAGGGAGGAGAAAGTTATTTTTTCTTATTTTTTTAATCCAGGTATGTATGTCGGTACGGACTGTACCGTACCATACCGCCGCTGACCGGTACGGCTTCCAGTACCGGTTCAGCGATCCTTGGCTTTAGATGCTATGGTTTCAACTTAAAAATATCATGCATTACATAATGCATATTACAAATACCTTCAGATGCCTGAATGGTTAAAATGAGGTGCAAGATCTAATTAAGGGTGTAGTTGAATAACCTTGTAACTTCCTAAAATATGTTTATTACAGAATATTATTCCTCCAAACTGTACAAGAGTGAACATTTATAAAAAACATGCAGGTGCCACTAGCAACGAATTACTGAAAAATTTAACCACATCTTTCACAAGAACTTGATGCAGTCTAGAATAATGAAAGACCTGGAACACAGATTAGACAAATAATTGTTTTTGTCTTAAAAAACATACCTAAAAATTCAAATGTTAGGCATTTGACTTATAGTTTAGAATAAATAACTTTTATTATTAGATAAAAAAGCAGAACAGTAGTCTGATATCGATTATAATTAGATAAAAAACATAACAGTATTTGATATCTCAACAAGAGGTTTACTTCCAACACAAAAAAAAAAACACTCCTTTTCTAGCAAATGATTAAAGCTAACAATAATCTTTTACCAGCAAATGATCAAAAGCTAGAGAAATAAAATAAGTAGTTCATAAATATTTTAATATTTGACTCCCATATAATGCCAGATAAAAATATTTTTTATTCCAGAACATGATAAAGCTATAATAGGTAATTCATACCATTTGATCTAAAGCATGGATGATGGAGCACAATAAAATAGTACATCTTAACCTTCATGAGATTTGTGGTCACTTGCAAAGCTAACTACAGTGTCTTGAACATCTAATATCTTTTGAGGAAACTAATTGGTATCATTCATATTGATAATATGTTTTAAGTTGTTCTCAGGTAAATACCACATGGTATTATCCTGTTTCTTTCAATTCATATGCTGCCTCTACCCGATGTATGCAAGCATTTGTTCAGTTTACATATCACATAAACACCCTTCATGTGCTTATTAGAGTTGCTTTTATAATTATTTAACTAGAAACATGTGCTTCTGATAGTGTCAGTCATATGGGAAATCCATAGCTAGCTCATTTAAGAAGTATGTCCACATCTAGGACTCATCCTAATATACGCTAACATACAGAGGTCTAGATTTCTTGTCTAATTGGATCTGATTCTGATAGAGGTGGACTAAATCAACCTGCAAACCATGCCAAACATATACAGTCACAACAAGACAAGGGAATTGTTTTGAAATTGGGACGTTATATTTTTACTAAACAATAAGGTGAATTAATGGCTAATAATCTCTGAATACAAACAATTTGCTTTGCTTGCTTCTTAGTTACTAGCAACTTCATTATAACAAGCTAGAAACTGATGCATCTACTTGATCAATGGCAAAAAACTGTTTCTTTTCCATGATAGCAGAAGATGGTGGCTCTTGACATCGAAGCAAATTGCATCAAACATAATCATCTTCATGTTAAAAGTTAGGAATAACTAGACAGCAGACTGTTCATGATATAATGATTAATTAAAAAGCTAGCCTAGCCTTTAAAGCAGCAAGACAAACACTAAACAAAATATGCTTGAGATAAATATATAAATGAAGCTGAACACCTTTTTCTAAGAGAAGCATTACTTCAGGTCATAAAATATCAGAATATAAGAGAACATAAACTACTAAGTGTAAAGAAATGACTGATGTAACAGGTAAAATTAATTCAATGAGCATTAGTCCAATCAGCCACTCATGTAGAATACATAGATCACATTGAGCTTCGTAAGTATTCAAAGTACAAATATGTATTCATGGTAGGATCACAATCTACGTGTCAGATGACAAATGGCATTTCTAGAGAGCAACACAACACATGGATTTAGTGGTATACCAATTGAAACATGATGCAAATGTATCGACTATGTAAAAGTGTACTAAATGTTTTGATATGTCTGTAAAAGTAACAGTGATCTACTGCAGAAATTAGATTATATGAGAGAAAATTCACATAAAGGAAAAAAAAAAAAAGGAAATGTGATAAAGTTTTTTATAATCAAAGAGGTTAACTTTGCCTTTGAATCTATGCTATTCTATTTACAGGAATCTGATGACACCATATTAAATTTGTAAGTAGTAACAACAGAATCCATGCAACATACTAACATATAAAGGATGTAAAAAAAACAATGTAGGTAGCTAAATTTGTTTAGACATGATATGGTGCATCATAGTTATACTAATTTTTATGAAAGTAAAAGTGTATCATACACGTTTATTTTAAATTCCATTTTTTTCCTAGTAGCCTCCACTTTGTGCATAGATGACAATGCAGTAAAAGAAGCTTAATCCAGACCTTTTCCCATAAAAATGGGATCAGCTATGAATCACCTCGAACTCAAGAAGTCTCCATGTAAGGATTGAGCAGATTTTGTAACCAGCTAACAACCTAATGCCAGTTACTAGTGAAACTTTAGGTGAGAGGAATAGGTCATAAAACCTAGAAGATAATTGGTAGTAAATGTATCATCGACAGTTTTAGCTCATTCAACCAAGAAATACCCTCCACAAGTTCCTTTACTAGGAAGACAGGTAGGGATGGTCACAATATTCCATATCAGAATGTATGCATCTCCAAGACAACTTATGAGCACAGAAATTAAATTAGCAAAAAATCTCATAGATCGCAAAGCATCACAAATCAATTTTACCTAATGTGTTCTAGGTCTTAGTAGCAAAAAACTTATACCTAGGATAACAAGCCTGCTTTGGAAACTGCCTGGTAACTTTAACTCACACCAGAATCATAAATACTTATTTGCAATATTTTAAAATTTCTGCTTCCAAGTACTTGCACCCACTTGCTCACCCTCTTTTGAGGGAGGCAACTATGTTCCTTCACTCTTGGATATTCTTAAACAAGATTCTTTGCACGCAAACTATAAATCAATTAAGGAAAGGAAATAACCACTCAATTTGCTAAATAGGGCTTCGTGTAATTGATACCAATGATAAAACAATAAAAGAAGAAACACCCTGAAAATCTTGTTTCAATGGATCAAGGCTTAAAGTAACTGATACCAAAAACTCATGAAGATATACATGAGAATACGAATATATTCCTGATTTGTTCATTGTTTTGTTGTCCCAAAGGTTAGAGGCACGAGGTGAGACTTCTAGACACTCAAAATGCAAGGTGAAAGCCTCAAGAACCAAGACCTAAGCCTTCAGAACATTCCTTAAAAGATTTAGAATTAAAGAAAAGCCATATCAATGGAAGCAAGCATCTGAGTTTGTGTTCAGACCCACCTTCAAATTTTGGTACATAAATTGGAATGCAGGAAAAGATCATAATGGTTATTATATGATAATAAATCCTACCATAATTAGGTTTTGCCCTTTAGTCCATAAAAAATAGCATCATACAAGCATGTAGACATCTCATATGAGGAGTACACTGAGTTGCTAGAACTACAAACAGGAATGGGTGCGGATTTGAGCAAGCAAAGATCTTTTAGAAACTCTTGTGGTGCGGAAGCACTTAAGAAGCAGGTGCATGTTCAAGATTGAGGAGATTCGAAAGCAGGTTCATTGACCTATGTAGAAGATTCTTGCCGCTAGGGGTAGTACGTTGCACAAAGTGCATGCCTCAAACATGCCCATATCACATTCGTGCCACACATCATGTAGCCTTAATTATGAGCCTCAAGGTATTTGGAATAGCCAAACCTCAACATGAGGTGAACCTCAAATTAAAAGGATTAGATACATTATTTAATATAAGTGTCAACTAGTCACATTGAAAACAAATTTGAAGCTTTCATTCAATCATTGATTTAATTTTAACCCAACCTAGCTAGGTGCCACCTAGCATATAGAATGATTCCCACTGAGATTTTGGTTCATCCTTTTTTCCACTGACAATTTCTCGAGAGAATAAATGAGTGTTTTGCATATCTGAAATTGCATGCATACCCTCGTGAATTTATTATTCATGTGCACCCTTATAAATTAATTCGTTTGCAAGCATACCTTATAAATCTGAAATTACATGTATACACTTGCAATTTTTTTTTGTGCGTACGCCCTTATAAATTATTTATTTTTATATATATATCCTTGCAAATTTACTATGTTGCATCACCCCCCCCCTCCTTTTTTTTTGGGTGCACATCTACCTTTATTGAGTTAAGGTAATACACACTAAAAGAAATAGTTTATAAGGGCACACACACACACACACAAAAAAAAAAGGTAAGAGTATATATGTAAGAAGAATTAATTTATAAGTGTATATGCATAAGTATTGCAAGGGTATGCAAGCAGTTTTTGATTTTTATAAAGGTATATATGCAAAAAGATAATTCATAAGAGTATACATGCAAATTGTAAATTTGGAAGGGTATTCGCATAACTTCAAATATTTATAAGGATATACATGCAAAAAACCCAAAATAAAATACATGTATTCTTTTCCAATGTAAAGTCTATCTCTTTCTTGGGCACATAAATAAATGTGGCACATGCACCCATACGACAACTATACAGCATAGATATGAGTCAAGCATCAGACAGTGACAGCATCCTCTCCTCTATTGCAGCATAACGATTACTCCAAAAGTTTTATGAAATCATACTGGATTTCATCAATGAAAGAGACTATAAAAATAGCATCGCAGTTAATCTACAATGTCATATACTAACTATGGCAGTTGAAATTTTTAGATGAAACTTGTAACAATTTAAGTTTTATACTCTCCTCTCCAGCCTCATTTTGCTTAAGCTCTCTACAAATCCGCACATATTCTTTGGGAACAAATTTTCCTGTATTTGATAGCCAAACAACAAAACAATTAACTTCACAGAAGCAACCCCAAAAAAAAACTAAAAATAAAAATCTTGAAAGTGCAGTGTATGTTTGGCGAACACACATCAACCAAATCCTTGGATCGATCCACCCAATTTCTTTCTTAGTGCAAGAACACTACCTAATAAATATCACATAACCATGACAGGTGCCCCTCTAATCTTACAAGATTCATCTCCTCCCAACCCCAGAGATTACATAAATAGTCCACGGAAAAGAACACCCTTAGATACCACAATCATATGAAATCATCACAAACTATCAGTAGGGAGGGGTTCATGAAATCCACAGAGATCATACCTTCTTGTCATCAGAGCAAGGTGCCAGCGGCTGCTTCTTGGCAGCTGCCCCGGCAGTGGGGGATATGGAGCCGAAATGGCGCCGCTCTTCCGATCCGGCTCGCCAGTGCTCCCCATACATATAAGAAAAGAGAAACCCTAGACAACTGCCCCACAGTCACATGTGGACTTCAAAAGGAGCCCAATTTCCTAATGGAGAAACCAAAGATCGATCCAAGAAAGGGTTTTTTCCTTTCCCCAAAATAAAAATATCAAACCCTAATTCCCAGATCACTAAAAAAAACCACAAAAAGATGGAAGAAAATAAGTTCCAGCAAAACTAGGGCAACAAGGCACCTAAAGATTTCGACTTTTTTTTTTTTTACCAGTATGGGATCTTTCCTTCTCCTCTACCCACCAAGTAGGCAAAAAATTGAACGGATATGGGAATTCTTGGAAAGGAAAGCTGAGAGTTGGGGCCTGGGCGTAAAGGAGGGGGGTTTCAGATATGAAGCGAGGAAGACGCGAGCACACCAAAGCGGAGAGAGAGAGAGAGAGAGAGAGGAGAGAGAGAGGAGAGATAATACTAGGATTTGCGGCCCTTTGTACGCGAAGGGAAATGTTTTCAGGAACCTTGAGGGTATTATTGTCCTTTAACGAAACAAGATCGGGTCACCGACCCATCTTCTTGGACTCGCACCTCGGTTTGGCCGCTGGACCCTGGAGTCTGGAGAGTCCTCCGGTGTCCATGAGCATTCACTGGAGGGAGGTGACCGGCTAGTTCCGACAACCGGCCGGTAGGCGTTTACGTGGAATTGGGACCGGAAGGACGTGGAATTTTTGGCCAGTACCTGGAACGGTGAACGAATCGGGTGAATTTAGTATGATAAACGGTTGATTAGCTGCAGCCCACCAGCCTATCCGGAGGCTAATACGGTGAAAAGGCCAGTAGACAGTTCTTAACAAACGCTGGCGCTAGTTTCACTTTCCCCATGCGTCATCTACCGGGTTAGTTTATTTTTTCCACGGGACCCGCAAACGCTCCGGAAGCAAGCTAGCTTTGGAAAAATAAATAAATAAAGCAAGCTTCTTGGCTACTGAAGGAGAGAACGAGAAGGAGACGGACAGTGGAGCTACTGGTGAGAGCGAAGAGGACCAAAGCGGGTACTTTCCGGGGTGCATCGTGGATGTCTCGTCGGAATATCGAATTCGAGATCGAGAAGTTGCAGGGTTTTTTACTAGGGTGGTCGAAATCCTCCAATCGAAGGTTTAGGAGTCCTGGAAGTTGGGGAAGCATAGATTGATTTCCGTCCTGAGCTTGGGGCGACGAGTTCAAGCTGGTTGGGTGGCGAGGGATTTCAAGATGAGGCTTAATTTTGAGATGAAATCAGTTGTCTTTGCTCTAGCTGAAGACCATCTACTGGTCTGTTTCAAAGATGCGGAGGTATGTGCGCGGGCCAAGGCAGGTGGTCCGTGGTTTGCCAGCGGCTAACTACTGGTGGTGGAGCAGTGGCGGCCGGATTTTGCTCCGAGCCATACTCCAGTTCAGAGAACAGTGGTTTTGGCTCAGGTTCCCGGAGTTGTCGGTCGAATTTTGGTCCTTTAACACTCTGTTGAGACTTGCAGCGGAGACGAGGAAGCCACTCGGACTTCATCGAAAACTTGAAGAAGTTGGGTATGCTAGGGTGAAAGTTGAAATGGATTCGAGCAAGCCACTGCTGCCGGGGGCTCTGGTTCAGGGGAGGAACGAGTTATTCTAGTAATAGTTCCAATATGAGAATCTCCCGGAGGTTTTCTTCAGGTGTGGGAAAATGGGCCACAGTCAAGACGCATGTGGGTTTGATGAGGATTCTCCAAACAGGGAGACGGGAGTGTTAGGCTGCAGCTGGATATCATTGTTATTGAAGATGGGGAGGGTTCTGCGGATCACCCAAGCCCTCTGGTGCAAGAACCAGGGAGGACTGTTGGAGGTGGCCGGCCCATGCTTGGGCCGTGGCTGGTGACGTCGCGAGTCGTCCGGCAACCCAGGGCTCCTAGGGTGCCCTTACGAAGTGGGAGAGATAGGACAGATCCAGGGAGGGTGGCCCGGATTCGTCGGATCCTGGCTCGTCCTCAACTCCATTGGAATATCCGACGACCATTTCTTCACCCCCTAATCGCCATCGAATTCAGATGGGTGGCATAAACCAAAGAAGGTGGCGAGGCACTGGTCTCCAGGTTTCACTGGGACGATCAATCAAAGGAGAGAACTGATGTCGGGTAAGGGTTCTCTGCCCTTACTCTGCTAGGGGATAGAATGGAGATTGTTGGTCTTGCTGAGTCGGGACCACAGGAAGTCCAGATGCTTGACCCTGCTATGGGGTCTCTGAAGAGGGCCAAAAGCCCACCCAGGTCTGAAGCTAACCCCTCTGTTACTCCTGAGCATGGCTGCCAGTAGTCTACTTCCACGGTGACGAAGTATGCTATTGCCTCCATAAAGGTTAGCCCTTCTTTGTGTCTGGGGGGGGGGGTCGGGGTCGGGATGAGGGGAGTATTGTGGCTTCTTCTCCTCTGTTCCCTTATTATCTGTGATGTTGTGGAAGGGGGGAAGGCAGCGGATTCTTCTTCTTCCTCTGTGTCCTCTGTTTCTCCTGCTGTGTGTGATTCGGTGGTGGCAGCGGGTGGTTGGCTATGGAAGAGGTGGAGGGGGTACAAATTTTGGGCACAGATGGGCTGAAACCTGTTTCTAGAGCTGCTGCAATCAAACTGAAGGTCGGTGGGACTGTTGCTGAGAGGCAGAAGTTGCAGGGGTTAGGCCGGTGGTTGTTGATAAAGGGGCTGTTCATGGGGAGAGTAAGTCCACATTCCTGGAAGTGCCAAAGGCCGTTGATGGATCCTTCTTGTCTTCTGGAGGAGATAAGTCAGTTAGTGGGGATAAGGAGACTCCACGCCATTGGATTGGACTGGGGCCTGTGGATCAAGGGCAAGACGACATGAGGATATCTCAAAGAAATTGAGGAATGCGCTGTTTGCAGGAGGGTTTGGGGGTGCTGAGCCTCGGGGAAGGAAGATTAATGTGTTTATATCTTTCTTTTCTGTTGTAATGAAGATCATGGTTTGGAATGTGAGGGGGGCCGGTAAGCCCTCTTTTTATTTAACTTTTTGTCGCATTAGATAAGTGTATCATCCGGTTAGGTATGTATTGTTAGAAACTAGGCTTCTGGGCCTACGTTGGAGCGATTCTGCAGCCATGTTCAGAGGATTGGGATTGTTTTGCAGTTGAATCTCAGGGGCTTTCGGGGGGAATTATTGTGTGTGGCATAATGGGGCTGCAACTGTGGACATGTTCAACCGTTGTTCCTAACAGGTGTCCATTGTGATATCAAAAAATGGTGGGCCTACGTGATTGCTATTTGGAGTCTATGCAAGTACCAATTACAGGGAGAGGAGAACTGTTTTGAATGAAATTTCTGTACTAGTGGGACAGGGTATCCCAACTGTTGTGGCAGGGGACTTCAATTTGTTAACGACTGAGGACAAGAGGGGAGGCTGGCCTTTTGTGGAGGATATTTCTTCTAGGAAATTTACCCAATTTTTGTATGATAATGGCCTGGTGGATGTAGGATATGTGGGGCCCAAGTTTACTTGGTGAACAATAGGATAGGGCAGCTAGAGTTTGGAAGCGCATTGATCGGGTTTTTGCTTCATTAGATTGGCTTCTCTTGCACCATGATCATCAAGTTCGTCACCTTCCGAGGATTGCCTCAGGACCTGTTCCATTCTCCTTACTACCTCGATGGCGGTTTGGTGTTCTCTCCCTTCATATTTGAAAAATTTTGGCTTACTTACCCTCATTCTTGGGATATAGTCAGGAAGGTTTGGAGGCTACCTATTCGGGAGGAGGCCCAGTATCACATCTCCCGCAGGCTCTCTTGTTGAAACATCGTCTTCTCAGGTGGAACAAGGGGAAAGTTGGAAACTTAGTTTCTATGGTGTCTTTAGTTGAGACCTCCATATTGCCTTTTAAGAGAAGGAGAGCGAAGGGGGGGTGGGGGAAGTGGATTTGGCTACTCTTCGTCATCTCATGTTAGGCATCACTCCCTCCTAAGCCAGCAAGGTGGAGACAGAAATCTCGGGTGCAGTGGCTGAAGGAGGGGGACAGAATACCTGGTGTTGGAAAAAGTGAATATGAGTTTTTTTTATTCCTAAACTATCCTTTGGGATGGGAAACCATCATGTGGGATGGAAACTATCCTGTGGGATGGGAACTTTAGTCCTACATGGAAAGATTGGAAAAAGAGAAGGCTCTTTATAAGAAAAACCTTTTTCCAAGCTCTTACTTCTAGCTCACACGCGCGCGTGTGCGACGGGCGACAAGGGTGCAATGGGCGCTACGCATCATCGCAAGGAGCTTGAGGAGCCTTTAAATTTCTCAGATCAGACGGTCGAGATTGATTGGCACCAGATCAAAGTTACAGGGAGACGAGTCGGATCGGTTCTAATAGGAGCCGACTCGAGTTATTCGAGTCGACTCGGATGATTAGGAGTCGACTCGGATCCACAGAGCAGGAATATACGGTCTGGACGAGTCAACGCGAGTGGTTCGAGCCGGCTCCGATCCAGTCGACTCGAGTGGTTCTAGCCAACTAGGATCCATAGAAAGGCATCATGCAGTCTGGACGAGTCGACTTGAGAAATCGAGCCGACTCGGATAGCGGGATTTCAGAATCGTGAAACAACGGATCACGCATCCGGAGGCGTAATCACGCGTTCGTTCACGGATCAACGTTTTTTCTGAGATCAGGGGTGCCATCGGATCGTGAAATGATGTATGAGAAGTGCACTGATCGCGTGATCTAAAGATCACAGTACGAATCAGCGTATCATGGCATCCGATCGCGATTGAAGAAATGTATCGATCGTGTAAAGACATATCTCATTACGAAAAGACATTGGAAATCCCTCCGATGAAATCAGAAGGCCCTTCCAAGGGGCACCTTAAGGCTATAAATAGGTCCCCATTCCTCGTTCATTTCATCGATTCATTCCAGTATTTCCTTCCTTCTTTTAGGCATTTGCATATTCTGAAAAACAGAGTATAGCTATAGTGCATCATAAATCTCTTAGGCATTTGCATACTCTGAAAACAGAGTATAGCTATAGTGCATACAAAGAGAGAAAAGCATTCCGGGTTCAAATTTCTGGTGAATTGTAGTGCTGCTTTTACCAGAAGAAGATCGTTGTATCCTGGGAGACAATCATCATAAAACCGTAAGCACCATTGCGGGACGAAATTGTCTTAAGGACATAGAGTGTAACTCTAGACTCGATCTTTCAATTAGGTAGCCATTGTTCATACACATCCTGCCACCAACAATCTTAAGACAGTTTCCGTATTGAAGTGCTGCTCAAGTGATGGCAACAATGGCTGCACCAGTTCAGGCCGAGAAGCTGGAGAAGTTTACCGGCACCGACTTCAAGAGATGGCAGCAGAAGATGATGTTTATCTAACAACTCTAAATCTGGTAAGAGTTCTCAAGAAGATCCACCAGTCCTAAAGGAAGGAGAGAACGACAAGCAAATTGTCACTGCTGTCGATGCATGGAAGCATTCAGACTTCCTATGCAAAAACTACATCCTTAATGGATTAGAGAATACTTTGTATAATTGTACAGTAGTATAAGCACAGCAAAAGAGCTGTGGACATCCTTGGACAAGAAGTACAAAATCGAGGATGCAGGCCATAAAAAATTTATGGTCGGCAGGTTTCTTGAATACAAGATGGTAGATTACAAGACCGTCTTGGATCAAGTTCAAGAATTGCAGATCATACTGCATGAGATACATGAAAAAGGATGTCTCTGAGTGAGTCATTCCAGGTAGCTGCTATAATTGAGAAGCTACCTCCATCATGGAAAGACTTCAAGAACTACCTGAAGCATAAGCGAAAGGAGATGAGACTTGAAGATCTAATTGTCCGCCTGAGGATCGAGAAAGACAACAAAAGATATGATAAGAAGACAGGAGGACATCATGCTGAGCCTAAGGCCAACCTCACAGAAGGAAAGGTCGACAAGAAGAAATGCAAGTTTCCTTGAAAAGGCTACAAACAGAAGAAAGACAATCCTAAGAAGTTCAAAGGAAAGTGCTTCATTTGTGGTAAAATAGGCCACAAATTTAAAGATTGTCGTTTCAAGGAAAAAGAAAAGAAGGAAGTCAATACCACTGAAGATACCTATCCCGTGAAGTGTCAGGGATGATATTGTCAGCAGTCGTGTTTGAAGCAAACATGGTTGATAAACCAAATGAATGGTATGTTGACACTGAAGCTACTCGACATGTCTACTCTGATAAGAGTATGTTTCATCATATACTCCTATCAAAGGTAGAAATCTACTAATGGATAACTCCGCTACATCAAAGATAGAAGGAATTGGCCGCATTATTCTAAAGATGACATCTGGCAAAGAGCTTCCACTGAACGATGTATTGCATGTTTCCTGACATCCATAAGAACTTGGTATCAGGCTCTCTCCTAAGCACACTGGATTTAGGATGGTGTTTGAGTCTGATAAATTTGTACTTACTAAAGGGGGGATCTTTTTGGGTAGGGTTACTTGAATAATGGATTATTCAAGATGAATGTAATGACTGTATATCACAACCTTGAAAAAAATAAAGATTCTTCTTCTGTTTATATGGTTGACTCCTCTTATCTATGGCATGATAGATTAGGTCATGTGAATTTTAATTCATTATGGAAGTTAATGAATTTAGAATTGTTACCTAATCATGAAATCGATCCACATTATAAATGTGAGATATGTGTTGAAGCTAAGCTAGCCAAAACACCGTTCCATTCAGTAGAAAGGAATATTGAACCTCTAGATTTGATCCACATTGATCTATGTGACTTAAAGTCAGTACAATCTAAGAAGGTAAAAGTATTTTATGACATTTATTGATGATTCAACTAGATACTGTTATGTGTATCTACTAAAGTCTAAAGATGAGGCTTTAGATATGCTTAAATGTTATAAAAATGAGGTTGAAAATCAGCTTGATAAAAAGATCAAGGCTATAAGGAGTGATAGAGGTGGTTAATACGATGCACCGTTTATGACTTTTGTCAAGAACATGGCATTATTCATCAAACTACAGCTCCTTATTCACCTCAATCTAATGGACTTGCTGAACGCAAAAATTGAACATTGAAAGAAATGATGAATGCCATGTTGATAAATTCTGGTACACCACAGAATTTATGGGAGAAGCAATTCTCTCGGCAATCATATTCTTAATAAAATACCTCTTAAGAAGAAGGACATCACTCCATATGAGTTATGGAAAGGAAAAAAGCCTTCTTATAATTACCTAAAAGTGTGGGGGTGCCTAGCTAAAGTAGCTATTCCAGATCCCAAAAAAGGTCAAAATAAGACCTAAAACAGTTGATTGTATTTTCATTGGTTATGCACAAAATAGTAGTGCATATTGCTTCTTGTACATAAATCAGATATATCTGATATACAAGAAAATACAATCATTGAATCAAGAAAGCATCATTTTTTGAAGAGATATTTCCTTATAAAGGGATATCTGATAAAGTTCAAATAAAAGAAAGAACTTATGAAATTTGGCAAGTAGTAGTCATCAGGAAAAACATCTGAAGATGAACTTAGACATAGTAAGAGACCTAAAGTTATAAAATCTTTTGGTCCTGACTACATTACGTACATAATAGAAAATGTACCTCAGACATTCAAAGAGGCAATGTCATACCAGAAGCACCCTTTTGGAAAGAAGCTATTAATAGCGAAATTGAGTCCATCATGCATAATCATACCTGAAAATTGGTAGATTTACCATAGGTATGAAGCCTTTGGGGTTTAAATGGATTTTCAAGAAAGAAGTTAAAGGCTGATGATCAATTGATAAGTATAAAGCCAGATTAGTAGCTAAAGGCTTTAAACAAAAGAAGGTCTAGACTTCTTTGATACTTATTCACCTGTAACAAGGATAACATCCATAAGAATGTTAATCGCTATTGCCATTAATAATCTTGAAATACATCAAATGATGTTAAAACAGCTTTCCTAATGTGAATTAGATAAAGAAATTTATATGAACAACTGAAGGGTTTGTGGTTCAGGCAAAGAAAAGAAGATGTGCAGACTTAAAATCCCTATATGGATTAAAACAAGCACCTAAACAATGGCATATAAAATTGACATTATCATGTTGTCCAATGGATTCAAATCAATGAATGTGACAAATGTGTGTGTGCCAAAACCATTTCTACAGGGTATGTGTTAGTCTGCTTATACGTGATGATTTGTTAATCATAGGATTGATATTGATATGATTAAACAAACAAAGAAAATATGATCAAACATTTTGATATGAAAGATATGGGTATCGCAGACGTATACTAGGGATTAAAATCACTAGAACGTCTGATGGAATAATATCTCAATCTCACTATATTGAGAAAATATTAGATAAATCAATAAGTATAATACCAACCCGCTTAGAACACCTGTAGATATTAATCTACATCTTGCTAAGCATACTGGACAACCCATATACAATTAGAATATTCACGTAAATGGCGGTTTAATGTATATCATGAATTGCACCCGTCTTGACATAGCATATGGGCTGCAATAAGTTAAGCAGATTTACTAGTAATCCAGGTCCAAATCATTGGATAGCACTAGTAAGGATATTGCGATATCTACGATATACCAAAATTATGGATTACATTATACGACATATCCAGCTGTACTAGAAGGATATAGTAATGCTAACTGGAATATTCTTCAGAAGACACTAAATCTACTAGGGATATGTGTTCACCTAGGAGGAGGTGCAGTGATCATGGTGGAAATCCTCAAAACAAACTTGTATAGCTCGGTCCACTATGGAATCAGAATTTATAGCTTTAGATAAAGCTGGAGAAGAAGCAGAATAGCTTTGAAATTTTTTGGAGGATATTCCATGTTGGACAAAACCTGTGTCTGCAATATGTATCCATTGTGATAATCAATCAGCTATTTGCAGAGCACAGAATAAAATGTATAATGGTAAGTCTAGACATATACGTCGCAGACATGATACCATTAAGCAATTACTTGAAAATGAAGTTATCTCTATTGACTATATTCAGTCAAAGAAAAACCTTGCGGATCCACTGACAAAAGGTTTATCGAGAGATCAAGTAAATTGTTTATCGAGGGGAAAGGGTTTTAAAGCCTATAAATAAATCTTCATAGTGGATACCCAACCTAGTGACTGGAGATCCCAAGATCTAGGTTCAAAAGGGACAACTAAATTATGAAGATGTCAGCGAAGCACTAAGGATGTAAAATCCTACTCATTCCTATAATAATCAGTGCTACCTACTAAAGGTACTAGCATAAGCATAGCTTTTAATGATTCTTATGATATGAATATCATGTGGGGTATAGCAGGATACTCTTAATAAGAATCACCTATGTGAGTATGAACTGGGCCAATTCTATGAAAATTTTAAAGGCTTTAATTTTCTAAAGCACTCATGAGACCAGGAGTTATTCAGGGCCAAAATGAACACAACCATGAGAACCAAAAGGAATGCTTAGATAGAAGTTGTGTGATTGTTATTGTCTTAGTTTATATCAAACGCTAAAAGTTCAAGACATCACGTTCACTTTTAGCAAGTAAACTCGATAACAAAATACTAAGGAATGTTCAAAGCTACAAGCTACCTATCCTGATGCAACTTTATTCCACTTCTCTCTTTGAGTGTCAGCATATTCATTTGCATTTAAACTCTATGTTGTGAGAGATCGTCTTTACTAATCTTTGATCTTGATCCAAAATTTCATTCATGTAGGGGATTGTTGGAAAAAGTGAATATAATTTTTTTTATTTCTAAACTACCCTTTGGGATGGGAAACCATCCTGTGGGATGGAAACTATCCTGTGGGATGGAAACTTTAGTTCCACATGGAAAGATTGGAAAAAGAGAAGGCTCTTTATAAGAAAACTTTTCCAAGCTCTTACTTCTAGGCTCACCATAGGTGGAGAGCTTGAGGGTGATGCGAAGCATCACCGCATGCGTACACGCGTAACGCGGTGTACGATGGCGACAAGGGCGCAATGGGCGCTTTGTAGGCGCACTTTGCACTTCGAACGTACGCATCGTCACGAGGAGCTTGAGAAGCCTTAAATTTTTTTCGATCAAACAGATCAGACAGTCGAGATTGATTGGCACTAGATCAAGGTTGCAGGGAGACGAGTCGGCTCGGTTCTGATAGGAGTCGACTCGAGGAAATCGAGCCGACTCAAATAGCGGATTTTAAATCGTGAAACAACGGATCACGTGTCCGGAGGCGTAATCACGCATCCGTTCACGGATCAACGTTTCTTCTGAGATCAGGGATGCCATCGGATCATGAAATGATGCATTGAGAAGCGCACTGATCGTGTGATCTAAAGATCATGGTACGAATCAGCGTATCATGGCATCCGATCATGATTGAAGAAACGTATCGATCGTGTAAAGGTATATCTCACTACGAAAAGATATCAGAAACTCCCTCCGATGAAATCAGAAGGATGCTTCCAAGGGGCACCTTAAGGCTATAAATAGGTCCCCATTCCTCATTCATTTCATCGATTCATTCCAGTATTTTTCTTCCTTCTTTTAGGCATTTGCATACTTTGAAAAACAGAGTATAGCTATAGTGCATCATAAGTCTCTTAGGCATTTGCATACTCTGAAAATAGAGTATAGCTATAGTGCATACAAAGAGAGAAAAGCATTCATGGTTCGATTTTTTTTGGAATTGTAGTGCTACTTTCACCAGAAGAAGATCGTTGTATACTAGACGATAATCGTCATAAAACCATAAGCACTATTACGGGACGAAATTGTCTAAGGACATAGAGTGTAACTCTAGACTCGGTATTGTCAATTAGGTAGCCATTGTTCATGCACATCCTACCACCAACACCTGGTTCTTCCACCAGGATACTGTTGTTCATAGGCACAGGAACCACACCAGGGTTGTGCAATCCTCTGAGGGGTCGTGGGTGGAGGATGCAGATGAGGTCAGGCGGGTGCTCTTCTCCTTCTTTCACTCCAGATGGGCAGGGCCTCGGGAGGAACCCTCTCCCTTCCACTCCCTCATCCGGAGATTAAGGTCTCTATGGATGAGAATGGCGATCTTCTTTCCTCCATTATTGCTGAGGAGATCGAGCTGTGCTTTGGTCCATGGAGGAGGATAAAGCTGCAGGGCCGGATAGTTTCACACCATTATTCTTTAGGAGGTACTGGTGCATCATTTGGAGAGAGGTAGCCTCTACTGTGCAGGAGTTCTTTGTTTTGGGTCATATACCTGATTCTTAGAAGCATACCTTTGTTACGTTAGTTCCGAAGAGACAAGATGCTTCTAAGCTATCCCATTATAGGCCTATCAGTCTTTGTAACACTTGTACAAGTTATGTGCCAAGTGTTTGGCTAGTATGATGAACTCTATTCTTTCCAAACTTATCTCTCTTGAGCAAGGGGCCTTTGTTGGTGGTCGGTGTATCTCCGACAACATTCTTATAGATTAGAAGTTCATGCATGATCTATAGAGAGCCCCTGTTAGGCGGCCGTTGATGGCTATTAAGCTTGATATGGAGAGGGCCTATGATATGATAAACTGGAGCTTCTTAAGATATGCCTTGGGGGAGTTTGGCTTCCATCAAATTTGGATTGATCGAATTATGGCTTGTATCACTCATCCTACTTATACTATCATCATCAATGGGACACCTTCGGACTTCTTTCAATCCACTATTGGCCTTCGGCATGGTTGTCCTCTCTTCCATTATTTGTTTATCATATATACCGATGCTCTTTCGCGAGCTCTACGGGTAGCAGTGTGGGAGTCGGCTATCCATCCTTATTATCTGGCTCCTTGGGCTTTCCCGATCTCGCACTTGCTTTTTGCATATGACTGCCTACTATTAGGCTAGGCCTTGATGGCAACTGCGATGGGCTTCAGGTCGGTGTTGAAGCATTACTGTATGGCTTCGGGTCAGAGGGTGATCTGCATAAATCGGAGGTCCGATTCAGCCCGAAGACTTCTATTCGGCTTCGACGCTCCATTCAAGATATGTTGGGCATTTCCGTTAGGGAGGGGTGCTTGTAGTATCTCGGAGTACCTATCTCTGGTGGGAGACTGCAGACGATGATTGTCATAGGGTGGTACTTGCTATCCATGAGAGGGTGGAGGGTTGGCAGAGTAGAATCCTTTATTCTATGGGTAGGCTTATCTTGATCAGGTCTGTACCACTCTCTTTCGATGTTCTTGCTCTCCAATGCTGTTATTCCAAGTCTATCATCCTGAAGGGGATTAGATCATTCGCTCTTTCCTTTGGTCATCTTCGACTACTCATTGGGGTGTACACTTGATGGGTTGGGATGTGGCCTGCCAACCATTCAAGTTGGTGGCCCTGGTTTTCACTCCTTGGGAGTGTCGAGGGAGGCTTTCATAGCTATACATTTTCTAGATTCATGCCGGGTCCAAAGAGTTTGTTAGACCTATATGATGAGGATTCGTTATGGTTCCTTTCCCTCGATGCTGGATACTGGAATTGGTCAGGCTCGTCAGGGATCTGCCATTTGGAGAGAGATGAGGAGGGTAGCTCTTGTTGTTATTTCTCAGATGAGGTGGACTATTGGAGATGGTACTTCGATCAGCTTTTTGAAGGATCCTTGGATTTCAGAGATTCCTTTAGCCAGGTAGCCTACTTTCATTGCGATGGATGGTTTGGATATCGGGACTGTGGCTGAGCTCCCATCTCTTGATGCCTCACAGTGGAGGGTTTCACTGGTCATTTAGACTCTGGGTACATCTTGGGAGCTAGAGTCCTCTCCAGTACTATGCCGGCACATCCCTGTCTGGATATCCGAGTTTGGAGGTCTTCGGTTCTGGGTAGGGCCCCTATGGCGGACTTGTATCGTATGTTCCATGAGGAGCATAGGAGGACTTGTCAGTTTAGTTGGATATGGTCTCTTAGTATGCACCCCAGGGTGGCCCTTTTCTTGTAGAAGGTTGCGTGGCGCCGCCTCTCTACTAAGGCTCTTCTTCATGATCGAGGGATTGATCTTCTTCTCTCTTGCCCAGCCTGTGATACTTAGTCCGAGACTATGGAGCATGCATTATTCACCTGTTTGTGGGCTCGGCGGATTTGGATGGTGGTGGGGTTGGAGTTCATGTATGACCGTTCAGAGGATCTGTTGGTTTCCTTCTTGCATCTGCTAAGGCCATCCTCTGATTCCTTTAGGTCTGGATTTCCGACTTATGTGGCCTATCATATCTAGCTTTCGAGGAATGTCCTTATATTTAGCTCTGCGAGGTGTTCTGCTAGGGTTTTGGCGGAGAGGGCTTGGGCCCATATGGACGACTTCCACTCTGTGACTTTTCCATCCACGGAGATCTGGGTTTCGGCATCGCTCCTAGAGCGTCCCGGAGGGTTTTTATTTCGTGGGAGCCCCTCCTCCGAGATATGTCGAGGTCAACTTTGATGGGAGTGTGAGAGGGCCTGAGGGTGGAGCTGCTTTTGTCGTCAGGGATTCTGGCTTAGGCTTCATTGCTGCTGGGGGTTGCCATCTATTCGACACTTTTATCCCCTAGGAAGAGCTCATGGTGGCTTGGACAGGAATTTGATATGCTTGTCGGTCCCTCAAATGTGACTACCTTATTATTGAGGGAGACTCTGTTACTGTCATTGCTTGGATAAAAAGGGTAGTTGGTGCTGCTCCTACTCACCCTTTGGTTCATGATATTGCTCTATGGTTGCTGGGTTGTCCCTCATTTCACGTTAGGCATGTCTTTAGGAAGGCCAATATAGTGGCTGATTGGGTGGCTTCCTTCGTCGCCAACCATTCAGGATAGGTGCTCTGGACCCAAGTAGATGAGATGCCTTTGACTTCAGGGATTCTATTTTTTAACTTTTTTGGATATATTTATACCATGTCTGTTGGTTGAATTATCAACTTTATCGAAATAAATAAATAAATAAATAAATATTTTAACAAAACAAAATCAATAAAAAAATTACTTTAACATAAAATCAAAAGGGTATCCCGTATGATTTTTTCTTGTTCATTTCGAAGGAAAGAAGACAGGTAAAGAATGTACCATATAAATATTATAAAATTAAAATTAAAATTAATTATATTGGATTAGATTTAAATAGAGCATACCATTATTCATTTCAATCCGAATCCATTGCAAATATTTTTTTAAAATTCAAATCTATTTCAGATTTTAATAAGACCAGATTATATATATCCCCGTCAAACTACCCTCATATTATACACTCTTATCCAAATGTTTGAGGATGCACCATTATTGTTTCACGATTGAGGCCTTGATTGTTAGGCAGGGGGTTAAAATGCACTCTTTAGATTGAAACCTCAACGGGTACATCTTTAGAAGATATTTTGTATATACCCCTATACATATGAGGTATTGCATATTTATTATCTTTTTATGTCAATCTCTCAAAAAAAGATTTAAATTTACTTTGCATTGCAAAGAGTTACATTTACATCAAATTTTAAGGGAAAATTATTCAAAAAAGTAATTAAGCCATATTGTATTAAAATAATTATTTATCATTGTAGTCAACTAAAAATATAGCAAAAATGGTAACATTTCAAAATATGATGACGTAAGAGGTATATAAGTAAATAATCATTTATGGAAGATAGATATGCGACCCCTGTACCTATGAAATGGATAGGAGAGAGAAAACTCAACCTCTCTCCACAATACATGAAAATTAGAAGAAAGCCATGAAAAACTCATCTCCAATATTCAAAAAAAAATAAAAAATAGAAGTTATCTAAATATGTTGACATTTTCTAAACATACCGAAGCTATCCAAGATCATGTTGAGGATTGTTGTTGGTAAATATTATTTTGCACAATGTTACATTATAATTAATATACTGCATAATAATATATTATCATATCATATCATGGTATATTATTTTGTTGTAGCATACAATATTATATTACACTATATTATAATAACATTATGTTACATTATAAAATATTATACCATATAATAATAATTTATATGCAATAATATGAATACTATATTGGATTATATTTACTATATGATATTGACCTCTATTATCATTTTGTTAAGCCAAAAATACATATATTAAAAGCACATATCATTTGGCTGCCAAACACATATTAAAGTTTTAAAACATTTTAGAAATATAATTATAAATAACAAAATTTTTGTATAAAAGTTTTATTTACCAAAGCCCTACTTCTCAAAAACTTCTAAATTCTTCTTCGAAAGCTAATACGATAAACGTGACATAATATAATATAATAATGTATTATTATGTATTACAATATTACATATTATATTTTTATATTATAGAAAAATATAATGTATATAATTATGATATAATATAATATAATGTTGGTTAATATTTATGATATAATATTCCTGGAGCATATCTACATTGCCCCTTCCATATCGTATAGTAGCTTTTCTGGGAACAGGAATATTGGATTCATTAGACCAGAACCCATACTTTGCGTGAATCAATACTCCAAGAATTGCTGCTGCCACCATAGCAAGAAGAGCATCATGTCTAACCGATAGAGATGGAATTCAAAGACCACCATCTTGAGTAGATCGACAAATCCCATCCCAAGATATAAGATGGATTCTTCTTGTACTCTAGCTCCCCTGCCACAGAAAATTCCTCATTGACTGCTCTACTTTGTGCAGAACTGTTCTTTGTATCACAATGTTGGTCATCAAGTAAACAGATACATAGGCAAGCATTAGTTTAATGAGATCTACTCTCCCCAACATTGAGTAATCCAACCTACTAAGCACAAGCCATGGCCCTTTTGACCTGCTGCAGGAACCCCCTAATACTAAGGTAGATAAAATGGATAACGGCTATTGCTTCACAAAGTGTTTTATCTTAATTTGGGATGGGTTTGACAACTGATTTATTAATATTACTATTTGACATGAAGAACAAAAGTATTCCTCTACTATTTGTCTGGGCAACCAGGCATTAGATGCAATGGCCCTGGCAACAAAGTCATTAGCAAACAACATATATATGAGAAACTGAGCTCATTAGAGTTGCTGGCTGAGATGATAAGCTGTCAACACACCCTGTTGCACTGCAAAGTCAAGCTATCATCAAAGGGGATTAGTACATGAATAAATATGGTGATAAATGGCACAATCCAATTGAAGAGAAGTATTCATTTGGCTCACCATTAGCATCATCTAGCTCATTGTACATATTATACTTGTTTCACTTGTTTCAGTAGATCGAGAAACTTGATATCATTTCATGAGTCTGTTAAAAGTCCAAAGTCTATGTTGGTCGGTATCAGTTTACTTGTTAGTGATGTAAGTTTTGTTTCATATAGGGACATTCTGCAATCCATATTTAACAAATTCTTGAGATTGTTTATAGCCAAACATGAAGGTTTCCTTCTCCACTACGGAGAAGGATATTTTATTGTCATTTATCTTTTAACCATCCAACCCTTCCTCCAATTAATATGGGCTATGAGCACATATAGCATGGTAAATTTTGGGGAGTGCTGGTGGTATGCGGTAAATGTAAAAAGATCACTCGACAGGGCCGATCATTGTACGTGTTGACAACTTTATTCCTGTCCATACTCTTCATTTTAAACATGTATCTTGAATACCTTTTCTTGTTTTGTTTATTACCAAAATAAATCATAACTTTTTTTGAAAAAGGTTTTAATTTTGTATAAAAGAGAATGATCTCAGGACTTCCAATAAAAAAAAATATTTTTTTTTTCCTTTCTTTTATATGATTCAAACGTATCAGAGCCACCAACCTGTTCCCTCACCATTCCGATCCTATTTAATTATTCCATCTTATTCATCTTATTCCCCCTTCTCCTAAGTGCCACTGCTGAAACCTCCGCCGAGCCCGTGCCCGTCCGCCGACCTTCCGCTGAGCCCGTGCGCCTCCGCGCCTCTGCGCCCGCCTCCGACGAACTCGCGCGACGGAGCCCCTGCGCCCGTCCGCCTCCGCCGCGACCACGCCCCTGCGCCCGCCTCCGACGAACCCGTGCGGCCGCGCCCCTGCGAACTCGCGCGACGGAGCCCCTGCGCCCCAGCGCCCGTCCGCCGAAATTCCCGCGCGGCTGCGCCCCTGTGCCCCTGAGCCCCTGCCCGACGGAGCCCCCGCGCCCCTGTGCCTGCCCGACTTCGACTACGCCCCTGCACCCGTGCCTGACTTCGACCTGGCGCCCACCGTGAGATCCATCAAAGGCACACAAACCAATCTGAGAGCACATTTTTTTGCTGGTTGCATCCATACAATTGCCATCTCACAAGAAGTACACATCACATCACTCTGAAGACCGGCTGATAGATCCCATTCACACTCTCAATGCCAATGCCAACTCCGTGATTTTGAGCGTCCATCGTCATCCAACGACCTGTCTCCTGATCTTCATCCTACAGTCTTGGATTACCAGATTTTTATGATAGATAAAGAAAGGACTCGAATCTCTTTCATGGCGAAATTTTAGATATATTTATTTAGCAGTCTTTTTTTTTATAATTTTGAGCACAATTTTTTTTTGTGATGATCTGTATCCGGTTCTCGGACGATCATGAATAATCCATCTCTCTTGATTAGCTCGGTCCGCTTAGATGGACCTTTCACTTATTTGATATGGTCCCGGAATGTGCAGCTATATGTTAAAACCCGCGGTTTTGAGAATTTTCTTACCGGGAATGTAGTTAAGCCGCCATTCGGAGATACTGGATTATTGAAATGGGAATCGGAGAACTTTCTTGTAATGGCGTGGCTTCTCAACTCAATGATCCCTGCTGTTGCTCAGGGTATGTCCTTCTTTGACACCGTCAGGAAAAATTTGGGAGACTACTGCTCAAACCTATAATACTGTTAAAGCCTTTAAACTTAAACATAAGGTGCGTACACTTAGACAGGACGAACTTTCTATCACTGCTTATATGGCAGAACTCCAACGGCTATGGTTCGAGCTGGATTTTTATCGTCCCTTCAAAACCTATTGTTCGAAAGATGCTGCTGAATTTAAGAAATACACTGATGAAGAACGGATCTTTGATTTTCTTGCTGGACTCAATGATGACTTTGATCCAATCAGAGTTCAAATTGCTGGGCGCGCCATGACCTCCCGTCACGGAGGCGAGCCCCATTGGGGCTGCACGCACGAGAAATAACCAAGAAAAAGAGAGGCTAGGGTTTTTCTGGAGGAGAAAAGGGATCGCGTCTACTCTTCTTATTTCCCGACGTTTCCGTCGTTCTTTATATATATAAAACAAAGATAACCCTAGGTCACAACCGACCTAGCCCTAAAAAACTCCCCCTCTGAGTCACTCGAGAAAACCCAAACCCAAGCCCATGTACACCCATGTCTCACTGGTTCTCTCAACCTTATACTCAGAATATCCCTGGAACACCTCCAGGAAACCCCTGGAATACATCCAGGACCCGCTTGGGACACGCCCCCAAGCCCAGGGATCGCCTCTAGCATCCTGCCAGGTCTCCCAAGTCTCTCCAAAGCTTGGGAGCACCACACAAATCCCTACAATCTCCACCTTGGTGCCTCCAAGCTTTGGTGAGCGAACCCGGCAATGTTCTCCTGTACAACCTTGCTGTAACTGCGTTCTTGACAGCACTGTGCGGATATCCTCGCCTCTGCCAACATTCTTCAGCTGCTGAATTCACCTGGAGGCCTTTGAGATGACCGCCTCCACAGCTAAAAACCCTCGCTTGTATCCTGGCACCACCAATTGTATCCTTCCTTCTGCATGACAGCTGCATCAGTCTGTCTTGGACTTCCCTGGAGAGAATCCAATGAACCTGAACCGGCACTCACTGTAACTGGAGTTTTACCTGACACCATCATCTCAGAGCCATGCCAATTTCGCACACTCTGCTCCACCTGGCTAAGTGCACCCCTGGCGTTCATGCTAGGATATGGTCCTCCCTGCACCTCCCGCTCCAAACTCGTGTCAAAACCTACTCCACCCGTGAAGCCACCTGTCACCGGTGCTCCACCTGAGACTGAAGTCCCCCTGATGCCACAGAAAGAAACCCCGAGGCCAGTAACTCAACGCTGCCCTGCTGAGCCTGCACCCGAACCTCGTACCCGGTCGCTGCCTCCTCGGACCTTCCGCATCATCACAGACCCCTTCGAGATCGTTTCGGATACTCTGCATCATCGCATGAACCTCCGAAACCCAGGAGCTCATTACAACTCCTACCCAGCGACTGACCCCAGCAACCATCTCCAGCGGCTGCTCCATCATGTCCCAACCTGTCTCCCGGCTGCATGATGTCCCTGACGCTCCCTAAGACCTATCCCCGGTCTCCTTAAGCTGCCAGCCCCATCAGCTCTAGTCTCTGTCCCTAGACAAAAGTTGCCATACCAGGACACTCTCGACTGCCCGATACCTCCGACGCTTTCTGTGACTGTCCCCTGTCTCCCTGAGCTGCCCCTGGCACTGCCTCTGCTGATGTACCCCGATCTCCCTGAGATACCTATCTCCCGAGATCGACCTCCAACTACGCGGGATGCCACCCACGTCCAGCTCCATCACGATCAAGGTAGCTGGAGCACTACCGATCACTCTCCTCCACAGTGACCAAGAGCCTGGTCCACTATCGATGGAGCTACCACTCATACTCTGAAAGATCTCGGTATGTATCGCTCCACCTATGCTGAACCACAGATCACCCGACCTGCCAAAGCTCCTCAGCACAGAACCTGCAGCTCTGCACCACCGTCGCGAGCTCCTGCACCACAAGATCCATCATCCTCAGCGAGATCCACACAACCAGCAGACCTCCACACTGCTCCCAACACCATGAATCTCTGTCCGCCTGGGATAGCCGAAAAATGGAACCAACATGCTCAAGCCGCCCCACACACAGCTACTGCACCATGATCTCCACATCACCTATGAACTGACTCCATCACCAGATCCAACCTAGCTCAACATGAAGAGCTCGAAACATGGAATCCAACGGTGTAGACGAGGCTCAAATCAGAGTTTGATTGAGCCCAGAATCATCGAAAAATGAGTCAGCACGAATTTCAGAGCAGTGACTTAAACCTGCCGGTCCACCTGTGAGCCGGCCCAATGGCTCATGCCAAAAATCACGGTCTTTGGATGCCATTGCTTCTGGTCCACGGCATAACCTGTGGACCACAGCCTTCCCAGCCACCGCCGTCGCCTCCCGGCCACCGCACCACCTCTGGCGACCTCCCGCGACGCCTCTCGCGCATCCACGCCAGCCCCGCGCCTCCCAGCGATGCCCCGCGCTGCTCCCGCACCGCTCCCGCGATGCTGCGGCCGAGCCAGCACCCGCGACCGGGGTCGCGCCGAGGGATCTGCCCCGATCTTGCCGCGACCGGTGACGCGCCCGCGCCGCCCTGCGCCCCTGCACGCACTCGCTGCGGCCGTCACGCGGCGCCCCTGCCCCCCGATCTTGCCGCCCTGCGCCGCCTCCCGCGCTGGCGAGCAGTCATCCTGCGCCATGCCTGCGCCCGGCAAGTCCGATCCCTGCGCTGTCCCGTGATCTGCGCCCTGTGCGCCGCTCCATGCGTCGCCCAGATCCACGCCGGATCTGCTCCTTCTCCGTCTCTGTTACCACGGAGGGTAGCAGGCCCTCGTCTCCAGATCTCGCATCTCGGATCTGTACCATCCTCATGAGATCCCATGTCTTCCTTGCATCCTTCATGCCACCGCATCAAGATCGGCTCTGATACTAATTATTGAAGCAACCCGCTCCATGAAATGCCCGGGATCCTCCTTGATGCCGTCATGGTGCAAAAGGAACAATCACCAGGGAAGAGATGGGATGCCCCATCCGCTCCCGTCACAGAGACGATCCCCCATTGGGACTGCACGCACGAGAAAGAACCAGAAAAAGAGAGGCTAGGATTTTTCTGTAGGAGAAAGGGAAACCATCTACCTTCTTATTTCCCGAAGTTTTCGTCGTTTTTTATGTTTAAAACAAAGATAACCCTAAGTCACAACCGACCTAGTCCTAAAAAACTTTTCCCTCCAAGTCACTCGAGAAAACCCAAATCCGAGCCCGTGTACACCCATCATGTCTCACTGGTTCTCTCAACCTCAGACTCAAAGTGTCCCTGGAACACCTCCAGAAAACCCCTGGAATACATCCAGGACCCGCTTGGGACACGCCCCCAAGCCCAGGATCGTCTGCAGCATCCCTGCCATGATCTCCCAAGTCCTCCAAAGCTTGGGAGCACCACGTAAATCCCTACATGTTGTATCCTGGAAGATAATCATCATAAAACCGTAAGTACCATTGCGGAACAAAACTATCTTAAAAATATAGAGTATAACTTTAGACTCGATCTTGTCAATTAGATAATCATTATTCATGTACATCCACTAACAGAAAGGATCTATCAAGCTAATGCAACCAATTAGCAGCACCTCTAAATTTTCTTAGACTACTGAAGAGTTTATATGAAAGTATAAGATTGACAGATTTTAGCATTGGAGTTGCTGCAGTTTGTCTCAAAGATTCATATAGCTCAGGTCTAGAATAAAACGGTTAAGTAAAACTCAAATTCAAATATGATGGGCTCACAATCATCCACATTTCTTTCCTATCAATGGCTACCTAATAAGTAGAAGAAAAATCCATCAGTGAAACTTAGGCATGGATTTACTTGAAGAGGCACATGCATGGCTGTGAGGCCCGGTGTTATTGTGACGTTTTTGGGCTGAAGTCGGCAACCCTTGCCGACTTCAGTTCGATGCCAAAAAAAAAAAAAAGATGAGAACAAGGATAGAGTCCATGTTTATCCTTCCACTGTGATCACCGGAGATCACGGCGGACGGGCGTCTGGAAGTTGGAAACGGTCGGCAGAGGAGTCGGAGGGGAAGGACGATGGCATGGAGAATAGGGATTCTTCCCTGTAAGAGATGGTTCCTTGTGTTCCTCAGCCGATTCGAAGCTTGCCTTCCCTCCAGTGGCCATCGAGACTTGACACCAATTTCGCTGGTAAGTCTTCTTCTTTCCGTTTCCTCTCGAGCATGAGTGAGAACAGTGATGACCGGCGGGAGAGAAGGGGGTATGGTTTGTTCCATTTTTTTTGGAGATTTCTAGTAGGTGGCCAAACAATCACCGGTGGCAACGCTGCCTGGTTTCCTTCGTCTAGTGGGTGTCCTTCCCTGTCCACAACCTTTCATGGTTTGATGGCCATGGGAGGCTTGCTCGGGCCAAGCGAGGGAAGAAGTAGGGGGAGTTCGGAGAGAAGAGAAGAAAGAAAAGAAGGGAAGAAGCGGGGAGGAAGGAGAGGAAGAAGGAAAGAGAGGAAGAAGAAAGGAGGAAAGAAGAGAAGAAAAAATGATGAGGGGGGCTGTTCGGTGGAGAGGAGAGAGAAAGAAGAGAGAGAAGGAGGAGAGATAAAGAGGAGAGAGAAGAGGAGATAGAAGGAGGAGAGAAGGAGGAAAGAAAAATGAGAGAGAGAGAAAAGAAAGAGAGAAATGGTTAAATTCTAGACTAGGGTTAGAATTGGATTGACGAGAGTGTCCGATGATAATTTGTTTTCTTTTAAAATTTGAAATAGAAATTAATTATATGATTAAATTATGATCATGATCGTCGTTGTTCTTGGAAGACGAGGTCTAGTGTCAAATTGTACGTAGTTGGTGAATACTCTTCGGTAAGTATCTTGATCTCTAATATTATATGCCAAATATGTTATGTATTTATGAAATATTTAATGCTTGTAATATATTTTAATTTATATTATATTGCATTTAATTTGTATTGGATTGTATTTGAATTGCATTGATTGCATTGAATTGCATTGGATTGCGTTGGATTGTATTGGGTTGCATGCATTGTGTTGGTGTTGTTGCTCTCTAGTCCAACTATGATCACACGAGAACCTAGTCTTCTTTTGAGTCTCCAACGGGGCTATCACTGGCACATGACTGTTGAGCAGTATGTGATACAGGATCTAGTCTCTTTCGGGACGAGCCACGGGCGGTCGTGACCATAGTCAAAGGAACCAGGAGAGTAAAGTAAATGGTTGGCCATCTATAATCGTGTCGATGTCGGTTGAAATTAAGTGTACATATTTGCATCATGTTGCTGGTTATATTATTATATTAATAGATCATCGTTGTATGATGTGTGTATGCTTGTTGATTTTTATTGGCATATTTATGTTGTATATTAGAGGTGTTTGATAACTTACTGGCCTATATAGCTCATCACTGTTCTTATATTTTTGTTACAGATCCAGAAGATTAATTGGACTTTGGGATCAGTCAGTAAGGAACTTAGGATATAGCGGACATATCGCCAAGATGGTAGCCTGTTTTGATTTTGAAGGAAAAATAATTCTAAAGTATACGGCCGTCTGTTGCGCAACCGGTTCGGATTTGGAGTCGGGGCGTGACAATGGCAATGGCCAATCAAATGTTAGAAAAACTTGCTTGAGGCATGCATGCATCGATCTCTTCTTTCCTAGTCATCTAATACATCTAAATTAAATTGATTCGAGCAATCCAGGCCTGACACCAAAATCTCTTATATCAAAATCAGCAGCGTACATGTCCCCAAATTAGATTTGAGGACAAGCAGGTACATTCGTAGATCACGGTGGAACTTCTTATTGGAGTTGCTGTTACTGAAGTTATCTGCAATAGAATTTTGCTGTCATCCCGATTTTCTTATTGTAGCTCCATGTTGACATTGACTTACCTCTTTTATACCGCACCGGTCTCCAAAACGCTCATAATATGATAATTCAAATATATATATATAATCGCTAAGACGATTGCCCGGTTGATAATGATCTTGTCTTTGCTATCAATTATTTTTCTTGGATCCATGATAATCGATATGAGAGAGATGAGTCTCTTCTTTTATTCCCGTTCTACTAGCCGGTGAGAGCCTGCGGGGTAGCTACACCAAAATTTATTTTCATCATTTTTTCTTATAAAAAAAATTATATATATATTATATTATTTTATTTATTAATTTTTTTATGACATCTTTTGCATATCATCACCACGTCGAGGAACAACGTAACAACTAGGAATTCTGCTAGACCTCTAAATTGGTCTTTTGTGGAAGCTAGATTAATGTTTGCATTGTTGCCCTTCTACTTGGGACGACGGCGGTAGATTAATTCCCGCCAAGGAAGGCCCAAATTAAGGAAGAGGCTTTGCGTGGGCTCCATGTTTGTCATTTTCCCGGCAGGCTTTCCGCCAGCTACCATCCCCCCGCATCGAAAGATCCCACGAACCGGCATTTGTGGAAGTGCAACTTGATCTTGCTTTAATTAATAATTTATTTTACGTTACGAGTGGATATGGCCTTCTATTCTCAAAAAAACCATCAAAAGAAAGCTGACCGTCTATGTTCTCAAAGAAAATAACGAGGAAAACATCCCACTCTTTTTCATTGCTGTAGTAGTGAGAGGGCCATCTTGCAGAGGCCTAGCCAGACCATTACTGTACTTTTTTTTTTTTTTTTTTTTCATTTCTTGTACTGTCTTATTAGAATAAATATTGGACGGAATCTCCCTTCCTTTCCGTAAAAGAAAAATTTTAAAAAAATCCCACGATGTATGTTTATCCTAAATTATACGGGGTGCGCTAGCTAGGCCTTGAACAATTGAGTGTAGGCACTTGCTAATTAATCTGAAAATTATAAGGTGGTAAACAAATTAACATGAGGTCGTATCATTCATCTGCCTACAACTCCAAGTATGCAGAACCCTCGTCCCCTCAGCAAAACACCCTGCTTTTTTTTTTTTTTTTTTTTTTTTTGATTACCAAAAAGGATAGAGGGATAAATTTCCGGCGTAGCTTCTTCATCGGGTTCCATTCTACCAGGCGATTATTCGATTCGGATCGCAAATTTTATGCATGCTCTTCTCACTAACTGGTGAGTATGTCAGCCTGACATCGCTACGATGCCATTGCTCGCTCTTTTTTTTTTGCTTCGGTTATGAAATGATTAGGATTATTCTAGTATTGACGGTGGATTAGAAATGGCTAGGATTATCCTAGTATTGACCGTGGACCAGAAAAAGATGCAAAAGGATATAAAATTGGCAGGAGAGCTCTAGATCTGATCTGGAATCATTTCATCCTACCCCTACTAGAAATCATAAACAGGTTTCCTGACTCCGCTTTAATCCCGATCTACTATTAATCCTGTAAGAATGCAGGCAAAGGTGCTAAAGGTTACCAAGGACCTACACATATATTTCAAGAACCCTAAATTTGCCTGGAGCCTGTTTTACCTGTTCTCTGCCAGGTCTAGCTATCAAGCAATGGACATTGTTAGGTGCCAGCTTTTATTTTTTTGATAAAAGGAGGAGTAGAACTCCCCATATTAATTATAACCTGTAACATAAATTGTTTACAAGATCCAATTACTTATACAAATCCAAAAGATAGCTGCACTTAACCAACCTCCCAAAACAGACGCGGCTTCATATAATTAGGAGAGATTGTTAGGTGCCAGCTTTTTTTTTTGATAAATGGACATTGTTAGGTGCCAGCTTTAAATAGTCCACCGAAATCAGGAGAGATTTGCTTGGTAGAAGGTTAACAGCCAGGATATATTCAGCACATAATTAAAAGGTGAATACCCAGCTTTTGCTGAAATCCGTAGCACCATTCATGGCTTTGAGTTATAGTTGTAGGCGAAGAGTAGAGGCTAAAATGTATATATGGGCTTGCAGCAGTTTATGGTTCCTAGCCTTGCTTCAAATGAAAACTGATTCTGAGAAATAAGTGTTCCGGAGGTCGTGCTCGCGGCACATCTCTATCAAAACACTATTCCACGATGGCTTATCCGCTGTTACGGACAGGTAATGGATTCGTCAGCACTAATTCCACCGCTTGGGTTGGGATACCTTGATCGCAGGTGTTCCTGCTGAATTTTCTAGATCGAATTCTCTCGGCCTGGCTGGAGTGCATCTTTTTTTGGTTCTTGCAAAAAAATTTTATGGGTCGGTGGTGTTCCGGTGGGAGACACCGATGGCTAAGTTATTGGAAGCTTTAGTGCAACAGAATGGAGGAATCAAAAGAACATCGCTCATGGGAAAAAAAAGTACCTTTACCGCTCGGAGTCCCCATTTATCTTATAGGCGCGGACACTACTATAATGTGTTAGGGACTAGGCTTGAAAATATCCGATCTGCTTCTAGGAGAATCAGGATGGTGGCCGGGTGGTATTGGAACGTAGCTGTGTCGTGGGATCTGTTGTAACAGAATTCTGGTACCAGCTAGAAGGGATTTTTGGAGTATTCTGATTAGTAGGGCCGGTTGAAATAGGTCAGTCGGATCTCAAACGGATCGGCAGGATCTGATGGATCAGTCGAATCTCGAGTGGATTGACAGGATCTCTTGTGAGTCGGTTGGATCTCGAGCAGGTCGGTCGATCTCAAGTGAATCGGTTCAGAGAAAAAGCTGGTTGAGTAGTCAGGTTTGGTCATGAACATGCTGATTTCTTGGATGCACGGTCTACATTAATTTTACAGCACTTGGGTAATTGCACGGAAGACGTCTGCAAGGTCTTGTTTCGAGCTTTTCCGGAGGTTGGTCACGTATCAAGATTTATCACGTTTTAGGCTATATCTAGTCTATCATCATGTTTTCGAGACTTCTGGTGCCCATCTCAATTTCCGTCAATTATCGTTTTGTTTTCAGCTTTTCTCTGTCTCTTAAGTTTCATTTCCTAAATGGCCATCTATATATATATATATATATATATATATATATATATATATATATCAGCGCGACCCCCTACCACCACGATAAATGCATTTCATGAGATCAAAGATAAAACTGTGCTTAATTAATACATAAAATAATTAATTAATAACTGAGAGGGAAGGACATCCCTTCTTTCTTCCTCAAAAAAAAAAAAAAAAAAAAAAAAAAAAAAAAAAACCCCAGGTATGCAGAAACTCTTTAGAACTGGATGCATAATTAGTCTTCGATGTGAAGCATTGTAATGACTTGTGGAACAAGTGAGCAAATATTAATATTAACCTTGCATAATTATGTATCGATTAAAAATTTAGTGGACTGGGATCAGAATGGAATGCTATACCGGATAAAACCCTCTATCTTTTTTTATTAAAAAAAAAACATTGCATAATTATTATCATATTTAACCAAAAATATTATGATCAAATTGGATCTAACAAGTCCTGTTGTGTAGTTTGTCTAGATCGTTCCATGCATGCATAAGATCGCGGTTGGCAACATGCAAGTGACGCATGCTCGGCAACCTATACGACAGAAAGGTGACAACTGTAATTCTCATTATGTAAGACGTGACTCGCTGGCCATGTGTAGCACGACTCTCAGTGCATGTATAGCACGTGACTCCCTGATCATGTGTAGCGCATATTAATCTATTTGCGTAACGCGAGCACTCTCAAGTCCCCATTGCACAGAAATGGATGCATGCTTGCGTATCATTTAATAATGCATGCCAATTGCTAAAAATAAAGCATTAAGCATGCATGTGAAACATGCTTTCATCCTTGCCCCAACCTTGGTCCCATGCTAATCTAAGCCTAGATATGATCGCACAAACTAAAAACAACCATAAATCAATTTACAGCCAGTGGATGAAAAAAACCTAGTTGTTGGCTTAAAACCACTTCAAGCTTCTTAAAAGTTCTATACCAATTGACCTTGGATAGAATGCTGCATTAAAATTATGGGATGAAACTTTGCAAATAAGTTCTCTATTTTCTGGCAGTTCCTTTTAGAAAGTTAATTCAAATGTTAAACCACCAATATCTAGCCTCTTATTGTTATATATGCCAAGTATGTTAAGTGATCCATCATGGTTTTTTTTTTTTTTGGTCGTGCACTGTTTCTTTTCAAAATCTAGGTCGGTCACGAGCACTTCGGATAAAAAAATATTAAAAAAATCTCGATCAATGATGATCTAGATTAAATTTTGGATGTAAGCACATTAAACTAAAATATTATAAAAAAACTTGTTGTCAATTTAAATGCTTGATTTTTTTTAATAAAATAAAAATATAAAATAATATTTGATAGTGTTTTAGTGTAGATAAAATTATAAAAAAAGTATCGCTGGGACGGTAACTTGATTGGTAGCTATAGATTCAAGATTTTTTCTTCTTTATTTCTGCATTTTATTGAGGTTGACGTATTCCTTTTATATGAGGTTGACGTATTCATCTTATATGATTTTGATTCGAACATTATCTGGGATGGGATCGTGGGTTAAAAAAAAAAAAAAAAAAAAACCCCCCCCCCTAAATATTCTCCGCCAAAGGGCTGGGAATGGAAAGGTCATCCCTGCAATTACTCAAAAATACATGCCTTAATACGTGCTTCCCCTCTAACAAAAGACACAGCGAGGATTCCACATGTCGCCCGCTTAGATTCCCCCGCTAAAAGCCACCAAAATCGAAAACCCGGTTAATAAAAAAATCCAGGAAAATGAGAGCCGTCCCGCCACCTCCCGCTCCCGACTCCCCTGCCGGCGACCAAACTCCTCCCCTCCGCTTTCACCTCCGCCGCCGCCGTCATCCACCGGACAACCCCTTCCGCCGCCTCCTCCTCCGCCTTCGCCCCAACAGCCATCGATCTCCTGCCGGTGGACTCCCCTGCCACGGCCTTCTGGGACTACCAGTTCCTCTTTGCCTCCCAGCGGTCGGAGTCGGCCGAGCCGGTCCCCCTCCGGCTGGTGGCCGGTTCGGTGCCGGCAGACTTCCCCGCGGGGACGTACTACCTTGCCGGCCCGGGCCTCTTCACCGACGACCACGGCTCCACCGTCCATCCGCTTGACGGCCACGGCTACCTCCGTTCCTTCTCGTTCGCCGGCGACGGAGGCACCGTGCGGTACTCGGCGCGATTCGTCGAGACGCAGGCGCAGCGGGAGGAGCGCGAGGAGGGGACGGGGCGATGGCGGTTCACGCACCGGGGGCCCTTCTCTGTGCTGCGGGGCGGGAAGCGCGTGGGCAACGTAAAGGTGATGAAGAACGTGGCGAATACCAGCGTCTTGAGGTGGGGCGGTAGGCTGATGTGCATGTGGACGGCGGGGATCCCTACGAGATTGACCCGCGGTCTCTGGACACAGTGGGCCCCATGGACCTTGCCGGAAGGGAGCGGCTTGATGGAGATCGGCCGGCGAAGGATCGGTGGTGGGAGATGGCGGGTGCTCGGGACGTGGCCGGCCTCGGGGTCGACGTCGCAACCCACTTCCTGAAGCCAGTCGTCCACGGTGAGTGTAGTTTGTGATAGTATCAGTGGATATTTTTGGCAGCAAGACATGGTATCGTGTGAAATATTTGAAGCAGGCTGGCCTCGTTTATCTTTTCATTTCAATAACTGTTTTGACAACAGACATAACCGCTTGTTTTCTCGTTATATATAAAACAAATATTGAAGAATGAGAATATATACAGGGAAGCCAATCCTAAATAACAGGAAAAACTTATATGTTTACGATTACAGTATAACTTTCTAAATATATTTAGATGTTAATCTAAAAGAATACAATTTATAAATAGCAAATAAAAATCACTATTTATTGCTAGGAATTATTTTTTTAAGAGAAGCAAACTGTAATTTCCACTACAATAGGAAAAGCAACCATCATTGCTTCTGATAGGAAAAAGAAAACAACCATTGCTAAATTTCCAAGAAAAAAAAGTTTTGATGTTTAGAGCATTTATATATGTAACGGACGGTTTAGATATATATATATATATATCTGTGGTGTGTGTACTCTCATGGATATCTAAAATTATATGTATATCCCAACAAATTATATATATATATATATATATAACAATCATATATACTCTTGCATATTTATTATTTACATGTACAACTTTACACACACACATATATAAAAGAACATACGCACACACACATATATAAAAGAACATACACCTATAGCAAATTTGTAAGTATATACATGCAAAAACAATGATGAGTATATATATATAGCAAATTTATAAGGATATATATATTTTATATATTTTATAAAGGTATAAAACAAAAAATCCAAACAACAAAGAGTTGCTCACTCTTCCATGAGTTTTTTTTTAAAAAAAATAAAATAAAATTGCATATTCTTACATGAAACTGTTCAATGATTAATTTTAGACTGATTGATAAAATGGGCTTTGAGGGAATACAGGAGTGTTCAATATGCCACCAAAGAGGATGCTGGCCCATTACAAGATCGACCCGAAAAAGAACAGGCTTTTGCTGCTGTCTTGCAATTCTGAAGACTTGCTCCTCCCTCGCTCCAACTTCACTTTCTACGGTACATATATATTTCCACCTCCTTTCCGTACCTTCTTGCCAGCCATACCACCCTCGACAGCCAAAGGAAACATTAAATTAAACAAGCGTCCAGCACTTGAGTAGGATACCTTGGCCATGGACGGCCTCGCAAAAACATTAAAATATATTTTGCAGTTTTATTTGCAACTGGCCAACTTGGCTTGTCTTCATACTTTTTCGCAGCACATATTTAATTTAAGGGCACCATGGCTAGTAGTAAATATACCAATGAATTAATTGTAGTCGTAGGTATATCTCCTGGATTTAATTCACCAACTTGGTGTAATTGTTTTTCGTGCTGCCAAGTTATATTTTAAGTTCTTATTGGCCGACCTGTTCAGCCGTTGCATGGTTGATTTTATGCATCGATTTGACATTGATCGCATTATAACATCACAATGGGTCCATGATATGATTCCTTTGCCAATCAAAGGGAATCAATGACTCGATGCTGATGATCCTCCCGATGCATGACTGCATGCACGTCCATATGCTTCCCTTGTTAATTAATATATATCCTATGATTCTACTCTCCTCTTGTACTGCAAGTCCACCATGCTATCATTTCAGGTATGAATCTAAAAGAGGTGAACCAATTATAATCAGTACCTCCTCTTATCATGCATGCATTCTATGTTAAATACAAAGGGTTCTACAATGCAAGTTTAGGTGAGGCATGGCCATTTTCCAATACCCCTCTCCTATTGTTGATCAGTGAAGCTGGTTGATCGTTTTCCCAAAAAAGTTATGCTGCTGGACCTAATAGCGGTAGGTTCCATGGGACCCATAATAGCCATCTTAATCACTAAAAAGTATAGGGAAATTATTGTCTACATTGTATGAACCGTTTGCATGATTCCTGTACGTGAATCTTATATATTCATCAAGGCTGCATCTTGATGCATAATTATAAAATCAAAACCATCGACTCCATTGCACGCAACCCCGCATGCCATCACCAAAGCGTCATTAAATCATGTGGGTCACGTGTCACGTGAAGCACGTACGTTTAGGTACCAGTGGCGTGGATAAACTTTAACTTCAAGCTCCTCATGATCTCCTGTCACCATGGTTAAAATAAGAGAAATTTATCTGCAGCCCTATGACAAATCTCTTCCTGGTTGTTCATTTCAATGGCTATATTATAATATTTACATGATCAGTTTCTTAGCTTAAAAAATGGAGAGCTATATATAAGAAGACTAATTGTTAAAAAGCTAGCAGTCCTCGCAGTTTCCGTTTTCCAAAATGATAGCAAAAACATATAATAGAACCAAAAAAAATAATATAAAAATAAGTAATTAATCATTTTTTATCAGCCATATAATTATCCTTTACAGTGATAGAGGCGCCCGTGGCCCTGATAGCCGTTAATCCCATGCTTCTGTGTACGTATATACATATGGTCCATTTTCAATCGACACTGGCATTTTGATTCTGAAGTTTTTTGTACTTCATGGATGCAGAGTTCGACTGCAATTTTGAGCCGAAGCAGAAGAAGGAATTTGTCATCTCGGAACACATGATGATCCATGACTGGGCTTTCACCGATAACCACTATGTTCTACTTGGCAACCGTATCAAGCTCGATGTACCTGGTATCTTTCTAAGATAACATATATCGAGCAGATCATTAACTCTTAACTTTTATGGGTTTGCTAGTTAGAAAAGCCCCCCTATATATATAATGATCTCTAGTTACTAAACATATGAATTGATCATGGAATTAATATATGTGATTAATTAATGAGGAACCAATTTTATAAGTCGATCAAGAGCTTTCTTGAAAGCAACATCATGACACAGGACGGAAGGGTGCAGTCCAACTTCAATATCTCTCTTAATTAACTTGCCTCTAGAAAACACGTACCTGATCTGAATCCTAGTAACTTCGGTCCGAGTTATGACACACACGTACGTGTTGCATGCAGGGACGACCGAATTAAGAAAATGAATCTGGACCTCTAGCTTCAAGAAATAAACCGAGTTTAATTTAATTTTTCCTTCTGGTTAGATCCAGAATTCAGTTTTTTATCGTCGCGGGTGTCAACTAGCTCGGTGGATAAAGTTTCTAGGAATTGTTACTAATGATTCAGATTTGAATACTGACCTGGATTTGAGAAGCGCTCATGATATTATGGAGCCTCGTATTGAAATAATTTATGAAATTTCTTCATCTTAAAAACTTTTCGACTTACGAAACTGCATTGTTATGGATTCATACATTTGAAATCCAGGATCACTGCTAGCATTATCAGGCTTATATCCAATGATAGCAGCACTGTCGGTGAACCCAAGCCGGCAATCAACACCAGTTTATTTGCTACCACGATTCTCTGATAGTGCACAAAGTGGCCGTGATTGGAGGGTGGCTATCGAAGCCCCATCGCAGCTATGGTTATCGCACGTGGGCAATGCCTTTGAGGAAAGGGATGAAGTCGGCAACTTGAAGATTCAATTGCAGGTTTCGGTTTGCTCCTACCAGTGGTTCAACTACCAAAAGATGTTTGGTAATTTATTATCCCTGCCTTTTTCTTTTTTTTTTTTCCTTCCCTCTTTTTGATTAAACTGGATCTTATTAAACCAATCCAGATTAAACACAACCATGGGAATTGGAAAATAAAATGTCTAACAATCCTATATCCAGATTAAATACGACCATCTAATTCACAGCATTATTAGTTTCTTTAAAAATATGCCTTGCTTCCAAGCTCTTACGAGATGCATCTATATATAAACAATCCTATATCAAGAGATGATCACTAAATCCTGAAGAAGAAGCTGAGCCAATCAACTATTAATTAATAACTGTCAAGGAATCTCTCTCTTCAAAGTGATAGGAAGGGCTTTAAAAATTTTAATTGACATGTACTTGCTTTTTTAGAACAAAACCTGTACACGAAGTAGAAACCACCAAGATGCAAATAAACCACACTTATCTCCACTTGAAATAAAGGCTTTATATGATACAAAAATCACTTCTAACAAAAAACAAGAAGGCATTCCTTAGCTATCCCTTTTGCCTTCATACACATAGATCTAGCACATTATAAAGAACAATAGCATATAACCCGTGCAATGCCCGGGATGCAAAATAAAAAATATATGTGATTGGTGATTAATAAAAGTATGCTATGATTTTATATATTTTATGATAATAATATATATATATGATTAGCAGTTTCACTTGCATTGCTTTTCTATAATTATCACTATGCAGGACCATGTAGTGGATGGAATTGATTGCAATTCAATATTTTGCTAATGAGAGATGTATAGACTCTATCATTATTTATAAAAATAATGATATTTTGTATTAATAGTATTTTAAAAATAATAATATTTAAGAATATATTAATATATCATTAAAAATTATATTTTTTAGAAATTGATAAAAGTATTCAATAATAAAATAAAATTATATAGATTAATAAAAAATATATTTTTGAATTATTGTATAATTAATAAAAATATATTTTAGAGATGCTATATTTTTTAAATGAAAAGTATTTCATACATTTTACATGGGATCAAATTGATTAGGTTTGTTTAATTAAAAAAACTTAGCAAAAATAATGAAAACTTGCTCTTTCTAACAATAATCTATCTTAGGAAATGAATCCACTATTGTTTTTCCTATTTAAAGCATGGGTTGGTTGGATTTTTATTTTCTCTTGTCTTGATTGGGATGTGCGAAGGAATTTGATCATCCTTGATATAAAGAGATCTTTGGATGGTTTCATGAAAGATTTGTGTTAAAAATTCTAATCGTTATAATATTTTTTTTATTTTTTTCCCCAAATTTAAAAATAAATTTTAAATAATAAAAATATATAATCTTAGTGAATGTTCCTAAAGAAATTACCTGAATGATAACGAAGTACTATAATATAATATACTTGTTCATTAAAGAACCCGTAAAATCAAAGCATGCAAACTTGATATGGATATGTAAAATTAAAAAATCATACATAAATTATGTTCAAGCTACTGTACTAATCCAAACAATTACTAAGTCTTGAAATAATTTGGTAATGATTTGAATTGAAATCTCTAAATTACTAATGTTTTAATATATTAATTACCTATAATTTATTTATTTTTTTTGACCTAAAATTTTGTGTGTCAGCAAAAGTTGCAAAGCAACAAATTTTATTTTTGAACATGTTGCTGCCACTGGTGCATGGCATAGCTGATTGTGAGACTTTCGAGCCCCGTTTGGACATTTTTCGGCTAAAAAATTCGGAGATAAAATAAAAAAGAGAAAAATTAATAAAATAATCCTGGAGCCCCTGTTGGCTGGTGGTAGTAAAAAGTTAGGGATCTATATAATAAATCCCGTTTACTCGGCTGACACCAGTGGCAGTCAGGTTGACGTACTCACCTTCGGATCGGGAATGACTGCGAAAATTAATATGCACCGTGTATCGAATATTTTCTGACTGGGATTGGAGGACCGTCTGGGGGTGGCCACGCCCGGGATCTAACTCCTCCCCCCCTTTTGTTTTATCAAAAAAAAAAAAAAACATGTTGCTATCTTAAAAATTATTTTGTTTTACAAATAATTTTAAAAACTACAGCGATATATGTTTCACTTGAACTCCTTATATATTATTAATAATTTAATGAGAAAAAAATATAACATAATTAAAAATTTTAAAAATAAATAGTATTATTAATTGGTTTCATTGGTCGTACTTTTTTTTTTTTATTGATTAATATCAGCATCAATCCTTTTTCAATAATATAAGCATCCCTTTCTCTTTCCTAAATTAAAAATTAAATAAAATTAATTATAATTGATACAGCTTTAATTTGGCATGAACATTTATATTTACGACTTTGACTTAAAATTTAAATATACGACGAATGGAATTGCTCTCTGACTATTTAATCTCATGAGTGCCGGTGAAACTCTGGCATTTTTATCATCGAAAAAAGAAACTTTGACATTTGGATCAAATGGAAAACTTTTGGTCAACATATAAGTCACAACGCCTACAGGGTATGACTGGCGCAAAAGGTGGCTGGATCCTTCTTTCATGAACATGGTTGAAGGCAAGGAAGCATTGGTACCCCACCTGGTTCAGGTAAACAGTCTCTGAACTGCTTCAAGATTTAAACAAATGAACAGGGGAGTTTCACAAATCATTCAGCTGCTGCTTGTATGCCATTAGTGTAGCTGGTCCGTTCCCCAACTGATCCATGAATTGAATTCATACATTTCTCAGGTTTCAGTTGAGCTGGACTCGAGCGGAGCGTGCCGCCGGTGCACCGTGAACGGTGCCTCCAAACAATGGAACCGCCCTGCAGATTTTCCGGCGTTAAATCCGGCCTTATCAGGCCAGAGAAACACCTATATTTATGCTGGCACGGCTTCCGGCGCCCGCCGATTCTTGCCGCATTTCCCGTTTGATAGCGTGGTGAAGCTCAACCTTTCAGATGGATCGGCAACTTCATGGTCGGCTGGGAGCAGGGAGTTCACTGGAGAGCCCGTATTTGTTCCCAGAGGCACCAAGGAGGATGATGGCTATATTCTGGTCGTAGAGGTCAGAGAATAGTTGATGGTTGTTTGTTTGTCTTGTTTGGTCAAATGTGGGGTGTTTCTTTTCTTCATTTTGAGTGTTATTTTGTTCTTTTCACTCAACAGTACGCAGCTGCGATGCAGAGATGTTACCTTGTGGTATTGGACGCTCAAAGAATAGGGGAAGCTGATGCATTGGTAGCTAAGCTTGAAGTGCCAGAACATTTGAGGTTTCCTATCGGTTTCCATGGATTTTGGGCCGACAGATGACAATAACAATAAGCTGAACTCTGAGGAAGAAAATGTGATTACTTCACTCTCATGCAACCTGTTGGATGTTATAATTTTATCTTGAATATCTTTCTTATTATTTAATGTTATAATTTATCTTGAATCTTTAATTAATAACTTTTTACATGCTTTGGAAGGTGCTCCCTTTTTAAGATAGACTACATTTGCCAAGGTTCAAATAATTGATGCCGGTCTATTCTCAAGATATAACGAACCGTTTCGTATTCTTTTGTGCTCTATCAAAGAGAATTGAAGTTAAATCCAAACTAGCCAAATACACTGAAATTAATAAACTTGATTGAAACGATTTCTCTTAATTCTTCTTCATGTAGATATAATCCTCTTCTCAGGTACCTAATAGGTGTGCTCGAGTTCACTCGATTCTCTTATCTAATCCATTATTGTTCAGATAGATGGGGAATCGATCTCTTTTATATTTAGGTTACGTTAGGTGCATTACTAGTCAATCTTGAAAAAGTAATATGGACAGGGTCCAAATAATCACACACAAGATCCACATGTGAGAAGTTATACTGTACATGCGAGGAGGGGGGTGCACTGTAATCACGGCAAATGCTTATCAAGCTTTTTGAATGCGAGTCGAAACAATTAATGATGATATAGACGGCAGGAGAAAGGAGATGGGAAGATCTAACTGCATCAATGGAAAAATCTATGTTCTCATCCTTCTCTTGTGGATGAGAGAAGTCACTCACCACTTTCAACCATAAAAAATCAATAAGTAATGACAGCATAACAAGACTGGTCGGTGGCAACTCCAACTTTCATTTGACCCTGAAAAGATTTTGGTCGCAGAATTGGACGGAATTTGGTCAGAAGGCCAGAAGCTGCTGCCAATCGTTGTTGTCTGTCATTTCTGGCAAGACTAAAACATACCAACAGCTTTGCTGTAAGAGCTAGTGAACCACCATGTAATGCCTACCAAAATATTTCAGATGAATCGGGCTTGAATTGATGGATAGACAGACTCGAGAAAGAAGAGAGTGAGAGAGAGAGAGAGAGAGAGAGAGAGAGAGAGAGAGAGAGAGAGAGAGAGAGGACTTTGCTAGTGGCACTCTATAGGCTTATTGACTTCAAAAATCTCATGTATACCAGGGGCTACATCCAACATATTAGTGGTCCCTGGTGCAGATCATAGAAGGAATCCCCTTAGAATGCTTGAGAGATATAAAATGCTTGGAAAAGTTGGGACATGATGTTCCGTTTAAAATCATTGTTGGTAATATAAATATTTGGAACAGAGCAGGTCATTTGATGGGTCCTCAAACATGTGAATTAGTGTAACTGTTTCACTAGAGATCTGGGATCCCTCTGGCTACTCCCATATACTACACCTAGACAAGTCTGCTGCAGTAATTTTAGGTTCCTCGCCCGCTGGAAACAGGATGGAAGTGCACTATTGCTTTAGTAATTGGACAGATGATCAAGAGTTCACTCATCAATGGATGAATCCTAAGGCGTTGGCCGATTTGTCGGCAATGGAAGTCACTTTAAGCAACATGGAGGTTCTCATGTGATGGACTATTCATTCTTGCAAGATGACACCTTGGATGGGGAGTTATCACAGTCGAACAAGCTTTACAGAGTTGCCAAGTCTCCCATGTATATCAAATAAATTAAACAATGCTTTCTCAGTAACAAAAAAAAAGGAAAAGATAAATTTGTTGGAATTTGTTCCCGGTGAAACATCAATGGAAAACTTAAGATGGTAGTTATTTGAAAAAGAAAGAAGAAATATTACAATTGGAGTGCTACAAGCTCTTTCACTAATGAAACTTAAACTGACTTCTACGATCACTGTATTCTTTGGGATTTTATCAATAAAAATGGGTGGTTCACCCCTCTACCTTTTTTTCTAAAAAAAGCCAAAACTTAACTAAAACAATATCCCAAATTTATGAATCTCAATTGAGTGACGAAAAAAGAACTAATTCAGTAAGAAGTGAATTAACATGGAAAATATATTGATGTGATCATGAAATCATTAGGATACAATATTCCTGAGTGATATCAGAGTAGTTTTACTTCAATCAGAGAGAGAGAGAGAGAGAGGAGAGAGAGAGGAGAGAGAGAGAGAGAGAGATATGAGCAAGAATTAAAATACACACATGTTCTGCAATATCTTCACTTGGATCATGCTACGTCATCCACTATAGGATATTGGCTGGCACGCAGTCTGATTCCATGCGCTTTGAAAGGCAAAGAAATTACGATCTGAATCGAATATAGCTTGGTGGGATGAGGGCCCAGTGGTTATCGATAGGACTTAGTTGAATTTCTAGATAAATTAGAGTTAGTGGTAAGTTACTGAGGTTCAGCCTTTACAACAATCCCGGATTTCATCCAAAAAAGTTAACTAGAAAATATTATTAGATTCTTTAACCTATATCTTCCTCGTGAATAACCAGTATGGGATTAAGTACACATCTGCACAGTCCTCACAATCTAGTTATAGAATTTTGCACATTTGTAAGGGTTGTATTAGGATTACTTCATGGTGCTATTTCTGTCCTTGTGAATCCACTTTCCCTGGCTATTCCTCTCTTATTGTCTGAGTCAGGAGCACCAAAAATATTGAATAATTCCATAACATGTTGAAAATGGACTGACTGAACAAAGACTGTGGAACAGAAGCACCTCCTGATCTCCACGAGTATTAAAGCAATGATGACTGAAAACAGCAAAGCTGATGTTGGAAATGAAGAGTATCAGATTACAACCTTTCCACCTGAAAGGATGCATCACTATTTGTTAGAGTTTTTATACGAAAAAACTTAATTTTTTTAGTTTTCATCTTAAGGTATAATTTTTAATAAATACCGGTACGAGGATCAAAAATTTATCCTAGAACAACGATCATACACTTCCGGGTTTCTCATTGATCTTTATTATAAAGTAATGAAGTAATCTAACCATGCTCTCAATAGATTTAATTTATTATTAAAATAATATTTAATTTGATTTTAAACTCTTTCTACTTTTACTTTTATTGAAACTTTATTTCTTAATAATTTTATTTTAAAAATAATTTTCAATTAGATAAAACTCTGCTTTCAGACGGACTCTTTTTAAAATCCTTTTGTAAATGAAGACTTTCTATACATCAATGTTTTATTGATGATAAGGCCATTTACAGGATGGGTGCATCACCATTAAATGGTCATTGTCTGTTTGACTTATAGCATAAAATGAAAGATCTCCTATTTCTTCCGGCAATAACTTTAATCATTAGCAAAAGTTCTCCAATGTTGGCCTACAGCATGAGACAAGAAAAACGATGCAGCAAATTAAACTCATGATCATTGTGTAGGTTTCTGTGATTGATTGGTTGTTGGAGAAGAATATTGTAACATAAATCTAACACAAGCTTTAGCAAAAATGGTGATTCCAGTTCTAATGGACGCATGGATACAAGACAGCTTACAAAGAAACATCTGTTTGAGATAAAGGAAAGGCATAAAAGAAGGATGTAAATTACGACAATAAAATCGGCACGGATACATGGAAAAATGGTAAATATGCCTTTGGTGGAAGGAGTGGTACAAATCATCACTTTGATGCCTTTAATTTTATACTAGCTGTTGGAATATCTCGGTCAAAGTATGAGCTGACCACTGGTTCAGCTGGTCGAAGACCTTTCTTCTGAACCACCGTTTTCGGACTCAGATATTCGAAAAAAACCAGGCAACCAATGGGCAAGCTAAAGCTCTTCGCGAGTCTACGGCACCCGAAGGTGAGGCCTTCGGATCTCGTCTTTAGCCTTCGTCGAAGACCAAGTCCTTCGGCTTATAAAGACAAGACCCTCACCAACCTCCGAAGACACGCTCTTCGATTCATGTCGAAGACACGATCTCCAGCCTTCGACAAAGACCAAGTCCTCGATCTATGCCGAAGACAGGATCTCCGATCTATCTCGAGAAGATTCGACGACGAAGACTTTCCCGATCTGATTACGGGAATCTCCCTAAAAGGGGAAGTTTGAAGATGGATCCACGATCTGTCTCAAATCACTACAAAGCACGATAAGCAACGGTAACCAATGGTTACTATCAACTATCTCCAGGACACAATCATGGTACGTAACTCCAGCTGCAACGCCTCCAGTCTGGCCAGAACCGTTCGACGACAACCCACGACTGCGGATCATGGAGAAGGAATTAACTCCCCGCCGTAACCGCTGAAAGAAGAACGGAACCGCAGGCTAGACGGCCCCCTATAAATAATGGTAAGAGGGAATGCTTGAGGTAAGAGACACAATATACTCCAAAAATCTCAATCTTTTCCCTCTGCTTCTCCAAAGCCTTCCCCATTCTGTGGCTAGAGCCCGTCTCTGACTTAGGCATCGGAATGTCCCCCGTTAGAGCAATTCCGGCAAGGGATTTATTTTGCAGGTGAACCAGGGAGCGGTTCTACAATCCAGTAGCTCCGATCGACCGGAACAGGGACTCTACGCCAACAGATTGGCGCGCCAGGAAGGGCCTAACCAGCCTACCTTAAGAATGCGCATGGATGGTTTTCACAGCCTACCCTACGGTAAATCCGAAGACGCGCCGCGGCGGGCCTGAACAGCCTACCTTGATCATGACAGAAATGCACAGAAACGGCGTAGACGCCTTACCCTATAGTAAATCCGAAAACGTACTTGAACGGATCTATGTCGTCCTTCTTGTTGACAACAAACACCTGAGACGGCCCAGCCGATTTCACCTCTCTTTGTAGATCACAAGTGGTCTGAGAAGTCTACACTCTCGACATACTATAATGCGACAAATCACAAAGGAGACATGGGAGAAGAGGACAATGTCCCATTTATAAGGACCTTGTACCCATGACTGGCCACAGGAAAACATGCTCCACGTCCGTTCCCAGCAGCACCAAAGAGCGCCACGTGTCCGAGCGACGCTTCGAGACCCCAGAAGATCGCTTGAGAGCTATTCTTGGGATGGCAATTGCCGGCATTTGAATTCGGAGGAATCCCTATCATGCGGCAACATCATTAATGGCTCCTTTTCAGAAAAGAGAGATTTGGTGATACATAAGGTGCAAGAAAACGTGACCGTTCGAATATCGACACTTATCACGAGCAACGAGAATCACGATCAAGGTTCCTTAATCATCGGTCAACAGGAAAATGACACCTATCTATAATGTCTATCCTTTGATGGACGATTTAATTATGAAAGAAGGTGACATCAGCCTGGTTGATCGTAGATGGTCTCAGCAACGACATCCTGACTTGCTCCAGAGTTCGTCTTCGTCAATCACCAACTAAACAACCTTCGGCCTCAGCCGTTCGACTGAATAGAAGAGAGAGTAGTGAAGCTCGAACCACAGACTAAGCCGATGACCTTATTCAAGTTATATCCGAAAAATACGACATAAGAGAAAGCTACTTTGTAGTTCAAAAAGTTGTCATTCAAGAGGTTGTCAATTACATTTCGGAGAAATGTATAAAGGAAAAAGCAATGCCTAAATCTACTTAGATCACTCAACACCAGTTGAAGGAGACCCAACACCGCAGGATTGAAGCAGTCTGTCAATCTGTGCAGAAAGGATTTCATCGACTTGGGCTGGGACTGGAGAACCTTCAGTTTGGACTTCTCCTCAACTTGAGCCCCGTCCTGGGTCGGGATTAGAGTGGAACCATATCCAACCCTCGGCTAAGGTGGGAGCTCCTCTCCCGAGCATGGCATCTCTTCGACTTTTTCGGCCTCTTCGGCCTATGCCAAAATTACGCCCGCATCTCCGGCTACGGTCAGAATCTCCTCCCTCGGGCTCGACATCTCTTCAGCCTCTCTATGGCCTCGGCCTCCTCCTCCCCCTCTTCTTCTTCAAATATGTCGAAAGGTGGGGAAGCCAGAAAGATCAGGTGTGGAAAGGCTCCTTTGACCTCCTTGGCGAGTCCGTCGTTGAAGCCATGCTGATAGCCATATAAGATTGCCTCACTCATCTCCTCCTGGAACTGTGAGGACTTCCTGAAATCTGCTATAGCATCACTTGCCAGCTTCTTCAAAGCCATGGACTCTCTCTTAGCCACCTTAGACTCCAGGACTGCCTCCTCAGCCCTCCTGATAGCCTCCTCACCCACCTTGGTCAGACTCTCCATTCTTTCTTGATCCTCCTTGGCAGATTGTTCCAAGGACTCGACTCATTTTTTGCTCTTCCTCAACCCTGCTCCTTGCTTCGCGATTGTCAACTGGGCACTTTTCAGCTCTCCCCCAATCCACGAACCTCAGCATCCATGTGAACGAGTTGGTTCTCCATGGATTGCTTCAGTTCTTCGGCCACTTCTTTTTCGGCCCTAGCAGTATGGAGATCGTCCTCGAGGCCATGGATGAGGCTATCGACATTTTCCAGGCTCCTCCATAAAGGTGATGTCATAGACCAACTACATCGACAATATGAAGTTGTGAGCCAAACAGTTCTCAGAGCAAAGGGAATATAGCGAGAACCATACATGTTGCAGGGAGCAAAAAGGCAGAAGGAAGGTTCTGCCTGCAGAAGAAAGGTTCTGCCTGCAGAAGAGATCGATAGTCAAAGAATAGGAAAGGCTGAGCGAAAGAATGAAGTTGAAGAAGCTTCCTCAACCGGACCTTCTCTCTTTCCCAAAAAAGAGACCAAAAGGCTCTAAAACCCTACCAAGCTGATTTGACAAAGAATAATCCAAAGGGTATAACCCATTTGGATCTACGGCCAGGATGAAGCTCGTTCATCATCCAATAGGCAGGAAGAACCACGACAACCACCCAAATTCCAACCAAAAGATTGGCTGAACTGTCACGCAACGGAAAAAGAAGGGATGGTCCCAGGGCTGCCCACTCTTTTCTCTTCACTCAATCAGGAAATGACAGCTATCCACCACCTGACTCTTAAATCAAAGCAGTCATGATGGATAGCCAATAAGAGATCTCACGATCATCCACTACACCATCTCCCAGAAGGAAAACAACAAACCATTAATACTCTCATTCTTCGAGGCAAATTTTTGCTTCAAAAACTGAGAGTAGGGGGGCAACTGTTGGGATATCTCGGTCCAAATACGAGCCGACCACCGGTTCTGCCGGCCGAAGACCTTTCTTCCGAAACCATCATCTTCGGACTCAGATATTCGGGAAAAACAGGCAACCAATGGGCAAGCTAAAGCTCTTCACAGGTCTACGGCACCGAAGGCAAGGCCTTCGGATCTCGTCTTCAGCCTTCGCCGAAGACCAAGTCCTTCGGCTCATAAAGACAAGACCCTCACCAACCTCCGAAGACACCGCTCTTCGATTCATGCTGAATACACGATCTCCGACCTTCGACAAAGATCAAGTCCTCGATCTATGCCGAAGACAGGATCTCCGATCTGTCTCGAGAAGATCCGAGGACGAAGACTTTCCCGATCTGATTACGGGAATCTCCCTAAAAGGAAGAAGTTTGAAGATGGATCCACGATCTGTCTCAAATCACTACAAAGCACGCTAAGCAACGGTAACCAACGGTACTATCAACTATCTCCAGGACACAATCATGATGCATAACTCCAACTGCAATGCCTCCGGTCTGGTCAGAACCGTTCGATGACAACCCACGACTACGGATCATGGGGAAGGAATTAACTTCCCGTCGTAATCGCTGAAAGAAGAACGGAACCGCAGGCTGGACGGCCCCCTATAAATAACGGTAAGAGGGAATGCTCGAGGTAAGAGGCACAATATACTCTAAAAATCTCAGTCTTTCCTTCTGCTTCTCCAAAGTCTTTCCCATTTTGTGGCTGGAGCCCGTCTCTGACTTAGGCATCGGAGTGTCCCCTGTCGGAGTAACTCGGCAAGGATTGTTTTGCAGGTGAACCAGGAAGTGGTCTGCGATCCAGTTGCTCCGACGGCTGGAACAGGGACTCTACGCCAACACTAGCTATGCATTAATTAGATCTTGGATATATAAAGGATAAATGATAAATAATATTTTCTAGCTAATTTTTTAGATGAAATTTTGGATTGTTACAAATGATATCAAAGTGGGCTAATATGTGACATATGTGAACCTGGGGATACTACCATAAAAAATTATCTGGATGATTAAGGGCCTATCATGATATTTGTGATTTAGATTTATGATATTGAAATTAGATTTAGATTTTTAGCTAACAAGGATGTTAGAACTTAAAAAAAAAAAAAAGCAAGCAAAAACTTGTATAGCCAAGTACATATCCAAGGTCAAGGAACCATAAGTAATTAATATCTTCAAACTGATTTTTTTGAATGAAACCTTAAAATTATAAATAATACAAAGTATATTTAATTTATAGCACACATAATCCAGGAGACATATCAAAATGGGTCCTTTTGTTGCTACCCATGAGCCGTTCAGAATATTTGTGATATGATTTAGATCCTTGGCTTGGTAAAATGCCACCAGAGGTATATATTTATTTCTCACATTGGTTATGCATCAGGAGAGATCTCTAATACTTAAATATGACCAATTAATTACCTTTTGACAAGCTTTTATAGGTGAGGCCCATCTTAAGCACTTATATATAAAACAATAAATCCAAATAACATCTTTCAACAAATCTTTTTAAACGGGTCCTATTTATTACAAGTTAATTTATTGTTGATTTTAAAATTTTTAATATATTTAATAAATAGGTTAGATTTAGGTTGATAAATATTTGATCAGACGTAAACTAGTCCCGACAATTATCCAACCTGGACTTTACCCGATCATATTGCCGCACCTAAAGTCAATAAAGTCAATGAGCTTAGGGTTGAGGTTTGTAATGATTACGGATGGAGCACGCTTATCATCGGGGGCTTAAACAGGCCGAGTTCTAGCCCAGCAAATAGAACTGTCATTGTCACCATAGAATGCCATGGACGGCTTTGATTAATAGTTCGTGAGCGTGCGAGGGTCATCAAACTGTCACGAGATCTAAAGCAAGAACGTTAAACTGAGCCGGTGCTTCGCGATAAACAAACGGTCGGATTGCACTAGGCAATTCGATGGTCCTGATTTTTTGTTTCGAACCTCTCGCTTGTGCCTTATAAGCTCGTCTCCTCCTGCCAATTGCCGCCTCCGCCCCGAGCATAACCCTAACACCAGGACGCCTCGGAGAGCTTCTTCGGAGCCATGGGTGAGCCTCCTGTTCTCAATAGAATGACCGGTTCTTCGCCGATTCCCTTGCATCTCGATCTAGGGTTTTAGATTTCTCACTTGATCTCCTAAAATCCTTGCTCATTGCTTCATTATGGCTATCCATATCCAGAGTTCCGGATTGATTCTTCTTTAGATTTATCCTTTTTCCCTTTGCATAAGTTGTTTGGTGGGATTCCAGGGGCTTACAGGTACGTGTCGGAGTTATGGAGAAAGAAGCAATCGGACGTTATGCGGTTCCTGCAAAGGGTGAGGTGCTGGGGTACCGCCAGCTCCCCGCCATCGTCCGCGTCACCAGGCCGACGCGCCCCGACAAGGCCCGACGCCTTGGTTACAAGGCGAAGCAGGTATGTTGGCTGTTAGATGTCGATGATTTATGCTACCCTTGTTGGATTTCTCCTATAAACAGATCTGTACTACCCGTAGCATTGTTGTCCTTCTGAATTGATCGGAGTAGGGCGATATTTTTTTCTTACCTTAGCATTTACTGTCAATCTGAAAACTTTCACTTTGGTCGGAAGCGGTTGAGATAATGGATTTCTCTATTGTATTATCCCTCCTTTTTACTTTTCCTTTTTTTTTACCCAAAGGAATGGTCTGTTGGATTTTGTAGCTGTCTTGCATGATGTGTCAGCTGATAAGAAGAATGTATTCTTAACCTGTTAGAAATGCTTATTACTCTTCTCTTTGTTTCTGGGTCTGTTGTTCCTGCTGAAAGACTAGATTGAAAGCATGAGATAATATGTATTTCTACTTTTTATCTTATGTCTACTTGTTGTTTGAAAAGAATGTGTTCTTATATCATCATTTTCCCATCAGAAATAGCATTTATTAAATGCACATGTCAATGATGCTTTTCTTTTATGGAACAAGTTAAGGTACTGGTCATGGTGATTGAATCAGAGAGTGCAACGAGAAAAGAGAAAGGATATGAAGAAAAGATTTATTAGGTGCAGTGAGGTAGACATGTTGTGAGCTTTTGATAATCCACTTAAATGTCGTTATCATGCTGCTCAGTATATTAATTGAAGCCAAGATGATAATATATTGATTTTACAATTATATTGTGATGATAGTTTTACTTTCATTGTAACACATTGTTGCTGTGCTTTCAGTCACAGGTAATTTTTGAATATTATAATATTTGTTCGCTTTGGTTGTGATTTTCCCTCCCTTTTTTGCCTGTAGTCCTTGTTGTTATACATTGAAAATTATGAATAACCTTGCAATGACAAAATTAAAATGCACAGAAACTCCTGTCCATTAAAAATCCAAGAACGAAATTTGTTAATTCACTAATTGCATGTTTCCATAGGAGACCTATCATGGAGTAAATTTTGGTTGGCAGTCCACATGAGTTCTATTCAATTCAAATGGGTTTTGGGGCACCTTCTCCATTGGATTTAATTCGAGAATTTTGTGAAGAGCAGTTCTGTTTTCTAATTTGATCAAATTTGAAAATAATCCTACCAATGAAGAAATGAGCTGTGTGATAGGAAGCATGATTATGGTAGAAAACTTGAAAAAGTTAATATCTGGTTAACTGCTAGGTTGTAAAAGAAAGAGAAAATTACATAACAAAGTTGGACATTCACAGGTTTGGCCACTTTCTGAATTCATTCAACCTTTGTTCACATACGAGCACAAGTCCATTGTGTCTCTCCATGTCCCATTAAAACTACATATTCATCATTTATTTGTCTTACTATCCAAATAGATTGAATACTCAATGCACCCTTTGCTGCTTTTCTACATCACTTGAAAAGAGGTGTTTTGACTGAATCATCTCTGGTTCCTCTCTCTCCCACAAATGGCACTACCTAATGACATGCTTGTTTGACATTGCTGGAGACCTTGTGGCCCGTCGAACCTACCTCCTTGATGGTGACCGTCAGGAGTGGCTGTAATGCCGTGGTAAGGAACCACTTTGGTGGTACATTGGAGCAAGAAGTGCCTTGGTTGAAGGCCACTTGGCCTATTGCATCTTGATCCCAGTGAAGTTGGAGGTGCTGATGGTGTGCTTGAGGGGAGTGGTCAATTCGAACTAGAGGTGTGGAGGGAGGTGGGCAATGCCGGTGCCTATGTATTTGAGGTCATGAACTTTGCTGCAGATGGTGGCAGTGACCTCATCAAGAGAAGGTGGGTGGCGATGCATGATGAGGTAAGCATAGGTTGTGACAAGGAGGGAACCACTGGCATTGTCAAGGATGCTGTTAGCGGCATCGAAGATGAGGGTGGTGGCCACTTGGACGGGCCATGGAAGCATTGGCATGTTGAGCAATCAGGGCACAAGGATGGTGCCATCAACCAAGAGAGGAATCAAAGGTGGAAGACAGAGGGATTGGGAAGGGAGAGGCATGTGATATTCTGTGTTTTATGGATAATAACCGAAATCATTCATTACATGAGCATAATTTTGTGAAATACTATCATGGAGTAGTGGGGTAGTAAATCATCTATGGAACACATAGATGCATGCGAAAATGGCCCATGGAAGATGCATTCATTATTGGTCAAAATGAGCGGTATAATTTTTATTACTTGAACAGGAGAGAATGTTTTTTACTGCCTCGTGCCAGTATGTTGGTGGAAGAGTACAATGCGGGAAGATGTGAGTTTTTTTTGATGTTTTGTGCACACGTGGCAGCTCTGGATAGCACCAAGCATCTGTCAGTTTAAACTGCATGTTGGTCAAGTCAAACAAGATAATATATAAGATAGAAGTTGTAGACACAATTTCTTAAAAAAGTGGGAGACATATAGATAGACAAGAATGTATTTGATTGTAATACTTTGGTTCTGGTTTTGATGTCTAGCTGCTTGGTTTCAACATGAATGAATGTGGGACACTAACACTTAAGACTCTCTATATCTTGTTGCCTGTGGTAGCAGTTCCCCCTTTCTTCTTCCTGCAGTATACTTCTTTCCCCTTTCTTCTTTTACAAAATGTCTGGTAGATGGCTGCATTTTAAGGTCTCATTGATTTTTGGTTTAATTGTTCATCCTTTACATGCAGGGTTATGTGATCTATCGTATTCGTGTTAGACGCGGTGGCAGGAAGAGGCCTGTTCCTAAGGGTATTGTTTATGGGAAGCCCAAGAATCAGGGTATCACCCAACTGAAGTTCCAAAGAAAACAAGAGGTCGGTTGCTGAGGAGAGAGCTGGTCGGAAGTTGGGAGGTCTGAGAGTGCTCAACTCGTACTGGATCAATGAGGTTTGATGGCTTATTTCTGTTGCAAGATTTATTGCTGGGAGTGTGTGTGTGTGTGTGTATATATGTTTTAAACTTTTAGTGGTTATGCATTCCAATGTCTGCTTGCATTATTCTTATGCATTTTCATCATTTTATCTTTATTTCCTGTAGGATTCAACGTACAAATACTATGAGGTTATCCTCGTTGATGCGCTCACAATGCAATTCGCAATGATCCAAGGATCAACTGGATCTGCAAGGGTGTCCACAAACATCGGGAGCTTCGTGGACTGACTTCTGCTGGCAAGAAATACCGCGGCCTCCGTGGCAAAGGTCACCCGTATCACAAGGCCAGGCCATCTCGCAGGGCGACCTGGAAGAGGAACCAGACACTGTCCCTTCGCCGATATCGTTGAGCTTGTGTTTGGCTGATGGCTGGTGTTTTCTGGATTTTTTTTATTTTTTTTTGGTGTGGTACATTCTGGATATTATTTCGACTCAGTTGTTTGCGTTCCTGTCGTTTTTGTTTCGTGTGTTTAAGCTGCTCGACTTTTGGAATGTATTCGAGTCTTGAAGTTTAGCAGTTCATGGTCCTGGTAGATTTATTTATCTCATTTCATGTGGTGGGCGTCAGGGATGGCAACATCAGGGTACCGCAAAATTTGGCCTATCCATGTCCGAATCCGTTAAAATTTTACAGTCCTGACCTTACTAAATTAACCGAAAAGTCCAATCCTATCCCAGGTAAAATTGCTATACTCGTTGGATACCGAGCCCCGTCTATAATTCATATTATCATAATATTTTTAAACGTACAAAATATCATGCTTTTATTAAGATTAAGCTCTCGAAGCCTGGGCGGACCAACTCGCACGATAATCCATATTCTTGACCCTCATGGAAGTGAAGCGAAAAGCTTAGAAAAGAAAAGAAAAGAAAAGGATCTATCCATGTACAAAAATGTCTTACTTTTTAATTTTTCCATCTTTCTTTTATTTTTGGAATCATGTATAAGAGTATAAATGTTATAAATTTATTATTAATCTTTTATAAATAGGATAAGGTAGTGGTTAGACTATCCAAGCATTTGAAGTTCAATTATCTCTATTATAAATATATTATAAAAAAAAATAAAAATATATATATATATATAAAATCAGATTTAGGTAATAAGTTTGGGAGGGAAATTTTAAATTCAAATAAATTTAAACGGATTTTAGTTTTAAATCCTAAATTCTATTAGAATATGCCAAACGAGTCTTTATTTAGATTTGAGAATGCATATATTGTCCCTGATAAACTTTGATGAAGGCTGAGTTTTATTTGAAAAACTTTGAAATCTAAAGCATTTTAGACAGGGTGCTTCCAGTTTGAAATGACCAGTGATTCGATCTTCATTTTGCTTTCTTCTCTGTTCTCACTTTCTCACGAAGGAAGGGTGGAGATTCCAATCCGGGCTTAGAAGTGATTCAGGGCAGGTACGATGAGATTTCTTAAGGAGAGGAACCTCAATGGAAGCTAATCTTTCCATGTTTGGTAGTACTTAAAAAATGCTTTTGTTCTGAAAAAAATTTAATACTATATTAAAAAAAAATACTTCACAAGAAATCAAAAGAAAGTATTTTTTAGGAGAAGTTGTAAAATCTACATCCTGCTTTCTAGTTTCTTCTCGTTTATATGCACTAGAAGCAATGTCTAACATTGTGACAACTTCAGTTGAGTTCGGTGGCCTGATGTTGAACAGGCCCAACAGTACTTTGGTCACAAGTCTTCATCCACTGTTAACCGAACGGGCATTTGAATTCACCGTCTAACATGCGAGCACTCGGTTTGTGGCATGGGCCTCGTTGTATAGAGCCACAACGGCATCTTGATACCAGTCCTTCCATATTAACATCAACATCATTTGAAAAGTTATTTTCAATGGCCTAACGTTCATTCCAATTCCAACTCAACATGACACAAATGACTCGCAAAATTACGGTCCAGTTTTACCATTCTATCTACCGTAATCTAATCTGACTCAACTCAAAACTTTTCTGGGTTTAAATTTTGAAGACAGGTATAGTCGGGCTGGTGTCATGACTCACCTTGGGGGGGGCTGGAATTGGTTAGATTTGGTTGGTCATGAAGTTGGGTTGGTTTGACCTGGCCCTGGACTTGATTACAAGCCCAAGCTGCACATCTAGAGCTGGATCCCAAAGATGGGTCAAAGCTTTCCTGGTGGGCATTACTATAGTTGATTGATTGAGTTTAAAGGTAGTGTTTGGAAGGCAAAAAGTCATTCCACAAATGGGAATACGAATTTTACAGGAATAGCTATTCTTTCTGTTATTCCAGATTTCTGTTTGGTTTGAAATCTGGTATTCCATTTTATTCCAGTACATTAATGCAGTGTTATTCCAAATGATATTTGGATGATATGGGAATAAGCATGTATTCTATTAGGAATAAGCTTGTATTCCATCAAGAATAGATGAATTTTTTTTTGAAAATTTCAATAAATACCTGATCAAAGGATAAGATAAAATAAATTATCAAATATTTTTTGATTTTATAATACCTAAATAAAATATTTTATACTAATTAATATATTATTATGATCTATTAAAATTATGTTAATGTGTTATGTATAACATGTTATCAAGAAAAAAATGATTATATCATTATTATTTTGTGGTCGACATTGTTAAAGTAAAGGTTTATTGCATATACAAGAAAACATGAATTAGAAAATTTCTATTACAAGAAATATTTCATTCTTGATATTTCAAAGTATATTGCATAAAAAGGATTGATAATCAATTCAGATAATATACAATATAGTGAAATATGATTGTGGAGACGAGCACAAAATGTAAAATAAAAGAAGAAAAATTTTATTATTAATCTGAATTATCATCAGAAATCCATACAAGATGAATACCTATTTAAGAATAAGAAGAGAACATATATGCCCAGACAATATACCAATGAAACTGAGTTTCCAAAAGCAAAAAATTGTTAAAATTGACTTAAAAATTGTAAATATTTCACGTGTTGCACTTCAGTCCTTAATCATTAGTTCCAACTTGTAGTAGTATAGTGAGCAAACTACTCTCCGGACCATTTGATACATTATAGCTCTTGTAACAAAAGAAAAATATTTGCCTAATAATAAAACATTGTCAGTAATACAAAATCTTCATATTCATAAATAACATGAATTTGATATATCAAATTCCAAACATGTATAATAAAAGTCATTATAACAATAAATAAAATAACTGAAAAATTGATATGGCAACATAACAGTCTTGGTAGAAGATGAAAAATAGAAATACAGGCATTTGATCAAAATACCAGTTTCGTATCACTTCCATACGAGAGGTCAATATCCCGAAGTTGGAACCTTAAGGGTTGCCACAACATAAAGCATAGCATATAACAACTATCATAACTACTAGTACAAATATATTTACAAAATATGGCTCGGGACAGCGAAGCTAATGTTATTAGCATCACGCAACAAGAGCAAAACAACAAATGTGGAATCCACTCTACCTCCCAGCAATGTTCAATCAATAGGCAGCCCATCATCATTGCCATACTGTAATATGTCTCTTACGAAGTCAAGAAGTAGAATGACATGTTTACTGGATCCCAAGAACAATCCATCTATTAATCATCCATATGTGGCATGTAAAGTAAGAATAGCACGTTACTCTATACGAAGTTATTAAAAATAAATAAATTAAACATAACAAGCATACGTTGAACAAAATAAAGTAAAATGATTTATAATGTGATAACATAACATCAACTTTACATAAAGTGTTATAGCAATATATATTGCTCCACCAAACCCAGAATTTCAATGACAAAAACACATCTAATGCACTAAACCCCATTTAATGCATATAAAAAGCCTCTCAACTTGCATTTAACGGAGAATTAACAAACCAAACTAATATATTCAACATATTACCTAACTCGGATTGATATTATGTTCCTAATTTGTGAAAAAAAAGAAACCTGAGAATTGATATTTTGCATTACCAAATGTTCTTGTCAACAAAGAAGCAAGGAAAGGTGAAGGCTATAATGACATCAAAAACTAACACAATGCTCCGACAATCATCATAATCCATGAAATTATATTTTACTAGTATCATTACACTGATTTTAGAAGAAGACGTTCAATACCAAAAAAATTTGTAATGAAAGAAATACATCTGCGCAATTTTTAAAGCTTAGAAGGATGCATGGTAATTGATCATACATAGAAAAAACTGTGATAAGGCTTTTCACTTGTGGCAGGCTTAGAAGTTAAAGTGATAAAGACGAAATGATGAATGAAATGATTTAGTTTCAACAGCTTTAATTGTATAAAGCATCACGTCACAAAGCTTAAAATAGCTAAATAACCTAACAACAAACCCAATATCCATGTCAAAAATTTATTTTACATTACTTATAACTGGACAAACCCAAATTACGACTTACTTCATAACCTGTTACAGAAGATGTACGAAAATAGTTTTGCTAAAATTAAATGTCTAGCCAAAAAATTGTAAGCATGAGAAGCTAATAACAAATCTATTAAGAATAGAGGATATAAGAAAAGTTCCAATAAAACTAATGAAGTAAAATAAAGAAACACTACTAGTACTAACCATAGTAATCATTCCTTCATCTAGGGCAATATAGGAAGGTTTCAACAAAGCCGGTTATATTTATGTAAGAAATAGTCCTTACTTTCACCTAAACTAGTTGCTGGTAATCCAAGTCTAAATCCTTCGTGACATCACATACCTGCATACCTTCCATAATAGTTCGCTATTTTTCTAATTTTACAAAAATAGAACATGCACTGTAGCTACCTAAAAATGGACTCATATAAAGCACCTAAAGTCCAAGATCAAACCAGCCAAATTAATATGGATAGCGCTTACCTGTCCAATGCCTTGAGAGAATCCATTTTCAAAATCAATGTCCTATATTTTCCACAGAAATGAGAAATAGAATAACATGAATGTAAGAGAAGATCCAACTTTTGAATGGCAAGTATCAAAAAATCATCACCATCATAGTTATAATATGCACAGTTGAATAATAGATCCAGGAGAGTCATGACCAAGTGTTTTATGAATACATATTGACAACAATACAAATTTTTTCACCCATTGCATACTCATCTTTCAAGAAATTGAGATTTCCTTTCCGTGTTTGCAGCATAATTCATGGAAGGAAGTATTGTTTTGGCAGCTATGATCTCAACAAAAAATGATATATATATATATATTATATATATATATATATATATATATATATATATATGATATATATATATATATATATATATATATATATAGATATATATCGCAAGAAGAATAGGATAACGCGGCAATCACACAGCACAAACAAGCATAAACACAAGAACACTAAAATTTATGTGGTTCAAAGTAAATCTCCACGTCCACGGGGAGGCACCGAAGAAAATCATATGTAGAAGAGGGACTATACGGAGAACGACCTTACACCTTCCGATCGATCTCCAGAGAAATACTGGACTCCAAGTTTTCTCTTGTGCACTCTAGTTGATGACGAGCGCCATACTCCTGAAGTTTCTCGCAAAGCACATACATTACAACCATAAAAAAATGCGGAACAAAAAAGGGAAACCCCACATGCAGAAATAGAAACCGCGTGAGGGGGGCTTACGTCTTCGCACCGGATATGGAGAGAGAGAGGACCCCGGTTTGACTGGGTCAAAATGTCTTCCCCCCATTTTTCACGGTAACAATCTCCACCTTTGACATGGTCAACGCCGGGAGACTCTCCATTGACTCTCCACTTACAGTTTTGATTTCCTTGGTCTTCAGCAACCCCCTCTCCCTAGGACTTTCACTTCTACTAGTTTGCACGAACATTGGCCAAGTCAAGACAATGATTGAACTTGGCTGCTGGCAATGGCTTGGTCAACATGTCTGCTATATTATCATCTGTTGATAGTTTGATGAGCTTTATGTAGTCACCTGCCACGAACTCCCTGAGCTTGTGATACCAGACATTAATATGCTTTGTCCTTGCATGATATACTGGATCCTTTGCAAGACATATAGCACTCTGGCTATCACAATGCAACTGGACACTTTTCTGAGTGATCCCAAGCTCGTGCACCAGACCTTTTAACCACACTACCTCCTTTGCCACCTCAACTGCAGCTATGTATTCTTCTTCGGTAGTAGATAATGCTACAACATTCTGCAGTATAGCTTTCCAACTGATCGGACCTCCACCTAGAACAAAGATGTATCTAGAAGTAGATCTTCTTCTGTCAAGGTCACCTGCATAGTCAGAATACACATACCCTTCAAGAACTCACACTAAAGTCTCTCTGAAATAATAAACCAATGTCTGATGTACCCTTCAGGTATCTCAAAATCCACTTCACTGCATCCCAATGTTGTTTTCCTGGATTTGACATGTACCTACTGATCACACTCACTGCCTGAGACAGGTCAGGTCTTGTGTAGACCATGGCATATATCAAACATCTCCGCACTTGCATACGGTACCTTGAGCATCTCTTGATGTTCTTTTCTGTCTTTGGATATTGCTGCAATGTTAACTTGAAGTGTTGTGCCATAGGAGTACTTACTGTCTTTGCATCTGTCATGCTGAATTTTTCTAACACTTTCAATGTATTTCTTCTAGGTCAGCCATAACTTGCCTTCTTTCCGATCACGCTGGATCTCCATGCCTAGATCTTCTTAGCTTCACCTAGGTCTTTCATTTCAAACTCAGAATTGAGCTCCTGCTTCAGTTTCTTTTTCTCCTGAGTTAACCTGCAAGCTATGAGCATATCATCTACATAGAGCATAAGTATTACAATGGAACCATCTGCAAGAAACCGAAAGTAGACACAACTATCATACTTGCTTCTTCTGTAGCCATGTGTCACAATAAAGGTGTCAAACCTCTTGTACCACTATCTTGGAGCTTGCTTTAAGCCATATAAGGATCTCTTCAACTTGCACACCTTTTTCTCATTGTCAGGCTTCACAAAACCATCATGTTGCAACCTAAAGATTTCCTCTTCAAGATTGCCATGTAGAAAAGCAGTCTTGACATCCATTTGCTCCAATTCTAAATCCCACATAGCCACCATCGCAAGTAAGACTCTAATTGAGCAATGTTTCCATGATGAAAAAAATCTCATCAAAGTCTACTCCCTTTCTCTGAGCATAGCCTTTTGCCATAAGTCTAGCCTTGTACTTGCACTGTTCCCCTTCTGATGATGCTTCCTTTTTTCGGTACACCCACTTGCAACCAATTACCTTTTGCCTTTGGAAAGTGTCACCAAGTCCCAAGTCTTGTTCCTATGAAGAGATTCCATCTCCTCTTCCATAGCAACTAGCCATTTAGAGCTGTCTTTACTTTCCATCGCCTCTTGGTAGGAACCTGGATCAGAAGTTATCACAAGAAAAGCATAAGCTACTGTGTCCCTCAGCCTGGGTGGAACTTGCACCTCTCTTCTAGTCCTTCCTTTTGCAATAAAATAGTGCTCCATCTTTCTGGATTGTACCTCCTCTGCATCCTCCTGACTAGAAGTATCACTATGATCTTTGTTATCACTGCCTGCCTCCAATTCCACTTGAACTGAAGGACTTGGACTCTCTCATCATCTTGGACTGCCTGTTGAGTTCTCTTCAACATAGAAGCTTCATCAAAGATTACATCACGCTTTAGCTCCACTTCTGTGTAGTTGGATTCCACAACTTGTAACCCTTTATACCATCATTCTTTCCCAGATAAATATACTTCACAGACTTTGCATCTAATTTGGTTCTTTCTTGCTCCTGTAAAAGAACATATATAGGACAACCAAATATGGAATGTCAGAATTAATTTGCTGGTGAACCATCAAGGACCTCCCTGTGGTATTGAGGTTCCAAGTGATGTTCAGAGGCTGATTCACCAAGGTAGCATGCAGTGCACTGCTTAGCCAAGAACGCTTCTGGGAGGTTTCAACAGCCTCATGCATCTAGCTCTCTGCCAAGAGTGTTATGTTTATCCTTTCAGCTACCCCATTTTGTTGGGGTGTACCTGGGATACTGAAATGTCTTGTGATACCCTCAAACTCCTTAGAGGTGAACTCACCACCATTGTCTGTTCTGAGATACTTGAGCTTCTTACCTGTCTATTTCTCCATAGTTGCTTTCTAATTTCTGAACTTCTCAAATACTTCTGACTTGTACTTCAAAAAAACACCCAGACCTTTCTTGAGAAGTGGTCAATAAAGTTACAAAGTACCTAGATCCACCAAGTGATGTCACTGGGGCTGGCCCTCACACATCTGAGTGCACATATTCAAGAATTTGCTTGTTTTTGTTGCTGGAAGTAATAAACTTGACCCTGCATTGTTTGCCAAGGACACATGTCTCACAAAATCTATCTTGCAAGACCTTACTCCTTTGAGTAGACTCCTCTTATGCAACTCCTACAGTCCCCTCTCACTCATATGGCCAAGTCTAGCATGCCACATCAGAGTAACATCCTCATCAGATGAAGTAGAGACTACTGCATCACCTGTTACTATTTTTCCCCCCAGTTTGTATAGGGACCCAATTCGCTCTCCCTTTATGACCACTAAAATACCTTTATTTACTTTCAGAATTTCACCTGCTCCTGTATACGAACAACCACTTGCCTCCAATGTACCTAGGGAGATCAAACTCTTCCTCAAATCAGGCACATGCCTGACCTCTGTCAAAATCCTCACAGCACCATCAAACATCTTAATTTTGATGTTTCCTATCCCCACTGTTCTGCACTCAGAGTTGTTCCCCATGAGAACACGACCACCATTACATGCTGTGTAGGTGTCAAACCACTTCCTGTGCGGACACATATGATAAGAACATGCATAATCAAGAATCCATGAATCAAAAGAATCTATACCTGAGGAGACATGGAGTACATCTCCCTTTGCTTCAGACTCTGAAGCCATCGCTATTTCTTCTGGTTCTTGCTACTTTCCCTTATGTTTATTCTTCTTTGGGCAATTTGCTTTGCAATGACCCTCTTCCTTGCAAATATGGTACTTGTTGTTTCGGCCCCTTGATTTGGACTTGAACTTGTACTTCTTCTTGCCTCTCTCTTTAGAGCATCCTCTATCTTGATCACTATCCTTCACTAGCAAACCTTCACTGATGCTGGGGCTGGTCTTACTCCTTGTCTTATTTGACAACAAAGTGATCTTGATTTCTTCCATCTTCAACGTATCCTTGCCATAGAGGATTGTCGTCACCAGGTGATCATAGGACTTCGGCAATGAAAACAATAAGAGAAGAGCCTAATCCTCTTCATCCACTTTCGTGTCCATACTGCGTAGTTGAGAAATCAACTTGTTGAACACATTCATATGCTCTAACAATTACCCCCTTCAGACATTCGCAGACTATAAAGTTGCTTTTTCACATACAACTTGTTGGTAAGGGACTTCGACATGTAGAGTTCTTCAAGTTTCTTTCACAAGTCTATAGTAGTCTCTGCATCTGCGCGACATTATACATCACATTGTCAGTTAAACATAACTGAATAGTGCTGATGGCCTTGAGATTTAGCTTTGCCCACTCTTCATCCTTCTTGCCTGACTTCTCCTTTCCCAGAAGTGCTTTGTGAAGATCAGTCTACACCAGGACTACCTTGATCCTCTTTTGCCACAACCCAAAGTTGATCTTCCCATCATACTTTGGGACTTCAAACCGTGTTGCCATGTATATCACTTAAATCAGGAGTTTTTCTCCCCTTATCTAACGAAGGAAGCACCGAAAAACTTGTGATGAGAAAGTCGAGGAGAGGGACTCCACCGACATCGTGGTTGGGTTGGACTGGGACTCCGGTCGACGCGGTATCCCCTTCCCCTATGCGATAAGGAGATCGATGATGATTTTTCTTTAAACCCCCCACACCCGCCGTCCCATTGCGCATTCCATGCATCTTTCCTCTCCGCGACAGAGAGTTCTTCACCGCCAGCCGGTGAGTTTATTTTTTCCTTATTTCAATTATTTAGGAGGATTTAATATGGATTTTCTTTGATTTAGTTTGTTCGGTTTGATCTTGTGTTTGGATCGTGGATCACTGGAGGCCGCGTCGCCGCTATCCGCCTCTGGCCTACCGACCCCTCTTTCTGGTGATCATCTTCCTTGGCCGCTGGTAATCGTGGGGAGGTCGACTCAGGCTGAATTAGGGAAGGAACAGGGGAGTCGAAAGAAAGGGAGAAGCCACGGTTCGGAAGAAAGAAAAAAAAATGAAAAGGAAAAAAAGAAGGAAAAGAGAAAGAGGGAGAGAATATGAAGAGAGAAGCTAAGTAGAGAGAAAGTGGAGAGAGAAGATGAAGAGAGAGAAAGGAGAAAAAAATCATATAATATTGGAAGGGAGATCGAAAGTCTTATTCTGGAAAATCATGGGATTAGGATTTACGGATGGATTGTAAAGGATTTTGGATAAAAGGTTTGGATTTATAATTACCCTAGAATTTTTGATAAAAAATTGTTATTGTACCTGTAGGGGGACAACCTTCTAAGCAGGAAGGTGTTGAGCGAGCTTCAGATACAAACTGCTTCGGGTATTTTGGATTGGCTCTAATGGTAAGGATTCTGGACATGATCACCAGTTCTACATATTATTTTACATGGCATGATTTTGATACCGAGTATTTTGGTTTAGCGCTTGAATGTAAGGAATTCTGTATTGATCACCTGTTTATACATGTATTTTACGTGGCCTGACTTGATCTGAGCATATATATATATACACATTTGACGCATGGTATTATTTTGCATGGCATAGTTTATTTTTTATGATGGACATTGTGGTTGTTATTATTATTATAGTATGTATTTTATATACCTGTTTTGAAGGAAGTGATATCAGTTATCGAGTAGGTTGGACCATGATACCGGTTATTGAATGGGTTGGACCATGACACTGGTTATTGAGTGGGTTGGACCATGATACCGGTTATTGATGGGTTGGACCATGGCATCAGGTATCGAGTCGGTTGGACCACGATACTGGTTATTGAATGAGTTGGATCATGAGACTAGTTATCGAGTGGGTTGGACTACGATACCGGTTATTGAATGGATTGGACCATGACACCGATTATTAAGGAAATGTAAAGTTATCAAGATTTTGTCATACATGAGGCTTGGATTATTTGACTGCATGACATGATATACTGGTATTTTGCTATTTTCAGAAATATATTTATTATTTATGTGATCATATGGAAACCTTAATAGGGTATATAGCTCATCCCTTACTTTTTGATTTTTTAGAGACTTAGGATGCGTAGCAAGGTTTGGGCTGGACGTGAGATGGAACATCGACTTTTAGTTTGTTAGTTTTATACAGTTTTTCGGTTGTTGATACTTATTATGGATCAGTGGACCATTAGTAGTTTGATTTGAATAAAAGAATTGTTTAGTTATACTTTTAATTCATGTTGATACAATTGCTGTGATTTTAAATGAATGACTCTTGTGTACCTAGACCTTGCATAATCTCTAGGATAAAACTTAGGATTTGTGCGGCCGGTTACGTAGCCGATTCCGGTGCTGGATTCGGGGCGTGATAGGAAGTCTATTATATTTCACTACTACAAGGTCGGACATCATGTATGCTACAAGTTTGTTGTCTCGCTTTATGCATCAACCAAGTAAGCTTCATTTTGGGATAGCAAAAAGAGTTTTGAGATATATTCAAGGTACCAAAATTTTTGGCATCATTTATAGAGAAGTAAACATAAAGCTGAAATTATTTGGATTTTGTGATAGTGATTGAGCTGAAAATCTAGATGATATGAGCACATCGGTTATGCTTTTACCTTTGGGTCCGGCATATGTTCTTTGGCATCAAAGAAGCAAGAAACTGTTGCATTATCCTCAACAGAAGTGGAATATGCTTCTGCTACATTGGCCTCAAAGCAAGCAATTTGGATGAGAAGAATTTTAGAAGATATTGATGAGAAGCAAGAGGAAGCACTACAGCAAAACAGGGTTATCCCGACCCTTTTCTGCCGACGCTTCGGTGAAGCGTTGGGAAGAATTAGAACCCGCCGACGGTTTTTGAAAGCGTAGGCAAAACTGAAAGTCCGCCGACGCTTTTAAGCGTCGGCAATTAACCCTGAGTTTTACCGACGCTTTTAGCGTCGCCGGACCATCCCGCTGAAATCCGGGATATTTGCCAACGCTTATAAGTCGCCGGAGTCTGGGACCTTTCCCGACGCTTTTAAGCGTCGCCAGACTGGACATTTACCGACGCTTATAAGCATCGCGGAGTCCAGGGAGCTTTGGCGACGCTTATAAGTGTCGCCACAGTTTTTGACCTTTACCGACGCTTTTAAGCGTCGCCGTACTATATATTTACCGACGCTTTTAAGCGTCGCGGAGTCCAGGAACCTTTCCCGACGCTTATAAACGTCGCCGGATCGTAATTTGCCGACGCTTTTAAGCGTCGCCGAAGTCCGTGACCTTTGCCGACGCTTTAAAGGGTCGCCAAAAATTCCAGGACATTTGGCGACGCTTATAAGCGTCGCTATAGTTTCCTGCTTATTTAGCGACGCTTATAAGCGTCGCTAGAGTCAAGACTTTTGGCGACGCTTAAAAGCGTCGCCGGACTCCAAGAAACCCCTCCCACCCAACCCTAATTTTCTTTGCAGCCGCCACACCAACTCCCCCCCCCCCAACTCCTCCTCACCCTCCCTCCCGCCTCCTCCTTCTCCTCCTCCTCCCCCCCCCCGCTCGGTCCACCGCCGAACCCCCACCCCACCCCTCCTCCTCCTCCTCCTCCTCCTCCTCCCCCCCCCCCCCCTCCCTCCTCCTCCTCCCCCCCCCCACGCCACCGAACACCCCCCTCCTCCTCCTCCTCCCCCCCCCTCCTCCCCCCCCCCCACCGAACACCCCCCCTCCTCCTCCTCCCCCACCCCCCTCCTCCCCCCCCCCCACCGAACACCCCCCCCTCCTCCTCCTCCTCCCCCCCCCCCCCCCCCCCCCCCACGCCACCGAACACTCCCACCCCCTCCTCCTCCCCCCCTTCCCCCACCCACGCCACCGAACACCCCCCCCCCCCCCCCCCCCAACTCCTCCTCCTCCCCCCCCCTCCTCCTCCTCCGCTCGGTCCGCCGACGTAGCAGCCGTCCGTGATCTCCCGGTCGATCGAGCCGCTGCCGAACCCCCCCCCCTCCTCCTCCTCCTCCGCTCGGTAAATTTTTTTTTCTTTTCCATCAATTTAGTCAGAATATGTAAAAGTTCTGTTTTCTCACAATATAGAAGAAATGTGCACCTGAGAAATTGGGGCTAAAATGAATGTTCCAATAATCTTTGCAAAACAGAATGTGATACCTTGATTTTCTGTGTGAATTAACATTTCTATGGTCAACTTGAAAGAATAATATGGGCCTGATCCTAGTCATACCATTCTAATATCTTTGTTCCATGGCACCTGTATGATTTTTGAGGTATTATAGCATTGCTAACATGTTTGCTCATTCTTTTATCCCATAAGTTTCTGTATATCTTTTGTGAATTAGTTTGAGACATTGGAGAAATTTATTCCCAAAAAAATTATAAGTTTGCTCGTGGAATTAATTAGTTGTTTCTTTAGGATCCCAGCTTATTGCATCAGATCCATACAACTTGTAGTTCATTTCTTGTTACATTTTATATTCGTGGTTTTGTTGCTAAGTCATTTTTTCACGTAAGAAAGTTGCTAATGACACCTTTTTCATGTTAAAGGTTATGCAATAGCCTGTCTTTATCTCCTTGACCATTCAGAGAATTGTGGTGGATTACAGTTTTTATTAGTTATTTGTCTTTGACTTAAGCTCTCCTTGCTAGCCTAATCACTTTATAAGCTGCATAATAATTACAATTTGCACCAAATGAGGACCTAACTATCTAAAGCTGCACTTATGTGGTGTTCTGAGGATGAATATAAAACTATAGCTTCAATTCTGGCTGTTTTCCAAAAGCAGATGAGAGAAATTTATTTTGAAGTGCAAACTTGCTCCAACCCAACCTTGATTTCTTGAGTTGGCTGGGTCAACCTAAATTTTAAACATGTACTTACTGTGGCTAGATCTGGTTCAACAGAATCCAAAACCTAATTTGACAAATTTGTAGCCTATCTAGAGCACAATTCTGTTAAGCGATGGCAAATGGGGAAAAAGTTGGTTTAAGGTGCATCACTGAGAGACATAAGTATAAATATGCTAAACAAACTAGATATACAATTTTTTTGTAAATCGCAGAGCAATGAAGGAAGTTTTAGAAGTGTCATTTGATGAGCAGAGTGATAAAGGGTATAAAGTAGAGAAATCTGAGAGAAAAATGGATTACGTGGTTAGCTGAATTGTCAAGGAGGAATATATTTTGTTTCTCTTTCATTGCAAAAATTTAATCTCCAAGGAACATGGTGGATGCAGGGAAGCCATGCCAACTTTTAGCAAGTAATCACTATTAAATGGTCGCTGGAAAATAACCGAAATCATGGATCCACACCAAGTTGTAATCTTGTTTCTGTCTCTTCAGTTTCTCATATGATTAATCTAAACTACATATCATCATCATAAAGAAGCATTTCATTTATCATAGATAACAAACATGAGGCAGTTTAGGTGCAATATTAATACTTCAGCATTACATTGCTCGAGCAAGCATATATTTGGTCCATACATAAATAAAAACACGACACTCAGTCACACAATGATTCAATAACATAGAGACAACAAGCTGTCACATGCCCCATTGGCTTATTATGGCTTTTGCCATATAACGTCACCTCAGTGATGATTACTTCGATATCGAAATCTACTGCAACATTTTCGATAAGTTGTCCATGAATAACTCCATTTTTATATTTCAATACCATCTGTAGTTTTGTTACGATCAATTATGAATTTTTATATATTTTTTTAAAAACTTGCATTGCATTGAAACATAGACCCGTCAATTGATTAAAGTATATATTTTACACGATCCGTACAATTATTTAATTTTTGTACGGATGGCAGAAATATGTACAGTGGTCAATTGAATGTCCAGATTGGACAGTTTGAGAATTGCAAATAATTTTATAGGTGCTTACAGTAATCAAACGGTACAGATAGAGTTCCAGATATATTTCGGTTATCATTTCCTTTTAGTTCTCCTCAAACATATTTATTTGTATGGGGAGAACTAAGGGGAAATGCTGCCGAAATTTTTCTGGAACTTCTATTGCGTATCTTTTGGTTACTGTAAATGACCTATATAATTAATGCAATTCTTGAATGGGATAGGACCTCTTTACCTATTAGTTGGTGATAGGGTGCATTTAATAATACTGTAATTGATCTATTGAATAAACTTATTTTAAATTTGTTCTGTTCTTATAAATATTTATTTATTTCAGTTAGCTTTTTCTTATAATGGATAAGAGTTGGATAACTAACCGAGGAATAGCAAAGAATATCTGGATGGAGTACAGAATTTCATTAAATTTGGTATGAAGAGAAGTAGTATCAGTGGGAAGATTTTATGTCCATGCCGAAAATGTGTAAATTCCAGTTCTCTATATCCAAATATTGTTGAAGAACATTTGGTATGGAATGGTTTTTTAAGAGGTTATACTGAGTGGTTTTTTCATGGAGAGTCAAGGTTACAATCTACATGTAACCAAACCTCTAACATGGAACATATACCTGATTTTGGATCAAGTAACCAACAGAAAAATCTTGCAAGAGATGATGATATCAGGGTTTGCTGAGAAATGCTTTTGAATATGGTGCTCAACATCCTGGAGATTACAATGGAGAACAAGTAGCAGCTGGTTTCCTGAGGATCCTATATTTACTGAATCTATACATGATGAAGAGCCGATACTCCCAACTAATGTTGGAACAGATCGTTATCAGAAGCTGATAAGAGATGCAGATCAAGAATTATATGCCGGTTGCAAGAACTTTTCAAAATTTCTTTTCTTGTGCATTTGTTCCATATAAAATACTTGAATGGATGGTCTGGCAAGAGTTTACTATGCTGCTCAAGTTGTTAAAGGATGCATTTCCTGAAGGTACTAGTTTACCAACCTGTGTTATGAGGCCAAAAAACTAGTAAAGGAATTTGATCTTGGATACGAAAAGATTCATAGCTGTCCAAATGATGTATTATATCAGGAAGAACATGCCGATCAAGAGTCGTGCCATGTGTGTGGATGTTCACGATGGACGAAGCAAAAAGAAAATGAGAGTGAGGGATTAGATGAATTGGATGCAACATACATTAAACAAAAGCGGCGAAGGTATTACGCTATTTTTCTCTTGTACCTAGATTGAAAAGGATCTATGCATCATCAAAGACAGCTTCGTCAATGAGATGGCATGATGAAAGCCGTACAAAAGATGGAATGCTGAGACACCCAGCAGATAGTTTAGCATGGAAAGATTTGATGAGAGACATCCTGATTTTGCATCTGATGCTCGTAATGTCAGGCTCGGTTTAGCCAGTGATGGGTTCAATCCATTTCGGACCTTAAGTTCTGTCTATAGCACTGGCCAGTTGTACTGATTCCTTATAATTTGCCACCATGGATATGCATGAAACAGTTCACTTATTTTATCAATGGTCATTCCAGGTGATAAGGGTCCAGGTAATGATATTGATATTTTCTTACAACTTTAATAGATGAATTGAAACAACTGTGGGAGGGTATCAGTGCAATTGATGCTTCGAATGGCCAAACATTCAATCTACGGGCAGCTCTATTATGGACTGTTAACGATTTTCCTGCATATGCTAATTTATCTGGCTGGAGCACTAAGGGACGAGTTGCATGTCCTTCTTATGGTGAATCAACCCATTCAATTTGGTTAAAACATGGAGGAAAGTTCTGTTATATGGGACATCGTCGATGGTTGGAGGCAAATCATCCATTTCGATTTCAGAAGGATTTATTTGATGGTACCATAGAGTTTGGATCTGCTCCAATTCTACCTTCTGGTTCTGATATTCGTAGACAAATGCTTGGTATCAGACACAGTTATGGCAAGATGACAAAGTCCTCTAAAAAGCGAGGAAGAGATGATGTTGAGACTTCAGTACAAGAAGAAATATCGGAGGAAGTCAATACTTGCATCTTAGATACGGCAATGTTCGAGGATCCGGATAATTTCTTTGAAGTTGAAAATGATGATGATATAATCACAGCAACTACCCATCAGCATACTAAATAATTATGGAAGAAAAGAAGCATATTCTTTGACTTACCTTATTGGGAGCATAATATACTCCGGCATAATCTTGATGTTATGCATATAGAAAAGAATGTCTGTGATAATTTGATTGGAACAATATTAAATCTTGATGGAAAGACTAAAGATAACATGAAGGCGCGTCTTGATTTAAAAGAAATGGGCATCCGACATGAACTTCATCTACAAGTGCTTGCAAATGATAGAACTTATATCCCTCATGCATGTTATACAATGTCTAGTCGAGAAAAAGATCTCTTCCTGACAGTTTTAAAGAATATCAAAGTTCCTGATGGATATGCCTCAAATATTTCACGATGTGTGAATCTGAAAGAGCGCAAAATTTCAAATCTTAAAAGTCATGATGGACATATATTAATGCAAGATATTCTTCCATTGGCTTTAAGGTCGTCAATGCCAAAACAAGTTATTACGGTTGTTTTTCAGTTATCATCATTCTTCAAGGCATTATGTTCTAAGGTTCTTGATCCTCAGGAGCTTGATCAGTTGCAGTCTCAAGTCGTACTTACATTATGTCAGATGGAAAAGATTTTTCCTCCTGGATTTTTTACGATTATGGTTCATCTACTCATTCACCTAGCTTCGGAAGCTAAACTTGGTGGACCGGTACACTACAGATGGATGTACCCTATCGAGAGGTAATGCTGTAAAACTTAAATTTTATAATTTATATAACTTTTTATTATTTAATATGATATAATATCATACTTTTTGAAGGTATCTTGTACGTTTGAAGGATTATGTACGAAACAAAGCCCATCCTGAGGGCTCAATAGCAGAGGGATATATTGCTGAAGAGTGTTTAACATTTTGTTCAAGATATCTCGAAGGTGTTGAGACTGTATTCAATCAACCTCAACGTCATGGTGATATATGGAGAATACAGATATATACAAATTTGCATCATCCGGAAGATTTATAGGAAAAGCTGAAAGTATTGTTCTTGACCATAAATCCATGTCACAAGCATACCGTTATGTATTGCTACATAGTGACATAATATCTGACTATCGTAGGTTAGTCTATCTACACATGGATAATACTAAATATTAGACACAGTCAAACTTATATTTTATTGTCATGCAGTGAATTTTTATCTGTACAACGACAAGCCAATCATTCCACTCGTCCTAATCCAAGGATTGAACAAAGATGGTTGGTTGAGTTATTCCCTAATTGGCTTGCCAATCAGGTTAGTATATATAAGTCGTATAATAATTTTATATATTTTAACATCGACTAAATGATCGATAATTGATATTTATTTTTTAGGTACCGGTACTGATGGAGAAAAATAGTTCAGCAGAATTAATTGCACTTGCCAGAGGTCCAAATTATATTGTGAACAAATATAATGGTTTTATTATAAATGGCTTTAAATTTCATACCAAGGAGCGCGAGAAACTTAGAAAAACTCAGAACAGTGGTGTTATGGTTGAAGCAGATGGAAAATCTTATTATGGTATACTTAAAGATATTTTGGAGTTGGATTATTATGGAAATTTTAAAGTTGTATTATTTCGATGCGATTGGGTGGATATAAATACACCGAGGGTTTGAAAAAGGACTCAAACGGATTCGTACTTGCCAATTTTTCAAGATTGATACATACGGGTGTGTTATTGAAGGATTATCCATTTATCTTTTCATCTCAAGCTAGACAAGTTTTTTATGTACAAGACTCGAAAGATAAAGAATGGGCTACTATTATTAAGACAAAACCCAGAGACTTGTATGACATGGGAAAAAGGGTGGAAGAAGAAGATGATGATACTTACACTCAGTGTATGCCTTATAATATTGTACCGGATGATCATATAAATGATACAACCATTTTGGTTAGGTTGGATTCCGAGGAAGGTACAACTGGTTGATTATGACAAGTAAGTAGTTTGTAAGATGGTTTACATTTTTGCATTGATGATTATGTTATCTTTTAAATTGCAATTCATTTCCGTTATAATTTGATTATAATGTTGACTGACTTGTTTTTAAATAATGTAGGTTAGGTACACCATGCCTCGAAGGAAGCGATTAGCAGATGTACAGATACAGTTTTCCCAGACCGAGGCTGGTACTTCTTCAGCACAACAGCCTGAGGGCAGTCGATCAGTTTCACATCGGTCTGATGGCAGTCCCTCTATTTCTGCACATCAGCCTCAGGACGACATTATTCCCTCCGAGTCCGCACATCACGATCCTTCTATGGATCATCCTGATGACGAGCCTATCATCGATGATATACAGATACAGGGTACATAATTAATAATTCTATCTCATTTCAATTCATGCATATGCAATAGTTTTGATATACAATGTTCTGTATTTTTTTTTTGTAGATGGATCCGGGAGACTCAGGCGTAGGCGAGGACCCACATTAGTCCGTGATGTGTGGCAGTTACCTGAGGGTGAGAGGATAGTGATAGAGTGCAACAAGCTAGGGCAGCCTATTAAGAAAGCTGCTAGCTTGTTGACTAGCTTTCTGGGGACAGTAGCACGCCGTGGTCAGCTATGTCCTCTGAATTATTCGAAGTGGAACGACATGCTTCCTGCATATAAAATAGAAATGCTACGAGTTGTGCAGGTAAAAAAATAATATATTATTTTATATCTTAGGTTTTTAATAATTGAATTGCTTTTTTCATTTAATATTTATTTTATTGTTTAATTAAATTGTAGAGCAAGTTCGTTCTTCCTTCAGATTCATCTGATTTTGTGCTTAAGTCTCTCAATCACAAGTGGAAAGAATATAGGGCGAAGTTGAAGAGAGACTACAAGCTAGAGGGTAGGACAGAGGAGCAGGTTGTAGCTACCTGTCCTCCTGATGTTCACCCTCATCAGTGGATGGAGCTGGTGCACTATTGGTTCTCTGAGAGGGCACAGGTTGTGTAGTATCATCAAACACTTCGAAATTTATTAATTTTCACTTGTTATAATTATATTTATACAATATATAACATTGTTTTAATTTTATTTTGCAGACGTATTCTGATATTGGTAGAGCTGCACGAGCTGCTCAGTCTGTTCCTCACACAGCGGGGTCCAAGAGTTATGCACGGCTCAGGCATGAGTTTGTATGTTTCTCATCCCATAATACTAGTAGTATACTTTTAGTTTTAACATAATGTATCATCATGTATCATGCATGTGTCATGTATAATGATACGGGGATATAAGATGTGTTATTTTGAATTTTTTGTAATATTTATTCTTTATATAGGCTGATCAGCAGGGGAGGGAGCCTGGTGAGGTGGAGTTTTATCGGATGACTCACGTTCACCAGGATGGCAGTTTTGTTCGGGACGAGTCCAGAGATATATATGTATTTTTTTATTTATGTTATATTATGATTTATATTTTATTTTTATTAAGTATTAATATATGTATTTTTTGTCAAATATAGAATAGGGCTACCTCTATGATATCCGAGCGTGCTGGCGAGGGTTCATCATCTACACAGAGCAGTCGCATCGAGGCCGAGGTATTCTTGGAGTTGATGGGACCAGAGCGTCCTGGACGAGTGAGGGGTTATGGGATTGGAGTTACCCCTACTCAGTTATCTGAGGTGCGTAGATATACTCGGGATACTAGAGAGAGTCATGATCAGTTACATGTTCGTCAGCTCCAGGAGGAGATAGCAGAGCTCCGACAGACACGTGATGCAGACAGAGCAGAGATGCAGACCATTAGGTCTCAGCTAGAGCATGTTACATCTGTGCTGCATATGTTCATGTCATCTCAGGTAAGTAATTATTTATTAATTTTGTATATATCTAATAATTGAGAATATATATAATATATGTATTATAATTCCTGATGTATATATTGCAGGTTCCTGGTGCATCTGCGAGCCGCAGACCTGACGACGACCAGCCTCCCACGGATCAGTGATGTTAGATGGTTTTTTTTATTATTTATGTATGTCTTTTTGTTTATTTGAACTTGGATTGATATGTTTATATATATATATATATAACTTTTTATATTTGGGTTGTATTTGTGTTTGTGTATGTTGGATGTGATATGTGATACAAGTTTGAATATTTTCATTTATTTGTGTATGTTGGATGTGAGACAGGTTTGAATGTTTCTTTTTCGTAATGTATACAGGTTATGGGTTTGTATATATGGCTGTTTATTTTTTTTTTAAGAAAAAATTTACCGACGCTTTAAAGCGTCGCTAATTTTGGATCTGGCGACGCTTTAAAGCGTCGCTAAAACTAGAACTGGCGACGTTTTAAAGCGTCGCTAGGCTTGGTGTCTAGCGACGCTTTAAAGCGCCGCTAACTGGCGACGCTTTAAAGCGTCGCTAGGGTTCAGTTCTAGCGACGCTTTAAAGCGTCGCTAAAACTGGCACTGGCGACGCTTTAAAGCGTCGCTAGGTTTGGTGTCGAGTTCTAGCGACGCTTTAAAGCGTCGCTAGAATAAACCCTAGCGACGCTTGGGAAAAGCGTCGCTAGAACTGAAACTGGCGACGCTTTAAAGCGTCGCTAGATTTGGTGTCTAGCGACGCTTTAAAGCGTCGCTAATCGGCGACGCTTTAAAGCGTCGCTAGGGTTTAGTATAGCGACACTTTAAAGCATCGCTAAATACCGACGCTTTAAAGCGTCGCTAAAAGCCGACGCTTTAAAGCGTCGCTAGAATTGCGACGCTTTTCCCAAGCGTCGGTAAGTTGCGTCCCAACGCTTGCATAGGCGACGCTTTAACGACGCTTTACAAAACGTCGGGAGATTATTTAGCGACGTTTATAAGCGTCGGTAAAAGTCAAAAAAAGCGTCGGTAAAGCCCAGATTCACTGTAGTGAAGCCACTATTGTCACGCCTTGAATCCAGTACCGGAATCGGCTACGTGACTGGCCGCACAAACCCTAGGTTTTATCCTAGAGATTATGCAAGGCCTAGGTACACAACAATTCAAACATATCCGAGTTAAATTAATATTATATAAACAATCCAATAACAAATGTACAATTCAGTATTTAAATCGATGTCATTAAATGGTCTACTAAATCACAACATCAGTAATCGAAACTAACTAACTAACTAGCTCAACAATTATGAAGCTCCGTCTCACGCCCAGCCCAGATCATCTTTAAGTATCCTGGTTCTCTGAAAGAAAACAAATGATAGGGAGTGAGCTACATAGCCCGGTAAGGGTTCCAAATGATCACCAATAATAATATACATGTATATGAAAACAGCAAAACATTAGCATAACATGTGACGAAATCAAACAATTCAGATTTCATGTTTAACCAAAAAAACTTTTCTTTTTTTTTTATTATATTTTTCCTTTCAGAATTTTCATTATTTAACCATTATCTTTAGGGTTCTGGACTAGCCACGGTCACACTCCAGCCTGTGACTGGCACACTATTGTCACACTCCAGCCTGTAACGGGCACACTGTTGTCACACTCCAGCCTGTGACGGGCACACAAATTGTCACACTCCAGCCTGTGACGGGCACACTGAGAAACCACGGTACCGTCGTGGCATGGCTAGTCCAAATACCAATTCACTTAACACTTTATCATTTCTTCTCACATTGTCAGATCATGTCACTTTCCAACAATCGATATCACGATCAAACACATTTCAAGATCACTTGGAAATTGCAAACAACATTAACAACAAACTCGTTCCGTAACCCGGAAATCAAATCATGTTATCCGAAAACTACCATGCATGAAAAATATTTAATATATGCTCGGATCAAATCAGATCATGTAAAAATATTAATATTACGGGTGATCAAGTCCAAAAGTCCTTACAAATCAACTATCCACGCATGTACTAATCCGTACTCGAAATCGGTGCGACGCCTTCTCGCTCAGGAGACTGATTCTCTACATAGATAAATAATTTTAATTAAAACTAAATTCTCAATTTTTTCTCAAATCTTGAAAATTCCCTGATTTTCTCTCCCTTCATTCTCTCCTCTTTCTCTCTCCTCTTTCTCTCTCCTCCTTCTCTCTCCTCTTATCATATATATATTTGTTTATTTATTTATTTATTTATTTCCCTTTTCTTTTCTTTCTTTCTCTTTTCTTTTCTTTCTCCCAAACCATCTTCCCCCATTTCCTTCTTCGGCCGATCCGGCCTCTCACCCCCCCAACCTGCTGGCAACCACTCCATAGTTATCGCAGGGCCCTCACGGACCAATGGCAGGCGGCGACGACGGCGGTGGCGGCGACAGCGGCGAACAATCCAAACTAAACCAAAACCTAAAAAAAACATCAAAATTCTCAAAAAATAGATTTAAATGAAAAGGAACTTATCGGCAGTTGAAACCCTTCGCTGCTCGCCGGAGAAAACAACTATGGTATGGAGGAATTGATGGATTTGATTCGGCCACAGTGGAAGGGAATTTATAGGATTAACCGGTGGTTTTCCTTGCCGTTTGGGGAGCAAACTCCGCCAAATTGGAGTTTATTCCACCCCGGACTGGTCGCCGATCACTCCACTTCCATTACAACTCCTCCCTTCGAGTCCTCCGGCAAAAACTTCGGCGAGCATTCCTCCCCTGTTCCGTCTTCGTCCCATTTTTTTTTTTTTTTTTTCGTTTGGGTTGAAGTCGGCTGGGTCTGCTGACTTCAGCCCAGGCCCATAGCTTACAACTATATTATTTTGTGACAACAAATCCGCCATTGCTATGACAAAAAATTTCATATATCATAGCCGAAGAAAGCACATCAAAATCAAGTATCATTTTATCTGTGAAGTTATGGAAGAAGAAGAAATTCAAATGAGGTATACGAAGATACTAGATCGAGTGACAGGCATATTTAACAAGACACTTCCTAAAGAAAATTTTTTGTATTTTAGAGAACTCATGGGTGTTCAAGAACAAAGCATTAAGGGAGAGTATTAAATTATAATGCTTTGTTTATTATGTATTAAACTCTCTCTCTTATTATGTTTTGTCAATGTAGTGTTGGGTTGCATGTGTATGTCACATGGATGGCTATTATGTAGTGTTGGGTTGCATGTATGCCACATGGATGGCTATTATGTAGTCTTCTTGGGAGCCAAGAAAAGAAAAACAGGGCTGCCATGAAAACAAAAAAAAAAAGAAAAAATACAATTGAGAGAGATTCTTCTTCCATCATATTGATCATCCATTTTCTTCCTTTCTCTTTGCTTCCAAATATATGTTTATGAGTTGAAATCACACCCAACACCATCATCTATAGAAGAAGAACCATTCGGACCTTGCTCTGAAACAAAGTTGATCCTTAATTTGATATTAGAGTTGTCAATGGATCGGGTTCGAGTCGGAACCCAGATATCCAGACTCGGACATGGTCTTAACTATTAGATCCAGACCCGGACCCGAATACCTGACGGGTCTAATTTTAAAATACTCGATCCGAATCTGAGTGGATCCCGGGTATCCGGACCCGGACCCATTGAAATGCAAGAAAAGTACAAGCAAAAAAAAATTACCTCAAAAAAATAGAAAGATCCCCGACCACCCTAATCTCCTGGAATCTCCCATGGAGGAGCCAAATCTCAATAACAAAAAGCATTAAAAAAACAGAAAAAAATTTGGAGCTTACTTGAAGAAGCCATGGTCGGAGACTGTAGACGCCGAGAAGCCCCACCCAAAAACCACCATGGTAGATGTTGCTGTCGAAGGGGAGGGACGGGAACGAGGGGGAGACGTCGGCGGTCCACGATCGGCCATCGAGGGGAGGGACGGGACCAAGGGAGAGGCGATCCATGGTTGACTGTCGAGGGGGAGGGACGAGATCGAGGTGTTGGCGGTGAGGCGGTCCAAGATTGAGCCGTCGAGGGTGAGGTGGTTCGTGATCGGCCATCGAGGGAGGGGAGACGTCGGCCGTCGAGGGGGAGGGACGAGATTAAGTTGTCAAGGATGAGGCAGTCCGTGATCGGCCATCGAGGGAGGGGAGGCGTTGACCGTCGATGGGAGGAGGCGTCGGCCGTCGATGGGGGGGGAGCCCGAGGAGGCGTCGACCGTCGAGGAGGGACGGGGGAGGATGGGGAGGATTTGGAATTGGGGATTCGGCCGAGCGAATGAAAAAAACTAGGGCACTGGGCACCGAATAGGCTTTTATATTAAAAATAATATTTTATTTCGAATCCTTGATCACGATCTAAGGATCTATATTAATGTAAATATATATAAATATATAAATATATATAATATTATTTTATATAATCGGGTCTCGAATCTGTCGGGTCTGGATATTACATATCCAGATCCGAATCCATTTAATTATAACTTAACGAGTACGGATCCGAATAAATAGATCTAGATTTAATACCAGATCCGGATTCATTAGATAAATATCTATAGATCTCGGGTCCAGACCCGATATATTGACAGCTCTATTTGACATTATAAGTAAATGGACCCATGCTGACCAAAATAGGTACAGGCACACAGTCCATGTCTTCACAGAAAAAATCGCAGTCGAATGATGTGAGGTCCTCCCAACAGAGGCAACTTTTACTTGCCCGGTGTGGCAAACCGAAGCTTGCAACGATTGCTGCATGCCACTGATTGTGAATTCCAGCAGATAATTGGTGGGAGGTTCAAAAGACTTGCACTAATTTTAAGCCTGAGTTTACGGGGGAGCCCTCCCTTGAACGGGTCCCAGTGGCTTACCTGGACTTGGAAACCGTTACCTTTAATCCTGCCTTCATGACTGACTCTAGAGGGACCAACCACGAAGAAGGTATTCGTCTCCGCGAGCCTCCTTGTCTTCCAGGTTCCCAAGACGTTTGATTTACGGGCCAGAGTATCTTGAATGTCTCTTTGATTTGCCTTCCATTAGCTTCCACATAAGCTGCTCTTTCCAAATAGAGCCGTGACGACTCCATATATCCGAGGTTATCGTGATATAGGCATTGCGGGTTCCGTTGCCTTCCATTGGAGACGGGGGAGGAGAGGATACTGCAGCTGGGATCCTCCCAGGTGACGGCATTCTTCTTGACATGGTGTCACCAGTGTTTCTAGGATGCTTAGAGAAGAATTGTTTGGAACATTCATTAGACAAATAAAAGGTTTAGCTTTTCCAAACAAAAATAAAAAACTTTGATTTTTTTGGAAGCTTTGTACACATTTTAACCTGAAATAAACTATACTTCCAATTATTATCTCTAAGTGTTGAAGACAATGCCAGTTTCATGTCTTAAACATAATTACAAAAAAGCCTCCCGGTAATTCACACACTTCGGAAGCTTGATCAAGGGTAAAACGCACCGCAAAATTTATGCATCCCATGTCCAAGGAAGGAAGGCTACATCCATTGCTTATATCCAATATATATACATAATGGAACAAATGCAAGTAAACATGATAATGGAAGAACGCATTGAAAAAAGTTACAAACCACGTCCAAGGAAGTAGGGTTTTGCCTACGTACTGTGTACATCTAATGTAAGGAATGCAAAATATGTGTGTCAAGGCACGATCGATATTCCTCTGGGTCCCAAACTAGTCGTTGCTTGGACTCGCTTCACTCGAGAGAAAAAGACTTCTAGGTTCCCAAACCATGGCTAGCTCCTGCTAGTTCATGAAGGGGAACGATGCAAGGAAGAAAGGAGCAAAAGAAGGAATAAGCGAGTGAGGGAAAACCAGTTGGCAAGGTTCCGACTCGTTCAGTTTGAGGTTGAACGGGAGATTGTCCAGTACTAAATCACATGGCTCTCTCTCTCTCTCTCTCTCTCTTTCTCAGAGGAAAGAAGGAAGAAGGAAAGCAAGTGGGGAAAAACAAGTCGGGAAGGGTCCTCCTATTCCCTCCAGTTTGAGGTTGAACGGGAGATTGTCCAGTACTAATCACATGGCTCTCTCTCTCTCGGGTTACAGAATTAACGCCGAGTGGGGTTCACCTGGTCCACTACATATGGATGGCGAGGCGCCACATGAGATGATATATATGGTGCCTCCATCTTTTTAAATAACTTGTGCTGGTTCTCGAGACAAAGTAATGACATTGGCAAATTCCATAATGAAAACCAACATTTTGCACCATCAAGCTACATGGCTTAACATATTAACTGATTATTATGCCAACATAACTTTAACAAATTTCTTCATAACATTAATGCTAGGTGTATGTGGTTATTTGATAAATTCCTCACATCCAAAATAGTTATTCACCAATGGTGGAGTAATGGATACATATCCTTTTTTCTAGGCATCTCACATGTCTTCAGGATCGATAACTCATAAACCACCAGACATGAACTTTGATCCATTCAACTTAGCTCTTAAAGTGCCCGTGACCCTACACCCAGTTCACATGGATCCCTCTGATCGAGAGATATGCAGTGACCGTCACATAATGAAAATGAAAATAAAATATATTTTTACAGTTGGGTCATAATTAGGCACACTCTCAAGTCTACTGGTTAATCCCTCTCTCTCTCTCTCTCACACACACACACACACAAAAACAAGCAAACATAATGAAAATGAAATGTGGCTCTCTCACAGTCAGTCGTCGGCCACTCCCGCAAGAAACAAAAGGAAAAAAAATATCTTTTTTGTTTATCAAAATAAGCAAGCAGATAATCAGTTTATATTCCTATAACAATTGATTAAACCACAATATAAAGCTTAGGTTAAGAATCCACTATTTAATTATTATAAGAGTGCTTGCTTGCAGCCTGTTAGGAACGGAACCATCGAAGGTCAAGCCTTTCTGGGTCATAATTAGGGGGCGGCTCAGCTGTTGGCTGGCTTGTTTCAGGAATCTTGGCGAACCTCCCTTTGACCCTTGGTCTCATTTCAGCATATGCCTTCCTTGATGCGTACCTTATTTGCTTCTCATACCTTCTTTTCTTCCTTTTCTCTTTATACCTCATGACCTTGGCTTGCCTCTCCGTGGTGGGGTCGCCTTGGCTGGAAGCATTGGCATCCACAACCTCCTTGCTGTTTCCGCTTGAGGCATCAGGGAACATATTGCCAGAAATTGACATCTACAGAGAAAATTTGCATCCATCAAGATGTTAAAGTAAGTTAATGATGGCTGCTATGCCTAGATGTCTAAAAGAAATGGTAACATCAAATAACAATGTTGCATGCTTTGCCCAATTTCTTTTGAGAAAAAACCAAGAAACAATTAATCTTTTGTGTTTGGTTGTTATAAGTAGACTAGCTAGCTAGTTGCAAGTTCTGTTACTGCAACTGCCCTTTCCTACTTTTGTTTTGATGTAATTTAGTATAAATGTCCATAATTGCAGTTGCAATATGCAGTACAAATGCTGCAGCTTTGCCCTAGCCCTACAGCCCAATTAGGAAAGGCAGGTTGAGTTGCAGAAGCTGACAGCAGCTAGGAGGGTTCTCTTTGTATACTTGAGGGTCATGTTGACTCCACGTGTAATGAGCAATTTGTAGCATCTTCAATCACTAGGTAGGAGACAATGTAGCATGATGTCATCATCATAAATTAGAGTACAAAATTTTTATTCATTTTTAAGGAAAATATGAGAGATCCATCAGATTCCAAAATTTGGATAAAATTTAGCATTCGTTGCTTGAAGGATGCTTAGATATGTTACTTGATTTCATCAAAAGAAGAAGAAGAAGATGTGCTACTTAATTGATAGGGTAAAAGACACATTAATATCAATGCATTTATTTATCTGAACCCTATTTAAAAAAATATCAAAACATAAAAAACAACTATTCCTCGATCTGATGCATTAGTTGCTTTCTTTTGTTTTTAAATGCATTATATGTGGGGGAAAACTTAATGGTTGTTACCATGTAAAAGAGAGGATTTTGGTGAGGCCTGTAAAACGATATGCATGATCATGGTAACTCTCTGAAATTCCAAGATAATGCATTGACAGAATATCATTGACTGAAAACAATTCAAGGTAATTATTACATTTTAATCTATTTTCAGTTTAATTGGCTGAAATTATGTCAAAATCAAGAGGAATTGAAGCGATAAGAGCAATTAATCAGGATTGAAAGTGATTATTTCACTTTGATTTAGTTGTTCTACATGTAGCAAATAGACTTCTTTTGACTGATGACAAAGACCATAAATGGTCATCAGAGGATAATTAAAAAATGGTGCAATATGTTCTTTTTCTTAATTCATCTTTCCAAATTTTTTCCTCTGGCTCTCCCCAGCAACTTATGGTAGAAGCATCCGATGGATTACATGAATGGCAGGTAAAGATCTCAATTAGCGTCTTTCCTTCCAACAAACTGAGGACAAATGTCAAACTTACGAATTGAACTCAAAGAATATAATACAAAATTCAAGGAGGACGCGGACGATAACCCCTCATATATCGGAAAAATGAATCGCAACATATGGGAAAGTATAATACTGAAATAAGTTGTTAGTAAATATCGAATAACCAAAAAATAGTCTTGCTTATTTTTCTCTCTACCTAAAATTATGACTCTACATAAAATCATAATTCATCCAAATTAAGAGATCGAGCGAAAGAAGGGTACACTTCAATCATATATATATATGCTAAATTATAACCTCAAAACCACAAAACTCCTACGAGGTCGAGAGGATCGAACCACTCACTATGGTGGCACTTTTTTCCGCCAGCCCCATGGCCGGAACCTCCATTGATGTCTGGATGCAGTCCGGCGGGCTGTTCGTACTTAAACAAACGTCAAAGGTCAGCCCATGCCCTGGATTGCAAGCTTCGCGGAAGCTATCGAAGTACTTGAAAGCGGGAGCAACCGGTGGCCTCTCTTCCTGCCGCGGCTCGCACGCTTTGGGATCATTAAAAAGCCAGGCGACGTTATTGTCGTGCCCGAAGAATTGGAACTCATGCAGCCCTTCGTGCTCCCGACTCGGCTCGGGAAACATGGGGATCGCGCAGTTCAGATCGGTGCAGTGGGCGCACGCATCGCCCGTGCTTCCGCACACGTCGCACAGGCCGGACGACGACATGGCCGTGGTCATGTGGCTACGGATGATCAGTGGAGGAGGGGAGAGATGGTGGCTTTGGAATTGAGAGGGGGGGGGGGGGGGGCAGCTAAATGGATGTGTGGTTTGATGCTATTGGGAGAGAGAGGCCAATGAGAGGAGAGGTAGGGATATAAGCCATCGCTGGTTTTCTTACGTGGAGGATTCCTTGCCACCTTTTTTTTTTTTCCTCATATTATTGGGAGATATAAGTCATTCGTATGTGAAACGTTTGGTGCTGAACGTACGTTCGTGGGAGGGATTTAAGGTGGGAAGCGAACAGCGATTCGTTCGGACAGCGACCGCCGGCGTCGCCACCACCTCAAGGGACACGAGCAGATTGAATGGGTTACGATGCTTGGTGGTACCCCTCACGCGGGGTCGGTGAGCATGTCAAGTCAGATGGAGAGGCGCCCACTACGATATTTGGTGTTTGGAGATTTGTAGCTGATGGGGGTTAGAGTGGGTTGGGGAGCGCCGGCGGGTGACGGGAAGTGGAGTGGTTGACACGTGGTACATCGGGGTCCAGGGAATGGAGTGGGAGACTCGTCCAAAACCCTAATATCTAAGAATCAAGAAGTAGATAGCAACGACGATCGACCTCAAGCGACCCCATGCGGGGACGGTGGATGGATGCAGGTAGGGTACTGCGTGCATCAGCTAGCTGTGATGGTGTTAAGGGGTTTCGTCATTTAATTTGCACCGGAGATCTTATTATCTGATCGATATTTATATCCAGGAGTTACGTGTCTATTCTCCACAAGCCTACTAATTAGCTACTGTGAAACAGTGGGGGTCTAATTAACCAGAGAGTGCGGATGGAAGGGTGGTAATTAAGTGCTCTCTGATGCCTTTGATTAGTCGCTGCAGGAGTGCTGGGAACGGGTACAAGGCCATCGTGTGGTGGTTATTTATGAAAACAACTAGTGAACTTTTGAAAGCCTATCCTTATTCGACCCAAAAATAATAATAAAAAAGAAGCCTATCATTATTATCTAGCTCGCAATCTAGGCAATAGAGCAAGTTCGCTTGCATAAACAGCGCACAAGCCAAAACCAAACACTGTTGGAGAATCTATTTGCCACGTTTACTATGAAAATGCCTCCATCTATGATGTATTTTGCCATGCACGTTATATGTATATATAGCATGGATAATTTGGTCCTGAAATTTGGAAATTAGAAATTTTAGCGATTCAGGGCCTATGTATTTTTTGTGTGGATATTATAGACATATTGACTAAAATAAATAAAGTATGAAAAATGCTTGGTTGCATAATTAAATAGAAGGCTACATTAATTGCCGGTTGTCATTATGCATTTCAAAATCATGATTCGGTGGATTTAAATGCTTTCAAATGATAAATTAAATCTAATATATTATCTTACTGAAAAGATGCCCAATTTGGGACCACTTAATGCCTTAATAAGAAGAAATATTGTTTGGTACCGTATAACAAGAAGAAACATTTAATTATTAGCTTTTAAGCATTTTAATGTTATGTGTCATATATAATTAATGGTATGAAACTCTATATATATCAGGAGCTTCAATATAATTTAGCACTGATAATTAGAATTGTGGGCTTTAATCTTTGAAGATTTCAAATTTTTTTGGCTCGGAGATGTGACAGTGTCAAAGCACTTGAGTATGACAAATAATGCATGCACGCCGTTATAGCTATCTTGATTTGGCCTATATGGATTACATATATACGTCAGTCACCAGCTTAATCAAGCTCTCATCATGCTTGCATCTTATTCAAAGTATGCTTGTTATCTCCCTCTCCTAATTTTGGCTGGGCGTACGTCCTCCTGTCCTAGTTCTATACCCAAAAAGAAAAGTAGTGTTCCTAACTTGAAGTACGTCATCAAATAAATATATATAAATAAATAAATAAATATATATATATATATATATAATTATAATTAGCATTCATAGTGTCCAAGAATCCATCTATTAATTTCAAAAATGAAAAATTGAAACAAAAATTAAATTGGTCGACCTTTCTTTTATGAATTAACTTAATTGCTAGCTTTTCCAAATTTGTAAAATCATTTATAGCACCAATATATCTTGTATCAGATACATAGATGGTTTTTAATTAACAAGGATGAGAGTTTACATGATGTTTTACATCTAATGAAGTTTATATAAATACATAAACCAATATAAAAAATTACTGTATTTTCATTAGTAACAAAAAAAAAAAAAGAGATCATTCTAAAAGAAATCACCTGGCAGGTTGAAATATTAAATGAAATATCATGTCAAGAAGACAATTAATGACATTGAATATTCGAGGAAGAAATTCCTTGGGAATTTATTTCCAAAAAAAAAAAAAAAAAAAAAATCAACCAAACATTATTGCCTACATCTCGTGAAAGCACATCATCAGTTTCATATAACTAAAGTCTCGCAATTCATTTCTAGACTATTTGTTCTTTCAGCAATTATATGACCTGGCAGTTCGAGGACCACCTATATAGTTTTAATTGCTCGATACATCCAGATTCTTCCCATCCTCTCTATTTGTAAATCTACTTAACATTAAGTAGTGTTAAATTTTCTTTCAAATTGGTTGATTGCTTAGGTTAAAATAACCATGCATGATGCCTGTTGCTCATCTTCAAATCAACATGCATGTTACTGATGGCAGAAAGCAGGAATCGATCGTGGATAGGCGACTGCAACTTACTGCATGCATGGCGACGAAGATATCCAATGAGTTTGAAGGTTTAAGAAACTCATCAATAAGACTGTCATCAATCTTGAACCACTAATCCGTCGACACACAGATGTTTCCAAGTAGGAGCAGGAGCTTAAACTCTGGAAGTGGAGCTGTCAGCTTGCAATTGATGGTGAAGCATAGGTTAACATCAGCATATTCCATAGGAAGGAAAAAAAGAAATGGACGGAAAAAGATGCAAACAAGGGAGGGCAAGAGCCAAAACCCTTAGGGTGAGGAGAGGTGAATCTCTTTCCGTCCTATGGATGAGTTATTCCCTTATCTACACTACATATAAAAGTTTTCAACAATTTCTGTCCAAGATTGACCTCCTGCACCTTTGGATCTTATGGAGCCAGTCTTGTCTGATCTCGTCAGCCATTCGATTTAATAAGATCAAGTTCCAGTAAAATCTTTGGCAAAATATCTGATAAGGAAAGGATAAGACATGAAAGCTTCTGCGGATTTCTTGCTTTCTTTTCTCGTAAAATTTGAGCTAATGAGATTTTTTGTTCAAAAAGAAAACCCTGAGCAACGGTAGAATTAATCCTCGTGGCAGACTCATGAAATTGGATTAAATGGGAACCAAAAAAAGAAGAGGGACATGATTTTTTTTTTTTTTTTGATAGAACAGGGGGGCAAGGAGTTAGATCCTGGGCGTGGTCACCCCTAGTCGGTTCATCAATCTCAGTCAGAGAATGTTTGATACACGGTGCATATTAATTTTTCCACAACCGTTCCCCATCCGAAGATGAGTACGTAACCTGACTACCACTTAACCTGACTACCACTGGCGCCAGTCGAGTGAATGGGATTTATTATATATATCTTTAATTTTTTCACTACCATCAACTTACAGGAACTTAGGATTATTTTATTAATTTTTTTTGATTTTATTTTTAAATAATTTTTTATTTTTTATTTTATTTATGAACTTTTTAAACGAAATATGCCCAAACTAGAACACCACGATTATGCAAAAGCCCGAGCACCAGCAGAATCCCCAACGAAAGATAAAATACGGAAAAGTAAAATATTAGATACGACGGCCGTTAGAATTAATAATCCCCTGAAAAACATGAATCCTACGCTCGATTGGATAGGCTTTGGTTAGGCCCGGTGCTTTCCCATCCGTTTCTCCCAGGATTGTAATGAATCTTAACAAGTGGCAACCGATTGGCACCGGTCTAGCTCCCAATTAATTAAATAACATTATACCTTCCAGGATCATTAAGTTTTTAGATCAAGCTTCTTGGCAAGTAAATTCTCAAGGTATCCAAACACTCTTTAATTAGTTGACAAATTTTAGTAAAACAAATTCATTAAAAATTAAAATGAATGGATATTGCGACAAAAGATCGATTAGCTTTTCCATCCTGTTTTGCCAGATCCAATGAATCATAAAATCTGATAAATAAATGTTATAAAATATAAATCCTTCCAGACCTGTTTTATTTAGAATTCCATGTATTACATATTTTTAAGAAAACTCACAAGTAACCAAACAATCCCTTGTATTTGTAAAGATTAAGTATTAAAAAAATAATGTTAATGCTATATCTTACTCATCTACGATGATTTATTGATTATATTTATTTAAAAAAATAATTTTCTTTGTCGCCCCTTGGGTTAAAAAAAAGGATGTGGGCCTCTCAGAATATCTTTTAGTTTGCTTTGGTTTGGCCACCGCAGAAGGGCGGATCTTTTTCGAGGGCCAGGTTTATCAAGCGAAGGCGCACGTATCTTTTGCCTGTCATTGATTGGAGGCATCTAAAGTCATCCAATTCCCACCACAAGAAGGAGATGAGAGGAGGGTTGGGAGGAAAACATTGGAGTCACAGCCATCCATCCGTTTGAGAGCTCAAATATGCTATCCGGCATGTAGCGGCTTGCGTCATTTGAGGAGAGGGTAATAATAATAATAATAAAAAAGCAAGCAGCATATGGTTCTTTGGTGGTTCCCCATGATATGGATGGAATATCTTTGAGCTAAATCTAAGACATAGTTATTTATCTGATGATGTGACATTTATTTTTTTAAAAAATTATATATATATATATATTTATAAGAATTTTTTAATTATGAACTATTATTAATTTATATTTATATTTATATTTATTTTATTAAAAATGAATTTATTGTAGATTTATATTGATAGGCATGCATATAAGTCCAATGTTATTAGTGTTTCTTGTATTTGGATTTTGAACACCTTATGTTGGTTGGTGTGGTTGAGGTGGCACGGTATAGATCTTAGTCCAACTTGATCCATGATCAGAGGACTTGTTAGGATTTTATTTTATTGGCTAAGTTTCATCTCCACTTTCACTGTATATATCATGAGATTGGTTCTCATGGCTTATACCATCGAATAGCCACATATCGAGAAGAAGACCGGAAAAAAGGACTTGACTTTTGATGTTTGCATAGGTATTTTGATTTAAGATTTGTAAATTAATGACGAACATAGTACGCATCTTAAATCTAGAATAATTAATTATTTTTGATTATACATGAAAGATTATGGCTACGTACCTCTTGTAGCGTAGAGAATCTGAAATCCGGTTTATAATTACTGGTGTACGAACGAAATCACAAATGTATATCGATCAATTCTGTAGCTTAAATCCTTCTTCATCTCTTGTAGAGAGTTGGATGATTGAGAGATCGGGAAGAGCGTAAGAGAACTCGATTCTTTCTTTCTTTCTTTTATATATGTCTTATCGGGAAGTTATTTCCCTTTAGAAACTGTATTACATTAAAGTAACTATCAAAGGTAGTTATATTCTCTGCAGCCCACTTTCTCTTCTCCTTTTGATTAATTATAATAAATAATAGATTGAGCCATCCATTATGGGCATATCAGGATCCACAACCCAACATCTCCCCCTCATGCATGATGGGTTTTTTAATCTCATAATCATTCTAAGAGAATGTAATCTCTTCTCTTTACATAAATAGGCCGTGCGACCAGCATACTTTATCATTTCAAGAGTTCATTGCAATATAACTGTTAGGAATATATAGTAACTCAAATATAAGTAGAGCAAGTATGTAGTATCATAAATTTATTTAGTTACATTTCACATTCTCTTGATCTATTTTATAACCATAGTTTTGCATTTATAATTATGTACAAAGCTTAATTGGTCAATCAGTGAATACAATTAAATGTGACACCAAAATGATCTTTCTTTTTTCTAGAGTCTTTCCATCTCTAATCCAATTATTCTCGAAATATGCCCCATTAGATCGAATTATTCATGATCATCAGCAATAATCCAAGATAACTAACATTGAATTAGAATTTCAAGAAATAGCCAAAGAGTTAAGAGTATCAATTTGAGATTCCTTGTAATCTCAAGGGTCTCACATAAGTAGAGATCTAGTCTTCCGTTATCCTTTTGGTTGAAGAATGCATGTATGGTATGAAATACATGTTACGGTATTATTCTTCTTTTTCCATGGAGTGTTTGTTTACATAAAAATAATACCGTACAAGTGATAGTTCATATATATACAATATCTAACTTGAGTCTTTAACTCTACTTTTTCTTGTAGTAATATTTTAACAAGACTTCCACTTGGCATATAAAGATAGGTAAGGTGAATTGTGGGTTTATTCATCTTGATCACAAAAATTTATCATAGTGACCTCATCTTGACCCATCATCAAGGTGTGAGAAGGCAAATTGGAAAAAACTATTGCAGATTTAAACAAGTTTATGTAATTATATTAGCATCTATGCAATCCTAGAGACATAACATGACCATTATACACACTATAGGTATGGACTTTGTAAATGGATCCGGAATTGATGCGGAATGCCAACTCTGATACCAAAACTGATGCGGAACGCCAGCTCTGATACCAAAACTGATATGGGACGAATCCTGATCAGGATTATTTTAAAGGGATGGATCTTTGGTCGCTAAGAAATGACCTTTAGGCTAGATTCAACCAGGCCCAAATTATTCAAAAAAATATTTTTTTTTCTTCTATTTTCTTTTCTCTTTTTTTTTGTATTTCCTTTTTCACTTTTTTTTTCTCATGATATTTTTTTCTATGCTTTTTCTAAAGTTGGCATAGGAGGCCGACTTTGCTTCTTCGACCGTGCAAAGAGTCTTCGATGCTTTGACGAGCATGCAAAATAGGGAGAAAGGTCTCGGGCATGGAATTTCGGTGGGTTTCACCGATGGCCTCTCCGGCGATGTCGGGCATCATGGCAGCAGGGAGGAGATCCGAAGGGATGAGTAGCACGATGGGCCGGTGGCGCAGCCTCTCTTCCGATGGTTGTCGGTGACAGTGAGAGGAGCAGGTGGTTCCGGCAGATTGCGTTGGGCTCGGACGGGTTTCACCGATGGCCGATGTTGCCGATCTCGCCGCCGCGCCTGTGGCTTCGGAGCCACCGATCCGACTAGACCGTCTTGCCCCTGGGGTCTCCTGGCTCTTCGAACCTGCAAGGAAAGGTCAGAAACCCTGGTCGGGGGTCCCGGCGAGCGAGCTCCGACGGTCAAGTTAGTAAACGGCGAGAGGGAACAGAATCTCCAAGACGGGCCCCCGAAGGAGTCCCAGACTTAGAGATCATGCTAGCAAGAAAGATCTCAGGAACGATAGAAATCCGGTCGAGTTCCTCCGCCGAGCTCACGCCAAAGGTCCCCTCTCGGGATCTTGGATCCTGCTCTTGGAACGGAATCTCCTCTCCCAGCCTTTGTTTCTTGCTTACCTTATCGTCTACCCTCCCCTTCCTTTTAACTCCTCATGCTGTTTTTTCGTTTGCCGCCCTTGGGAGGCTCCTTTGTTGCTTTCAACCCCTTCCTTCCATCTCCTTCCCCTTCTGGACCAAAGAACCAGGCGGCTCCCCCGCTTTGCTTGCCGAGCCTAGCGAGGAAAGAGTAAAGGGAGGGCGTCGGTCAGACCGCCGACCAGACCTTGGGCTGAGCGCGAGCGCTCTTCTTCCCAGGCGCCGACGAGGCCCGTTATTGGGTCCTGTTTTGTCAGGACTTCGCCTCTCGACTACGGGACCTGTCGGGCCGATGTAAGCGATGTTTCGCGTGTCGCTGCCGACCATACGGGCGCTACTCTCGGGGTGCGGCGTGCACGGCTCGAGGGGCAATCTTGGAGCTCGTGCTCCTGCTCCTCGGAAGCTTTTTCGCACAGGTTGGCCTGCCTCGACCGAGGTGGGATCGTCTCAGGGCGCCACCCGGCGAGGTAGCAGGGGGGGCCGCTGGCTTCGGCCGAGGTAGACCCCTCCTGGGTGGACACCTGGCGGAGTGGCAGAGGGGCGCCCGACTTCGGTCGAGGTGGTCCCGTCTCCGGGCGCCACCTGGCGAAGGAGCGAGGGGCCCGGCTCGACCTCGACCGAGGTGAGACCGTCTTAGGGTGCCACCTGGCGAGGGAGTAGGGAGGCCGCCGGCTTCGGCCGAGGTGGATCCCTCCTGGGTGGACACCTGGTGGAGCGGTAGAGAGGACGCGCCCGACTTCGGTCGAGGTGGTCCCGTCTCCGGGCGCCACCTAGCGAAGGAGCGAGGGGCCTGGCTCGACCTCGGTCGAGGTGGGACCGTCTCAGGGTGCCACCTGGCGAGGGAGCAGGGAGGCCGCCGGCTTCGGCCGAGGTGGACCCCTCTTGGGTGGACACCTGGCGGAGCGACAGAGGGGCGCTCGACTTCGGCCGAGGTGGTCCCGTCTCCGGGCGCCACCTAGCGAAGGAGCGAGGGGCCCGACTCGACCTCGGTCGAGGTGGGATCGTCTCAGGGTGCCACCTGGCGAGGGAGCAGGGAGGCCGCCGGCTTTGGCCGAGGTGGACCCCTCCTGGGTGGACACCTGGCGGAGCGGCAGAGAGGCGCCCGACTTCGGCCGAGGTGGTCCCGTCTCCGGGCGCCACCTGGCGAAGGAGCGAGGGGCCCGGCTCGACCTCGGCCGAGGTGGGACCGTCTCAGGGTGCCACCTGGAGAGGGAGCAGGGAGGCCGCCGGCTTCGACCGAGGTGGACCCCTCCTGGGTGGACACTTGGCGGAGCGATAGAGGGGCGCTCGACTTCGGCCAAGGTGGTCCCGTCTCCGGGCGCCACCTGGCGAAGGAGCGAGGGGCCCGGCTCGACCTCAGCCGAGGTGGGACCGTCTCAGGGTGCCACTTGGTGAGGGAGCAGGGAGGCCACCGGCTTCGCCCGAGGTGGACCCCTCCTGGGTGGACACCTGGCGGAGCGGCAGAGGGACGCTCGACTTCGGCCGAGGTGGTCCCATCTCCGGGCACCACCTGGCAAAGGAGAGAGGGGCCCGGCTCGACCTCGGCCGAGGTGGGACCGTCTCAGGGTGCCACCTGGCGAGGGAGCAGGGAGGCCGCCGGCTTCGATCGAGGTGGACCCCTCCTGGGTGGACACCTGGCAGAGCGGCAGAGGGGCGCTCGACTTCGGTCGAGGTGGTTCCGTCTCCAGGCGCCACCTGGTGAAGGAGCGAGGGGCCCGGCTTGACCTCGGCTGAGGTGGGACCGTCTCAGGGTGCCACCTGGCGAGGGAGCAGGGAGGCCGCTGGCTTCGGCCGAGGTGGACCCCTCCTAGGTGGATGCCTGGCGGAGCGGCAGGAAGGCCTAGACCGACCTCGACTTCGGCCCAGGCGGAGCCACACCTGACTTTGCCGAAAAAACTCCACGTGGCTCGAATCACACCCAGCGAAATCTGAGACATGCCATGTCATCGTTACGGCCGTAACAGCCGACAGTCCAGAAGATGGGGTGGTTAGGCGGAGTAGGACGGTAGTGACATGGGCGGCGGGGTGGTTGGCTCGGTCCTTTGGCACAGGCGCGAGCATGCCAGGGCGATGGGTGTGCCGGGGTGTCGATCCATCTTCTCAAGTATCAAGCAGCAGGTGGCGCTGGTGACGGTTCGCAGGGAGGACGATGGCTAGAAGAATAGATCCGGTTGGACTTCTAGTGGGAACAGGGCATGGATCTGGTTGCAGCGAACGCGGAGGCGAGTGCCCAGAAGAGTCCGGTTGGGCGATGGACGGTCTCGACGGAGATCTTCCGAATGGGAGGCGTCGCATGGAGATTTATGCATAGGGGGATTCCGACGGTTGGTCATATCCGGGAAAGGACTGATGCTCGAACGGATTCGGGAAATGGCTCGGTGGTTAATTCAGGAGAAAGGAAATAGAGAGGGGAGAGAGAAAGAATGCAGATGAAGATGAAGAAGAAAGACTAATAGAAAAATTTAGGAAGAAAAAATGAAAAGGTTGGGTTCCCCACCTAGGTTTCAACGCCCACTCTTAACCAGAGTGACATGTAGGGCATCAGCATCCTCTCCTTAACCAGGAGTGATGCACCATCTCCTTAACCAGGAGTTTTATATTTTTTCCTCTTCCCAAATATTCTTCGTCTCCTTTTATTTGATCGATAAAACAATTATAAATAGGCTAATCTGAGATATCCGATATCCTTGAGATACCTCAACCTCAATCCTAACACATTCAAACTATTTATTTTAAAAAACAAACTAATCCAACTAAGGATAAAAGAAATCCTGAAATAATGTATAAAAACTAATCCTAAAATTTTGAGATATCCCAATCTCTTGCATACCCATAAAAATTATACTCATCTTCATTTGAATGTGCTCCGGGATTCATGCTGCTTCGAGATCCATGCTACTTCGAGATATGTGCTGCTCCGGGATATGTGCTGCATCGACTTCAGGATCTTGAGCTTCAGGATTTGGGCTGGGTTGGCTTCAGGTTCTGGGCTGGGCTGGGCTTTAGGTTCTGGGCTGGGTTGCTTCAGATTCTGGGCTAGTGATGTCCCCATCATTCCCCTGAGATGGGGAGAACTCGACTCCGTCGAGTCAAGCTTCAGCAATCTTCTGGCTCCAGGATGCATGGCCTACAGACTCTTTTTTTAAAAATATAAATAATACAATTAAAATAAAAATGACTAACCTAACCTAACCCTTGCTCTGATACCAAAATTGATGTGGAACGCCAGCTCTGATACCAAAACTGATGCAGAACTCCAGCTCTGATATCCAAACTGGTGCGGAACACCAGCTCTGATACCAAAGTTGATGCGGGATAGATGCAAAGACTAATCTAACAATTAAGAGTTTAATTTTGATGACCAATGTCAATAAACTCAGATAAGCTATTAAATTAATTTAATGAAGATATACTAAGTCTCTACTAGCTATCCGCAATATAATCAGCATACAATCACATAAAGAACCCTGGATCTGATGATTGAAAAACCATCGAAACTAGGACGTCCTGACTTCAAACAACCAGATCTAATGAGATTAGGATGGTTACTTACCAATAATGCTTTTCCCTCCTCCGTTTCAACAGATCTGGATTTAACTCTCAAGATCTAGCGGTAGGATTGCAAACTTCAGTTCCTTCGGAGCAGATCTTCCCGTTAATGGTTGGATGGCAAAAAAAATCTCCTCTTCTGATAGAGAACACTAAGGATTATGTAAGAGAACTGTGATTAGAATGGTGAAAATGGAGCGAAAATCTGAAAAGAGAGAGGGAAAGAATGATGGTCGGCTTGGATCTGGATCTGGACTGGATGTTGAAGATGGTGGCGCCTGGCTTCTTGGATCTTGGACTTGGAAGAAACTAGGGCTTCAGCACCCCACACTCATGAATACACTGCTTACCTAGCAGAGCACTTTCACACTACAATTACTTAACCAACAATTGCACTCTCAATGCTTACCCAGTAATTGGAGAAAAAAAATGACAGAGTTTTATTAATGAATCATAAGATGGTTTACAAGAAGGGAATGGGGTGGTATTTATAGATCCATTACATAGTAGCTTGATAAGAACAAACTCATGGTAGCAAGATAAGAAAGAATTTATTTGAATACAAAATAAATAAAGATGACATTGGACTCTACTCTCCTTCTTGACCTGGATGAAAACTCTTTGTAATTTAAATTAGGTAGACTCCTTTGTACTTGGGCTTCTCCATGACTTGGACGATGAAATGAAGCGTTCCATGATTTTAAGAAAAGTTTGGTGACAAAAATGAGATGGCATCTCATCTCATTCCTTCTTAGCGTTAACTCTCCTTGTTCTTCAAATTTGAAGGTAGGAAAGATAATCCTTCCTTGGACTTAGATAAAACATCTTTGAATGTTGAATGGACTCCATGGGAACTAGGACTCCTTTGAGCATGGGCGACTTCTTTCTTCTCATTTGGGCGACAAGAAAAAAATAAAATGCTCCTCGGTTGAGATAAAGTTTCTTGATAAGAGAGAACTCATTTGAATTTTAGATGAACCTCCATTTAATCTTGGAATCTTCTTGGATGAACTACCATTTGAATTTAAATAAATACTTGAGTGGCCAACCATCCTTAGAGTGGGCGACAATTCATGAGAAGTGGTGCTAAATGGGAGGAGAATCCTTCCATTTTACTTTCCTTAAATGGCGTCATCCTTGGATTTAAAAAGGGCGATGAGAAGGGAATTTGTTGGCGCCTTTCTTGGATAACTTGATGGCGCCTTCCTTGGATAAACTTGAATCCCATAATTGTCCCGATGTCCCAATGTCTTGATGTCCCGATGTCCCGATGTCTTGTGACAATTCTTTATATGCTTCATTTGAACTCCCTTTTAATTTGTAAACCAATCATGTATGGCCAACCAAGGTGGCTAGATGAGGCATACTACTCCAAGTGGCAGGTGACAAGGCCCCATGACATGGTGACGTGGCATGATGACATGGCATGGTGACATGGCTTCAACAACTAGGCTTGACCTTGGCTAACAATTGGACTTGAACCCCCTGGATTATTACAAGACTCAACTTCAAGTAAACCTATCATGACTAACTTGCGAATCAAAGCAAACTAATTTATTTACAGGACTCAAGCTGAAATTAAAATATAATAACTACTCATTGGTGTCTACAACGAGCTTGGAGGGTTCTGACATCTCTTCGTCGCTCTGGTGTCCTCACCAATTCTTTCGAGATGAGAGGAACTCGACCCTGTCAATTATGGATTGACTCTACTCTGGTAATGTTCTAGCAAATCTGGGTTAATTTTTTGCAGATCCTCTCAAGTGATTCACGAATCATCAAATTCTGTTCTACCTTGCCATTGAACCAGGTAACACTGATAATCCTTACTCCTAGTAGTGATAGTTTTGTCAACCAAAATTTGCTCGATCTTATCTCTCCTTTCTGGTAATTTGGCTGGTAGACACTCAGGGGTAGGGTCACTTTCAAAGATGGAATCAGGCCCAACTAGCTCACTAGGTATTGTAATTGACTCCTTATACTCAACAAGATTTGATACATTGAAGGTTGGACTAATACATAATTCAGGTGATAATTTTAATACATAGGCATTAGACCTAATTTTCTTTATGATCTTATATGGTCCTGCACTACGGGCATGTAGTTTTTCATGATTTCGGTGGGAACCATTCAGGACGAAGCTTGATCATGACAGAGTCTTCCTCATTAAATTCTTTGAAAGGTTTATGTAAGTTAGCCATATGCTCATAAGATTCATTGCTTTTAATAATTTTCTTACTTATCTCTTTATGCAATTCCTTAATATGCTGTGCATATGATTCTGCAGATTTAGAAATGCATGTATGCATAGGCAAGGGAATAAGATCTAAAGGCTTTCTAGGTTTATACCCATGGACAATATCAAATGGACTTTTATAAGTAGACCTATTGACTGAACTATCGTAGGCGAATTCAGCTCTTGATAGTAAAAGATCCTATTTCCCCGTGTTTCCACCTACAAGACATCTAAGCAAGTTTTCCAGGTTCCAGTTTACTACCTCCGTTTGACCATTTGTTTGGCGATGGTAGGATGTAAAAAATTTGAGCTTAGTTCCTAACAAGTGCCAAAGGATTTTTCAAAAGTAACTTGTAAATCTGACATCCCTATCACACACTATGGTTTTAGGAAGACCATGTAACCTAACCACGCTATCGAGAAAAATTTTGGCTACCTTAGAAGCATCAGGAGTTTGTGAACATGGAGAAAGGTCTCGGGCATGGAATTCCGACGGGTTTCATCGGTGGGCTCTCCGGCGATGTCGGGCATCATGGCAGCAGGGAGGAGATCCGGAGGGATGAGTACCACGATGGGCGGGTGGCATAGCCTCTCTTCCGATGGTTGTTGGCGATAGTGAGAGGAGTAGGTGGTTCCGACGGATTGCATTAGGCTCAGACGGGTTTCACCGGTGGTTGGCGGTCTAGAAGGTGGGGTGGTCGGGTGGAGTAGGATGGTAGCGATGATGGGCGGCGTGGTGGTTGGCTCGGTCCTTTGGCACAAGCGCGGGCATGTTGGGGTGATGGGCGTGCCAGGGCATCGATCCGTCTTCTCAGGTATCAAGCGGCAGGCAGTGCTGGTGACGGTCCGTAGGGAGGATGATGGCCGGAAGAATAGATCCGGTTGGACTTCTGGTGGGAACGGGGCATGGATCTGGTTGCAGCGAACGCGGAGGTGAGCGCCCAGAAGAGTCCGGCTGGGTGACGAACGGTCTCGGTTGAGATCTTCCGAATGGGAGGCATCGCATCGAGATCTGTGCATAGGGGGGGTTCCGGTGGTTGGTCAGATCCGGGGAAGGATTGATGCTCGGCCGGATCTAGGAAATGGCTCGGTGGTTGATTCAGGAGAAAGGAAACAGAGAGGGGAGAAGAGAAAGATGCAGATGAAGATGAAGAAGAAAGACGAATAGAAAAATTTAGGAAGAAAAAATGAAAACCATGGTTGGGTTCCCCACCCAGGCTTCAGTGCCCACTTTTAACCAGAGTGACCATGTAGGGCATTAGCACCCTCTCCTTAACCAGGAGTGATGCACCCTCTCCTTAACTAGGAGTTTTGTATTTTTTTCTTTTCCCAAATATTCTTCATCTTCTTTTATTTAATCGATAAAATAATTATAAATAGGCTAATCTGAGATATCCAATATCCTTGAGATACCTCAACCTCAATCCTAGCACATTCAAACTATTTATTTTAAAAACAAATTAATCCAACTAAGGATAAAATAAATCCTAAAACAATGTACGGAAACTAATCCTAAAATTTTGAGATATCCCAATCCCTCGTACACCCATAAAAAATTCTACTTATCTTCATTTAGATGTGCTGTGGGATTCGTGCTGCTCCGGGATCCATGCTGCTCCGGGATATGTGCTACATTGTCTTCAAAATCTTGGGCTTCAGGATTTGGGCTGGACTGGCTTCAGGTTTTGGGCTGGGCTGGACTTCAGGTTCTGGGCTGGGTTGCTTCAGATTCTGGGTTAGTCGATGTCCCCATCAGGAACCATCTTGTGCATAAAGATATTGTTGCCGCTCTCGTCGTCGCGCCCGTGCCGCGGATCAGCCGATCCTTCCCGACCGCCTGGCGAGGGAGCCTCCCTTCCCGCGGAGAACCTGCAAGAAAGGGGTTAGAAGACCCTGGCCGGGGATCCCGGCGAGGGAGCTCCGACGGTCAAGTCAGTAGACGACGAGGAGGAACAGACTCTCCCACCCGGGCCCTCGAGAGGGTCCCCGACTTAGAGAGTTAATTGGTGAAGGAAGCGCTCTGGGGACCGGGATCTCGGCTGGGCCTGCTCGCCGAGCTCACGCCCAGTGTTCACCTCTCGGGATCTCTGGTTTCTTTCTCGGCGCAAGGCCTTGTGCCGGTGCTCCTCCCTTGTCCCCAGGCTAATTGGCTTACCTTGCAGTCCCCAGATTCTTCCCTCTTTATCTCCTTCCATCGTGCGCTTGTCCTTTTCCTCCTCGGAAACTCCCCTCCCCTGTTTTCCTTCCTTTTTCCTTTTCGGTGAGGGAGGCCAGGCGGCTTTCCGACCTCGTCCGCCGGGCCCAGCAGGGAAAAGGCAAAGACAGGAGAGAAAAAGAGGGAGGGCGGCGTTGGCAGAGCGGCCGGTTGTCAGGCCTCGGGCTCTGTGAGAGCGCTCCTTTCCCCGAGCATGGGCGCCATCCGTTTATGGGGCCTGTTCTGTCAGGATCGGATCTCTCGGCTGCGGGACCTGCCGGGCCGATGCAAGTGACGTTCCGCGTGCCGCCGCCCTCCGTACGGGACGCCGTCTGGGGTCTGTACGGCCTGAGGGGTGGTCTCGGGACCCGTCTCTCTCCCCGGGGGCTTCTCCGTACGAGCGGTCTGACCTCGGCCGAGGTGGGCCCGTCTCCGGGTGGCCACCTGGCGAAAGGCGAAAGATCGGCCGACCTCGGCTCAGGTGGACCCCTCCTGGGCGGACACCTGGCGAGGCGGCAGGGGGTCGCCTGGCTTCAGCCGAGGTGGGCCCGTCTCCGGGTGGTCACCTGGCGAAAGGCGAAGGATCGGCCGACCTCGGCTCAGGTGGACCCCTCCTGGGCGGACACCTGGCGAGGCGGCAGGGGGTCGCCTGGCTTCGACCGAGGTGGGCCCGTCTCCGGGTGGCCACCTGGCGAAAGGCGAAGGATCGGCCGACCTTGGCTCAGGTGGACCCCTCCTGGGCGGACACCTGGCGAGGCAGCAGGGGGTCGCCCGACTTCGGCCGACCTCACTTGGGCGGAAACCCTCCGGGCTCGGGCGCCAATGAGGTGGTAGAGGAACTCCGGGCCGAGCTTGACCTCGGCGAGGGCGGTTTGCTTCAAACAGTCGTAGGGTGGTGCGGTCCTTGCCGCTCCTAGCTTTGTGGACGTGGCGCAAAATCCGGCGGGGAAACTTACACATGGCTTGCTCTCATTCGGCGATACCTGAGCCTGTCCACGTCACTGTCACGGCTGTAACAGTTGCCCCCCAGCCCGCCGTTCCGTCGGGACATCGTAGAACGGAACGTCGGGATTAATTGCGGACATGACGTGGGGAGGCGAAGATCTTGCATCATAATTGCCACGATCCTTGCTCGTCGTGGCTCGATGCAGCTGAAGACCTATGGGGAGCCGCCACGCGTCGTCCACTTGCCCGTAATCAATGCGTCGCTTCGAGGCAGAGGCCGTTACTCTGCTAACGAGGCGTCGGTGTCGGGCGTGCGCCCACGTGGCGACCATCCAGTGGTCGGAGGCGGAATGATGGGTACGGCTGCTGTCGGCTGAGTTTGAAAGGGAGGGGGCTTTCCAGAACGAGACCTTTTCCCTTGCTTCGTGGGCGGTTTGCTGCAGGCTAACAACTTCTGCTGCTCGCGCTCGTCTGTGCATTTTCGGTGAGTGCCTCCTTCTCCTTCTTCGGCCCCCCCCTCCTTCTTTCGCATTTTCTGTCCGACTTCCTTGTCCTTTCCTTTTCCATGGCGCGCCGTCGCCATGTCTCTTCCAATCCGGACGAGGCCGGTCCATCCCGGTCGAGGACTCCATCTTCTTCCTCCTCGGATGAGGAGGTAATTCTAGAGGAGGTCCGCCGGCGTTTGCAACCCGGAGGTGTCACTATTGGCATCCCCAGGGGGATCCGGTCCCCTCCGGTTGCGCCTGCCGTGCCCCTCCGCTCTCTTCCTGCCTTGCCTTCTCTTCCTGCTCCGCCATCTCTTCCCGCCGGTCCCTCCGGTCATGCTTCTACCATGACCGAAGGCGACCTTTCTCTGCTCCGGGATGCCTATGGCATCCCGGGGTCTATCCGTCTCTTTGCTCCGCAGTCCGGGGAGCGTGTCACCATGAGTGGCCCCGGCCGCATTGCTTTCTACGAAGACTTCCTCCTCGGGGGTCTTCGTTTTCCCCTGCATCCTTTCTTTCTTTCCTTCCTCAGCCACTTCCGGCTCATCCCGGCCCAGTTGGCTCCTAATGCCATCCGGGTCATTTTCTCCTTCATTGTCTTCTGCCACTTTCACGGGTTTGTTGCCCATTTTTCTCTCTTCAGGGCCCTGTTCACCCTGAAGAAGTGCTCCACCGATGACGGCTGGTGGTACATCTCGCCCCGGCCTAGGTGTCTCCGGTTCGACCTCCCTTCCTCGGTCAAGGGATGGAAGAGCCGGTTTTTCTTCGTCTCGGTCGACGACGTCGATTGGGCCTGGAGCGAACCGGACCGGTCGCCGAACCGGAATTCCCGAGTGGAGTCTGCGGACCAGGAGTCCTACGCCCTGCTCCTGAGTGACGTGGTCCCGGCGCTCGAGGTTCTGCTCTCTGAGCAGAACCTTTATGAGGCCGGCATCAGTCCCATCCGTGAGACTGGTGAGATTTGGCCCCGCATTGATTTTTGCCTCCCCCTCTTTCTTTAAGGTCGAGCTGTCTGACCTTCTGTCTTTTTCATTTTGCAGGGATGAAGTTTTCTCTGGAGAACCTCTTGGAGGGGGCGGCCCAGCGGGACGCCGTGGAGGTGGATGAGCCCGCAGCGAAGAGGGCTCGTACAGAGACGAGCCGGGAGGTCGTGGCGGCGACCGTGCCCGACCCGGATGCTGCCATTTCCCCGCCCAGGCCTCCTCAGGGCGGGGTTCCCGGTGCTTCGGCCACGAGACCTGGCGGCGCCGCAGAGAGAGCTCCAGCGCCCGCCGCTCCGCCTGTCTCCGGGCCCGTCATCGCCGCCGGCCCGACAGCGCCGTCTGTGGCGACCGCCGGCCCGTCAGTTATGGTTCCGGCCGAGGGGGCAGCTGCCGCAGGGGCCGGCCCGAAAGGTCCGGCACCGGTGATCTCCCACCGGGACTCGGTCATCCTCGACAGGGGGCTGGCGGAGAAGATGATGGAGTACGCCTCCACCGCCCGGGACCGCCGAGCTCGGGGTGGCCGAGACTATGCGGACGCCCTGCTCGGCATCCTTCCTCAGCTTTTTACGGTGAGTGTGGGCTTCCTCTTCTTTCTCTCTTTTTAACCTCGAGGCTTTTCTGCCTCTGCTCTGACAGGTGTTGTCTTTGTATTGCAGATCGGGAACAACGTCCTCTTACTAAGGAATTACCTCGCAGGGAATGCCAAGAGGGAATCCGATCGGGAGCTGAAACTCGGCAAGCTCGCGGCCGACATGAAGGACCTGATGGAGAAGGGGGCCGAGCTGCGAGCCGAGAAGCAAGCCCTCCGATCTGACCTGGCGCGTTCCGAGGAGCGGAACAAGGAGCTGGAGGCCTCCTTGTCGGAGGAGCGGGCCTCCAATCAGTGCCGAACCGAGGAGGAGGCGGCAGAGAAGGCCCGCCTGCAGGCCCACTCCAACTGGGTGGAGCGCCAGCTGGAGGAGGCCCGACGAGAGGTGGCCGCGGCGAAGGAGCGGAGCGCCTATGTCAACGGGCTCCTGGAGGCGGCCAAGCGGGAAGTGCAAGAAGCCGTCCCCAAGTTCCGAGCCTCCGACGAGTTCACGGCGGAGGTCCGGGAGGCCGCCGTGGACTCCTTCCTGAAGGGGTTCCGGATGTGCCGGGAGAAGGTGGGGGCCTTCTTCCCCCACCTGGACCTGAGCGGGGTCGTCGTCGGCGGCCGGAAGCCAGGGGGCGAGAGCAGGGTTCCCGGCACGGCCAGAGCGATGCCTGCGGCGTCGTCGACCAGCGATGCCGCGGCCCCGGAGCAGCCCCAGGAGCCGGCTACTGCAGAAGCTGAGGAAGCAGCGCCCGCGCCTCCGGCAGATGGCTCCGAACCCGCGCCCCAGTGACCCGGCGCCATCTTGTTATTTCATCTTTGTAGTTTTTGTTCTTTTGGGGAGTCCCGGCCTGTCGGGGCTCCCAGCTTTGTAACGACCACTTATATTAATGAAGATCCAAGTTTTATCGAAACATTGTTCGTAGTTTCGTTATACTCTTCTCTTCTTTCTGAGATGTCGGTCTGGAACACCTGAAGTAGCTGCAGGCTTGGTCCTTCCATTGCTCCAATCGAAGGATGGGGCCCGCTGAGCCACGTTGCAGCGAGGCAAACCTTGAGCAGGTCTGATTTCGGGTTGCCTTCATGCTTGGGCGGACAACACGATTTCTGCACCGTCTTCCAGACCGAAACTCGGGATCTCCGGACTAAGCTTGGTGCCGCAGGCTTTCTCAAGCCTTGCGCGGCTCACTGAGCTGTGTCCCGGGCTCGCGTGGGCGAACTGGGTTCGGCGCCACCTTCCAGGCCGAAGCCCAGGATCTTCCAGACTGAGCTCAATGCCGCAGGCTTTCTCAAACCTTGCGCGGCTTGCTGAGCTGTGCTCCGGGCTTGCATGGGCGAACTGGGTTCGGCGCCACCTTCCAGGCCGAAGCCCAGGATCTTCCGGACTGAGCTCAACGCCGCAGGCTTTCTCAAACCTTGCGCGGCTTGCTGAGCTGTGCTCCGGGCTTGCGTGGGCGAACTGGGTTCGGCGCCACCTTCCAGGCCGAAGCCCAGGATCTTCCGGACTGAGCTCAATGCCGCAGGCTTTCTCAAACCTTGCACGGCTTGCTGAGCTGTGCTCCGGGCTTGCGTGGGCGAACTGGGTTCGGCGCCACCTTCCAGGCCGAAGCCCAGGATCTTCCAGACTGAGCTCAATGCCGCAGGCTTTCTCAAACCTTGCGTGGCTTGTTGAGCTGTGCTCCGGGCTTGCGTGGGCGAACTGGGTTCGGCGCCACCTTCCAGGCCGAAGCCCAGGATCTTTCGGACTGAGCTCAATGCCGCAGGCTTTCTCAAACCTTGCGCGGCTTGCTGAGCTGTGCTCCGGGCTTGCGTGGGCGAACTGGGTTCGGCGCCACCTTCCAGGCCGAAGCCCAGGATCTTCCGGACTGAGCTCAATGCCGCAGGCTTTCTCAAACCTTGCACGGCTTGCTGAGCTGTGCTCCGGGCTTGCGTGGGCGAACTGGGTTCGGCGCCACCTTCCAGGCCGAAGCCCAGGATCTTCCGGACTGAGCTCAATGCCGCAGGCTTTCTCAAACCTTGCGCGGCTTGCTGAGCTGTGCTCCGGGCTTGCGTGGGCGAACTGGGTTCGGCGCCACCTTCCAGGCTGAAGCCCAGGATCTTCCGGACTGAGCTCAATGCCGCAGGCTTTCTCAAACCTTGCGCGGCTTGCTGAGCTGTGCTCCGGGCTTGCGTGGGTGAACTGGGTTCGGCGCCACCTTCCAGGCCGAAGCCCAGGATCTTCCGGACTGAGCTCGATGCCTCAGGCCTTCTTGTCGAAGTTTTGGAGGGAGTGCGTGAACTGGGGAAGCTTTTGTTACAGAAACTGGGAGCCTTACATCACTGGTAGTACATTCTCAGGTTCGAGGAGTTCCAAGTCCGGGGGAACCTGGCACCTCCTAATTCTTCCAAGTAATATGCCCCATGGGGGAGGGCTTCCGCCACCCGATATGGGCCTTCCCAGTTGGGTGAAAGCTTGCCGCATTCCCGTGGCTGGGAGGCTTCCGCGCGTCGGAGGACCAAGTCCCCGGGACGAAAAACCTTCGGCCGCACTCGGGAGTTGTAATATCTGGCTACACGTTGCCGGTATGCCGCCATTCGGATTCGGACCTTGTCCCTCGTTTCCTCGAGAAGGTCCAGGTTGAGCATCATCTTGGCCGGGTTTTCTGTCTCATCATATTGCTCCACGCGCAGTGTGGGTAGGCTGAGCTCGATCGGGATGACTGCCTCGGCTCCGAAGACGAGGTTGAATGGAGTTTCGTCGGTAGCCGTCCTTGGGGTAGTGTGGTATGCCCAAAGAACGCTGGGGAGCTCGTCGGCCCACTTGCCCCTGGCTTGGTCTAGCCGCGTGCGGAGGCCCTGAAGAATGGTCCTGTTCGTGACTTCGGCTTCCCCGTTGGTCTGAGGGTGCGCCACCGAGGTGAAGCGATGCTTGATGCCGAGGTCGCTGCAGAAGTCTTCGAACTCCTGACAGTCGAACTGGCGTCCGTTGTCGGTGACCACGGTGTGGGGGAGGCCGAAGCGACAGACGATGGACTTCCAGAAGAACTTGGCGACGTTTGCTTCGGTGATTCTCGCCAAGGGCTCGGCCTCGACCCACTTCGTGAAGTAGTCGATAGCCACTATCAAGAACTTTCGCTGACCGGACGCCGGCGGGAATGGGCCCAGGAGGTCCATCCCCCACTGGGCGAACGGCCAGGGGGCTGAGAGCTGAGAGATTGGGTTGGAGGGCTGCCGCTGCACCGTGGCGTGACGCTGGCACCGATCGCACTTCTTCACGAAGTGGCGGCGTCTTCCTTCATTGTCTCCCAGAAGTAGCCTTGATGGAGGGCCTTGTATGCCAATGCCCTGCCCCCCACGTGGTTCCCGCAGATGCCTTCGTGAATCTCCTGGAGCACGAGCTTGGCTTCTGTGGATCCGATGCACTTGAGGAGGGGGTAAGAGTAGGATCTTCGATATAACTGCCCGTCCATCAGGACGAACCGCACGGCCTTCTTCCTGATGAGGCGAGCCGCCTCCCGGTCCTCCGGCAGGGTGCCGCTGGTGATGTACGCAGCGTACTTGTCCATCCAGCCGGGCTCCTGGCTGACCTGATGGACCTCCACCGGTGCTTCGAGGCTTGGGACCTCAAGTCGCTCCACATGAGCGCGTCCCAACATCGTGTCCGGCAGAGTTGCCAGCCGAGAGAGGGCATCCACGCGGGCATTCTCCCCGCGGGGGATATGGAAGATGTTGAAGCACCGGAACTTGGACGCGCCCGCTTTGACGAGCTCCAAGTACTTCGCCATCTGGGGGTCGTGCGCGACGTACTCCCCGGACACCTGCCCCGCCACGAGCTGGGAGTCAGTAAAAGCTCTGAGGTTGGTCACGCCCAGCTCGCGGGAGACTCTCAGTCCGGCAAGAAGTGCCTCGTACTCCGCCTGGTTGTTTGTTGCGGGGAACTGGAAGCGGAGCGCGCACTCGGCGACGACCCCGTCGCCGTTGGCGAGGATGAGCCCAGCTCCGCTTCCGCCGGAGTTTGAGGCCCCGTCCACATGGAGGATCCAGGCGTCCTCTCCGGGCTCGTCGGTGCCAACGTCCGTCGGCCGGGCCGGGGGGCCCTCCTCGGGCTCCTTGCCCAAGCCTGCGCACTCGACCAAGAAATCGGCCAACACCTGCGCCTTCATGGCCGACCTCGGTCGGTATGTAATGTCGAACTCGCTGAGTTTCAGTGCCCACTTGGCCAATCGTCCCGAGGTATCAGGTCGGCTGAGCACCGCTTTCAGCGATTGGTCCGTCAAGACGGCGATGGGGTGCGCTTGGAAATAGGGCCTGAGACGCTGGGCAGACACTATTAGCGCAAAAACAAGTTTCTCGGGCCGGGAATACCTGAGCTCCGCGTCTCGGAGGAGTTTACTGGTATAGTACACCGGCCGCTGGAGCCCGTGGTCGTCGGTTCGGACCAAGACAGAGCTGACGGCCTCCGGGGTAACCGCCAAGTAGAGGGTTAGCTCCTCTCCCTCCTCGGGCCTGGACAGCAGAGGTGGGGACGCGAGCGTCTTCTTCAGCTCCTCGAAGGCCTGCTGGCACTCCTCGGTCCAAGCAAAGCCATTCATCTTCCTCAGCACCTTGAAGAAGGGACGGCAGCGGTCCGCCGACCTGGAATTAAAATGGCTAAGGGCCGCAACTCGGCCGGTTAGTTGTTGCACCTGCTTCTTGGAGGCGGGCTGCTCCATGTCCAGGATGGCCTGGACCTTCTCCGGGTTGGCCTCGATTCCTCTCTGGGTCACCATAAACCCCAGGAACTTCCCGGCGGAGACGCCGAAGGCGCACTTCGCCGGGTTGAGTTTCATCTGATGGCGCCGGAGGTTGCCGAATGTTTCCGTCAGGTCGGCCACGTGGTCCGAATCGAGTTTGCTCATTACCAGCATGTCGTCCACGTACACCTGCATGTTGCGGCCTATCTGGTCTCTGAAGACTTTATTGACCAGACGTTGGTACGTCGCCCCCACGTTCTTGAGGCCGAAGGGCATCATCCTGTAGCAGAAAGTCCCGCGGTCAGTTATGAAGGCAGTGCGCTCTTCGTCCTCCGGGTTCATCCGGATCTGGTTGTATCCGGAGAAGGCATCCATGAATGACAGGAGACGATGCCCCGAGGTGGTGTCGACCAGCTGGTCGATCTTCGGCAGAGGGAAGCTATCCTTCGGGCAGGCTCGGTTGAGGTCGGTGTAGTCCACACAGATCCTCCACTTACCGCTACTTTTCTTTACCATGACCACGTTTGCTAGCCAGCTAGGGTATTGAACTTCCCGGACAAAACCGGCGCGAGGAGCTTTTCTACCTCCTCGTTGATCGCCTTCTGCCTCTCCATGACGAAGCTTCTCTTCTTCTGGTGGACCGGGCGACAACTCGGGTCCACGTTCAGGCTGTGCATGATGATCTCGGGCGGGATGCCCGGCATGTCGGCCGCTGACCAGGCGAACACGTCAGCGTTGGCTCGGAGGAACTCCAGCAGGCGGGCTCGCTCTTCCTCGGGGAGCTGGGCCCCGACTTGCACCGTCTTCATGGGGTCCGAACCGAGGGGGAAAGTTAGCAGGTGCTCTACGGGCCCTCCCCTGGGTTCCTTCTCTCTCAGATCGAGATCTTCGATATCGTGGGCGAGCTCTGCACTCCTGGTGCCTGGAACCGTCTGGAGGCAGAGCGGAACCGGTTGGACTGTCCCCTTCATTTCCCCGGGCCCGGAAGGCGTGGGGAACTGCACCAACAGCCTCCTCGTGGAGATGGTGGCGTCCAGTTGGTTGAGCCCGGGACGCCCGAGAATGGTGTTGTAAGGCGAAGGGAGCTTGACGACAGTGAACGTTATCATGACGGTCGCCTGCCGGGGCGGGGATCCGGCGGTGACCGGGAGAGTGATCTCCCCTTCGACCCCCATGGAGTCTCCTGTAAAACCCACCAGCGGGATGTGTACTGGTTTCAGCCGATCAGGGGATAAGTTCATTCGAGAGAAAGCATCATAAAAAAGTACGTCGGCCGAGCTTCCACTATCCACCATGATTCGATGTACAGGATGCTTCGCGATGGTCATCTCGACCACCACGGCATCGTTGTTTACATTGTCATTAATTTCCCCTCCCTCGGGAGGGATTACATTCTCCGGGACTTCCCGGGCTCTCTTCATTGCTCGGCCGGGCCCGCGCGAGATCATGCCCACGGGCTTCTCCGTCGGGCGGTTGTCGATCGCCGGGACAGGCGGCAGGGCCGCGAGCGGCTGCCCTTCAGAGGGGGCCTCGTTCTTGACGAACTTCCTTAGGTAACCCCTGCTGATCAGCTCCTCAATTTCCCACTTCAGATGGCGACACTCCTCCGTGTCGTGCCCGTGTTCGCGATGGAACTGGCAGTACTTCGATTTGTCTCGGGCGGCTCTCGGGTTCTGAGGAGGAGGTCGGCGGAGGTAGCGCTCGCCCTCGATTTCCATGAGGATCTTCGTTCGAGGTGCGAGGAGAGGGGTGTACCTCCGCTCTGGAGTGGCTTCGCCTCTCGGCTTTGGATTTGGGCGGAGCTCGGCAGATGGCCCGGGCCTCCGAGCTCCCGGGATGTCCCTCGGGAGCGGCTTCTTTGGAGTCTTCCCGTCCAGCTCTCGACAAGTGCGGTCGGCCTCCTCCGCCTGGATGTACTTGTGGGCGTGGAGGAGGAGCTCAGAATACGTCCTGGGCGGCTTCTTGTCCAGGGAATAAGTTAGGCGGGACGTCTTGAGTCCGCGCTTTAAGGCCAGCATGGCGACGGGCTCGTCCAAGCTATAGATCTCCAGTGCTGCGGTCTTGAACCGGGTGATGTAGTCCCGGAGCAGCTCCTGGTCCTGCTGGCGGATGGAGAAGAGGCTTCCACCTCTCTTGGCACCTTTCGACAGGCGTCGAAGTGCGCCACGAACTTTCCTTCCAACTGCTGGAAGGAGCAAATGGATCCGGGCTCGAGACGGGTGAACCATACTCGAGCGGCCTTCCGAAGGGTCGCTGGGAAGGCGATGCACAGGAGGGCGTCGGTGGCGCCCTGGACCCTCATGAGAGCTTTATAGCTCTCCAAATGGTCCAGGGGGTCGGTGGTCCCGTCGTAGGGGTCCACCTGTGGCATGCGGAACCGTTTCGGGATCGGTTCCGCCTGGATTTCTTCAGAGAAAGGGGGGCGGGAGTCGTAGCCCGCCGGGCCAGCCGACGAGTTCTGTAGGTCGGCGAACCGTCGGGCAAACTCCGCCAACTTGCGCTCATGCTCTTCCATGCGCTTCTCGGCCTGGCACCGGATGGCCTCGTCGGTGGAGTCTTCCACCGAGACTGCAGGTGAAGGGGGGCGCCGATCGGTCTCGGCGTGAGGTCTGGCCTCGGCGTCGCTTGCTGCGATGCGCCGTTTCGACCCCATCGGCCGGGGATCGACTCTCGTGATCCCCCGAACCGGAGTAGTTTCTCTTCAAGGGAGCTTGGTGGCTCCCCCGAGGGTTGGAGGTAGCCCGCGGATGGGACGGCCTGCCCTGGATTGAGCACAGGCTCCCACGCTGCCCCGCGGCTCGGGCCGCGGGAGTCCCTGGCTGCGGCTGAGTGGCCAGGGACCGCTGCTGATGCTGAAGCTGTCGGACCGCTGAGGTCAAGGTCTGCAGCTGCTGGACGATGGCCGCAAGGGATCCGTCCACCGGGGCAGGTTGCTGCGAAAGAGGAGGAGGAGCCGGAAGCTCTCGTTCGGGGGTGTGGCCCCCTGGAGGGGAGTGGGCTTCTCCCACACGGCTGGTGGACGCCTCGCGACCACGAGTGACCACCATTGCTGGAGAGCGCGACACCTGCAGAAAGCTGGTTCCCACTAGGGTTTAGTGTCCTGCCCCCCTACCTGGTGCGCCAATCTGTTGCCGCTCTCATCGTCGCGCCCGTGCCGCGGATCAGCCGATCCTTCCCGACCGCCTGGCGAGGGAGCCTCCCTTCCCGCGGAGAACCTGCAAGAAAGGGGTTAGAAGACCCTGGCCGGGGATCCCGGCGAGGGAGCTCCGACGGTCAAGTCAGTAGACGACGAGGAGGAACAGACTCTCCCACCCGGGCCCTCGAGAGGGTCCCCGGCTTAGAGAGTTAATTGGTGAAGGAAGCGCTCTGGGGACCGGGATCTCGGCTGGGCCTGCTCGCCGAGCTCACGCCCAGTGTTCCCCTCTCGGGATCTCTGGTTTCTTTCTCGGCGCAAGGCCTTGTGCCGGTGCTCCTCCCTTGTCCCCAGGCTAATTGGCTTACCTTGCAGTCCCCAGATTCTTCCCTCTTTATCTCCTTCCATCGTGCGCTTGTCCTTTTCCTCCTCGGAAACTCCCCTCCCCTATTTTCCTTCCTTTTCCCTTTTCGGTGAGGGAGGCCAGGCGGCTTTCCGACCTCGTCCGCCGGGCCCAGCAGGGAAAAGGCAAAGACAGGAGAGAAAAAGAGGGAGGGCGGCGTTGGCAGAGCGGCCGGTTGTCAGGCCTCGGGCTCTGTGAGAGCGCTCCTTTCCCCGAGCGTGGGCGCCATCCGTTTATGGGGCCTGTTCTGTCAGGATCGGATCTCTCGGCTGCGGGACCTGCCGGGCCGATGCAAGTGACGTTCCGCGTGCCGCCGCCCTCCGTACGGGACGTCGTCTGGGGTCTGTACGGCTTGAGGGGTGGTCTCGGGACCCATCTCTCTCCCCGGGGGCTTCTCCGTACGAGCGGTCTGACCTCGGCCGAGGTGGGCCCGTCTCCGGGTGGCCACCTGGCGAAAGGCGAAAGATCGGCCGACCTCGGCTCAGGTGGACCCCTCCTGGGCGGACACCTGGCGAGGCGGCAGGGGGTCGCCTGGCTTCAGCCGAGGTGGGCCCGTCTCCGGGTGGTCACCTGGCGAAAGGCGAAGGATCGGCCGACCTCGGCTCAGGTGGACCCCTCCTGGGCGGACACCTGGCGAGGCGGCAGGGGGTCGCCTGGCTTCGGCCGAGGTGGGCCCGTCTCCGGGTGGCCACCTGGCGAAAGGCGAAGGATCGGCCGACCTTGGCTCAGGTGGACCCCTCCTGGGCGGACACCTGGCGAGGCGGCAGGGGGTCGCCCGACTTCGGCCGACCTCACTTGGGCGGAAACCCTCCGGGCCCAGGCGCCAATGAGGTGGTAGAGGAACTCCGGGCCGAGCTTGACCTCGGCGAGGGCGGTTTGCTTCAAACAGTCGTAGGGTGGTGCGGTCCTTGCCGCTCCTAGCTTTGTGGACGTGGCGTAAAATCCGGCGGGGAAACTTACACATGGCTTGCTCTCATTCGGCGATACCTGAGCCTGTCCACGTCACTGTCATGGCTGTAACAGATATATTGCATATTAACTTGTTTACGTGCAACTATGTCTCTTACGAAGTAGTACTTGGTGTCAATATATTTAGTCTTTGCATGATATTTAGGATTCTTGGTGAATGTGATTGCTACTTGACTATCACAATTCACTAACATAGAGTTCGATTTATCTTTATTGAATCCCAGGTGAGTTAGGAATCTCTTAAGCCAAACTGCTTCTTGCACTACTGCAGAAAATGACACGAATTCTGCTTTTATTGTGGATAAAGCTATACATATCTATTTCTTACTACTCCATTAAATTACTCCATTATTTAGCAAGAAAACATAACTAGAGGTGGACTTTCTTTCATTTAGGTCACCTCCCTAATCTATATCTATATAGCCTACAAGGTGTAGTATATGTCCTTAGTAATATAGTGAATAGTTTATAGTGCCTTTGAGATACCTTAATATCCTCTTCACTGCCTTCCAATGAGATTGTCCTAGATTTCACTGATACCTACTTACCATGCTAATGGAAAAACAAAATATCTAGCCTTGTATATATTATTGCATACATTAAGCTTCCTACAGCACTGAAGTAAGGAACCCTAACTATTTGTTTCTTTTCTTCTGGAGTCTTGGGATATATTTTTAGGCTTAGACCCTCGCCTTTTATTATAGGAGTATCAATGGGCTTGCAGTCTTGTATATGAAATCGTGCAAGAATTTTCTTAATACATTACTCCTATGAAAGAGCTACTAATCTTTTAAAATGATTCTAGAAATCTTAACTCTTAAAATGTAAGCTGGTTCATTTATATCCTTTATCTCAAAATTTGAGGATAACCATTCTTTTATAGTTATAATATACCTATCATTTTTGGCCAATAATATGTTATCCACATAAAGTGAGAGAATCATAAATTTATTTTTGGATCTCTTGACATACACGCAATGGTCTTCATCGATCATCATAAAATCATATGATATTATTATTTGATAAAACTTAATGTACCATTGCCTGGAAGATTGCTTAAGATCATAAATCGATCTTAAAAGTCTACACATTTGATATTCTTGACCTTCATTTACAAAATCTATATGTTGTTCCATATAATTTTTTCTTCCGATTTTCGATTTAAAAAAGTAGTAGTTACATTCATTTGATGTAACTCCAAGTCTAAATTTGCCATGATGACTAGAATTAAGCGTGTAGAGGTAAATCTTACAACAACTGAGAAACTCTCATTGTAGTCAATTTTCTCTTGTTAAGTATATCCTTTTGCAATAAGACAGGCTTTATATCTTTCAATTGTTCTATCTGCTCTATATTTGATTTTGATAACCCATTTGTTTCCAATTATTTTATGTCCCTTAGAAAGATTAACTAATTTCCAAATATTATTTGATCTCATTGACTATATTTCTTCTTCCATTGCTTTATTTCATCGTGTTTAAGTGGAGGAAGGAGACTTTGTGAGTTTTAGATTTTATATTTTGACCCAAAATCCAGAATCCAAACCCTTTTAGCTCGTAAAAACTATTTTGCAAAAATGCCCCTTGAAGTTTTGAATATCACAAATCAATCCTAAAAAAACTTTACATTTTTAATCCTGCAAAATTTATATTTGGATATCAATCCAAGAAAAGCATATGATAGATCCTTTTTTAATTTTTTATTTATTTTTAAGTTGTATAATTTATTGAAATATAATATTATGTTGTAATATGATCAGTGGGGGTGCATACTGTTAAGTATTTCATTTGTAATTGATCTTTTGGGATATATATGGTTAAAGTATATCATTTTATATTTATTTGGATATTAATATTTTGTATGAATAGTTTTATATATTGGTATAAATATTTATCATTAAAGTGATTTATTTATATTGGTTCATTAAATTTTTTATCATAAGAAAGATATTTTCTAGTTATGGCATATAACCGCCTGTTCAACGAAAGTTATATATTTTAATTAAAAAAAGGTTGCATGGAACATTATGTTGCTATGGTGCTTTAGCTTTCAAGGATCTACCTATCCAAAGGGGATATGTTCATGAATGCTAAAGTATTTTGTTAGCTTATGGTTTCATGTGAAGAGTATTTATGCATATTATATATTCTATCCAAAGAAGAATATGCGATATAATGTTTAGGCTCTTGTTCATAGTTATGATATTATATTGTTTATGTTTTATCCATTGATTAATATTTTGCATTCAAATTATTTTTTATTGTACAGTCTCTTTCGGTGGTTTGAATAACAATAATGTTGATGTTGAGATATTTACTTGATCAAATTATAAGATATGAAAGCAAGACATGGAGTTTGCTCTTGGAATTGCTGACATTGATCTTGCATTGCGTAAAAATAAATCTGACGATTTCAACAATCAAAGTACTCTTAAACAAAAGGATCACTTTGTCAAATGAAAAAGTCAAACAGACTTAGTTTGATTGCAATTAAGAAGTTTCTTTTGAGTATCTTTTTAGTGGTTTGCCTAAGACCAATAATGCTAAAGAGCTATTTGAAGCTATAGGACAATGATATTTTGTATCCAATAATGTTGAGTCAGGATGCTTGATAAAAGAATTGACGATTATAAGATATGATAATATTAGGCATGTTGGGGAATATATTATGAAAGTGGTTTATCTCCGATCTAAGTTTAAGGATCTGAAAATTGATTTGCTTGATTCTTTTCTGTGCCTTATGCCTTGAATTCCTTATCTATTGAATTCTTCCAGATCAAAACTGCGTATAATATCTAGAATGAAACATGGAGTATTAATGACTTATCACCAAATATGTTGCTGAGGAATAAAAGGTTAAGTAAGAAAAGAGTGAGAGTGCCCTCATTTCCTTCCAACCTCAACTCCATTATGGCAAGGATTTTGTGAATGAGAAAAAGCATAAACCTATTGCTCTTAAATAGTCTCAAGATCTTAGAAGAATGAAAGCAACCCCGAATAAAATCATTTTGTAGGAGGTCATAAAGCTACTATTTAAGTACTTTTATGGTAACAAAAAAGGACATATAACGAGTCAATGCTATAAGTATGTCTTGGTTAGAAAAGAAAAAAAAATAAAAAGATAAGCTCCTAGCTTTTATTGATTATAATCAAGCTACTGATATTGATTATAATCAAGTTGAGACTATCTCTATTCCTATATCTGTACATCATGAAAATATAGTTCCAACTTTTATGGATAGAGAATATATTCAGGTAATTGATCCTCTTGCTTCTATTGAGAATCTTCAACCTGTTGAAGCTATTGAAGAAGTACCATTAAGGAGATTTATTAGATGAAGAAGATCTGCCATTTTTGATGATTTCTATATCTATCTTGGGAAAAGTGATTATGATATTGGGCATATGATTAATCCAGTAACTTATCTTGATGCTATGAATTGCCTCCAGTCTGATTTATGAATAGGCGCTATGAAGAAAGAGATACAATCTGTGGCTAGCAATGATGCATGGGAGCTTATTAAGCCTACTAAAAATTATAAACCTATTGGATATAAGTAGGTATATAAGACTAGAAGATATTCTAAGAAAAGAATTAATCATTTTAAGACAAGATCGATTGCAAAAGGCTTTACTCAAAGAAGGAATAAACTTTACTAAAACTTTCTCTCCAATATCCTTAAAGGATTCCTTCAAAATTATCATATCTTTAGTGGCTCATTATGATTTAGAACTTCATCAGATAAATATTAGAGCTACTTTTTTAAATGATAACCTCAATAAAGAAGTGTACATGAAATAGTCTAAGCATTTTCAGGAAAATGAATGAGAGCATATGGTTGGCAAATTAAAGAAATCCATCTATGGGTTGAAACAAGTGTATTGGCAATGATATTTAAAATTTGATGAGATCATAACTTCTCTTGGTTTTGAAAGAAATAAAGTTGATGAGTGCATCCATCTCAAAATTAGTTGGAGCAAGTTTATCTTTCTTATTTTATATATTGATGATATCTTACTTACCAGCAGTGATTTTGATTTACTTTATGAGAGCAAAAAAATACTATCTAGAAATTTTAATATGAAAGATTTTGATGAGGCATCTTTTATCCTAGATATTAAAATTCATAGGGATAAATCATGCTACCTATTGGATTTGTCATAACGAGCATATATCAATAAGATTCTTGAAAGGTTTAATATACAGAATTGTAAGCCACGTGCTTCATCTATTATCAAAGGTGACAAGTTTAGTAAAGATCAATGAAGGATCTCGAAAAAGATTAGATCAATAAAAAATATACCTTATACCACTGCTGAAGGGAGTTTGATGTATGCTCAAGTTTACACTAGACCTGACATTGCCTTCACAGTGAGTGTTCTTCATTACCAGAAATTAGCCTTTCGCCAAGGGACATCACCAAGGGATATGTCCATCGAAAAATTACCAAGGGATTAGAAAGGGATTTTCAAGGGATTTTAAATTACATTCAAAATTTAGTTTCAATAAGGAATTTCTAAGGGATTTGCCAGGGATATATTTCCCTTGATAAATTCCTTGGAAATCCCTTGGTAATCTGCAAGGGATCAGTGAGTGATTATTTAAACAATTTTTAGCAAGGGATTTGTAAGGAAAATTCGGTCCCTTGGAGATTTACTAAGGGATAAATCCCTTGGTGTTGGTAAGATATTTTTAAAAACAAAAAAAATAATATCAGAGAGGGATTTTTTCTTAGAAATCCCTTAGTGATTTTAAAATCTTGTACCAAGCAAATTTCATTTACAGATTCTCTCACTGGCATAAAAATAAAAGTCATAGGTAAAATTAATATTATGTACTAATTTTTAATACTATTAATTAAACCAAAAAAAATTCCTTCATCCCTCTCTCTCTCTCTAACTCGTTCAAATCTTATCAAAACACCACTCTCTCTCTAACGTAAAACAAACCATTCCACCTCTCCCTTCACTCCACACTACCTCTCCACCCTTCTAATGAACGAGCAAAGATGAGCAGCTCGCGAATAACTTATCTTGCATAGATGAGCTCCGTCAAACTAGTACATAGCATATCATATGCTCCTATTCCCAACGGGATCTGGATTGGGCGTAGGGAATGGACCGAATTCTTTTTTCACTGTGTATGATTGTTTCCGACGGATGAGGGATAATCGTAGGAAATAATTTTATTCCTAATGGATAATCTGGATTGGGCATAGGGAATGGGCTAGATTTTTATTTTGTTTGGCGCGGCCCGCAAACTACTCCCGCGACCATCTCAATTTGAGTGCTATATATGATTTTTTCGGATGGATGAGGAATAATCATAGAGAATAATTTTATCCTCAACAGGCCGTCTAGATTGGGCATAGGGAATGGATCGAATTTTTTTTCGTTTGGCGCTATGTATGATTTTTTCGACGGATGAGGAATAATTATGGAAAATAATTTTATTCCCAACTGGCCATCTGGATTGGGCATAGGAAATGTGCTGAATTTTTTTTTCGTTTGGCGCTATGTATGATTTTTTCCGACAGATGAAGGATAATCATGGAAAATAATTTTATTCCCAATGGGCCGTCTGGATTGGGCTTAGGGAATGGACTGATTTTTTTTTTCTTTGGCACTATGTATGATTTTTTGCGATGGATGAGGGATAATTATGGAAAATGATTTTATTCCCAATAGGGTCTGGATTGGGCATGGGGAATGGGCCGAATTTTTTTAGGAAAATAATTTTATTCCCAATGGGCAATCTGGATTGGGCGTAGAGAATGGGCCGGATTTTTTTTTCGTTTGGCATGGCCCGCAAACTCCCGTGACCATCTCAATTTGAGCACATATGATTTTTTTTGACGGATGAGGGATAATCGTCGGGAATAATTTTATTCCTAACGGGCCATCTGGATTGGGTGTAGGGAATGGACTGAATTTTTTTTATGTATGACTTTTTTTGATGGATGAGGGATAATTATGAAAAAAATATTATTTCTAATGGGTTCTTGATTAGGTGTAGGGAATGGATTGATTTTTTTTTCGTGCTATATATGATTTTTTTATGAAGAATAGTTTTATTCCAATGGGATATTTGGGCTGGGCGTGGAATGGGCCGGACCTTTTTTTTTTTTTGGTTTGGCGCCGCACGCAAACTACATATCTGCGGGTTTTTTTCCCTTCCCGCTTTTCTCCGTTTCCATCCCTAGGACGACGTCGATCGGCAAGAAGGCGGTGGAGATCATCGTCAGTGGCGGCAGCGAAGGTGGTGGAGATCATCGTCAGTGGCGGCGGCGAAGGTGAGTAATTTGTTTCCATTGTTGGTTGATAGGTTTTTTTTTTTTTTGGTTTCTTTGATGGATCCAGCGAGGGAAGATCATCACGGCCAGTGCCGGGGAGTGGGTGCGGGTCGACGGAGAGGGGAGGGGCAGGGCCGTTGACGCCAGTAGTGGGGAGGGGCAGGGCCGTCGGGATTGTTTGGGGGTTGAGGTCGGCAGTGGGGAGGGGCGGAGCCGCAGGGGGGCCGCCGGGGGAGGGGGGTTGAGGTCGGCATTGGGGAGGGGCGGGGCCGCAGGGGCACTACCGGGGGAGGGGGGGTCGCAGGGGCGCTTCCGGGGGAGCGGGGGCCGGCGGTCCAAAATAGAGCAATGGGCGGGGGCCGCGAGGATGCTTCCACAGGGGCGCTTCCGGGGGAGCGGGGGCCGCGGGGGTGCTTCCTGGGGAGAATTGCATCGTCATTGTCGTCGTTGTCGCCATCGAACTCCGGAGTGCCACAAGGGTTCCGGTTCCACCCAACCGAAGAGGAGCTCCTTCCTCTGCTATCTAATTTTTTTTTGTCTCAGAAGATGGTTCCGGTTCCAGTACAGTACCCGTCCTCAATCCCTTAATTTTCTGCCACGGGATTAGTTTAAGCCAATGGATTTATTTATTAAAAAAAATGGGTTGTATATTTAAGCCAAGGTTAAGGTGGATTTTGTTATTAAAAAAAATGGGTTGTGAAGGCTAACAGATTTTTATGAATTTTGTGGTCAATGTAATTGGTTAGAAGAAAAAGTTTTGGAATGGATCATCTCGCCCAAATGCCATGGCTTTGTTAGTTCTTATACTACTTATATTATAAGTGATAGGGTTGCTAATCTAAGTAGCTTGAACGAGTTGCTGCATTCTTAAAATAACTATAGGATCATCTTGCCCAAATGCCAATACTTCCTTTTCCTCTTCTATTTCTTATTCATTATATAAGTTCCTTTTTTTTTATAAAAGTGTATGTTCTTTTTATTTTGATAAATAGATTGATAAAATTTATGACTATATATTAATTTTATATAGGTATAAAGATACAACATGTCAGGAGATCGCAGTTGGATGTATAATCGGTTGAGAAATGGATATATCACTAACGAATTTAAGGAAGGGGTGGAAAGATTCCTTCAATTTGCATTTTCGCAACCTAATCATGTAGATGGAAATAAAATTAGATGTCCATGTTCAAAGTGTCGTAACTTAAAATTTTGTGATAGAGATGAAGTTCTTTTGCACCTTTACTATAAAGGTTTTGATGAGCTCTATACTGTATGGACTTTACACGGTGAGACATATAGTCATGTCGGAGAATCTTCAGAATATGATATTAATCCATACAGAAGGTTGATAGTAGAAGGATTCGGTCCAGAATTTCAAGAATTCCAACCAAATATGGAGATCACCAATGAAGAAGGTTATGATGTGCATGAACCCCCAAATCCACATGCTAAGAAATTCTATTCTTTGCTCAGAGCAGCGGATGAGCCATTATGGAAGGGATGTTGAAAGCACACCAAATTATCTGCAGTATCGCAACTATTAAATTGTAAGTCTGAATTCAATATGAGTGAAAACTGTTATGATCGTCTCCTATCGATTATCAAGGGCTTGCTACCAGAAGATGAGAATCTAGTAGACAATTTCTATGAAACAAAGAAAATGATGGGGAAGCTTGGCCTTGGCTATCAAAAGATTGATGTGTGTCCTAATATGTGTATGTTATATTATTTAAAAGATGAGGCAAAGACAGAATGCAATATTTGTGGTCATGCTCGATAGAAATCTAGAAGAAATGATTATGGTGTAAAGGCAAAGAATATTCCTTTTAAAGTACTACGATATCTTCCATTAATCGATAGGCTTCAAAGGTTATTTATGTCATCAAAAATAGCATAATATATTTTTTTAAACATGGTGATACCAGGTCCGAAGAGTCCAGGCAAGAATATTGATGTATTTCTAAGGCCTCTAATTGAGGAGTTGAAGTAGCTAGGGAGAGTGGGGGTGAATACTTATGATGTGAGTAGAAGGTAAAATTTTCAAATGAAAGCAGCACTTCTATGGACAATTAGTGACTTCCCTGCATATGGCATGTTATCCGGATGGAGCACACATGGGAGACTATCATGTCCTTATTGTATGGAGCGCGCTAAGGCATTCATCCTAAAAAATGATGGCAAGACATCATTTTTTGACTGTCATCGTCAGTTTTTACCTCTTGATCATCAATACAGGAGACAACGGAATGCTTTTTCTCGTGGTCGAGTTGAGAGAGATGTACCCCCTCCTCGATTATCTAATGAAGAAATATTAAACAGAGTGTGCATGCTTCCAGATATCATATTTGGCATACAACATGTTAAACAAAAATTACCTGGATCTGGTGTTGAACATAATTGGATAAAAAGAAGTATATTTTGGGAGTTGCCTTATTGGCACACAAATCTTATAAGACATAACCTTGATGTTATGCATGTAGAAAAAAATGTGTTTGAGAATATTTTTAATACAGTAATGGATATTAAGAATAAAACCAAATATAATGCAAAGGCAAGGAAAGATTTGGAAAGATATTGCAGTAGGCCTCATTTGCACTTGAAGTCATATAATGACAGGCTTTGCAAACCTAAAGCCTCTTATGCATTGACTACTGAACAGAAAAGGAATATTTGTAACTGGTTAAAGGAATTGAAGCTTCCCGATGGCTATGCCTCAAATATATCTCGATGTGTGAATGTTGATGATTGTAAGTTCTATGGATTAAAGAGTCATGATTACCACATACTTATGGAGAGATTGCTTCCTATTGCTTTTCGGGATATGGTGCCATCTTCAGTATGGAATGCAATAACCGAATTATGTCATTTCTTTCAAGGTATCTGCTCCACTGTCATTCAGGTTAAGCATATGGAAATCTTAGAGAAAAATATTGTTGAAACCTTATGTAAGTTAGAGAAAATCTTTCCTCCCGTTTTCTTCGATTCCATGGAACACTTGCCGGTTCACTTGGCTTATGAAGCAAAGGTTGGAGGACCAAATCAATTTAGATGGATGTATTTATTTGAGAGGTACCATTCTTTATTTTTGGTATATAATTTATTAAATTTCTATCATATATAAGTAAAATTTATGTTGTTTAGGTATATGTTATACTTGAAAAGAATGGTACGAAATAAGTCCTCTGTCGAGGGTTCGATATATGAGGCCTATGTTATCAAAGAAATTAGCTCTTTTTACTCATATTATTTTGAGCCTGAGGTACAAACAAGGTTAACTCGAGTTCCACGAAATGATGATGGAGGAGATGTGAGGCCTTCAGGATGTCTTTCTATATTTTCACATCCTTGACAACCGATGGAAACAACTGCATCTTATAGGTTAATGACTGATGGAGAGTATGATGCTGCACATATTTATGTATTGCTTAACTGTGAAGAGCTTGGACCGTTTATAGAGTAAGTGTTCCATTTTTAATTTATAATATATATAAGGTATTAAATTATTTGGACTAACTATGTGCAACTAACATAAAGACAGTCGATATGAGTTGCATGTCAGAGCATGTTCACCTCAAATAACCGATGCAGAAGTTGAGAGACTACGTGAGTGAGAGTTTGCAAGATGGTTAAAAAATTTGGTCAGTTGATAATGTACTTTATGTAATATATTTTTTTTATTATTGATCATTAAGTTAGATGATTGTGATAATTTTTTCTTGAAAATAGGTGAAGAGTGAGAGGCATGGAATTGATCGACGTATCATGGATATAGCACAAGGCCCAAATGCAGGAGTTACAACTTTCAAAAGATATTTTGTCAATGGTTTCAAATTTCACACACTTGAATATGGCATTAATAAACAAACAATGAATAGTGGTATGTGTGTAAAAGGAAGCTGTTACAATGACTTTGAACGTGATTATTACGGCATGTTAATTGAGATTTTGGAGTTAACTTATTATAGTGCTGCAAACAAGGTTGTATTATTTAAATGTGATTGGTATGATACTGAGAGAGGCATTAGAGTGCATCGTGATCATGGCCTTGTGGACGTACGCTACAAATCATGATTGAATACCAATGAGCCTTTTGTATTGGCACAAGCACAACAAGTATATTACACCACTTATCCATGTAAGAGTAGGGAGACAGATGGTTGGTGGGCTGTGTGTAAAGCTAAAACTAGGAATTCCTTTAATATCCCTTTCGTGGATACAAGTAATATCAATGTATCTCTGGATATTGATATTTATCAAGAGGATGAGATCACAGACCTATCTATAGTTCAAGCTGATGAAGATCTTGACATACCTGATTTGCTAGTTGATTTCTCTCAGTATGAAATGCTTAATGATGATGAGATACGTAAGTTGCAACAAAGATTAGAAGAAGCAGTGGTAGAAGATGAAGAGGAAGAAGAAGAAGAGGATGGAGAGGATACAGAAGATGAGGAAGAATAAGAATTTGAAGACAATGATGAGTCTAATGAGGACGAAAATGAGTTTGAATTGTCTGATAGTGATAATGATTGATTTGTATAATGTTGCTATTCACATTTAATTTTAGTTGCCATGTAATGAGGATTATTTATAATTTATATATTTTGAATAATTTTGATCATAATTTATCAAATATTTGTTTTGATTATTTGCACTATGTTTACATTGTGGGTTTGTATTGTATTATTGTAAATAATATATATGATCTTAAATTACATCCATGATATTTAATATATGCATCTAATCTTTGTATATCAATAGGGATATTGACATATGGTGGAGCATCTAGACTTCGTGGAAGGGGTGGTAGAGGAAGAGATGTATCCCGACAACAGCTTCAAGATGAACATGATAGGGATACTGGAAGATATCTACAACGATCTACCCGTAAGCTATTTAACACACCTCCGCGTGTTGAGCAACATGGATCAGTGCCCATGGAGGAGCCATCTGCCAATCCTTCACCTCATGTGCCTGATAGTGAAGGTTCGATTGGCTCTACACGTACAAGAGGCCCGAACCAGCCTGCTCCTGAGCTGACAGTTGAAATAGATAAAGTTTCCATCACAGTAGAAATGAATAAGTAAGTTTTATAATTATATGTTTTTATTTGATATCTATTTTTATTTTTATTTCATATGATTAATTTGCTTGATGTTTAATGCATAGATTCGTCAAGCCTGAGGTATCACGTCAGATGAGTATTTGGTTGAAGCAATGTTTTAAAGAAGCTTGGCCTTTGTGGGGTTCAGTGGAGCAAACAACCAAAGATGAGTTGTTATGTAGATTTGAGATGATGTATTAAATTGTTACTTAGTTTATAATGAAGTTATTATGATAACATAGCATAAGTCTTTGATATGTTTTACAGGCAAGGTATAGATGGTCTCCAGCTGATGATTATAATATTAGAAAATGTTGGGTGAGTACCAATAGATCTCTACTGACAGGCATGATGAGTGAGGCACGAAAGAAATGTGTTGATGAGTTAAAGGAGAGGAATCCACTAGCCACACTTGCAGACACGATCGACAAAGTTCATCCAAGCTGGATGAGACAAGAAATATGGGATGAGTCATGTCAGAGGCATTGGCTTAAAGATAAGTGGCAGCAGAAGTCTAAAGCTAGTCAGGAAAATCGAATGAAGCAAAAAGAAGGCTCAATCACTAAGCATTCAGGGGGTTCCATTCCTTTTGTGATGCATAAGAGGAGAATGGTAATTTATTTAGTATTTCTTAATTCCTATTGATGTTTATATTCATAATATATTTATGATACAATAACTTGTTGTAGATGCAAGAGAATGGTGTAGAACCTACTACTGCATCGCTTTTTGAGCGCACCCATATGAAGAAAGGGACAGGAGAGTTTGTGGATGCAAAATCCAAGAAAGTTAGTGTATATTTTCAATTTTATATCTAAATATATTTTATGTTAATATATATATTAATAGATTAATTTATTATTCTTTTGTTTATTTTATTTTTATGCATATCATCCATGACATAGATATATTTGCTTATTTATAATTCTTATATTTATTTTATTCTGATATATGGTTGCAGGAGGCATATAAGACTAGTCTTAATGAAAAGTATGGCTCGGAGATTAAATCACAACCTTTATTTGATGCTACTATATGGGTGAAAGCCACAGGAGGTGTTTCTAAAAACAAGATGTACGGATTTGGGCCACATGCACATTCATCCAATGTACTCGTGAGGACTTCTACATCATGCTCTACTTCTCAACTAGGCAGTTCTTCAGGATGTGCACCTACCACCAACTCTATTATCCAAGAAGCTATGGAGAATACGCAGGAGCATATTATGGCAGTTTTGATGAACCCTCAACATAAGGAAATGTTGCGATCTCTCATTTCTAGTCTTGGTTTTACATCCTCGAGCCGTCTTCACCTCCTCCACAAGAAGGAACTGAGTCTGCTAACCCTTCAACTGGTTCTCCATGTGATTGATGTTTGTTATGAACTTATTATGTATATATTTGATGTTGGGTATTAACTGGAGTTTTTTTGTTTCATGTTTTGATATAGTTTTATTTGTTTATGGATTGAAACCTTGATGGATGTTAAACTTATTTAATAGACATGTTAAAATTTGCTTAAATACATTATGATGTTGTTTCGTATTATAAAAATTGAGTTATGGTTGATGTGTTGAGAAATATAATGTATATAGAGCTGCTATTATATTTATAAAATTGTCTTCTAGGTGAAAGCTTTGCCAAATGATTTGTAAGCAAAATAGAATGTAAGATGAAAATTTTACCAAGGGATTACCAAGGAATTTTTAACAAACTTCAAATAATCACCAAGGGATTTGCGAGGGATAATTCCTTACAAATCATTCAGTTAGCCAATTTTTAGCAAGGGAAATTCCCTCGATGAATCCCTTGGTAATTACCAAGGGATTTCTGAGTGCATTTTGGTTAGTGAATCCCTTGGAAAATGGTTGGTTTTTGGCAAATGGACCACAATTTTACCAAGGAAAATTCACTTGCTGAAAGTTTTAGATCCCTCAGTAATTACCAAGGGATTTCTGAGGGAGACTTTCACCAACATCATATATTCCAAGGGATGAATTTCTCTTGGAAATCCCTCGGAGAAAATCTTCACCAAGGGATTTTTGACTATCACCAAGGAATTTTGTCCCTCGCTGAAAGGTTAATTTCTGGTAGTGCTTGGTAGATATTTATCAAACCCAGGATTCCAGCATTGAGTTGCTACAAAGAAGGTCATAAGATATTTACAAAAAATCAAGGATTATATGCTTGGGCATAAGAGAATTAATAACCTGTAGTTGGTAGGGTATTCAGATTTAGATCATGTTGGATGCTCTGATGATTTAAAATCAACTTCAGGATATATTTTTATATTAGCTAGTAGTGCAGTATTTTGAAAAAATGTTAAATAGACATTGACTGCTTTTTCTATCATGCAAGTTGAATTTATCTCCTACTATGAGGCTGCTAATCAAGCTGTTTGGCTGAGAAATTTTATGAAAGGGCTTCGATTCTATATTCAACTTCAGACCTTTGACAATATATTATAATAAAAAAGCTATTATATTCTTTATAAAGAATAATAAATCTTCTAGTAAATCTAAATATTTTAAGTTAAAATATTTGGCCATAAGAGATCTTGTGAAGAAAAGACATAATTGTTGAGTATATAGATACAGAGTCCATGTTGGCTAATCCTTTGACTAAGGGTTTGAGGCACATATACTTTACAAAGCTTATTGAAAATATGGACATATTGAGTTCTTTTGATATTCTTGGTTAGTGGAAATGACTTTGTATTTATATTTTATTATTATATGCATTTTTTTCATTTTATATATCTATAATGAGTATTTATATACATTGTTGATAAGATAGTTGATGATACATATATATATATATAATATATATATATATATATATTTGATTATGAGATATCTCTTGTTATATACCTACTGTATAAAAACTGAGATCAGATATCGAGTTTCAGATATATTGCATTGTCTCATCATTGATATCATGTTGAGTATATGAGACAAAATAGCTTATTGTTGAAGCCATTAAAATTTTTCTTGTTTATCTTATTTTTAAGCATATTGAAGAGTAATTGGAGGACCAACAATGAAACTAGCATATTTTATTTAGATCATTTTTTAATACTATTTTCTTACTACACTACCACACCAAGACTCATATTGATAGTATTAATGATGTTCATAACTGTTGCCGCCTAGATCGCTCTGGCCTGCAGCTCTTACGTGGCCTGGGTGAGTGGACTCCTTGCCAGCATCACCGGGTTCGCCGATCGGAGGCGATCAAGGGGAACAGGCCCTCCTCTACGGGACTTGGTGGAGACACCGTGTTCGGAGGGATTGTTGTAAAAATGAGAGGGGCCTGGAACTGTGCTGGTCATCCTGTAGGCCTCTCCGGTAGGGAGGAATCCTTCTCCCCCGTCGCTCCTCATGAATGGAGACCTGCAGAAAGTCCCGGCCAAGGGTATCGGCGAGGACACTTCGACGCTCGAGTTAGCTGAGAGAACAACCGGAGCTGTGTAGGAAAAATAATGGCCCGGGAACCTGTCAATGAGCGTGTGGTCATTTTTCTTACCTTGGCTGGAGGTCCCTCTTACCTGTCATGAGATTGCTCCTGTCATTTGGGGAGGCATGCTCTCCTTGAAGTAGGCCCGTGAGGCTATGATAGGTTGGTGAACCTTCCTCTTCTGGGTGGTTTAGAAAATTGACGAGAGGGTGCAGTGCCTCTGGGAGGTACCCTTTCTTGATTAGTATAAGCAATGGCCAAGAGGCTTTAATGTAGCCCTCCTTTGCAGGCGGCGTTCTACAGGATCCACATGGATGGGGATCCTTGGAACACGTGCCGGGTCCACATGGATGGGGCCAAACTATGCGATGCTCCCAGTGATCGAACCGGGCTGAGATGCCGAAGTGCCGAATTGGCCGGGGCGCTGCTCCTGTACAGCACACGGGCCGAGAAGAGTGTGCCTGAGGGCGGAAGCGTTGATGCACTAGACTTTACATGCTAGGTTGCCATGCAGACGCGCAGAACGAGAGAAGGCCCGTAGAGGCTTCCCAAGCATGCTGGTCGAGGCAAGGCCTGAAGAGGCTACATGCACGTGAATCGGGGTGCATGGTGTAAACCCACGTGCTGCCCCCAGCTATTATCGAAGTGCTGGACGGCCTTGCCGAGGTGCCGGACCGTGCACGAGCATGCCGGAGCTGGACTGTGGAAGTGCGATTGTGCTATGCAGGCGGACCGGACAGGTGGATTCGGAGCCGGGCGCGGGCATGCCATGCGGGCGTGCCGCGGTCGGTTGGGGTTGGAGAGTTCCGCCACGATGTCTGAGCCAAGTTCGCTCCCTAACATGCCGAACTAGTTCGGCCCAGGCTGAGGAGGCACTGGACCAAGGCAAGGTGAGCGCGCTGGGCTGGCCGGGCGGAGCTAAAACCGCTTCCCAGAGAAGTTGCAAGATGACTATGGGGATAGGACTCTTCCCCTGCCGTGCTGGAGTGCGAGCCGAGGTAGGACCCCAATCCGAACCGAGGCTGCAATGGAGCCGGAGAGCTTCCATCGGAGTGCGCCCAGGATGGACGGAGACTTCGGGTGAGCCAGACGCAGGTCGGAGCGACGCCACACCTCAGCGGGCGGAGTCAGGCGCAAGGTGCCCGCTCGAACTGGACGGGCGAAGCCGGACACAGGCAGGGCCGGCTCGTGCGCTGCCTCCCATCACCGGCTCTGGGCTTGACTGGGGCGAGTAGGGATGCGCTGCTCCTGGCGCGTGTTGCTCCCCAGCGCACCGAATTGGTCGCGGAGGGGGATGGAACTCCAAGCCGGACGGAGAGTTGCATGGACGGAGGGGGACTGGATAGGCATGCATGGGAGAGCTCACTCATGGGAGCTTGCATGGGCGTGCGTCGACGTGCTTGTCTGGGGCAAGCGGAGCCAGAGAGCTTCTTAGGTCAAAGTGGGCTACCCTGCATGCCTGACTGGGCTTCTTAGGTCAAAGTGGGCTACCCTGCATGCATGCCTGCTGGCCGAGGTGCCGACCTGGCCACCGCAGAGGTCAATTCCCCTCAGAACAAGCGGACCCACTATCTTCTTTTGATGGGAGACCTAGGGATACCCGTGAAGCACGTGGCTACGTCAGCCACCAAGGATGATGCTGTGCCAAGGCCGAATGGATTTTCTTAATGTTGTAACAATAACCATAAATAGGTCTTATGTCAAATAAAAAATATAATAATTTTCATGATTCGGCATGTTGATACTATTGGACTGAGTCAATTCTAAGATGCTATCTATGGATAATATATTTTTCTTTAAAATCATGGCTACGTACTCTATTTTTTATTATTCAACCAGAGATTCATTTTTAAAATAAATTATTTTTAAAATAATAATTAATGTTATCTAAGTAGGAGAATGTAAGAGTTTTCTAATTATGGGTTACCATTAATTATTATTTTTATTTTTATTTATTTTATTAAAAAGAGGTTGATTGTATGCTTCATGTTGATAAACATATGTATAAGTCCAATATTATTAGTGATCCTCGTATTTGGACTTTGAGTACCTTATGTTAGTTGGTATGGTTGAGGCAGCATAGCATAAGCTTTAGCCTAACTTGGCCCATGATGGAAGGGCTTATTAGAATTTTATTTTATTTGCAAGGTCCCCTCTTTACTTTCACTATATATATCGTGAGATTAGTTCTCATGGCTTGTCCTATCGAATAGCCACCTGTCGAGAAAAAGACTGGAGAGAAAGACTTGGCCTTTGATGTTTGCACAAGTATCTTGATTGAAGGTTTGAAAATTAATGGCGAGCACATGTATGCATATCAAATCTAGAATAATTGATTATTCTTGATTATGTGGTATTTCTAGATCTATTATTTTTTTCAAAATGGTTCTTGAACAATTCTTCTTATATTCCAATCTTTTGTTAGGGAATTGTATGCAATGGAATACATATTCGCAGGAGAGGAGAAAAAGCCTGAAAAACTAAAATAGTATAAATACAAAATAAAAAATTTACATGGTTCGAAGTCTCCTGCTCCTATATCTACAGCCGCATAGAATATTTTTTTTACTAAAAGAAAAAAATAGAAAGTTTAAGAGAGACTTTTTTTCTTTGGATGCAAAGCCGACCCCAACCAGGAAGAAGAAAAAATTTCTAGAGATGCTTCTCAAGCCTGGAAGTACCCTAAGAAAAATCATATGAAGAATTTTGCATTCACTCTATTTTTTTCTTCCTCTCTTGTTTTCTTTCTTGGAAACATTAACATGGGCTCTTTGTTATTTCTATATACTCTAGACGCATTTACTATTCTCAACTTGAGATCGCTTATTTAATAAAGGCCAAAACTTGCTATACTCAGAGTCCAAATTAGCATCAAAACAAGTCTCCAAATCCCATTGGCCCAGGAAGTTTTCACAGCAGTTTGATCTTTGATCAATGCACCAATCACATTGAGAATCCCTTGAAACATGCCTGAACAAGCCTCATCACACCGTATCACAGTCCGAGTTGACTGTGGCCATCTAATCATGTTTATCGATGGATTTGTGCCCTTCGATCACCATAGACCGTGGCGTGCATCGTGACACCATCCCCGGTCTATTGTACACCATGACAAGAGGGAGAAATAATGTCTTCATGGGACCACTTGGGCCTGGGCTGGCCCCTCGCGCTCATGCACGTGCGCTTGTGCCCACTCGCATGCATAAGCCAGGTCGAGCCCACTTCTCCGAGCTTCTTTTTTTTTCTTTTATGGACTCGCTTCTTGTGGAATGTTTTCTTAATGGTTTTTGGATCTTCTTAGGCTCCTTTTGAATTGGGCTTGGGTGGTTTAACCTCCACACCCAATAATCTCCCACTTGAGAATAAGACATCCAATCTTTCATCCACCTAGAAAATAAAAAAAATAAACTTCCAAAAAATAAATTAGTATTCTATGCCACACCTCAAATCAATTAGCTCTGGAGGCCAATTAAGACCATACATTGCCCTAATTTCTCTGTAGTGACTACTTGAGTCAGCATATCTGCCGAATTCTTCAAGCCTTGAATCTTTTTCGGTGATAGACTTCCATCTTTAAGCAATACTCTGATAAAATGATATCTCAGCTGTATTTGCTTCATTCTAGCATTGAATATTGGATTTTTTGCTAGATGGATAGCACTCCGACTTTTACAGAATAGTACACTACAATTCTACTCTCTATCCAATTCTTTTAGTAAATTTTGCAACCAAATGATCATCTCCTTGCTGGCTTCTATGATTATGACATACTCTATCTCGATGATAGAAAGAGCCATGATCTTTTGTAACTGCAAAACCCAGCTCACCAATGTCCCACCAATGGTATAGACATATCCAATCATGCTCCTCCTAGTGTCGGCATCACCATTTAAATTTGCATCCATGAATCTGACTGCCTCTCCTATAACATAAGCCGACCTCCTTGGTACCTCTCAGATATCCAGGATCCACTTAATAGCTTTCCAGCATTGCTCGCCTGGGTTAGCCATGTATCTGCTCATAGTTTTCACTATATGTGCAATGTCAGTTCTCGTGTAAACCATCGTGTACATCAAGCTGCCAATTGCTGAAGCATAAAGAACCCTTGCCATTCTCTTTAGCTCATCATCATCCTTGGGTGATTGTTCATTTGAAAGCTTAAAGTGAGCAACCGAAGGTGTCTTCACAGGCTTGCATCTATCATGTTAAACATGTCTAGCACCTTTTCGATGTAAGTACTTTGAATCAGCTTCAGTGTATCTACTGCCCTGTCTTTTTCAATTCTCAATCCAAGTATCTGTTTTACTATACCAATGTGCTTCATTGCAAACTTTCTCAATATCTCCTTTTTCCATCTTTCAATCTCTTGCATGTTCAGTCCAGCTATCAGCATATTACCAACATACAAAAGTAGGATAATGAAACTGTTGTTGAGTACCTTTTAATAATAGCAATAATCCTCCTGGTACCTTGCAAAAGTATTGTTAGTCATGAATCCATCAAATTTTATGTACCATAATTTGGGAGCCTATTTCAAACTATACAAGATTTTCTTTAGCTTGTACACCAGATCTTCATTACTAGAGACTATAAAGTCAATAGGCTGCTGTATATGTATATCTTCATCTATCTCACCATGCAAGAAAGCAGTAGTAATATCTAATTGTTCTAAGTATAAATTTTCAAACTATTATACTTAAAACAATTTGTACGGTAGAAAGCTTAACAAGGAGAAAAAATTTTAGTATAGTCACTACCTTCTTTCTTTTGGAAGCCTCTCACAACCAACTTGGCCTTGTACCTCTTGCTCATTCATGCTCTTCCTAGATCTTGTAGACCCACTTGTTGTGTAGAGCCTTCTTTCCTTTCGGTAGAGTGCTGAACTTCAAATTTGGTTTTTCTTCAAGGACTGCATCTTGTCCTTTATCACTAGTTTCCACTTGATCGAATCTTTGCTCTCCATAGCTTTCTCATAACACTCAGGTTCATCACCATTTGTCAATAACAAATAATGTAGAGAGGGTGAATACTTTTTCCATGATTTCGGGATCCTTACAAATCTCCTTAGCTGAGGCATCTCTGGCATTGATACAGGATCTTTTGCTCTCACGGCAATATCATTCTCTGTGATCTCTTCTATATCGACTTGCTCTTTTTCCTCAGCTGACTCTCCTGCACTATCAGGAATATCCTTATTCTTGTAGAGGTTTCTTTTATTGAAGACTATGTCCTTACTCCTAATGATTTTTCTATCCTTCTTGTTTCAGAACTTGTAGCCAAATTCATCAGTGCCATACCTAATGAAGAAATACTTCTCTAACTTTGTATCGAGCTTGTCTCTCTTTTTAATATTGATATGTACAAAGAAGACAACGAAAAACCTTCAGGTGAGATAAACTTGCTAACTTTCCTATCCACTCTTCTTCCGGTAGCTGCAATCAAGAGGGACTTCTGTTGATCAAGTAAGCAATAGTGTTAATTGCCTCAATCCAAAATATCTTGAGCAAACCAACATGAATTTTCATGCTCCTGGCTCTCTTGTTCAAGGTCTGGTTCATGCACTCAACTATCCTATTCTGGCATGGCATGTTCGGGAAAGTCTTCTCTATCTTGATCTCATTTACTATGCATAACTCCTTGAACTCAATGTTATCGTATTCACCTCCATATCTGATCTCAGACTCTTGATCTTCTTGCCAGACTCGTTTTCCACCGGTCTCTTTAATGTTCTAAAAGTATCAAATATGTCAGATTTATTCTTCAGAAAATAATTATATATCTTTCTAGTGGAATCATCGATGAATGTCACATAGTAGCGAGCCTCCAAGGAATGTGACTAGAGAGGGACCCCACATGTCAGTGTGTACAAACTCTAGCTTTTTTCAATCTTGGTATCTTGCCAGTCTTGAAGAAATTGACCTTCTTCTGCTTTCCAAGAATAGTTTTTGCAGAAACCAATATTAATAGATTTCATACCTGCTAGCTTATCCTTCTTCAATAGTACTTGCATATCTTTCTTGCCCATATGACCCAGTCTGTAATACCATAACTCAAAGTCTGCCAGTGCCAATGCCACTACATCTTTTGTATTACTAGTCATATACAAGATATCCAACTTACTTCCTTGTACTATCACCATAGCACCTTTGATGATCTTCCAAGAGCCATCAATAAAAGTTGTGATGTAATCCTTTAAATCTAACTAGTCCACTGAAATTAGGTTCCTCTTCAAGCCTGGGACATGATTGACATTCTCGAACTTCCATACTGACTAATCTGGAATCTTTATATGCATATCACCCTTTCCCACAATATCTAAAGGTTTATCATTGGCGAGATAAACCTTTCCGAAGTTTCCAAGAGTGTAATTCCTTATACACTTCTTTTATGAGATTGAGTAAAATGAAGCTCCGAAGTCTAGGATTCATGACTCTATCTAAGAGTCAATGCTGAGAACCAGTTAATCAACAATTATCTTTATTGTTGCATTAATAGATTCTTCATTTTATCTTTTGTTCTTTCTGCCCAACAATTCTTCTTGGTGTGCCCTTTTTTGTCGTAGTACCAATAGGCATCACCTTTCGATCTTGATTGGCTCCTTTGCTTGGACTTGGATCTTCCATGGCTTTTGTTGCAATGTGTAGTTTTTCCTCTACCTTCTTGAGTAACTACGACTGAACCAGAGCTCCTTTGGATTCTTTTCTCTTGATGTCTTCACTGAGAATCAGGTTCCAAATTTCTTTAAATCTCAACTTACTTGAGCTATACTAACTACTACTCACCGCTGTCACAATAGAACCCTAACTCTCGGGTAAAGAAGAAAGTTGATTAATATGAACTTTATACTTAAAACTAATGTCAACAGAACTCAACTGACTAGTAATGAGATTAAATTCACTATATAATTAATAACGAATGCACATTCACTCATTTTTAGATTGAATAGACGACACACAAAATATACCTTATTGGAAATCGAAGGCTTCTCGTACATGTTGGATAATGCCTTCATCAAACTAATTGTCATCTTCTCCTCTAGGATATTGAATGCAATATTCTTGGCCAATGTCAAATGAATAACTCCCAAAGCCTAGCAGATTATGATATAGGGGTTTAGGTTAGTGTAAATGGTTTAGGGTTTAGGATGTTGGGATTTAGGAATTAGGGTTTAGATTTTAGGTTTATGGTTTATGGATTTAGTTTTTAGGATTTAGCATGTTAGGGTTTAGGGTCTATGGAATTATTGTTTAGGGTTTATGGTGTCGAGGTTTAGGTTTTAGGGTATTTCAGATTTTTGATTTTAGGGTTTAGGGTTTTGTATTTTAGGGTTGCGGTTTAGGGTGTAGATTAGGGTTTTGGAGGTAGTGTTCAGTATTTTAGCCCATCCTCAAGTAGTAAGCCCAATAGATTTGCTTTACCCAGGGCTTTCTCTATCAATAATCAAATTTTCAATCCCCCCTCCAAGCACCACATCATCCCTTTCCTTCCTTACCATTTCTCTCCTCAATTTAAACAATCACCTGAAAAATAAAAGAATATAAGCATAACAGATAAATATAAAAGCAAAGAACAACAAAAAAGAATTGTAATAAATGGAAGAAAATTGAAAAAAAAATGAACAAGAACTTATCTCGGGTAAGGAGATAAGGGAGAGACATGTTCGGAGTCGCCATTGGTCCATCATAAAGGGAGATCCCATCTACCATAAAAAATAAAAATATAAAAAAAGGAAAGGAAAAGAAAACTAGGGTTCTAAGCTCCAAGTTGCCCTGCCTCCGATACAAAGAATATATAGAAGTGTAATGCTACCGGGCCCAACCACGGTACCAAATGAAAAGCTAGAGAGAGAGAGAGGAGGAGGAGGAGAGGAGAGAACAAGAAGCAAAACGAGAAGTGTATGAGAATTAAATTGCCTTCATGTATTAGTTTGTCAGACAATATGTAAGGTTTATCCTCATCCATAACCCAAATATGCTTTACATGTTTTATTGTCTTTTTGTTATCAGGTGCTTGATTGCTTCGAGGGTAAAGAGGGTTTCTACCTTATTTTGAAATTGGTTTAAGGTTTATATATGGAGGCTATATGATTTTGGATGTATATTTCATGATTCAACAATTTCTAATGGCTGCAATCTTGGATGGCCTTCTTTTGTAGGCACCGATTGTAGTCGTTTTGATTTAGTTGATGGATGTATGTTTTGCTGATTCAACAATTTCTAATGCCTATAATCTTGGATGGCCTTCTTTTGTAGGCAATCGATTGTAGTCATTTTGATTTAGTTACGGATTAAATAGTAGATCTGAGCCTCCTAATTATTTTTCTTTATTTATTTTTTTTTCTTAGTAGATTATTTATAATTTTTTATAAATTTCTTGGTATATACCTATATTTTACTGAATATATTATACTTTAAGATTTGTTTAGTATTGCATAGCTTTCATTTTAAACCATCAATAGCTTTGTTATGATCAATAATGATTTTTAAAATATTTTTTACAAAACTTGTATTGTATAGAACATAGACCCATCAATTGATTAAGGTACATATTCTACAATATCCGTACATTTATTTTATTTTTGTACGGATGGGAGAAATATGTACAGTGATCAATTGATTATCCAGTTTGGACAGTTTGAAATTAAATAATTTTATAGGTGCTTACAGTAATCAAGCGGTATGGATAGAGTTCCAGATATATTTCAGACAGTATTTTCTTTTAGTTCTTTTCATATATTTTTAGTTGTATGGGAAGAACTAAAGGAAAATGCTACCGAAATTTTTTTAGAGCTTCTATTGCATATCGTTTGGTTACTATAAATGACCTATATAATTAATACAATTCTTGAATGGGATAGAACCTCTTTATCTATTAGTTGATGATAGGGTACATTTATTAGTTAATCTATATTATTTTTCATATATTTAAATAAAAAATTACTTAGTGCATTGTTATTAACTAAAACTTTTTTTGGTATTTAGATAACTTGAAAGTTGGATCATTTTATCCTAAAATGGATAAAAGCTGGATAAATAAACAAAGAAATACCAACAAATATTTAAATGGAGTTCGTGATTTCATTAAATTCGGTATGGACAAAAGTAGTTTGAATGGAAAGATTCCTTGTCCATGCCGACGATGTGTTAACAATCACTATCTAGATCCACAAATAGTAGAAGAATATTTGATATGGAATGGTTTTACAAGAGGTTATACTCAGTGAATTTTTCATGGAAAACTTATGTTGCCAGAATCAAGTAATCAACCATTGTCTGATCCTGGATCCAGTAATATGTAAGAGAATCTAGTTGGAGATGATGATATATCAGGTTTGATCACAGATGCTTTTCGACATGGTGTTCAAAACTTTGTAGGTTCAAGTGGTACACATGAAACAACGGGAATGTGCGAAAGTTCTACATTCATTGAACAAACATATATCGATGAGCAGATGCAACCATCAACTTCTGAGTCAGCTCGGTATCATAATTTAATGAAAGAAACAGATGAACAATTATATCTGGACTGTTTGAAATTTTCTAAGACTCTTTTCATATACATTTATTCCATATAAATATATGAATGGATGGTTGGATAAGAGTTTTACTATGCATCTGAGGTTATTAAAGGATGCATTTCCAGAAGGTAATGGTTTACCATCTTCTTATTATGAAGCAAAGAAAGTTGTTAACAATCTGGATCTTGGATATCAAAAGATTCATAGTTGTCCGAAAGGCTACATATTATATCATGGTAAAATGCTGATCAGAGTCATACAATGTTTGTGGATCTTCACGATGGATAAGTCATGAAGGAGATGAGGATGATGTAGTGAATGCAACAGATACAATGCGGCGTACAAAGAACCGGCGAAGGTATTGCATTACTTTCCACTTATTCCTCGTTAAGAAGGCTATATTCATCATCAAAAATAGCTTTATTGATGAGATGGCATCATGAAGGGCGTACGAAGGATGGAATGTTGAGACATCCAGCTGATAGTTTAGTATGGAAAGCATTTAATGCAACGCATTCTAATTTTGCCTCTGATATTCATAATGTTCGATTGGGTTTAGCTTCAGATGGCTTCAATCCTTTCCGTACTCTAAATTCTACATACAGTACTTGGCCAGTTGTTCTGATACCATACAATTTACTACCATGGTTGTGCATGAAACAATCCTCACTTATTTTATCAATGGTTATTCCAGGTGATAGGGTCCCGGAAATGATATTGATATTTTTCTACAACCTTTAATAGAGGAATTGAAATATTTATGGAAAGGTGTCGATGTAGTTGATGCTTCCAATGGTGAAACATTCAAACTATGGGCCGCTTTGTTATGGACTATTAATGATTTTTCAGCATATGCCAATTTATCTGGCTGGAGTACAAAAGGACGGGTTGCATGTCCTTGTTGTGCAGATTCAACACATTCAATTTGGTTAAAACATGGAGAAAAATCTGTTATATAGCGCATCATCGATGGTTAGAACCAAATCATCCATTTTATTTTTAGCAAGATTTATTTGATGGTACCATGAAATGGGATGTGCACCTATTCTACCTTCTGGAACTAATGTTCTTATACAAATGGATTCCATCAGTTACACATATGGTAAATCTTCAAAGTCTAATAAAAAAAGAGGAAGGGATGATCAAGAAGGTTTGCCAGAAGAAATGACTACTGCTACAGTGGATGCACAGGTATTTGAAGATCCTGAAAACTTTTTTGAAAATGAAAATGAAAAAGATGTACAGATAGCATCTACAACTCAGCCCAGTAAACATTTATAAAGAAAAGAAGTATCTTTTTTGACTTACCTTATTGAAAACATAATATGATTCGACATAATCTTGATGTCATGCACATAGAGAAGAATGTATGTGATAATCTGCTTGGAATATTGTTAAATCTTGATGGAAAGACCAAAGATAATATGAAGGCCCGAATGGATTTACAAGAATTGGGTATCTGACATGATCTTCATCCCAAAATGCTTACTAAAGATAGAATTTATTTGCCTCTTGCATCTTATACCATGTATGCTCAAGAAAAAGATAATTTTTTGATAGTATTGAAAAATATTGAAGTACCTGATGGATATGCATCTAATATTTCAAGGTGCGTGCATTTAAAGATCAGAGAATTTTCAATCTAAAAAGTCATGATGGTCACATATTGATGCAAGATATCTTTCCAATAGCTTCAAGATCATCGATGTCTAAACAAGTTCTTACAGTTATAATCAGGTTATCATCATTCTTTAAGTCATTATGTTCAAAGGTTATTGATCCTGGAGAGCTTGATCGGTTGGAGTCGGAAATTGCGGTTACACTTTGTCAGATGAAGAAGATCTTTCCACCTTGATTTTTTACTATTATGGTACATCTACTCATTCACTTAGCTTCGAAAGTCAAGCTTGGTGAACCGGTACACTATAGATGGATGTATCATATTGAAATGTATTAATATTAATGTTTAATGTCTAGATAATTTTTAATAAAAGTAGCGTCATGATGATGTATAAATAAAATTTTTAAATGTTGTAGGTATCTTGGATGATTGAAAATTATGTACGAAACAGAGCCTATCCAGAGGGCTCTATTGCGGAAGGATATATTGCTGAAGAGTATCTGACATTTTGTTTAAGATATCTTCAAGGTGTAGATACTGTGTTTAACAGACCTCAACGGCATAGTGATTTCGTAGCCAATGCAGAGTTGTATAAGTTCTTAACTGCAGGAAGATTAATGAGAAAAGGTGAAAGTATTGTATTGGACCATAAATCAATTGCACAAGCACATCGTTATGTGTTACTTATAGTGAAATAATATCTAACTATCGAAGGTTAGCATATTTAATGTATTTCAATGATTTTAAATATCATATATTATTTTTGAAACTATTTTAATAATTATATTTTTTATGCAGCGAATTTTTAATGTCTCAGTGATAAGCTAGTCATAGCACTCGACCTAATCCAAGGATTGAGCAACGATGGTTAGTCGAGTTATTTCTACATGGCTTTCAAAACAGGTTTGACATATATTTAAAGAATATATGTATAGATTTCATATCGAATAACATGTTAACAATTTTTATGATTCTTTAGGTATCAACAATGATAGAGAAGAATTGTTCAGATGAATTAATAGCTCTGGCTCGAGTATCGAACAAAATTGTCATCAGATATAATAGTTTCATAATCAATGGATTTAAATTTTACACTAAAGATCGTGAGAAATTTAAAAAAACACAGAATAGCGGTGTTATGGTAGAAGCTAATGGAAAGACTTATTATGGTGCATTTAAAGATATATACGAGTTAGATTACTACGGAATTTTTAAAATCATATTATTTAGATGTGATTGGGTAGATATAAATTCATCAAGGGGTTTGAAAAAAGATGCAAATGGATTTACACTTGTAAACTTTACAAGGTTGATACATACTAGTGTCTTATCGAAGGATGATCCATTTATCTTTTCTTCTCAAGCTCGTCAAGTATTTTCTGTACAAGAAACAAAGGACAAAGATTCGGCTATTGTTATTAAGACAAAACCTCGGGACTTATATGATATAGGAAGACAACTGGAAGATGATGAAGATGATGATACTTATACCTATTCCATGCTATTCAATTTTGTACCAGTTGATGACGTACATGCTACAATACCCTTAGTTAAGACATAAGTTGAAGAAAATGCTAATGATTGATTCTTATTAGTATTAATTTTATAATATTTGCAATTGTAGTAATTATTATGTTAAATTACTATTTATCTTCACTAATTCTGTCTCTGATATAAATGATAGGTGATACGATGCCTTGCAGGTGATGCTTTCTTGGGTGCAGTTCCAGCACTCCCGGACAGAGGCCGGCAGTTCTTCTGGACAGCATGCTGAGGCTAGTACTTCGGAGGATGTTCATGCCGATCCTTCCTCTCCTTCCACATAGCATACTACTGCAGCTCCATCATCCTCAGGGCATCATGACCCTCCCATCGATCCAGCATATGATAAGATACATATTTAGGATAATTTATTTCAATATCCTTGGTAACTTTAAATTTGATTACACTTTTTATTATAGCTTACTTTTATCTATTTCTGTGCAGATAGATCGGAAGTGTTAGACGTAGGCACGGGCCTACAGTAGTATGTGATGTTTGGCAAATGCCCGAGGGTGAGAGGATATTGATTGAGTGCAATGAGCTGGGGCAGCCAATAAGAAAGCCGCCAGCTTATTGAGCTCTTTTCTGGGTACGGTTGCACGGAGGCATCAGCTTTGTCCACTTAGCTATGCTAAGTGGAATGATATGCTTCCGATGTATAAAGTAGAGATTCTTCAAGTTATACAGGTAAAAAATTTGTATTAATTATTTGTTATCTTGTATAGTTCAAATATTACTGTATGTTTTATATTATTATTAATTATTTTGTTTTGTACGATAAGTTTGTACTTCCTCCATCCTCCCATGACTTTGTACTGAAATCTCTCAACCAGAAATGGAAAGAATATAAAGCCCAGTTAAAGACGAAGTACAAGTTGCCGGGTATGACAGAGGAGCAGGTAGTTGGTACCTGTCCTCCTGATGTACCCCCTCATCAGTGGGTGGAGTTGGTTCACTATTGGTTTTCTGACAGGGGACATGTATCTTCTAATTTATTTGAAGCAAGTTTATTAAAGAAATATGGTATATTATATATATATATACATTACTTTCTTGATATGAGTTCTCTTTTTGATTTTGTAGACATATTCTGATATTGGTAGAGCTGTACAAGCATCTCAGTCTGTTCTCCATACATCAGGATCGAAGAGTTACGAGCGAGTCAGGCAGGAGTTCGTAAGTTTCTTAAACTATTCCCTTAATTTTTGTGATATAGATTAAGTAGTTCTTGTTAAGTCCTTACAGGATATTTCAAAATTGTATCATAGTCTTGAAACAGATCACTTGATAACAACATCAAGTTACCTAAATACTAGGATTTAGAGATGCTAAGATAATTTGTTTTTATAACGGTACATTTATGTATCGCGGTACATGTATATGTATCGCAGACATGCATATGTGTCGCGGGACATATATATGTATCGCGGATGATGTATCGCGATACATATATGTGTCACGGACGATGTATCGTGGATGATGTATCGCGATACATATATGTATCACGGATGATGTATCGCGATACATATATGTATCACGGACGATGTATCGCGATACATATATATCTTGATACTTAATAATTTTTAAAATAGTTTGAGTTATTTGCTTAAAATTATAATATTTCTTGTAGGCCGATGAGCATGGGAGGGAACCTGGTCAGGTGGAGTTTTATTATGACTCATACTCATCGTGACGGCACTTTTGTCAGAGATGAGTCGAGGGATATATATGTAAGTTATTAATATTTAATTCATCTAACGATTTAAACTGTAATTTGTTAATCTTTAAGACCCTACTAATTTGTCTAAATTTATACAGGAAAGAGCTACAGCTCTTATTGTTGAGCGTGTTGATGATTCTACAGTATC